>CM022303.1:311514240-312851113 GCA_011799875.1 Thinopyrum elongatum | reverse complement strand
CGACATTGCCTACAAAGCCTATGCCTACAACTCTGGCTCCTGCCGCTGCCTGTGCTAGCCGCCGCGCCGCGCCTCGCCCTGCCGTCCCGCGCAGCCCCGCCGCCGCCCCGTCCGCCGGAAGCCGCCGGATCTCGCCGCCGGTTTTTTTTCGGTTTAGGTAAAAACCGTCTCAGTTTTTTTTTTAAACCCTAGTTCGGTTTTTTTATTAGATCGGTTCGGTTTTCTCGGTTTAGTTCGTTTGCGAACGTTCGTTCGTTCGTTTTAACGAACGTTTTCGCCCGTTCGTCTCTGTTAGCGGACGTTCGTCCGATAGATTTTTCTTTTTCCGTTTATTTTAGGCCAGGGACCTATCCATGATTATTTTTATCGCAGATTAGCCCCTGATCTTCAAACCCTCGCCGTTTCTAAACCGTTCATGCAAATCCAGTGAAACCAACGCCAAAATCTTCGTCTCGAACCCCTCTTTCTGTTTAATCAACTTGAACATGATTTTGACAATTTAAAATTTGGTTTCAAGCAGATTTGTTTTCAAAGTTCTTTTGACCGTAGTTTCAGTTTTGTAGCTCCGATTCGATTGATTCTTTTTGCAGATCGAATCTCTTCAGTTGAACTTTCAGATTTGATCTTCTTATTTGAGTTTTACCCTTGCATCTATGCTTGATTGCTTATGTATGCTATTGTTTGTTTGTGATAGAATTCCCGGAGTGTGAAGCGTGCTACTACGAGTCTCTAGGGTTTGCAGATCGTCAGCAAGGCAAGTACACACATTGATCATACTCTTTTCATACCCAGTTTTTATGCATTAGTTGCAAATCCTCAAACACTGCATGATTAGGATGTGATTAACTTATGGGTATTGGGAAGTAGATGATGAGGTAGAACCTATTGCCCTTTATTATCAAACCCTTGGGAGTTACTTCTACGTTATGCTTATATTGCCATGCTATGCTCGTAGACGTGGATTGGGTTTTGAGTGTATCCATGACAGATGTGAGATTGTTAATTAATGGTTAACTTAAGGTGGCTACTTAAATACACATCTGGGTGGATTGGTTGCAGGCACCTGGGGATATACCAGTGTTGTCTTTTTGGTTCGCCACCCAGGCTCAAAGGGATCATAAGATTATTCATGCTAGAAACTTCCGTGTGCAGCCACAAGCTATTATGGGCTCTAGCATAGTTGAGTAGGTTACATGACCTCTTTCAGTGGTAGACTAGCAGATGTAGGGGAAAGTAGGTGTAACTGTCTACCCAGAGTAAAGAGTAAATGCTTCTGAAAGACTGTGTCTCGGTCATCCGTTTCTCAAACACCATGTAGTGCGAGAAATCCAACGGAGGAGATCGAGTCTTGTGGGGAAAAGTGCACAAACCTCTACAGAGTGTATAAACTAATCATGATTAGCCGTGTCCCCGGTTATGGACATCTTGAGTATCTGGTACTTGAATTATTGATTTGATCCCATCACTCTAAATTAATTTGTTGGGTTTAATGATTACTTTTAATTGGGATTGAGATGGGGATTTACCTTCTCAATGTTTAACAACCACCATGATAGTTAAATAAAACATATTACTTTGATGTAGGAAAAAATTGGCTTTTCGCAAAACAATATAACCCTAGAGCCTTTCCACTAGCCATATATGCATGTAGAGATAGCAATTATCTGTTCCTTGCTCTACTGTGTTATATTGCCAGCATATTCCATGTGCTGACCCGTTCGGGCTGCAACATATCATGTTGCAGACTTTTCATACGAAGAGTAAGGTGCGCTAGGTCATTGTCGTGCACTCAGTTATGCCGTTGGAGTTGATGGACTCACTTTATCTTCCAAGCCTTCCGCTGTTATCTTATATAGATGGCCTTAAGCCATATTTATTGTAATAAGTTCTCTTTTGAGACATTCGATGTAATAAGTGTGTGATTGCACTCTGTTATAAATCCTTCGAGTACTATGTGTGTCAGCATTACCGATCCAGGGATGACACTTGAACACAGAGATTTGACCATCTGAGGTCGGATCGCTACAAGATGGTATCAGAGCACACGCTGACTGTAAGACACGACCACTAAGAAAAGCCATAAGTCACTCTTCTCTACTCATTTCTGACTCTCTCCATCTTCTACTCTCTAGGATGGCGGACTCAAGGAACAAGTTTGCATAACCGGATGAAGACACACCCTTTGGGAGACACTTGAAGGAAATCACTAAGTACCTGAACATCGGAATACCAAGCTGCACCGGGACCTACACCGCCACTTTACCAGAAGAGGAGCGTTGGATGATTCGAGTTCAAGTTCCAGGAAGGACGTTCATGCCAGTTACCGAGTCCATAGAGTTTTCCTTTGATGCACCAACCTGGAGTCTAGGTAAGAGCATGGCAGCCCACATCGCCATGGGACGCATCGGTGAAGTTTATCACAAAGATCTTAAGGACACCATCTACCAGATATGTGGGCGCCGAGATGAGCAATGGGAGATGATTAGCACCAGGAGAAACAGGTCCATTGCAGCTTTCATCCAGGAGTTACACCAGCACATTTGTTGACAGGAGAACCAGATGTGCGCAAGCATGATAGATTTGAAGAAGGTGATGACCAGGAACATGGAGCTAGAAGAGGAACTCAAGTCTACACGCGACGGATACGAGGAGGAAATCGCAATACTAGTGGAGAAGGATGACGACCTGACAAGGAAGCTAGAAGTATTCATGGGAGACCCCGCGCCAGGAGGAGATGACAACCATCCCGAGGACTACATCATCATCGACGACACCGACTCCGACCCCGATAGTAGTGATGATGACTATGAAGACGAAGCTGGAGCGGATATCATGGAGTCTTCCATCGATCAAAATTTCTAGATGACCACCATATGATTAGTAGTATTTCCCCATGTATATAGTAGTAGTCCGAGCCCTTTTGTAACGATAGTTAGATCGATTGTATGCCCCTGCCTGAATTGATTTGGTGTGATATGAATGTGTTTGTCTCATGTGCATATGGGTAGTGCTTTCTCATTAGACCTGACTCTATTCTAATCTCTCCCCTCTAAACCCATCAGATGCCTCCGAGACACGACACCAGATTTGTTTTCCCACTGGAGATCACACAGTTGATCCAGCAGCAGAATGCCTTGATGCAGATACTAGTCCAGAACCAAGGCAACAACAACAACAACAACAACCACCCACCGCCCCCACCTCCAGTTGACAACCTAGCTCGTTTTCTGAGGTTGCAGCCGTCGGTGTTTTCCAGTAGCACCGAGCCAATAGTTGCTGATGACTAGCTACACAGGATTGGAAGGGAGTTGACCACCGCAGGATGCACAGATGCTGAGAAGGTGCGTTTTGCCGCACATCAATTGGATGGACCCGCAGCCTCATGGTGGGAGAATTACACAGCCACATTCCCTATAGCCAATGTCACCTGGGATCAGTTTCAGTAAGCATTCCGTGCTGCACATGTCTCAACTGGAGCTATGAGCATGAAGAAGCGTGAGTTTCGCAACTTGCGCCAGGGAAACCGTACTGTGGGGCAGTACGTGGATGAGTTCAGTAAGTTAGCTCGCTATGCCCCGGATGATGTGGCCACTGATGCCGCGAAGCAGGAGAAGTTTATGGAAGGGTTGAATGATGAGATGAGCATGCAGCTGATGGTAGCAACATTCGCTAACTACCAGGAGTTGGTAGACCGGGCTCTTATGATTGAAGGGAAGCAGCAACAGATTGAGAGCCGCAAAAGGAAGTATGGACAAGGGAAGTACAATTCAGGAGCTCAGCAGAAGCCTTGTTTTACCCCGAACTCGGGAGGATATACACATAACCATGGAGGCCATACTCACAATGGAGGAAGTTCGCATAACCACAGTGGCCCCAAGAATGGAAACGGGAATGGAGCAGGCAGCAATCAGAACCGCTCTAACCCAGCCACCCCGCCAAGAAGGATCAAAGTCACATTACTTGTTTCAAGTGCGGGAAGACTGGACACTATGCCAATGAGTGTCCTGAACCGAAGAATGGTAATGGCAATGGAAGCTCTGGGAAGAAGCCCAACCCTTTCAACAGGGGACAAGTGAACCACGTTGACGTGGAGGAGGTTGAAGAGCAGCCAGATGCAGTTATAGGTAAGTTTTTGGTTAAGTCATTTACTGCAATCGTTCTTTTTGATACTGGTGCATCGCATTCATACATTTCAAGGGGATTTGTGGATAAGTATAAGTTGCCCACTAAAGTTCTTAGGACACCTATGTTAGTAAGCTCACCAGGAGCAGAGTATATGGCAAGTCAAGGATGTTTTCAGATGCCATTGACCATAGGTAGGCACGTGTTCCCCTCAGACTTAATAATTTTGAAGTCACAAGGATTGGATGTGATACTAGGCATGGATTGGCTATCGATGTATGGAGGAAACATCGATTACGCCAGTAAGTCAATTCTGCTCACCACCCCGGAGGGAAAAAGGATCAAGTATGTATCCAGGCATGCGTCAAGGAGAACCCAAATAAATTCCCTCTCAGGAGTTGTTCAGGAGGAAGTGCCAGTAGTGAAGGATTACCCAGATGTATTTCCAGAGGAGTTACCAGGCATGCCGCCGGATCGAGACATTGAGTTCTTGATAGAGATGTTGCCAGGCACCGGACCGATATCGAAGAGACCATACTGGATGCCCGCAAATGATCTGGAGGAGATTAAGAAGCAGATCAAGGAGTTATTGGAGAAAGGTTACATTCGACGAAGTTCATCACCGTGGGGAGCCCCAGTGCTCTTGGTTGAGAAGAAGGATGGATCATTGAGAATGGTTGTTGATTATCGTGCATTGAATGAAGTGACGATCAAGAACAAGTACCCACTGTCGATGATCAATGATTTGTTTGATCAGTTGCAAGGAGCTAAAGTGTTCTCCAAGATCGATCTAAGATCAGGATACCGCCAGTTGAAGATCCGAGGACAGGATATACCTAAGACAGCCTTCACCACAAGGTATGGGTTATATGAGTATACGGTTATGTCATTTGGATTAACTAATGCCCCTGCCTATTTTATGAGTATGATGAATAAAGTGTTCATGGAGTTCTTGGATAAGTTTGTTGTGGTGTTCATTGATGATATCTTGGTGTACTCGAAGAATGAAGAGGAACACAAGGAGCATTTGCGTTTAGTTCTCGAGAAGCTCAGGGAACATCAGTTGTATGCCAAGTTCAGCAAATGTGAGTTTTGGTTGAAGGAAGTTGGATTTCTTGGACATGTTATATCAGGAGAAGGTATAGCAGTAGACCCCACCAAGGTTCAGTCAGTCACTGAGTGGTTGGCACCCACCTCAGTTGGAGAGATCCGCAGCTTTCTTGGACTTGCAGGATATTATCGGAGATTTATTGAGAATTTTTCTAAGATTGCGAAGCCTATGACGGAGTTACTGAAGAAGGACACCAAGTTCAAATGGACAGATGAATGTGAGGCAAGTTTTCAGGAGCTGAAGAAACGTTTGGTTACAGCCCCAGTGCTGATTCTGCCGGATATACGCAAGGATTTCCAAGTGTATTGCGACGCTTCTCGCTTAGGACTTGGAGGTGTACTTATGCAGGACGGAAGAGTTGTCTCATATGCCTCACGACAGCTTCGACCGCATGAGTTGAATTATGCCACGCATGATTTGGAGTTAGCAGCTGTAGTTCATGCACTCAAGACCTGGAGACATTTTCTTATTGGGAACCGTTGTGATGTGTACACGGATCATAAGAGTTTGAAGTACATTTTCACACAGAAGGAGCTGAATCTCAGGCAGAGGAGATGGTTGGAGCTTATAAAGGATTATGATATGAAGTTGCATTATCACCCAGGAAAGGCCAATGTCATAGCAGACGCTTTGAGCCGGAAGAGTTATGTCAATACCCTCATAAGCGGAGGATTACCAAAGGAGTTAGCCAAAGATCTCAGGGAGCTTCGTTGGGAGATAGTCCCTAGAGGTTTTGTCGCAGCAATGGAGGTAACGTCAACATTATTGGGAAAGATTCGAGCAGCTCAGAACGATGATAAGGAAATTGCTGAGATAAAGGAGAGGATGAGCAAAGGAAAAGCCAAAGGTTTTCGTGAGGATGAGCACGACACTTTGTGGTTTGAGGACCGTGTTTATGTACCCAATAATGCGGAGATCAGGAAGTTGATACTACAGGAAGCTCATGACTCGCCATAATCGATACACCCCGAAAACACCAAGATGTATTTGGATCTGAAGGAGCGTTTCTGGTGGACTGGTATGAAGAAGGACATTTCCGAGTATGTAGCCGTATGTGATGTATGTCAGAGAGTGAAAGCAGAACATCAGAAGCCAGCAGGATTACTACAGCCTATGCCGATACCCGAATGGAAGTGGGATAAGCTTGGCATGGATTTCATCACCGGATTACCCAGGACCCGATCGGGATATGATTCTATCTGGGTAGTAGTGGATCGTTTGACCAAAGTGGCTCACTTTATCCCAGTGAAAACCACCTATACGAGTGCAAAGTTGGCCAAGATATATATGACCAGGATCGTATGTCTGCATGGAGTTCCGAGGACCATCGTATCAGATAGAGGAACATAGTTTACTTCAAAGTTTTGGCACCAACTGCACCAGACCTTGGGTACCAGGCTAGAGTTTAGTACAGCCTTTCATCCGCAGACAGATGGACAGACCGAGAGAGTCAATCAGATTCTGGAGGACATGTTGAGAGCTTGCGCACTAGATTACGGATCGAGTTGGGATGACAATTTGCCCTACGCGGAGTTCTCATACAACAACAGCTACCAAGCCAGTTTGAAGATGGCCCCTTTTGAAGCTTTGTATGGAAGGAGGTGCAGAACACCGTTGATGTGGGATGAAGTTGGAGACTGTCAGTTGTTTGGGCCAGATTTGATTAAAGAGTCTGAAGAGAAGGTTAAGTTGATTCGGGATAGACTGAAGGTAGCTCAGTCCAGACAGAAGAGTTATGCTGATACCAAGCACAAGGAGGTAGTCTATGAAATCAGAGACAGAGCATATCTTCGTGTGTCACCTCTGCGAGGAGTTAAACGCTTTGGAGTCAAGGGAAAGTTAGCCCCGAGATTTGTAGGACCATACCGAGTTTTGGAACGTATGGGAGAGGTGGCCTACAAGTTGGAGTTACCCGACGGACTATCAGGAGTTCATGATGTGTTTCACGTTTCCCAGTTGAAGAAGTGCCATGCTGAGATGGCCGATATTCCTCTGAGAGATACAGTACCCCTGGAAGCAATTCAGTTGGATAGTGATCTGACCTACGAGGAGAAACCCGTCAAGATTCTCGAGTTTGCCAGCAGAGTTACACGCAGCAAGGTTATCGAGTTTTGCAAAGTTCAGTGGAGCCACCATACCGAGGATGAAGCCACCTGGGAACGAGAGGAAGACCTACGGAAAGACCACCCACACCTATTTTCTAGCCAACCCGAATCTCGAGGACGAGATTCATCTTAAGGGGGGTAGGTTTGTAACATCCCAAATTTTCAATTTGGAATGTTATACATAGGTCATCATATGCATATCATATTTTATTTGCATTTCGTTTGTGATCCTAGAAATCTTAAGCAACTCAAGGACCCACGGAGAGAGTTGGGGATTTTATTATTTTCATATTTGAATTTTCTCAAATATTGAAAAGAGGATCATTTTGGTTTTATTTATTTTTCTCTCCAAAATATTTCATATTAAAAATATATGAGAGGAGATAATATGACTTCTCCAAAATAAAAGAAATATTGGAGGAAAAATGTTAAAATCAAATAAATAGTTTTATTTCGATTTTATTGCTATTTTATTTGAATTAGAAAAAAAATATGCGTTTTTTAAAATTGCATTTTAGGCCAAGAAAATGTTCACTTTGTTCCAAATATTCTATTTAAACGGTGAAAATAGTTTTTGGCATTTTTAGAATTTCTTTTTTATTTATTTTTTTAGGATTTTTGTTTCGGCGAAATTTATTAAAAAAAAGTTTCGGACCGACTGGGCCGAAGCCCAGCCGGCCCAGCTCGCGCCGTCCCCGACCCCGAGCGGGAGTCCCGCTTGCGCACGACGCCGCCGCCGTGGCCGAGTCGGCCACCGCCGCCGCCGTGGCCCCCTCCTCCAAGCCGCCCCCTCCCCTCCTTAATTAGCCGCCCCCTCCACTCACCACCGCCGCCACCGCAACCAGCAGCAGCAGCAGCCGCAGCCGTCGCCGCCGCACGCGCCGTCGCCCTTGCGCCGCCGCCGCCTCCTGTCGCCGCCCGCGCTAGCCGCCGCACCTCGCCTCGCCGTCCCGCGCAGCCCCACCGCCGCCCCGCCCGCCGGAAGCCGCCGGAGCCGCCGGATCTCGCCGCCGGTTTTTTTTTGGTTTAGGTAAAAACCGTCTCGGTTTTTTTTTAAAACCCTAGTTTGGTTTTTTTATTAGATCGGTTCGGTTTTCTCGGTTTAGTTCGTTTGCGAACATTCGTTCGTTCGTTTTAACGAACGTTTTCGCCCGTTCGTCTCTGTTAGCGGACGTTCATCCGATAGATTTTTCTTTTTCCGTTTATTTTAGGCCAGGGACCTATCCATGATTATTTTTATCGCAGATTAGCCCCTGATCTTCAAACCCTCGCCGTTTCTAAACCGTTCGTCCAAATCCAGTGAAACCAACGCCAAAATCTTTGTCTCGAACCCCTCTTTCTGTTTAATCAAATTGAACATGATTTTGACAATTTAAAATTTGGTTTCAAGCAGATTTGTTTCGAAGTTCTTTTGACCGTAGTTTCAGTTTCGTAGCTCCAATTCGATTGATTCTTTTTGCGGATCGAATCTCTTCAGTTGAACTTTCAGATTTGATCTTCTTATTTGAGTTTTACCCTTGCCTCTAAGCTTGATTGCTTATGTATGCTATTGTTTATTTGCGATAGAATTCCCGGAGTGCGAAGCGTGCTACTACGAGTCTCTAGGGTTTGCAGATCGTCAGCAAGGCAAGTAACACATTGATCATACTCTTTTCATACCCAGTTTTTATGCATTAGTTGCAAATCCTCAAACACTGCATGATTAGGATGTGATTAACTTGTGGGTATTGGGAAGTAGATGATGAGGTAGAACCTATTGCCCTTTATTATCAAACCCTTGGGAGTTACTTCTACGTTATGCTTATATTGCCATGCTATGCTCATAGACGTGGATTGGGTTTTGAGTGTATCCATGATAGATGTGAGATTGTTAATTAATGGTTAACTTAAGGTGGCTACTTAAATACACATCTGGGTGGATTGGTTGCAGGCACCTGGGGATATACCAGTGTTGTCTTTTTGGTTCGCCACCTAGGCTCAAAGGGATCATAAGATTATTCATGCTAGAAACTTCCGTGTGCAGCCACAAGCTATTATGGGCTCTAGCATAGTTGAGTAGGTTGCATGACCTCTTTCAGTGGTAGACTAGCAGATGTAGGGGAAAGTAGGTGTAACTGTCTACCCAGAGTAAAGAGTAAATGCTTCTGAAAGACTGTGTCTCGGTCATCCGTTTCTCAAACACCATGTAGTGCGAGAAATCCAACGGAGGAGATCGAGTCTTGTGGGGAAAAGTGCACAAACCTCTGCAGAGTGTATAAACTAATCATGATTAGCCGTGTCCCCGGTTATGGACATCTTGAGTATCTGGTACTTGAATTATTGATTTGATCCCATCACTCTAAATTAATTTGTTGGGTTTAATGATTACTTTTAATTGGGATTGAGATGGGGATTTACCTTCTCAATGTTTAACAACCACCATGATAGTTAAATAAAACATATTCCTTTGATGTAGGGAAAAATTGGCTTTTCGCAAAACAATATAACCCTAGAGCCTTTCCACCAGCCATATATGCATGTAGAGATAGCAATTATCTGTTCCTTGATCTACTGTGTTATATTGCCAGCATATTCCATGTGCTGACCCGTTCGGGCTGCAACATATCATGTTGCAGACTTTTCAGACGAAGAGTAAGGTGCGCTAGGTCGTTGTCGTGCACTCAGTTATGCCGTTGGAGTTGATGGACTCACTTTATCTTCCAAGCCTTCCGCTGTTATCTTATATAGATGGCCTTAAGCCATATTTATTGTAATAAGTTCTCTTTTGAGACATTCGATGTAATAAGTGTGTGATTGCACTCTGTTATAAATCCTTCGAGTACTGTGTGTGTCAGCATTACCGATCCAGGGATGACACTTGAACACAGAGATTTGACCATCTGAGGTCGGATCGCTACAGGCTATCACAAAGTAAAGTGCATAAGTAAAGGGCTCGGGTAAGAGATAACTGAGGCACGCGGAGACGACGATGTATCCCGAAGTTCACACCCTTGCAGATGCTAATCTCCGTTCGGAGCGGTGTGGAGGCACAATGCTCCCCAAGAAGACACTAGGGCCACCGTAATCTCCTCACGCCGTCGCACAACGCAATATGTCGTGATTCCACTAAGGGACCCTTGAGGGTGGTCACCGAACCCGTACAATTGGCAACCCTTGGGGGCGGTCACCGAACCCATACACTTTGGCAACCATTGGGGGCGGTCACCGAAACCCGGACAAATTTCTCGGGGCGATCTCCACAACCTAATTGGAGACCCCGACGCTTGCCCGGAGCTTTACACCATAATGATTGAGCTCCGAGGCACCACCAACCGTCTAGGGCACCCAAGCACCCAAGAGGAACAAGCTCTAGGGTACCAAGCACCCAAGAGTAAAAAGCTTCTCAAACTTCACTTCCATGTATCACCATGGAGAACTCAAACCTATGCACCAAATGCAATGGCAAGGGCCCACGAAGTGCCCAAATCCTTCTCTCCCAAATCCCACCACAACAACTAATGCTATGGAGGAAAATGAGAGGAAGAACGAAGAAGAGAACACAAAGAACTCCAAGATCTAGATCCAAGGGGTTCCCCTCACATAGAGGAGAAAGTGATTGGTGGAAACATAGATCTAGATCTCCTCTCACTTTTCCCTCAAGAACTAGCAAGAATCATTGGAGGGATTGAGAGATAGCAAGCTCGAAGAAGGTCAACAATGGGGGAAGGACACGAGCTCAAAGGATAAGGTTCATTGGGGAAGAAGGCCCCCTTAAATAGGCACCCCCGAATCCAACCGTTATGCCCACTGGTCGTGCTCAAGCGGTACTACCGCTTGGAGGAGCGGTACTACCGCTTAGCACGGCCAAAACAGCCCAACGAGACCGAAAAACATGAATAGTAGATCTGCTAGAGAGGTAGTACCGCTCTGGGGAGCAGTACTACCGCTTGAGCGGTACTACCGCTCTACTACTGCTTAGGGAAACAGGCAACAGAAACATGCACAACCCTTGATACTCAAGCGGTACTACCGCTCGAGGGAGCAGTACTACCGCTTAAGCGGTACTACCGCTTAAAGAAAACAGGCAACAGAAACATGCACACGGGACTTATCCCAAGCAGTAGTGGCTACGGTAGTCCACAACGGAAGTACCATAAGCGGTACACCGTGGTACCGAGCGGTACTACCGCTTGGGGGCAATAAAATTGCCCAAGTAAAACAGATGGATGCAAGAAGACCAACACTAACACTGCCATAACTCATGCAAATGGACTCTGATTAAGATGAACTCGAGCTAGATAGAAAGCTAACGACAAGGGTTGTCAAATCGCGACTGGAAATCTTCAGAACTGGCAAGAGAGATATGCCATGATATAGAGGTGTGAAACCTCCATCAGTGAAGATCCGGCATAAACTCCAACAACGAAAACACAAGAGAAGATGCAAACGAAATCCGTTCTCGATGAACTTGAGCTTGTCATGAAGATGACCATAAGCTCAAAAACTCACACAAAGAAAAATCAAACAAGAACCAAGAAAGATGATGCAAGGATTCAATGGTTTGAGCACTCTACGAACGATACGATCAAGCTACTAACTTGAGAGCCCCCCTTGATAGTACGACAATCGATCCTATAACCCGGTCTCCCAACTACCACCATGAGACCGGTAAAATAGAAAACCTATCAAGGACAAACCTTTGCCTTGCACATAGTCCACTTGAGCTAGATGATGACGATCTTGACTTCCTCAAGTTGGACCACCTTTCTTGAATGCGTTGGCTCGATGAAGATTACTTGATTGCTCCCCCATACTCCACTATGCGGAGCCACTCTTCGGCACATCTTCACAAGTCCATTGTCACCACAATGGACGGCAAGCTTCAAGCCTATGATCTCTTCGTGATGATCCACTTGAACTTGCACACCGCAACCTTGATGCCAATCACCACTTGATGTCATCCTCTGTGGGTTTATGAGATCTTCCTCTTGACGCAAGCCCATGGAAACAAACCTAACCCCACATAGAACTCTCACGGTACATCTTCTACACTTTGTGTGTTGATCAACTTGAATCACTCTCTGTACTTAGTCTTGATCAACCTCGAACCTTTCCAACTCTCTTTATTAGGATGATGTCTTGAAGGTAAACATGGATGTTCACACAATCTTCTTCTTCATGACATGCTTGCAATAAGCTCAACTCTCACAAGGCCAATCTTCGGATAATTCCTTGAATAGCACCTTGGTCAACACATAAACTCCTTGAAACCAACAAGTGAACTTCAAGAAAAGCCTATGGACAAATCCTACGAATAAAACTCAAGGCAACCATTAGTCCATAGAGATTGTCATCAATTACCAAAACCAAACATGGGGGCACCGCATGTTCTTTCAATATGTATGACTATCTTGATTCTGCCGTAAAATTGTCATAGATGTACATGCATGACAGAAAGCATGACCTACTGTGACAAAGATGTATTATCACGGAAGTGTTTTTTTGTAGTGTTATCCGTCGCACTAGTAACACATGGTGCACCCCTAGCACCCATGATCGAGTAGAAGCAACGGGCCGACTACCAGTGCGTTGTAGGTAGCCCATTCGGAAGGGACTCCATGGGATCATGCGTGTGATGGCGGATGAGTCCATGTAGGCCGAATTAAGTTGAAGCCAGCCAATAGCCACCAGATCTGGCTTCAATATTTCATGAGGTTGTCTGATACGTGGACGCTTACATAAGTGATGACAAACCTAGGACGGTTATCCCCAAATGTTCATGAATTATTAAAGGCTTGTGATATGCGGAACATTCGTAAAAATGTTTATGAACTATATTGTTTGATTCTCTTCACTTCTTAATTGCACCTTCACTGGACCTGGCCTCTGCGCCATCAGGTATTGTGTATTTGAGGGTTTCCAAATAGGTAGCTTTTTTGACTACTATCTCAAATCAGTAAATACAATACAAAGAAGTGCTAGCTTGTTAAAAATAAAATGAGAGCAATGGCTTCTAAAAACAAACTATCGTCATGTCGCACATTGTCATGTCAACAAATAATATTAGTCTTTAGGCATAGCAAAACCAATATATAATTAAACTACACTGCTTACCTTCCTGACCGCATTTGGTTTTGCACCAAGGGCGCAATAGGTCTCGAGCACCCACCCGCTAGAACTTGTCAACCCTGGACAAACTGGGATGAAGCCAGGCATAAGATCGTCCGGGGAAGGACAACTAAATAAATATTATGTACCAACGTGCCCTGCTCATGCGGACACAAAAGGCCAACAACAAATGGTGGAGATGCGCTATCACTTGTCGTGATTTTCTTTATCTCCAATCATTTCGATAACCGGTAATGGACTCATGCCTCTACAAATATCCGCATCTCATAAATCCCAAGTTGATCTTGTTCTTTACAAGCTATGGTGCTTGCTCGGGGACGAGCAAGATTTAAGCTTGGAGGAGTTTATGGGTCCAAAATGTATGATAATTTTGATAGTTATTTCGTGCCTACATGGTTTGTGGAATTTTGCCGCATTCGTGCACTACTTTTTGTCGGTATTCCCCAGGTAACGTATTTTGGAGTAAATGAAGTTCTATGGAAGGAATTCCAGGAAATTATGGTGGAATCACATCATTCAATGTGATAATTGACTACCATAAAAAGAATGAAGCAATGGGATAAAGGAGTCCATGCGACTGGACCAGAGCAAAAAGATGGCATGACAACACCGGCTCCTTGTACAGTACTTCCACCCCGTGAAGTCGGATCGAGGAGGAGACGAACATACACACCAGAAACACTGATCATAAAGTGACAAGTCATCATATCTCAATAAAACACATAGAAGAATTAAATCAAATTGATCCTGATCATGTGAGGCAACTCATGGGAACATGGTATTGAAGGTCCAAAAGAGAGGGAGAGAGCGACTCATCTAGCTAGTACTATGGACCTTAAGGTCCTGATGGAACTACTCACACATAGTCATGGATGCAGCAAGGTTGATGAAGAAGCCTTCGGCAATGGATTCCCCCTCCGACAGAGCTCCGAAACAGGCCTCCAGATTGGATCTTCGCGAAACAAAAACTTGTACTGGCAGTAAAATTCTTCTAAAAATACCGCGGAGGGTTTCGGTATTTATAGGAATTTATGGCGGTGGAATCAGCGTAAGGTGATGCAGGTGGGCCCCACATGGCCTAGGGGCGCGCCCTACCGCCAGGGTACACTAGGTGGCCGTGTGGGCTCCCTATGACTCCTCTTGATCTCCCCCGAAGCTTCCTAGGTTCTTCATTGCACGAAAAAAACTTATTAAATTGGCAAGTTATTTTGACCTCCGTAAATATTGATTTGCTGCGAAATCAAAGACATGCAGAAAACATGAACTGACACTGGACACTAAATTAATAGGTTAGTCCAAAAAATAATATAATTTGGTATAAAAAGTATGTAAAAGTGATAATATAATATCATGAAACAACAAAAAAAATTATAGATACGTTTGAGACGTATCTTTTGCCCCTTCGCACTCATTATCCACAATCATTTTGTGCCATATTACACAATATGTCATTAGTTGCCACAATGTCACCGGTTCCCACATCATTGTAGCTCCTCGAACAATACCCAACGAGCTTGGAGCACTCCGATGCCCTCTCATAACACCAGCGAACAACCTTCCTAGCACTTTCTTGCATTTGTGCAAAGATACATTGTTTGTTATCTCAGGGCTCATATATAGCCTTCACAAATGTTGCCCAGCGAGGACATATACCATCAGCAAGGTAGTACCCCATCTTATAGTTGTGCCTATTGGCAGTGTCATTCCAGTGGAGATCGCAGGAGCACACTGATGTTGCTATGATAACCAGGCATGCCAAACCACAAGTCGTTTGATGATGCCACCGCTTCAAGTATGATGATGACATCTTTGGTGTGACCTTGGTACTGCCTGCGCAAACCTTTCGAACAGTTCTTCAATTGCCAGTGTATGCAGTCAACTTAATTGAGCGTACCTGGGAAACCTCTTGATGCTCCAAGTGTCAAAAATATTATGTGTCCCCGACAACTTGTTCTCTCAGGTACTCTCCTAGGAACAACTCTCCCGCCGCTTATTGGACCCTTAAATTTCAAAACATGCTCCACTTGCTTCACCATTTGTTCCTAGATGCTCTTCATCAACATCATTTCAACCACTTCGGTGTTTGAATCAGGCAAATCCACTGTTTGCCTATAAATGAGAAAATAATTAAAAATAGCTTGGACATTTCGTGGAACACATAAGAGTGCAAGGTATATATCCGGAGCAGTAGGATGTACTGGCGATCCTGTCCGAGGTGGCAAGGAACCCCAAGAGGGGTTTTGGGGATGGTGGTGGTGGCACCATGGGCTGGCGATGGTGATGAAGGTAGGGAAGAGGCGGTGTGGACGAGGCGAAGAGAGGAGAGGAAGAGGGCAAAGTTGGGCTAGGGTTAGGGACAATTTGAATAGATTTGAGATGGGTTCAGCCTATTGGATCCGACGAGGCGGACGCGTCCACACGTTCCATATTCGCCTCACATACGAGCTGGATTTGAAAGATGGCGGACAACCGAACGTTCGGCCTGGTTTTGAAGATTCTGATTGGATGGTGTTTTTTATATGGGCAACGTCCGGGGGAGGGGAGGGGGAGGGTTTGGGTTTGTTGGCCGGCTGGGCTGAAATTATCATTCTGCTGCAGCTATGGAAGCAACATAACGCACAGGTGTTTAACAGGGTGAACCAAGTCAAGACGGCACATGATCTTAGATGCTTGATCTTAGAGGATATTGAGGAATGGTGGAGGGCAGGTGTTGGTGTTGGTGGCCTACAATGTTTTGTGAGAGAGTAGCTTCGTGGGTTTTTAGGTGTTGAGTGGGTTTGACTTGAGGGAATGTCTGCATCCCTTTTGAGTTTCTTGTAATTATGTTAACTCTTCCTTCCATAAAAATATGGTACGCCTTTGGCGTACTCTAAAAAAAATCATTCTATTGCAGGTCAGTGTTGAGATCCAGGCCTTGTCATGCCCCATGCCGCTCACCAAACGCAGTTAAGAACTTCGGGCCAAGAACAGATGAGAGAGCATGTGGCTGAATATTTTTTCAACCCATTTTCATCGGAAGCCGGGTATAACATCACAGAAATATTGCGAGTTGATCTAAGAAAAGTGGACAACAACATGAACAATGTTTTATGCGCGGAATACTCTCCAGAAGAGGTCAAATCTGCACTAGAAAATATTGGTGACCTTAAAGCACCTGGTCCTGATGGAATGTCTGCCATCTTTTTCAAACACTTCTCGCAAACGTTGGAGACCAGGTCACAAGAGAAGTGCTCAATGTATTGAAGGGAGGAGCCATGCCGGAAGGCTGGAATGATACTTTGGTAGTACTTATACCAAAAACTTCAAAGCCGGAGAAGCTGAAAGATCTTAGGCCAATAAGCCTATGCAATGTTGTCTACAAGGTGGTGTCTAAGGTACTGACCAATAGATTGAAGGTTATCCTCCCCGATATAATATCTCTTAACCAAAATGCTTTCATCCCCGGGCATATTATTTCAGATAATATCCTTCTTGCATATGAATTAACACACTACTTGCAGAATAAAAGGAGTGGAGCATCAGGATTTGCAGCTCTAAAGTTGGACATGAGCAAGGCTTACAATCGCCTTGAATGGAATTTTCTTGAAGGAATGCTCCTGAAGCTGGGGTTTAGAAGAAGATGGGTGGACCTAGTGATGAAATATGTTACCATAGTTAAATACCAAATCAAGGTCAACAATGAAGTCACTAATACAATTCTTCCCGGGTGAGGGCGAAGACAGGGGGACCCATTATTTCCCTATCTTTTCCTGGTTTGCACATAATGCTTTTCAGCAATGCTTTAAGATGCAGAAGGAAATGGAAGACTAAAAGGTATTAAAATCTATCGCAATGCTCCTAGTGTTAGTCATCTACTATTTGCTGACGATTCTTTATTACTAGTTGAAGGAAACGAAAAGAATGCAACAGAAGTGCAACGCATCCTTGAAGTTTATGAGAAATGCTCAGGCCAGGCAAACAACAGAGACAAATCATCGATCCTCTTCAGCAGGAACATCTAACCATGTCAGAAAGAAAGGATGAAGAACATCCTTAACATCCATAAGGAGGGGTATTCAGGGAAGTACCTTGGACTGCCAGCTTATATTGGGAGATCAAAAAGCAAAACTTTTGCATACATAAGAGAAAGGGTTTGGAGAAGAATCCAAGGCTGGAAGGAGGAAATGCTTTCGAAGGCAGGGGAAAAAAATCTTAATCAAGGCCGTGGCTCAAGCAACTCCAGTCTATGTAATGGCTTGTTTTGACCTTACAAAATCCTTCTATGATCAGATGAGCGAGATGATCTGTAGGTATTGGTGGAGTCAAATGGATAAGGAAAACAAGATAATTGTGCGAGCTGGGAAAAATTGACAACGTCCAAACATGACGGGGGTCTTGGGTTCAGGAATCTCCATTCGTTCAATATAGCAATGCTTGCAAGACAAGCATGGAGGTTACTCCAGAACCCAAATACCCTTTGTGCCCGAGTATTATCTGTGAAATACTATCCAGATGGGCAAATCTTAAATGCAAAACCTGCAAGGGGAATATCATATACATGGAGGAGCATATTAAAAGGGGTCTATCTGCTAAATAAAGGCATAATATGGAGAGTGGGTGTTGGGGATATAACCCCATGATATGACCCGCCATGATGGGCCGGGTCATCCAGGTGGCAGCTGATAAGCAAGACTCAAGAAGGGCCAAGGCGCCCAGGTGCAAGACCAGCAGGGCGGCTCACAGAGTGGGTCGGCTTAGGGCCCAGCGTCTGAAGACGGCGGCTCGTAAGCCCGAAGTACAAGTCGCCAGGAGTTTCCTTACTTAGGAAGCAAGATAAGTCAGAAACATACTTGGTCACGGATCATAGTATGACCCGGACTCTTGTAAGCCTAGGGCCTCGACCTGTATATAAAGGTGAGTCCCTGAGGCAGATAGACTAAGTTACAATCGATCGATAGCTAGGTCAAGCGAATCCTCTCCTTTGTAATTGATCTCCAAGCAATAAGCAAACAAGCAGGAAGTAGGCTATTACCTCAATCGTGAGGGGCCGAACCTGGGTAAACCCGTGTCTCTCGATTCCGATCAACCCCGATAAGCTAATCACCTAGTTGCGATGGCCGCATGTCTAAGTCCTCGGACTAGGACATCTGCCGTGACAAAACCACGACAGTTGGAGCTCATCATGGGGCCAGCGCACGGTGGTTTCGAGTTCTTGAAGGGCTCTTTCCCGGGGATCGAGGGATACACTGTCGGCAAGATGATGAAGAGCCGGCACGACAAGCTCTACATCGATGATGTCGGCTGGGCCCCGAGGCCGACTCAATCGAGTATGGGTACCGGGTCCCCTTCGGCAAAATCCATGTCTTCATCGGCAAGATCGGCGATCTGAGCCTGAGCCGGACATCTGCACCGACCTCGTCGAGCCAGCTCGGCGCGCGCAACCCGCCCGGATCCAAGCCGGTCGGAAACACATCTTCGTGGCCTTCACTCAAGGCGTGGAACTTGTGGAAAACTCCGCGTCTGGAGGAGAGACTCTCATCTACTCAGATGGTGAGTCCTCGACCGGGGAGACTGAGTCAAGCTACTAACTTCATGATGGCGGGCTTGGGGGCTATTCCGATGGCAATATTATTCTGGACCCCTATGAGTCGCCGTGCCGAGCCGCCATCTTCATGGCGGGGACGGCGCCGGCTCTCAATTCAACAACTATCAGAGCGACGGCAATGACTGACCCCTCTGCGTCCGGTTCAGTCAGGCCCCCGGCTCAAAGTTCTATCTGAGCTGGTTAATACTCTGACGACCTTGCTGGGGACTGAGGTTACCGCGGAAAACCAGGTGGAATGCAATGCGGAAATTGCGAAGCTCAAGGAGCATATGACCAAGGCCCAGGAGGATATAAACGCTGAAAGCGCCCGGGTAGCCACATTACAGGCTCAGGTTAGCGCAGAGGCGGAACGGTTGAAGACGGAGGATTGGCGTTTAAATCTTGATCAGAACGCCTCTAATGCAGTCTACCATAGGAGATATCAGAGCCATTTACCTTCGGGTTATGAGCCAACACGTTTGTTCAACACGCCACGGGCAGGCTCGAGTACTCCGGGAGCACCGGCTATACCCCAATTAACTGCTGAGGCACCTGGGAATAGGGGAACAACTCAACCTCACCGACCAGAGCCGGTCCGGAAGGAGGAGCCGGCCCCAAACCCGCCCCCCGTTCAGACACCACCGCAGCACTTTCAGACACCGCCGGGTCACTTCTCCAACCCAGTGGATAACATGGTGGCAGCAGCAACCCGGCTCACTGCACTTCCTATTACCGGTGAGTTGCCATTCGCGGTGGAAACCCGAAACGCCATTGAACTTTTGCAGACGGCGATTGCTCAGCAGGCTAACTACTCTTGCAGTCGGCATCATGTGCACTCGACCCCGCTGCCAAGTCGTAGCTACAGCCGGCACACTGAGTCACCGGCGGTTTCCAGCAGCGAATGACACCGTAACCCGCCCCAGGGTAACCTGCCCCTTAACCCGAGGATTGATGCTCAAGCAATTGTGGATGGTGCAAGGGCACGTCACGAGGTAGAGCCAGTAAACCATGGGGCTTATCAGCCGCCCCCGGTAGTTCCTTCAGCTTTGGTGGGAGCCAGGTCAAGTGCCAGGACCATCAGAGTGTCGTGCCTGGTGCCGGCTTTACGTAACGAGCGCAAGCCTAAGGATTTTAAGGGTCCTCGCAAAGTGCCCAATTACACCGCGGATATCCCTCCAGAGGCTTGGATCGAAAGCTACAAGCTCACCATGGACATGTTGGACGTCAGTGATGCGGTCTGCGCCAAGTATTTCACAATGATGTTGGAGGGGCCGGCTCGAACATGGTTGAAGAACCTACCCCCCCCCCCCCCCCCCCCCCAATTCTATCAACACCTGGGCGGAGTTGAAGGAGCGCTTCATCAAGAATTTTCAAGGAACTTGCAAGCAGTTGATGACAATTGTTGATCTACAGCACTGGGTATAGCGTGAAGATGAGTCGGCCCATCATTGGGCTCGCCTGGTTGCAAGCATTATCCACTCTTCCGATAGCATTGGGCCGGCTCAAGCTGTGTTGATTTTGGAGAAGAACTGTCACTTTCAACCTCTTGTGCAGAAGCTAGGGTGGCTTAAGCGCAAGTGCACGGATATGGGTAATCTCATGGATGTACTTACCAGATATGCTAATTCTGATGGTACAAAGGATCCTAGCTCGGATGATGATAAATCTGGTAAAGGCAAGAAAAACAATAGCGACAAGGGCCGACAACAGCATGCCCCAGCGCAGAATGGAAATCACAATAACCATGGCAATGGTGGAAAATGCAAGCACCCCGACGATGGGTCAGATTTTGTGGCTAACACCAACACAGGGTTCAAAAATCAGCGCCGCAACGGCAAGCAACCTTATAATGGGGGAAAGCCCAAGAATTATGAAGAGGCTCTTTATGGGCCGTGTCCAAAGCATAGTTATCCTAACAAGCCATCTTCTCATGCTTGGAAGGATTGTTACATTATGCAGGAATACCAGAACCAGTCGTTTCAATAGAATCATGGCAACGGTAATGGGCCGCCAGGAGGGTCAGGCCCTGGAGGTTTCCAGGGAGCCTACTTTGGTGGTGGTGGCTCAATTCTGGCTATCAGAGTCAAGGGAACCATGGTGGTCATAGTCAGCAGTCTGGCCAAGGTAATCAGCAGCAGAATAACCAATCAAGATACCAGAGTAACCCTAAGCATCTTAATAGTGGCCAGTATCATGTCTTTACTACAAGCACTTGCAAGTGTGACCGGAAGATCCATAAGAGGGCAGTCAATATGGTTGAGCCGGCGGTGCCGCAATAGTTGAGATGGTCTGGGCACACAATAACTTGGAGCTGGGCGGATCACTCGTCCCGTGTTGATGATCCGGGTCATCTGGCCCTCGTAGTGGCCCCTCAAGTGGGCGGATACAAATTCACCAAGGTGCTTATGGATGGTGGTAGCATCATCAACATATTATACTATGACACTTTTCGATGGATGAATCTGACAGAGAAAGATCTTAAGCCGTCCTCTACGGTATTTCATCGAGCTGTTCCTGGCAAATCGGCTTAACCTATGGGGAAGATCGCTCTGGAAGTGGCTTTTGGTGATGAGTACAATTACAGGGCAAAGACACTGTGGTTTGAGGTGGTTAAAATTAAAAGTCCATATCATGCACTGTTTGGACGACCGGCTTATGCTAAATTCATGGCTCGGCCTTGTTATATATACTTGCAGCTTAAGATGCCAGGGCCACGAGGGACAAATTACGATTCATGGCAATCGTAAGATAGCTCTTGAATGTGAAGAAAGAGATGTTGCTTATGCAGAGGCGGCTTGTGCCACTGATGAGCTCAAGTATTATAAAGATAATGTTGACCCGGCTGATATGACCCCTCTGAAGAAGCCCACCACCGAGAAAGACCCTCTGCTCAAGTTCAAGTCAGCAAAAGACACACAGCAAGTTGACTTTGTTCCTGGTGATTCTTCGCAACAGTTCATCATTGGGACGGGGATGTATCCCAAATAGGAAAGCGCGCTCATCGAATTCGTCTGTGAGAATCGGGACATCTTTGCATGGAAACCTTCTGACATGCCGGGTGTACCGAGAGAATTCGCTGAGCACCACCTTAATGTGGATCCTAAGATGAAACATGTTGGATAGTTCTTCCGTCGTTTTAATGAGGAAAGGCGTAAGGCTATTGGAGAAGAGGTAGCCCGGCTGTTGGCTGCCGGGTTCATAGTTGAAGTTTTTCACCCTCAGTGGTTGGCTAATCCTGTGATTGTGCTCAAGAAAAATGGCACTTGGCGTATGTGTGTTGATTACACAGATCATAACAAGGCTTGTCCAGCTGATCCGTTTACTCTCCCTCATATTGACCAGATCATTGATGCCACGGCGGGTTGTGAGAGTTTATGTTTCCTGGATGCTTATTTGGGTTATCATCAAATCAAGATGGTAGTTGAGGATTAGGAGAAAACAACATTCATTACACCCTTTGGAGCTTTCTGGTATGTATCTATGCCTTTTGGGCTTAAAAGTGCTCAGGCGGCTTACCAGCATTGTGTTCAGAATTGTTTCCATGGGAAGATTGGATGCAATGTTCATGCTTATGTTGACGACATTGTGGCTAAGTCAAGGAAGAAGGAAACCTTGCTCGATGATTTAAAGGAAACCTTTGAGAATCTTCGGGTGTACAAGATGATGCTTAACCCGACCAAATGCGTTTTTGTGTACCTGCAGGAAATTGCTAGGTTTTTTGGTTTTGGAAAGGGGCATCGAAGCTAACCCGGAGAAGATCGAGGCTATCACCACTCTGTCTAAGTCGGCCTGTATCAACGACGTTCAGTGCCTGACGGGTCGTATTGCAGCCCTAAGACGGTTTATAAGCCGCCTGGGTGAGAAGGTGATTCCCCTGTACTAGATGATGAAGAAGACTAATCGTTTCGTCTGGAGTGATGCTGCTAATGAGGCTTTCGAGGCGCTCAAGAAGCAGTTGGCTGAGCCGCCTGTCTTAGCTGCTTCAATCGACAAAGAGCCTTCGCTCCTGTACGTGGCGGCTAATAACAAAGCTGTAAGCGTGGCAGTTGTCGTAGAGCGCAAGGAGGCAGGTAAAGAATATCCAGTCCAGCGGCCAGTTTATTATGTTAGTGAAGTCTTGACGGAGTCCAAACAAAAGTATCCACATTGGCAGAAATTGGTGTTTGGGGTGTTCATGGCTAGCCACAAGTTGAAGCATTACTTCCTTGGGCATCCAATCACTATGGTCAGTTCTGCTCCTCTGGGGGATATCATTCAAAACAGAGAAGCCACAGGCAGAGTCGCTAAGTGGGCAATTGAGCTTGGGTCACATCATCTGAAATATGTGCCCAGAACCGCCATCAAGTCTCAGGCTCTGGTGGATTTTATCAATGATTGGACAGAGCTGCAAACACCTGAGGAGAAGCCGGATAATACATACTGGACGATACACTTTGATGGATCAAGGCAATTGGAAGGCTCGGGGGCTAGAGTTATTATATCTTCCCCTCGAGATAACAAATTTTGTTATGTGTTGAGGCTTATGTTTCCCTGTACTAACAATGCAGCTGAGTATGAAGCTTTGCTACATGGGCTCCGCATAGCCAAGGAAATGAACTTGAGCCGGGTTAGATGCCTGGGCGACTCAGACCTTGTTGCGCAGCAAGTTTCAGGGAAGTGGGATTCTAAGGGCCCGCTCATGGCGGCTTATCGTCAAGCAGTGACTAATATTGCAGGTCACTTTAAAGGTTGTCAAGTGGATCACATAGACCAGCGGCTTAATGAAGCGGCGGATGCTTTATCTCAGCTAGGTTCTCAGCATAAGCCGGTTCCCCCTAATGTGTTCCTTGATGTACTGCATAACCCTTCTGTCAAGTTGCCTTCAGAGGAGGATCTAGCTATCCCTGACCCAGAAGGGCAGTTGGTGGCGGCTCTACATGCTATTCCAGATTGGACAATGCCTTATCTGGTTTACCTGACTCGGGGTGATCTGCCAGAAGATGAAATTTTGGCCAGACAGATCATCCAGCGGTCTAAGCCCATGACTGTCGGTGTCAAAACCGGCAGATCTCGGGGTAGGGGGTCCCGAGCTGTGGATTCTTGGATCAATGGTAACAGGACGATGAACACAGTGTTTTACCCAGGTTCGGGCCCTCTTAATGGAGGTAAAACCCTATGTCCTACTCTTGTTTATATTGATGGAGTATCAAAGTACAGAGTTGATCTACCTCGAGATCGTATGTTGTGGTCTAAACCCAAAGGGTATGATGAGTAATGTCATAATCTCTCTATCAACGAGCCTGGCATCGGCTTATATAATGTACCGGAGGCCTTGGATAACAAGAGTCCTAGTTGGCTACGTCGGCGGAGAGGAGTCCTTGTCTTGATCACCAAGTCTTGTGGAATCTTCCTCGTATATGTCATCGGCTGTCCGAACTGGCCCATTAGTGAACCATCACGGGGGTCCTCGGCCCAACCCACTGGTCGGGAGGCGATATGGTGAGTACCCCCTAGTCCAGGACACCGTCAGTAGCCCCCTGAACCGGTCTTCAAGTTGGGGACGCCCCTCGATTCTTCCGAACTGTTCTTCATCTTCGGTCGTCGGTCTTGAAAACTGGTTCAACAAATCTTCCCATCTTCGATCTTGAGGATCGCCGAGGTGTATCCGAAGAGTTCATACGTCGTGTATCTGAGGAGTCTTTTTAAGTTATCGGCCTTTATCAATGCCTTGTAAGTTTTTTACGCCACACCTGGGGTTTGAAGTGTTTCCCGTGCGACGGCGCCCTCTTGCATCCAAGCTCTAAGGCCGAACTAAATCCGAGGCGTCTCTTCACAGCCGAGATCCAACACTATTCGGCATTCGAGGTATCCTCTTACATTCGAGCTCCAACGCCGAACTGAATCCGAGGCGTCTTTTCACAGCCGAGCTCCAACACTATTCGGCATTCAAGGTATCCTCTTGCGTCTGAGCTCCAACACTGAACTGAATCCGAGGTATCATAGATTACCTTGGCCTCTGAAAATTTGAATGAGTTCATCCGAGCTTAAATGCCGGAGTAGCCTTCTATGGAACGAGCCATTCGAATCCGAGCTTTATGCCGGACCGCTTCCGAGCTCCAACGCCGGACTGCATCCGAGTTCTAACGATGGTCAGCATTCGAGGTGTCATAACTACCTCGGTCTTTAAAAGATTTGAACGAATTCAGCCGAGCTTAATGCCGGAAATGCCCTCTATGGAACCAGCCACTGGCGCCCAAGCTTTATGCCGGACTGCTTCCGAGGTGGTGCACCACCCTGACTGTGGGCTGATTTTTTGTGAATATTTTCAATTGATGCAATTTATTCTCTGCCGAGATATATAGCCAGTAGCCCTCAAGGTGTGCGTCGGTCTAAAACCCGAGATGCACCTGAAGGATGGCATAAAACCGGTGATCCCATTAGCCCCTGAGACTCGGGTCGATTCACAAAATCGGCCTGAGGATCAACTCCTAGCTCTGTAGCATACTTAGGAATAGAAATGTGGTGTGCATATTCCTCGAGACTCAGGTTGGGTGCGGCCGACCAACCTGAGGATCATAATCTCCTCGGGAACTATTTCGCACTTTGTAAACTGTCTGCATTGAATCGTCAATGCAGTAGCCCCTGAGCCAATGGTCGGGTAGCAACACCAGATCAGGGGATCGATGTGCCCCTTTAATATTTGTAAATGAGAAGCGCAAAGCCCAGTAGCCCCCGAGCCTTAATGTGGGCACGGGTGGTCGAATTAAGGATCAATGTCCGGAGTATATCACAATTTATGTGTAATGATTCTATGTATCCAAGTACTTTACATCACTAATGCTCGGATCCGCATTGTACAAAACTTTGTTGACCGACCATCGGCTTCAACCTCTTCGGCCAGCAGCCGAAGAGTGTTCGTCCTACTTTATAAAGCCTTTATAAGGGCAAAGATTTACGACAAACAAGGCAATCCGGCCATACGGTTTTATAAACAAAGGTACGCAGAGAGATATGTTATAAAACATCTTCTGGGAAAAATAGTTCCGTTACAGGTTCCTTTTCCCAGGCTGTCATGTTGATCATGATCATGAAACATCAACTCTGATCAATGTGGGAGGAAAATATTGAGGATTTAGTTGGGATAAAGTTCCCGAACTCTGTGGTCCATAATGAACCAAAATTTTCACTTCCATTGTTGCCGACCAATTATATTCTTTAAGATGGCTAGCTTTCGGCTTCACCCAGTCTGAGGTACTAACCCGGACGACCCGGTAGTAACAATCACAGAGGTGCTCCCTTTACCGCCTAGCAGAACAATCGGGAACGTAGGGGTAAGCACAGGAGCCAGGCAACCCAGCTTGGCCAAAATCTTAAGTCAAATTGATGCATATTTATGGCTTTATTACGATAATTATGGAAGGCAGCGCTTGTATACTGAATACAAACACTGATGATATATGTTTATTTTGACTCCATTGCGACCGTTTATCAGTTGAAAGTGGCCCATCGTCAGCTTCTACCCCTTTGTAGATACTACGCAGGGTGTTTCCGCAGTAACCAGACAACCCTTAGCCGACGTCTCGGTGCCCGGAGGCGGTTGTGTTAGCGGAAACAAGGCAATCAGATATGCGGGCTTTATAACTTTCACTTAGTCATAGGAGCTTTAAACTGGGGAAGCTAGCTACGAGCCCCCGGTTTGTGTTCGGCACCGACCGAAGTCTAGCCATTAACACTTCGGCCAATATTATGAAAGGCCCATCATTTAACACGGGGTAATAGGTATCGATCTATAGTGTAACACCGTCATCGGATCGCTGACCAGTTTACGCCCATTGTGACAGTCAGTTTTCGGCTTTCTCCACTGAGGTGCTTAACCATTCGAGCTGGAAGCACAATCACAGTAGTTCTCCCTTTGCACACCTAGCCGAATAAAGTGGAACATAGGAGGCAAGCACAGGAGCCGGGCAACCCAACTATTGACCGAAGACACAATTCGAAACTGATGCATATATAGCAATATTCGAGAATGTTTTTGCCGAATCTCGAAAGGTGTCCGGCGTTGCACTGCGAGACTTATGCTGGAAACACACAAATAGGTTAAGAATGCCATAGGCTTGGAAAACCAAAAACTTCAGTAAAAACTTTACGTCCGAACTAAATCAAGTTTTTGGTGCCAATCCGAACATTGGTCTTAAAATTAGTTTGTGCTTCTGTCGTGTTTTAACTTGACACATCCGATCTCAAGACTTCAAGCGGGTTAGCCTTCGGCTTCAATCTCCTATCCCGAAGGCGGAGTGCTTCTCAGGCCAGTTTAGCGAACTAAACTCGAGTGGCTTTTAGAGAGAAGCCAGGCTATCCGGCTATTGACCACACACTCGAGTTGAGAAAGGAGTAGTAGAAAAAGACTTTGCAACGACTGAGAAGAAAACACATTTATTATAAAACGGCTCATATTAATTTAAGAGCCCCCAAGTGACTTGGGTAAAAGAATTTTGTGTATAATGATTGTATGTACCAAAGTACTTATATAATATCTGCGTTCGCCCGAACTTTGAACGCGTCTTAACCGACCGTCGGCTTCTCCCTCTTCGGCCAAGGGCCGAAAAGTGTTATCTACTCCGCCTACCAAGAATATCGGTGGTGTTTCGGATAACCAGGCAATCAGGCCATGAGGCTGTAACAGACAAATCGCGCCCAGGGAACTTATGCTATATTACTTATGTAACGTAAGAAGCATCTTCAAAAAAAAGTAGTGCCCCCAACGGTGCCTTTTCTTTGGTCGCTCAGGATTACTATGAGACTTGTGCAATAGATTTGTGTACGCGTGAGTTCCGTCGTGTGCCGACCATAGTTGAAAACAGTAAGAGCGCTAGCTTTCGGCTTCACCCAGTCTGAGGTACGAGTTCGGATGACCCGACCATACAATCGCAGAGGTGCTCCCTTTACTCCCTAGCCGAACAATCAGGAACGTAGGGGTAAGCACAGGAGCCAGGCAACCCAGCTTTGCGGAACACTTAAGCCAACATGATGCATATTTTGGCATAATACACGAACAAGGAATGGTGCGATACATTAATAATCATATGCAAGAAGAATGACTTCATAAAGGAAGCCCCCAAGTAAACGGGGTATTTGAATTTGTTTGTAACAAACAAGGTTTTGACAAAGAAAGTTTTTCGCAAATGACTTTTTGTCAAAAAAGTATAATGCTTGGTCGAATCGAACAAAATTTAAAACTGAAAGTTTTTGAGCATGAAAGCGACTTAGCTGGTTAATGTGCTCGGTGTGTCGTGGGCCGAGCTTGTAGCGGCTCAAGGTCCCAACCCCCAAGCCGGTCTTGACGTACCCGAGCGAAGAGCTCGGCTTGATGAAGTGGCGATGCCGTACGGTCGATGCGGTGAGGCGAAGCCCCCAAGCCCAGCCGAGGTGAAAAAACCCTCATGACCGAGGTGACAAAGAGCTCGGCAGAAAAAAGAAGTGTTTAACAATCAACGTTTGAACGAACAATTTTTTTGTTTAACACGAATATAATGTTTGGTTGAACCGAATAAGAAATAAAATAAAATAATTTTAAAAAAACTGAGCATGGAGGCGACTTAGCTGGTTAATGTGCTCAGTATTGTTGACGAGGTCCGAGCTCGTGGCGGGACAAAGACGTAATCCGCAGCCTAGCCAAGGTCTCAGCCCCCAAGCCCGAGGTAACCGAGCGGGGAGTTCGGCTTGATGAGGTGGTGATGCCGCGCGGTCGATGTGGTGAGGCGAAGCCCCCGGTCCAGCTAACGTGACGAAGCTGGTCGGCTGGTGACGCCGAAGTCACCGGAGTAGGTTGATGAAGAGATGGCGAAGCCCCCGGTCTAGCCGAGGTGCCGGGGCAGGTCGGTAGTATGACGTTTGCAGCCCCATGCCGGTCGAGGTGTCGAAGCAGGTCGGCGTGGTGGACATCGGCTTGGTCAGCCGGATTAGTATTTGGGATTTCTTCGGAATCGTCCTTCGGTACTATGGTGCGAGGGGCGAGTCCGGCCAGGGTTGACTCCTGATGTTCGGACGCCGAAGTCGCGTCCAGGATTGAAGCTGGATACGGGATACGAGAGGCGAGTCCGGCCGGAACTGACTCCCGATCTTCGGACGCAGAGGTCACATCCAGGCTTGAAGAAGCAATAGTGCGGCGATGCCGTCGCGGGCCGGATCTTGTGACGCGGTCGATGCCCGCTTGATGAAGTGACCATGCAGCGATGCCGGTGTGCCCGCTCCGTATAATTCGTGGGGCGACAATGTTGGTGATGATTTACCCTTCATGATGCCGAACTGTTGTTCGGCTTGCCGAGATAATGATCCGAAGAGGTTGAGTTTGGCTCGATGAAGCGACGACCCGTCTGGCGCAGGTCGGCAGCCGTGCAGCAACGTTGTCAGGCTGGTTTGACACCGGCGCAACGGTGAAAGTTACCTCCGAAAAGGAGCAAAATTTGTGAGCATGTGTTCGGAAACAAAACACAATACCCTAGAAAGAGATTCCTCCAAAAAGGTTGTCCAATATCCCGTTCATGAAGAAAGACGAACTCGGGTCGGATTCGTATTCGCGCAGAAAATAGATCAGAAAATCGATGTGCTCATCGGAGGTTTCCTGAAGTTTGAACGGTCGGATCGAGCTGAAATTTTGAAGGGTGGTAGATACAGGAGTTCCGCAGCCGATCAACGATTGGATCTTCCAAAGGACGTCCGAGCTAGACGCTGGACTCTACGCCCTAAACTCGTCCAGATTCCCATCCTGACTTGACAGGGGTCCGGTATATCGTAGATCGCCGGAGATTCCTCCATCAGAATACGACAAAATTTTACAGGGTTGTTATATACACAATTCCGCACTATGCCACCAAAGAAATCGTCAAAGCGACACTCGAGGAAGCAGCGACAGCGAATACGAATCCGCTATATAGAAAAACAGCACGGTCGCCCAGGGACAATGTTGAAGTTGAGCCCCCGAGCTATATGGATGATTCCTCCACGATCTTGATAGAGATTGGAGTTGATGTTGATGAAGGCCCTCGTCCAATCATGATGATCTGAGGCAGAGCACAGTCCTTGGTCGAGCCAAGGTGACCAATCGAGCCGGCGACGAATATGTCGACGTTGCAGTTGATCTGCAAGCGAGCCATTGATCCATTGCCGATCACACAACAGAACTCTCAATGAAAGCACCATTGTCGGTGTCAAAACCGGCAGATCTCGGGGTAGGGGGTCCCGAGCTGTGGATTCTTGGATCAATGGTAACAGGACGATGAACACAGTGTTTTACCCAGGTTCGGGCCCTCTTAATGGAGGTAAAACCCTACGTCCTGCTCTTGTTTATATTGATGGAGTATCAAAGTACAAAGTTGATCTACCTCGAGATCGTATGTTGTGGTCTAAACCCAAGGGGTATGATGAGTAATGTCATAATCTCTCTATCAACGAGCCTGGCCTCGGCTTATGTAATGTACCGGAGGCCTAGGATAACAAGAGTCCTAGTTGGCTACGTCGGTGGAGAGGAGTCCTTGTCTTGATCACCAAGTCTTGTGGAATCTTCCTCGTATATGTCATTGGCTGTCCGAACTGGCCCATTAGTGAACCGTCACGGGGGTCCTCGGCCCAACCCACTGGTCGGGAGGCGATATGGTGAGTACCCCCTAGTCTAGGACACTGTCAATGACAATTGTCAATGGCGAGTTACACAGGTGCAGCATGACTGGCGTGTTCCAACATTGTGTTTTCCCTAAGGAAGGCCGTGAGATTCTCCAGGAAATTCATGCTGGGGTCTGTGGTCATCATGCCGGGCCAAGATCTCTAGTGGCCAAGGCTTTTAGACATAGATTTTTCTGGCTAACCGCTCATGCTAACGTAGAGGACATTGTTCGCAAGTGCGGTAGCTGCCAGAAGTTTGCAAGACAAGCTCATGTCCCGGCTCAGGAATTGCGGATGATCACAATAACTTGGCCGTTTTCGGTCTGGGGGCTTGATATGGTCGGGCCCTTTAAGAGGTCTAAGGACAAAAAGACTCACCTGTTGGTAGCGGTTGATAAATTTACCAAGTGGGTTGAAGCAGAGCCAGTCAGCAATTGTGAGGCGGTGACTGCAGTTCAGTTTGTGAAGAAGCTGATCTTTCGCTTTGGTTATCCTCATAGTATCATCACTGATAATGGGACAAATCTGTCTAAGGGTGCTATGAAAGAGTTCTGTCAGAGAGAACATATCCGGCTTGACGTTTCATCTGTGGCTCATCCACAGTTTAATGGCCAAGCCGAGCGTGCTAACCAGGAGATATTACGAGGAATCAAGCCCCGACTTATGGTTCCTTTGGAGCGCACTCCAGATTGTTGGGTTGAAGAGCTTCCTGCAGTTCTTTGGAGCATAAGGACTACCGCCAACAGATCAACCGGCTACACGCCGTTCTTCATGGTTTATGGAGCAGAGGTGGTTCTCCCAAGTGATATCCGGCATGACTCGCCCAGGGTGGCGGCTTATGTCGAAACAGATAATGAGACGGCTCGCCAGAATGCTTTGGATGCCTTGGAAGAAGAATGTGACCTTGCGGCGGCTCGATCTTCGATTTACCAGCAAGACTTGCATCGCTATCATAGCCGCAGGGTTCGAAGCCGCACTTTCCAGGAGGGCGACTTAGTGCTTTGTTTGATTCAAGATCAGACAGACATGCATAAGCTTTCACCTCCTTGGGAAGGGCCCTTTGTGGTTAGCAAAAACCTCAACAACGGGTCGTATTATCTCATCGACATACATGAACACAATAAGTCATGTACCTCTGAGGAGGAGACCAACATGCCTTGGAACATTGCTCATCTTCGGCCTTACTATACCTAAGCCACTGGCTTCAATCATTGTACATATCTACATTATGTATATACCTTTTTATGATCAAATATAATAAAGTCGGCATCCCCAAAACTCGGGGCCTCTGTCGTTTCATCTCATATATTGTGCATGAGTCTTTTATTTGTTGATCATAGGTCACTTGGGGGCTTCCAACTCACTGAGTTTGGCTTTCTCACCCTCTTGACCTGGCAAAAACGCCACATTATTGGTTAAGCTTGCCTGTATGCTTGATGCTACTCCGAAAAGATGACCCGTCGTACTCTTGACAGTCAATCTTTATGACCCTGAACTTGTCAAGGTTAAAACGGCGGCTTAAGTCATGTGAGAGCCGGCTTACGGAAAGCGAGGATAAACCAAGGCTATCATGCTAGCTTCATAGAAGCAAGACTTGAGCCTCGAAAGCCAGTCTTTTTGTCGAGCCTCAAAAGCCGACTTATAAATTCATTCAATGTCTATATATCAGTATGGGTTCTCTGTTTTTTGCAGGAATCTTTTGCTCTTAATCACGTTGTAGCAATGACTATATGTCTCCGGGTCAAAAGAACTCCGGATTGCTTGTGATGAGTACTAAGTTTTTATTGACCATGAGTCGCCAAATTATCAATTCACAATTGCTTTTCCAGCAATTGATTATCATGACTATAAGTCGCCGGTGGATAAATCGTCGGGTTATTTCACACCAGTTGTAACTTGGTGGAATTTTTTGCAGAAGTCAGAAGTCTCTGCACTTATAAGTGGCTACAAGCGACTTATCACACAAGCAATGGTTGTACGATATTCAAACACAAAGATGTCCAAAGCGGGTCAAAAACATGCATTGCTCCAAAAAAATTCAAGCAGCAGAAAGATAAGTGTTTGAACAAAAGTTAACGTGCATGAAGGCACGACAGAGCAACCAAGTGTTTTAGCTAAGCCTATTACAAGGCCCCAGTTGAGCTCAAAATATTTGATCAAGTTTTTTGAGGAGTATACACTACTCCTGTAAGTCAGCCTCTGTGTCGTCCGGGTTGGTCCCCTCCAGTTTAACTTCCTGATGGCCCCTAGCAGTTGACGACTTTGGGTTATCCTGCGCCGCCTCTTCTGCGTCTTGGATCTGAAGGTTGTCCAGATTCCAGTTGACATCCGTTAAAGTTTGGAAGACGGCTTCATCATGCAAGATAGGAGACGGGTCAACCTCAGGTGCAAAGAGATGCTTACGCTGTTGTGGAGTCAAGTCAAAAGGTTCAAATGATGGCGGCTGAATTCGTGTATTGTCGGCATCATAAGCCGCCTGATATTTCTTCAGATCCATATTTTGGACAAGTTGACTCGCCAGAACTCGAGTATTCTTCACACAACGGGCGTAATCTTGGGGTGAAAACTGAGTCCCGTCATCTTTGTATTGTGGAAACCCGCCGGCCATCTCTGAAGGATCCAGCTCTGGTGCATAGGCTATGGCCCGGCTTAGCAAGGACATGGCTCCGGCGGCTGACCTTTTCAGTTCCTCAATCTACTTTGGGATGGTCGAGAGGCGCCTTAATACATCTTTTATGAATTGCACCGGCTCTCTTTCACCACTCACAGCCTTGATGATAAAGATGCTTCCAGCGTATAGTTGCTCTACTAAAGAGTATACAACCTTTAGCTTCATCAAGTTATCTGGGAGGTTGCGAGTTCTATCACCTGCACAAAAGTTGCAACGTATGAGCCGCCATGCGAGTTATTACCTATACATGACTCACCAGGTGAGTTATTACTGATCTATGACTTGTTAGGCAAAGTTTTTGGCAAGAACTTGAGGGGTTACTTACCAAATATGGCATGGGTCATTTGAGCGATATGGCGCTTTAACCCGGCCAGTTCCTCTGTAACCGATGACAATTGGCTTTCGTCGGCTTCTGCACGTTGGACTAGGGCAGCTTTTTCAGTCTCAAAGGACTTCTTTTCCTGCTCAAAGCCCGCCTTGATTTTGTCCAACTCTTCTAAAGAAGATTGCAGGCTTGATTCAGCCTTGGCCCATAGAGACTGTTCAGATTCAAGTTCTTTTTTCAAGCCGATCATGTTTGACTCAGCCGTACTCAAAGCTTCCTGCAAAATAAGGAGGTAATTCATTTACAAAGTATTGAACCAAGCCGGCAACAATATGCAACCCAGTACTTGGGGGCTATGACAAGCAAGTTCACCTTATAGTAGAAAGTCCCAAGCAGATTGCAAGCAATATACTTAACACTTGGGGGCTAATTCATATCAGTTTTTTCTCCATTACTAACAAAAGAAGACCCGACTCACCTCATGAGGATGAGCCGACCCTTGGGGGCTACAGGCTATCTTTTTGAAGTTGCTTTATTTCAAAGACCCGACTCATCTCAGGAAGATGAGCCGGCCCTTGGGGGCTATATGGCATTTATTTTCACAAGGATATATTTGAAGAACCGGCTTATCAATGGCTTGATAACCCGGCCCTTGGGGGCTACATTGCAAGATCTACATATTTATATCTAAGTCTTAAACATACTCAAGTTTCCTATGATTAAGACTTGGGGGCTACATAAGGATATATACAACACAGGAGAAGATTGAGCATACCTCATATTTTTTCTTCATCATACTGACCAGGCTAGCTTCCATGTCTCGGCTCGTAGAAAGGCGGCTTAAATAGCCAGCATGCAGTTCATCCGCACTAAAATCTTCATAGTTTGGCAGCTCAAGTTTTGACTTGCCCTTCTCAGACAAGGGTGTCTCGTCCTTGGCTATGAGCTTGGTCAGCACGTTGGAGGTTTTTGGAGTCTTATGACCCGCCCCAGTGATAGCAATCCCTTCATTGTTCCTTTCATGAGAAGGAATGTCTTTAGTCGCCTTGGCAGGGCTCGAAGCAGGAATGGGACTTGGCGGGTTAAGATCATCCGTCGGGTTAGCATCAGCATCCATAGCCTCAGTGGTTGCTCGCTTAGTTTGCTGGGGCAGTTCACCTTGATCATCATGATGTTCTTTGGGGTTCTTAGTGTCGGCCTCAGGGGGCACTAAGATTTGATCCTCTAACTCAGGGATCTCAGGAGTTATCGATGACTCGCCAACTTTCCTTTTCTTGGTTTTTGCTTTAGCCCTACAGATAAAATAAGATGTTATAACATATGCAATTATGACAAGTATAAAGGATAAGCCATTTAAGAGAAGGTTACCCCGGATTGATGATCAAAGCCGGCAACTGAGTGGAAGACGAGTCTCCTGAAGATGGTGGCGACTCCGATAATTGAAATCAGAGGGATTAACAGGTTGCCTAATAAGGCTGGCTCGTGGAAGAGAAGAAGTTGGACTATGTGGCACCTCATTGTGTCGCTTGCGAGCAGATGGTTCATGAGATAAGCCGGCCAGCAGCTCTCCAGAGCTGCTCTGGGTCTGGCGCCTTGACTCATGCTGGGTTTTCTTAAAAATAAAGTTTGGGTCTAAATGAGCATCTGGATGAGAAAATCTTACTTTCTGAATGACCCGCCTTGTTTTCTTTGGAGATAAGGATTTTGAGCCGGAAGATATGGAAATTACCTCAGCATCATCAGCCCGGCTTGTTGCAGCATCACCCTGAGAATAAGAAGCGTCAGCAAGTTTAATAAAAAGATGACCAAGGGAGTAAAGTTCTACCTCCGGCTGATTATCAACTGCTGGTGGCCCGCCCCTAGCTGCCGGCTCATTCACAGCAGCAGGTTTATTTTTCCTTTGAGCAGGAGCAGTCTTAGTCTTGCTTGCCTGTGTTTTCTTCCTCTTCCAGAATGGAGAGTCGGCATGCATAGTTGGACAAGGTTAATAAGTGAGATATTCGGATAAGCAAGGATTGATAAGCTGGACAAATGGTTATATGTATACTCACCGGAGGAGCCGGGTTAAGTTTAAAGAATGGCTGCAACCCCGTCTTGTTGCAGTTCTTCTGGGTCTCCCCAAGCAGTTTCTTCACAACTTTGTTAATGTCATCAGCTTCTAAGTCATCAGAGCTATACCATTGAGCGTCTGTTGACTCGCCTGAATAGTTGCACATTAAGCCAGGCCGCCGGCTCAAAGGCATGATTCTCCAACTAACCCAGCACCGGGTCAAGTCAACCCCCGTTAAACCATTGGCCAATAAGGCCCTGAGTTTTGAATATACCGGGGCAGTTTGAGCATGCTCTTCTGGAATAACCCGACAAGGGAGTTCAAAATCAATAGGTAGACGATCAGCTCTGTAACCCGGTAAGGGGTTCTCACCAGCCGGAGCTGTGTTCTTGCAATAGAACCAAGTCTTGATCCATCCTTTCGGATGACTTGGTAGTGTGACTGGAGGAAAGGAGCCATCTCCCCGCCTCTGAATCGAGATTCCGCCGAGTTCTAGGCTGGGGCCATCAGCAAATTCTGTTTGGCGGTTGATGTAGAAAATTTCCTTGAACAGAGGGACAGTGGCCTCCATTTGCAGATACGCCTCACATAAGACATGAAATTGGCACAGGTTGGATATGGAATTTGGGGCGAGATCTTGGGGATTAAGGTTGAAGTAGTTCAAGAAGTCCTGGAAGAATTTTGACCCAGGCGGAGAGAAGCCTCTAAGGAGATGGTCTACAAAGACCACGACCTCTCCTTCGCCGGGTTGGGGAATATCGTCTCCTTGGGCGGCTCGCCAGCCAATCTCTTCTTGAGCCGGCAGAAGGCTTTGTTCTTTATAACCATTGAGCACAAGCTGGGAGACTTGAGAAGGCACCCAGTTGCAGATTGTGGCCTTTGACATGCTGAGTCGCTTAAAAATAAGGGCTAAGAGCTGCAGAAATTTAAATGGCGGGTCATTTATGAAACGACAACTCGCCTGGAAGACTATGAAGGATGATATGATCCTTAAAGGAAGAATAAGTTGCCAGAACTAGTGGGCCGGCTTAATCACAGTAATTTCTATGCATGGCAGGTTGCTTATGAAGTGGCAACTCGCCACATCAACTATATGATGAGACGACACTGTTAGTTGTGGTAAAAGGCAAGATGACATAATCATTAATGACGAATGAGTCGCATAATAGGTGAGCCGGCTTGATAACAAAGGCAGCTTCTAAACATCTAGCGGGTTACAATTACGAGCCGCCAACAACATGAAGGCGATTTAGCTAAGTTGGAGATTGCTAAGTTTTTTACTAAGTATGGGACCAACAAGTTTCTACCGACGCACCTATAATCATGGATCTACATATAGTTCAAAAAAAAGAAAATAATTGTTAAACCTAAAGATGAAGCCTTGGAGCAGTGGTTGCTAAATCTACGGATTCCTAAGGAGATCTAAGTGTTCTAGATGCAAAAATGGTGCCACCGCTCACGCCGCCATGTTTCTACGGGAAAGCCCACTAAAACTACATCTAGACTAGCAATGGTGATGAAGGAGCGGTGAACTCCAATGAACTCTGACGAACTACAATGGAAATAGTGCAGATCTGAAGAAAAGAGGATAGTGTACCTGACGGTTGCAGGGGGCGGCGGAGATGCCCGACCGAGCTCCGGCGAAGACTGGACGGCGCCTTGGTCCTGGATGGGTTGGCCGGTGACGGACGAACAGAGGCAGCGACGAGGTGAAGAACATGAGCTTGAGGAGGAAGAAGAAGCGACGGGGGCGAGGTAAAAGTAAAAGAAGGGGCCCCCGTGTGTATATTTATAAGGTGAAGAACCGATGAGTAAATGGCAGGCGCGAAAAACGAGGGGACACAGTAACTTTCGGAGCCAGAGACGCCTCGATTTCCAGGATAAATGGACATGCATAAAGATTCGTTATTATGTCATCATGGACTTCCCAAGATTTTCGGATATGACGTCATCAATGAGAAGATGTGAAAAAGAAACAAGTCTGGAAGCGTCATAAGCCGACATTTCATGACCCGGAGAAGATGTAGACCAGACCAATAGATAAGCCACCAGGTTAAAATGGTGGAGATTGACATGAATGAATTCAAATCAATCGGGGCCTAATGTTGGGGATATAACCCCATGATATGACCCGCCATGATGGGCCGGGTCGTCTAGGTGGCGACTGATAAGCAAGACTCAAGACGGGCCGAGGTGCCCAGGTGCAAGATCAGCAAGGCGGCTCACAGAGTGGGCCGGCTTAGGGCCCAGCGTCCGAAGACGGCGGCTCGTAAGCCCGAAGTACAAGTCGCCAGGAGTTTCCTTACTTAGGAAGCAAGATAAGTCAGAAACATACTTGGTCACGGATCGTAGTACGACCCAGACTCTTGTAAGCCTAGGGCCTCGACCTGTATATAAAGATGAGTCCCTGAGGCACATAGACTAAGTTACAATCGATCGATAGCTAGGTCAAGCGAATCCGCTCCCTTGTAATTGATCTCCAAGCAATAAGCAAACAAGCAGGAAGTAGGCTATTACCTCGATCGTGAGGGGCCGAACCTGGGTAAACTCGTGTCTCTCTGTTCCGATCAACCCCGACAAGCTAATCACCTAGTTGCGATGGCCTCACGTCTAAGTCCTCACACTAGGACATCTGCCGTGACAAAACCACGACAGTGGGGAATGACAAATCCATTAACATATGAAATGATCCATGGATCCCAAGAGGAATATCAAGAAGGGTCATATCAAGGAAGGGCAACAATCTAATCACACACGTCGAAGAGCTCATAAATCCAGTAACTAACACTTGGGACCTAGGCCTACTGAATCAATCAATGGTAAGCGAAGATGTACAGGTTATACTCAGGATCCCAATTCATGAGCAACTAGATGACTTTCCAGCTTGGCACTATGATAGGAAAGGACTTTTCTCAATCAAATCTGCATACAAAGTAGCACGGGATTGTGAAGCAGATGAATCTGTGAAAGGCCTACCCGAATGCTCCAGTCCAGTGGGGAACACATGTGGCTTTGAATGGAAGAGACTATGGTCACTCCCTCTATCGGTGTACTAAGTGTTGGGTTTTTAGTACCCCATACTTGTGCACGGGCAGTTGTAGCCAAGCCTGCGGCAAGGCTTACCGGGGGAATATTTGGAGATTAGTGCGAGATCGTCAAGGGAGCGCTCAGATCAAGGATCAAAGGATCAGGAGTTAATAAGAGCTGAAGGCCAATGTCCAAAACCCCGGCAAGATCTTGCCGGGGTGACTCGCGAAACCCGGCAAGGCTTGGGCCCGGCAAGATTTGCGTCCCGGCAAGATTCTACTACTGTTCCACCGCTTCGGCACAGCAATCAGCCTGGCATTCTCGGCCCATTCCTGGATGCGTGGCAGAGTATCAGTGGAAGAGAGCTTAAGCGGTGCTGATGGGACACCACCTTTTTCTATCCCCAAGGAATGAGGACACCTAAACGGACACCTCACGGTGCATTAAATGCATTTGTCCTAAATCGTCAGTGGTTAGGTATGATAACCCTGTAGCTACTTTACACCTCAATGTATGTACATTTTGCCACTGTGGAGACCCCTTTGAGCATATAAAAGGAGGCCCAAGGCAACTGCTACAGGGGAGAACACTCTCGGCCCATTCTGCATTTGTAGCTGCTGCTTGAACGTACTGTTCATCGCAAGCGCTCCTGGAACTGGGATGAACACCCAAAATAACAAACTAAGGCAGGAGTAGGGTTTTACGCTGATTAGCGGCCCAAACCTGGGTAAAAATTCCCTCGCGTTGATCGCTGGTTCTGCTCTTTGTGCACGCCTCTCCCCTCTGCCGAACCGTAGAAGGGATCCCCGCGGTCCCATAGGTGTCGTACGCCGACATCTTTGGCGCGCCAGGTAGGGGGATTGAGGTTGCGCGAACCTGATCTAGTGATCAGCGCGTCAGTTTCTTTGTCATCTTCATCACCATGCCACCCAAGAAGAAGAGTGCTGTGGCGGCACTCCCATCTACGTCCGTTTTGCCTGTGCCTTCGCGTACGGGAGACGGCGTGGATGCAGAAGGCAGAGGTTTAGAGCCTCCGCGGTGTTCTGGTGATCCAAGCCAGGCGAGCGGCATCGCCCGCAGCGGTAACGGCCACCCGCACGCCGCTGGATCCAGAGATGGAGCTGTGCTGCCTACGGGCGGCGCAACAAACTCCAAAGATCGGAGGACGCCTCCTAGGACTCCCGCGCCGGCGCAAGCGTTGCGATCTTCACAGGTTGCACGCGATGAGCAGCGCCATGGCGCTGGTGGTTTGGGGCGCCCCCATGAAAGAACGTCTGCGCATCGATCCCAAGGTGCGCAGGCCCCGCATGCATGCCAAACTGCCGGTGGAAGTGGCGCACGGTCGCGAGATCATGACGGTGCTCCTTCTAACACTGTTAGGAGTCAGAGCACCTCACGTACTTCGCACCTGTCGCCACCACCTTCGCCGGCGGAAGCCTTGGCACGTGCGCAGCTACTCCTCGACTTTCCTCCTTCTCCGGAGAAGATGGAGGAGTGGCGATCTACCATCCAGAGTCTCATCGGTTTCGTCAACAAGGATGGGCCGCAGCAGGCAGGGCCCTCGCAGCGGCGGTCTGTCGATCCGGTGCGAGCCGATGGAGAGAAGACTGGAGGCAGTGCGACCACGGTCCACTCTCCTCCACGACAGCAGCAGCGGTCGACAGCCCGGCGGACTGGCGCCCGTGATGATGATTCCACGGCGTCGTCCGATCCGCGGATGCGCCGCGATCAGCGTCAAGTTCTTCGGGAACGAAGCAAAGAGGACGCTCGGACCACCATCGAGCGGCGACGGGAGGCGCGCCATCAATCTGATAAGCGCGCAGGGCTCGCTGTCGACAAGCCTGCGCCAGGGAACGTGGGTGACTTGCCTTACATGGTAGGTTGTCCAGCGTTTACCCGTGAGCTGCGGTGAGTCCAGTGGCCCAACTCCTGAAATTTCAAACCAGAGGTCCCGGAGAAATATGACGGCAAGACCCACCCGTCGGAGTTCCTGAGCATCTATACTATCGCGATGCAAGCTGCCGGGGGCCAAGACGATCAGATCCTAGCCAACTACTTCCCATTGGTGCTTAAATCCAACGTCCGGTCGTGGTTGATGCATCTGCCGGAAAATTCCATTTCTTCTTGGTCAGATCCGTGTCATCAGTTTGTTGGCGCCTTCATTGGAGGCCACCAAACTCATGGCCAGGAAAGTGATTTACATCTCATTCCCCAGAAGGAGGGCGAGCCCCTGCGCAAGTATATCCAAAGATTCAGCCGTGTGCAGTACAACATCCCTGATGTTCATCCTGCCGCCGTTATCGGTGCGTTCCGCCAGAATGTGCGTAACCGCAAAATGCGGGAAGAAATGGCGATGAACAAGATCAGGGATATCGCCGAGCTTTATGCTCTGGCTGATAAGTGTGCTCGAGCTGAAGAGGGAAGGAGACTCCCCGGTGAGGATGTTGGCACAAGAGGCGATTCCGAAGGCGAGAATGTTGCCGCCCCGACAAGGAAGGGCCGGCGGCGGAACAGGAAACGTAAAGGCAAGGCCGTGCTTGCTGTTGAGGAATCCGATGATATTGGTCCCGCCAAGAAGGCCAAAGTAGGCAATCCCGGCAAAGAAGTTGCCGGGTGCGCCTCCTGCCAAGCCTTGGCGGCCGCCGACAAACCGGAAGGCTCCAGCAAGCAGTATTGCAAGATCCATCGCACTAAGGGCCATGATCTCCAGAACTGCCGGCAAGTTGAACAGCTTGTCGAGAGGCAGAGAGCGGAATATGAGAGGCGAGATAAGGAGAAGGCCCAGGACGGTGCAGAGGGGTCCGGCAAGAAACATGGTGGCCGAGGAGGTCGCCGCGGCAAGGCCAAGCAGCAGAAGGAGAGGCCCGCTCGTGGCCGTGACAAGGATGAGGGGGATGATGATGACGAAGAAGACGATGAATCCAGTGAGCACGAGTTTCAGAGAGCTACAGAGGCCATGTGTATCGACGGAGGCGCCTCGTTGCATTCTTCTCACCGCTGACTTAAACAGTGGGTGCGTGAGGTTAATGCAACGGAACCATCGTTCGATGCACGTAAACCCCTGAAGTGGTCCAACACGCCTATCATTTTTTACGCCGAGGATCACCCTGATCGCACAACTGCGGTCGGGTGTTTGCCATTGTTGGTTTCACCAACAATCTGCAACCTCAAGGTGACAAAAATGCTAGTTGACGGTGGGGCCGGACTGAACTTGATCTCACCAGATGTGCTCAAGAGGCTGCAAATTCCTGATGAAGATCTCGAGGAAACGGACACATTTCAAGGGATCAATCCAGGAAGGACCCAGCCGAAGGGCAAGATAACGCTACCAGTAACATTTGGTAGCGAGCTCAACTACAGGACAGAGAAGGTGGTGTTTGATGTCGCCAAGATCCCCATGTCATACAATGGGATCCTTGGTCGCCCAGCGTTGGCCAAGTTTATGGCGGCATCACACTACGCATATAATGTACTGAAAATGCCAGGGCCATTGAGCGTCATCACTGTCCATTCTGACAAGAAGGATGCGCTCATTTGTGCCGACCTACTTTACCGGGAAGCAGTTGCAGCATCTGCCGTCGAGGCATCTGCTCCTGCCGATGGAACCCCCGGGAAGGAGAAGAAGAAGACCGGTAAGAACCTTGGCGCAAACTCCAGCAAGCGCACCTCCTCGGAGTGTTGCGCTCCTATTGAGGATGTACCAGAGAGTTCCACCGGCAAGAACAAGAAGTCCAAGGTTGCTCCACCAGCGACAAAGAAGGTGCCCGCCAAGGAGGATGGAACGGGAGGAACTTTCACCATAAGTTCCACCCTTGATGACAAATAGGAAAGCGCGCTCATTGCCTTACTGTGGGCGAATGTCGATGTGTTTGCATGGCAACCATCTGACATCCCCGGTGTTCCCAGGGAGGTAATTGAGCACCACCTTGCTGTCTGTCCCCACGCGCGGCCCGTCAAGCAAAGAGTGATAAAGCAGGCTTTGGAGCGGCAAGAATTTATTGTCGAAGAAATCAGGAAATTAGAAGTGGCAGGTTTGGTCAGAGGGGTGCTTCACCCAACGTGGCTAGCCAACCTGGTTGTAGTGCGCAAGGCGAACGGAAAGTGGAGGCTATGTATTGATTATACAGATATCAATGAAGCCTGTCCAAAAGATCCTTTTCCCTTGCCGCGCATCAACCAGATTGTGGACTTCACCGCTGGTTGTGACCTACTGTCGTTCCTTGATGCTTATTCAGGGTACCATCAGATTTTCATGGCAAAAGAAGATGAAGAAAAGACCGCATTTATCACCCCATGTGGTACGTATTGTTTTATACGGATGCCTTTCGGGTTGAAAAGTGCTGGTTCTACATTTGCGAGAGCAATCCAAATTGGTTTTGAGCCTCAACTGCATCAAAACATGGAAGCATACATGGATGACATAGTGGTCAAGACCAAGGACAAAGCGACGCTTATTCGAGATCTAGAAGAAACATTTACAAATCTACGCAAGATCAATTTAAAGCTCAATCCTGAGAAGTGCGTGTTCGGCGTTCCTTCCGGCAAACTTCTCGGGTTCTTTGTATCTCAGCGGGGGATCGAAGCGAACCCCGACAAGATCAAAGCTATTGAGCAGATTGAGGCGCCAAGACGCGTCAAGGATGTGCGTCGTCTTGCCGGCTGTGTTGCTGCCTTAAGCAGGTTTATCTCCAAATCTGCTGAGCGCGCCCTGCCCTTTTTCAAAATTTTGAAAAAGGCAGGTCCAATGAAATGGACTCCGAAAGCGGAGGCTGCGCTGCAAGATTTGAAGAGATACCTCTCCTCTCCGCCAACGCTGGTCGCGCCTAGGCCACAAGAGCCGTTGTTGCTATACTTGGCAGCAACGAATCAAGTGGTTAGTGCCGCACTAGTAGCACAGAGAGAAGCTGATGAGGAAGCAGCACCATCGGCTGGACCGCCAAGTGACACGCCAGGATCATTCCCGGCAAGGACTGATCCCGGCAAGACAGGATCTGCGCAGTCAGAAGAACCAGTGCAAAAGAAAAAGATGGTGCAGTGCCCAGTTTATTTTGTTAGTTCCCTTTTACAAGGAGCTAGATCGAGATACTCTGGTGTGCAGAAGTTGCTCTTCGGCCTTCTTATGGCCTCAAGGAAACTGCGCCATTATTTTCAAGCACATGAGATTACCGTCGTCACTCATTTCCTGTTGCAGCGGATTTTGCAAAATCTAGAGGCAACCGGCAGGATTGTAGAGTGGGCGCAGGAGTTGTCAAGCTTTGATCTCAAGTTTGAGAGTACTTCAATGATTCAGAGCAGGGCTTTGGCAGAGTTCATTGCGGAATGGACCCCAACGCCAGACGAAGAGATTCAAGAAACGATTCTCCCCGGCAAGAAAACTGATCAGGAATGGGTTATGTACTTTGACGGGGCTTTTTCGCTGCAAGGCGCCGGTGCTGGCGTGCTGCTAGTCGCACCCACCGGAGAGCACCTCAAGTATGTGATCTAGATGCATTTTTCCCGGGAGAGTTTGACAAACAACACTGCGGAATACGAGGGCTGCTTGCCGGTCTTAGGATCGCGGCAGACCTTGGTATCAAGAAGCTTATCATTAGGGGCGATTCGTAGCTTGTTGTCAGGCAAGTTAACAAGGATTATCAGAGTCCATTGATGCAAGCCTATGTAGATGAAGTGAGAAAAATGGAAGAGCGCTTTGATGGTCTGCAAATGAAGCACATCCCCCGTGCCGAAAACAATATTACCGATGACCTGTCAAAGCGCGCTGCCCTTAAGTTGCCTGTGGAACCAGGAACTTTTGTGCTCCATTTCACTCAACTGTCTGTGGCACCATCAATGCGACAAGAAAAGAAAAGAAAGTTGAACTCTGGGCAGTACTTTCCGGCAGAGCTCCCTGGAGCCACCGGCAAGGAACTTGCCGGGGTTAGCGACAAGCTTGCCGGGGAACAACAGGCTCCAGCGAAGGCTCAAGCCTTTGCCGTCGAGACAAATGATCCCTCGGCGGAGGAGATGCCTTTAGTCCTAGCTGTCGAGCCCCAGGCTCCAGCATGGGCACAACACATCGTCCATTTTCTTCAGACAGGAGAACTCCCTGAGGAGCAGGAAGAAGCGGAAAAAGTAGCCCATCAGTCTAGTATGTACCAGTTCGTCGATGACGTTCTGTACAGAAAGAGACCAAACGGTGTGAAATTGAAATGTATTCCTCGGGAGGATGGACTGGAGCTGTTGGCAGAGATACATGGAGGCGTATGTAGTTCCCACATTGGATCAAGAGCGCTCGTCGGAAAAGCATTCCGGCAAGGTTTCTTTTGGCCACTGCCCTCCAGGATGCGGCTGCGCTAGTAACCAAGTGTGAAGCGTGCCAGTTTCATTCGAAGAAATCGCATCAGCCAGCTCAAGCTCTTCAGACAATTCCTCTTTCCTGACCATTTTCGGTCTGGGGGCTCGACATACTGGGCCCCTTTCCCCGTGCTGCCGGGGGCTTTGAGTACTTGTACGTTGCCATCGACAAGTTCACAAAGTGGCCAGAGGTGGAAGCAGTGAGGAAGGTGACAGCACAATCAGCCGTCAAGTTATTTAAGGGAATAGTTTGTCGTTTTGGCGTGCCCAATAGGATCATCACCGACAACGGCACACAATTCACAAGTCGCACCTTCATGCAGTACGTCCAAGACCTTGGCAGCAAGATCTGTTTTGCCTCTGTTGCTCATCCGAGAAGCAACGGCCAAGCGGAGAGGGCTAATGCTGAAGTGCTGCGCGGTCTCAGGACCAGAACTTTCGACAAGCTGAAAAAGTGCGGAAAGTGCTGGATTGATGAGTTGCCGGTGGTTCTTTGGTTAATCAGAACGACACCAAATCGAGCTACTGGCCAGACGCCCTTCGCTCTGGTCTACGGAGCGGAAGCAGTTCTCCCCACGGAACTCATATACGGGTCACCTCGAGTGCTCGCTTATGATGAGCTCAAGCAAGAGCAACTGTGCCAAGATGACGCTGTGCTCCTTGAGGAGGATCGTCTTCAGGCTGCTGTGCGAGCTGCTTGCTACCAGCAAGCTTTGCGCCGCTATCATAGCCGCAAAGTTCATGCCTGAATCCTTGAGGAAGGCGACCTTGTTCTTCGACGGATTCAGTCCGCCGAGAATTCAAACAAGTTGAAGCCGAAGTGGGAAGGCCCCTATCGGGTAGTACGAGTCACCAGGCCCGGCGCTGTCCGCCTGGAGACCGAGGATGGCATTCCAGTGAGCAACTCTTGGAATATTGAACATCTTCGCAAGTTCTACCCGTAGGGCGCGGTTGCCGGGGGCCCCCGGCAACCCCCTTTTTTTGTACAAGTCTTGCCGGCAAGGCATGTGATCCTTTGTAGAAAGCCAAGCGCAGACCCTGAACACAGTTGAACAAGCTTAAGTGTTGTACAGTTTCTTGTTGACTTTCATCTTTATATATATATATATGCATGCTTGTCTGAGATGTTGTATGACACTTGATTCCGGTGAGCATTAACGAATCGCCAAGGTTCCATATTTTTATTTTCTCTTCTTTCTTTTTCTCAAGAGATAGAAGGGCTCCTCGCGCGCATGTTTGCCGGGGGGGGGGGAAGGAAGATATGGATACCGGTGGGCGACGTTCAGAATTGACACCTTGCCGGAGGGGAACAAGAAATACAGCAACAGAGAGCTAAGTTGCTGAACTTAAGCAAGTTTTTCAACTTTTATTACAAGGTTATTTTCTTTGGATGATTTCGAACTTTGTATGGAAAACCTGCACGCGAGAGAACCCTTGTCGTAATTGGCTGCGCCTTTATTCTGTTTCGAGTCCGCTCAACAGTTTAGATGGCTGCACTAAGAACGCCAAGGTGTCTTGCCGGCCGCTGCACCTCCAGCAGGCTGCTGAAGTTTCGCACCCAGCGCTCGTGGCAGGTTACGCGCCAGCAAGTTTTCAGATAGCGTAGGGTGAACTCCATACAATAAGGAATCAGACAAGGGAAATAGCATGCATGTACCCAAACATAAGCAAGTTATATTACAATGATAAGTTGCCGCAGTTCTAACTTAAGACTTAATTGTCCTTGGCATGGAATGGCGACGGCAAGAAGAAGTGGAGCAGCTAATCTCTGCGCTGGCCTTCGACCCTTTTGATTGAATCTACCTTTTCAAGGATGGGCGCGATGAGTTCCTCAAGTGCCTTGAGGTCTGCATCCTTCGGCAAGCGTTCAAGCGCGTTGGTGAGGTCGATGCCAGGGTTCTTGTACACCACCTTGACGAGTACCTTGCTGAGGACGGCCCGGCAAAGCTTGCGGGATTCATTAGCTAGTTGGGTCGCTCGGTTGGCTTGCAACAGCTTCAGAGCTTCGATGACGCTTTCAAAGAATATGGTCAGCCTGGCGCTGCGGGATACCCTTTCTTCAGTGGAATACTTGAAGTTTGGCAGGCCCATGGTTGACAGCTGTGCCGTGAGCTTCTCCGCGGCATCGACGAGGCGTTCAGTCCAGATTCCCATCCCCTTTTCATAGTCAATTTGGGCGGCGGCGGCGCTTTTGAGCAGGTTCTTCTCGTCTTGGAGATCCTTGCTCAGGGCCTTCTCGCGAGCTCTGCCATCCTCAAGTGACTTCTCCAGCGTGGTCAGTTTCAGCCTCAGATCGGTAATGGCATCATTGGCTGAAGAGAGCTGTTTGGTCTTGTCGGACATGGCAACTTGCATCTCCGCCAAGGTGTGGAGGGTTTTCTCCCTGTCACCTTTGAGCGTCGAGAGCTCCTTGCCGTGCTCTTCAAGATTCACTTCCAGCCTCTTCACTTTGTCGTTCAGCTCATTCTTGGCGGCCTCTGCAGCCTCGGCAGCATCGACGGCTTCCTTGAGCTTGCCGGCATGATCTACAGTTAGAGCTTCGAGCGCCTCCTTGTGCTTCTGCTCCAGCTCCTGGGTCCGCAGCGCGACAAGTTTTTCAATCTCTTCGTCTTTGCTGCGAAGTTTGGCGGCGGGCGCCTGCTCACGCGCGACAAGATCTTCTTCATGAGCATCGAGCGCGATGCGACGCTCCGTCAGGAGGGCATCTTCAGCAGCAATTCTTTGCGTGGCTTCCTCTTGCGCTTTCTCTATGTCAGATCGCTTCAAGAGGAGCTCTGTCCAGCTTTGGGTCACTTGCTCCCGATGGGCGGTCAGCTCTTGATAGGCTTCGGCATACTAGATTTGCGTTTGCTCAACGCGCCTTTGGAAATCTGTTTCAGCTGCCTCGACAACTGCAGCTCTGGAATCCACCTCCTCTTTTTGGGCACGGTGGAGCGCTTGGAGCTTGCGGAAGTTATCGCTCATGGCTTGGAGGAGCTGATCTTCTTCAGATTTGCTGCTGCTGGCCTTTGGTTCATCGACGATCTCAAGCCCGGCAGCAGTGATGATCTCTTCGTCAAAAGTTCCCCCTTAGGTCAACGCTCCAGTGCTTGCCGTCCCCGGCAAGTTGATGAACAAGTTGTCGCCAACCTTGAGGTATTTGCTCATTGGAGGGGCTTCGGATGTCGATGGCTGATCCTCGACAACTGTCTCACCGGCCTCCTTGCCGGACCTCTCAGCGGATTCCTTGGCGGCCTCCTCTTGGGCAGCCTTGGTGGCCTCGTCGGCAGCATTCTTGCCGGCCTCAGAAGTGGTATCCTTGGCGGCCTCGCTGGCGGCGATCTCGTCGGCTTCGGCGGTAGCATCTCTGGCGGTCCCCTCGATGACAGCGTCAACGTCCAGGTGTTCCATCATAGGGAACTCTGAAGGGCGAAGGAGGGAAGGACAAAATAAGATCAAGAATGAAGTTCAAGAAGACAAAAGAAAGAGAGATAAAGGAAAAGATAGCAAGTGCTCTGAGGCAAATAGTTACCTGTGTCGAGCTGTTGAGAGGTGGCTTTGCCCCTCCCGGCAACATCAGTTACCGGGGGAAGGTTGCCGGTGCCCATGCTTGCCGGCTCCTCCTCAACCAAGATAGGCTCGTCGACGAAGGGTCTTGCCGGGGATGCGCTTGCGGACGGCGTAGTTGACGGAGGCGGCATGACGGGGGCGTCTTCCAGTGATCCTCCCTGATGCTGTTCTTCTCCTGCAAGCCCAAAGATATCAGCGGCAAGAATGACACCTCAGCACCTGCCAGCAAAAATCAAGTAGTAAACTTACTTTGGGGGCTGTGCTGGGGGCTGCGACGAGGGCTAAGCTCTGAGCTGATGGTGATAGTTTCTGGCGCGCTCGTGGAGCCTGCCGGAGGCTCGTCGCCCGTGGAAGTCTTGGCCCTCTTCGCCGCCCTTTCCGCCAAGGTCTCTGTGTCACTGCAGGGACAAGACAAAGCAAAATGATAACATCAACTGAACTCAAAGTTTGAAAGATAAAAGCTGTCACAGGGTACTTACTCTTCCTCTTCATGTTCCGGGCTAAAGCCGGAGATGTCGAAATCGACCTCCATTGCCGTGTCCATATGAGGAGGCAGAGGAGGAGGCCTGGGCCGTTTGGCTGTGGCGTGTGCATGGGATTGGCGCGGCTCCGCTGCCTCAATTTCTGGCACGGTCGTATGAGACGACCCCGCTGCCCCAGTGTCTGCCGCGGGTGTCTGTCTCGCGCGCCGCACGGGTTGCTGCCTAACGCCTTGCCGCGGTGCAGCCTTGCCGGACGCCTTCTTGCCGGGAGCTTCGCTGCTCGAAGAAGGCTGGTTTGCCGGGATGCCAGAGGTGGCCTTACGAAGGACGCGTTTTGTCTTCTTCAGGACTGGGGGCTCCTCCTGCGGCTCTTCTTCGGTTGCGTCTCCGTCGGACGAGCTCTCAGCGGCTGCGCCGCTCTGTTCCCCGGCAACTTTGCCCTCCCCGGCAAGATTTTCTTCCACCACAACTTCTGCGTCACCGGTTTCCCATTCTATGAAACCAACGCTGCCGGCCTCCGCGGCAAGAGCTGCCTCCTCTGCCCTAGTGGCGATATATGCCAGTTCTTCATCAGTGGTGGCCCGGACGAGGTCTGCTTCTTCTCGGACGGCTCTCTCTATCAGGTTATCAAAGAACTTCTGTGCCTCCTCCTCAGATGGCTCGACCCACGTCGCGTCAAGACCGTGGGCATTGAATGCTGGCATTATAGCGATGATTGACCCCAAGGAGGAGTTGTTGCACAGAGGAACAATTCTTGCCGGCAACTGATGCTTGTTGTCGCGCTGGAATAGCCTTTGGCGGAGGGCGCCAAGCTGCATAGCAGTCAAGTTATTGTTTAGCCCGGGGCGCAGCCTCATGACGTCTGTAGCATTCCGGTACTCCCAAGCTGGTCTCCCCCTGTTTTGAAGAGGGGCGATGCGGCGGCGGAGGAAATCAAAACCGATCATCTCCATCGTGAGCCCGGCAGCTTTCAGACGAAGGATTCTGGTGGTGGCGATCGTGAGCTTCTCGTCTTCAGCAGCAAAGTCACTCCAATTGTTACCACGGACCACCTTCTGCCGCCGGGGCGAACAGAACGGATGGGGATCTGCTTCTTTGATCCAACACCACTCGCCTCGCCACTCATCCCACTTCTCGCGGTAAACTCCTTCTGGATAAATCTCCTTGTTCCAGGCCCTTGGAATCCAGGCGATAGAACCGGAGAGGGCTTCCCCTTTTTGGATTCGGGGATAAAAGTAGTGGCGAAAAAGAGCAGTGTTGGGAACTACTCCGACAAAGTTTTCGCAAAGATGAGCAAAGATGGACATGCACATTATGGCATTCGGAGTGAAATCGAGAAGACGGAAGCCATATGTGTACATAATGTCATTGAAGAAATCAGAAAATGGAGGACAGAGCCCGCAATAGAAGTAAGCGACGAAGAAGGGATATCTGTCTGATCCGCTTTTGGAACAAGAACCTGGAATTACGCGAGTTGTGGGGTGAGCTTGCGTCTCCCTCGCCCACATGCACTGGTACCGGTTCTTCAGAGCTTTCGCGTCGAGCGACGGGGCGAAGACGACGTACTTCTTCCGCATCTTCACCAGCTCGCTCTCCGGGACATCGGCTTTCGTCTCCTTGTCCTTGCCTTTGCTGGTCTTGGGCGGCATGGCGACTGTGGGGGCGAAAGCCGGGGATGGAGCGGGTGTGGAGGCGATGAGCGGATGAGGAGAAACTTTGCTCTGAGCTCGAAGGGAGGAAGGCAATGGCGGATTTCAGATTGAAAAGAAGAAGAAGAGGGGGGGGGGGTAAATAGGCAGCGCCTCTGCAGTTTCCTTTTTATGGGGAAGGAGCGAGGCCGCCTCTTTTACTGCCCAATGTGAATACGCCTCTACAAGCGCGCTGCGGCCGCGGCCGTTCAGCGCACGCGCCCCACGTTGCGCATTCAATGCGCGTAGTGGGGGGACGCAGTAAACGAAATCATCACAAGCAGTTAATCCCCTGCCACACGTGCTCGTGCACTGTTTGAGCCTAGCCCAACAACGCCTCGCGCTCGTGTGTGGCCTAGGCCCGGGGGCTCCTGTCGGTGTACTAAGTGTTGGGTTTTTAGTACCCCATACTTGTGCACGGGCAGTTGTAGCCAAGCCCGCGGCAAGGCTTACCGGGGGAATATTTGGAGATTAGTGCGAGATCGTCAATGGAGCGCTCAGATCAAGGATCAAAGGATCATGAGTTAATAAGAGCTAAAGGTCGATGTCCAAAACCCCGGCAAGATCTTGCCGGGGTGACTCGCGAAACCCGGCAAGGCTTGGGCCCGGCAAGATTTGCGTCCCGACAAGATTCTACTACTGTTCCACCGCTTCGGCACAGCAATCAGCCTGGCATTCTGGGCCCATTCCTGGATGCGTGGCAGAGTATCAGTGGAAGAGAGCTTAAGCGGTGCTGATGGGACACCACATTTTTCTATCCCCAAGGAATGAGGACACCTAAACGGACACCTCACGGTGCATTAAATGCATTTGTCCTAAATCGTCAGTGGTTAGGTATGATAACCCTGTAGCTACTTTACACCTCAATGTATGTATATTTTGCCACTGTGGAGACCCCTTTGAGCATATAAAAGGAGGCCCAAGGCAACTGCTACAGGGGAGAATACTCTCGGCCCATTCTGCATGTGTAGCTGCTGCTTGAACGTACTGTTCATCGCAAGCGCTCCTGGAACTGGGACGAACACCCAAAATAACAAACTAAGGCAGGAGTAGGGTTTTACGCTGATTAGCGGCCCGAACCTGGGTAAAAATTCCCTCGCGTTGATCGCTGGTTCTGCTCTTTGTGCACGCCTCTCCCCTCTGCCGAACCGTAGAAGGGATCCCCGCGGTCCCATAGGTGTCGTACGCCGACACCCTCTGCCTAACAAGATTCTGCACTTCCTATGGAGAGTGGCCACCAATAGTCTACCATTGAGGATGAAACTGAAACAGAGAGGTATGGATATTGATACCAGATGCCCATTTTGTTTTAGATCAAATGAAGATGGAGGCCACATTTTTTGCAAATGCAAATTAGTTAAACCAATCTGGAGAGGACTACAAATGGAGGACACATGAGAGGTAATTTCTGGATGCCCAAGTGGCCCATCTCTCCTACTATTCAATCTAAGCAAAGACAAGAGGCTCACAGCTTGTTGTCTGCTTTGGATCTGGTGGGCGAAAAGGAACAAAAAAAATCGGGGAGAAAAACTAAGAACATCAGATGAGATAATTACCTCTGTCACAGTGCATGTTTTCGAATACAAGAACATGGGATAAAGAAACTAACGCCAAGTAATAAGATGCAGCTGCAATGGTCTCGACCGATGCATAATTTTTTAAAGATCAACACAGATGGGGCATTTAGGGAACAATCCTTTTCAGATGGCTGGGGCTTTATAGTCAGGAATGATCCAGGAGAGGCAGTGGCAGCTGGACAAGGTCATCTTCAAGAAGTCGGAAGTGCTCTTCCAGCTGAAGCTCGAGCTCTTCTTCAGGCGGTGCAAATCACCTCATCAATGGGGTGTAATCAGGTGATTCTGAAGATAGATTCGACAGTACTGAAGAAAGCTATTACATCAAGCGATTATGATCTAGCGCCGCTAGGTGTTCTATATTTAGAGAAATAAAAGCCATGTTGTGTGTAAGTTTTGAAAATTTCAGAATATTTGTTGTACCAAGATCATGTAATGTAGTAGCTCATGAATTAGCTGCGCGTGGCGCTCTGTTAGGGGATGTCGATCGTGAGGTGTGGGTTGGCCATCTACCACAGTTTGTACTAAACCTGTGTGCTGGTGATATGTCCAGCACATCAGTTTAATGGGATACATCTGTGTTCCTTAAAAAAAAAAAGAACTTCGGGCCCACGGTCCTTTGAGTCATGCGTAGGAGTAAAGACGAAGAATAAAAAAGGGTAAAAGATGGGTAAGGTCGCTGTACTGCTCGTACTGCTCCCCCATTCAGGAGAAGCAGAGGAGAGCCACCCGAGAGCGACGGAGCTGCTTCTTCGCAATGGCGGCGAGATCTCCGCTCCACTGAGCAAGCCACCGGCCTCCGTACAGGCGTCCGTCTGCCAGGTGAGCTCGCTCGCTTGCTCTTCCAACGGATTTGTTGGAGCCTGGATCTCCTAAAGGAAATGCATAATTCATGACAAGGTTTTGGTAATCGGAGCCAGTTCGGCAGAAAGCTCGGTGGCAGGCGCGGCGGACCGGCAATTGCCCTCCCAACAGGAGATGGCGCACGTTTCGTTCAAATCCAAGGAAGTGGACAGCGTGCCCCGGTGGTCGGAATACCTGACCGCCGAGGAGTCTTCTCCCTCGGCGTCAGCAAGCTGGAGGACCATGGGCGTCGACGGGCCTCAACCCTCATCGAGTGGCCAGAGGCACCTTCAGATGGAGCCAGTGGTTCAGCTCTCCAAGGTCGCGGAAGGGCTGCTGGCCAAGATGTACAGGCTCAACAGCATCCTGGACTACCCAGATCCAAACACGCACACCTTCTCGGAGGCATTTTGGAAAGCTGGTGTTATGCCGAATTTCCCGAAAATTTGCATCACCTTGTCCAAGAAATTTCCTGAGCATCCCAACAAGCTGCAGCTTGAAAAGGCAAGTGTCTCGACCATCCGGATGTATTCTCTCAACCTGGAATTTGCTCAATCTTATGGCACTATGATTTTCAGGTAGACAAGTTTGCTCTTGATGCTTTGAATGAAAACGCGGAAGGTTACATGCAAAACCTAGAGCAATGGATCATGGTATGCGCCAACTACCGAGATTAACAATTAATTGTATCAGCAGGGTAAACAAGTTTTGTTCTGTTCTGTTGACGTATCAATTAAGTGCTGCCATCTGGTAGGATAAATTTTGCTTCATATATACTCCCTCCGTCCCATAATATAAGAGCGTTTTTGACACTAGTGTAGTGTCAAAAACGCTCTTATATTATGAGACGGAGGGAGTATAACCTAAGGCTGCCCAGACTTGTAAAAATGGAATTACATTGACATAGGGATTTATAACTGTATTCTGCACTCCTGTAATCGAGCATCCTCGTTGGGACTTGTAAAAATAGAATTACATTGACATAGGCCTATAGTTTCAACCTTCTTAAGTCCTTATTATTTTCCAATGCATTAGTCAGAGATGAGACCAATGCTCCACTAGAGTATTTTTTGGTACCATAATCATGTCAGTTGCCCCTAAATCCCCTTGACCTTCAATCAATAACCATACAAAATATGGAGAAATTTGAGCTACCTTGATGATTTCCAAAAGTCTTCCAAAATACTGGTCAAACTTTGGTTGGTTCCGTAACTGGAATTATCATGACCAGTACAAGATCTCAGGGGATAGTTGTGGTCAACAGGCTGCTTTAGCTTGTAGCCTCACCGCCAGCTAGCCGCGGTAGATGCAGTGGTGTCTAGAATAGCATGCATATAGGAGAGGGGTGCTGGCGTAGGAGAGAAGCACGAGGTAGTAGACAGATGATAACCCTATTGCTTGCCTTTTCATTGATTACGATCCTCTCCTTATAAAGGAGTTGCAACTTGCAAGCACAAGTTTCCTAACACAATTCAGACTGCAAACGCAAGAGCCAAACTACTAGCTAATTAATGCCTGCAAAAGCTTGCTGCTGTCCTGGACGGACACGTCACTTGTAGTGCGATCCAACTACAAGTTAGTATCAGCTTGAAAATGGTGCTATATTCTGTTAACTATTCTATTTCAGAATAATATGTCCAGAGGAAATTGATCTTTAGTACAATAATATACTACATTATATTGCATTTTTTACATTGAAAAAAAGACAATGCTCACATGCAGTATACTTCTATTATTATTTTCACATTTGGCTAATTTTATTTTGATTTTCACACCACTAGCTGCTTCTTGATTTGCTGGAATTTCGTGAACAAGTTCTGCGACTAATTTTGGATCTAAGTAGTACGGTCATAACATTGCTGGTAAGGAAACACAGTCTTGGTCAAAGTAACTTCTTATAATCTCTGCATCTGTAAATAATGGCATTTGCACTATTTTTCGCAGCCCCACCAGAACTCTTTAATTCTTCATGCATTTATGGATCTAATTTGCTCATTTGTGAGAGTCAACCTTTTCTCGGACAAGGTAATTATAACCTTAATCCCATCCTTGATTGAAACATGTAATGGCTCCGGATATTCTGTACCTGTTTCGTCTGCAGTAACACCTGCCTGGTGTTCTAATTCACAGATACCAAGAAAGATGATCCTCCAGGTTTACAACATCTTGCACGTCATGCTAAAGGGTAGACGTGATTGTGAGTTTTATCATCGGTAAGGTGGTAAGGGTACTAAGTTGTACTAGTAAATACAAGTGCTCACCACCTTTCAAAACCTTTTTGTATATGCCGTATTTGTTTCCTAATTGGCTTAAATCATTTGTTTGGTTCACGTGCTAATATTGTTGTACTACATACAGGATATATATAAACTTTATAATTGCTCAAATATTGTACCTGTGCATGATAATTGATTACTTCTAAAGTTAAAAACAACATGTTGGCAATGCAGTAATTTAATTCAAAATTTGAAAGCTAGAATGTACTAACTTCTCAGTCCTGAGTTGCTGACACTTCTGTAGTTTATCTGCAACTGTACATGTATGAATCTTTTTACGAATCATTAGCGGTGCTTGTTTTTCAATATATTATTAATCTTATGATGGTTAAGAATGCAACTTCTGCACTTGCTAATTTTCTATTGAATTGGATCTCAGTGACATTTATTGTTGGGTCCGTTTCACCAAATCTGTCATGCTAACTGAGCAAAATTCCTTTTGTCACCTTTTCACTAATTTTGATTATTTTATTATACACAGATTGGTTCAGTTTGTAGATTCTTATGATCCACCTGTCAAGGGATTGCACGAGGATCTAAATTTTGTGAGCCCGCGTATTGGCGAGGTGATACCATCTGCTTGTACATTCCAGTAATAATAACTAGGAAGTGAAGCTTCACGAGTTACTATAAAATGTTCACCATGCAAGTGTACTTCTTCTATCACCTTTTTTCAATAAAGACTTCTTCTATCACTAAGGTTACAAGTCCATGATTGTGAAAGTGTTATGTCCGGCCTGTCATATGAAAGGCCCATCGGGCAATCTTAGCCCACAAGTTATCTTAGGTTAATTCGTGTGCAAGTTATCTAGGTTATAAATATAAGTTGTAAGACTCTTTTCAGATCAAGCAATAAGAAGAATATTATCTCCTATTGCCCGGCTCCCAGAGGAGCCGGAAATCCTAGCCGCCGCCCTTCCCCTAGCTCGCGACGGCGCCCTGCCGCCGGCGCGCCCGCTCCTCGCCACGCCCTCCTCCATTCTTCCCTTACCACCTACGCCCTAGGCCTGGTAGAGTACTTGATTCTACCAATTTGGTATCCAGAGACCTCGTTCCGATCATGTCGCTGCCGCCACCATCGCCAATGCTGCCCAGCGTCACCTCCGCGCCGATGACGACGGCGCCGCTCCTCACCGCGCCGGTGACGTCCGCCGGCACCTCGCTGGCGGGACCCATCTCCACCTCGGCGCCGATCACGTTGCCGCTCCCGGGCTCATCCGCGCCGCCGCCGGCCGTCTCTCTCTCCTCCGAGCAGATCGCGGCCACGCTGCAGCACCTCGTCGTCGCGGTCCAGAGCCTCCAGCTTCAGCAGCAGCAGTACGGGACCGCGCCCTACGCGCCCCCGCCGCCGGCGTACTTCCCCGCATACGGCCACGGGTACTGGCCCCTCCCGGCCGCTGCCGCGTACGGGGGCCCGATGCTGCCGCCGCTCCAAGCGCCCGCTTCGCCTGGGCCACCGCTGGCCTCGGCGCACTCCTGGCCAGGGGCGCCCGTGCCCCCCGTGGCCTATTGGCCGGGCCAGCTGACGCGGCCGCCCGCGTCCCAGGGACCCCTGGCCGCCCCGCTCTCCTCGCCAGCCCCGATCGGGCGCAGATCGGGGGCGCCCGCGGCTCCCACGACCGACTGGCCAGGCCAGCAGCTTCTGGCAACGGCGCCCCACGACCCCCTGTCCACCCCGTTCTCCGCGTCCTCGCCGATCATGAGCAGTGCAGGGGCGCCCGCGCCGACGGGGTTACCCATCCATCAAATCCGGTTCCCCCCGTCCCCGTCTCAACTGCCGGCGTGGGCGGCGGGGTCTTCCCCTTCGCCGGTCTACACCACGGCCCCAGTCGAGTCGACCCCGTTCCCGCAGTTCGGCGGGCCGTCCGGCTCCGCCAACCACTACCCGGACTACTCCGACCAGGCACCCCCCGCGTCGCTGTTTCGCGCCCCCGAGCCTGCTCGGCACGGCGGGCCGCCGCAGACACCGCCGCGGTTCGCCAAACTCGACTTCGCCACCTATGACGGCACGGAGGACCCCCTGAACTGGCTAAACCAGTGCGAGCAGTATTTTCGGGGGCAGCGGACGCTCGCGTCGGACCGCACCTGGCTCGCGTCCTATCACCTTCGGGGCGCCGCGCAGACCTGGTACTACGCCCTCGAGCAGGACGAGGGCGGCATGCCCCCGTGGGAGCGCTTTCGGGATCTCTGCCTTCTCCGGTTTGGCCCCCCGATTCGTGGGAGCCGCCTGGCGGCCCTGGGCCGTCTTCCCTTCACCTCCACGGTGCAGGACTACGCCGACCGCTTCCAGGCACTTGCGTGTCACGCGCCCGGCGTCTCGGCCATCCAGCGGGCCGAGTTATTCGTGGGCGGACTACCAGATCATCTCCGCGTGGACGTCGAGCTACGGGAACCCCAGGACCTCCAGGCGGCCATATACTACGCCCGCGCGTTCGAGCGTCGCGCGGTGGCCATCCAGCAAGCGTTGCCTTCCCGGGCCGCTGGGCCGCCACCCTGGCCGGATGTTTCCGCGCCAGGCCAGCCTGCTCAGGCTTCCGCGGCGCCCGTTCCAGCGCAGGTTCGGCCTGCCCAGGCTTCCGCGGCACCCCTCGCCGCGACCGCGGTGCGCCCGTTCCGCCGGCTCACCGCGGCCGAGCAACTTGAGCGTCGCCGTCAAGGGTTGTGCTTCAACTGCGACGAGCCTTACGTACCCGGCCACGTCTGCCCGCGACTTTTCTACCTGGAGGCTGCGGACTACATTCAGGAAGACACCGCCGCCGCCGGGCTCGGCGATCTGCCCGCCCCAGCTGCCGCGGAGGTGTTTGGCGACGGTTGATCACCTCGAGGAGTTTCGCAAGCGCTTCACCGTCTCCCAGCTCGAGGACGAGCTGTTTGTGCAGGCGGGGAGAAGTGTTATGTCCGGCCTGTCATATGAAAGGCCCATCGGGCAATCTTAGCCCACAAGTTATCTTAGGTTAATTCGTGTGCAAGTTATCTAGGTTATAAATATAAGTTGTAAGACTCTTTTCAGATCAAGCAATAAGAAGAATATTATCTCCTATTGCCCGGCTCCCAGAGGAGCCGGAAATCCTAGCCGCCAACAGCCCTAGCCGCCGCCCTTCCCCTAGCTCGCGACGGCGCCCTGCCGCCGGCGCGCCCGCTCCTCGCCACGCCCTCCTCCATTCTTCCCTTACCACCTACGCCCTAGGCCTGGTAGAGTACTTGATTCTACCAGAAAGGCATTGCAGATACTGTTTTAGAGTGACAGTCAGGGTTGTTTAGCATATCTGTAAGGCTAATTGTTTTGATATATTATATGTCCTGTTTGGTTTTGTTCTTCCGTGATTTGTTCATGTTAGCCGTCATTCTTTCAGTCAATGTGTTCAGCATTTGATTTTATTTTTCTCTGCTATTGTACTTTTATTGCACATATATGTTACTTTGTGTTGACTCTTTTACACGCTTTGACTAAATTATTTTGCTCCTCAGGTTCTAGAGGCTGTTGGCCCAATTATCTTTCTTTCAACTGATACAAAAAAGTTAAGAAATGAAGGATTCCTCAGTCCATTTCATCCGCGGTATCCTGACATCCTTACGAACTCTGCTCATCCCATGGTTAGTTGTTTCACTGACACTGACTAGAAATGAATACTTGCACTTTCCTTGTGGCCAAATACAATAAAAGAATAGGTATTTAAACTAGAGTCATAACATCATTCTGTTTCTTGCCAGAGGGCCCAAGATCTGGCTAATGTGACGTCATATCGTGAATGGGTTCTTCTTGGATATCTTGTTTGCCCTGATGAACTACTTCGGGTGACCAGTATAGATGTTGCGATGGTACATTCTATGCTCTTCTTCTGTTATTTGTTGTGTTTCTGAAATGTGCTGGACACATGCGAACTGAAAGTTGATATGACGTTTCATGGTTTTGCATTTGTGCCGCTGCCACCTTATACTCACTCACGCTGGCACAGACTTCATCTTATTTGTCTAGAGAACTTTATGTTGTGTCTTAGCATCTTATATATATATATTTTTTTTGTATTATTCAGGTTGTTCTTAAAGAGAACTTAGTACTCCCTCTGTTCAGAGATGAGGTGAATCAAAGTTCATGTGATAGCTACTGTTAGTTTTTGTTGTTTGATATAATAATTTGAGCTTTCGTTTGTTTCTGTAGTACATCTTACTTCACGAGAACTATCAACATTATGTCCTTCCAAAAGTTTTAGAATCAAAGAGAATGGCTAAATCTGGACGTACTAAACAAAAGGAAGCTGATATGGAATACAATATTGCAAAGCAGGTTGAGAAGATGTTAACGTATGTCGTTCTTCACAATCTCATGATCTCATCTCGTCTACTTTTACCGCTGCTCTGATATAGCTTGAAACAGAAAGGGATTTGGCGTAATTTGAGGCATTTACCATCTGTCACAAGATGACATCCTCTTTGCATATTCCTGTTTGTTTCCGTTTGTCACAAGTCCATAGATCCTCTTTGCATAAGAGGCAAAATATTTTTGGTGGATTGTTTTGACCTTCTTCCTCAGGGGATTCTTTTCTCTTCCCAAGTAAAGATTTCCTCCCTCCTAGCATTTCCTTTTTCCTCACACCTATCTCTGTGCTGTGTCGACTTCCTGCAGGGAAGTGCACGAGCAAGCATTGGTGGCATGTGATGCTATACATCATGAAAGGAGAATTCTTCTTAAACAGGAAGTTGGAAGGATGGTATTATTTTTCACAGATCAACCTAGCCTCCTCGCGCCCAATATTCAGGTTTGGTACCTTCTCTCTCTGTCGTAACACATAAGCTTGCAAAGGAAATATACCATATTTCTGATATTAACATTGAATGATATCTTGACGCTGTTTTTGATATTAGTCTATTCGAGTGTTAACACTTCCGTGTCCTAGTGATTGAGAGAAGCCAAGAATTGTTCCTTAGGATGAAAGCCTATACGAATTAACTGGATTTATAAAGGGTCTATATAAGAATGAGCTAAATTCAGGCCAGTTGTCAGTGATAATCTCATGACCCCGAAATTCTTGCAGATGGTATTTTCTGCTCTTGCTTTGGCACAATGTGAGGTGGTTTGGTACTTCCAACACGTAGGGATTGCATCATCAAAATCTACTCGAGGGAGAACTGTTGACATTGTTAGTGATTTTACTTATTTTGTATTGGAGGCCTCAACCTTTGTTTCCTTCCTTTCTAACTTTGTCATAAAATCTTTCAGGATGCAACTGACCCAACCATTGGTTTCATATTAGATGGAATGGGCAAACTTTGTTGCCTGGTCCGTAAATATATAGCAGGTTCTGCCAGACCTGTTTCTGTTTGAGTCCCCCTCCCCTCCCCTCCCTTTTCAGTGTAACTTACATATAAGACAGTGATCCCTATCACATTCTTTACTTTGTTATCTTTGCAGCAATAAAAGGCTATGCGTTATCGTACTTATCATCTTGTGCTGGAAGAATACGGTTCTTACTTGGTACCCCAGGCATGGTTGCTCTTGATCTAGATGCTACACTGAAGGGCCTGTTCCAGCAAGTTCTCCATTGTCTGGAGAACATTCCAAAACCTCAGGGGGAGAATGTCCCTGCTATTACTTGTGACTTAACTGTAAGTGTTTCCGTGAGGTCATTTTGTTAATTATGCAGGTTGGCCACATGGGCTAACAGGGTAACGCTATTAAAGTTTAACTTGTATAATTGATGGGCACACATACACAAACATGCAGGCACATACTTGCAGACACACAATTTTGCATTCAGTTTTCTGTTACTAGTTTTTCCGCACACTTGCAGTTGGAGTAAATAACCAACTTGCTGCACAATCAGAAAGTTTCAGTGTCCTGACAATTTTTTTCCAGTTTTTATGTCTCTGCTTATGCTTCAATATTTTCTAGTGGGCATGAATTTAATGGAGTTCACTTCAACATACATGCCAACGGTATAGTTTTCTCCTAGAGTCCTGTTGTTGTGGTCTGCGCATAGAAAGCTCACATGCTTGTATTTGAGTACATTTTTCTCATTTGCAGATAACTATTTCCCCCTTTTTATCTGTTAATGGTCTTATCATTTTAATCATGTTTTCCTGGGTTGGTTGAGTACATCCTGATCATTGTATGTAAATAAATGGTGAAAATACACACCATTATCCACTGCTTGCTGTAAACCCTAAAAAGCAATAGAGACACAACTAAACAGAGAGCTGTGCATGGGGGAGCGGCTAGGTGATTGGTGCACTTTTTCATAACTATTATATGGATCATTCAATAGATTAACAAGTGGAATATCAGTACTTGCAACGTTGGCAAGGAAACCAGTGTAACTAACTGTATGCATACATATGCTAAATATTTCATAGAGTTTAATTATAGGATTTGTTAAACTTATTAATCCGACGGTGCAGGATTTGCGCAAGCACTGGCTATCCATTTTGATGATTGTCACATCTTCACGATCCTCTATAAATATAAGGCACTTGGAGAAGGCTACCATGTCTACTGGGAAGGAGGGCCTGGTCTCAGAAGGCAATGCTGCATACAGTTGGTCAAGGTGATCGAAAGTTGCCGTTTTGAATTGAATAATTCAATATCTTGACAAAGATGCTGCAATTTTTGTTAGCTAACTATAATACTTACGGGAATGCCATAATTTTCCTGAATTATCTGAATCTCTTTCACTGCTACAAATAATTTAATAATCATGACAAGCTAGTGCTAATCCACATAATATGGTAATAGCTGTTTTTTCCTAACATCCATCCATCTTCGTGTTGCTCTGGTACTAACCTTTTGATAGTAAATTTGCTAGTTCCTTCCACAAGAAATGCAGATGCTGAGATCTAATTCTTCTGCAAAGCTTATCTCACTAGAATGAACTTCTTTTACAGATGTGTGGACGAACTTGAGAGCCAACTTTCCAAACATGGAAGTCTTAAAAAACTGTACTTTTATCATCAGCATCTCACAACTGTAAGTGTATTTTGCTTACGTTTGCCATGCTATTATTATATTTGCAATTTTCTTTCCTTCCAAGTAGCTTTACTTTTTTGGCGTTAACTAGTTGAATTTTACTGGAATCTTGCAGGTCTTCAGAAACACAATGTTTGGTCCAGAAGGCCGTCCACAACACTGTTGTGCATGGCTCGGAGCAGCTTGCAGTTTTCCAGAATGTGCTTCTGCAATTATTCCTGAAGAGGTTTGTATTTCAACTCATTATGTTATTGTGCAGTATTATGATGCTTAATACAATGTGAAGATGCGCTTTTGCAAAATGGCCAGCTATGACGAATTGTGAAAGGATAAGGCCACCATCACAGTGGATCTTTGCTTCAACAGATGGGCCTTAATAGTGCCTTACTTGTTGATACAAAAGCGAGCAACTTACCTCTGATACATAGACTTTAGATTGTCATGGACATCAATAATTCCATACACAGTTCTACTATGATTCTAATGTATGCTAAGATTCCTCCACTATATGTACCACACCTCTCTTGTCTGAAATATTGACTACTGAATATTATAACAGGTTAACAAGATTGGCAGAGATTCTATCTCATATGTTGAATCCCTTATTGAGTCTATCATGGGTGGATTGGAAGGTTTGATAAATATTCTTGATTCAGAAGGTGGATTTGGCTCACTGGAGATGCAGGTAGAGAATTTCTGATCTCATATTGATAGTTTCAGCTTTATGTAGGCTGCTTACTTAACACCCTCACTTCCAAACTCTTCAGCTTTCGCCGGAACAAGCAGCTCTACGATTGAATAATGTAACAAGAGTCAAAGCTGTTCCAGGGTTGTCAGCACCAGGGAATGAGAGCTATCCTGATAATAGTTCTTCAGTTAAGATGTCAGTCAGTTTGCTACTTCCTATCATTATTTGAATACTATGGGGTTTCCGTAACTTCATCTTTAATTGTCGATGTATGAAAACAGGCTGGAAGCTGCTATGCAAAGGCTGACAAGTCTATGTTCTGTGCTAAATGACATGGAGCCTATTTGTGTTCTCAACCATGTTTTTGTTCTCCGGGAGGTCTGTACAATTTATGCTTCTCTATTTTTGTTTATTTTGCTAACCGACAGTACACACATCATTTATCACTTCTTCTTACATCAAAGACGTGCTTGAGTTGTCTCTTTTTATGGTTGAAACGAAGGAGATTTTGATGTGACAGTCTATCTTTAGTTTACAGTAGCCTTTCTGTTGTTGTTGTGAAGATACCTGTGATATTATTATTCTCCTGTAACATAATAATCTTAAGATGAAAAAGAAACTGATCTCATAACACAAATACTATCTTGTTCTGTAAGGTTGTCTTAATGTTTGTCTTTGTTTCCAGAATAAAAAAACATTGCTTCTGTTATTTATTTCTGACAGCAGATATGGAAGTGTCCTTGTTTGACTTACTTTTTGTACTTCATATTTCACAGTACATGAGAGACTGCATCATAGGAAATTTCAGGAGAAGGTTTCATAGCATGATTCGAACTGATAACTGCCTTCAGCGACCATCAATCATAGAATCTCTCCTAAGAAGACACCTAAGCATCATCCATCTGGCAGAGCAGCATATCAGTATGGACCTTACTGAAGGTATACGGGAAGTGCTCCTAGCAGAAAGTTTTACTGGGCTGTTCTCAAACCTGCAAGTATCTGAGAGACCAGTAGAGACAAATGGAGGAGGATCTGCCATAGAGATAATATGTAGTTGGTACATCGAGAACATAGTAAGAGATGCATCTCGCACCGGAGTTGTTTTTGATGCAACTCATAGTTGCTTCAGGAGCTCACAGCCCATTGGTGGTGGATATTTAGCGGAATCATTTACAGATAAAAGAGAACTCAAAGCACTTGTTCGTCTTTTTGGTGGTTATGGAATAGATAAAATGGATAAGATGCTAAGGGAACATACTTCTGCTCTGTTAAATTGTATCGATTCAGCACTGAGGTCGAATCGTGATGCATTAGAAGGCCTGGCCGGAAGTGTAAATTCTGGTGATAGGATTGAAAGAGATGCAAATCTAAGGCAGATAATTGATATTGAAGCGTTGGCCGACTTCTGTATCCAGGCAGGGCAGGCAATAACTTTCCGTCAGCTGTTGGTAGAAGCTGTCGGAGCAGTCCTCGAAGAGAAAGTACCTCTTATATATTCTCTACTCAAGGGATTGACTATGCAGTTGCCAGATGAGGTGCCTGATAAAAACGAGATCATTAGATTGAGAAGGGTTGCAAGCAGTGTTGGTGTTGGTGACAAACATGACGCCGAGTGGGTGCATTCAATTCTGGCAGAATCTACTTCTGCTAGTGATAATTCTTGGATCCTACTTCCATATCTTTGTTCTGCATTTATGGTGTCCAATATGTGGAGCAGTGCTGTTTATGATGTCAATACAGGTGGTTTCAGTAACAATTTGCACTGCCTAGCAAGGTAAATAAAAATGATTCCTATTGGTTTCATATGATTCCAGCAGGGCTTATTTTTTTGCTGGAAACTAGAATATGTATATCCCTTCCATCGATAATATGATTAACATGTACTCCCTCCGTAAAGAAATATAAGAGCGTTTAAATCACTACTTTAGTGATCTAAACGCTCTTATATTTCTTTACAGAGGGAGTACAAGGCTAATTTCCTAAGGATTCTCGTAGGTTCATATTGGTTACATTTTACAATGTTCTTGCATAGTAGAGGCTAAGCTATGACTACCCTCTTGTGTTTGCACAGGTGTGTTAGTGCTGTGGTTGGAGGAAGTGAATACACTAGGATGGCGAAGGAACAGCGAATAAATTCTCTTTCAAATGGGCATACAGATGAGCTTCAAGAGACTGAATTGCTGAGCCGTGCCTCCGCTGAATCAAATATTAAATCTGCTATGCAACTGTATGTGAAATTATCTGCTGGGATCGTCCTGGATTCATGGAATGACAGTAGCAGGTAATGTGCTTTATCTGTCCTATTTGTCTCAAAGTCAATCCTAGGTAAAATGGATTTACATTAGACATCTGGTGCTCTTGTTTCATGTCAATTGGTGCGCACGTCATTTGGTTGGCTAGGATTGTCATACAAGTACTGGTGCTGGAATCTGGTTGAATTCTAGTCATGTTTGATGGTTTACTAGATGTAGCACCTATACTAGGTGTAAAGCAAGACACTCGCATATTGCCTATCGTTTGGTGCTGCTGGTATACTGCCCAACATGATGGTGATACACTTTTTTTAATGCATGTTCTAATCCTAAGTAGAATCATTTATGCAAAAACTAATCAGATCACTGCTATCTGATACGTTAAATACCATCTAGGTAGGTGAGGTTTTTTGCTTCCAGTTGCTTTGGAGGGCAGGAGGTTCTTGATTTTCTGGTTTCAAATGCTATCTATTGACTATGACAAACGAGATTTTCGGTGTGCTAAGGTAGTTTGTGTTGGTTACAATGTGCTTAGTGCTTACAGCCGATCCTTGCCGACTTTTGATGGTTATATATGATCTTAATGCAGACCACACATTGTTCCAAAGCTAATATTCCTTGATCAACTCTGTGAGTTGTCCCCCTACCTCCCAAGGAGCACCTTAGAAGCTCACATACCCTACACCATTCTGCGCTCGATCTATCACCAGCTGTACGGAGCTGCACAAATGGGTTCAGAACCAACGGAGCCATCCCCAAGGCAGTCGCCTCTGATTTCTCTGGCACACGCTTCCCCATCAATGAGGCCGAACCGATCGGACACTACACCCAGGTCTCACACTTACGGGTCGGGCTACCACAGCTCATCTGGCTCCCAGCACGACGACGGCTATGAAGTGGACCGAAGAACCGGAGAGAGGCAGCTACGAAGTATGAGGCGTTCTGGGCCACTCGACTATGGTGCAAGCAGGAAAGCGAAGTTCGTAGAGGGTTCAAGCTCTGGAAGCTATGGTGCCGGCTCACTACAAAGGTTTGCTGTGTCAAGATCTGGCCCTCTGTCCTACAAATAGCCCTTCATTTTTTCACTACAGGACCATTCTGTGTGCTTGCCTTCACAGAAGTGCAAGCGCTGTATTTAGTACTGAGCCGATGGAATGTTGCTAGAGCAGGTGGCCATTCTTTTGCAGTAGCTTTTTAATTGCTTGACATCAGAGGGAGATGTATGTACATGTACCAAGTGCTGCTGTAACCCATGTAATCGTGTGTGTAATAGTTGTTGGTACTCAGGGTTGACTGTCAGCAGAAAACTGATCTGAGCCGGCTTGCGTGTGAAAAAATGTAGTATATGTTTACTGTAAAATTGCGGTTCTGCTAATTTTCTGTCAACTGTTTTTAATTATGTAACAATATGAGCATTTTGCGGCCTTCTAAAAACTATTAGTGATATATCTCCTTGAATGATGGATTAACTAATGAGCCGAACTGCTAATACAAATAAACCTGCAGTATAAGCTACGGCAATAATTTCTTACTACTCCCTCTGTTCCTAAATATTTGTCTTTCTAGAGATTTTAACAAATGACTACATACGGAGCAAAATGAGTGAATCTATACTCTAAAATATGTCTATATACATCCGTATGTGGTACTTCATTTGAAATCTCTAAAAAGATAAATATTTAGGAACGGAGAGTGTAGAACTCAGTGCGAAAGCAAAATTTACATCAAAGACCTGTTTGGTTGCCTGTATATGTGGCCCGGCTTAGCTTGGCCACCTCGTTTGGTAGTCTGCATTGAATCAATGGTCATTTTTGTGCCTGCTAATGAGGGGTTGGAACCCAATAACACAAGTCTTGGGCATCACATGCCCCTAATCAACATCAGTTTCACGACAGTTAATCCAATACTATCAAAAAAATCAACATATACTGCTTACACCAATACGATCACTTCAGAAGGCATTGAAAACTTGCTTATACTTAATGCAACGGTACCGGTTGACGGTGGAGTTGCCCCTTTCGAAGACCTTCACCTTGAAGCCGAAATTGCAGAGCTTGAAGACGACTATGTCGCCGGCTCCGACTAGGTGATTCTAGCAGAAGCCACTCCAGCCTCACCCAACACGACCTCGGTGCCAAACTCTTGGACCTGCACCCAGGCCAGACACCCTAGGCTCGCAGCGAGCGGCATGACACGAGGAAGACGGATGTGGAACCACCCTCTCAGCACCTACTAGAAAGCCCTCGGGACAACGAGAAAGGTGGTGCCCTCCTCGTTTTTATCTGCACGTAGAAACGGGGCTGGCTTGTACCCAAGCTTGGGCCTACGGCCAAGCATGGGCGAAGGCAACATCGCTGCCTAATAAGGGTCAATATCATAGCACAAGCAAAATGGAGTCTATTTTATGACACACATTACTATGATCCTACATTGAAGCCCATAGGTATGATCGTAAATTGCTACTCCCTTTGTAAAGTAATATAAGAGTTTTTTAGATCACTACTTTAGTGATCTAAAAAGTCTTATATTACCCCGCAAAAAAGTCTTATATTAATTACTTTACAAAGGGAGTATTATCCTACATTGAAGCACATATGTATGATCCTATATTGCTATGACCCTACATTGGTGCATATCAAGAACATTGCTATGATCAGTCCTATCTATGAAGCATATCAAGCACATTGCTATGATTAGTGACTATGTATGAAGCATATCAAGCATACCTACATTGCTATGATTAGTGTCTAATCTAGGAATGCACAATCAGTGCACAATGCACATTCATAGCAATGCAAAGTCAACCTAAAATCTAATCGAATCAGTGCACAAATTACACATGCACATTGCTAGCAGTTCAAAATCAGGCCTAAAAATCTAATCTAACCGCCAAAAAATTAACCATTAAAATCAAATCCTTACTGTGCAACCGAAGAAGCATGTTCACTTACGAGATTCGCCTTTGATGGAGTGAGTGCCATCGAAGGTGGAGCGAGAGCGGATGATGCCATACTAAACCCCGGGGAAATAACAACATCTGTGCCCCTACCGTCGCAGCCCAATATTCAACCGTTGCAGATGTGCTGACAGCGACCAAAGGTGCATTGGATTGGGCCGTAGCAAATGAAGAAAACCCTGGTAGTGACGTCAAAATCCACGGCCCGACTGTGGCTGATGCGCCGGCACCCGCAACCCCCATCCCCGCCGCCGGAACTGACGAACTACCCTCCGTCGGAGTCAATGTATCGGTCGTCGATGGGCGTTCGATAGCCGCAGAGCACGGCCTAGTACAGATGGGGTTCGACGACTTGAGCATTCCGTGTAACTGCCAATGGTTGTAGGACCCCTGAAAGTGCAAGTGTCACCTAATTTATATTTTGGTGTGATGACAATGTGGTTAGAGGAACTAATATCAGTTGCTAAAGTTTATCTCAGGATATTGGTTCCAGGTTGTCCTTGATGGAGGTCTGCGACCCCCAAATTCAAAAAGATCAAAGGCGTGGTTTACCGGCGACTCGAAGGTTTTCATTTTTGTTCCATTTGAGTCGTAGGAAAAAACACACTATTAAGAGGGGTCTTCGTGGATTAATGTCGTGTGGGAATGCCATCCAAAACCATATACACAAGCCGCCCCACTTCTCCACCATATTTCCTTTAAGTGTGCTTGCCGTGGTATCTAGAAAGTTGCAACAAAAAATTTCTGGATACCCCATGCGCACGGGGTCTTTTGACCCCCGTGTGCACGGGGTACCGCGTCAACTCTGAATACCCCGTGCGCACAGGGTCCAACGGGCAGAAATCCCCACCCAACCAAGAACACTATAAAAGGAGGCCTTCTTCCTCCTTCATCCCCAACCCTAATGTCTTGTTGAGCTTCACCATTACTACACTTCATTTTGCTCAATACTCTCAATCCCTCCACCCAAACTTGTTGAAACTTTGGGGATTGGGAGAGCAATATCCGATCTACACTTTGACCAAACCAAATCGTGTTCTCCGCAATATTCATCCACCATTGACTCCTAGGCGGTTAGAGGTTCCTCCGGAAACTTCCTTGCTTGTGGTGTGCTTCGGAGAAGTTTGTAAAGGTGTGGTGGTCGCCTTCAAGACCAACCCCGAGTGATTCAAGGCTCATCCGTTGGGGGTGACTTGAAAGAGATTACGGTGAGCCTTCGGTGGCGTTCCGCAAGCTTTGGCTCTGGCACCGCTCTAAACGGAGAGTAGCTCTTCCCCAAGGAAGAGTGAACTTTGGGATAAAATCTGCGTCCTTGTCTCACTTGTGGTTAATCCTTTTCCGCACTTTTACTTTGCTCTGTATGCTTGTTAGCTTGCTAATTAGTTTGTTGCCTAGCATATTTAGCTTTAAGCTTGCTTGTCATATAGGTTGTCTTCACCTAGTTACATATCTAGTGAACCCCATTTATCTGCTAAACCATAAAATTGACAAGAAAGATTAAAATTTATAGTCTCTGATACGTCTCCAACGTATCTATAATTTTTTATTGTTCCATGCTGTTATATTATCAATCTTGGATGTTTTATAATCATTCACTAGCAACTTTATATCATTTTTTGAGACTAACCTATTGACATAGTGCCCAGTGCCAGTTGCTGTTTTTTGCTTGTTTTTTACTTTGTAGAATATCAATACCAAACGGAGTCCAAATGCCACGAAACTTTTTGGAGATTTTTTTCTGCTCAGAAGACACCTAGGGAGCCAAAGAAGTGCACGGGAGGAGGCCCGTGGGGCCCACTAGGCACCAGGGCGCGCCAGAGGCCTCCGACGCGCCCTGGTGGGTAGTGGAGCCCACGGGAAGCTTCTCCACCGACCTTCGCCTCTATAAATACTCTAAAATCCCCAAAACCCTAGGGGAGTCGACGAAACACAATTCCAGCCGCCGCAAGTTCCAGAACCACAAGATCCAATCTAGAGTCCTTTTCCGGCACTCTACCGGAGGGGCCAACGACCACGGAGGGGTTCTTCATCATCCTTGTTGCCCCTCCGATGTGATGGGGAACGAAGCATGAAAAGTAAAAAAATTCCTACGATTACCCAAGATCTATCTAGGAGAAGCATAGCAACGAGAGGGGAGAGTGTGTCTACGTACCCTCGTAGACCGAAAGCGAAAGCGTATATAACGCGGTTGATGTAGTTGTACTCTTCGCGATCCGATCACGATCCAACCGATCTAGTGCCGAACGGACGGCACCTCCGAGTTTAGCACACGTGCGGCTCGATGGTGTCTCCTCCTCCTTGATCAGCAAGAGAAGGCGGAGAAGTAGAGGGATCACAACCAGCACGACGGTGTGGTGGTGGAGCTAGTTCAGCAGGGATTCCCCAATCGCTACTAGAACGAGGACGGAGGAACTACGGAGTAACGGGAGTGAGATGGGCGCCAAGGGCTTGGTGTGTGCTCTTGGGGCGCCCCTCCCCTCTATATATAGGTGGAGGGGAGTGGGGAACAGCCCCTCCAAGCCCTAGGGTGCAGCCAAGGGGGAGAGGACTTGGACTCCAAGTCCAATCCTATTCCTACTAGGACTCCCCTTTTTTTCCTTCCCTAGCCACATGGGCTTTTGAGGACTTGGTGCGCCTAGCCCAATAAGGCCAGGGCGCATCCCCTCAACCCATGCCAGCCCTTGGGTCATGGTGGACCCACTTGTGGACTTACGGACCCCTCCGGAATCCTCCGGAACCTTCTAGAAGCTTCATGGTACAATACCGAAAAAAACTGCATCTTTTTCCGGAACCCAAAATATGACTTAGCATATATAAATCTTTACCTATTAACCATTCTGAGACTCCTCGTGACGTCCGGGATCTCATCCGGGACTCTGAACAACATTCGGTTACCAATCATCAAATGTCCCAATACTACTCTAGCGTCAACGAACGTTAAGCGTGCGACCCTGCGGGTTCGGGAATCATGTAGTCATGACCGAGACACCTCTCCGGTCAATAACCAATACCGGGACTTGGATGCCCATATTGATTCCTACATATTCCACGAAGATCTTTTATCGGTTGAACCACGATGTCAAGGATTTGGTTAATCCCGTATGCAATTCCCTTTGTCCGGCGATATGTTACTTGCCCGAGATTCGATCGTCGGTATCTCCATACCTAGTTCAATCTCGTTACCGGCAAGTCTCTTTACTCGTTCCGTAATACAACAACCCGTGACTAACTCATTAGTCATATTGCTTGCAAGCTCTTTAAGATGTTGTATTACCGAGAGGGCCCAGAGATATCTCTTCGTCATACGGAGTGACAAATCCCGACCTCGATCCATGCCAACTCAAGAGACACCTTTGGAGATACCTGTAGAGCACCTTTATGATCACCCAGTTATGAAGTGATGTTTGGATACACACTAAGTATTCCTCCGGTGTCAGGGAGTTACATGATCTCATGGTCTAAGGAATAGATACTTGACATGAAGAAAACTATAGCAAACAAACTAAATGATCTGATGCTAAGCTTATGGTTGGGTCTTGTCCATCACATCATTCTCCTAATGATGTGATCCCGTTATCAAATGACAACTCATGTCTATGGTTAGGAAAACTTAACCATCTTTGATCAACGAGCTAGTCTAGTAGAGGCTCACTAGGGACACTGTGTTGTTTATGTGTTCACACATGTATTTAAGTTTCCGGTCAATACAATTCTAGCATGAATAATAAACATTTATCATGAACAAGGAAATATGATAATTACCAATTTATTATTGCCTCTAGGGCATATTTCCAACAGTCTCCCACTTGCACTAGAGTCAATAATCCAATTTACATAGTTATGAATCTAACACCCATGGAGTCTTGGTGTTGATCATGTTTTGCCCGCAGAAGAGGTTTAGTCAACGGATCTGCCACATTCAGATCCGTATGTACTTTGCAAAGTTCTATGTCTCCATCCTTAACATAATTACGAATGGAGTTGAAGCGACGCTTGATGTGCTTGGTTCTCTTGTGAAACCTAGGCTCCTTGGCAATGGCAATAGCTCCAGTGTTGTCACAAAAGATAGTCGTTGGATCTGATGCACTAGGTATTACACCCAGATCGGATATGAACTCCTTCATCCACACTCCTTCTCGCGCTGCTTCTGAAGCAGCTATATACTCCGCTTCACATGTAGATCCTACCACGACGCTCTGCTTGGAACTGCACCAACTGACCGCTCCACCATTTAATATAAATACGTATCCGGTTTGAGACTTAGAGTCATCCGGATCTATGTCGAAACTAGCATCAACGTAACCCTTTACGACGGGCTCTTCGTCACCTCCATAAATGAGAAACATGTCCTTAGTCCTTTTCAGGTACTTCAGGATATTCTTGACCGCTGTCCAGCGATCTACTCCTGGATCACTTTGGTACCTCCCTGCCAGACTTATGGCAAGGCACACATCAGGTCTAGTACAAAGCATGGCATACATTACAGAGCCTATGGCTGAGGCATAGGGAATGCCTTTCATCCTTTCTCTTTATTCTGCCGTGGTCAGGCTTTGAGTCTTACTCAACTTCACACCTTGCAATACAGGCAAGAACCCTTTCTTTGACTGATCCATTTTGAACTTCTTCAAAACTTTTTCAAGGTATGTACTTTGTGAAAGTCCTATTAGGCGTCTTGATCTATCTCTATAGATTTTGATGCCCAATATGTAAGCAGCTTCACCGAGGTGTTTCATTGAAAAACTCTTATTCAAATATCCTTTTATACTTTCTAGAAATTTTATATCATTTCCAATCAACAATATGTCATCCACATATAATATCAGAAATGCTATAGAGCTCCCACTCACTTTCTTGTAAATACAAGTTTCTCCGTAAGTTTGTATAAAACCAAAAGCTTTGATCACTTCATCAAAGCAAATATTCCAACTCCGAGATGCTTGCACCAGTCCATAGATGGATCGCTGGAGCTTGCATACTTTGTTAGCATCCTTAGGATCGACAAAACCTTCTGGTTGCATCATATACAACTCTTCCTTAAGAAACCCGTTAAGGAATGCCGTTTTGACGTCCATTTGCCAGATCTCGTAATCATAAAATGCGGCAATAGCTAACATAATTCTAACAGACTTAAGCATCGCTACGGGTGAGAAAGTCTCATCGTAGTCAACCCCTTGAACTTGTCGGAAACCTTTTGCGACAAGTCGAGCTTTATATATGGTGACATTACCATCAGCGTTTGTCTTTTTTTAAAGATCCATTTATTCTCAATGGCTTGCCGATCATCGGGCAAGTCCACCAAAGTCCATACTTTGTTCTCATACATGGATCCTATCTCGGATTTCATGGCCCCAAGCCATTTGTTGGAATCCGGGCTCATCATAGCTTCTTCATAGTTCGTAGGTTCACCGTTGTCTAACAACATGACTTCCAGGACTGGATTACCATACCACTCTGGTGCGGAACGTATCCTGGTTGACCTACGAAGTTCAGTAGTAACTTGATCTGAAGTTTCATGATCATCATCATCATTAGCTTCCTCTTTAGTTGGTGCATGCATCACGGGAACTACTTTCTGTGATGTGCTACTTTCCAATTTGAGAGAAGGTACGATTACCTCATCAAGTTCTACTTTCCTCCCACTCACTTCTTTCAAGAGAAACTCCTTCTCTAGAAAGGACCCATTCTTGGCAACCAAGATCTTGCCCTCGGATCTATGGTAGAAGGTATACCCAATGGTCTGTTTAGGGTATCCTATGAAGACGCACTTCTCCGCTTTGGGTTCAATCTTATCAGGCTGAAGCCTTTTTGTTAGGGCATATCTCTCTCTTAAGTGGTTTTGGTGTTTGATGACAACTTGTTTGCGGACTAATCATTTGCATTGAGCTCTTCAGATATTCATTCATTGGCACGAGACGATTTATTCCCCTCGGAGCTTAATGTGAAGACGGTGTAGTTCTCCTTCGCTTTTGTTTTTGGTGGACTTGAGTCGTAGGAGATACCGTACTTTCAAGAGGGGGTCCGCATCGGAAAGGCTAGGGTGGAATCAACACGTACACATATCTTTTGCACCCCCAGCTCCTTTCCTCATCTTGGAGGATCCTTGGTTATCGTGGAAGTGGCTTAGGAGAAGAGCCAGCGGTAGTACCGCGACACGGAGCGGCAGTACCGCTCAAAGCTACAAGCGGTAGTACCGCTGTACCGGCGGTAGTACCGCCCAGGGCATCAGGCGGTAGTACCGCCCCTGTTCCGTGCTAGTACCGCCTCGACTCGAGACATGCTGGTCTCGTGTCGGGTTCAGTGGCAGTAGCAGCGGCAGTAGGAGCGGTAGTACCGCTCGCAAGCGGTAGTACCGCACCTACCACCGCGGCTAGTGCCGCCCGGCCCCCCTCTCCCTTGTCCCCTCTCCCTCTGCAGCCGCTGCTCGCAGTCACAGCGGTAGTACCGCTATGGCTCGCGGTAGTACCGCCGTGGCCAGCGGTAGTACCGCTCTCCTGAGCGGTAGTACCGCTCGCTACGGACTGAAGAGGGGATAACGGTTGGATTGTTTTCCCCACTATAAAAGGGGGTCTTCTTCCCCAAGAAGACCTACCTCTTTTCCCCCAAGCTCCATTGTTGCTCCAAAGCTCATTCTTGCCCGATCCCTCTCTCTAGCCAATCAAACTTGTTGATTTTCTAGGGTTTTGTTGAGAAGGCCCGGATCTACAGTTCCACCAAGAGAAATTTGATTCCCCCCACTAATCCCTTGCGGATCTTATTACTCTTGGGTGTTTGAGCACCCTAGACGGTTGAGGTCACCTCGGAGCCACATTCCATTGTGGTGAAGCTCCGTGGTATCGTTGGGAGCCTCTAATCAAGTTGTGGAGATTGCCCCAACCTTGTTTGTAAAGGTTCGGTCGCCACCTTCAAGGGAACCACTAGTGGAATCATGGCATCTCGCATTGTGTGAGGGCGTGAGGAGAATACGATGGCCCTAGTGGCTTCTTGGGGAGCATTGTGCCTCCACACCAATCCAACAGAGACGTAGTTCCCCCAAAGGGAAGGAACTTCGGTAACACATCCTCGTCTCCACCGGCTCCACTTGTGGTTATCTCTTCCCTTTACTTTGTGCAAGCTATTGTTGTGTTGTATCCTTTGCTTGCACTTGTTGTTGTTGTTGTTTGCATCATATAGGTTGCTCACCTAGTTGCACATCTAGATAACCTAGTTGTTGCTAAACCTAATTTGTTAAGAAAAGCTAAAAATTGGTAGTTGCCTATTCACCCCCCCCTCTAGTCAACCATATCGATCCTTTCAATTGGTATCAGAGCCTCGTACCTTTATTAAGGGTTTCACCACCCAAAGAGTATGGTTGACACCGGGGAGGAAGTGCCCGAGGCCGTGGAGTTGACTTCGATCACACGAGACGGCTTAAATGAAGCTATGGCTTCACTTAAGACATATATGACGACCGAAGTCAAGTCCATGCTTAAAGAATTGCTTGAGGGAATGAAAGCTTCTCCCGATCCTTTGCTTGTGGTTAATCCCACCGCATCGGAGTCGGAGGCCAATTCCGCTAAGGAAGCGGCTAAAGGTACTCATGTTCCTTCCCCTCACGACAAGAATGGGACGGGAACCTTTGCCTCAGTTCCCCCTCCCCCGGTCTATGGAGGACCGGTCCCTACACCTCGCATTAATAATCATGGTCCCGCTCCCAAGCTTGTTAAAGGTGATTTTGCTAATTGGGTCTTTCGCATCAAGTCTCATTTGAATCATAGCTCAACAAACCTTTGGAGAATCATTGAGCAAGGCTTCTACCCGCATGATCCAAACAACTTCACCCCAAGAGAAGAAGTGGACAATCAATACAATCACTCTGCTTTGTTCATCCTTCAAGATGCGGTCCCACTCGAAGATCTATCTCACTTATGTCCTTTCACTCATGCAAAGGATTGTTGGGAGCACATTGTTTCTATGTACAAGGGGAGCTCTAGCATCCAACGGTCCAACTTTGAAGTGGTCCTTGATGAGGCTGATGAATTCGTGATGCTAGAAGATGAGGATCCGCCTGATCTCTATCGGAGGGTGACAACTCTTGCGGTTGCTCTCCAAGACCATGGGAGCAAGGATACGGATGACACTTGGATCAAGCGCAAGTTTCTCAAGGCCATCATGCCATTCAACAAGGCCATGTCTTTCGTGATTCGTCAAAGGCCGGACTTTCACACCTTAACCTCAAGTGAAGTGTTGGATGAGTTTATTGCCATGAACATCATGAACAAGACTGCCGACAATGCTCTTGCTCGTGTCCGGTCAAATAAAAGCACTCCCACCCTTGCTTTGAAGGCCAAGGCCATTCCGAAAGAAGAAGAGGAGTGTGGCCCCGAGGACACCAAATATGCTTACCATGAGCACATGGCTCTTGCGTCAAGGCAATTTTGGAGTAACAAGAGGAACTCAAGGCCCAACTTCACCAAGAGCAACTCAAGTGGGTCAAAGAACAAGCAACGAGTAAGGACTTGCTACAATTGCGGCAATGTGAGTCACTTTGTGGTGGATTGCCCTTACGAGAAGAGGGAAGACAAAGGTGGCAAACTCATTTGCAAAGACAAAGCTAAGTCTCTCCCTAGCAAGAACAACTTCACCAAGAAGTCTCCTCCAAAGGGCTTAGTGGCACATGAAGAGTACCCCTCCGATGATGATGAGGAAGATACAAGTGGAGAAGGAATGGCAACGACAACCATTGCCATTGCTACATCGTGCCCCTCCAAGGTGTCTCTCTTCGGTGCCCCCAACGAAAACACCATTGCCAAGTGCCTCATGGCCAAAGGTATCAACAAGGTAACTCCTAACATCAAAACCACCATCATTACTACTCCTTCATTATTAGATTGTGTCGATGATAGTGAGGTGGAGAAAGTTGATGAGAATGAGTTCACCAAGTTTGTGAGCAAGCTCAAGGGTGAGTCCAAGAAGCACTTTGTTGCTCTCTTAGAACAACTTGGTGAGGCCAATGATATCATTGAGTTGCATGAGGACACTATCTCCAAGTTGGAGGGGCATAGTCGTGACTATGCCGATGAGATTGCGGACCTTTCCATTGCTCTAGAGGAAGAGCGAGATCTTCGTTTGACTCTTGAGGGGTCACACAATGTTGATCATGCTAAATTGCAAAAAGATCTTGATCATGCTATTGTTCTTACTATGTGCTTAAATCCGAGAAAGCCGCACTTGGGGTTGGCCATGATAGACTCAAGGAAGAATTTGATACACTTGACAAGGCTCACAAGGTCTTGAAGGGTGTTCATGCTTCTCTCAAAGAGTCTCATGATCAACTCCAAGTGAAGCTAACCAAGGATATTTCCACTTGCCCTCCTTTCGTTCTAATTGATAATGCCCATGCTACTAACCCTTGTTGTGAGCATGTGCATCTTGTGGAGGAAAATGCCAAGTTGAAAGAGCAACTTGAGAAGGGTCTTGTGACATGCATACAAGGTGAAAAGAACCTCAATGACCTTTTGACGAACCAAAAGGAAGTTGTAGGAAAGGAGGGACTTGGGTTTGCACCCAAGTCAAAGATGAAGAAGAAGAACAAGACCAAGCAACCTCTCCCACTCAAGGAAACTTTTGTCAAGGCGGGTGAGGGTACTCATGAGAAGAAGAAGAACAAGGGAGTGGGTGATAATGCCAAGAAGGGAAAAACTTCCCCTAACAACAAAACCGGCGACTTTAACCCTTCTTATGTTTTATGCCGTGCTAGTGATGGGCATGTTTATGCTAAATTTGTTGGTTCTTACTATGAGTATATTGAATGGTCTATTTGGGTTCCTAAGACCCTTGTTACTAACCTCAAAGGACCCATTCAAGAATGGGTACCTAAATCCAAGCATTGATCTCTTGTAGGAGTTTGCTTCCGGTGGAGTGTCATGGTTGCTTGATAGTGGTGCAACAAATCATATGACCGGGAGCAAGGACTTGGTGGTGGATATGCATCCAATTCCATCTATGCCCACCCATGTCCAATTCGGTGATGCTTCAACTTCTAGGGTATTGGGACTTGGCAAGGTGGTCATCTCTCAAGATTTATCTATTGAGAAGGTCATGCTTGTTGAGTCCCTTGCATACAATTTACTTTCCGCTCGTCAACTTGCACTTATGGGCTTTGCAACATTCTTTGATCTTGATACCATGTCCCTTTTGTGGAGCAAGACTCTTAAAGTAGCCTTTGTTGGGCATGTCAAGAACGGTCTCTATGTGGTGAACATTTCAGAGCGACCCACTAAGACCGCGACTTGCCTAATGGCTAAAGTTGATGTGGGTTGGCTTTGGCATCGCCGACTAGCCCATATCAATATGAGATCTTTGCAAAGTCTCCTCAAAGGGGACCACGTTCATGGACTAACAAATGTGAGTTTTGCCAAAGACCATGCTTGCAGTGCTTGTATCGAAGGAAAGCTTCATGAAACGGCTCACCGACCCTCGACTATCATCTACTCGAAGAGGCCCTTGGAGCTCCTTCACATGGATCTCTTTGGTCCTCCATCCTTTGATAGTCTTGGTGGAAGAAAGTATTGCTTGGTAATTGTGGATGACTACTCAAGATATACATGGGTATACTTCTTCAAGAGGAAGAGTGAGACTGAACAAACCATCATCAACTTTGCAAATGAAGCTCAACGTCAACCTGAAGCAAAGATATTGATGATTAGAAGTGACAACGGCACCGAGTTCATGAACTACACCTTGGATGAGTTTCTTAGTGATGAGGGGATCAAGCACCAATATGCCGCACCCTATACCCCTCAACAAAATGGTGTGGCGGAAAGGAAGAACCGGACATTGATGGACGCGACAAGGACCATGATGGCGGAGTTCAAATCTCCGTACAACTTTTGGGCTGAAGCCATCAACACCGCATGTCATGCATCCAATAGGCTTTACCTCCGCAAAGGCTTGAACAAGACTCCTTATGAGATACTTACCGGCAACAAGCCCAATCTCAAGTACTTCCAGGTGTTCGGTTGTAAGTGTTTCATTCTCAAGAAAGGTGTTTGTTTGTCTAAATTTGAACCTAGAGCTCAAGAGGGCATATTTGTTGGTTATGCTACAAACTCTCATGCTTACCGTGTCCTCAACAAGTCCACCGGACTCATTGAGGAGATGTTTAACATGGAGTTTGATGAAAATAACAGCTCCCAAGTGGAGCAAAGTGGTCTTTGTGATGTAGGTGATGAAATTCCTCCCCAAGCCATAAGAAGAATGAGGATTGGTCAAATACTCCCCATTGAGGAACCCCTTGTGGCCGAAGGAGAAGGACAATGCTCTACTCAAGTGGAGCCATCACCAACACTAGACCCACACGCTTCCGAAGAACAAAGTGAAGGCCCTCAAACCAATGAACAAGATCAAGGGCAAGATCTACCACGTGAAGATGGTGATGCACCAAATGATACCCAAGATCAAGTTCATGTCTTCGAGCACATTCAAGATCAAGAGCAAGCTCAAGATCAAGAGCAAGCTCAAGATGGTGCCCAAGATCAAGAGCAGGCTCAAGATCAAGGACAATCTCTAGACGATGCTCAAGATGAGCAAGATGATCCTCAAATGCCCATCAAGGAACTTTTGGAGCGCCGTGCTGCTAAGGTGGCTTCCAAGCTCGAGCGTCAACAACATGTCTTGGAGAATGTGCTTGGAAGCTTGAGGAAAGGGGTAACTACTCATAAACAATTGTCAAACTTTTGTGAGCATCACGCATTTGTTTCGTGTGTTGAACCCCAAAAGGTACATGAGGCGCTCGATGATGAGGATTGGCTTGAAGCTATGCACAATGAACTCAACAACTTCGAGCGCAATCAAGTTTGGGAATTAGTACCAAGGCCAACGGAGGATCACAATGTCATTGGGACCAAATGGATCTTCAAGAACAAGCAAGATGCGAACGGTGTGGTTGTTCGAAACAAGGCAAGATTGGTGGCACAAGACTACTCCCAAGTTGAGGATATCAACTACGGTGAAACCTTTGCCCCCGTTGCTCGCCTTGAATCTATTCGCATGTTGCTTGCATATGCATCTCATCATGATTTTAAATTACAACAAATGGATGTGAAAAGTGCATTTCTTAATGGTCCTTTGAATGAGTTGGTGTATGTCAAACAACCTCTGGGATTCGAGGATCCCAAGCTCCGCACTCATGTATACAAACTCAAAAAGGCGCTCTATGGCATTAAACAAGCCCCACGTGCGTGGTATGAGCACCTTACCGAGTTGTTGCAAGATCATGGGTTTGAAATTGGGAAAATCGATCCCACTCTTTTTACTAAGAGGGTCAAAGGGGATTTGTTCATATGCCAACCATATGTTGATGATATTATTTTTGGTTCTCCTAACAAATCTTTCAATGATGAGTTTGCCGCACTAATGACCAAGAAGTTTGAGATGTCTATGATGGGAGAGTTGAAGTTCTTTCTTGGGTTCGAAGTCAAGCAAAGAAGAGAAGGAACATTCATCAACCAAGCCAAGTATACCCAAGACATGCTCAAGAGATTCAAGCTAGATGATGTCAAGCCGGTCAAGTTTCCCATGCCCACCAAATGCAAGCTTGACAGTGATCCCAATGGTAAAGCGGTGGATCAAAAGGTATACCGCTCCATGATTGGATCCTTGCTTTACCTTTGTGCATCTAGACCGGATATCATGTTGAGTGTGGGAATTTGTGTACGGTTTCAAGCCACACCTAAGGAAAGCCACTATGTGGCGGTCAAGCGAATCTTTCGATATTTGGCTCATACCCCAAACTTTGGCTTATGGTACCCCAAAGGAGCAAGCTTCGATCTCATGGGTTACTCGGACTCGGATTGGGCGGGAGATTGTGTGGAGAGGAAGTCAACTTCCGGAGGGTGCCAATTCCTTGGTCGCTCTTTGGTGCGTTGGTCTTCGAAGAAGCAAAATTGTGTATATCTCTCGTCCACCGAGGCCGAATATGTAGCCGCCGCAAGTTGTTGTGCACAATTGCTATGGATGAGGCAAACTTTAAAGGATTATGGTGTCACTTGTGACAAAGTGCCTCTTCTATGTGACAATGAAAGTGTGATCAAGATCTCCCTCAATCCGGTGCAACATAGCAAGACGAAGCATATTGAGATTCGTCATCACTTCATTCGGGATCACATCAAGTGGGGAGATATTGATATCATCTACATCAACACTCAAGAGCAACTAGCGGATATTTTCACCAAGCCTCTAGATGAAGCAAGATTTCGCGAGTTAAGGCATGAGCTAAATATCATTGATTTGAGCAATGTGGCTTGAATCTAGGCACACCCCACCACACTCATCATTATATCTTGTTCTAGATGTAGGCATGGACATAGGGGGAGTGTTGTTCTCTCAATGAACTCTCCCTCCCCCCATTATGCATAGATCGATCACGTCTTTCACATTAGCCATTTTTGATGGTACTTGTGCTTCAAAGATGAGTTTTGGTCATGGGCCCAAGGTTAAAATCTTCGCGGTGCCATACCATTTGACTCAAACATAGGTGGCTTTAGCCACCATCCTCTCCTTGAGAGGTGTTTGGTCTAGTCGGGTTAGTTTGTGTTTTTGCTTTGAGTCTCTCCAAGGGTGCTTCTCTTGTTTTGGTTGTCTTCTGCTCTTGGAATTGCTCCCTCGATTCGTCGGTGTTTTCTTTGCCCGTAGCTTAGCCCTTGTTTTTTCCTTGTCTCGTCGTGTTGTCGCTGGGCGGCACTACCGCTGTTGAAGGGCGGTACTACTGCTCATTAGCATCAAGCGGTACTACCGCCCGTCCGAGTGGTACTACCGCTGTGGGGCGGGGCTGGGGGTTATGAATCGGGCAGGGGGAGTTCTACTCCCCCATACCCATTCGTCTTTCTCCCCCCTTGTCCGTTCCTCTCTCCAGCGACGAACTCGCAGCGGGGGGCCGCCGCCGGGCCACCTTCTGCATTTACGACCGGTGGGATCGTTCCCCACCGTCTCCTCTTGCCATGGTTCTCCTTGTTGAATCTAGGCTTTAGGGCAATATTGTTGGCATTCGTCAATTTTTGGCTAAATTGAGGCTTGAGTAGGGCGTAGAAGTCTGCTAGACTAGTTGGATTGATGATTGGTAGGAGTATTTTTGAATTTGGCACCCCCGGTACTACCGGATCTAGCAGCGGCAGTGGTCTGACCGCCGTCCTCCGCCTCGGGCAGTACTACCTCTCCCCCGGAGCGGTACTACCGCTTGTAGGCAGTACTACCGCTGCCTAGGAGCGGTACTACCACTCGGGATGCCGGCCTCCATTTTTCTCATACCAATCCTTGATTCTTGTTGCCTTTTCTGCTGGCTTATGCTCATTTTTCTTTTGCGTTTTTGCCGGTGTGTGTGGTTCCAGGTGATGGCACTTCGGAGCACCCTGTCCGCCGTATCAACCCCGGGCGTCCTGGAGGGTCAAAGCGCTATCGCACTTCTGAGGCTGCTGCTGCGTCATCAAGTGCTCAACCTTCACAACCCAAGCCTCCTTCCAAACAAGTTGTGAACAAGCCCAAGCCGAAGGCCAAGTCTGTGACAGAGATGACTGCTAAGGAGTTCTGTGTGGCTTGTCGCCGCAACCCATATGCTCAAGATCAAGATCCAGCTCTTGTCAACCGCCCCTTCTGGAACCGGCAACAGTGGTCTATCTACTTTGATGTTCTCAAAGCAAAGAAGAATCTCTTTGTAGATGTCCGCTCCATCGACATTGCTTATTTGGAAAAGGATCGTGCCTATTTTGGCGAGGCACTTAAGATGTGTGCTCAGTTAAACATCCTCAAGCTCATGGATTTCAACAAGGACTTTGATGCGTATATGGTGGCTCAATTTTATGCCACGGTTCACCTTGGCACTGATGAGGAAAGGACCTTGACTTGGATGACTAATGGAAGACTTCTCTCAGTCAAATGGAAGGCGTTCATGGAACTATTGGGTGTTGAAGATCAGGGGCTTGACAACCCGGTTGGCTTTCGTCCCCACAAGGAGACCACTTCTACTCACAAGTCAGCTCTTTGGCCATATAACACAGTGAAGGTTCACCCCGACACGTAGAAGAAGACATATGAGTTGTTTCCTTTTCTGGATATCCTTCATCGCATCTTTAGGAACACCCTTTTCCCTCGCATTGGGAACTTGGATATGGTTCATTCGTACCTCATGGATATGTTACTATTTTGCCAGCATGAGAAGGAGAACAACACAGGAGAGGCCTTAGATATTTCACATGTCATGTGGTCAGAGCTCCTCTCTGCCATCACTGAGCGCAAGTGCCCCATTTATGCCCCCTACCTGATGTTGCTCATTGAGAAGGCATGGGCACACTCTTATCCCGGTGTCAGGCTGGAGACCGGGGACTTGATCTCTCATGAGATTAAGCAACTGAGATAAAAGGAGCACTGGGGCACTCCTGTACCGGAGACTGAGATTCCTTCTGGAGCTGATGAGGCTGAGGCCGACGATGATGAGGATTATGAGCCCTCTGGAGTGGAGCCTTCCTGGGCTAAGAAGCTCAAGCGCAAGATGAAGAAGTTGTTCTGCATGGAGTCTCACGAGCAGTATATGGCTCATGTGTCTGAGAAGAAGTCACATAGCCGTCACAAGGTTCTTATGCGTCAGCTTGGAGCTGAAGTTAACAGTGGGTCTGAGGGCAAGATCACAGATGAGGAGGAGTGGATTTCTCAGCACTGTCCCTGGACTGACTCAGAGACTGAGCAGCCTACTGCCGATGACGGAGGCGCGAGTGACCACGCGGGGCTGTGATGATGGAGATCTTCGGCATTGCTACCACCTGTGACCATAGCAGCACTCTTTGCCCTTTTGGTGTCTCGATGCCAAAGGGGGAGAAAGTTTAGGGATTTGTCGAGTTGCGAGTGCGTCTTATTTGCCTTGTCTTTCTCTCTCACAAACTCTTTTATCGAGTGTTTGTTTTGGTTTGGTTTGTGCTTGTGAGACCTAGTTACCCTGTCATATGGTGTGAGACATATGCTATCCTATCATTTTATTATCTTATGCTTGTCTAGTACTTTGGTAGTATGTGAGATGCTTGCTTAACTTATGTCCTCTTATGCTCACTTACTACTCCTTGCATCCTAGCTTATATTTCTCATATTATAGATGCAAGTGTTGTCGGTCTATAAAATATAGGGGGAGTGTTGATCCTAATGTGTGTACTTTGCTCTCCAAAGGCTTTCTTATTTTAGTGCACACATCTAGGGGGAGCCCGTCTATATTTTGCAGACTCTGGGGTTTGCTTATTCTCTTGTTATATCTCTATGCAAATCCCGTGTTGTCATCAATACACCAAAAAGGGGGATATTGTTAGGGCATATCTCTCTCTTAAGTGGTTTTGGTGTTTGATGACAATGCGTTTGTGGACTAATCGTTTGCATTGAGCTCTTCAGATATTCATTCATTGGCACGAGACAATTTATTCCCCTCGGAGCTTAAAGTGAAGGCGGTGTAGTTCTCCTTCGCTTTTGTTTTTGGTGGACTTGAGTCGTAGGAGATACCGTACTATCAAGAGGGGGTATGCATCGGAAAGGCTAGGGTGGAATCAACACATACACATATCTTTTGCACCCCAGCTCCTTTCCTTATCTTGGAGGATCCTTGGTTATCGTGGAAGTGGCTTAGGAGAAGAGCCAATGGTAGTACCGTGGCACGGAGCGGCAGTACCGCTCAAAGCTACAGGCGGTAGTACCGCTGTACCAGTGGTAGTACCGCCCAGGGCATCAGGCGGCAGTACCGCCCCTGTTCCGCGCTAGTACCGCCTCGAATTGAGACGTGCTGGTCTCATGTCGGGTTCAGCGGCAGTAGCAGCGGCAGTAGGAGCGGTAGTACCGCTCGCAAGCGGTAGTACCGCACCTACCACCACGGCTAGTGCCGCCCAGGCCCTCTCTCCCTTGTCCTCTCTCCCTCTACAGCCGCTGCTCGCAGTCACAGCGGTAGTACCTCTGTGGCTCGCGGTAGTACCGCTGCGGCCAGCGGTAGTACCGCTCGCTATGGGCTGAAGAGGGGATAACAGTTGGATTGTTTCCCCCACTATAACAGGGGGTCTTCTTCCCCAAGAAGATCTACCTCTTTTCCCCCAAGCTCCATTGTTGCTCCAAAGCTCATTCTTGCCCGATCTCTCTCCCTAGCCAATCAAACTTGTTGATTTTCTAGGGTTTGGTTGAGAAGGCCCGGATCTACACTTCCACCAAGAGAAATTTGATTCCCCCCACTAATCCCTTGCAGATCTTGTTACTCTTGGGTGTTTGAGCACCCTAGACGGTTGAGGTCACCTCGGAGCCACATTCCATTGTGGTGAAGCTCCGTGGTATCGTTGGGAGCCTCCAATCAAGTTGTGGAGATTGCCCCAACCTTGTTTGTAAAGGTTCGGTCGCCACCTTCAAGGGCACCACTAGTGGAATCACGGCATCTCGCATTGTGTGAGGGCGTGAGGAGAATACGGTGGCCCTAGTGGCTTCTTGGGGAGCATTGTGCCTCCACACCGCTCCAATGGAGACGTACTTCCCCCAAAGGGAAGGAACTTCGGTAACACATCCTCATCTCCACCGGCTCCACTTGTGGTTATCTCTTCCCTTTACTTTGTGCAAGCTATTGTTGTGTTGTATCCTTTGCTTGCACTTGTTGTTGTTGTTGTTGTTGTTTGCATCATATAGGTTGCTCACCTAGTTGCACATCTAAACAACATAGTTGTTGCTAAACCTAATTTGTTAAGAAAAGCTAAAATTGGTAGTTGCCTATTCACCCCCCCTCTAGTCAACCATATCGATCCTTTCACTTTTGACATAAGCGTCGCATCCCCAAACTTTAAGAAACGACAGCTTAGGTTTCTTGCCAAACCACAACTCATACGGTGTCGTCTCAACGGATTTAGATGGTGCCTTATTTAAAGTGAATGCAACTGTCTCTAATGCATAACCCCAAATGAAGGTGGCAAATCGGAAAGAGACATCATAGAACGCACCATATCTAATAGAGTACGATTACGACGTTTGGACACACCATTACGCTGTGGTGTTCCAGGTGGTGTGAGCTATGAAACAATTCCACATTTTCTTAAATGCATACCAAACTCGTAACTCAAATATTCACCTCCACGATCAGATCGTAGAAACTTTATTTTCTTGTTACGATGACTTTCCACTTCACTCTGAAATTCCTTGAACCTTTCAAATGTTTCAGACTTGTGTTTCATTAAATAAATATACCCATATCTACTCAAATCATCTGTGAAGGTAAGAAAATAAAGATACCCACCACGTGCTTCAACACTCATTGGACCGCATACATCAGTATGTATTATTTCCAGTAAGTCACTAGCTCGCTCCATTGTTCCAGAGAACGGTGTTTTAGTCATCTTGCCCATGAGGCATGGTTCACATGTCTCAAATGATTCATAATCAAGAGATTCCAAAAGTCCATCAGCATGGAGTTTCTTCATGCGCTTTACACCAATATGACCTAAGCGGCAGTGCCACAAATATGTGGTACCATCATTATTAACTTTGCATCTTTTGGTATCAATATTATGAATATGTGTATCACTACGATCGAGATTCAACAAGAATAAACCATTCACAAGGGGTGCATGACCATAAAATATATTACTCATATAAATAGAACAACCATTATTCTCTGACTTAAATGAATAGTCGTCTCGCAATAAACAAGATCCAGATATAATGTTCATGCTCAACGCAGGCACCAAATAACAATTATTTAGGTTTGAAACTAATCCCGAAGGTAGATGTAGAGGTAGCGTGTCGACGGCGATCACATCAACCTTGGAACCATTTCCGACGCGCATCGTCACCTCGTCCTTAGCTAGTCTTCGTTTATTCTGCAGCTCCTATTTTGAGTTACAAATACGAGCAACCGAACTGGTATCAAATACCCAAGCGCTACTACGAGCACTAGTAAGGTACACATCAATAACATGCATATCAAATATACCATTGTTGACGTTGCCAGCCTTCTTATCTGCCAAGTACTTGGGGCAGTTCCACTTTCAGTGACCATTCCCCTTGCAGTAGAAGCACTCAGTCTCAGGTTTGGGTCCAGCCTTGGGTTTCTTCATAGGAGCGGCAATTGCTTTACCGTTCTTCTTGAAGTTCCCTTTCTTTCCCTTGCCTTTCTTGAAACTAGTGGTCTTTTAACCTTCAACACTTGATGATCCTTCTTGATTTCTACCTCCGCGGCCTTAAGCATCGTGAAGAGCTCGGGAAGTGTTTTCTCCATCCCTTGCATATTATAGTTCATCACAAAACCCTTATAGCTTGGTGGCACTGATTGGAGAATTCTGTCAATAATCAAGTCATCCGGAAGATTAACTCCCAACTGAGTCAAGCGGTTGTGCAACCCAGACATTCTGAGTATATGCTCACTAACAGAACTATTCTCCTCCATTTTACAGCTGAAGAACTTGTCGGAGATGTCATACCTCTCGACCCGGGCATGATCTTGAAATACCAATTTCAGCTCCTGGAACATCTCATATGCTTCGTGGTGCTCAAAACGTCTTTGGAGCCCCGGTTCTAAGCCGTAAAGCATGGTGCACTGAACTATCGATTAGTCATCAGAACACGCCTGCCAAATGTTCACAACATCCACAAACAATGCTGGAGGGGGTGCATCACCTAGCGGTGCATCAAGGACATAAGCCTTCTGTGCAGCAATGAGGATAATCCTCAAGTTACGGACCTAGTCCGCATAGTTGCTTCCATCATCTTTCAACTTAGCTTTCTCTAGGAACGCATTAAAATTCAGGGGAACTACAACGTGGGCCATTGATCTACAACACAAATTTTGCAAAGACAATTAAGACTAAGTTCATGATAATTTAGTTCAGTTAATCAAATTACTAAGGAACTCCCACTTAAATCAGCATCCCTCAAGTTGTCTAAGTGACACATGATCCAAATCAACTAACCCATGTCCGATCATCACATGAGATGGGGTAGTCATCAATGGTGAACATCTTCATGTTGATCATATCTACTATGTGACTCATGTTCGACCTTTTGGTCTCGTGTGTTCCGAGGCTATGTCTGTACATGCTAGGCTCGTCAATTTTAACCCAAGTATTCTGGATGTGTAAAACTGGCTTACACCCGTTGTATGCAAACTTAGAGTCTATCACACCCGATCATCACGAGGTGCTTCGAAATGACGAACTTTTGCAACGGTGCATATTCAGGGAGAACACAATTTCTCGAAATTAAGTCAAGGGATCATCTTATAATGCTACCGTTGTTCTAAGCAAAATAAGATGCATAAAAGGATAAACATCACATGCGATCAATATGTGACATGATATGGCCATTATCATCTCGTGCCTTTGATCTCCATCTCCAAAGCACCGACATGATCTCCATCGTCACCGACATGACACCATGATCTCCATCATCGTGTCATCACGTGGTCGTCTCCGCCAACTATTGCTAACACACAACGATAAAGTAAAGCAATTACATGGCGATTAATAAATTAAAGACAACCCTATGGCTCATGCCGGTTGCTATACTCATCGACATGCAAGTCGTGAACCTATTACAAAACATGATCATCTCATACATCAACATATATCACATCACGTTTTGGCCATACCACATCACAACATGCCCTGCAAAAACAAGTTAGACGTCCTCTACTTTGTTGTTTCAAATTTTACGTGGGTGCTATGGGCAACTAGCAAGAACCGTTCTTACCTACGAAAAGCCACAACGGTGATTGTCAAGTTGCCTTTTAACCTTCTATAAGGACCGCCTTCGTCAAATTAGATTCAACTAAAGTAGGAGAGACAGACACCCACTAGCCACCCTATGCAAAACAAGTTGCATGTTAGTCGGTGGAACCGGTCTCATGTGCGAGGACATGTAAAGTTGGTCCGAGCCACTTCATCCCACAATACCGCTGAATCCAAATAAGACAAGAGAGGTAAGCAATTTGAGCATCAACGCCCACAACTCTTTGTGTTCTACTCGTGCATATACATCTACGCATAGGCCTAGCTTATGATGCCACTGATGGGGAACGAAGCATGAAAATCAAAAAATTTCCTACGAACACCCAAGATCTATCTAGGAGAAGCATAGCAACTAGAGGGGAGAGTGTGTCTATGTACACACATAGACCGAAAGCGGAAGCGTATATAACGCGGTTGATGTAGTTGTATTCTTCGCGATCCGATCACGATCCAATCGATCTAGTGCCGAACGGACGGTACCTCCGATTTTAGCACACGTGCGGCTCGATGACGTCTCCTCCTCCTTGATCCAGCAAGAAAAGGTAGAGAAGTAGATGGTATCACAACCAGCACGATGGTGTGGTGGTGATGGTGGTGGTGGAGCTAGTTCAGCAGGGCTTCGCCAAGCGCTACTAGAACGAGGACGGAGGAACTACGAAGTAATGGGAGAGAGAGGGGCGCCAAGGGCTTGGCGTGTCCTCTTGGGGAGCCCCATTCCCTCTATATATAGGTGGAGGGGAGTGGGGAACAGCCCCTCCAAGCCCTAGGGCGCAGCCAAGGGGGAGAGGACTTGGACTCCAAGTCCAATCCTATTCCTACTAGGACTCCCCTTTTTTTCCTTCCCTAGCCACATGGGCTTTTGAGGACTTGGTGCGCCTAGCCCAATAAGGCCAGGACACCTCCTCTCGGCCCATGCCAGCCCTTGGGACGTGGTGGACCCACTTGTGGACTTCTGGACCCCTCCGGAATTCTCCGGAACCTTCTGGAAGCTTCCCGGTACAATACTGAAAAAACCGCACCTTTTTCCGGAACCCAAAATATGACTTCCCATATATAAATCTTTACCTCTCGACCATTCCAAGACTCCTCGTGATGTCCAGGATCTCATCTGGGACTCCGAACAACACTCAGTTACCAATCATCAAATATCCCAATACTACTCTAGCGTCAACGAACGTTAAGCGTGCGACCCTGCATGTTCGGGAATCATGTAGTCATGACCGAGACACCTCTCCGGTCAATAACCAATAGCGGGACCTGGATGCCCATATTGATTTCTACATATTCCACGAAGATCTTTTAACAGTTGAACCACGATGTCAAGGATTCGGTTAATCCCGTATGCAATTCTCTTTGTCCGGCGATATGTTACTTGCCCGAGATTCGATCGTCGGTATCTCCATACCTAGTTCAATCTTGTTACCGGCAAGTCTCTTTACTCGTTCCGTAATACAAGATCTCATGACTAACTCATTAGCCACATTGCTTGCAAGCTCTTTACGATGTTGTATTACCGAGAGGGTCCAGAGATATCTCTCCGTCATACGGAGTGACAAATGTCAGTCTCGATCCGTGCCAACTCAACAAACACCTTCGGTGATACCTGTAGAGCACCTTTATGATCACCCAGTTACGAAGTGACATTTGGATACACATTAAGTATTCCTCTGGTATCAGGGAGTTGCACAATCTCTGCTACTTCTTGAGCTTGCGTTGGTTTTTCCCTTGAAGAGGAAAGGGTGATGCAGCAAAGTAGAGATAAGTATTTCCCTCAGTTTGAGAACCAAGGTATCAATCCAGTAGGAGACAACGCACAAATCACCGAATACCTGCAAAAACAATCAAACAACTTGCACCCAACGCGATAAAGGGGTTGTCAATCCCTTCACGGTTATTTGCAAAAGTGAGATCTGATAGAGATAAATAAACGGTAAAGTAAATATTTTTGGTATTTTTGATTTATAGATCGGAAAGTAAAAGATTGAAAAATAGTAGATCACAAACTAATATGATGGAAAATAGTACTTATATGATGGAAAATAGACCCGGGGGCCATAGGTTTCACTAGAGGCTTCTCTCAAGATAGCAAATAATACGGTGGGTGAACAAATTACTGCCGAGCAATTGATAGAAAAGCGCAAAGTTATGACGATATCTAAGGCAATGATCATGAATATAGGCATCACATCCGTGTCAAGTAGATCGAAACTTTTCTGCATCTACTACTATTACTCCACACATCGACCGCTATCCAGCATGCATCTAGAGTATTAAGTTCATAAAGAACGGAGTAACACATTAAGTAAGATGACATGATGTAGAGGAATTAACTCAAGCAATATGATGAAAACCCCATCTTTTTATCCTCGATGGCAACAATACAATACGTGCCTTGCTGCCCCTACTGTCACTGGGAAAGGACACCGCAAGATTGAACCCAAAGCTAAGCACTTCTCCCATTGCAAGAAAAACCAATCTAGTTGGCCAAACCAAACCGATAGTTCGAAGAGAATTACAAAGATATCAAATCATGCATAAAAGAATTCAGAGAAGATTCAAATAATATTCATAGATAAGCTGATCATAAATCCACAATTCATCGGATCTCGGCAAACACACCGCAAAAAAAGTATTACATCGAATAGATCTCCAAGAACATCGAGGAGAACATGGTATTGAGAATCAAAGAGAGAGAAGAAGCCATCTAGCTACTAGCTATGGACCCGTAGGTCTGTGGTAAACTACTCACGCTTCATCGGAAGGGCAATAGGGTTGATGTAGAAGCCCTCCGTGATCGAATCCCCCTCCGGCAGGGTGACGAAAAAGGTCCCTAGATGGGATCTCACGGGTACAGAAGGTTGCGGCGGTGGAAAAGTGTTTTCGTGGATGCCTCTGGTGGTTTGGGGATATTTGGGAATATATAAGCGAAAGAATTAGGTCAGGAGGGTCACGGGGGGCCCACAAGGGTGGGGGCGCGCCCTACCCCCCTGGGCGCGCCCTCCGTCCTTGTGGCCGCCTCGTGGCTCCTCCAACTTCATCTCCAAGTCTCCTGGTTGTCTTCTGGTCCAAGAAAAATCATCGCGAAGGTTTTATTCCATTTGGACTCCGTTTGGTATTCCTTCTCCACGAAGCTAAAAAACAAGGAAAAAACAGAAACTGGCACTGGGCTCTAGGTTAATAGGTTAATCCCAAAAATAATATAAAATAGCATATTAATGCATATAAAACATCCAAAACAGATAATATAATAGCATGGAACAATAAAAAATTATAGATACATTGGAGACGTATCAAGCATCCCCAAGCTTAATTCCTGCTCGTCCTCGAGTAGGTAAATGATAAAAACAGAATTTTTGATGTGGAAGGCTACCCAACATATTTATCCGTGTAATTTTATTTATTCTGGCATGAATGTTCAGATCCATAAGATTCAAAACAAAAGTTTAATATTGACATAAAAACAATAATACTTCAAGCATACTAACAAGGCAATTATGTCTTCTCAAAATAACATGGCCAAAGAAAGCTTATCCCTGCAAAATCATATAGTCTAGCTATGCTCCATCTTCATCACACAAAATATTCAAATCATGCACAACCCCGATGACAAGCCAAGCAATTGTTTCATACTTTTGATGTTCTCAAACTTTTTCAACTTTCACGCAATACATGAGCGTGAGCCATGGACATAGCATTATAGGTGGAATAGAATATGGTGGTTGTGGAGAAGACAAAAAGAAGGAGATAGTCTCACATCAACTAGGCATATCAATGGGCTATGGAGATGCCCATCAATAGATATCGATGTGAGTGAGTAGGGATTGCCATGCAACGAATGCACTAGAGCTATAAGTTTATGAAAGCTCAAAAGACAACTAAGTGGGTGTGCATCCAACTCGCTTGCTCACGAAGACCTAGGGCAATTTGAGGAAGCCCATCATTGGAATATACAAGCCAAGTTCTATAATGAGAAATTCCCACTAGTATATGAAAGTGACAATATAGGAGACTCTCTATCATGAAGATCATGGTGCTACTTTGAAGCACAAGTGTGGTAAAAGGATAGTAACATTGTCCCTTCTCTCTTTTCTCTCATTTTTTTTATTTAGGCCTTCTTATTTTTTTGGCCTCTTTTTTTTTGTTCGGAGTCTCATCCCGACTTGTGGGGGAATCATAGTCTCCATCATCCTTTCCTCACTTGGGACAATGCTCTAATAATGAAGATCATCACACTATTATTTACTTAGAACTCAAGAATTACAACTCAATACTTAGAACAAAATATGACTCTATATGAATGCCTGCGGCGGTGTACTGGGATGTGCAATGAATCAAGAGTGACATGTATGAAAGAATTATAAATGGTGGCTTTGCCACAAATACGATATCAACTACATGATCATGCAAAGCAATATGACAATGATGGAACGTGTCATAATAAACGGAACGGTGGAAAGTTGCATGGCAATATATCTCGGAATGGCTATGGAAATGCCATAATAGGTAGGTATGGTGGCTGTTTTGAGGAAGGTATATGGTGGGTGTATGGTACCGGCGAAAGTTGCGCGGCACAAGAGAGGCTAGCAATGGTGGAAGGGTGAGAGTGCGTATAATCCATGGACTCAACATTAGTCATAAAGAACTCACATACTTATTGCAAAAATTAATTAGTTATCAAAATGAAGTACTACGCGCATGCTCCTAGGGGGATAGATTGGTAGGAAAAGACCATTGCTCGTCCCCGACCGCCACTCATAAGGAAGACAATCAATAAATAAATCATGCTCCAACTTCATCACATAACGGTTCACCATACGTGCATGCTACGGGAATCACAAACTTTAACACAAGTATTTCTCAAATTCACAATTACTCACTAGCATGACTCTAATATCACCATCTTTATATCTCAAAACAATCATAAAGAATCAAACTTCTCATAGTATTCAATGCACTTTATATGAAAGTTTTTATTATATCCCTCTTGGATGCCTATCATATTAGGACTAAATTTATAACCAAAGCAAATTACCATGCTGTATAAATAATATCAAAATAATATAAGTGAAGCATGAGAGTTCAAAAATTTCTATAAAATAAAACCACCGCCGTGTTCTAAAAAGATATAAGTGAAGTACTAGAGCAAAATTGCCTAGCTCAAAAGATATAAGTGAAGCACAAAGAGTATTCGAATAAATCACGATTCATGCGTGTCCCTCTCAAAAGGTGTGTACAGCAAGGATGATTGTGGCAAACTAAAAAGCAAAGACTCAAATCATACAAGACGCTCCAAGCAAAACACATATCATGTGGTGAATAAAAATATAGCCTCAAGTAAAGTTACCGATAGACGAAGACGAAAGAGGGGATGACTTCCGGGGCATCCCCAAGCTTAGGCTCTTGGTTGTACTTGAATATTACCTTGGGGTTCCTTGGGCATCCCCAAGATTAGGTGCTTGCCACTCCTTATTACATAGTCCATCAAATCCTTACCCAAAACTTGAAAACTTCACAACACAAAACTCAACAGAAAATCTCATAAGCTCCGTTAGTATAAGAAAATAAATCACCACTTTTGGTACTGTTGTGAACTCATTATTTATTTATATTAGTGTAATATCTACTGTATTCCAACTTTTCCATGGTTCATACCCCCTGATACTACCCATAGATTCATCAAAATAAGCAAACAACACATAGAAAACAGAATCTGTCAAAAACAGAACAGTCTGCGAATATCTGAATTGTTCTAATACTTCTATAACTCCAAAAATTCTGAACAATTAGGACAACATAGGAAATTTGTATTTAAAGCTTTTGTAAAAAATTCATGGGTTTTCCACGCTCCAGTGAATCTAAAGAATTCTGTGACTGGTCGCAAAAGTTTCTGTTTTTCAACAGGATCAAATCAACTATCACCGTAAGCCATCCCAAAGGTCGTACTTGGCACAAACACTAATTAAAACACAAAACCACATCTAACCAGAGGCTAGATGAATTATTCATTGCAAAAACAGCAAGGATAAATATTGGGTTGTCTCCCAACAAGTGCTTTTCTTTAAAGCCTTTTAGCTAGGCATTGATAATTTTAATGATTCTGACATGAAATACAAGAATTGAAGCACAAAGAGAGCATCATAAAGTACGCGAAAAACACATCTAAGTCTAACATACTTCCTATGCATAGGCATCTTATAGGCAACACATTATCAAGGCAAGCGAATCCTAGCATATGCAAAGAAGAAGAAAGAAACAATAGCAATCTCAACATAACGAGAGGTAATTTAGTAACATGAAAATTTCTACAACCAAATTTTTCTCTCTCATAATAATTACATGTGGATCATAATCAAATTCAACAATATAACTATCACATAAAATATTCTCAACATGATCCACATGCATGCGAAGTTGACACTCTTCCAAAATAGTGGGATTAACATTAACTAAAGTCATGACCTCTCCAAACCCACTTTTATCAAAAATTTCATAAGATTGAACATTCTCCAAATATGTGGGATCTCAAGTTGACACTCTTCCAAAAACACTTTCAATATTATTGCAAACATTGTTATCAATCTCATATTCATCATGGGGCTTAAACAAATTTCCAAGATCATAAGAAGAATCACCCCAATCATGATTATTGCAACAAGTAGTAGACATAGCAAAATTAGCATCCCCAAGCTTAGGGTTTTGCATATCATCAACACAATTGACATGAATAGAATTTATAATAACATCATTGCAATCATGCTTTTCATTCAAGGAGCTATCGTGAATCACTTTATAATTTTCTTCTTTCAACACTTCATCACAATTTTCAGATTCACAAATTTCAAGCAAAACCTCATAAAGATAATCTAGTGCACTCAACTCACTAGCAATAGGTTCATCATAATTGGATCTCTTAAAAAGATTAGCAAGTGGATGAGGATCCATAAACTTTTAGCAAGCAAAGATGCAAGCAAAAAGAAGGCACATGGTAACACAAGCAAACAAAAGATCGAACGAAAAGAAGGCAAACAAAAAGGCAAATTTTTTCCGAAAATCATTTTAGAAGTGGGGGAGAGGAAAACGAGAGGCAAATGGCGAATAATGTAATGCAAGAAATGAGAGTTTATGATGGGTACTTGGTATGTCTTGACTTGGCGTAGATCTCCCCGGCAACGGCGCCAGAAATTCTTCCTGCTACTTCTTGAGCTTGCATTGGTTTTTCCCTTGAAGAGGAAAGGGTGATGCAGAAAAGTAGAGATAAGTATTTCCCTCAGTTTGAGAACCAAGGTATCAATCCAGTAGGAGACAACGCACAAATCACTGAATAACTGCACAAACAACTTGCACCCAACGCGATAAAGGGGTTGTCAATCCCTTCACGGTTATTTGCAAAAGTGAGATCTGATAGAGATAAATAAATGGTAAAGTAAATATTTTTGGTATTTTTGATTTATAGATCGGAAAGTAAAAGATTGCAAAATAGTAGATCGGAAACTAATATGATGGAAAATAGTACTTATATGATGGAAAATAGTACTTATATGATGGAAAATAGACCCGGGGGCCATAGGTTTCACTAGAGGCTTCTCTCAAGATAGAAAATAATACGGTGGGTGAACAAATTACTGCCGAGCAATTGATAGAAAAGCGCAAAGTTATGACGATATCTAAGGCAATGATCATGAATATAGGCATCACGTCCGTGTCAAGTAGACCGAAACGATTCTGCATCTACTACTATTACTCCACACATCGACCGCTATCCAGCATGCATCTAGAGTATTAAGTTCATAAAGAACGGAGTAACGCATTAAGTAAGATGACATGCTGTAGAGGAATTAACTCAAGCAATATGATGAAAACCCCATCTTTTTATCCTCGATGGCAACAATACAATACGTGCCTTGCTGCCCCTACTGTCACTGGGAAAGGACACCGCAAGATTGAACCCAAAGCTAAGCACTGCTCCCATTGCAAGAAAAACCAATCTAGTTGGCCAAACCAAACCGATAGTTCGAAGAGAATTGCAAAGATATCAAATCATGCATAAAAGAATTCAGAGAAGATTCAAATAATATTCATAGATAAGCTGATCATAAATCCACAATTCATCGGATCTCGGCAAACACACCGCAAAAAAAGTATTACATCGAATAGATCTCCAAGAACATCGAGGAGAACATGGTATTGAGAATCAAAGAGAGAGAAGAAGCCATCTAGCTACTAGCTATGGACCCGTAGGTCTGTGGTAAACTACTCACGCTTCATCGGAAGGGCAATAGGGTTGATGTAGAAGCCCTCCGTGATCGAATCCCCCTCCGGCAGGGTGACGGAAAAGGTCCCTAGATGGGATCTCACGGGTACAGAAGGTTGCGGCGGTGGAAAAGTGTTTTCGTGGATGCCTCTGGTGCTTTGGGGATATTTGGGAATATATAGGCGAAAGAATTAGGTCAGGAGGGTCACAGGGGGCCCACAAGGGTGGGGGCGCGCCCTCCGTCCTTGTGGCCGCCTCGTGGCTCCTCCAACTTCATCTCCAAGTCTCCTGGTTGTCTTATGGTCCAAGAAAAATCATCGCGAAGGTTTTATTCCGTTTGGACTCCGTTTGGTATTCCTTCTCCACAAAGCTAAAAAACAAGGAAAAAACAGAAACTGGCACTGGGCTCTAGGTTAATAGGTTAGTCCCAAAAATAATATAAAATAGCATATTAATGCATATAAAACATCCAAAATAGATAATATAATAGCATGGAACAATAAAAAATTATAGATACGTTGGAGACGTATCAATCTCATGGTCTTAGGAATAGATACTTGACATGAAGAAAGCTATAACAATAAACTGATACAATCAACTACTAGGCTTACGGTTGGGTCTTTTCCATCACATCATTCTCCTAATGATGTGATCTTGTTATCAAATGACAACTCATGTCTATGGTTAGAAACCTTAACCATCTTTGATCAACAAGCTAGTCTAGTAGAGGCTCATTAGGGAGACGGTACTTGTTTATGTATCCACACATGTATTTAAGTTTCCGGTCAATACAATTCTAGCCTGAATAATAAACCTTTATCATGAATAAGGAAATATGATAATAACCAATTTATTATTGCCTCTAGGGCATATTTCCAACAGATTATACATTTTTTATGTGGGGTTGAATTTTGTCTCGAGAAATCTTTTAGATTCCGCCGCGGGTGGTACTTTTATGGAAATTACTTTGGGTGAAGCCACTAAATTGCTTGATAATATTATGGCAAATTATTCACAATGGCATACCGAAAGAGCACCTACTAGTAAAAAGGTCAATTCTGTTGAAGAAATTAGTACTTTGAGTGAAAAAGTTGATCCACTTATGAAATTGGTTGCTAGTAAAAATGCTCCTATTGATCTTAATGATGTGCCTTTTTCTACTTTTATTGAGAAAAATAGTGATCCCGTAGATGTGAATTTTGTCTCGTGAAACAATTTTAATAACCATGCTTATAGAGGTAATTTTAATCTTAGGCCTTTTCCTGGAAATTCCTCTAATAATTATGACAATTCCGATGGTAATTCTTCTTATAATAATAGGATGCCCTCTGATATTGAGAGCAATATTAAAGAATTTATCAATGCCCAAAAAGTTTTCAACACTATGATAGAAGAAAAATTGAATAAGATTGATGATATGTCTAGAAGCATTGATAGAATTACTCATGATGTAGAAAATCTCAAGATTAAAAATTTTCCACCCGAGGTTGATGTCAACGAATCAATTAAAGATTTATATGTTTCCATGGATGAAAGTAAGAAAAGAACCGCTATTCTTAGAGCTAAAAGAGAATTTTTAGAAAGAGCAGTTTCGCCCGATTGCTTTCATAATAATGATGAAGATGTTGAGATGATTGGTGTTTCTTCTATTGATTCCTTGTTTAGTAATATTAAAATTGATGATAATGGGACTAAAAAAGAGTCAACTTTAGTTTGAGGGCGTCCCCATAATTCGGAGGGTGAAAATCTTGTTGAAAAAAATTGATAAAAGTGGGTTTGGAGAGGTAAAAACTTTAGCTAGTGATGTGCCCACTATTTTGGATTACAAATATTTTAATTATGATTGTTGTTCTTTGATTGAGTGTATTTATTTGTTGCAATCCATGATAAATTAACCCAATGCCTATGAACAAAACAAAGCTTTACTAAACATATTGTAGAAGCGATGATGAAAGCTTTAGAAGAAAAATTAGAATTAGAGATTTCTATTCATAGAAAATTATATGATGAATGGGAACCCACCATTAAAGTCAAGATCAAAAATTATGAGTGCAGTGCTTTGTGTGATTTGGGTGCTAGTTTTTACACAATTCTGAAATCTCTATGTGATGTGCTATGTTTTACTAAGTTGGAAGAATGTTCTCTTAATTTGTACTTGGCGGATTCTACTATTAAAAATCCTTTGGGAAGAATTTATGATGTTCTTATTCTTGCAAATAGGAATTATGTTCCCATAGATTTTATTGTTCTTGATATTGATTGCAACCCGTCTTGTCCCATAATACTTGGTAGATCGTTTTTACGAACTATAGGTGCCATGATTGATATGAAAGAAGGGAATATTAAATTTTAGTTTCCATTAGGAAAGGGTATGGAACACTTCCCTAGAACTAGAATTAAGCCACCATATGAATCAATCATGAGGGCAACCTATGGAACGAAAACTAAAGAAGACAATACTTGAATCTATGCATTATGCCTAGCTAGGGGCGTAAAACAATAGCGCTTGTTGGGAGGCAACCCAATATTTATCCTTTAAATTTTTGTTTCTTTTCTGTTTTTCAATAAATACAAAATTATGTCTCTATTATGATTGTGATTTTTATGTTTTAATTAGTGTTTGTGCCAAGTAATGCCTTTAGGATGGCTTGGGTGATAGTTGATTTGATCCTGTTGGAAAACAGAAACTTTTACATCCAGTAGCAAAATTGTTAAAAATCACTGGGAGATGAAAAATTCTTATATTTTACACAAGTTTTATATACGAATTTCCTATGTTGTCCTAATTTTTCAGAAATTTTGGAGTTACGTAAGTGTGAGCTTAATTCGGATTTCTACAGACTGTTCTATTTTTGACATATTCTGTTTTCGTTGCATTGTGTGCTTATTTTGATAAATCTATGGATTGTATTGGGGGGTATAAGCCATGGTAAAGTTAGAATACAGTAGGTATAATGCAATAACAAAATATGAATGGGTTGCAACAGTACTTAAAGTAGTGAATTGTTTTCTTATACTAACGGATCTCACGAACATTTTTGTTAAATTTTGTGTGATTGAAGTTTTCAAGTTTTGGGTGAGATCATGATGGTTGAAGGAATAAGGAGTGAAAAAAGCCTAAGCTTGGGGATGCCCATGGCACCCCAAGGTAATATTCAAGGAGTACCAAGCAACTAAGCTTGGGGATGCCCCGGAAGGCATCCCCTCTTTATTCTAACGACCATCGGTAATTTTACTTGGAGCTATATTTTTATTCGTAACATATCATGAGTTTTGCTTGGAGCGTCTTGTATTATATGAGTCCTTGCTTATTTTGTTTTTTAGTTTGCCACAATCATCCTTGCTGGACACACTTATTTAAGATACCCATAATGATGCTATGATTTGTTAGAATTACTCTATGTGCTTCACTTAATTTTTTTGAGCTATGGAATTGCTCTAGTGCTTCACTAATATCTTTTTGAGCACGGTGGTAGTTTAATTTTTGAAGAAATACCCTTATGCTTCACTTAGATTATTTTGAGAGTTAGTAAAATTTTAAAGAAATATCCTCTCATTGCTTCACTTATATTATTTTGAGAGATGAAAATTGTTGTGCTTCACTTAAATTTGTTTGAGAGCTTTGTTAGGAGCAATGGTAATATATGACATTAGTCCCAAAGTGATAGATATCCAAGGGGGATATAATAAAAACTTTCATGAATATCATTGGACATTATAAACTTAATTCCTTCTAATAGTTTTGAGATATGGAGATAGTAATATGTGAGTCATGTTGGTGAGTAATTATGCTTTAGTAAGAATATTGGTGTTAAGGTTTGTGATTCCCTATGCAAGCACGAAAGTCAATAGTTATGCAATGAAGTTATATCTTACTTGTGGTGCATTATTCGGTGTTAGTTATGTGTAATGCTCGTTTATGATGTTTCTTGGTTGGTTGCTTCTCAATCTATTTGCTTGCCTTTCCTTGTACTAAGCGGGAATACTGCTTGTGCATCCAAACTCCTTAAACCAAGTTGTGCCAAATGAGTCCACCATACATACCTATATGCGGTATTTCCATGCCGTTCCAAGTAAATTTGTATCTGCCAACTCTAATTTTCAAAATGAATTTCCTTTTTGTGTGCTCGTATCGCTCATGTGAAATGGCAGGGGGTGGACAATATTCTCCATGCTAGATGTGTTATTCTTGTGACGCCCCCGGCTCAATCGTGCACTAATCATACACGCAAATGCACACGATCAAGCCTAAGGACTCACGGGAAGATATCACAACACAACTCTAAAACATAAATAAAGTCATACAAGCTTTATATTACAAGCCAGGGGCCTCGAGGGCTCGAATACATAAGCTTGTGTACAAGCGTCAGCGGAAGCATCAGATATCTGAGTACAGATATAAAAGAAAGCACAGAAAGGCCTTTATAAAGGTGGGGCAAAAATAAAACACTACGATCGAAAGGCGCAGGCCTCCTGCCTGGGACCCTCCGATCCTACTCCTGGTCGTCAGTCAACTCGTAGTAGTATCCATCCTCTGGGTAGTAGTAGTAGTCGATCGACGGGGCATCTGTCTCAGGGGCTCCGTCATCTTGGTCACGTCAAACTGATATGGGGAGAAAAGGAAAACAAAGCAACCGTGAGTACTCAGAAGTACTCAGCAAGCAAGGATATACACTACATATGCAACATTTTCAAAGGGAGGCTGTATATGTGGACTGGGCTGCAGAAATGCCAGAATAGAGAGATAACCTAGTCCTATCGAAGACTAGCATCTTCAGTGGTCTTGCAGCAATAGAGGAGAGTAGAACAGTACAATATAAGGTAGCAGTAATGATATCAACCTCACCCAGAGATCCTTTCTCGACTCCCTGCGAGAAAGCAATCCCAGAGCCATACAGTCATCAACCTCGTCCTGAGATCCCTTCTCGACTCCCTGTGAGAAGCAATCCCAGAGCCATATATCCAGGTCTCATCTCAAGTTCTAGCTGTATCGATCGGGATACAACTCCGAGTGTCCTTTACCGTAGGACCGGCTATCGATAGAAGTTTTCTTCCCTGCAGGGGTGCACCAACTTACCCAACACGCTCGATTAACTCCGGCCGGACACACTTTCCTGGGTCATGCCCGGCCTCGGCCAAACAATACATCGCAACCCTACCTAGAGCTCAGCAGAGAGGTCCCCGTCGGTCTACATCCTAAGCGCTCAGAGGTCTTGGGCCATCGCCCTGTGCACTCCGAGTCGTTGCGTGCAGGGGGAAGCCAGGCACCAGGGGGGCGCCGGTCCGTCCCGGCCGCAAGGCTGAACTAGACGTCTGACAGAGCTTTCGGCTGATGCTACGATGCAGAACGCCCATACTATGCCCACGTGATGGTTAGTGCTATCAGGCCAGAGGCCTGCTCGGATCAAATATCCAAATCATTAGTACCTTGGGCTTGCGGTAATGAGCAGAGACTCACAAAAGATGTGACCCCGTCGCCCCGTCTCGAGGACTTGCTGCAAGGGTTAAGAATGCCCGGCCGCGCCTCGTATTCATCACTTGGGCACCATACAGGCACCCGTCTTCACAACACTCGCCACTTAGGCGCACGCGGGTACCCCTCAGGGTCGACCTGCCTTTCCAAGTAACAACAGTACAGTCCAAGTATCCGTGTGTCCATAACATCAGGGGAATCCGAGGTATCACCCTCGTTGGATTCCTACTCGATGTATCCATCAAGGTGAACTCGGAGGAATCACACTCGCTGGGTTCACACTTGAGGTGTTGTACGATGGCGTCGTTATCGGAAGCGGTGAAGGAGGAATCACCCTCGATGACCACGACCGAATAGCTATTCTGCAGAGTTAACATCAGAAGTGCTACAGGAGGTTTCACCCTCGGCACTCGATAGTAACACTGCAGTGTCGTTACAACTAAGGGGGTGATGTGCGGTGTCGGGGCCTGGTCTTCAATCCCGTTGATCGGGTCTTCGGATAATCCAGCGGGGCAATCGGGATAAGTGGGGTCACTGATAGGTCTCTACCCAGCCTATACTAAGCAGTTTAGGATATGTAGGTAATTATCAACAGCAGGTTAAGATAAACAGGCTATGCATCAGAATAGGAAAAGCAGTAGCAGCAGCAATTCTAATGCAAGCATGAGAAAATAGAATGGGCGATATTGGGATGATCAAAGGGGGGGCTTGCCTGGTTGCTCGGCGGCAAGGGCAAGGTCGTCAACGGTGGCGTCGGGCTCCGGAGCTGCGTCAGTCTCGGGGACGACATCGGTGTCGGGGTCTACCGAGAGAGAAGAGGGGGAAGAAACAGTAAATACAAAGCAAACAAGAGCATGTCATGACAATACGCAGCGCCGGGTGTGTCCTAACGTATGGTTACACGTCACCGAGGAAGGGGGAATCCATCCGGGAATGTTTTCCCGGTTCCAGACATTTGTCAGACAGATGACCGGAGGGGAACGGTTCCATGTTCGGGTAGTTAGGGACGTGTGACGGACGAACGGACCTCGTATTCGGATTTGTCTCGTCGTTCTGAGCAACTTTCATGTACAAAGTTTTTCGATCCGAGCTACGGTTTAAAAGATATGATTTTCCAAAGTTTAAACAATATTCCAAAATTACAGATTTATTAATAACTCGAATTATCCAAAACAGTGTAAATACTTTTTATACCCAGACTTAACTAGCCCTAGTGTATGACCAGTGGGTCCCGGTGGTAGAGTCAGCAGCTGACTGTGTACCTCTTATCCAAAACAACAGTGCTGCGGGCCCTATACATCATTGAGTGCAACACTAAACAAGGTTAAATTAATCCAGGGACTAATTAAGCGTGGTGGGGCCCAGTGTCAGCGGGAGGTTTAGCATTTTAATTAGGGGCTAAACTAATTGCTAATAAGGGAGGGCCCACAGTTAGTGGCACATGGGCCAGGTTCGAACGCCGGCGCGCGCTGGGGCTCTCCGGCGACCAGCAGAGGACGGCGGTGACGCGGCGGGATTGGCGCACAGGCGACCATTTGGTCAGCCACGACCACCAAAATGACGAGCGCGACAACGCGCGTGCAGCGGTGCCACCAGCAGAAGCTGGAGTGGACGGCAACGACGACTACGGCGACGACCAACGGCAGCAGCTTCGGCGGCGGTGCGGGAACTGTGCAGAGGACGCGCGGGGTTAGGGGTGAAACGGAGAGGAGCTCACAGCGGAGCCGATGCGATGGTCGGGGGGAGCCGGGGAGGTCGCAGTGGTGGAGATCGACGACGAAGCAGAGGCGGCAGCCGACGGAGGAAAACGACGCGGGCGCCGCAATGGTGGCTCCCCGAGCTCGATCCGGTGGAGTAGTTGAAGGAGAAGAACTTGACGGAGCTCCTGGACAGCATGGGACGGAGGACGGTGGCCGGTGGACACGCCTGCGACGGGGCCATGGCGACGACGGCGTCCGACGAGCGCAGGGGAGAAGGAAAGCGGCGCGGGGGGGGGGGAGGGGCGAATGGTGCTAGGGTTCCAGGGAGGTGCGGGGACGACCTTAACCACGCAGGGAGGCTGCGGATGCTCGACACGCGGCCATCCGAGCCATGGACGAGAGCTGCTCGTCCAGCACGCCACCTGTGAACAGAGAGATAGGAGAAGGTGCAGAGGTGGGCTAGGCCAGTGCACTGTTGCACTATAGCCCATGTGCACAGCAGGCTTTTACACTCTTTCTTTTCCTTTTCCTTTTTAGTTTCTGATTTGTATTTCTTTTTGCACTTTTCCAATTTTATAAAACATGAGTCTTGCCCCAATAATTTCAGTGCAATTTTAGTCACTGCTAGAAAATGGCTTGGAGGCAAAAGAATTTCATTTGGATTTTAATTAAATGAATATGGATTAAATATCTCGGTTTTGTTGCTGTTAGAGTCAATTAATTAATTTAGTGAATGTTGTTATATTTTTAGAATTGTCTCTGAATTATTTAAAATATTATGAACATTTTAGTTCCTGGATTTGTACAACTTTTATTTTCACTTCTAGTTTGAATTTCCATTTGAATCTGAATTGAAAAGAGATATGATCCAAATGATGTTTAAGCACTGATGATCATGATGTCATGGCATTATCAAAAGGGGATTACTGTAGCTAACCACTGGGGGTGTTACAAATCTCAAGATGAGTGTTTATTCACTTGTCATTGCATGAGAGTGTGGCAGGTAATAGGGATGCCCAGTCCCGAAATAAATTTTTTTATGTTGTCAATAATAAATTCCTTGGAAAGTGTTGGTATGGAAAGCTGATAACCCACAAGTATAGGGGATCGCTACAGTTTTCGAGGGTAGAGTATTCAACCCAAATTTATTGATTCAACACAAGGGGAGCCAAAGAATATTTGCAAGCATTAGCAGTTGAGTTGTCAATTCAACCACACCTGAAAGACTTAATATCTGCAGCAAAGTTTTTAATAGAAAAGTAGTATGATAGTAATGGTAACAGTGGCAATAGTAACAGTAGCAGTTTTATAGTGATTGTAACAGCAGCAACAAGAAAAGTAACTTAGCAACGATCAATATGTGAAAAGCTCGTAGGCATTGGAGCAACGATGGATAATTATGTTGGATAATATTCATCATGTAGCAGTCATAACCTAGGGCGACACAGAACTAGCTCCAATTCATCAATGTAATGTAGGCATGTATTCCGTATATAGTCATACGTGCTTATGGAAAAGAACTTGCATGACATCTTTTGTCCTACCCTCCCGTGGCAGCGGGGTCCATAAGGAAACTAAGGGATATTAAGGCCTCCTTTTAATAGAGAACTGGAACAAAGCATTAGCACTTAGTGAATACATGAACTCCTCAAACTACGGTAACCATCGTAAAGAATCCCAATTATTATCACCTTGGGGTATGCAGATCATAACTCGTAATAGGTGTCTACAACTTGTAAGATAGGATCAAGAACACATATATATTCATGAAAACATAATGGGTTCAGATCTTAAATCATGGCACTCAGGCCCTAGTGACAAGCATTAAGCATGGCAAAGTCATAGCAACATCAATCTCAAAACATAGTGGATACTAGGGATCAAACCCTAACAAAACTAACTCGATTACATGATAAATCTCATCCAACCCATCACCGTCCAGCAAGCCTACAAAAAAATTATGCGCTCTCGGCGGTGAGCATCATGAAATTGGCGATGAAGGAAGGTTGATGATGATGACGGCGACGGATTCCACCCTCCGGAGCCCCAAACGGACTCCAGATCAGCCCTCCCGATGAAGACCAAGAGGTGGCGGCGGCTCCGTATCGTAAAACACAATGAATCCTTCTCTCTGAATTTTTCTCTCCACGAAATAGGTATATATGGAGTTGGAGTTAGGGTTGCCGGAGGTCCAGGGGCCCACAAGCTCACCAGGCGCGTCCTCGGGGGGTGGGCACGCCCCCTGAGCTTGTGGATCCTGGGTGGCCCCCCTCTGGTATATTTTTTTGCCAGTATTTTTTATATATTCCACAAAAATTCTCCGTAAATTTTAAGGTCAATCCGAGAACTTTGATTTCTTCACAAAAACAATACCATGGCAATTCTGCTGAAAACAACGTCAGTCCGGCTTAGTTATATTCAAATCATGCAAATTAGAGTCCAAAACCAGGGCAAAAGAGTTTGGAAAAGTAGATACGATGGAGACGTATCAACTCCCCCAAGCTTAACCCATTACTTGTCCCCAAGCAATTCAGTTGACAAACTAAAAGTGACAAAGAAAAAATTTTACAAACTCTGTTTGATCTTGTTATTGCAAATATGTCTAACCAGTGTTCTGGTTTTCAGCAAAGATTATGAACTAACCATATTCACAATAACATTTAGGTCTCACATTTACTCATATTAATGGCATAACTAACTAGCGAGCAATAATAAGATATCTCGGATGACAACACTTTTTTCAAAACAATCATGATGTAATATGACAGTAGGAGCCTTTCCTACTGTTCTCGGTCAAAAAAATATGATATAATGGTATCTTGCTAGCCCTTTCTGAGACCGCAAAACATAAATGCAGAGCACCCCTAAAGTTCAAGCACTGACTAGATATTATAATTCATGGCAAAAGAGATCCAGTCACACTCATACTCCACATCAACTAAAAACAAAGCATATAAATGACAGAAGTGCTCTCCAGCTGGTGCTTTAATAGGAGGATGATGACTCAACAATAAAAGTAAATGGAATGGCCCTTCACAGAGAGAAGCATGGATTTGTCGAGGTGCCAGAGCTCGAAGCTTTTAAAATAAAGATGAATATAATTTTGAGAGGTATGCTTTCATTGTCAACATAACAACCGAGATATCTCACTATCTTCCATGCTAGACACATTATACGCGGTTCCCAAACAGAATGGTAAAGTTTTACTCCCCCTCCACCAACAAACACAAGCCATGGCTAGCCGAATCCTCGGGTACCCTCCATACCAACAACAATCCGGGGGAGTTTTGTTTCATTATTATATTTTGATTTTGATCATAGGACTGGGCATCCCAATTACCAACCACTTTCTCGTGAATGACAAGCAAATAAACACTCATCATGAGAATAACCCACCTAGCATGGAAGATACTGACAGCCCCCTGTCACTACATGAGCGATTCGGGCATACAAAACAGATTATTATTTGAAGGTTTAGAGTTTGGCACATGCAAATTTACTTGGAACGACAGGTAAATACCACATATATGTAGGTATGGTGGACTCATATGGAACAACTTTGGGTTTAAGCAAGTGGATGCAAAAGCAGTATTCCCGCTTGGTACAAGTGAAGGGTAGCAAATAGATTGAGGAGCAACCAACTAGAGAGCGACAATGGTCATAAACATGCATTGAGATTAATCAACATTGGGTACAAGCATGAGTAGGGTATAAATCACCATGAACATAAATATCATGGAGGCTATGTTGGTTTTGATTCAACTACATGCATGAACTTGTGCCAAGTCAAGCCACTCGAATCATTCAAAGGAGGATACCATCCTATCATACTACATCATAACCATTTTAAATGCATGCCGACACACAAGATAAACCATTATCCACTCCTATCTATTTAAGCATGGCATGAGTAACTATGATCTCTAATTATCATTAAAAACATGTTCATAATAGGCTGAATCAAGAACGATGGCTAATCATATTTACAAAAAAAAAATAGGTCAAGTTCATACCAGCTTTTCTTCACCTCAACCATTTCATCAAATTTCGTCATTATAGCCTTTCACTTGCACGACAAAACGATGTGAATAATAATAAGAGTGCACGTGTCATGGACTAAGCTGGAATCTGCAAACATTTATTCAAAGGAGAAGACAAGGTAATATGGGATCTTTGTTAGATCAACGATAATGCATATGAGAGCCACTCAACATTTTCATCGTGGTCTTCTCCTTACGACCCAAAGAAAAGAAAACAATTTCAGAGAAACACACTGAAATATTTTTGGAGTTTTTGTTTTCTCAAGAAAGCAAAACGAAAGAAAAACAAAAATGAGAAAAACTATTTACATGGGAAAACTCCCAACAAGCAGAAGAAGAACAAGAAATCTTTTTGGGTTTTCTTTTAATACTACAACTAATTAAACTGGAAATAAAAACAAAGAAGAAGCGAGAAATATTTTTGGATTTTGTCAAAGTTTTTCAAACACACAAAAAGGAAAGCAAGAAAAATAAACTAACATGGATTATACAATGAAAAAGTATGAACACCGACAACTGGAATGAATGTGTGATGCGTGAATGTAATGTCGGTGAGAAATACGTACTCCCCCAAGCTTAGGCTTTTGGCCTAAGTTGGTCTATGGCCACGGCTGACCGGGATAATATCCAAAGTCGTAGTTGGGGTTGAACTGGATTGCGGCTGCCACCACTTGGAGGGCTGCCTCGTTGAGGTGAGCGGTCTCCCTAGCACTCTCATACTCCTCTACCTCCTCTCTAAGTATGAAATATCTTCGTTTTACCTGAAAGTCAAAGAAGGCAAGAGTGGGAAGCGTAATATGGAAGACGCGATGGCTGTCAAAGATTAGCCTGTACTGGAAAGGCAGACCGCCCCTCTCAAGAAATTGGAAACGTTCCATAGTGTCATAATCAAGGAAAGCAGATGGCAACTAAGCATCATTTTCTTTTATCGGAACCCCAAGATAATTAACTAAACGAGTGGCATAAATTCCACCAAAGAAATCTCCTTCTAAAGCATTATTATGTAACCGCCTTGCAACAATAGCCCCCAAGTTATATCGTTTATCATCCATTACTGTGCTCTTGAGGACACTTAAATCAGGAGAGCAAAGGTGGCTATGGTCATGTTTCCCATTAATGCATCTACCTATAAAGAGAGCAAAATAATGTAAAGCAGGAAAGTGAATGCTCCCTATAGTAGCTTGTGTTACGCTTCTAGTTTCTCCCTAGTGATGCTAGCAAGGAATTCAATGCAATCAGATTTACGAGGTTCAGTATAAATGCCCCATTATGGAATTTTGCATGCCTCATTAAATTCTTCAAGGTCCATGCAAAATGATTTATCATAGAGATCAAATAAAACAGAATGTGTATTGCGATGGACTGAATACTCAAATCTCCGCACGAAAGAATCAGTAAGATTGTAGTATTGCAAGCACTTATCTGACAAGAAATCCATCAGGCCAGCGTTGTGGACGTACATATCAAATTCTACCTTAAAACCAGCGCGAGTCATGAAATGATCCGACGACTATTCGCAAGGTCGCACTAGAGCTTCCCGCGGTGGTTCAAGGGCCGGCTCACGTATCACAAGCCTTGATGATTTCTTCTTCGAGGAACCATCTTGGAACATCTTCCTAAACATTCAAGCAACAAAACTACTTGAATGACTCAAAATAAAAGTGAACAAAACTCAACAAAATTGATAGCAACTACTCCCATAAGTGTCTGGAGGCTATAGCATGCAACAAAACTACTTTGAACCGTATAAATTTGGCATGCAAGCTCAAAAACATGGTCACCACAGCAGCAAAAATTTGTAATATATAAAGCATTAGAACAAAAACTAATTGGACCATTGGAGGAGTCACATATCGGTGAACAATCTCCCAAAACAGTTTCGGAAACGGAGTTCCGAGCAAGGAGATCAAAAATAGCAGCAAGATGAGCAAGAACACGGGTTTGAACAAGGGAGTGATTTTTTCTGGAGGAAGAATGTAAAACCCGGATAATCACCTGCTAATGGTGCCATGTCATCACTCTTACTGTTGCTAATCCTCCTTTGCATTCAAACCCAATTCAAATTGTTAATTCAAATTGAAGTCAAAATTCAGATTCCTCAAACATGAAAACTAAAATGTTTAAAGTGTGGCAAATAATCTCTGGATATTTGTCATGTAGAAACCACACTTTTATAAAGTATTTAAATGTCCCAAAATAATTAAAACAATAGCTATAATAATTAATTAAATGCCTTTTATAATTTCTAAAATGTTAAACTATTTTATTTGGGAGTTAAACTTTTTGTGGCAGTGGGCCAAGTCATAACACTAATTTAGGAGTTTGCTTTGTATTTCATTTAAACTAAAATAAACCGAAGACTAAAATAAAACAGTAAAGAAAAATAAATAGAAAACAAAACAAATAAAAGAATAAGAGGACCCCTGTTCCCTGGGCCTTAGCCCACTAGAGCCGGCCCATCCCACTTTTCCCCTCGTGCGGTCATCTCCTCCCCCCCCCCCCCGCACTGCTCATCCGATTGAGGGGCTGGTCGCCGCTGAACCCCCTCGTCGGCAGCGCCGTGGGAGGGGATAAGGCCGCCACCCACAACCCCCTCAGCCCCCTCGCCTTCCCCCCTGGAACCCTAGCGACCCCCACTTCTCTCCCTCTCCCCTTAATCCTCCCATACGAGCTCGCCCGAGCGGGCTTGTCTCCGTTGCCTCGACGCCGGCGTGGCCACCGGCCTCTCCTTGGTGCCCCCACTTGTCCAGGAGGGCCGTCGGGCTCCTCTTCGTCGGCGGCCGCGCCAGATCGGCGCCGAGGTCCTCCACCAACGCCGCCCGTACCCGATCCTCTTCGCCAGTCGCCACCACTGCCCCGGCCCGATCCCCTCCGCCGACCCCTCCCCCGCGGCTCCACTGGCCTCGCCACCGGCCGCCTCACGGTGAGCCGCCTCCATCCCCCCTTTTTCTTTTTTCCCCGCCGTAGGCCCACCGTGCCCCATCTCTGCTCGCGCCCGTGCCCCTGACTCCGCTCGCCGCGTCCTGCTGCTCCGGGTCGAGCCCCGTGCTCGCCCCGCCGCGGCCCCGCATGCGCCCACTCGTGCGTCACCGCGCCCCTGCCGTCCCACGCCGCATGAGCTCCGGCCGAGCTCGCGGTCAGCCCGACCGCCCACGCGCGCGTAGCCCGTCCCATTGCTGCCGCACTGCTTTGCGTTGCTGCTGCACCTGCTACTGTTGCTCACCTGCTGCCTCGCTGTGGCCCACACAAGTTCGCCGCTTGCCTCCCGCAGCCACTCGCCGCCGCTGCCTCCTGCTGCCGCCCGCAGCCGCCATGCACGCACCCACTGATGCCTCTCCTTGATGCCCGCCGTCGTCCTCACCCCATAGGCACTCGAAGCTGGCCTTTTGGTCACCAGAGCCGCCAGCTACGAGCGCGCCGCCGTCCTCTATACTCGCCAGTGGGCACACGCGCACGCACGCTTAAACCGGTGGGTTGGCCCACTGACGTGTGGGCCCGCCTGGTTTAATTAACACCTAATCACTGTTTAACCTAAGCCTAACCCAGACCACACGCTGACAACGGGCCCCACCCCTAGTTAGTTAAATCTAAACACACTGTTAAATGTCTGAGTCACTGACAGTGGGGCCCACCAGTCAGTTTGACCAGGTCAACAGCCAATAGAGTTGATTGCTGACTAGGCTGCTGACTCGGCAGTGGCCCACCAGTCAGCCGCAGTGGCTAGCCCACTACTGGGTATAAAAAGTATTTCCTGCTTTAATTCAAAATTAATAAATAATAATAATTTCAGAAAAATGATTAAAACTTTAAAAACTAATATAAATTAATCCGTAACTCGGATGAAAATAATTTGTACATGAAAGTTGCTCAGAAAAATATGACGATTCCGAATATGAACTCCATTCGTTTGTCACGTGTGTCTACCATAGCGAACATGGAACCGTCCCCCTCCGTTTCATCTGTCCGAAAATGCCAAACATCGGGAAAACATTCCCGGATGTTTCCCCCCTTCGTCGGTATCATGTAGCACTCCGTTAGAACACCCCTACCACCGCATATTATCATGTCATGCTTAGTAATGCATATGTGTGCTTTGTATTTGCTGTTTCTTCCCCCTCTTCTATCCGGTAGACCCCGAGACCAATGCTACCCCTGTGATTGACTACGTCACCGACGACCCTTCTTCCTTTTTAGCAGAGCTTCCAGGCAAGCAAACCCCCTTGATCATTTCGATATCGCCCATTCCATTCTCTCTCATGCTTGCATTAGATTTTGCTAATGTTATTGTTTGCTCCTATTCTGATGCATAGCCTGCTTTTGTAACCTCCTATTGTACCTTACCTGCTTATCCTAAACTGCTTAGTATAGGTTGGTTAGTGATCCATCAGTGACCCCTCACCTTGTCCCAGTTGCCCCGGCTTGTTGACCGATGACTCGATCAACGTGATCGATGACCAAAGCCCGACACACCACACATCACCCCCCTTAGTTGCCCGGCTCTACAGAGCTACTATCGAGTGCCGAGGGTGATACCTCATAAAGCACTGCTGATGATAACTCTATAGTGTAGCCATTCGGTCGTGGCCATCGAGGTTGATTCCTTCTTCACCATTCCCGATAACGACTCTGTCGTGCAACCCCTCAAGCGTGAACCTCGAGGGTGATTACTCCTAGTTCGCCTTGATGATTACATCAGGTGGATTCTATCGAGGGTGATTCCTCGGATTCCCCCTTGGTGTTTTGGACACATAGTTACTTTAACTTTACCCCCAGAACCATGTTAAAGACGGGTCGGCCCCGAGGGGTACCCGCGAGAGTTACTGTTACTGCAGGATTAGAGGGACAGGCGGTACCACCCTGGTAGAGGTGGACCTGAGTTCCCGACAGTCTCATGCGAGACGGGTTGACCTGGAGGGTACTCGCGAGTTTTCTATGTGGCACGGCCGGGCATTCCGGGCCCTTGCCGTTAGTCCACGAGACGGGGCGATGGGGCCACATCGATCGCGAGTCCCTGCTCGTTACCACGCGCTCCCAAGTCACTAATGGTTTGGATATGTGATTCGAGTAGGCCTCTGGCCTTTTTCGCACTGACCACCACGCGGGAATAAGTATGGGCACTCGGCGTCGTACGTTTCTTCTGAAAGCTCTGACAAACATCCAGTTCAGCATTGCGGCACGGCTGGGCCGGCGCCATCCAGGACAGAGGTGGTGCCTGGGTCCGCCCTGCACGTAACGACCCCGAGTGCAAAGGGCGATGGGCCCGAGACCCCGGAGCGTGATACGTCTCCAGCATATCTATAATTTTTTATTGTTCCATGCTATTATATTATCTGTTTTGGATGTTTTATATGCATTAATATGCTATTTTATATTATTTTTGCGACTAGCTTATTAACCTAGAGCCCAGTGCCAGTTTCTGTTTTTTCCTTGTTTTTTGACTTTTACAGAAAAGGAATATCAAACGGAGTCCAAACAAAATAAAACTTTACGATGATTTTTTAGACCAGAAGACACCCATGAGACTTGGAGAGAGGGCCAGAAGAGTCCCGAGGAGGCCACAAGCCCTCAGGGCGCGCCCCTGGCTAGTGGGCCCCTCAGGAGTCCCCTAACCCTAATTCCAGCTCTATATATTCTCAAATATTCCCCAAACATCATAAGTGTCCACCAAAATACTTTTCCGCCGCCGCAAGCCTCTGTTCCCGTGAGATCCCATCTTGGGGCCTTTTTCGGCACTCCGCCGGAGGGGGATTCAATCACGGAGGGCCTCTACATCAACCTTGCTGCCCTTCCGATGAAGCGTGAGTAGTTTACCACAGACCTACGGGTCCGTAGCTAGTAGCTAGATGGCTTCTTCTCTCTCTCACTGATCTTCAATACAGTGTTCTCCTCGATGTTCTTGGAGTTCTATCCGATGTAATCTTCTTTTGCGGTGCGTTTGTTGAGATCCGATGAATTGTGGATTTATGATCAGATTATTTATGAATATTATTTGATTCTTCTCTAAACTCTTTTATGCATGATTAAGATATATTTTTATTTCTCTTCGAACTATCGGTTTGGTTTGGCCAACTAGATTGGTTTTTCTTGCAATGGGAGAGGTGCTTAGTTTTGGGTTCAATCTTGCGGTGCCACTTATGGATTGCATACCAAAGATGACAATACCTAGATCTATGTTTTATGCCTAGCTAGGGGCGTTAAACAATAACGCTTGTTGGGAGGCAACCCAATTTTTATTTTTATGTTTTTTGTTTTTGGTTCTGTTTTTTAATAAATACACATTATTACCTCTGTACTAATTGTGTTTTAGTGTTTTAATTACTGTTTGAGCCAAGTAAGACCTTTGGGATGATCTATGGTGATAGTTGATTTGATCTTGCAGAAAAACATATTTTTTTGCTCATTGCCAGAAATTTAGAACATCACAGAAACATGATTTTGATCTGAATTTTTTACACAAGATGGATATACAAAGTGCCTAAATTTTCCTAATTTTTCAGAATTTTTGGATTTACAGAAGTATATGAAATTTCCAGATTACTACAAACTGTTCTGTTTTTGACAGATTCTGTTTTCTATGTGTTGTTTGCTTATTTTGATGAATCTATGGGTAGTATCGGGGGGTATGAACCATGGAGAAGTTGGAATACAGTAGATATAACACCAATATAAATTTAGAATGAGTTCACAACAGTACCTAAAGTGGTGATTTATTTTATTATACTAACGGATCTTACGAGTTTTCTGTTGAGTTTTGTGTTGTGAAGTTTTCAAGTTTTGGGTAAAGATTTGATGGACTATGGAATAAGGAGTGGCAAGAGCCTAAGATTGGGGATGCCCAAGGCACCCCAAGGTAATATTCAAGGACAACCAAGCATCTAAGCTTGGGGATTCCCCGGATGGCATCCCCTCTTTCTCTTCAATCCATTGGTAAATTTACTTGAGGCTATACTTTTATTCACCACATGATATGTGTTTTGCTTGGAGCGTCTTGTATGATACGAGTCTTTGCTTTTTAGTTTGTCACAATCATCCTTGATGTACACACCTTTTGATAGGGACACGGTTTAATTGTGAATTTATTAGAATACTCTATGTGCTTCACTTATATCTTTTGAGCTAGGCAGTTTGCTCTAGTGCTTCACTTATATCTTTTTAGAGCACGGCGGTGGATTTATTTTATAGAAATTGTTGAACTCTCATGCTTCACTTATATTATTTTGAGAGTATTAAACAGCATGGTAATTTTCTTAGGTTATGAATTTAGTCCTAATATGATGGGCATCCAAGAGGGATATAATAAAAACTTTCATATAAAGAACATTGAATATATAAGAAGTTCGATTCCTTGCATTTGTTTTGAGATATAAAGATGGTGATATTAGGGTCATGCTAGTGAGTAATTGTGGATTGGTAGAAATACTTGTGTTAAAGTTTGTGATTCCCGTAGCATGCACATATGGTGAACTGTTATGTGATGAAGTTGGAGCATGATTTTTTTATTGTCTTCCTTATGAGTGGCGGTCGGGGACGAGCGATGGTCTTTTCCTACCAATCTATCCCTCTAGGAGCATGCGTGTAGTGCTTTGTTTCGGTAACTAATAAATTTTTGCAATAAGTATGTGAGTTATTTATGACTAATGTTGAGTCCATGGATTATACACACTCTCACCCTTCCACCATTGCTAGCCTCTCTAGTACCGCGCAACTTTCGCCGGTGCATTAAACCCACCATATACCCTTCCTCAAAACAGCTACCATACCTACCTATTATGGCATTTCCATAGCCATTCCGAGATATATTGCCATGCAGCTTCCACCGTTCCGTTTTATTATGACACATACCATCATTGTCATATTGCTTTGCATGATCATTTAGTTGGCATAGTATTTGTGGCTTGGCCACCGTTCATATTTTTTATACATGTCACTCTTGATCATTTCACATCCCGGTATACTGCCAGAGGCATTCATATAGAGTCATATTTTGTTCTAGTATCGAGTTGTAAGTAAATAAAAGTGTGATGGTCATCATTATCAGAGCATTGTCCCACGTGAGGAAAGGATGATGGAAGCTATGATTCCCTCACAAGTTGGGATGAGTCTCCGGACTTTAAAAATAATAAAAGAGGCCAAAGAAGCCCAAATAAAAAAAGAGGCCAAAGAAGCCCAAACAAAAAAATGAGAGAAAAAGAGAGAAGGGACAATGTTACTGTCCTTTTTCCACACTTGTGTTGCGAAATAGCACCATGTTCTTCATGATAGAGAGTCTCCTATTTTGTAACTTCCATATACTAGTGGGAATTTTTCATTATAGAACTTGGCTTGTATATTCCAATGATGGGCTTCCTCAAATTGCCCTAGGTCTTCATGAGCAAGCAAGTTGGATGCACACCCACTTAGTTTCTTTTTGAGCTTTCATACACTTATAGCTCTAGTGCATCCGTTGCATGGCAATCCCTACTCACTTGCATCGATATCAATTGATGGGCATCTCCATAGCCCATTAATTTGCCTAGTTGATGTGAGACTTTCTCCTTCCTTTTTGTCTTCTCCACAACCACCATATTCTATTCCACCTATAGTGCTATATCCATGGCTCACGCTCATGTATTGCGTGAAAGTTGAAAAAGTTTGAGAACACCAAAAGTATGAAACAATTGCTTGGCTTGTCATCGGGGTTGTGCATGATGAAATACTTTGTGTGATGAATATGGAGCATAGCCAGACTATATGATTTTGTAGGGATAAGTTTCTTTGGCCATGTTATTTTGAGAAGACATGATTGCTTTATTAGTATGCTTGAAGTATTATTGTTTTTATGTAAATATTAAACTTTTGTTTTGAATCTTATGGATCTGAATATTCTTGCCACAATAAAGAAAATTGCATTTATAAATATGTTAGTTAGCATTTCATATCAAAAATTCTGTTTTTATCATTTACCTACTCGAGGACGAGCACGAATTAAGCTTGGGGATGCTTGATATGTCTGCAACGTATCTATAATTTTTGATTGTTCCATGCTATTATATTATCTGTTTTGGATGTTTTATATGCATTAATATGCTATTTTATATTATTTTTGGGACTAACTTATTAACCTAGAGCCCAGTGCCAGTTTCTGTTTTTTCCTTGTTTTTGACTTTTACAGAAAAGGAATATCAAACGGAGTCCAAATGGAATAAAACATTATGATGATTTTTCTTGGACCAGAAGACACCCAGGAGACTTGGGGAGAGGGTCAGAAGAGTCCCGAGGAGGCCACAAGCCCTCAGGGCGCGCCCCAGGGGGGCGCCCCCCCTTGCTTGTAGGCCCTCGGGAGTCCCCTAACCCTAATTCCAGCTCTATATATTCTCAAATATTCCCCAAACATCATAAGCGTCCACCAAAATACTTTTCCGCCGCCGCAAGCCTCTGTTCCCATGAGATCCCATCTTGGGGCCTTTTCCGGCACTCTGCCGGAGGGGGATTCGATCACGGAGGGCCTCTACATCAACCTTGTTGCCCTTCCGATGAAGCGTGAGTAGTTTACCACAGACCTACGGGTCCATAGCTAGTAGCTAGATGGCTTCTTCTCTCTCTCTCTCTGATCTTCAATACAATGTTCTCCTCGATGTTCTTGGAGTTCTATCCGATGTAATCTTCTTTTGCGGAGCGTTTGTTCAGATCCGATGAATTGTGGATTTATGATCAGATTATTTATGAATATTATTTGAGTCTTCTCTGAACTCTTTTATGCATGATTAAGATATCTTTGTATTTCTCTTTGAACTATCGGTTTGGTTTGGCCAACTAGATTGGTTTTTCTTGCAATGGGAGAGGTGCTTAATTTTGGGTTTAATCTTGCGGTGTCCTCATCCAGTGACAAAAGGGGTAGCGAGGCACGTATTGTATTGTTGCCATCAAGGATAAAAAGATGGGATTTATGTCATATTGCTTGAGTTTATCCCTCTACATCATGTCATCTTACTTAAAGTGTTACTCCGTTCTTATGAACTTAATACTCTAGATGCATGCTGGATAGCGGTCGATGTGTGGAGTAATAGTACTAGATGCAAAATCGTTTCGGTCTACTTGTCACGGACGTGATGCCTATATTCATGATCATTGCCTTAGATATCGTCATAACTATGAGCTTTTCTATCAATTGCTCAACACCAATTTGTTTACCCACCGTATGTTTTCTTTCAAGAGAGAAGCCTCTAGTGAAATCTATGGCCCCCGGGTCTATTTTCCATCATATATTTTCAGATCTATAAACCAAAATACCCAAAAATACCTTGCTGCAATTTATTTATATTTACTTTAGTTTGCTCTTTTATTTATCTTTTATACCTATCTCTATTAGATCTCACTCTTGTTCGTGACTGTGAAGGGATTGACAACCCCTTTTTCGCGTTGTGTGCAAGTGTTTGTTAGTTTGTGCAGGTGCATATATTGGAGACTTGCTTGTGCCTCCTATTGGATTGATACATTGGTTCTTAACTGACGGAAATACTTATCTCTACTTTGCTGCATCACCCTTTCCTCTTCAAGGGAAAAATCAACGCAAGCTCAAGAAGTAGCAGAGCGCTTAGGATGTAGATCGGCGAGGACCTCTCTGTGGAGCCTAGGTTGGACTACGGCGTGTTAATCGGCCGAGGCTGGTCATGACCTGATGGTGTGTCCGGCCGGAGTTGATCGAGCGTGTTGGGTAAGTTTGTGCACCCTTGCAAGGAAGATTGATCTATTCGACTAGCCGTGTCCACAGTAACGGACGCTCGGAGTTGTACCCCGATCGATGCAGCTAGAACTAGATGTTGAGGCGTGTAATGGATATGTTGGCTCCGGGATTGCTTTCTCGCAAGGAGTCGAGGAAGGATCTCTGGGCGTTATTTACAACATGCTTATTAATTATAAAATGCTATTCTTTACTCTTCTGAATGATGCAAGATGCTTGAAGATGCTAGTCTTCGATAGGCTAGGCCTTCTCTATTCTGGCATTCTGCAGATCAGTCCACAAATACATCCCTTCCCTTGAAACCAATGCATATTTAGTATATATCTGATGCTTGCGAGTACTTTGGATGAGTACTCACGGTTGCTTTGCTACCCTTTTTCCCCCTTCTTTCTTCTTTCCGGATGTTGCGACCAGATGGCGGATCCCAGGAGTCAGATGCCACCCCCGTCGACTACTATTACTACCCCGAGGGTGCCTACTACTACGTGAAGGCCACTGACGACCAGGAGTAGTTAGGAGGTCCTAGGCAAGAGGCCTTGCCTTTTTTATCTGTATCTTGTTTGTGCTTGCCTTCTTAAGGCAGTCTTGTTTAACTTATGTCTGTACTTAGATATTGTTGCTTCCGCTGACTCTTGTGTATTCGAGCTTCTGTATTCGAGCCCTCGAGGCCCCTGGCTTGTAATATAAAGCTTGTGTTATTTTAATTTGTGTCTAGAGTTGTGTTGTGATATCTTCCCGTGAATCCCTGATCTTGATCGTACACATTTGCGTGTATGATTAGTGTATGATTGAATCAGGGGCGTCACAAGTTGGTATCAGAGTCAACTGCCTGTAGGAACCTCCTTTCCAACTCCTTGGCTGAAGTTGAGTCTAGTCTTTGAAAAACTGTTTTACTAACATGGTTGTGTGGCTTACGGGCCCACGTCGCCAATGGGTGGTATTAGGATCTTTTATTCCTCCTCTATACTCTGGGACTCTGATCTTTCTTCTATTCGGGTTAAAGTTTTCGCTAACTCTAACATTAGGTTCTCGTGATCACATCCACCCGGAGGTTTGTAATACCCCTTTCACGAATTGAGGGCCAAGATCTGCTTCACATTGTTCACTGACCGCAGGATCCTTTTATCAAGGGCACCCTGCGTCGTCACTTGCAAATCCCTCGCTCCATTGGTTATCTTCGACGTTGATGTAGCCTTTTCTATGTCCCGTTGTTGTACCCCTCCATCGCATGCATGCGTGTCACCTAGTATGTTTAGGATGTTTCTCTTGTCTAAACTCATACTAACAGCGTGTAATTGGCTCTATATATGTATTGGCATGTCTTCAATGACTACTGCCTTGTACATACTGTGCCTTTGCTCATTATTCAGGTTGCATCATGAATGGCTCCATACACTTGCACCAACCCTTGCTGAACTGCCCCCCTGTTGCATTTAAGTAGGATGGTTAGACCCGCTGGTCGTGGTCATGGTGGTGACAATCCACCACCGCCCGAATACATGGCCGGAATGATACATCAGTTGAGATGAATCGCCAGTTCATGGAAAGAGTCATGGCTCAATTTCCGCGTCCTAATATGAATCAACAACTCGCCCAAGTGACTCTGCAAGACTTTGCACGTCTCAACCCTTGCATCTACCGCAGCTCAACTCAGCCCCTTGATGCTGATGACAGGCTCTGTGACATCACTTTCGAGTTGGAGTCTGCTGATGTAGCCCCTGCCAACTATGTCACCTTCATGGCTTACTACCTGAAAGGTCCCGCTGCTCAATGGTGGGACAGCCAGGCGTTCCTTACTTGTTGGAACCGCCATCACTTGGCCGGAATTCCAAGCTGCATTCCGCGGGCCAATGTTGAACCACCATGGTTAGTCACAACATCCTTGTTGAAATTGAAGGGTTGGAATTCCATGTTTCCCCCATTGTTTTGAAGTCTTCCAATATTGACCTCATTCTGGGAATGAAATGGTTGAAGACACATACCACTACTATCATTTGCGCCACTAAAACCGTCCATCTACTACATCCTTCAAGTGAGATAGTAAGCTACCATGCTCATCTTGTTCGTAATGCCGAAGCACAGATTTATTCCTTGAATGCGATAAACGCTTCTCCTCTTGTGAGAATTGAAAATGCTCCAGTCGTTTGTGAATTCCAAGTTGTATTTCCAAAACAACTACCCAGTCCATGGCCTTGAACTTGCTGCAGTTAAATTTGCACTAAAGTTGTGGCGACATTATCTTCCTGATAACCGTTGCGAGATCTTCACCAATCATCAAAGTCTGAAGTAATTATTTACTCAGCTAGATCTGGATCTCCAAAAGCAGCGATGCATGGAAACAATTACAGACTATGACTACGGTATTTCTTATACCCCTGGAAAGGCTAATGTCATGGCCGATGCCCTGACTCGCAAGTCTTATTGCAACAACCCCATGGCTTATAAAGCTCAACCCCTGCAAGATGATCTCGCTTACAGAGAGCATCCGGTCCACGTTCTCATCCCAAGCTGAACGTCACACCCATTAGAGGGCTATCCAATTCTTAAATTTCATGGTCAAATCATTCTGAAGATGAAGCCACTTGGGAACGCGAGGATCGTCTTCGTGATGAATACCCCGCTTTGTTTCCGTCTACCTCCTAAAACCTTGGGACGAGATTTCTTGTAGTGGAGGAGATTTGTAACGTCCGGATAATTAAGCTACAGTAATCCCCTGCTAATGGTGCCATGTCATCACTCCTACTGTTGCTAATCCTCCTTTGCATTCAAACCTAGTTCAAATTGCAAATTCAAATTGAAGTCAAAATTCAAATTCCTCAAACATGAAAACTAAAATGTTTAAAGTGTGGCAAATAATCTCTGGATATTTGTCATGTAGAAACCACACTTTTATAAAGTATTTAAATGTCCCAAAATAATTAAAACAGTAGCTAAAACAATTAATTAAATGCATTTTATAATTTCTAAAATATTAAACTATTTAATATGGGAGTTAAACTTTTTGTGGCAGTGGGCCAAGTCATAACACTAATTTAGGAGTTTGCTTTGTATTTTATTTAAATTAAAATAAATTGAAGACTAAAATAAAATAGTAAAGAAAAATAAATAAAAGAAATAGAGAACAAAACAAATAAAAGAATAAGAGGACCCCCTGTTCCCTGGGCCTTAGCCCACTAGAGTCGGCCCATCCCAGCTTTTCACCCGTGCGGTCGTCTCCTCCCCCCTCCCCCCCGCACTGCTCATCCGACCGAGGGGCTGGTCGCTGCCAAACCTCCTCACCGGCAGCGCCGCGGGAGGGGATAAGGCCGCCACCCGCAGCCCCCTCGGCCCCCTCGCCTTCCCCCTGGAACCCTAGCGACCCCCACTTCTCTCCCTCTCCCCTGAATCCTCCCCTACGAGCTCACCCAAGCGGGCTCGTCTCCGTTGCCTCGACGCCGGCGTGGCCACCAACCTCTCCTCGGTGCCCCCACTTGTCCAGGAGGGCCACCAGGCTCATCTTCGTCGGCGGCCGCGCCAGATCGGCGCCGAGGACCTCCACTAATGTCGCGCCCTGCTGCTCCCGGTCGAGCCCTGTGCTTGCCCTGCCGCGGCCCCACGCGCGCTCACCCGTGCGTCGCCACGCCCCTGCCGTCCCACGCCGCATGAGCTCCAGCCGAGCTCGCGGTCAGCCCGACCGCCCGCGTGCGTGTAGCCCGTCCTGTTGCTGCCGCACTGCTCCGCGTAGCTGCTGCACCTGCTACTGCTGCTCGCCTGCTGCCTCGCTGCGGCCCGCACAAGTTCGCCGCTCACCGCCCGCAACCGCTCGCCGCCATTGCCTCCTCCTGCCTCCCGCAGCTGCCACGCCCGCACACACTGATGCCTCTCCTTGATGCCCGCCATCCTCCTCGCCCTGTAGGTGCTCGAAGCTGGCCTTTTGGTCACCGGAGCCGCCGCCTACGAGCGCGCCTCCATCCTCTGTACTCGCCGGCGGGCACGCGCGCATGCACGCTTAAACCGGTGGGTTGACCCACTGACGTGTAGGCCCGCTTGGTTTAATTAACACCTAATCACTGTTTAACCTAAGCCTAACCCAGACCACACACTGACAACAGGCCCCACCCCTAATTAGTTAAATCTCAACACACTATTAAATGTCTGAGTCACCGACAGTGGGGCCCACCAATTAGTTTGACCAGGTCAACAGTCAACAGAGTTGACTGCTGACTCGGTAGTGGCCCACTGATATGTCTCCAACGTATCTATAATTTATGAAGTATTCATGCCATGTTTACAACAATTTTATATGGTTTTGGTATGAATTGAATGGAACTAACCCGGACTGACGCTGTTTTCAGCAGAACTACCGTGGTGTTGTTTTTTGTGCAGAAATAAAAGTTCTCCAAATGCAACAAAACTTTTTGATGATTTTTTTTGGAACAAAAGAGGCACTAGAAGTTTCGTGGGAGGGCCAGAAGGTGAAGGAGGTGAGCACAACCCACCAGGGCGCTCCAGGTGCCTTGCCCGTGTGCTGGTGTCTTATGGGCCCCTCGAAGCCCATCTTCGCGTGAAACCAACGCCAAAAAATCCTATAAATACAGAAACCCCTAGTAATTACCCTAGATCGGAAGTTCCACCACCGCAAGCCTCTGTAGCCACGAAAAATCAATCTAGATCCCGTTCCGGCACCCTGTCGGAGGGGGAAATCATCACCGGTGGCCATGTTCATCATCCCAGCGGCCACCATGATGAGGAGAGAGTAGTCCACCCTCGGGGCTGAGGGTTTGTACTAGTAGCTATGTGTTTAATCTCTCTATCTCTCTCTCTCTCTCTCTCTCTCTCATGTTCTTGAGTGGGCACGATCTTGATGTATCGCGAGCTTTGTTAATATAGTTGGATCATATGGTGTTATCCCCTCTCTATCTTGTTGTGATGAATTGAGTTTTCCCTTTGAGATTTCGTTGTATCGGATTGAATAATTTTATGGATTTGAGAGCACTTGATGTATGTCTTGGCACTCAACTCGCGGATTCCCGAGGTGACATTGGGGTAATCTATGCATAGGGGTTGGTGCACGTTTCGTCCTTGTTTCTCTGGTAGAAATCTTGGGGCACTCTTTGAGGTTCTTTGTGTTGGATTGAGTATTATGAATCTGAAACTGTTTGATGCATATCGTATAATCAACTCACGGATACTCGTGGTGACATTGGAGTATCTAGGTGACATTAGAGTTGGTTGATGTGTATCACATGGTGTTATTCTAGTACGAACTCTTAGATAGATCAATCGGAAAGGATAACTTGGTGTTATTTTAGTACGAACTCTTGGATAGATCGATCGAAAAGGATAACTTTGAGGTGGTTTCGTACCCTACAAACAATTTCTTCTTATGTTCTCCGCTAGATAGGAACTTTGGAGTGATTCTTCATCGCACGTTGAGGAATGGTTATATGATCCAATTATATTAGCATTGTTGAGAGATTGCACTAGCGAAAGTACGGACCCTAGGCCTCATTTTCAAGCATTGCAATACCGTTTGTGCTCCGTTTTATCAATTGTTACCTTGCTGTTTTTTATTGTTCCTATTACAAAAATCAATATCTACTATCATTACTACACTTGTATCACCATTTCTTCGCCGAACTAGTGCACCTATACAATTTACCATTGTATTTGGTGTGTTGGGGACACAAGAGACTTTTTGTTATTTGGTTACAGGGTTGTTTGAGAGAGACTATCTTCATCCTACGCCTCCCATGGATTGATAAATTTTAGGTCATCCACTTGAGGGAAAATTGCTACTGTCCTACAAAACTCTGCGCTTGGAGGCCCAACACGAGTCTACAAGAACAAGTTGTGTAGTAGACATCAAGCTCTTTTCTAGCGCTGTTGCCGGGGAGGTGAGTGCTTGAAGGTATATCTTTAGATCTTGCAATTGAATCTTTTAGTTTCTTGTTTTATCACTAGTTTGGTTCGTAAAAGAAAACTACAAAAAATGGAATTGAGGTGGCCTCATATTATTCGTCTTTATCATGTCTTTCTTGAAAATGATGGAAAGGAAAGTTGTTCTCAATTGATAGAAGAAGAATTCAATAAAATGTTTGGCATAAAATATTTGAATGATGAGCATGATTGCAATGTTGTTAGTATGAATTCTTTGAATATCCATGATGCTAATGATATGCAAAGCCATAAGCTTGGGGATGCTATGTTTGATGAAGATGATATTTTTAGTCCCCCAAGTTTTGATGAGCAAATTTATTATGATGATAGCATGCCTCCTATTTATGATGATTATAATGATGAAAGTGGATTTGGAGAGGTCATGACTTTATTTAGTGACAAATCCACTATTTTGGAAGAGGTTTCAATTGACTATGACAACAAAGTTGCTATATATGATGATTATGGTGATGACATGTATGCTATAAAGAATAGTGATAATTATGAAACTTTTCATCATGATTTTAATTCTCGATATGATTATGCCAATAAAGTGTCACATGATAGTTATTTTGTTGAGTTTGCTCCCACTAATATTGATGAGAATAAATTTGCTTATGTGGAGAGTAGTAAATTTTTTATGCATGTGGATCATGAAAAAAATGCTTTATGTGATAGTTATATTGTTGAATTCATTCATGATGCTACTGAAAATTATTATGAGAGAGGAATATTTGCTTTTACATATTGCAATAATATCAAGTTTCCTCTCTATGTGTTGAAAGTCTTGAAGTTTTGTTTGTTTTGCCTTCCTATGCTAGTTGATTCTTTTTCCCATAAATTGTTTGCTCACAAAATCCCTATGCATAGGAAGTGGGTTAGGCTTAAATATGCTAGTCATATACTTCATGATGCTCTCTTTGTGTTTCAATTCTTATCTTTTATGTGAGCATCATTGAAATCATCATGCCTAGCTAAAAAGGCATTAAAGAAAAGCGCTTGTTGGGAGACAACCCAACATTTACCTCTACTGTTTTTGTGTGTTCACATGATTAGGCTACTGTAGTAATAATATTTTATAGCTTTTGTTTTCAATAAAGTGCCAAGTAAAGCCTTTGAGATAGTGTGGATGATAATTGACTTGATTCTGTGCAAAAACAGAAACTTTTGTGCCCAGTAACAGAATTGTTAACATTAACCGGGGCGTCTAAAAATTCTGATTTTTTTAAAGTTCATGGGTATACAAATTTTATACGTTTTGCTAATTTTACAGAATTTTTTGAGCTACAAAAGTATGACCATATTTTAGATCTTTACAGACTGTTCTGCTTTTGACAGATTCTGTTTGCAATGCATAGTTTGCTTGTTTTATGGTTTCTATGGCTTGTATTGCTTAATATAAATTGTGGAGATTGTAGAGTGCAGTAGGCATTATGTGAGAACAATTATGGATCTTATCTTGACAGTACCAAAGTGAATGATTTGTCTTTATCATACTAACCCATCTCACAAAGTTCCATTAAGTTTTGTGTGATTGAAGTTTTCAAGTTTTGGGTGAGATATCGATATGAGGAGAATAAGGAGTGACAAGACACTAAGATTGGGGATTCCCATGGCACCCAAGGTAATATTCAAGTAATATCCAAGCAACTAAGCTTGGGGATGCCCCGGAAGGCATCCCCTCTTTCGTCTCCAACATTATCGGTAACCTTACTTGGGGCTATATTTTTATTCGTCACATGATATGCGTTTTGCTTGGAGCATCATTTTATTTAATTAGGATTTGCTTGCTGTTATTTATAATAATGTGTTTTATATTTTACTTCAATAAAAATGTCAAGTATAGCCTTTTCTATGCCTATTTTGCAAGTCTATATGTGGCTGTTTGAAAACGGAAAGTTGTACGCTAGTGCGTGAATTCTTGAGAAAATTCAGAATGTGATAAAATGTTGAAATGTTTTGAAAAATAAGTTATGATTAATTTTCTAGAGTGTGGTAAATTTTCAGAATTTTTGGAGTTAGGGAAGTGTGAGTAAAATTGCACTCTTTACAGACTGTCCTGTTTAGACAGATTGCTGTTATGTTTGCATTGTTTGCATATGTTTGCTTGTTTAATGATTCTATTTGAGGATAGGAGTATTAAATATGCAGAGGCATTTAGTATGCAATGTTGAATAATAATTTTAGTGATTTGCTACAGTAGAGAATGATAAGGTTATTACATTGATTTATAGTAACTTATCTCACGAGTTCTTGTTGAGTTTTGTGTGGATGAAGTTTTTAAGAATTAGGGAAACCGGGATATAAAAGGAATTAAGAAGACACAAAAGCTCAAGCTTGGGGATGCCCAAGTCATCCCAAGTTAATATTCCAAGAAATCTCAAGCATCTAAGCTTGGGGATGCCCCGGTAGGCATCCCACCTTTCTTCATCAACAATTATCGGTTAGTCTCGGTTGAGCCTAAGTTTTTGCTTCTTCACATGATGTGTGCTATCCTTGGAATGTCATTTTATTTTGTTTTGCTTGCTGTTTTAATAAAATACCTAGATCTGAAAGCTTCTAAATAAGAGAGAGTCCTCAAATAGCTACCCATTTACTTAACTACTCGCTTGATCTTCACTTATATCTTTTTGGAGTAGTTTGTCATCTACTCTTATGCTTCACTTATATCCTAAGAGTAAATTGTTGAATGAATTGAATATCATGAAGTTGAAATTACATGTTCATATTATGCCTAGTAGTAGCTTCACATTGGGTTTAGAAAGTGAAATCTTTTGAAGCTTGACAATCACAATATTGGTCATACAAGCAATTCATGAATGATTAGTATAAGGAAGAGAACTTTCACATACAAATATATTATCTTGGACATCTTCTATGATTGTGAATACCCATTAATTATTTTCAAACTTGAGCAAATTAGTTGAAGTTGGACAAGGAAGACAACGTAATGAGTTATGCTTGTGTATATTTGCATAGAAGTTATATTGTTATGGATCCTCCAACATGTGGTGTTTGCTTAGGATCTTTTACTAGCCAAACAATCGTACTAAGTAGAGATACTACTTGTGCATCCAAAAACCCTTAAACCCAGTTTCTTGCCATGAGTGTCCACCATACCTACCTATGGATTGAATAAGATCCTTCAAGTAAGTTGTCATCGGTGCATAAAGCAATAAAAATTGCTCCTAAATATGTTTGATCTTTTATTGTAAGGGAAAATAAGCTTTGTACAAACTTGTGATGGCAAAGTAATAAAAGCGATGGACTGCATAATAAAGGTTGCTATCATAAGGGGCAATATAACGTGGCGTTCCTTTGCATTAAGAGCTTGGGCATCCAAAAAATAAAAGCGCATGACAACCTCTGCTTCCCTCTGCGAAGGGCCTATCTTTTACTTTTCAGTATTTACTTTTATGCAAGAGTCAATAGTATACATCCTCATTCAACCTCAATTATTCTCTAGTTGGCAAGCATAATGTGGTGGGGAAAGATCTAGGCACATATGGCCAGTCAAATATATTTGATCATGATTTATTATTGTTGACAATTATCTCTATGATAAATGAGTTGGGAGGCGAAACATTAAGCCCCTATCTTTCTCTGTGTTCGATGGATGCCATTTGTTCTAAAAATATGCTTTGAGTACTAGCAATCATAGAAGACTATATGATGATTGAGTATGTGGAGCTCTTACTTAGACTTTGTTGAGAATAAGTTGAATTGCAATTGTTTGGTGACTAAGAACATAGTTTGTTAAGTTTCAAGAGAATTCATTGTTTGAACCATAACATGTGAATTGGTTGCTACTTTAACATGAGAAGTTTTATGAGAAAGAGTTGCTGTTATGATGCTAGGAAAAGTGATTGAAATTATCATTGATCAAACTTATGCACTATGCTAGCACTCACACTTCATAAATTATTTCTTTTATCATTTACCTACTCGAGGACGAGTAGGAATTAAGCTTGGGGATGCTGATACGTCTCCAACATATCTATAATTTATGAAGTATTCATGTCATGTTTACAAGAATTTTATATGGTTTTGGTATGATTTGAATGGAACTAACCCGTACTGACGTTGTTTTCAGCAAAACTACCGTGGTGTTGTTTTTTGTGCAGAAATAAAAGTTCTCCAAATGCAACGAAACTTTTTGACAAATTTTTTTGGAACAAAAGAGGCACTAGAAGCTTCATGAGAGGGCCAGAAGGTGAAGGAGGTGAGCACAACCCACCAGGGCGCGCCAGGTGCCTTGCCCATGTGTTGGTGTCTTGTGGGCCCCTCGAGGCCCATCTACGCGTGAAACCAACGCCAAAAAATCCTATAAATACATAAACCCCCAGAAATAACCCTAGATCGGAAGTTCCACTGCCGCAAGCCTCTGTAGCCACGAAAGACCAATCTAGACCCCGTTCCGACACCCTGCCGGAGGGGGAAATCATCACCGGTGGCCATCTTCATCATCTCGGCGGCCACCGTGATGAGGAGGGAGTAGTCCACCCTCGGGGCTGAGGGTTTGTACCAGTAGCAACGTGTTCAATCTCTCTCTCATGTTCTTGAGTGGGCATGATCTTGATGTATCACGAGCTTTGTTAATATAGTTGGATCATATGATGTTTTCCCCTCTCTATCTTGTTGTGATGAATTTATTTTTCCCTTTGAGATTTCGTTTTATCGGATTAAATACCTTTATGGATTTGAGAGCACTTGATGTATGTCTTGGCACTCAACTCGCGGATTCCCGAGGTGACATTGGGGTAATCTATGCATAGGGTTTGATGCACGTTTTCGTCCTTGTTTCTCCGGTAGAAATCTTGGGGCACTCTTTGAGGTTCTTTGTGTTGGATTGAGTATTATGAATCTGAAATTGTTTGATGCATATTGTATAATCAACTCACGGATACTCGTGGTGACATTGGAGTATCTAGGTGACATTAGAGTTGGTTGATGTGTATCATATGGTGTTATTTTAGTACGAACTCTTAGATAGATCGATCGGAAATGATAACTTGGTGTTATTTTAGTACGAACTCTTGGATAGATCAATCGGAAAGGATAACTTTGAGGTGGTTTTGTACCCTACAAACAATTTCTCCTTATGTTCTCTGCTAGATAGGAACTTTGGAGTGATTCTTCATCGCACGTTGAGGGATGGTTATATGATCCAATTATATTAGCATTGTTGAGAGATTTCACTAGCAAAAGTACGGACCCTAGGCCTCATTTTCAAGCATTGCAATACCATTTGTGCTCCGTTTTATCAATTGTTACCTTGCTGTTTTTTATTGTTCCTATTAAAAAAAATCAATATCTACTATCATTACTACACTTGTATCACCATCTCTTCGCCGAACTAGTGCACCTATACAATTTACCATTGTATTTGGTGTGTTGGGGACACAAGAGACTTTTTGTTATTTGGTTGCAGGGTTGTTTGAGAGAGACTATCTTCATCCTACGCCTCCCACGAATTGATAAACCTTAGGTCATCCACTTGAGGGAAAATTGCTACTGTCCTACATAACTCTGCACTTGGAGGCCCAACACGAGTCTACAAGAACAAGTTGTGTAGTAGACATCACCCACCAGTCAGCCGCAGTGGCTAGCCCACTTCTGGGTATAAAAAGTATTTCCTACTTTAATTCAAAATTAATAAATAATAATAATTTCAGAAAAATGATTAAAACTTTGAAAATTAATATAAATTAATTTGTAACTCGGATGAAAATAATTTGTACATGAAAGTTGCTCAGAAAAATATGACGATTCCGAATATGAACTCCGTTCGTCTGTCACATGCCTCTATCATAGCGGACATGGAACCGTCCCCCTTCGTTTCATCTGTCCGAAAATGCCAAACATCGGGAAAACATTCTCGGATGTTTTCCCCCTTCGTCGGTATCGTGTAGCACTCTGTTAGAACACCCCTAGCACCGCATATCATCATGTCATGCTTAGTAATGCATCTGTGTACTTTGTATTTACTGTTTCTTCCCCCTCTTCTCTCCGGTAGACCCCGAGACCGATGTTGCCCCTGTGATCGACTACGTCACTGCTACTTCTTGAGCTTGCGTTGGTTTTTCCTTTGAAGAGGAAAGGGTGATGCAGCAAAGTAGAGATAAGTATTTCCCTTAGTTTGAGAACCAAGGTATCAATCCAGTAGGAGACAACACACAAATCACCTAATACCTGCACAAACAATCAAACAACTTGCACCCAACGCGATAAAGGGGTTGTCAATCCCTTCACGGTTATTTGCAAAAGTGAGATCTGATAGAGATAGATAAACGGTAAGGTAGATATTTTTGGTATTTTTGGTTTATAGATCGGAAAGTAAAAGATTGCAAAATAGTAGATCGGAAACTAATATGATGGAAAATAGTAAATCGGAAACTTATATGATGGAAAATAGATACTTATATGATGGAAAATAGACCCGGGGGCCATAGGTTTCACTAGAGGCTTCTCTCAAGATAGCAAATAATACGGTGGGTGAACAAATTACTGTCGAGCAATTGATAGAAAAGCGCAAAGTTATGACGATATCTAAGGCAATGATCATGAATATAGGCATCACGTCCGTGTCAAGTAGACCGAAACGATTCTGCATCTACTACTATTACTCCACACATCGCCCGCTATCCAGCATGCATCTAGAGTATTAAGTTCATAAAGAACGGAGTAACGCATTAAGTAAGATGACATGATGTAGAGGAATTAACTTGTCGTGGGAAACCACGGCCACCTATGGGGCCATGAGCCCCTTTTAGTTCAGCGGGGGGATGGGCACGTTGCACAAAGAGTGGAGAAGCGTTGTGCAGCACGACAGAGATCACACGGGCAGTCTTTACCCAGGTTTGGGCCACCGTGAGGCGTAAAACCCTACTCCTGCTTTGGTGGATTGATGGTGGATAATGGTGGTGGACGTAGCACACTCGCCCGGCAAGGCTGCTCCGGGGGCGAGAGTGGCTACGCGCGTATGAATATGCGAGGGTCCAACCTCCTCTACAATCACCACGGGCCTCCTTTTAGAGATTAAGGGGTCACCACAGTGGCAAATAAGTCTTTGCGTACTGATTAGATAGCTAACAGTGCTATCATACCTAACTCTGCAGGCTGACAGAGCGCATTAAATGCGTTGCTCAGTGTCACATCACAGCTCACCCGGCAGGTCCTGCCGGGCTGTTTTGCCAGCTTCGTGCCTGCTTGTTTGACACGTCTCAGGACGGGTGTCATATAGAGGTGTTTGCTGTAGGAAGTGGCTGCCATGTGGCAAAAAGCAGCCACTTAGTCACCTTGGAGCTCGACACCGCTCTGATTAATGACTTGCGTCACTTGTGAGGTGGAGCGGTGGAGTGGCTTGCCCCCGCCAACCCCACCAGGCCTGCCGAGATGACCTGGGAGCTTGCTTCCGGGGCAAAACCCAACCTTGCCAGGCTCGCCTGCCCGGCAAGGTAGGTTCTCCTCTTAGTGATGCCTTGCTCCTCTGGCTCGCCTTGGCCTTCTTGACCTGCACTTGGATCCTTCAGGGGAATTGATCCTCCTTGCTTGGTCAGATCTTGGCCTCGTAATCTTGTCTCTGGGCCTGTGCACAGTCCGTGCAATGGACCCAGGGTCTGTTGCACTGACAGGAGCCCCCGGGCCTGGCACGAACGCACCGCTGGGCGTCATCGGGGTAGGCCCTAACCAGTGCACATGCAGAAATGTAAGGGTGGCTCCGCCCTTTGAGATCTTCTTTGCTTCTTCATTAACCCGAGCTTGGGTCAGTTTCCGGTTTTGCCGCGCGTCGTGCAACGCCAATTGTGGTGGGGCCACTCTTGTAATGGCCCGTGAATGACTTTAACGCACGGGCGGATAACTGCCAATTCACTCTTCCCACCGCGCCCTTATCCTTAGCCACGTATGCCGCATGCATTGAGTGGGCTAGGTAATGGAGGCGCGTGGTGCGGGAGAGCATCAAGGCAGGGGCCCGATCTTCTTGGATTGGTGGAGGAGGACGGCGGTTACTCGCCGGGGAATCAGCCCCCAGCCCCAGCTCGCCTATAAAAGGAGGAGCGGGGGAGGAGCGGAGGCATTCATCCACATTCCTCTCCTCCTCCACCTTCTGCTTCTTCTGGGTATGCTGAAAGGAAGAGCCCGGGGCCAGGCCCCGGGTCCTAGCTTGGAGTTGCTGGCGATGTCAAATGCTTGTGTTGATGCTTGGGGAGTGAGTCTGGTCTAGTGCTGCGCGTCACCGGGGGTCGTCACCTTGTTGGCGAGGTCTCCGGGGCTCTTGATGCTTGCCTGGGATGCAATATATGGGGTCCTTGGTAATCCCAGCACTGCTCCTTCCGGCGGATCTGGTATTCTTGCTAAGGATGGCGGCATCTTCCTGCCCGCCAAGGTGGGGAGCGGCGCGCATCGAGTGTCCTGGTCGTCGTAGTCGCCCGCCGTCTCTTCGGGGGAGGTGCCGGGCTGGGGACCCGGTGTCTTCCTGGGGCGACGGTGATGGAGATAAATCGAAGGAAGACGGGGGAGGCAGGTGGCAGGGCGTCAGGTCGGAGTACGATGGCACCGACGCCTTCGTCTCGTATTGGCGACCTGCTGCCTCGTCTTTCCGCTCTTCCCCTCCCTCCCCGGCACCATCATCACCAGCCTCTTCGGGTGATAGCTGGGGAGGGATGTTCCCTTGGTGCCTTCCCCCTCCTCCAGCAGTCTTCCAGCTGGGTGTCGGTGGTTGATCCTTCTGGTTCTCGAGCTGGGGCTTCTTGCTGGTCCTGGAGGGGTGACCCGGGCACTGCCGAGCTGCTCTTCGTGCCCCTCTTTCGCAGCCTCGCCACTCTCGATCTTGTCAGGCCGCGCCCGGCAGGCCATGACGGGATCGAGGGTGGGCTCCTGCTTGGGTGCTCTTTTAACCATCTTCTCTTCCCACCGCAATACCTGGCGGAGGGAAAACAAAAAGAGGAGATTATGGGGCACTTATCTTTTTTTAATCTTAAACCTGTAGGCACTTGCAAATTTTAGTTCAAATAATGTAATCTCTCGTATCCATGTTTATGTTCTGTGAGGTTTGTACTTGTTGGTCAGCATATTATGAAAAAGATAAGCTTTGCCGGGCACTTGTGCATGTACGATATCCATGCAGAGGTGAAACACCTCTATACTTTCATGTAAACAAGTAGATCCCGGTAGGCTACCTTGCCGGTATCTCATAGGACTACTGCCGTGAGGCTGAGCCTGCCGAGCGCAGAATCTATTGGGTGAGACCAGCCCCCCGCCAATCCCTTTCAGCCAAAGGCCACTTCGACCATCCTGACCGAAGCAGCGTTCGTGTCAGTAGATGGGAGCACCTTAGTTTCCGAGGCGGCGAGGTTTTCATATGCACAAGTCCTACTCATGGAACATGTATGGATAAGAGATGGAACTTATCTGTTTGGCTTGCCGGAGACTGCAGTGCTGGCTTGTTTTCGCATCCTCCTCCTAGGAGTAAGTCCACGGCAGGAGCCTGCAGTTTATGCAGGTGAAGATGATGCCAGATGCAATCTATCTACATGATCATGCAACCTATCTACATGAATCATGCGATGCTTATGATATGCTTATGCATGCATGCAACTTGTCGGGGGCCCCCAGCACTTCATTTATTTCTCTGTTGCTCAGGGTCTGCGCCTGGCTTTGTACAAGGGGTTACATGAAGCTGAGGCAAGGCCTGTACAAAAGGGTGGCTGCCGGGCAGGGCCCGACAGCCGCGCCTTACGGGTAGAACTTGCGGAGATGCTCAATATTCCATGAATTTTGCAATTGAATGCCATCTCCGGACTCCAGACGGACTGCGCCAGGTCTGGTGACTCGTACTACCTGGTAAGGGCCTTCCCACATTGGCGACAGCTTGTTTGTACCCTTGGCGGACTGAACGCGCCTAAGGACAAGGTCGCCTTCCTCAAAACACCGGGCATGAACCCCGCGGCTATGATAGTGACGCAGAGCTTGCTGATAGCGTGCAGCACGTGTAGCAGCCCGGAGACGGTTCTCCTCGAGAAGCACGGCGTCGTCACACATGTGTTGTTCCTGCGCTACTTCATCGTAGGCAAGCACTCGAGGTGACCCGTAAATGAGTTCCGTGGGGATAACTGCTTCTGCCCCATAGACTAGGGAGAAGGGAGTCTGCTCGGTAGCTCGGTTTGGTGTCATTCGGAGGGACCAAAGAACCACCGGTAGCTCATCGATCCATCGCCTGCCGTGCTTCCGCAGCTTATCAAATGTTCTTGTCTTGAGTCCTCGCAGCACTTCAGTGTTCGCCCTCTCAGCTTGTCCATTGCTTCTGAGATGTGCGACAGAGGCAAATGAGATCTTGCTTCCGAGGGCATGAACATATTGCATGAAGGCGCGGCTCGTGAACTGGGTGCCGTTGTCGGTGATGATCCGAGCAGGGACCCCGAAGCAGCACACCAATCCTTTCAAGAACTTGATAGCTGACTGAGCAGTCACCTTTCTCACGGCATCTACTTCCGACCACTTTGTAAACTTGTCGATTGCAACGAACAAGAATTCATAGCCCCCGGCAGCTCGGGGGAAAGGGCTGAGGATATCAAGCCCCCAGACCGAAAACGGCCATGACAAAGGGATTGTCTGGAGTGCTTGGGCAGGCAGATGGATATTTTTGGAATGGAACTGACAGGATTCACACTTGGTGACGAGCTCAACCGCATCTTGGAGGGCTGTGGGCCAATAGAATCCTTGTCGGAATGCTTTCCCAACCAAAGCCCTTGATCCAATGTGGGAGCCGCACATGCCTTTGTGTATCTCTGCCAGCAGTTCCTTTCCTCCTTCCCAGCAAATGCACTTCAATTTCACACCGTTGGGCCTTCTTCTGTATAGTGTGTCATCGACAAACTGATACATACTGGCCCTCCGGGCTACTCTTTCAGCTTCTTCTTGCTCTTCGGGAAGTTCTCTGGTTTGGAGAAAATGGACTATGTGCCTTGCCCAAGTTGGAGCCTGAGGCTCGGCAACGAGGACTAGCGGCACCTCCTCATTCGTGGGGGCGCATCCCTCGACCGCGGGGACCAGAGGCCCGGTAGGAGGGTGCAGCCCGGCAATCGAAGGGGAGTTGTTCCCGGCAGGGTCCCTGCCAGGAGCCCCGAAAGGCTCTACCGGAGTCCAATTTCCTCCTCTTTCGGGCCATTGTTATCGGGGATACGAAGGGCTGAGTAAGATGGAGAACAAAAGTTCCTGGTTCCACAGGAAGCTTCTGCGCAGCGCACTTTGACAGGTGATCAGCAATGCTGTTTTCCGCACGGGGTACGTGCTCTGTTTGCAACCCATCAAAGTGCTCCTCCAATCTTCTCACTTCCTCGACGTATGCCTCCATCAATGGGCTTTGGTAATCCTTGTTGACTTGTCTCACCACCAGTTGTGAATCTCCTCGAATGATCAGCTTCCTGATTCCCAATTCTGTGGCAATCCTGAGCCCGGCAAGAAGCCCTTCATATTCTGCTGTATTGTTGGTTGCCTCCTCCCGGGGAAAGTGCATCTGGACGACGTACCTCAGGTGCTCTCCAGTGGGAGCGACAAGAAGCACGCCAGCCCCTGCACCTTGTAGGGAGAAGGCACCATCAAAATACATGATCCATTCTTGGGGCGCTTCCTTGCCGGGGATAACTGTTTCCAGTACCTCTTCATCAGGGGTTGGCGCCCATTCTGCAATAAACTCTGCCAACGCCCTGCTCTGGATTGTTGATGTGCTTTCAAACTTCAGGCCAAAGCTGGACAACTCCAATGCCCACTCCACTATCCTGCCGGTGGCCTCTGGGTTTCAAAGTATCCTTTGCAATGGGAAGCGGGTGACAACCATGATCTCATGGGCTTGGAAGTAGTGGCGCAGTTTCCTTGAGGCCATGACAAGGCCAAAGATCAATTTTTGCACGCCAGAATACCTAGATCTAGCCCCCTGCAACAGGGAGCTGATGAAGTATACTGGGTGCTGCACCACCTTCTTCCTTGCCGTGTCCTTGGGGTTGCTTCCGCTGCCATGCTCCTCTTTGTCCTGATCCGTATCTGGCCTTGCCGGGCCGCTCTCTTTCTCTTCCCCGGGCGGGACACTTGCTGAGGTTGTTGTTTCTTCTACTTCCCAATGTGCTACTAGGGCCGCACTAACCACTTGATTAGTTGCTGCCAGATATAGCAGCAACAGCTCTTGTGGTTTGGGTGCAACCAAAGTAGGCACAGAAGACAAGTAGGTCTTCAAATCCTGCAGCACTGCATCTGCTTCCGGGATCCACTTCATGGGTCATGCCCTCTTCAAAATCTTGAAGAACGGCAAGGCGCGCTCGGCAGACTTGGAGATGAATCTGCTAAGCGTGGCAACGCATCCTGTCAACCGTCTCACATCCTTAACTGTCTTGGGTGCCTGTATCTGCTCAATGGCCTTGATCTTATCAGGGTTGGCCTCTATCCCACGGTGGGACACAAAGAAACCAAGTAGCTTGCCGGAGGGAACGCCAAACATGCACTTCTCCGGATTTAGTTTCAAGTTGATCTTGCGCAGGTTAGCAAATGTCTCTTCTAAATCCTGGATGAGGGTTGATATGTCCTTGGTCTTGACCACAATATCATCCATATAAGCTTCAATGTTCCTGTTCAACTATGGTTAAAGCCAATCTGGACTGCTCCTGCAAAAGTGGACCCGGCACTCTTCAACCCGAAAGACATGCACACAAAGCAGTATGTGCCGCATGGGGTGATGAATGAGGCCTTTTCCTCGTCTTCCTTAGACATAAAAATATGATGGTATCCAGAGTATGCATCCAGAAAAGAGAGCAACTCACATCCTGAAGTAGAATCCACGATCTGGTCGATGCGCGGCAAGGGAAATGGGTCCTTTGGGCATGCCTTGTTCAGATCCGTGAAATCTATGCAAAGCCTCCATTTTCCATTAGCCTTGCGCACAACCACTGGGTTTACTAACCATGTTGGGTGCAGTACTCCTTTGACCAAACCAGCTACTTCAAGTTTCTTGATTTCCTCGGCAATGAACTGCTGCCGCTCCAAGGCCTGCTTCCGAACCTTCTGCTTAACGGGTCGGGCATGTGGGCAGACAGCAAGGTGGTGCTCGATTACCTCCCTGGGAACACCGGGGATATCAGATGGTTGCCAGGCAAACACATCGATATTCGCTCGCCGGAAGGCAACGAGCGCGCTTTCCTATTTGTCATCAAGGGTGGCGCTGATAGTGAAAGTACCATCAGCGCCAACCAGCCCTACCGCGACCTTTTTCACTTGGGGTGGAGCAGCCTTGGATCTCTTGTTGTTGGAACTCTCTGGCATGTCATCAACAGGCGTGGCACATTCCGCAGAGGTACGCTTTCCGGATTCCTTGCCAGTGCCTCTGCTATGCTTTCCCTTGGCGGGAACTGTGGCTTCCGTGACCTCTGCCGCGACCGCGTCCCGATACATCTTATCCACGCAAATAATTGCGTCTTTCTTGTCCGACGAAACGGAAATGACGCCCATCGGCCCTGGCATCTTCAAGGTGTTATAGGCATAGTGGGCTACTGCCATGAACTTAGCCAGGGCCGGGCGCCCAAGGATCCCGTTGTATGGCAGGGGGAGGTCAACCACATCAAACACAACTTTCTCAGTCCTGTAGTTCAACTCCCCTCCAAATGTCACTGGCAACATAATCTTTCCCTTAGGACGGCTCCTGCTGGGATTGACTCCTTGAAATGTGCCTGTGGCCTTAAGCTCTTCCTCTGCTATCTGGAGTTTGCTGATAACTTTTGGGGACATCAGATTCAACCTGGCCCCGCCATCAACCAGCATCTTTGTGACCTTGAGGTTGTGAATTGTTGGTGAGACCAACAACGACAAGCACCCTACCGCAGTAATGCGGTCGGGGTGGTCCTCTTCATCAAAGATGATGGGCGTGCGTGACCACTTGAGCGGCTTCCAAGAATCTGCCGCTGGCTCCACGGCATTGACCTTACGCGCCCACTGTTTAAGTTGGCGGTGAGAGGAGTGCAAAGATGCGCCCCCGTCAATGCACAGGGCGTCAGTGGCCTTCTGGAATTCTTGCTCACTGGTTTCCTCTTCATTCCCTCCATCACTCTCATTACTGCAATCCTCCTTCTCTCGGCCTTTGGCGGGTTTCCCTTGGTTCCGAGGAGCCTTGCCGGGGCGATTTGCTTCACCACTTCAGCCCTTCCCGCCAGCACCATTCTGACCTTTTTCCTTATCGCGCTTCTCATACTCAGCCTTCTGCCTCTTGACGAGTTGCTCAACCTGATGACACTCCTGGAGATCATGGCCCTTGGTCCGATGAATCTTACAGTACGGTCCATCACTTTTCCCAGCTTTCTCAGCAGCCGCTGCCTCCCGGCAGTCAGCGCAAGCGGTAGCCTCCTTGCCGGGGGCTTCAGCCTTGGCCTTCTTGCTGGTACTAGGCGTGTCTGACCCCTCAACAGTCATCACTATCTTATCCTTGCGCTTCTTGTTCTTCTTCTTCTTGCTGATGGTCTCGTCGTCATCTTCTGAGTCGATGTCGACGCAATCTTCCTCTCTAGGAAGTTTCCTTCCCTCCTCCACCCGAGCACATTTGTCCACCAAAGTGTAGAGCTCCTTCACAGTCTTGGGCAACCGAACGTTCATCTTGGAACGTATCCTGCGGTTGCGCACGTTGGATTGGAAGGCAGCTATCACGGCAGCTGGGTGGATATCTGGGATATTTCTGTGGACTCGGCTGAATCTCTGCAAGTACTTCCGTAGAGTTTCTCCTTCTTTCTGCTGGAGAAGCTGCAAGTCGCTGGGCCGCCCTTGTTCTTGATGGCCGCCCGTAAAGGCACCAATGAACTCGTAGCACAGGTCAGCCCAGGTCGAAATGGAGTTCTCCGGCAGGTGCATCAGCCAAGACCTCACATTTGACTTGAGGGCCAAAGGGAAGTAGTTGGCGAACACCTTCTCATCTCTTCCCCCGGCAGCTTGAACAGCGATGGTGTAGATGCTCAAGAACTCTGCCGGGTTTAGTCTCCCATCATACTTCTCGGGTATCTCTAGCTTGAACGTGCGAGTGGACGGCCAACGGACTTACCGCAGCTCACGGGTGAAGGCAGGGCACCCAACCTCGAAAGGCAGGCACCCGCCATCTCCGAGCGCGGGCTCGTCGACATCGGGGCCATCGCACCCATTGGATCGGCGGGGGTTGTCGCGGTGCCGCTCGTCGATGACGCGTGCACCTTCCCCCTGTCTGCCCTCCGGGGCACGCTGTCGGCCTTGACGCGCTCGAGGGTCTGACGAGGCCATCGAGACGTCATCGGGTGCTTGGTTTTGCGGCTCCCGGGCGGCTTGCCGTGGTGGGGATTGCACTGTGAGGGTGACCCCTCCCGCACGGCCAGCCACACAAGCCGTCGTTGCTGCCTGGGAAGGCCGTGGCGGTCCGGCCTGCTGTGATCCTTCCGCCTCGGCAAAACCAATCAGACTTTGGATAGTGGCTCGCCACTCATCCATCTAGTCTACCGCCGGTGGAAATCTCAACAGCAGTTGGGCTCACGCCATGGCCTCTGAGGCAGTGCTTGGCATAGGTGACGACGACGTAGATCGTAGTGTCGCTCGGCTCCTGATGTTGCCGGTGGCGACCGCGCCGCGCCCTTGCTATTGCGAACCAGCCGTTTGGATGGCATGGTGATGCGGTGGAGGCGCCTGAGGACCAGCGGCTCCATTGGGCATAGTAGCTGGGTCAGCCCGCCCCGGGGGTGGCGGGTGCCCTACGGTTGCGCCCGCAGCGGGGGTGGCTGGAGGGTCACGATTCACCCCAGAACGAGCATCACCACTGCGGCTGTGCCCGTTGGCGAGGAGAAGGGGTTCAGGCAGAATGATCCCTCCATCCGTACCTCGTGGAGCATGGCCGTTGGGATGTTGCTGATGCTGTCCTTCCCCGGTGCCTCTCGTTCCTGCTTCGGCCGTGGGGGAGGTGGCGACGGCGCTGCCTGCGCCGACCACGTCCCATGCAGCATCCACACCCTCGCGAGCCCCTGCATTCCCTGCGACGTCGGCGGTCACGGGCGGCGGAGCCTTCGAGGTGGACGGGTGATTTCCAACTCCGGGCTTTCTCTTGGGCGCCATAGTCGATGACGCCGTTGACGACGAAAATGTCGATGAAGATGATGCGCAGCGTACGCTCTCGGGTTCGCGTAAGTGATCCCCCTACCTGGCGTGCCAAAGATGTCGTGGGAAACCACGACCACATATGGGGCCATGAGCCCCTTTTGGTTCGGCGGGGGGATGGGCACGTTGCACAAAGAGCAGAGAAGCGTCGCGCAGCACGGCAAAGATCACACGGGCAGTCTTTACCCAGGTTCGGGCCGCCGTGAGGCGTAAAACCCTACTCCTGCTTTGGTGGATTGATGGTGGATAATGGTGGTGGTCATAGCACACTCGCCCGGCAAGGCTGCTCCGGGGGTGAGAGTGGCTACGCGCGTATGAATATGCGAGGGTCCAACCTCCTCTACGATCGCCACGGGCCTCCTTTTATAGATTAAGGGGTCACCACAGTGGCAAAAAAGTCTTTGCGTACTGATTAGATAGCTAACAGTGCTATCATACCTAACTCTGCAGGCTGACAGAGTGCATTAAATGCGCCACTCAGTGTCACATCACAGCTCACCCGGCAGGTCCTGCCGGGCTGTTTTGCCAGCTTCGCGTCTGCTCGTTTGACACGTCTCAGGACAGGTATCATATGGAGGTGTTTGCTGTAGGAAGTGGGTGCCATGTGGCAAAAAGTAGCCACTCAGTCACCTTGGAGCTCGACACCGCTCTGATTAATGACTTGCGTCGCTTGTGAGGTGGAGCGGTGGAGTGGCTTGCCCCGCCAACCCCGGCATGCCTGCCGGGATGACCTGGGAGCTTGCTTCCGGGGCAAAACCCAACCTTGCCGGGCTCGCCTGCCCAGCAAGGTAGGTCCTCCTCTTAGTGACGCCTTGCTCCTCTGGCTCGCCTTGGCCTTCTTGACCTGCACTTGAATCCTTCAGGGGAATTGATCCTCCTTGCTTGGTCTGATCTTGGTCTCGTAATCTTGTCTCTGGGCCTGTGCACAGTCCGTGCAATGGACCCAGGGTCTGTTGCACCGACATAACTCAAGCAATATGAGGAAAACCCCATCTTTTTATCCTCGATGGCAACAATACAATACGTGCCTTGCTGCCCCTACTGTCACTGGGAAAGGACACCGCAAGATTGAACCCAAAGCTAAGCACTTCTCCCATTGCAAGAAAAACCAATCTAGTTGGCCAAACCAAACCGATAGTTCGAAGAGAATTACAAAGATATCAAATCACGCATAAAAGAATTCAGAGAAGATTCAAATAATATTCATAGATAAGCTGATCATAAATCCACAATTCATCGGATCTCAGCAAACACACCGCAAAAAAGTATTACATTGAATAGATCTCCAAGAACATCGAGGAGAACATGGTATTGAGAATCAAAGAGAGAGAAGAAGCCATCTAGCTACTAGCTATGGACCCGTAGGTCTATGGTAAACTACTCATGCTTCATCGGAAGGGTAATGGAGTTGATGTAGAAGCCCTCCGTGATCGAATCCCCCTCCGGCAGGGTGCCGAAAAAGGTCCCTAGATGGGATCTCACGGGTACAGAAGGTTGCGGCGGTGGAAAGTCTTTTCGTGGATGCTTCTGGTGGTTTGGGGATATTTGGGAATATATAGGCGAAAGAATTAGGTCAGGAGGGTCACGGGGGGCCCACAAGGGTGGGGGGCGCGCCCTCCGTTCTTGTGGCCGCCTCGTGGCTCCTCCGACTTCATCTCCAAGTCTCCTGGTTGTCTTCTGGTCCAAGAAAAATCATCGCGAATGTTTTATTCCGTTTGGACTCCGTTTGGTATTCCTTCCCCACGAAGCTAAAAAACAAGGAAAAAACAGAAACTGGCACTGGGCTCTAGGTTAATAGGTTAGTCCCAAAAATAATATAAAATAGCATATTAATGCATATAAAACATCCAAAACAGATAATATAATAGCATGGAACAATCAAAAATTATAGATACGTTGGAGACGTATCAAGAATCCCCAAGCTTAATTCCTGCTCGTCCTCGAGTAGGTAAATGATAAAAACAGAATTTTTGATGTGGAATGCTACCCAACATATTTATCCATGTAATTTTCTTTATTCTGGCATGAATGTTCAGATCCATAAGATTCAAAACAAAAGTTTAATATTGACATAAAAACAATAATACTTCAAGCATACTAACAAGGCAATTATGTCTTCTCAAAATAACATGGCCAAAGAAAGCTTATCCCTACAAAATAATATAGTCTGGCTATGCTCCATCTTCATCACACAAAATATTCAAATCATGCACAACCCCGATGACAAGCCAAGCAATTGTTTCATACTTTTGATGTTCTCAAACTTTTTCAACTTTCACGCAATACATGAGTGTGAGCCATGGACATAGCACTATAGGTGGAATAGAATATGGTGGTTGTGGAGAAGACAAAAAGAAGGAGATAGTCTCACATCAACTAGGCGTATCAACGGGCTATGGAGATGCCCATCAATAGATATCGATGTGAGTGAGTAGGGATTGCCATTCAACGGATGCACTAGAGCTCTAAGTTTATGAAAGCTCAAAAGAAAACTAAGTGGGTGTGCATCCAACTCGCTTGCTCACGAAGACCTAGGGCAATTTGAGGAAGCCCATCATTGGAATATACAAGCCAAGTTCTATAATGAAAAATTCCCACTAGTATATGAAAGTGACAACATAGGAGACTCTCTATCATGAAGATCATGGTGCTACTTTGAAGCACAAGTGTGGTAAAAGGATAGTAACATTGTCCCTTCTCTCTTTTCTCTCATTTTCTTATTTGGGCCTTCTCATTTTTTTGGCCTCTTTTTTATATATATATATTTCGTCCGGAGTCTCATCCCGACTTGTGGGGGAATCATAGTCTCCATCATCCTTTTCTCACTTGGGACAATGCTCTAATAATGAAGATCATCACACTTTTATTTACTTACAACTCAAGAATTACAACTCGATACTTAGAACAAAATATGACTCTATATGAATGCCTCCGGCAGTGTATCGGGATGTGCAATGAATCAAGAGTGACATGTATGAAAGAATTATGAACGGTGGCTTTGCCACAAATACGATGTCAACTACATGATCATGTAAAGCAATATGACAATGATGATGCGTGTCATAATAAACGGAATGGTGGAAAGTTGCATGGCAATATATCTCGGAATGGCTATGGAAATACCATAATAGGTAGGTATGGTGGCTGTTTTGAGGAAGGTAAATGGTGGGTGTATGGTACCGGCGAAAGTTGCGCGGCACAAGAGAGGCTAGCAATGGTGGCAGGGTGAGAGTGCGTATAATCCATGGACTCAACATTAGTCATAAAGAACTCACATACTTATTGCAAAAATCTATTAGTTATCAAAACGAAGTAGTATGCGCATGCTCCTAGGGGGATAGATTGGTAGGAAAAGACCATCGCTCGTCCCCGACCGCCACTCATAAGAAAGACAATCAATAAATAAATCATGCTCCGACTTCATCACATAACGGTTCACCATACGTGCATGCTACGGGACTCACAAACTTTAACACAAATATTTCTCAAATCCACAATTACTCACTAGCATGACTCTAATATCACCATCTTTATATCTCAAAACAATCATAAAGAATCAAACTTCTCATAGTATTCAATGCACTTTATATGAAAGTTTTTATTATATCCCTCTTGGATGCTTATCATATTAGGACTAAATTTATAACCAAAGAAAATTACCATGCCATTTAGAGACTGTCAAAATAATATAAGTGAAGCATGAGAGTTCAACAATTTCTATAAAATAAAACCACCGCCGTGCTCTAAAAAGATATAAGTGAAGTACTAGAGCAAAATTGCCTAGCTCAAAAGATATAAGTGAAGCACAAAGAGTATTCTAATAAATCACGATTCATGCGTGTCCCTCTCAAAAGGTGTGTACAGCAAGGATGATTGTGTCAAACTAAAAAGTAAATACTCAAATCATACAAGACGCTCCAAGCAAAACACATATCATGTGGTGAATAAAAATATAGCCTCAAGTAAAGTTACCGATAGACGAAGACGAAAGAGGGGATGCCTTCCGGGGCATCCCCAAGCTTAGGCTCTTGGTTGTCCTTGAATATTACCTTGGGGTGCCTTGGGCATCCCCAAGCTTAGGCTCTTGCCACTCCTTATTCCATAGTCCATCAAATCCTTACCCAAAACTTGAAAACTTCACAACACAAAACTCAACAGAAAATCTCATAAGCTCCGTTAGTATAAGAAAACAAATCACCACTTTTGGTACTGTTGTGAACTGATTATTTATTTATATTAGTGTAATATCTACTGTATTTCAACTTTTCCATGGTTCATACCCCCCGATACTACCCATAGATTCATCAAAATAAGCAAACAACACACAGAAAACAGAATCTGTCAAAAACAGAACAGTCTTGAAGATCTGAATTGTTCTAATACTTCTGTAACTCCAAAACTTCTGAAAAATTAGTACAACATAGTAAATTTGTATATAAATCTTTTGTAAAAAATTCAGTGGTTTTCCACTCCCAGTATATCTAAAAAATTCTGTGACTGGGCGCAAAAGTTTCTGTTTTTCAACAGGATCAAATCAACTATCACCGTAAGCCATCCCAAAGGTCTTACTTGGCACAAACACTAATTAAAACACAAAACCACATCTAACCAGAGGCTAGATGAATTATTTATTTAAAAACAGCAAGTAAAAATATTGGGTTGTCTCCCAACAAGCGCTTTTCTTTAAAGCCTTTTAGCTAGGCGTTGATAATTTTGATGATGCTCATATGAAAGAAAAGAATTGAGGCACAAAAAGAGCATCGTAAAACATGTGAAAAAAATATCTAAGTCTAACATACTTCCTATTCATAGGCATTTTATAGGAAAACAAATTAGCAAGACAAGCAAGATCTAGCATATGCAAGGAAGAAGAAAGAAACAATAGCAATCTCAACATAACGAGAGGTAATTTAGTAACATGAAGATTTCCCCAACCACATTTTCCTCTCTCATAATAATTACATGTAGGATCATAATCAAATTCAACAATATATCTATCACATAAAATTTTCTCTTTATGATCCTCATGCATGCAAAGTTGACACTCTTCCAAAATAGTGGGATTAACATAAAATAAAGTCATTACTTCTCCAAGCCCACTTTTATCAAAAATTTCGTAAGATCGATCAATCTCCAAAATAGTGGGATCATTAATTCCTAAAGTTGACACTCTTCCAAACCCATTTTCAATATTATAGCAAACATATTCATCATGAGGCTTAAATAAATTTTCAAGATCATAAGAAGCATTATCACCCCAATCATGATCATTGCAATAAGTAGAGGACATAGCAAAACTAGCATCCCCAAGCTTAGGGTTTTGCATATTATTAGCACAATTGACACTAATAGAATTTATAATAACATCATTGCAATCATGCTTTTGATTCAAGAAACTATCAAGTATGGGTGCAATAGCAATAATCTCATGTTTAACATAAGGAACTATAGCAAATTCGTCTCCATAAATATTGGCATCATGGCCATAAGAATAGCAAGCATCATGTTCATCAAGGGATATTTCAATCAAATCATCGGAATCATAATTATCTATAGATTCATGCATATCATTATTTTCTTCCAAAGCAACGGTCATTCTTTCAATAAATTCTTTGACATAGACATTATGAGCATAGTTTTCATAGCAATATTTAAGTATGTCAAAATTTTCAGATTTGTAGAGAGTAATATCATACTTTTCAATCAAAGAAGCAACTTCATAAGCACCCTTAAAAGCAATAAATTCTTCAATTTGTTCGATATCATAGTAACTGTAAACACCCTTTTCATAGGTAGGGAAGGTGTTTTTTAGGGTTCTTAGAGCAACAAGTAAAATCACAAAGTTCACAAAGATTCCAAGCATAACATAGCAAACAATTTATTTGATTCCATAAGAATCTCCCTTTTTCAGACAAACGGTGACACACAAAATGAGCATGCTCATCTAAAGATTTTCCCTCAACTAATCTAGTTGGGGTTTATGCACGAGCACATATGGATCGAAGATGATCCAAGTAGAAAACTTTAAGTGGATCCATATCAATAGATTTTTAGCAAGCAAAGATGCAAGCAAATAGAAGGCACATGGTAACACAAGCAAAGAAGAGATCTAACGAGAAAAAGGCAAACGAAAAAGAGGGCGAATAAAAAGGTAAATCTTTTCGAAAATCGTTTTAGAAGTGGGGGAGAGGAAAACGAGAGGCAAATGGCGAATAATGTAATGCAAGAGATGAGAGTTTATGATGGGTACTTGGTATGTCTTGACTTGGCGTAGATCTCCCCGGCAACGGCGCCAGAAATTCTTCCTGCTACTTCTTGAGCTTGCGTTGGTTTTTCCCTTGAAGAGGAAAGGGTGATGCAGCAAAGTAGAGACAAGTATTTCCCTCAGATTGAGAACCAAGGTATCAATCCAGTAGGAGACAACGCACAAATCACCTAATACCTGCGCAAACAATCAAACAACTTGCACCCAACGCGATAAAAGGGTTGTCAATCCCTTCACGGTTATTTACAAAAGTGAGATCCGATAGAGATAGATAAACGGTAAAGTAAATATTTTTGGTATTTTTGGTTTATAGATCGGAAAGTAAAAGATTACAAAATAGTATATCGGAAACTAATATGATGGAAAATAGTAAATTGGAAACTTATATGATGGAAAATAGATACTTATATGATGGAAAATAGACCCGGGGGCCATAGGTTTCACTAGAGGCTTCTCTCAAGATAGCAAATAATACGGTGGGTGAACAAATTACTGCCGAGCAATTGATAGAAAAGCGCAAAGTTATGACGATATCTAAGGCAATGATCATGAATATAGGCATCACGTCCGTGTCAAGTAGACCGAAACGATTCTGCATCTACTACTATTACTCCACACATCGACCGCTATCCAGCATGCATCTAGAGTATTAAGTTCATAAAGAACGGAGTAACGCATTAAGTAAGATGACATGATGTAGAGGAATTAATTCAAGCAATATGATGAAAACCCCATCTTTTTATCCTCGATGGCAACAATACAATACGTGCCTTGCTGCCGCTACTGTCACTGGGAAAGGACACCGCAAGATTGAACCCAAAGCTAAGCACTTCTCCCATTGCAAGAAAAACCAATCTAGTTGGCCAAACCAAACCGATAGTTCGAAGAGAATTATAAAGATATCAAATCATGCATAAAAGAATTCAGAGAAGATTCAAATAATATTCATAGATAATCTGATCATAAATCCACAATTCATCGGATCTCGGCAAAGACACCGCAAAAAATATTACATCAAATAGATCTCCAAGAACATCGAGGAGAACATGGTATTGAGAATCAAAGAGAGAGAAGAATCCATCTAGCTACTAGCTATGGACCCGTAGGTCTGTGGTAAACTACTCATGCTTCATCGGAAGGGCAATGGAGTTGATGTAGAAGCCCTCCATGATCGAATCCCCCTCCGGCAGGGTGCCGGAAAAGGTCCCTAGATGGGATCTCATGGGTACAGAAGGTTGTGGTGGTGGAAAAGTCTTTTCGTGGATGCTTCTTGTGGTTTGGGGATATTTGGGAATATATAGGCGAAAGAATTAGGTCAGGAGGGTCACGGGGAGCCCACAAGGGTGGGGGGGGGGCGCCCTACCCCCCTGGGCGCGCCCTCCGTCCTTGTGGCCGCCTCGTGGCTCCTCCAACTTCATCTCCAAGTCTCCTGGTTGTCTTCTGGTCCAAGAAAAATCATCGTAAAGGTTTTATTCCGTTTGGTATTCCTTCTCCACGAAGCTAAAAAACAAGGAAAAACAGAAACTGGCACTGGGCTCTAGGTTAATAAGTTAGTCCCAAAAATAATATAAAATAGCATATTAATGCATATAAAACATCCAAAACAGATAATATAATAGCATGGAACAATCAAAAATTATAGATACGTTGGAGATGTATCAGTCACCGACGACCCTTCTTCCTTTTCAGCAGAGCTTCCAGGCAAGCAAACCCCCCTTGATCATTCCGATATCGCCCATTCCATTCTCTCTCATGCTTGCATTAGATTTTGCTACAGTTATTGGTTGCTCCTATTATGATGCATAGCCTGCTTTTGTAACCTGCTATTGTACCTTACCTACTTATCCTAAACTGCTTAGTATAGGTTGGTTAGTGATCCATCAGTGACCCCTCACCTTGTCCCAGTTGCCCCGGCTTGTTGACCGATGACTCGATCAACGTGATCGACGACCAGAGCCCGACACACCACACATCACCCCCCTTAGTTGCCCGGCTCTGTAGAGCTACTATCGAGTGCCGAGGGTGATACCTCATAAAGAACTCCTAACGATAACTCTGTAGTGTAGCCATTCGGTCGTGGCCATCGAGGGTGATTCCTCCTTCACCACTCCCGATAACGACTCTGTCGTGCAACCCCTCAAGCGTGAACCTCGAGGGTGATTCCTCCTAGTACGCCTTGACGATTACATCAGGTGGATTCCATTGAGGGTGATTCCTCGGATTCCCCCTTGGTATTTTGGACACACGGTTACTTTGACTTTGCCCCCAGAACCATGTTAAAGACGGGTCGGCCCCGAGGGGTACCCGCGAGAGTTACTGTTACTGTAGGAATGGAGAGACAGGCAGTACCACCCCGGTAGAGGTGGACCTAAGTTCCCGATAGTCTCATGCGAGATGGGTTGACCTAGAGGGTACCCGCGAGTTGATGTGAAGTCGGGTTGACATGGAGGGTACCCGCGAGTTTTCTACGTGGCACAGCCGGGCATTCCATGCCCTTGCCGTAAGTCCACGAGACGGGGCAACGGGGTCACATCGATCGTGAGTCTCTACTTGTTACCGCGCGCTCCCAAGTCACTAATGGTTTGGATATGTGATCCGAGTAGGCCTCTTGCCTTTTTCGCACTGACCACCATGCGGGAACAAGTATGGGCACTCGGCGTCGTACATTTCTTTCGAAAGCTCTGACAGACGTCCAGTTCAGCATTGCGGCACGGCTGGGCCGGCGCCATCCAGGACAGAGGTGGTGCCTGGGTCCACCCTGCATGTAACGACTCGGAGTGCAAAGGGTGATGGGCCCGAGACCCTGGATCGCTTAGTATGTAGACCGGCGGGGACCTCTCTGTGGAGCCTAGGTAGGACTACGGCGTGTTGAACGGCCGAGGCCGGTCATGACCTGATGGTGTGTCCGGCCGGAGCTGATCGAGCGTGTTGGGTAAGTTTGTGCACCCCTGCAGGGAAGATTAATCTATTCGAATAGCCGTGTCCACGGTAATGGACGCTCGGAGTTGTATCCCGATCGATACAACTAGAACTGGATGCTGAGGCATGTAATGGATATGTTGGCTCCGGGATTGCTTTCTCGCAGGGAGTCGAGGAAGGATCTCTGGGCGTTATTTACAACATGCTTGTTAATTATAAAATGCTATTCTTTACTCTTCTGAATGCTACAAGATGCTTGAAGATGCTAGTCGCGCCACAAGCTTGCTAGGCGCGCCTGGGGGGTGGGCGCGCCTTGTGAGCTTGTGGCTCACAGTTGCACCCCCCGGGGTGTGTTCAGTGGCAAAATTTTTCAAATATTGCAGAAAAACCATATTAACTTTTCAGGGCATTTGAAGAACTTTTATTTTCTGGTCCTTTTTTATTGCACGGATAATTTAGAAAATAGTAAAATGATAGCATTTCTACTTTATTAATTCTAAATAACAAAGAGTAAAAAGTGGGTACAGAAAGTTGTGTTTACTAAATTCATCCATCACATGCCCGTCAAAAGGAATCCATTAATAAGGTTGATCAAGTCTTATTAACGAACTTCTTCCGAATGACATGAAACCGGAGAATCTTCGTATAGCACTAGGTTACCTCAACGGGGATATGCATGTCCCCAACAATAAGAATTTCATATTTCTTTTTAACAGTAGGAATAGGGAATTCAAAACCTCCAATAGTAATTGTTGAAAATTTTCCAATAGAATTGATACTATTCACTTGAGGTTGTTTCTTCGGAAAGTGTACCATATGCTCATTACCATTAACATGAAAAGTGACATTGCCTTTGTTGCAATCAATAACAGCCCCTGTAGTATTCAAAAAGGGTCTAATAAGGATGATCGACATACTATCGTCCTCGGGTATATCAAGAATAACAAAGTCTGTTAAGATAGTAACATTTGCAACTACGACAGGCACATCCTCACAAATACCGATGGGTATAACAGTTGATTTATCAGCCATTTGCAAAGAAATTTCAGTTGGTGTCAACTTATTCAAATCAAGTCTTCGATTCAAAGAGAAAGGCATAACACTAACACCGGCTCCTAAATCACACAAAGCAGTTTTTAACATAGTTTCTTTTAATGGAGCATGGTATAGTTGGTATTCCTGGGTCTCCTAGTTTCTTTGGTATTCCACCCTTAAATGTATAATTAGCAAGCATGGTGGAAATTTCAGCTTCCGGTATCTTTCTTTTATTTGTAACAATATCTTTCATATACTTAGCATAAGGAGATATTTTCAGAATATCAGTCAAACGAAGGCGCAAAAAGACAGGTCTAAGCATTTCAACAAAGCGCTCGAATTCTTCATCATCTTTATTCTTTGAAGCTTTAGGACGAAAGGGCATGGGTTTCTGAACCCATGGTTCTCTTTCTTTACCATGTTTCCTAGCAATGAAATCTCTCTTATCATATCTTTTATTCTTCGGTTGTGGGTTATCAAGATCAACAACACGTTCTCTATTTCCACATCATTATCATTACTAGGTTGAGCATCTACATGAACATCATCATTATCATTGTTACTAGGTTCATGTTCATCACCAGATTGTGTCTCAACATCAGAAATAGAAATATCATTTGGATTCTCAGGTGTGTCTATAATAGGTTCACTAGGAGCATGCAAAGTCCTATCATATTTCTTTTTAGGAGGACTAGGTGCATCAACATTAATTCTCTGAGAATCTTGTTCAATATTTTTCAGAGAAGTAATAATCCATATCCTGGGGACTACGCACACAACCAGGAGCAACAGAATTATAACATATCTTAGCATCACCCTTTAATGAGAAAGGAAACAACTTAATAATATAGTAGTAATGAATTTTTTTCCTCATGAGCAAATAGGGTGGCTATATCATTTAATTTAGTAAGACCTGCCACAACAGTTTCAGATTCATAACCATGGAAAGGATCAGATTCAACCAAAGTAATTAACTCAGGATCGACAGCGAATTCATAATCCTTATCAGTAACAAAGATAGGTGAAGTAGCAAACTTAGGATCATATTTCATTCTAGCATTCAAAGATTTTTCTTTCAACTTGACTAGTAATTTCTTAAGATCATCTCTATCCTTACAAGCAACAAAATCCCTAGCTACCTCTCCATCCATAACATAACCCTCAGGTATATCAGGCAATTCATATCTAGGAGTGCTAGGTCTAATAGGCATTTCAAAGTTTTCAGTTCCAATAATTTCATCAGTTTCAACATTTTCTTTATCTCTAGCAAGTTGTTCATCAAGAAATTCACCCAGTGGCATAGTCTTATCAAGCAAAGTACTAGCATCATCATAAGCATCATTCATAGCAGAAGTAGCTTCATCAATTACTTGCGACATATCAGGATTAATAGTAAGTGGTGGTGTCTCAAGCTTACTCAAAACAGAAGGTGAATCAAGTGCATAGTGTGATGGCAGTTCCTTACCTCCTCTCGTCTTAGAGGGAACGATCTTGGTTCTGGTATCTTTCAGATTCTTCACAGTGATCAACAGATATAAATCCCAAGTGACTCAGCAAATAGAGCTATGCTCCCCGGCAACGGCGTAGGAAAAAGGTCTTGATAACCCACAAGTATGGGGGATCGAAACAGTTTTTGAGGGTAGAGTATTCAACCCAAATTTATTGATTCGACACAAGGGGAGCCAAAGAATATTTGCAAGTATTAGCAGTTGAGTTGCCAATTCAACCACACCTGAAAGACTTAATATCTGCAGCAAAGTTTTTAGTAGCAAAGTAGTATAATAGTAATGGTAAGAGTGGCAATAGTAATAGTAGCAGTTTTGTAGTGATTGTAACAGCAGCAACGACAAAAGTAACTTAGCAAAGATCAATATGTGAAAAGCTCGTAGGCATTGGATCAATGATGGATAATTATGTTGGATAATATTCATCATGTAGCAGTGATAACCTAGGGCAACACAGAACTAGCTCCAATTCATCAATGTAATGTAGGCATGTATTCCGTATATAGTCATAAGTGCTTATGGAAAATAACTTGCATGACATCTTTTGTCCTACCCTCCCGTGGCAACGGGGTCCATAAGGAAACTAAGGGATATTAAGGCCTCCTTTTAATAGAGAACTAGAACAAAGCATTAGCACTTAGTGAATACATGAACTCCTCAAACTACGGTAATCACCGGAAAGAATCCCAATTATTGTCACCTTGAGGTATGCGGATCATAACTCGTAATAGGTGTCTACAACTTGCAAGATAGGATCAAGAACACATATATATTCATGAAAACATAATAGATTCAGATCTAAAATCATGGCACTCGGGCCCTAGTGACAAGCATTAAGCATGGCATAGTCATAGCAACATCAATCTCTGAACATAGTGGATACTAGGGATCAAACCCTAACAAAACTAACTCGACTACATGCTAAATCTCATCCAACCCATCACCGTCCAGCAAGCCTACAAAAGAATTACTCACTCCAGGCGGTGAGCATCATGAAATTGGCGGTGAAGGAAGGTTGATGATGACGACGGCGATGGATTCCACCCTCCGGAGCCCCTAACGGACTCCAGATTAGCCCTCCCGATGAAGAACAGGAGGTGGCGGCGGCTCCGTATCGTAAAATGCGATGAATCCTTCTCTCTGATTTTTTTCTTCATGAATAGGTATATATGGAGTTGGAGTTAGGGTTGCCAGAGGTCAAGGGGGGCCACAAGCTCACCAGGCGTGCCCTAGTGGGTGGGTGCGCCCCCTGAGCTTGTGGCTCCTGGGTGGCCCCCCTCTGGTATATTTTTCCGCCAGTATTTTTTATATATTCCACAAAAATTCTCCATAAATTTTCAGGTCAATCCAAGAACTTTGATTTCTGCACAAAAACAACACCATGGCAATTCTGCTGAAAACAGCATCAGTCCGGGTTAGTTCCATTCAAATCATGCAAATTAGAGTCCAAAACAAGGGCAAAAGAGTTTGTAAAAGTAGATACGATGGAGACGTATCAAAGGCACCCGTGGATACGGCTAGCCATGGATTGTGAAAGAATGGTGGAAAAAGGAATAAACTGTATTTTATGTTTGGGAACCGCCTATGATGTATCTAGTATGGAAAGTATTGGGAATTCTCGGTCGTTTTCGTTGATAGGAAAAGCATGCCTCTCAAAACAATTTTATCTCTCAATTTAAGCTTTGAGCTCTGGCACCTCTACAAATCTCTGCTTCCCTCTGCAAATGGCCTATCTATTTACTTTATGCAATTTTTATTTTTTGAGTCTCCATCTTCTCTTATAAAGCACCAACCAGGGAACGCTATTATCATACTTGTGCATTGGGCATAATTAATATTTGAGTGTGTTTCATGAATGGATCAATGATTGCGCATAATGGGCTAGGGATAGCTTTCTTTAGTGTTGATATTTTGAAAGACATGGTTGCTTGTTGATATGCTTGAGTATTGATGTCCTCATGTCAATTATAGACTATTGCTTTGAATCATCTAAAAGTCCAAATGTCCATGCTACAAAAGAAAAGAATATGTGATAAACATGTTAGGCAGCATTCCACATAAAAAATTCTGTTTTTATCATTTACCTACTCGAGGACGAGCAGGAATTAAGCTTGGGGATGATGATATGTCTCCAACGTATCCATAATTTTTTATTGTTCCATGTTGTTATATTATCAATCTTGGATGTTTTATAGTCATTTACTAGCAACTTTATATCATTTTTTGGGCTAACCTATTAATATAGAGCCCAGTGTCAGTTGTTGTTTTTTTTGCTTCTTTTTTACTTTGCAGAATATCAATACCAAACGGAGTCCAAATGCCACGAAACTTTTCGAAGATTTTTTCTGCCTAGAAGACACCCAGGGAGCCAAAGAAGTGCACAGGAGGAGGCCCGTGGGGCCCACTAGGCACCAGGGCGCGCCAGAGGCCCCCGGCGTGCCCTGGTGGGTAGTGGAGCCCACGGGAAGCTTCTCCACCGACCTTCGCCTCTATAAATCCAATCTAGAGGCCTTTTTCGGCACTCTACCGGAGGGGGCAACGATCGCAAAGGGGTTCTTCATCATCCTTGTTGCCCCTCCGATGATGCGTGAGTAGTTTACCACAGACCTACGGGTTCGTAGTTAGTAGCTAGATGGCTTCTTCTCTCTTTTTGATCTTCAATACAATGTTCTCCTCGATGTTCTTGGAGATCTATTTGATGTAACTCCTTTTTGCGGTGTGTTTGTTGAGATCCGATGAATTGTGGGTTTATGATCAATTCTATCCATGAATATTATTTGAGTCTTTGCTGAACTCTTTTATGCATGATTGTTATAGCCTCGTATTTCTTCTCCGAAATTTTGGTTTGGTTTGGCCAACTAGATTGATTTTTCTTGCCATGGGAAGAGGTGCTTTGTGATGGGTTCGATCTTGCGGTGCTCAATCTCAGTGAAGAAAGAGACATGACACGCATGTATCATTGCTATTAAGGATAAAAAGTTGGGGTCTATTCCTACATGAATAGATCTTGTCTACATCATGTCATCGTTCTTATTGCATTACTTCATTTTTCCATGAACTTAATACACTAGATGCATGCTGGATAGCGGTCGATGTGTGGAGTAATAGTAATAGATGCAGGATTGTTTCGATCTACTAATCTTGGACGTGATGCCTATATACATGATCATTGCCTTGGATATCGTCATGATTATTCGCTTTTCTATCAATTGCCCAACAGTAATTTGTTTACCCACCGTATGCTATTTTCTCGAGAGAAGCCTCTAGTGAAAACTACGGCCCCCGGGTCTATTTTCCTATCATATAAAATCAAAAATACCTTGCTGCATTTTTGTGTGTGTTTTAGTTAGATCTATTTATCAAATCTCATACAATTTAATCTATCTCAATACCGAGGAGGGATTGAAAACCCCTCTTACGCGTTGGGTTGCAAGTATTTGTTATTTGTGTGCAGGTGTTGTTTACATAGTGTTGCTTGGTTCTCCTACTGAATAGATAACCTTGGTTTCATAACTGAGGGAAATACTTACCTTTGTTGTGCCGCATCATCCTCTCCTATTCGTGGAAAAACCAATGCAGATACAAGCGATTAGTCTCCTATTCACTCCCCTCTAGTCGACCGTATTGATCCTTTCAACCCCCCCGGTACGGCGCCGACCCAACATTTGTGGTTGCCATCACCGACAGGGCAAGGATTCGTGCAACACGATGGTGGAGTGGCCATCAGTGAGATCGAAGGGAGGGATAGAGAGACGTCTCATTCTCTAATGTTTCCCAGTGCATGCAGGGGAGATGCATGCAACGCTCGCTGGAGCTAGGCTCTAAAAAAACAGTCATTCTTCCTCAGTCAGGCCCATGGGTGCTTTGAGGTTCTCTAGGCAATCAAACAAGCCAAATTTGCGTCTGAAGGCTCTGGCTGGCTGGATGCAGCTGATACGTCTCCAACGTATCTATAATTTATGAAGTATTCATGCTGTTATATTATCTTTCTTAGATGTTTTACAATCATTTTATAGCAACTTTATATCATTTTTTTGGGACTAACCTATTGACATAGTGCCCAGTGCCAGTTGCTATTTTTTTGCTTGTTTTTTACATCGCAGGAAATCAATACCAAATGGAGTCCAAACACTGCGAAACTTTTTGTGGATTTTTTATGGACCAGAAGACATCCAATGGGCCAGAGCAGCACCTGGGGGTGCCCCGAGGGGGCACAACCCACCAGGGCGCGCCCGGTCCCCCAGGCGCGCCCAGGTGGGTTGTGCCCACCTCGGTGGCCTCCCGCACCGCCTCTTCGCCCTATAAATTCCCAAATATTCCAAAAACCCTCGGGGTAGCCCTAGATCAGAAGTTTCGCCGCCGCAAGGCCTTTGTATCCACGAGATCCAATCTAGACCCTGTTCCGGCACCCTGCCGGAGGAGGAGATCATCACCGGTGGCCATCTTCATCATCCCGGCGACCAGCACGATGAGGAGGGAGTAGTCCACCCTCGGGGCTGAGGGTTTGTACCAGTAGCTATGTGTTTAATCTCTCTCTCTCTCTTGTGTTCTTGAGATGCACAATCTTGATGTATCGCGGGCTTTGTTAATCTAGTCGAATCATATGGTGTTTTCCCCTCTCTATCTTGTTGTGAATTGAGTTTTCCGTTTGAGATTTGATTTTATCGGATTGAATACTTTTATGGATTTGAGAGCACTTGATCTATGTCTTGGCACTCAACTCGCGGATTCCCGAGGTGACATTGGGGTAATCTATGCATAGGGGTTGATGCACGTTTTTGTCCTTGTTTCTCCGGTAGAAATCTTGGGGCACTCTTTGAAGTTCTTTGTGTTGGATTGAGTATTATGAATCTGAAATTGTTTGATGCGTATCGTATAATTAACTCATGGATACTTGTGGTGACATTGGAGTATCTAGGTGACATTAGAGTTGGTTGATGCGTATCATATGGTGTTATTTTAGTACGAACTCTTGGATAGATCGAACGGAAAGAATAACTTTGTGTTATTTTAGTACGAACTCTTGAATAGATCGAACGGAAAGAATAACTTTAAGGTGGTTTCGTACCCTACAAACAATTTCTTCTTATGTTCTCCGCTAGATAGGAACTTTGGAGTGATTCTTCATCACACGTTGAGGGAAGGTTATATGATCCAATTATATTAGCATTGTTGAGAGATTGCACTAGCGAAAGTAGAGACCCTAGGCCTTGTTTTCAAGCATTGCAATACCGTTTGTGCTCCGTTTTATCACTTGCTACCTTACTGTTTTTATTTATTCAGATTATAAAAATATATTTCTACCATCTATATTACACTTTTATTACCATCTCTTCGCCGAACTAGTGCACCTATACAATTTGCCATTGTATTGGGTGTGTTGGGGACACAAGAGACTTTTTATTATTTGGTTGCAGGGTTGTTTGAGAGAGACCATCTTCATCCTACGCCTCCCACGGATTGATAAACCTTAGGTCATCCACTTGAGGGAAAATTGCTACTGTCCTATAAAACTCTGCGCTTGGAGGCCCAATACGTGTCTACAAGAATAAAATTGCGTAGTAGACATCAAGCTCTTTTCTGGCGCCGTTGCCGGGGAGGTTAGGTAAGCGGCACTCACACCCCGTCAACGAAGCTCTTTTCTGGCGCCGTTGCCGGGGAGGTGAGTGCTTGAAGGTATATCTTTAGATCTTGCAATCAAATCTTTTAGTTCTTGTTTTATCATTAGTTTGTTTTATAAAAAGAAAACTATAAAAAAATGGAATTGAGGTTGCATCATATTATTCATCTTTATAATGTCTTTTGTGAAAATGGTGGAAAAGAAAATTGTGCTCAATTGATAGAAGAAGAATTCTATAAAATGTTTGGCATAAATGATGGGCATGATTGCAATGTTATTAGTGTGAATTCTTTGAATATCCATGATGCTAATGATATGCAAAGCTACAAGCTTGGGGATGCTATGTTTGATGAAGATGATATTTTTAGTCCCCCAAGTTTTGATGTGCAAATTTGTTATAATGATAGCATGCCTCCTATTTATGATGATTATGTTGATTAAAGTGGGTTTGGAAGAGTGTCAACTCTAGGTACTAATGATTCCACTATTTTGGAGGGTGTTGAATCTTATTGTGATAATTATGAAAGTGGATTTGGAGAGGTCATGACTTTATTTAGTGATGAATCCACTATTTTGGAAGAGGTTCCAATTGATTATGACAACAAAGTTGCTACCTATGATGATTATGGTGATGACATGTATGCTATAAAGAATAATAATAATCATGAAACTTGTCATCATAATTTTAATGTTCAATTTGATTATGTCAATCAAGTAGCACATGATAGTTTTTTTGTTGAATTTGCTCCCACTACTATTGATGAGAATAAATTTGCTTGTGTGGGGAGTAAGAAATTTTTTATACTTGTGGATCATGAAAAGAATGCTTTATGTGATGGCTATATTGTTGAATTCATTCATGATGCTACTGAAAATTATTATGGGAGAGGAACATATGCTTGTAGGCTTCTCACTAATATCAAGTTTCCTTTCTATGTGTTGAAAATATTGAAGTTATGCTTGTTTTGCCATCCTATGCTAGTTGATTCTTGTTCTCATAAGTTGTTTGCTCACAAAATCCCTATGCATAGGAAGTGGGTTAGACTTAAATGTGCTAGTCATATGTTTCATGATGCTCTCTTTGTGTTTCAATTCTTATCTTTTATGCGAGCATCATTGAACTCATCATGCCTAGCTAAAAGACATTAAAGAAAAGCGTTTATTGGGAGACAACCCAACACTTTTACCTAATGTTTTTGTGTGTTCACATGGTTATGATACTGTAGTGATCTTGTTTTATAGTTTTTGTTTCAATAAAGTGCCAAGTAAAGCCTTTGGAATAGTGTGGATGATAGTTGACTTGATTCTTCGCAAAAACAGAAACTTTTGCGCCCAGTAACAGAATTTTTTAAATTCACTGGAGCTCCTAAAAACTCTAATTTTTTTACATTTGATGGGTATACAACTTTTATACGTTGTCCTTAATTTTCAGAATTTTTGGATTTACATAAGTATGACCTTAATTCAGATCTTTACATACTGTTCTGTTTTTGACAGATTCTGTTTTCAATGCATAGTTTGCTTGTTTTTTGGTTTCTATGGCTTATATTACTTAATATAAATTGTGAAAATTATAGAGTACAGTATAAATTCTTTGAGAACAATTATGAATCTTGTCTTTGACAGTACCAAAGTGAATGATTAGTCTTTATCATACTAACCCATCTCGCGAAGTTCCGTTAAGTTTTATGTGATTGAAGTTTTCAAGTTTTGGGTGAGATGTCGATATGAGGAGAACAAGGAGTGACAAGACCCTAAGCTTGGGGATTCCCAAGGCACCCCAAGGTAATATTCAAGGAAGATCCAAGCAACTAAGCTTGGGGATGCCCCGGAAGGCATCCCCTCTTTTATCTTCAACATTATCGGTAACCTCACTTGGAGCTATGTTTTCATTCGTCACATGATATGAGTTTTGCTTGGAGAGTCATTTTATTTTACTAGGATTTTCTTTCTGTTATTTAGAATAATGTTTGCATCTTTTACTTCAATAAAAATGTCAAGTATAGCCTTTGCCATGCTTATTTTGCAAGTATATGAGTTGCTGTTTCAAAACAGAAAGTTTATCGCTGTTGCAAAAATTCTCTAGAAAAGTCAGAATGTGATAAAAGGTTTAATTTTTTTGCATAGTAAGCTATAATAAATTTTCTACAGTGTGGTAATTTTTCAGAGTTTTTGGAGTTAGGAAAGTATGATGAATGTTGCACTCTTTACAGACTGTTCTGTTTAGACAGATTGCTGTTATGTTTGCATATGTTTGCTTGTTTAATGATTCTATTTGAGGATAGGAGTATTAAATATGCAGAGGCATTTAGTATGCAATGTTAAATTATAATTTTAGTGATTTTCTACAGTGGATAATGATAAGGTTATGCATTGATTTATACTAACTTATCTCATGAGTTCTTGTTGAGTTTTGTGTGGATGAAGTTTTTAAGAATTAGGGAAACCGTGTTATGAGAAGAATGAAGAAGACACAAGAGCTCAAGCTTGGGGATGCCCAAGGCATCCCAAGTTAATATTTCAAGAAGTCTCAAGCATCTAAGCTTGGGGATGCCCCGGTAGGCATCCCACCTTTCTTCATCAACAATTATCGGTTAGTATCGGTTGAGCCTAAGTTTTTGCTTCTTCACTTGAGTTGTGCTATTCTTGGAATGTCATTTTATTTTATTTGCTTGCTGTTTTAATAAAAATACTTAGATCTGAAAGTTTTTAAATAATAAAGAGTCCTCACTTAGCTACCCCTTTACTCAACTACTCACTTGATCTTCACTTATATCTTTTTGGAGTAGTTTGTTATTTACTCTTGTGCTTCACTTATATCCTATTAGTAAATTGTTGAATAAATTGAATGTAATGAAGTTGAAATTATATGCTCATATCATGCCTAGTGGTAGCTTCACACTGGGTTTAGAAAGTGAAATCTTTTGAAGTTTGACAATCACAATATTGGTCATACAAGCAATTCATGAATGATTAGTATAAGGAAGAGAACTTTCACATGCAAATATATTATCTTGGACATCTTCTATGATTGTGAATACCCATTAATTATTTTCAAACTTGAGCAAATTAGTTGAAGTTGGACAAGAAAGACAACGTAATGAGTTATGGTTGTGTATATTTGCATAGAAGTTATATTGTCATGGATCCTCCAACATGTGGTATTTGCCTAGGATCTTTGCTAGCCAAAAATTCCGCACCAAGTAGAGATACTACTTGTGCATCCAAAAACCCTTAAACCCAAATCTTATTTTCAAGAGTCCACCATACCTACCTAAGGATTGAGTAAGATCCTTCAAGTAAGTTGTCATCGGTGCAATAAGGCAATAAAAATTGCTTCTAAAAGTGTTAGATCATTTAGTGTAAGAGAAAATTGAGTGTTGTACGAACTTGTGATGGCAAAGAATAAAAGCGACAGACTGCATAATAAATGTTGCTATCATAAGGGGCAATATAACGTGACGTTCTTTTGCACTAAGGGATTGAGCATACAAAAAAAAAGCACATGGCAACCTCTGCTTCACTCTGCGAAGGGCCTATCTTTTACTTTTATGTATTTACTTTCATGCAAGAGTCAAAGTTTTTCTCTCTATTCCTTTTTATTTTTCTCTTTTGGCAAGCATCATGTGGTGAGGAAAGATCTAGGCACATATATCCAGTTGGATATGGGTAGCATGAGTTATTATTGTTGACATCACCCTTGAGGTGAATATGTTGGGAGGCGAAATTATAAGCCCCTATCTTTCTATGTGTCCGGTTGAAACATTTTGCTCATGTGTATGCGGTGAGTGTTAGCAATCATGGAAGACTATATGATGATTGAGTATGTGGAGCTCTTACTTAGACTCTGTTGAATAAATTGAATTGCAATTGTTTGGTGACTAAGAATATAGGTTGTTGAGTTTCAAGAGAATTCAATGTTTGAATCTTAACATGTGAATTGGTTGCTACTTTAACATGAGAAGTTTTATAAGAAAGAATTGCTGTTATGATGCTAGAAAAAGTGATTGAAATTTTCATTGATCAAACTTATGCACTTTGCTAGCATTCACACTTCATAAATTATTTCTTTTATCATTTACCTACTCGAGGACGAGTAGGAATTAAGCTTGGGGATGCTGATACGTCTCCAACGTATCTATAATTTATGAAGTATTCATGCTGTTATATTATCTTTCTTGGATGTTTTACAATCATTTTATAGCAACTTTATATCATTTTTTGGGACTAACCTATTGACATAGTGCCCAGTGCCAGTTGCTGTTTTTTGCTTGTTTTTTACATCGCAGGAAATCAATACCAAACGGAGTCCAAACACCGCGAAACTTTTTGTGGATTTTTTATGGACCAAAAGACATCCAATGGGCCAGAGCAGCACCTGGGGGGTGCCTCGAGGGGGGCACAACCCACCAGGGCGCGCCTGGGCCCCCAGGCGCGCCCAGGTGGGTTGTGCCCACCTCGGTGGCCTCCCGCACCGCCTCTTCGCCCTATAAATTCCCAAATATTCCAAAAACCCTCGGGGTAGCCCTAGATTAAAAGTTCCGCCGCCGCAAGGCCTCTGTATCCACGAGATCCAATCTAGACCCCATTCCGGCACCCTGCCGGAGGGGGAGATCATCACCGGTGGCCATCTTCATCATCCCGGCGACCACCACGATGAGGAGGGAGTAGTCCACCCTCGAGGCTGAGGGTTTGTACCAGTAGATATGTGTTTAATCTCTCTCTCTCGTGTTCTTGAGATGCACAATCTTGATGTATCGCAGGCTTTGTTAATCTAGTCGGATCATATGGTGTTTTCCCCTCTCTATCTTGTTGTGAATTGAGTTTTCCCTTTGAGATTTCATTTTATCGGATTGAATACTTTTATGGATTTGAGAGCACTTGATCTATGTCTTGGCACTCAACTCGCGGATTCCCGAGGTGACATTAGGGTAATCTATGCATAGGCGTTGATGCACGTTTTTGTCCTTATTTCTCCGGTAGAAATCTTGGGGCACTCTTTGAAGTTCTTTGTGTTGGATTGAGTATTATGAATCTGAAATTGTTTGATGCGTATCGTATAATTAACTCATGGATACTTGTGGTGACATTGGAATATCTAGGTGACATTAGAGTTGGTTGATGCGTATCATATGGTGTTATTTTAATACAAACTCTTGGATAGATCGAACGGAAAGAATAACTTTGTGTTATTTTAGTACGAACTCTTGAATAGATCGAACGGAAAGAATAACTTTAAGGTGGTTTCGTACCCTACAAACAATTGCTTCTTATGTTCTCCGCTAGATAGGAACTTTGGAGTGATTCTTCATCGCACGTTGAGGAAAGGTTATATGATCCAATAATATTAGCATTGTTGAGAGATTGCACTAGCGAAAGTACGGACCCTAGGCCTTGTTTTCAAGCATTGCAATACCATTTGTGCTCCGTTTTATCACTTGCTACCTTGCTGTTTTTATTTATTCAGATTATAAAAATATATTTCTACCATCCATATTACACTTTTATCACCATCTCTTCACCGAACTAGCGCACCTATACAATTTGCCATTGTATTGGGTGTGCTGGGGACACAAGAGACTTTTTATTATTTGGTTGCAGGGTTGTTTGAGAGAGACCATCTTCATCCTACGCCTCCCACGGATTGATAAACCTTAGGTCATCCACTTGAGGAAAAATTGATACTGTCCTACAAAACTCTGCGCTTGGAGGCCCAACACGTATCTACAAGAATAAAGTTGCGTAGTAGACATCAGCAGCCTACGGAACACGTCTTGTGAGAGCATCTACAACCGGACGTAGCAAAAGTGAGCCCGTAAACATCCACGGACGCGCCTGGACGCGTCCGATGACAGTGACCGGTCACCCCTCAAATGTCCCCATCCACAATCGTCTCCTCATTATCACATTTTCAAATCCATACAATGTCATGCAAGATTAAACTAACAAATGTGGTTCATTTAGATCAACACACTCATAGCATAGGGGAGTTCATACATGCCATCGAACTACCAAAAATTGGCATGTTCAGTTATGAATTATATGGCTATGGAGAAAGTTCACCCATGACCGCCCTTGCCCTTCCTGTCTTCATCGCGAAATTAGCGAGCGAAGACGCAATATGGATCGAGCCAGGTCTGCTCACTGCCGGAGATGCCCGATCCGTCACCGGCCTCCTCCTCCTCTTTGGTGGCAGTACGATGAGGACACAAACCGCTCGGGTTTGCTCCTTTTCGAGGGTACACGCTGCCCAGGCTTGCCGCTTCGCGAGGATGTGGGCATGTATGGCATCCTCAATCTTATCCAACGTGACATGCGACTCGACCTCCGCGGCTTGCCGTGCCTTCTCCCTCACCCGGCGGGCATGCCGGTCCTCGATGCATCCGTGGTCGTGCCGTTTGGCGGCGTTGACCTCGGACTCGGAGCAACTCCAACTATGGAGTTGGGGTTTCCTCCCAGGACCATTGGAGAGCCAGCCGGACGGCCAACTCCTCCTCGCCCCCGCATGAGACAAGGTCCCAGTTGACGAATTCGAAGTTGTCGGGCTCGGATCCGCTGCCCACCATGGCGAAGAAGGGCGAAGAGGAGCTTGGGGGCAGAGTGGAGCAGACTGGAAGTGGAGTGAAGTGGACTGGCTAGGGCTTGGTTCGGGATGCGGACATCAATGCATATTTGTGGGGGTCAGGGTGGGTTAGTGTGGGTTGGATCCGACATGGCAGACGCGTCCGGGCGTCCTCATATCTACGCCACATATGGGCTAGGTATGGGAGGTGCCGGACATCCTGGACATATAAGGCCGGGCTGGGTATGTGTGTGTTCGATTGGGCGACATTTTGTGATCGGGCAGTGACCGGTCCACCGGCTTTGAGGGGTTCGGTTGGGAGAGTATCTCGTGCTACTGAGGCTCAGGTGCTACCGTGATACAGGCTTCTGGCCTGTCGGATTCTCAGGTCGATCGACATCTGGGAGCTATTGGATCTGCTGGACTTATGTGTAATTTTTGGACCCCTAGAAGGCTTTTTTTATAAATATTGCAGAGTTACCGGGAGCCGTCCGATCTGAGAATCCGATGATCCAGAGCCTGTATCACGGTAACACCTGAGCCTAGGTAGCACTGGATTATTTTCCAGGATTTGTTATATGTGTGTGGGCTCCAGCGTGGACCTCGACGCGACGGTAGAGTCCTACACTTGCAAGCTCCCCACTCCATGCGGTGCCGCTCCCATTCCCGCCTCTTCCAAGAAAATCCCACGGAAAAGTTTCCCCTCTTCCATCCAATCCAAGCTTCCAAAGGTAATAATCTGCCACGTATCTCGCATTTCTGTTCAGATTAGGGTTCAATTTCTCACGTCTTTAGCGCAGGTTCCTCTCCTCTCGCATTTCTGGTCATGTGGCGTTCGCGCGGCGGCGGCAACCAGGACATCGGCGCTAGGTCATACACGAAGCGGAGGGCATGCTGTTGCTGGCTTACAACGGGGGCTTCGTCGTGGTCTTAGTTCCTGCTGAACGTCTATGGCGGCATGCTCGCCTACATCATCGACCTTCCACCACTCTAGTAGCAGTAGCAGTATCAAGTGTGCTGTCGATGCGTTTGATCCTTCTAGAGCCTCTGGGCCAAGTGAAACATGGAGTTGTCGGTGAGTCTGGTGTGCCCCAAGTTTACTGTCTGATTTAAGTATGCTGAATGTTCTTGTTCTTGTTACATACACAAATCCCCTAAAAACAATCCTGTCATTAGATCGCTGAGTTCCATCCAAACTGGGCAATGATGGAAGCCAAATATCACAATTCATTAAGCATTTGATATGCTGCATTACCATTGCCATTTGAATTGCAAGATGATATGCCTGCCACTCAGAATAAACTTTTTGATACTCTTTTACACAGTCTAATCACATGTACATTTTGCAATTTGATCTTTTCATCAACATGGCTATAACAACAATCCTCCAAGGCTGCACTAGTAATACATATACAAATTCTCACACAAATCATGTGGTTATTTACACACTTCATCTTGCAGCAGCAAAATCCTTGTGGTCTTGTGCTTATTTTGATTGGGTGTTTCTCTTCTCTTAGCTTTATACAATTATAAGTGGTGTACTAATTAGTGTATTTGCAGTTCGCAGTTCAGTCTGTCCATGCTACCTCCGCTGGAACTTTAGGTACTTGATGAAGATGAAGAAGAGGAAGGCGAACAGGGCGATGATGGCCAGGTGCAGGCATGTGACAAGGTTGAAGTAGCGGTTCTCGAGGCCAAGGTAGCCCTCGAGGAACTCACGCACCGTCTGGTCCGGTTGCCCTGGCACATGGATCAGCTCTGTCCGGTCGCCCAGCTGTGAGAACATGAGCCCGTACACTGTCCATGCCGCTGGGTTAGCCCAGTACACCCACCTCCACCATATCGGGATCAGCTGCATCCACGTTGCCACATTGTTGTTGTTCATTAGGTTAGGCATGCACACCTATCCTCTTTTTTTAATTATTATTGATTGTTATCTTTCAGAAAAAGTCCAAATCTGGATTAAATATGCAACATATGGTTGGTTTATATAGGAATTAAATGATGCCCAATTTGCCTATGTTCTCTCTAGTTAGCGTTCTAATTAAAGTGAAAAGGGTTAGGGGGTTAATTGACACAGTGAGACTAGTACCTCTCTTCCAATGATGAAGCCGGAGAAGACGTTCCAAAAGATGAAGATAAGGAAGGACAATCCGGCAGCTATCTCAAGGTTAGGTGTTAGTGCGACTGTCATCATTCCGTAGAGTGTGTAGTACATGAAGCTTAGCACCATGTAAAGGACAAACCAAAAGAACTTGACGGCTGTCATCTCGAACCCAATCATTGGGTATACGATTGATGCAAAGATGAGCACTTGGACAAGCATGTAAGGCAATTCAATTGCCATCTGCAAACAGAAATCCAGCATCGGAGTTTAGAAAACATATGCCGATCATTTTAGGTCCAGATTATTTGTTTTACTTTTGAAGAGAATGATAAAGTAGTATTACCTGAGCTATGGTGTAGGCCAAGGTACAGTACATGCCTGCTGCCTTTTCTCGGTAAAGAACAACTCTCTCCATTGCCACAACTGGCTGTAAGATGCTGCAATTCATGAAGCCCAGAAACAGTGCTGATCCATATACAACCCCTAGTATATTGAATACATCTTGCTCCTGTTTTCTGTTGCATAGGAATACAAAGTTATGAGCTAATTGAGGCATGATAAGCTTGCATGAAAGAAAATTATCTCGCTTGTCGTCATTCCTGCTTACATGGTTGAGCCAATTTTCCAGAATACAATTCCAAACATAATTGATACGGCAAACGTGTTTAGGAACCGAACAACATTGTGTTCTGAGTTTTTCCAGTATGCACATCTTTGTTTCCACAGGCAAGCCATGCACTGCGCCCTAAAGTTCTGCCAATATCCTGGGGGAAAATGTAGATCCACGGTGTTTGGCGCTGGTTGCCCCAGCTCATCAATTAGAATCATGTTCTCCCTGCAGAAACAAGGTACATATTTATTGTGTTTTATCTTTTCCCCTATTGCTCAAAGCAGTTTAACAGTACAATTTCTGTAGCTTTATGATTATCTGGCTTACCTGTACAGGGAGGAGCTCCGGTAAATTTCTGCATAGTCCACTCCAATCACATATTCTGTTATGTGTGAACTTATATCCAATACCCATGCTGCTGGGTTTTGTCCCTCTTTTATTCTAGGAACACCAGGTATAGCCTGTGACAAAGCAATTTTAGTATTTTCGTCTCCATCTTGTGTATAGATGTTGAATATCAGACAATCTTACCTCGAAATACTTGATCATGTTGCTAGATAGCGGACCTAATGAACCACTGTATATGATCTGACCACCTCTTTTCATAAGCAAAAGCTGCATTTAGTCAAAATGACCTCAAGTTTAGAAAGGTAATTCTGTAGTACTTACACATAATCATATAAAAGGCTAATTGATTTTCATTAGTAATTATTTGTGAGCTATTAACAGAAGGGAACCCAGGGTGTAAGGGCTAATTGTATTTGATGCTTTATTTATGAAAATATTATGCTGGTTTGGTTTTGTGTAATGAGTAGTTCAATACTCTTTTCGTTCTCTTGGTCTTGACACCACATGACCATGCTTTTCTTTTGATATATTTAAAATTTAGATTTAATCGTACCTCATCAAAAGATTCAAATATCCCAATGCTTGGTTGATGAATTGTGCAGACTACAGTTCGTCCAGTGTCTACTGTCTTTCTTACTGTTCTCATCACAATTGCTGCAGCACGGGCATCCAAGCCAGTGGTTGGCTCGTCCATGAATATAATGGACGGACTAGCTACCAGCTCCACTGCTATTGTTAGCCTTTTTCGCTGCTCAGCTGACAGGCCAGTTGCTCCTGCTATTCCCACCATGGCATTCTTCAGTCCAGTCAATTCAACTAGGTCCATTACTTCATCTATAAACATCTGAAACATGTTTGAAGGGAAATCTTGTTAGATCTATTGTTATATATTAGCTTCAAAGATGATAAAGATTGCAAAAGGTCAATGCTTATACATCTCTTTGGCGAGAGTTAACGTTCGAAGGAAGTCGAAGCCATGCCGAGAACTGTAGTGACTCATGCACAGTGAGGTTAGGGGAGTGAATGTCACTCTGTTCACAGTAGCCCGAGATCCTTGAGAATGTGTCCTGCTTCTTTGGGTATCCTGCTATCCTAATAGTACCTTCAATATATCCTCCAGTTTTTCTTCCAGCCAAAACGTCGAGCAATGTTGTCTTTCCAGCACCAGTGATCCCCATCAGAGCTGTTAACACCCCTGGCCTGAAAACACCACTGACATCTTGCAGCAGTTGAAGCTTTTTCTCTGTTACTCCATACTTCATCATTTCCTGGTGGAAGATATGCATACGTTTGGTCAACACGTGACTGAAAATGAAATGGATGCAATTATTCAGTAAGGCACTATGTGCTCAAGATGTTACCTTAGGCATGTCAACAAAATAGTTGATATGATCAAATACAAGGGAAAGAGGCTGAAACGGGAGGGCAACTTGACCAGTTGATGCATGGCGAGTTCCAACTTCCTGTTTCTTGCACTCCGTTTTTGTCTTTGTGGAATCTATATTAACTTGATGCTTGTGTGGAGCTACAAATTATGAACAAATATGATGGATTTTGTTTGCATTTATGTTTCAATACTTATGAGGATTTTGATAGCTTTGGTATACATACAGTTCATGAACTCTAGTGCAAATATAGTGAGGATGTTGAGGACCAGCGAGAATCCAAATAAAATGCCGACACAAATCCAGTACCAATGCCACTCTGTGAGCAACCCCCTGATCTTGAGGATAGCTTCACCAACTGTTTTAGCATTTGCATAGTAAAATTCCTGTCAGCATGAAAAATCATCATCAGGTCATAACTAATTGCACGGGTTATGTACATTGGATCAAGAATGTTAGTTGAAACAATTGCTTACAATAGCCCATCTTTCATCAAGGAACTCATTTAGGGCAACAGCATTCTGTGCATAGGTGAATGGGGATGTCCAGTATCCCCACTGCAACCATGGTTGGAGGTTATCTGTTTGTATGTACAAAACTGGTAAGCATCTTCGTTGCACAATTCCTCATACATCTTACGTTATTCTGAGCTAAAACATCTAACCTTTTGATATGACAAAGCCTCCAAATATGTAGATTGCTATGAGAGCTGCGGTGCCTAGCATGTTGGCCATTACTTGCGTCCTTCCTATTGCCGCTAAGAAACGATAGAGGCCCATTGACATTTGATGCATGGCAAAAAGTACCAAAAACTGCTGGATGAATCTGCAAGAAGCAAGGTAACTCTTTCTGTTATTCCCGCTTATTCAAGTATTTTGCTCATTAGATATTGAATTGACTAGGAGGGGTACCTGAGAAAGGAAGGTGCGTAGCCAATCACATAGTAGGTTAAGCTGGTCCACAGACCTGTCTCTAGAAGTGACATTGGGAGGCTGATAAGGAATACCGAAGAAAGTAGTGCCCATCCTGGCAATGCTAGTAACTCTCTTTGCTTGTAGAAAGTGGGGAGTCGCTTTATTGTCATTCCAATTTCAGTCATGCCATTGAAGTTTACTATCACAACAGCCATAAAGAGTGATCCCATGTACTTATTGGCATCGAGTACAGTTTTATGGTTCATATTTGTTCGAAGGAAAACCGTTGAGATCACCAAAGCCATAACAGTTATCTGTACAGTCTTAAATATATGAAGTGGGGAGTTTCTTTTAAGAAGCAATACTTCCCTTGAAAAGCATGCCTTGAAAATATTCCATCTGGAGATCCTGCGAGTTGCACTTGTTATAATCTCCTCTCTCTTTTCTGTATTGTTTGTCCTGCAGAGACCGTCTTTCGCAGGTTGTGGGAGATAGGATGAACGGAAAGATTCTGCAAATTTTTCGATTGACCGGTATTGATACTTATTTTCATCACCAATCCAGTATTGCTTTTGATCCATCTTCGAGGTCACCTGGTCAAATGAAGAAAAGTTGCTGTCAGTTACTTGCATTATTATGCACGAACAAGTACATATAACATAATAGTGAATTTTGTGGATGGAATTGCAACTCATGTACTGCATGCTACATTGTTACTTTCTGATATTTATGCACTGGTTGCCCTCAAGTTAGCAATATAGATTTATTCAGTAGTTCCCTCTTATTAGAGTTTATAATCTAATACCTCTTGAAGGAAATCAGCTACATTCTTCCTGCTGGGGCATTTGAATCCCATAATTTCAAAGAAACCAGTAGCATTTTCTCGAGGACCATGATATACAATTTGCCCCTCGCATAAAAGGATTATGTCGTCAAATAATTCCAACGTCTCAGGAGGTGGTTGAAGCAAGGAAATAACCACAGTGAGATCCATCAGATGAGCCATTTGTTGGAGAAATTTTACGATCTCGTATGTGGTGGAGCTATCTAGACCTGTTGATATGTCATCCATAAAGAAGCATCTTGCTAGACCAACTAGCATCTCTCCTGCATTAATGAATTCATCTTAAAAATATAGCAACAATGACAAATTGATAAAAGAAAACCAATGTTGATTACATTGTCAATATTTATAGTTGTTAACTTTGGTACTGGCACCATCTTCTGTATAACTGGCATATTTGTAAGCAGAATAGGCTATGGAAAATATATATTATAAATGCAGCACATTGCAGTGTGGGTACCTTCAAGCAATCTACTTAATTTCTAGTTACATCTGACATATTCGTAAGCAGAATAGGCTATGGAAAATATATATTATAAATGCAGCACATTGCAGTGTGGGTACCTTCCAGCAATCTACGTAATTTCTAGTTACATCTGACACATTCAGAGTTGCCCTTATTCAGTAGAATAAATATCATCCTCAAATTATTTTTTCTGGAGAACAATACAGAGTTCAGCAAGAAGAGAGCATTCTATAATATCGTGACCGGCTCACTACAAAAGTACACGTATACTGTTTTCATAGTCCATTTAATCGAACATGTCAATAAATTATGGTGTCATTTTGACATTTTGTTACTTTACAATCTTTTCATTGTGGGTTTAACTAGGATCTTTGTTTCATCAAGCAATACTGTACAGAATATAAGTTGTTGAGGTGATAAAAATTTAATTGTGCCAAGGACTATAACATAAACCCTTTTTTATTATTATAACATAAGGTCGCATTAGAAAATGCACTCTATAAAGTGGGAACAGAGGGTGGTAAGAGGAACAAGATACATAGTAAAAACTATAGAATCCTTACCAATCGTGGCTCTCTTTTTTTGTCCTCCTGATATGCCTCTTCTCAGCTCATCCCCCACTAGGGTATCTGCACACTCGGACAAACCAAGTATCTGCATTTACACAAAGTTTGTGATTATGTTATGAAGACAAATGTATAAATTAAAAAGTTACGAATTTACCTTGATAATATAGTTTGTTGTAAGGTTGCTTCCTTCTCCGAAGGTGGTAGCCTGCAGAAAACAGACTTAAGTAATTGGGGAACTGGATTCCAGTTTTACCAAAATTGGCGGAAAATAAAATTAGTAACCTTAATAAGCGAGTCAAGATCTTGGTCCACTTTGTTGATGACACCTTTTTTCCTTCTTATTGCTTCTCCCAGCATCTCTAAGGCCACCATTTCAAACAGGAATTTTGCATTAGTATTTATGTCATGCAAAGGAAAAATAATACCTTGAAAGGAGTGCTCCTTAATTTTCAGTGTCTGGGTTTGGTTATAAATTAGCTCATTCATATACACGGGAACTAAAGTTATATCCCCATACCCAAGAGGGAGTCTCACCAAATTCATTATTGGTTCCCAACATCTTGGAAGAGAAATCAATCGTCTCTCTGACGGTCATCTCAGCATGATGAAGATCATACTGGCTAATGTAGGCATGCAGGTATTGAGGTGTTGAGGAATTCACTTCTTCTCCATTGTACATGACCTTTCCTGTGAGCTATTAAGAGAGATGATATCAAGAAAAAAGCAATGCTGATTAATCAATGATTGTCTTGTTAGTAAGTGGTTTCGGTGGCAAGTAGATAACTCAGTCTACCTTCAAAGAAGAATCCAACTTTCCTGCCAATGCTTTTAAAAATGTAGTTTTCCCAGAACCAGGTGCTCCTAGAAGAAGTGTCATCCTGATTATGTAACGGGATCACAAAAATGCAGCATGTTAGATGAGTAAATTAATGAATGATGAATTCCTGATCTGGAGAGTTACATGTTTTTCAGTGGAACACTTATTCTGAGATAAACAGTATCAATCATTGTCGATTTAGTAAAAAGTAGAGCTGCTTACCGTGATGGACGAATTGTCCCTCTTGCTCCATTTATAATTTTGATAGGTTTTTTCCTTGTGGTACACATGTGTGAAGATGTTGCCAATTCCTGCACAAACAATTTTAGAACTATGATTTCGAATGTGACTTACCCAACAGTATCCATCTTAAATGAAACTTCTGGATTTAAACATACATATGTGATACTATAGAGATGTTAAACTGCATGAAAACATGCAATGTCATTTTGGATGCAGGGGCTGGAGATGTGCTTTGATGTCCATTTATTGTTAGATTGTTTTGGTCAATTTATACTAGGTTGATGTACACTATCTCAACTTGCTGGCCCCCGCAAAAAAAAAAAAAAAAACTTGCTAGCCCCAGAACTATTGCTGCACTCTCTTTACTTTCTCTTGTCTATTGTCAGGCATTCCTGGTCGTTTTCCTTTCTATGGGTGTTGTGACTTGCAAAGTAATCTATCTGCTTGTCGTTTGGCGTTACAGTTTCCAACCTTCTGTGCAGGTAGTCGTGGATTACTTTGGCTGTGTTAGGGGCGTTCTCAGGCTCTACTGTGCAGGAAATGCTGGCGCGTGCTGTACTTTCGGTACATCTCATGAGAAATCAACTACTGGCAAGGTAAAATTCTGCTTAGGTTATCAGATGCTGTCAAAACGAACCTTGGCTAAACTGCTGGAGGTAGTGACTGAACATTCAGAGTTTCCACAAAAATGTGTAGATTACTCACTGAAAGAAATAGCGCGCTATAGCGTCATGAGAATTGTCTCGCTAAATAAATCAGTGTACAATGTCTTGCTAATAGCACACTATAGCGCGATATAGCACACTAATAGTGTATTTTAAGGTTCTCGCTATTTTGCTGTAGCATGCTATTTTTTCCTTGAGATTACTGCCAGTGTATAATCAATATTCATACCCCCAAGGGACACAATCCATATATCTTTATTTATATTTGATTGGAATCCGCCAACCACTAGAAATAACTGCAATCCTAATTATGCTTACTTGATCAATGCTGTTCTATTTTTATATTGTTGTTCTTAATAGATGTAGCACCAGAAAGTTGGTTAACTAGAGAAGGCAGTAGCGTTAACTCTTCAGTCAACCGCCTACAATGCAGCTAAATACGAGTAGCTATTTAGCTGTAGCAAAACGGCAATTAATTTTGATGTTTTTGGCCTTACATAGGTTTTTTTTTTCTTTCTTTGTGTGATGTGATGTGATCAGAGAGACGTATGTGACCAGCGTTTGATCTGCTGCATTAAAGCCGTTGCCCTCATCCTGGTCGCTAAACCGATTTAAATAAAAGAAGACTTGGCTAAACCAAACGAGTACTCTCTAATTTAGTCTATCCTAGTATAAACAACGGCTTTATTTATTCCTTAAAAAAACAATTGCCTTATTGGGGAGAGAGATACTTGGATGCTGTTTCTTTCTTTGGTAGGCCTTACCTATCCATCAATTCAGCCGCGGGTCTACGAAAGAAACAGGAGTATGTCTGATGATGTCAAACGGGATAGCGTGATGGGCCAGCTAAAATACTCAAGTGACCACTAGGATTTTCCACGTAGCAACTTGGCTAACCATGAATTCCATTTTGACCCAGGATTTGGTGCTCCCTTGTTTCTCACCGTTAGATTTCGATCCTAGGTGGTAGTTTTTTTGTGTGTGTGCGTGTGTGTGTGTGTGTGTGTGTGTGGGGGGGGGGGGGGTGATTAAGGTGCCAGGTAGTTTGCATCTTTCCCAGGTAAACGAAGAGAACATCTGTGTAATGCAACCCTGTACTTTGATGATTTCAGCCAGACGTGGGGCCCAAACAGATGGGTGTTGGTAGTTGGGACGCATGAAACATTGGCAGGTGGGTGCGCGCTGTGAAAAGATTCGCTAGTCATTTTTACAAATTTTCAACATTAGGCTGAAAAACTGAAAAATTCTAGCATGCAATTTCCTTCGGTTTTTGGTGCAGAACTAGCAAATTTGCAGTTTACAGTAATATTAGAAGTCTGAGAAATTTGGCCGCGAAATTCTTTTTCTTTTCATCATCCTCTTCTTCTTCCACAAAATGTGCCTTTTGAAGATCTAAGTACCGCCAGTTGACTTGTGCGCGTTGGTCAAGCGCCTGCATATTAAGAGGCTTGGCCGGCCACGTGCTACCATTGATCGTACTTAATCATACGGGACCTGCGTAGTCCTGCTGCGGCTACCAATGGCTATCTACCATGGTACTGCGGCTGCCAATGCTATCTACCATGGTACTACGGCTGTAAGTGTTCATTAGTAAGACGTTACTGACTACGTACTGGAGTAGTGAACACTGGATGAACGTTCGGTACTGATGGTTTCCATAGCACCGGATGATTTCCATTCCATTTCTGCCGTTTTTCTTCACTGCCAGATGCAGATGCTGGATCTGGATGGAGGGTTTCCACAAGCAACTTATCTAGTATTTTCTTAACTAGTAACAAGGTTTTTGGCGGGGTTAACTAGTAACAAACTGGTATTTATTTTTCTCAAAAGAAAAAAAGAAAAAGAAAAACCAGGTTTTTTTCTCAGCGAACAAACAAACAAGTGCCGCTAGCTGATCCAAGCACTGCTTGATCTCACTTGTTTGGTTAGAAAAAAAAGCTCTGCTTGATCTCACAACCCCTTGTACGTGTCTCACCAGATCTCCCTTGCCTGCAATGCATATCCCATGCATGCATCCACTATACGTATATCCAAGCGCTTTTTTCTTTTACAAATATACTAACAGCATGAGGATATTTATTTATATGCAACATATATACCTGGGCGGCGTTGACGGCGCAGTTGAGCAGCGTGGGCAGCGCGCGGCGGCCCACGCGCACGTCGGCCTCCACGGTGAGCTCCTCGAACCGCACCTCCACCTTGGCGGCGTCGACCCCCAGCCTGCGGGGCAGCATGCAGCTTACACTCATTAATTAATCAGTTTATTATGCTGCCGGCCGGGGTCTCCTATTGCATCTCCTCTTGCATTTATTTGTGGTTTCGTCTGGGAAACTCTCAGCCCGAACTGATCGCCCGACAAAACCGGCCGATCCTGCATGCGGCCCGCATGATCGAGAAGCCAGACACACACGTATTACGTACAGATCGCTGCATCATGCATACGTACCTTTCCTTCTTCTCCCGGAGCATCTGGAGGAACCCACGGTTGTCCTCATGGGTGAGCGGCGGCGGCGGCCCGGCCCTCACCTCCGACGCCGGCGGCGCCTGCTCGGCCTCCCAGCTGTGCTCCATCCTCTCGTTCGTTCGGCTAGCTTCGCGCACGAGCAACGCCGGCGGTGGCTGCTAGCTTGTGCAGACTAGACGGCGGGTGAATGGGCGCGCACATACATGGGTATATAGCTGCTTGTACCAGAACGAAACGAGATGCTAGTAGAAGATAGTAGTAGAAGTATAAGAAGCAAGGGAAGATATATTTGGCGTTGCGTTTAAAGGTGTTGGTGCTACCCATCTCGCAGTCGTATATATAGCGGAGTTCTACGGCCCAACGCCACTCCCATTTAATTTCTAGGACACCTTCTTCCTTTTTTCTTTTCTTGGACACGCTCTGGTCGATTCGGTTAATTATATCCTTAATTGTACACGTATGACGATATTAGTATTGGGCAGCAAGTCATTTCAAAATAAATAATCTATGATGTGTCATGCAGGCACATTCAAATGGTAATTACGGGTTAAGTATGCAAAACGAAGACAAATATTTTAACCTTATCTTTTGACGATTAAGTGATAACTGCGCGCATGTGACAATGATATTGGTGATCACGGCCATGCCGACTCCGGTGCATGAATGCTATTCCTAGCTACGGTTGTGCTGTACAGTAGCATGCATGTCACTGGTGTCTGGTCTGAATCTAAAATCTTCAATGCATCACCACTTCTTTCATCAGTGTACGTAGTCCCCAAGGACAAGCTCATCATCGCAGCACTGTTTTAATTTTTCTCGAATACGCCGCGGTTGGCGTATCATTGCATTGATGGGGAAGAACATACAGAGTGGTGTCACGGTCGCGTACACAAGAAGGCGTGGTCGTGACACAATATGAGCATAGGGGGAGGGGAGGGGGGGGGGGGGGGGGGGTGTTTGCTCAGCCCCTTACAAATAACACTCGCCTATAGGGATGATGATGCTAAGTCCTTTCGCTCCGGCGTAGGCCCAGGAGCGGGCGTCGTCTTGGATCGCGGCCAGGAGGGAGGCGGAAGAGGGCGTGGCCTTGTCGAATATGATAGCGTTGCGGTGGCGCCAGAGAAACCAAGCCGTGAGAACGGCGATGGTGGAGAGCCCGCGTCACCGATCTTGGGGGAGTTGGAGCATCGCCGCGCTAAGCCAGTCGAGGAACCCAAGTGATCCGTCTGGTGCGGTGATCGTGGGACAACACCAGGAGAGGATGCCATGCCAGATGATGCGGGCGAAGACGCATTCGACGAGGATGTGGTGTAAAGTCTTGGCGTGCTGGGAGCAGAGCACGCATGCCGGTTCATGCTGCAAGCCGCGATGGGCCAGCCGGTCAGCCGTCCAACAGCGGTTGACGGATGCGAGGTAGATTAAGAATTTGACCGATAGAGGGGCTCCCGATTTCCACACGAGACGCCAGTGCTCAGAGGTCGTGGATCCAGTGAATATAGCGTTGTAGCATGAGGAAGCGGTGTAGACTCCATTTTCCGTCCACTTCTAGTGGATGGTGTCGGGCTCAACAGTAAGCACAACAGCCCGCAATCTGAGCCACACGTCCATGTATTCAAGCGCGGCCGCCGGGCTGAGATGTCCATGGATGTCCTGAATCCATGTACGGTCCTGCAGAGCGGCAACCACAGTTCGCGAGCGGCGGTGTCGGTTGGGCACTAGGGCCACGAGGCTCGGAGCGATGTCCTGGAGGGAACGGCCGGAGAGCCATTTGTCGGTCCAGAAGTGACAGGAATTGCCATTGCCAAGAGTCCAAGTCGTCGAGGCCCGGAAGAACTGTAGGGCCTCGGGGTCCGAAGGTGGCTACAGATGAGACCAAGGACGAGAGCCGTCTGAAGCGTGGAGCCACAGCCATCTAACACAGAGTGAGATACCGGTGCGGTGCAAGTCGCGAATTCCAAGGCCGCCGAGCTCGATGGGGCGGCATACCCTTGCCCAGCTCACAAGGCAGCATCCAGCCCGGGCATCTTTACGACCATGCCAAAGGAAATCACGGATGATCCGGTTCGCCTTCTTTAGAATAGGGGGGGACAGCGCCATGGCCAGCAGGATGTGCACGGGCATGGCTGTCAGCACTTGCCTGACCAGAGCAAGGCGTTCGCCGCGCAAGAGGAGTGCGGCCTTCCAAGTCGCTAGCTTACGCAGCAGTTTGTCGATGAGGGGTTGTAGGTGGGAGGCAGGCACCTTGTGCAGGGAGAGGGGAAGGCCAAGGTATTGGATGGGGAAGGCCGCAACCGGGCAGGCCAGGGAGGAGCCAATGGCGTCGGAGGCCTCGGGAGTGCACTGGATCGGCGCCGCGAGGCACTTGGCGAAGTTTGTGTGGAGGCCCGACGCAACCCCAAAGAATTCGAGAAGGCCGCTGACGATGGCAAGCTCGTGGGGGTCGGAGTGGCAAAAGATGACCACATCATCCGCAAATAGGGAGATGCTGGAAGCAGCCTGACGTGCCGTGAGACGCCGGATGATGCCTTTGGCGACCGCGCACTGAAGGAGCGAGTTCAGTGCGTCGATGACGAGAGTGAAGAGCATGGGCGAAACCGGGTCTCCCTGTCGAAGGCCCTGGTGATGAGGAATGGGAGGGCCCGGAGTGCCGTTGATCATTACGCGCGTGGAGGCAGTGGAGATGAGAATAGAAACCCACTCGCGCCATCTCGGCCCAAAGCCCAGATGCTCAAGGATCTGGAGCAGGAAAGGCTAGGAAGCAGAATCGAAGGCACGAGCTATGTCTAGCTTGAGGAGGACCCGAGGAAGTCGAAGCCGGTGTAGTTGCCTTGTCGTTTGCTGGACGAGGATGAAGTTGTCATGCACACTCCTGCCCGCGATGAATGCACTTTGGTTGGAGGATACCATCTCGCCAAGTCGGGGGGCCAGCCGCAAGGAGAGGACCTTGGCGAAAAGTTTTGCGACAATGTGAATAAGACTGATCGGGCGGTAGTCGAACAGGTTGGCCGCGTCCGGTTTCTTGGGTATCAAGGTGATAAGGGCCTCGTTGAGCCGCTGGAAAGCACACCCGTTAAGCGCATAGAGCTTGTCAAAGACGGCGCATAGATCGTGCTTGATAATATCCCAGCAAGAACGTAGGAATTCCGCCGTGAATCCATCGGGGCCAGGAATTTTGCCGGATGGAAGCCGTTTGATGGCTTCCTAGATCTCCTCAGAGGTGAATGGGGCCTCAAGCTCCGACAGGTCAAAGGAGGGGTGGCCAATGGCGTCGAGGTCGATCGTGAGGCCGCGATCCTCTTGGGGCCCGAGGATGGTCGAGAAGTGATCATAGACAGCGCGGGCGAGGTCGGCCTCCCCGGAGACACGCATCCCATCAACAGTGAGGTCAAGTATCTTGTTTTTACGAGAACGGTGAGCCGCCTGAATCTTCGAGAAGGCGGATGCAGCTTCTTCCTCTTTGAGCCAACGTAGCCGAACGCGCTGACGCGCAATGGAGCGCTCAAGAGACGCAAGACCAAGGTATTTGCATTTGAGTTCACGCCGGAGCCAAGTCTGGGCGGGAGAGAGAGGCCAGAGGTCCTGGGCCGCATCGAACCTCGCAATAAGTTCACGGGCGACGCCAAGCTGGGTGGTGATGCTGCTGGTGACACGCGAGCTCCATCTTTGGAGGTTCCGGGCCGGGACTTTTAAACGCGCAAAGAATCGCCGGAAAGGGTCCGGGTCGGGGGCCACAGAGTTCCAGGCATCCAAAACGGTCTGGTGAAATCCATCCAAGGCAGGCCAAAATCTCTGGAAGTGAAAACGCCTGCCCCCGGAGAGCGGGGAGCGGAGTCAATGAGCAGGGGGCAGTGGTCAAATGCCGCAGATGAAAGGCACCGAAGGAGGCAGTGCGGATGCGCCGTCTCCCAAGATGGGGTGCAAAGGACACGGTCATTTCGGACCAGTGTGGGGTTCGTTTGCTCATTGGACCAGGTGTATCGCTGGCCATGCATGTAAATATCATAGAGGCCATGATCTGAAATGAAGCGACGGAAGCGGTTCATCGTGCGACGGGAAATACGATCATTGTTCTTATCTGCCGCAGAGGTGATCATATTGAAATCACCCCCAAGGAGCCAGGGGCCAGAGATGGTCGCGCGTAGGTCTTGGAGTTCATTGAGGAATGCGAGCTTCGCATCATCACCTTGAGGGTCGTAGACCCTAGTCAGCCACCAATGCGAACCACCTGAGATTGGGCTGACGACCGCAGAGACATGATGATCACCGATCATCGGGTTGGAGAGGGAAATCATGCTAGTCTGCCAAGCAAGGATGATGCCGCCCCGGGTGTCAATCGCCGGGAGGAAGAAGAACCCATCAAAGTGGCTGCCAAGGGTTTCGAACACGAGGGCAGGCGAGACCGAAGAAAGCTTGGTTTCTTGCAAACATACAACAGAGGGGGATGCGATGTTAATAACTGTGTGGACGGCAACACGCTTAGCCCGGCTGTTGAGGCCTCGGACATTCCAAAATATCACTTTTAGGTTTTCATCCATGGAGAATGATTGATACACGGTGGGAGAACCCAAAGGTAGAACTCATGCCATGATCTGGCATGGCTGGGAGGAGGAAGGGGCAAGACCCTCAAGGACAGCTTGGGGGAGATGCCATCCATAAAAGTCCGCGAAGGCGCAAACGACTTCGGTCGTGAGAGGGCGCTCAAAGAGCTTGTAGTACCGATCTAAGATGGCATCCGACACTGGCTCATCCTCTTTTAGAAGACCCAAGCCAAGAAGGAGGACGCGCTTCGCCTTCGCCTCGGAGTCGAGTCCGCGATCAGCTCTGGCGATGCGCAAACTGCGACGCGGAGTGAAGTTTGGCGGGACGTTGCAACGACCACGCCGCGGAGTGGGGGCAGGCAGGACGGGGTTCACCGAGGCACTGATGGACTCCAGGAAACCTTGGAGTGGGGCAACGTGGGCGGGAGAACGTTGCATGGCCATGCATGCAGGGGAGGTGCGTGGCACATCCGGAGTCGTAGTCGTGGGCGGGGTTGCATGTGGGGCGGGGTCCACCACAAGTGGACAAGGAATGGGATCCGAGCCAGCAGGGGGCAAATCTTCCTCGCGAACCGCGCGCGGCGGGGATGGGGTGAAGGACGAATTCGAGGCATGGTCCGCCAATCCCACAGCGGGCCCAGAGGAGGGAACAGGTTGGCAGAGGCTGATCTCAGGGACAGGATCAGGTTGGCAGACGATGGTCATCTCAGGGGCAGGATGGAAGGAGTAGACCTCGGGCTGCGAAACCAAAGCGGGCGAGGAGGGGCCCGCGCACGGCCTACCAACCAAGGCAAGATTGGTTGGGGCCAACGGCGAGGAAGGTTTTGGAGCCGCGGGAGGCACACGCGGCATGATCTGGCTGGGAGGCGCCCGCGTAGAAGTGGCTGGTGGGGCCAGCAGCGGGGTTTGAACATGAGCCGTTTGAACAGCCGGGACTGGCGCCATCACGGTCTCGGCGTGGTCAAAAGGCGGGTTAGGCCACGTCAGGCGCAGGGCCGGAGGGACCCGTGCAGCGGGTGGGGTGACGGAGGGGTGCGGGCCTAGCACACCTTGCCAACCCTAGTGAGGCAAAGGCCGGCGGCGAGAACCAACGCCGGCGCCTGGGCCGGAGCGCTGAGGACGGCGGTCGGAGCGCCCATCGGTGTGCCGGGGAGGGTGCTTGTGGCGGCGCGGCCATGGGCCCGGGACAGGGGGGAGCCACAGTCGGGGTCGTCGTCGGCATCCGGGGCCGCGCCGGGCGGCGGCGGGCTGGCTGGGGAAGCGTTAGTCCTCGGTCTCTTCAACGTGAATAGAGACCGGATAGCGAATCAGAGGTCTCGCGAATCGGGAAACACGATCCGGGTCAGCACGATGGTCGATCCCATTGTGTGCCGGCAGAAGGAGCTCCGAGGAACGCGAGATGTTGTCCGGATTGGCAGTCCAGGCGAGGAGGCGGAACACGGACATGTCGTGCCCAGAACTCGTCTCCGGCGCCAGCTCTTCGATGAGGCAGAATGGGGTGAGCAGGAACTCGGCGGAGGAGCACGACCAAGCATGATCCGGAATACCGCGGATCGAGATGCGCACACGGAAACGCGCGGTCACCGGCTCCCCGCCGGTGAGGTGGCACCATGGGCTGAACAACAGTCGAAAGCGCGGGGCACGGAGACTGCCAGCCGCGACACAGGCACGATCATCACGGGATCGGAAACGGATGAGGAAGTCACCAGGATGATGATGGTGTACAGAGAACTCGCCGCGGCGGAGGTCGAAGGACGCCCGGAGAGCCTCGGAGACCTCGTCCACGGAGATGCCGACACGGTTGCTGGCGACGGTGGCCACGAGGGTGGAATGCAGAGCGAGCTCTGCCTCCTCCATCTCTGCGCTCCAGGGTAGGTAGCAGACCGCCGACGCCGGGCGCAGGGATGGGTGACCCGACATGGGTGATGCCGCACGAGAGGTCGGGCCTGAGGACGCCGAGGCCTACGGGGAGACACGCACGGAGGCAGCGGGCCGGGGCGCTGAGGCAGAGGGCAGGAACACGGAGGCCGGCAAAGAAGGACTGGCCGTAGCCACAGGCGAGGACGACACGGTCCTGGCCCCGGAAAACGCGGGGCCGCTGGGACCGGCCACACTCGTCTCCGACGACCCAGGGGAGCAAGGGCGGCGCCGCTTGGGGGAAGGCGAGCCCGAGGGGTGGGAGCGCGGGGTGGTGCAGAACCTGGCAACGTGGCCGTAGTGCCGACAGCGGCGGCAGCGAACATCGCGACGACACTCCGACCGGCGGTGATCAGGACTCGGGCTGAGGCACCGCGGGCACTCAGCGGTCCGTGGGGCGGCGGAGTCCCGACGGGGAGCGGCCCGAGCACGACGAGGGGGGCGCGGATGCAGACGAGGGCGCCGGTCGCGGCTCCGAACCTCGACCCAGCCCTCCTCCGCCGGCGGGATCATGGGCTCGTCCACCGGAAAGATGCGGTGGATCTCTGAGCGCGGGCGCGGGCGGGCGGGGGCGGCCATCGGGGAAGGCGGCGGGGGTGAGGCCAGGGCCTGGGCGTAGGAGGCGGGGAAGGGCGAGCCAGGGGAGCCCGCGGGGCTGGCGTCCCGCCAGCGGAGCTCCCGCGTCCGCCCGTGACCAGAGGGGGGGAGGGGGTGGCCATGGCGGCCAGCAACAAGGTCGTCGGAGCGGGAGGGGTGGTCGCCGGGGCCGGAGTGGCCGCCGGCGGGGCTCAGAGCGGGGAGCGGGGAGCGGGCTCAGAGCGGGCCGTATCGCAACACTGTTTTAAGTCTAGTCATAGTGAGCGAGGACTAAATTATATATAGTACTCACTCCGTTCCTAAACATAAAGCATAGGCCTTTTTACCTATTTCAATATAGACTACGTATGAAGCAAAATGAGTGAATCTTCACTCTAAAATATGTCTATATACATCCGTATATAGTCTATATTAAAATCTCTAAAAAGACTTATATTTAGGAACAGAGGGAGCAGTGGCGGAGCTAGGCAGGTTCTTGGGGGGGGGGGGGGGGGGCAAAGTGTATATTTTTTGTACTCCAAGCACCCCTTAAAAAATTTCTTCCTATTTTTTATTAGGGGGGGCATGGCCCCTGTCCGCCGCTGAGAGGGAGTAACATGCATATGTTACTAGTCTATATAAATTAGAGTAGCGAATAGTGTCATAGGTGTGATAACATAGTGATCTTTATTTATTACTTTGTAGAGTCATTTTGCATTAGGAAGCCATATGTGATGGTAATATATATTATGTTACTCAATTTGTCTCTCTCCGTTTGAATTACTTGCCACATCACCTTTTTTGCTTATGTGACATGCATGTTATTAGCTATGTTAGGGCATCTCCAACGGCGACCCACAAATTTCCTCCCGCATCCGTCCGCGGACAGGGGGTACCAGTCCGCGGACACGTATGCGGGAGACAACCATCCAACGCCGCCCGTATACATTGACGGAATTCGTGCAAACATGGCGGATTTTCATATAAACCTGACGAGATTCATGCAAACACGCCGGATTTTCATTACATTTGAAACATTTAGGAAAAAAAAGCCTACCCTAAACCTATCCTACGGCAGCAGCCGGCCGTCGTCCACTTCCTTTCTATTCCGCGTCGGCGACCACGTCCTCCATCTGCCGTCTCCATGGACAGCGACGGTAAGACATGTGAAGTGAAGGTGCGGTCTCCGGCGAGGAAGAGTAGAACACGAGAGACGGACCGGCCCACATGGGACACAAGGCCCTGGTGCCACCTGTGCCCTACTCATCCTCGGAGAAGTCTGCCACCTATTCATCGCCGGTGGACATGAGGTCCACGATGGAAATGGTGCCGCCGACGCTGTCATCATCGAACTGGCTCGCCCGATAGTTCATCGGCGGAGCATAGGAGGTGCAACTGGCGTTGTTCTCGTCCACGATCGCCTACAGCTGCGCCTCTGCGGCGGCTACTTCCTGTCGCGCGGACGGCCTTGTAGACCGCACGCTACTCGGCGGCGAAGTTGTGGTACACCACGGCCATGGCCGCCATGCCCTCCTCGTTGGCGCGCTCGCCGTCGATCTGGCCCTCCGCCAGTCGGTGCTGCTCTAGGAGGAACATGTTGTACCGATGTTCCTCCTGCACCTGCTGGAACGTCGACATAGGCGCCGGCGTAGGCTGCTCCTCCGCCATGGCGACTTTGTAGTGCGAATGCGTCTGCTCCATGGAGAAGCCGGCATGCACAGGCGTGGGCTCCTGGGCGGTATCGTCGGAGCCCGTCTCCATCGTGGGGTCGTCCTCGTCGTCGGAGACCTTGGGCGAGCTAGCCGGTATGCCGGCCTCAATCTGCCAGGTGGCCAGCTCGTGCTTCGTCTCCATTGACAGGCTCTCCCATAGAGCGTTGCCACCTGCAGTCATGGCAGATGTGGTGCAAGGGAGGAGGATGTGGAGCGGCTTGTGTTGTGGCGTGGAGTAGACCGAGTGTGGCCGGGTGTGGACACCTTTAAATAGGGGATTCCGGTGAGGCCAGGCGTCCGGGTGCATCAATGCGCGGCGCCGGAGTGGGTTTCTCGTCCAGCAAGCCTGCTTAATGGCGGTATACGCACGGACGGGCATTGAACAGGCGTGGTAGATATCCGTCCCGTCCCGTCCAATAACGTGTCTACGACATTGAATAGGCGTGGACACCGGGGACGGGTCACGGGCGGCGCCCAGGACCGGCGCGCTGCTTCAATGCCGGCGCCAGTGAGAGGTCACGTCCGCTCTATAGCCAACTTCAATGGGGAGCGGCCACTCTACGGCAGCATAAATGCGGGCAGTTGGCACCGTGCGGGAACGCGCACGGGCGAGGGAGGAGGGTTTTGTGTGGGCCAGGGTGGTCAGAAAGCAGGCGTGGGTGCTGTCCAGACGCCCGCAAAGCCCCCTGTCTTCGGTTTGCGGGAGAAAATGCGTCCGGACCGCCTTGGCACAACATGTTCAGACCGCGCGGTCCAACATGTTCAGACCGCGCGGTCCGAACGTTTGCGGGTGGTTTGAGGGTCGGCGTTGGAGATGTCCTTACTCCCACTATGACTAGCCTAATGTACTCGGACCGTTTCTTCGTTAATGATGTTGTTTTTATACCTAGCTAGGTTCTAATTTGAATGATGTAATGTTTGTTATTTGAATGATGTGATGTTTGTTAGTCCTCATGGATCAATGTACAATGACTCCGGGTGTGCGCATGCATGCATGTGGGTACTACAAAGGCAGAGACAGATGCCATCTCTCTCTAATGATGTCACCCGGAGACGACGGAGGAAACAACCAGTAGAGATCATGCATAGATAGCTGATGTCTTTCGTACTACTTGTCTCTTTGTATCCTTTGAAAGTCTTGCGGTGTGATCCATCTCTAGCTTCTCCGTGTCACTAAATAAGCTTCGTGGCGTGGCGACAGATAGGACATGTGCTCACTCGCAAGAGAAGAGGAGGCCAGACAATCTTGCCTTCTCAAAGGATGGCTCATGTGTTAGTTAAGAAGACGTAGGCGGCATCGGACCAGGTAGTGTGCCCCCCTCCGCAAATTGCTGCTGCCAAAAGAAACGACACTCCATCAGCGAGCCATGCTGACCTAACATGTCTCATTTAATCACCGGCCGCCCTTCTGCACCTATAGCTATCAACGCCCGAGATACATCACGAATACTCCTATACGTACCAGTGATCACTGATCAGTACAACAAGTCAATGCATGGGCAACATTTAAGGTGTGCATGGCCGACTGAAATAACATTGCTACTAGTGTGATAATATTTCTTTTTTTTGTTACATGTGATTGTTTCCTAATTTCTCTGCAAAAGGGTATTTCCTCCGTCCGAAAAAATGTGTCTCTCAAATGGATGTATCTAGCATCAAGTTAGTGCTAGATACGTTCATTTGAGGGACAAGTTTGGGACAAGGTTTTCCGGACGGAGGGAGTACATGACTAAAATGCATATGCAATCAACACATCACATCCACGTCACGAGCGCGAACCAATCTGTGGTTGAATGGTTAGAGGGACAGTGGTATCCCCAGCCCACCAGGGTTCAAGTCCTGGTGCTCGCATTTATTCTTGGATTTATTTCAGGATTTCCGGCGATGCGCTTTCGGTGGGAGGAGACGTTCCCGTCGACGACGAGGCGCCTACGGTGACTTCGTAAATTTCAAGATGATATGCTGGCTCAGTCTCTCGGAGGTGCTCATAGGGGTAGGGTGTGCATGTGTGCGTTCATATGAGTGAGTGTATGCGCGTATGTACGAGCGTTTAAGTCTGTACTGATGTTAAAAAAAAACATCCACGTCACGAGCACGCTAGGAGTAAGCGAAGATTTTCTGGATGGATCGGTCTCACCTAATGCGGGCACATCGCACTTCAAGTGCATACTGACCGCTCGAAAAAGAAAGAAAGAACAAAGTGCAAATATGCATCACACATTCTGTCGATGGTATAGGATATCTTTGAATTCCGGTGCGTGGGCAATGTACAGCCTCACCCTCATGTAGGAGTAGTTATATAACATTAAGATGGGTGATTAATTTCATTTTTAGTAGTCAATATCGGGTTGTTGAGATTTTGATAGAATCAGCGTACGGAATCTTACGGTGATGTTGGCAACATAATTTGCTCAGTGGCAATCATTTGAGTGCAGGCAGGCGCAGGCAGGGCCCATGATTTACCAAGCTATGTTCTATCTGGTCCTTGTTTGCTCACGGCTCTGGGCTGTGTACCTCTAGGCGGTTGTGTGCGCCTGTAGCCGCGTGGCGCGGTGTCCTCGGCTCGGCTAGCCACGGGATTCGCTCCAGTGAGTGCGGCGGCAGCAACGGCGAGGAGATGCTTCGCCCGACGACAAGGCTGTCCTCCATTTGCAGCGGCGCGGTGGCTCCTGCCGCGTCGTTCTCCTGCGTCGCGCGGGCGGTGGTTCTTGTCTTCTAGACGGCGGTGGACTTAGAGCTCACCGGTGGCTGGTCTAGGCTCGGCCCAGATCTGGTGAGCTCACGGTACCGTGATTAAGTTTTTTTTTTAAATTCAGATATATTCATCTTTAATCATGACATTCATTTACCCTCAGTCATGATAGTACAATGAACACCATAAATAATAGTAAAAATTTGATCTAGATACATAAACCACCTAGCGATGACTATAAGACTGAAACAAACCGAATGCGCGCTGCTCCATCGCCCCTTCATCACCGGGGCCGGACAAAACTTGTTATAGTAGACAGTTAGAAAGTCGTCATGCTCACCAGCAAAAAAAAAAGTCATCATGCTAAGGCTCCATAGGAGATAGGACCAGTGCACCAAATGAGCAACCAATGCGGATGACGAGACGCGTAGAGCGAAAGGATCCAACCTGAAAACACGCGAAGACCAAATTCAAGTATAGATCCAACAAAGCCAACCACCGACCAAATCCTGCGAGATCCGCCAGAGACATACCTCCACATGCCCTCCGACAATGCTAGACACACCACTAGAACCAAGGCTAGGCGGAGAGAACCTTATTTTATCTTCAGGGAGCCGTCGCCGTCTCGTCTTCCTGAGCAGGACACAAACCCTAACAAAACTAAAAAAAACAACTAAAAACGGAGCCCTCCCACCGGCAAGGGCTGGGATCCACCGCGCCCCCATGGCCCTAGGGCCACCAGAGACGAGGCAAACCACCGGCGGCACCGGCAAGAGGGAGAGGAACCTTAAGCTTTTCTGGAGGAGACGTCAGCTGCGTTTTTTGAAGAGGAGACATCAGCTGTGTTTTTTTGGAGAGGAGACGTCAGCTGCTTTTTTTTGAGAGGAGGCGGAGACACAGTGATTAAGTATGATGATGGTGTAAGCAACCATGCTCACACATTGAATGATGGCGTAAGGTCATCTCCAACGCCGACCCTCAATCCGCCAGCATACGTCTGGACCGTGGAAGCTATCTAATACGGGCCTGTATCGGTCCGCAGAGCGGTGCAGACGTATTTTCTCGTGCAAACCAGAGACAAACGTGGGGAGCTTTGCGGGCGTTCGGACCGCTGCCACGCCCGCGTTCGACCGCACTAGCCCGCCAAAAACCCTCCACCCGCCACTGCCGCACTTTTCTTTCGATGCACGCATCGCTTACCGCGCCGCATTCATTCCGGCCCAGATCACGCATGGGCCGACATTGATGCCGCAATGTGACCGGAAGTAGGGCGGCGCTACCAACGCGACCTCTCGGGAGTCGTCGCTTCAATGCGAACACAACTTCCCAAGGAACCAACTCCGACTGCTCCGGCGCATTGAAGCGACTGACCGACCCTTCCATGGCCTAGCCGTGATTATTTAAGCCGCACTCCGGCGCCGTCCCTATCGCAATCTATTCGCTCTTCCTCCTCCTCCCTTCTCCCCGCCCATCTCCCTCCACAACTCCGGCGATGGGCAAGTCGTGGGCCTCGGCGCCGGCAGGCGGCGGTTCCGGGACGGGCTCCGACGGATCATGGCGCCGCCGCCCTCAAACTCTGGGGTCGCCGTCCTCATCGTAGGGCGGCTCCTCGACTAAAGCGGAGACCATCATCTCCTCTGGCGACGAGGAGGACCAACCGCCGCAGTAGCAGTAGTCCACGCCGGCGGTGTGGACCAGGTGTACGCCGCTGATACGTCTCCGTCGTATCTACTTTTTCAAACACTTTTGCTCTTGTTTTGGACTCTAATTTGCATAATTTGAATGAAACTAACCCGGAATGACGCTGTTTTCAGCAGAACTACCATGGTGTTGTTTTTGTGCAGAAATAAAAGTTCTCGAAATTGGACGAAACTTTTTGGTGATTTTTTATGAAATATATAAAAAGTACTGGAGCCAAGATCCACAGGAGGGGACCTACCAGTGGCCCACGAGCCACCAGGACGCGACCACCCCCTTGGGCGCGCCTTGGTGCCTTGTGGGGCCCACATGGATCCACTGACCCTAATCTCAAGCCTATAAATTCCTATTTTCGGAGAAAAAAAAGAAGAGAAGAAGTTTCATCACGTTTTACGATACAGAGCCACCGCCACCTCCTGTTCTTCATTGGGAGGCCAGATCTGGAGTCCGTTAGGGGCTCCGGAGAGGGGGATTCGTCGTCATCATCATCACCAACGCTTCTTCATCACCAAATTTCATGATGCTCACCACCGGGAGTGAGTAATTCCTTCGTAGTCTTGCTGTACGGTGATGGGGCTGGATGAGATTTATCATGTAATCGAGTCAATTTGTTAGGGCTTGATCCCTATTATCCACTATGTTCTGCGATTGATGTTGCTATGACTTTGCTATGCGTAATGCTTGTCACTAGGGCCCGAGTGCCATGATTTCAGATATGAACCCTTTATGTTATCATGAATATATTTGAGTTCTTGATCCTATCTTGCAAGTTATACACACCTATTACGTGTTATGATCCGCATACCCCAATGTGACAATAATTGGGATTCTTTCCGGTGATTACCATAGTTTGAGGAGTTCATGTATTCACTATGTGTTAATGCTTTGTTCCGGTTCTTTATTAAAAGGAGGCCTTAATATCCCTTAGTTTCCTTATGGACCCCGCTGCCACGGGAGGGTAGGACAAAAGATGTCATGCAAGTTCTTATCGCAAGCACGTATGACTATAGAAAGAATACATGCCTACATTATATTGATGAATTGGAGCTAGTTCTGTGTCGCTCTAGGTTGTGACTGTTATATGATGAATGTAATCCAACACAATTATTCATCACTAATCCAATGCCTACGACTTTAACATATTGATCTTTGCTAAGTTACTACTACTGCTGTTACAATTGCTACAAAACTGCTACTGCTACTCTTACTGTCACCGTTGCTATTGCTACTATTACCACTGCTATCAAACTATCATATTATCGTGCTACCGATCACTCTGCTGCAGATATTAGTTCTCCAGGTGTGTTTGAATTGACAACTCAACTGCTAATACTTGCAAATATTCTTTGGCTCCCCTTATGTCGAATCAATGAATTTGGGTTGAATACTCTACCCTCGAAAACTGTTGCGATCCCCTATACTTGTGGGTTATCAAGACCTTTTTCTGGCGCCGTTGCCGGGGAGCATAGCTATATTTGCTGAGTCACCTGGGATTTATATCTATTGATCACTATGAAGAATTTGAAGGATGATAGAACCAAGATTGTTCCCTCTGGGACGAGGGGAGGTAAGGAACTGCCATCACACTCTGCACTTGATTCACCTTCTGTTTTAAGTAAGCTTGCGACACCTACACCTGCTATTAATTCCGATATGTTGCAAGTAATTGATGATGCCACTTTTGCTATGAATGATGCTATTGATGATGCTAGTACTCTGCTTGATGAAATTGTGCCACTAGGTGAATTTCTTGATGAACAACTTGCTAAAGCTAAAGAATTTGAAAATACTGAAACTCATGAAATTTATGGTTCACGTATTAGACCTAGCTCTCCTAGAATGAAATGCCTGAGATATCCGAGGGTTATGTTGTGGGTGAGGAGATAACTAGAGAACTTCTTGCCTGTAAGTATAGAGATGATGTTAAGAAATTACTATGTAAGCTTAAAGAAAAATCTCTGAATGCAAGAATGAAATATGATCCTAAGTTTGCTACTTCACCTATCTTTGTTACTGATAAGGATTATGAATTCTCCGTCGATCCTGAGTTAATTACTTTGGTTGAATCTGATCCTTTCCATGGTTATGAATCTGAAACTGTTGTGGCACATCTTACTAAATTGAATGATATAGCCACTCTATTTGCTCATGCGGAAAAAATTCGCTACTACTATATCCTTAAGTTATTTTCTTTCTCACTAAAGGGTGATGCTAAGATATGGTTTAATACTCTTACTCCTGGTTGTGTGTGTAGTCCCCATGATATGATATATTACCTCTCTAAAAAATATTTTTCTGCTCATAAGAAACAAGTTTCCTTACAGGAAATATTTAACTTTGTGCAAATTAAAGAAGAGAATCTCCCTCAAGCTTGGGGGAGGCTTCTTCAATTACTTAATGCTTTGCCTGATCATCCTCTTAAGAAAATGAAATACTTGATGTCTTTTATAATGGACTAACCGATGCTTCTAGGGACTACCTAGATAGTTGTGCTAGTTGCGTTTTCAGGTAACGAACCGTTGAACAAGCTGAAGAACTATTGAATAATATATTGAGGAATGATAATGATTGGACACTTCCTGAACCACCACCTAAACCAACTCCGAAGAAGAGGGTATTGTATTTCTCAGCCCTAAAGATATGCAAGAGGCAAAGAAATCTATGAAAGAAAAGGGTAATAAAGCTGAAGATGTTAAGAATTTACCACCTATTAAAGAAATACATGAACTTGACACCCCGACACAGGTAGTATAGGTAAATTCTCTTATAAGATTTTATGAAGGTGATATTCCTTATAATAAATCTACTAGTGAATGCTTGGATGAATTTGGCAATTACATTGTTAAGCAAGAACACTTTAATATGTATGTTACCAAGCAATTGAAACGTAATGCTTACATGACTGATCGTTTGAGTGACTTAATGTTCAGAATTGCTAATTATGTTAAAGGTCTAGGTAAACATGCATCCATGGTCCAAACTCAGTTAAAACAAGTTGCTAAGTCTCAAAATGATTTGTTCAATGAGATGAATAATAATATGAATGATCGTACTGTTAGAGTAATGACTAGAGGAGGTAGAATGACTCAGGAGCCACTTTATCCTAAAGGTCATCCTAAAAGAATTGAACAAGATTCTCAAAGAATTAATATTGATGCATCTAGTCCATCTAAGAAGAAAAAGAAAAAGCAAAATGATAGGACTTTGCATGCTTCTAGTGAACCCGAGGTAGAAAAACCTTTTGAGAATAGTAATGATGTTTCTATTTCTGATGCTGAAACACAATCTGGTAATGAACATTCACCTAGTGATAATGATAATGATGATGTTCATGTAGAGGCTCAATTAGACAATGATAAAGAACCTGATAATGATGTTGAAATAGAACTTGTTGTTGATCTTGATAACCCACCTCCTAAAAATAAACGTTATGATAAAAGAGATTTCATTGCTAGAAAACATGGTAAAGAAAGGGACCCATGGGTTCATAAACCCATGCCTTTTCCTACTAAGCCACCTAAGAATAAGGATGAAGAATTTGAACGCTTTGCTGAAATGCTTAGGCCAGTCTTTTGCGTACACGTTTGACCTTATATGCTAAATATATGAAAGATATTGTCACTAATAAAAGAAAGATACTTGGAGCTGAAATTTCCACCATGCTTGCAAATTATTCTTTGAAGGATGGAGTACCTAAGAAACTAGGAGATCCAGGAATACCTACTATACCATGCTCCATTAAAACAAATTATGTCAAAACTGCTTTATGTGATTTGGGAGCCAGTGTTAGTGTTATGCCTTTCTCGTTATATAGAAGACTTGATTTGAATAAACTCACACCTACTGAAATATCATAGCAAATGGCTGACAAATCAACCGCCATACCTATCGGTATTTGTGAGGATGTTCCTGTTGTAGTTGCAAATGTTACCATCTTAACAGACTTTGTTATACTTGATATGCCCGAGGACGACAACATGTCGATTATCCTTGGTAGACCCTTTTTGAATATTGCAGTGGTTGTTATTGATTGCAACAAAGCAAGGTCACTTTTCATATCAATGGTGATGAGCATACAGTGCACTTTCTGAAGAAACAATTTCAAGTGAACGGTATCAATGTTATTGAAAAAGCTTAGACAATTACTATTGGAAGTTTTCAATTCCCTCTTCCTATTGCCAAAAAGAAATATGAAACTCTTATTATTGGGGAGATGCATATCCCCGTTGAGGTAGCTTAGTGTTATACGAAGATTCTTCGATCTCATGTTACTCAGAAATAGTTTGTTAATAAGACTTGATTAACCTTATTAATGAATTCCTTTTGAGGGGCATGTGGCCGATAAACTTAGTAAGCACAACTTTCTGTACCTACTTTTTGGTCCCTGTTATTTTTAGTTAAATACAATAAAATGCCATGATTATCTTGTTTTCTGAATCATCCGTGCAATAAAAAATAGCCCAAAAATAAAAAGTGCTCAAAATGATGTGAAATTTTAACATGAATTTTTCTGGAGTATTTAAGAATTTGTGGCACCGAGAGCAACCCTGGGGGGTGCCTCGGGTGCCCACGAGGCACCTAGGCGCGACCACCCCCTCGGTCGCGCCCAGGTGGCTTGTGGGCCCCATAGGGACACCCTCACTTATCCCTTACCTCTAGAAAAAAAATTCCTGGTAGCTCTCTCTCTCTCTCTCTCGTGGTCTTGCGCCCAAACCTGAGATTTTTGATCTCTATGCTCGGAGCTCCATTTCCGAAACTGTTTCGGGGAATTGCTCCTTGGTATGTGACTCCTCCATTGCTCCAATTAGTTTTTGCTTTAGTGGATTATATTTTGCATAATTAGTTGCTTTTGGTGCTACTGAAAATGAGATTGCATGTTGAATTCTTTGAGTTTTAAGTTGTTTGAATGCTTGATATAGCCTGTAGACATTCATATGAGTAGTTGCTATCAATCTTGTGAAGTTTTATTGACATCATTTTGTGGCCCAAAAATTTCAGAAATATGTTCGTAGGAAAAATGAACTTCTTTCGGAGAAGCTCCTCTAAACGGAATGCCAAGGGAGTCATTGGGGACTCCTCGGACAGTGACCTCGACATTCCACATAGGATGGAGGTCCGGCCGTGCGAATGGCCGCACAATGCCTTCATGAACGAAGCCGGATTCTACAAAGAGTTTGCGCAATTTGTTGCAAATGCCGGATTGACCGACTTCCTCGTAGATGAGTGTGACCAGGACCACATCCTTACAAATTCCTTTGTGAAAAATTTCCATTTCTTGAATAGGCTCGAACCCCCCATGGTGCGTTTTGATTTATATGTTGAACATCTTGAGATACCACTTACTGAATTCTGTGAGATATGTTTGATTCCCTCTGATGGGGAAATAAGAGAGCCTAGACCGGAGGAGTTTGATGGTTTCCTCCACACTTTAACTGTGGGAGAGGAAAGGGGCACGTCGAAAGCCCGAGCACTAATTTGCAATTTCCTGTCGTTCATTACTTTGCTTTATTCATAGGGAAATACTTGACTACTAGAGAGCAGGGTAGCGTGCTATGCGCTCCTGACCTCGCCATTTTACGCCGTGCACTTTTCAGTGACAATACTTATAGCCTTGTGTCGGAGTCGGGGCTCCGGGGACCCAAGAAGGTTCGAACTCTGGGGTGCGCTCGTTCCTACCGCCCTACTCTGCCTCACAACCTCACGGTGATGCTCCGGCGTGCTCGAGCTAAGGAAGAAGAACAGTGGACACGGCAGTTTACCCAGGTTTGGGCCACCTTGCGGTGTAAAACTCTACTCCTGCTTGGTTAGGATTGCTTGGGGAGACGGAGTACAAGCGCTCAGCTCTAGTTGCCAAATGAGTCGATCCTAGCTCTTCGAAAATAACCTCCTCTATGGTGGCACCCTACCCTCTTCTTATACTGCCTCTAGTCCTCTTCCCCGAAAACACTAGGTGGGAAGGGTTGCCACAACGGCCAGTTCGAACGGTGACAGAGTTGCAGCTTATCCCGACTAAAGGCGGACTTCGCCTGCAAAAGCCTCCTGCCGTGACGCGCTATTGGGCTCGGAGGTGACCTCCATCCTGGCACGCCCGTCGTCTTGGTCCTCTTGCACCGAACAGGTAACCTTTAGGGATTGCTTTGGGAACCGGCGCGCTGTCCTTGCCCCCTTAGCATGAAAGAGGAAAGCCTTCATATTCGCGCCTGCTCGCACGGCCTCTGGCGCCGCTCGTCGTCGCGTGCGTCACCCATGTGAAGACGCAGTATCGCGCGACCCGCCAAGCCGCTCCTGGCTTGTTCACCTCCGCGAGTGGCCTCGAGAGGTTGCCTCGGGAGATCGCCTCGCGAGAGGGCCTCGCGAGGCCGCTGATGACGCTTGCTGACGTGTGCCTCACGAGGGTCTGGCTTGTGAAGTTCAGTAGTGGCCAGCTGCTGGGCCCATGGGCATGCGCCACGTCTTGGGCCACAGGCAGACGGGTCGGGGTACCCCCAATCCCACGGGCCCGATAGTAGCCCCCAGGCCCGCGGCACGCGCGACTCTGCCTGTTGGGGGGGTGAAACGGCGCGGGCTGATACGTCCATTTTGCATCATGTTTTCCTACTGTTATTTATAGTGTTTTTATGCATTATAACACTTTGTGGAGTAATTCTAATGCCTTTTCTCTCATAATATGCAAGGTTTACACAAAGAGGGAGAATACCGGCAGCTGGAATTCTGGACCTGAAAAAGCTATGTCAGAGATACCTATTCTGCACATCTTCAAATGAGCTGAAATTTTACGGAGAATTATTTTGGAATATATAATAAATATTGGAGAAAATAACAACCAGAGGGGGGCTGCCAGGTGGCCACAAGGCACCAGGGCGCGCCATCCCCCCTTAGCGTGCCCTGGTGGGTAGTGGGCCCCTCGGCCCATCTCTGGTGCCCATCTTCTGGTATATAAGGTCTTTTGACCTAGAAAAAAAATAAGGAGAGGACTTTCGGGACGGAGCGCCGCTGTCTCGAGGCGGAACTTGGGCGGGAGCACTTTTGCCCTCCGGCGAAGCGATTCCGCGGGGGGAACTTCCCTCCCGGAGGGGGAAATCGAAGCCATCTGCTACTTCTTGAGCTTGCATTGATTTTTTCCTTGAAGAGGAAAGGGTGATGCAGCAAAGTAGAGATAAGTATTTCCCTCAGTTAAAAAACAAGGTATCAATCTAGTAGGAGGTACAAGCAAGTCCCCAATAGATGCACCTGCACAAACTAACAAACACTTGCACACAACGCGAAAAAGGGGTTGTCAATCCATTCAAGGTCACTAGCAAGAGTGAGATCTAATAGAGATAGATATAAAAGATAAGTAAAAGGCAAAATAAAGTAAATATAAATAAATTGCAGCAAGGTATTTTTGGGTTTTTGGTTTTATAGATCTGGAAATATATGATGAGAAATAGACCCGGGGGCCATAGTTTTCACTAGAGGCTTCTCTCTTGAAAGAACACATACGGTGGGTACGGTGAACAAATTACTGTTGAGCAATTGATAGAAAAGCGCAAAGTTATGAAGATATCTAAGGCAATGATCATGAATATAGGCACCACGTCTGTGACAAGTAGACCGACTCCTGCCTGCATCTACTACTATTACTCCACACATCGACCGCTATCTAGCATGCATCTAGTGAATTAAGTTAACAAGAACGGAGTAACGCCTTAAGCAAGATGACATGATGTAGAGGGATAGATACAATCAATATGGTAAAAACCCCATCTTTTTATCCTTAATGGCAACAATACAAATACCTGCCTCGCTACCCCTACTGTCACTAGGTGAGGACACCGCATGATTGAACCCATCACAAAGCACCTCTCCCATTGCAAGAATAAACAATCTAGTTGGCCAAACCAAATTGATAGATCGGAGAGAAATACAAAGCTATCTTAATCATGCATAAAAGAGTTCAGAGAAGACTCAAATAATATTCATAAATAATCTAATCATAAATCCACAATTCATCGGATCTCAAAAAACACACCGCAAAAGAAGATTACATCGAATAGATCTCCAAGAACATCGAGGAGAACATTGTATTGAAGATCAAACAGAGAGAAGAAGCCATCTAGCTACTAGCTATGGACCCGTAGGTCTGTGGTAAACTACTCACACATCATCAGAAGGGCAGCAAGGGTTGGTGTAGAGGCCCTCCGTGATCGAATCCCCCTCCGACAGAGTGCCGGAAAAGGCCCCAAGATGGGATCTCACGAGAACAAAAGCTTGCGGCGGCGGAAAAGTATTTTTGGTGTGCCCTCTAACGTAAGGGGAATATTTGGGTATTTATAGAGCCAAGAGTAGGGTTAGGAGGCCTGCGAGGGGCCCACAAGCCTAGGGGGGCGCGCCCCTCTGGGGGGAGGGCGCGTACCTAGGGCTTGTGGCCCCCTTGTGGGTCTTCTGGCCTCTTCCCGAAGCTCCGTGGTTGTCTTCTGGTCCAAGAAAAATCCTCAACAAGTTTCATTTTGGACTCCGTTTGGTATTGATTTTTTGTAAAAGACAAAAATAAGGAAAAAACAGCAACTGGCACTGGGCACTAGGTTAATAGGTTAGTCCCAAAAAATAATATAAAATAATATATTAATGCATATACAACATCCAAGATAGATAATATAATAGCATGGAACAATAAAAAATTATAGATACGTTGGAGACGTATCAAGCATCCCCAAGCTTTATTCCTGCTCGTCCTCGAGTAGGTAAATGATAAAAACAAATTTTTTGATGTGGAATGCTACCTAACATATTTATCAATGTAATCTTTCTTATTGTGGCATGAATGTTCAGATCCATAAGATTCAAAACAAAAGTTTAATATTGACATAAAAACAATAATACTTCAAGCATACTAATAAAGCAATCATGTCTTCTCAAAATATCATGGCTAAAGAAAGTTATCCCTACAAAATCATATAATTTTGTCATGCTGTATCTTCATCACACAAAGTATTTATCATGCACAACCCCAATGACAAGCCAAGCAATTGTTTCACACTTTTAATGTTCTCAAGCTTTTTCAAGTTTCACGCAATACATGAGCGTGAGCCATGGATATAGCACTATAGGTGGAATAGAGCATGGTGGAGGTTGTGAGGAGAAGACAAAAAAAGGAGAAAGTCTCACATCAACTAGGCAAATTAATGTGCTATGGAGATGCCCATCAATTGATATCGATGCAAGTGAGTAGGGATTGCCACGCAACGGATGCACTAGAGCTATAAGTGTATGAAAGCTCAAAAGTAAACTAAGTGGGTGTGCATCCAACTTGCTTGCTCACGAAGACGTAGGGCAATTTGAGGAAGCCCATCACTGGAATATACAAGCCAAGTTCTATAATGAAAAATTTTCACTAGCATATGAAAGTGATAAAATAGGAGACTCTCTATCATGAAGAACATGGTGCTATTTTTGAAGCACAAGTGTGGCAAAAGGATAGTAACATTATCCCTTCACTCTTTTTCTCTCTTTTTTTTCTTTTTTTCCTTTCTCTCTTTTTTTTCTTTTTTTTTCCTTTTGGGATCTTTGGCCTTTTATTATTATTTAAGTCCATAGTCTCATCCTGACTTGTGGGGGAATCATAGTCTTCATCATCCTTTCCTCACATGGGACAATGCTCTAATAATGATGATCATCACACTTTTATTTACTTACAACTCGATACTAGAACAAAAATATGACTCTATATGAATGCCTCCGGCGGTGTACCGAGATGTGCAATGATCAAGCATGACATGTAAAATATGAACGGTGGCCAAGCCACAAATACTATGTCAACTATATGATCACACAAAGCAATATGACAATGATGGTATGTGCCATAATAAACGGAACGGTGGAAGTTGCATGGCAATATATCTCGGAATGGCTATGGAAATGCCATAATAGGTAGGTATGGTGGCTGTTTTGAGGAAGGGTATATGGTGGGTTTAATGCACCGGCGAAAGTTATGCAGTACTAGAGGGGGGCTAGCAATGGTGGAAGGGTGAGAGTGCGTATAATCCATGGACTCAACATTAGTCATAAAGAACTCACATGCTTATTGCAAAAATTTATTAGCCATTGAAGCAAATTGCTAATACGCATGCTCCTAGGGGGATAGATTAGTAGGAAAAGACCATCGCTCGTCCCCGACTGCCACTCATAAGGAAGACAATCAAAAATAAATCATGCTCTAACTTCATCGCATAACGATAGACCATACGTGCATGCTTCGGGAATCACAAACCTTAACACAAGTATTTTGACTAATCCACAATTATTCTCTAGCATGACTCTAATATCACCATCTTTATATCTCAAAACAAATTCAAGGAATCAAACTTCTCATATATTCAATGCTCTTTATGAAAGTTTTTATTATATCCCTCTTGGATACTCATCATATTAGGACCAAATTCATAACCTAAGCAAATTGCGATACTATTTTTAAGACTCTAAAAATAATATAAGTGAAGCATGAGAGTTCATTAATTTCTACAAAATAAAACCACCGCCGTGCTCTAAAAAGATATAAGTTAAGCACTAGAGCAACTGCCTAGCTCAAAAGATATAAGTGAAGCACATAGAGTATTCTAATAAATTCACGATTAATGTGTGTCCCTCTCAAAAGGTGTGTACAGCAAGGATGATTGTGGAAAACTAAAAAGCAAAGACTAAAATAATAAAGGACGCTCCAAACAAAACACATATCATGTGGTGAATAAAAATATAGCCTTAAGTAAATTTATCGATGGATTGAAGACAAAAGAGGGGATGCCATCCGAGGCATCCCCAAGCTTAGATGCTTGGTTGTCCTTGAATATTACCTTGGGGTGCCTTGGGCATCCCCAAGCTTAGGCTCTTGCCATTCCTTATTCCATAGTCCATCAAATCTTTACCCCAAACTTGAAAACTTCACAACACAAAACTTAACAAAAAACTCATGAGATCCGTTAGTATGATAAAACAAATCTCCACTTTTAGGTACTATTGTGAACTCATTCCAATTTTATATTGGTGTTATATCTACTGTATTCTAAATTCTCCATGGTTCATACCCCCCGATACTACCCATAGATTCATCAAAATAAGCAAACAACACATCGAAAACAGAATCTGTCAAAAATAGAACAGTCTGTAAAGACCTGAATATTAGTCATACTTATATAACTCCAAAAATTCTGAAAGGACAATAGAGGAAATTCATATATCAATCTTGTGAAAAAAATTCAGAATTTTTCCACGCTCCAGTGGATTTTAACAATTCTGTTACTGGACGCAAAAGTTTCTGTTTTTCAGCAGAATGAAATCAACGATATACCAAAGCATCCCAAAGGTCTTGCTTGGCTCAAACACTAATTAAAACACCAAAACACAATTATTACAGAAGTAATATTGTGTATTTATTAAAAATAGAAATTAAAAATATTGGGTTGTCTCCCAACAAGCGCTTTTCTTTAAAGCCTTTTGGCTAGGCGTTGATAATTTTAATGATGCTCACATGAAAGACAAAAAAATTGAAGCACAAAGAGAGCATCATATAGCAGGTGAAAAACAAGTTAAGTCTAACATACTTCCCATTCATAGGCATTTTATAGGGAAAAGCTTTATCAAGACAAGCAAAAACTAGCATATGCAAGGAAGAAGAAAGAAACAATAGCAATCTCAACATAACGAGAGGTAATTTAGTAACATGAAAATTTCTACAACCATATTTCTCTCTCTCTCTCATAATAATTACATGTGGGATCATATTCAAATTCAACAATATAGCTATCACATAACACATTCTCTACATGATCCACATGCATGCAAAGTTAACACTCTTCCAAAATAGTGGGATTAACATAGAATAAAGTCATTACTTCTCCAAGCCGACTTTTATCAAAAATTTCATAAGATTGATCAAACCTCAAAGTAGTGGGATCATTATTTCCTAAAGTTGACACTCTTCCAAACCCACTTTCAATATTATTGCAAACATTATTATCATGGGGCTTAAATAAATTTTCAAGATCATAAGAAGCATTATCACCCCAATCATGATCATTGCAATAAGTAGTGGACATAGCAAAATTAGCATCCCCAAGCTTGGGGTTTTGCATATTATTAGCGCAATTGACATTAATAGAATTTATAATAACATCATTGTAATCATGCTTTTCTTTCAAGGAGCTATCATGAATCACTTCATAAATTTCTTCTTTTAACACTTCATCACAATTTCCAGATTCACGAATTTCAAGCAAAACTTCATAAAGATAATCTAGTGCACTCAACTTACTAGAAATTGGTTCATCATAATTGGATCTTTTAAAAAGATTAGCAAGTGGATGAGGATCCATAAACTTTTTTCTTTCTGATTTGGAATAAATATGCAATTATGCCAAGCGAACAAACAAACAACCCAAGTAAGACATAAAGGCAAACGGAAAGATGAATGGAAAGAAGGCGAATAAAAAGGCAAATATTTTTGTGTTTTTCTGAAAATGTTTTATAAGTGGGGGAGAGGAAAATGAGAGACAAATCGCAAATAATTTAATGCAAGAGATGAGAGTTTATGTTAGGTACTTGGTAGGCTTGATGTAGAACCTCCCCGGCACGCCAGAAATTCTTCCTGCTACTTCTTGAGCTTGCGTTGATTTTTTCCTTGAAGAGGAAAGGGTGATGCAGCAAAGTAGAGATAAGTATTTCCCTCAGTTAAGAACCAAGGTATCAATCTAGTAGGAGGTACAAGCAAGTCCCCAATAGATGCACCTACACAACCTTATAAACACTTGCACACATCACGAAAAGGGGTTGTCAATCCCTTCACGGTCACTAGCAAGAGTGAGATCTAATAGAGATAGATATAAAAGATAAGTAAAAGGCAAAATAAATTAAATATAAATAAATTGCAGCAAGGTATTTTTGGATTTTTGGTTTTATAGATCTAAAAATATATGATGAGAAATAGACCCGGGGGCCATAGTTTTCACTAGAGGCTTCTCTCTTGAAAGAACACATACGGTGGGTGAACAAATTACTGGTGAGCCATTGATAGAAAAGCGCAAAGTTATGATGATATATAAGGCAATGATCATGAATATAGGCATCATGTCCGTGACAAGTAGACCGACTCCTGCCTGCATCTACTACTATTACTCCACACATCGACCGCTATCCAGCATGCATCTAGTGAATTAAGTTAACAAGAACGGAGTAACACCTTAAGCAAGATGACATGATGTAGAGGGATAGATCCAATCAATATGGTAAAACCCCCATCTTTTTATCCTTAATGGTAACAATACAAATACGTGCCTTGCTACCCCTACTATCACTGGGTGAGGACACCGCAAGATTGAACCCATCACAAAGCACCTCTCCCATTGCAAGAAAAACCAATCAAATTGGCCAAACCAAATCGATAGATCGGAGAGAAATACAAAGCTATCCTAATCATGCATAAAAGAGTTCAGAGAAGACTCAAATAATATTCATAAATAATCTGATCATAAATCCACAATTCATCGGATCTCAACAAACGCACCGCAAAAGAAGATTACATCGAATAGATCTCCAAGAACATCGAGGAGAACATTGTATTGAAGATCAAAGAGAGAGAAGAAGCCATCTAGCTACTAGCTATGGACCCGTAGGTCTGTGGTAAACTACTCACACATCATCGAAAGGGCAGCAAGGTTGGTGTAGAGGCCCTCCGTGATCGAATCCCCCTCCGACAGAGTGCCGGAAAAGGCCCCAAGATGGGATCTCACGAGAACAGAAGCTTGCGGCGGCGGAAAAGTATTTTTGGTGTTCCCTCTGATGTAAGGGGAATATTTGGGTATTTATAGAGCCAAGATTAGGGTTAGGAGGTCTGCGAGGGGCCCACAAGCCTAGGGGGTGCTGATAACCCACAAGTATAGGGGATCGCAACAGTTTTCGAGAGTAGAGTATTCAACCAAAATTTATTGATTCGACACAAGGGGAGCCAAAGAATATTCGCGAGTATTAGCAGTTGAGTTGTCAATTCAACCACACCTGAAAGACTTAATATCTGCAGCAAAGTATTTAGTAGCAAAGTAGTATGGAAGTAACGGTAACGGTGGCAAAAGTAACAGTAGCAGTTTTGTAGTAATTGTAACAGCAGTAGCAACGAAAGTAACTTAGCAAAGATCAATATGTGAAAAGCTCATAGACATTGGATAGGAAATGATAATTGTGTTGGATAATAATCATCATGTAGCAGTTATAACCTAGGGTGACACGGAACTAGCTCCAATTCGTCAATATAATTTAGGCATGTATTCCGTATATAGTCATACATGCTTATGGAAAAGAACTTGCATGACATCTTTTGTCCTACCCTCCCATGGCAGCGGGGTCCACAAGGAAACTAAGGGATATTAAGGCCTCCTTTTAATAGAGAACCGGAACAAAGCATTAGCACTTAGTGAATACATGAACTCCTCAAACTACGGTAATCACCGGAAAGAATCCCAATTATTGTCACCTTGGGGTATGCAGATCATAGCACGTAATAGGTGTCTACAACTTGCAAGATAGGATCAAGAACACAAATATATTCATGAAAACATAATAGGTTCAGATCTGAAATCATGGCACTCGGGCCCTAGTTACTAGCATTAAGCATAGCAAAGTCATAGCAACATCAATCTCAAAACATAGTGGATACTAGGGATCAAACCCTAACAAAACTAACTCGATTACATGATAAATCTCATCCAACCCATCACCGTCCAGCAAGCCTACGAAGGAATTACTCACTCCTGGCGGTGAGCATCATGAAATTGGTGATGGAGGAAGGTTGAAGATGATGATGGCGACGGATTCCACCCTTTGGAGCCCCGAACGGACTCCAGATCAGCCCTCCCGTTGAAGAACAGGAGGTGGCGGCGGCTCTGTTTCATAAAACACGATGAATCCTTCTCTGTGATTTTTTTTCTCTGTGAATAGGTATATATAGTGTTGGAATTAGGGTCGATGACGATCCAGGGGGCCCACAAGCCGGGGAGGCATGCCCTGGGGAGGGGGGTAGGCGCGCCCCTAGGGCTTGTGGCCTTTGGGTGGCCCCCCTCTGGTATCTTTTTCCGCTAGTATTTTTTATATATTCCAAAAATATTCTCCGTAAATTTTCAGGTCAATCCGAGAACTTTGATTTCTGCACAAAAATAACACCATGGCAATTCTGCTGAAAACATCGTCAGTCCAGGTTAGTTCCATTCAAATCATGCAAATTAGAGTCCAAAACAAGGGCAAACGAGTTTGGAAAAGTAGATACGATGGAGACGTATGATCTCCCCCAAGCTTAACCCATTGCTTGTCCTCAAGCAATTTAGTTGACAAACTGGAAGTGACAAAGAAAAACTTTTACAAACTCTGTTTGATCTTGTTGTTGCAAATATCTCTAGCCAATATTCAGGTTTTCAGCAAATATTATGAACTAACCATATTCACAATAACACTTAGGTCTCACATTTACTCATATCAATGGCATAACAAACTAGCGAGCAATAATAAGATATCTAGGATGACAACACTTTTTCAAAACAATCATGATATAATATGACATAATGGTATCTCGCTAGCCCTTTCTGAGACCGCAAAACATAAATGCAGAGCACCCCTGAAGATCAAGGACTGAATGGACATTGTAATTCATGGCAAAAGAGATCCAGTCACAGTCATACTCAATACTGAATAAAAACAAGGCATATAAATGACAATGGTGCTCTCCAGCTGGTGCTTTAATAAGAGGATGATGACTCAACAATAAAAGTAAATAGATAGGCCCTTCGCAGAGGGAAGCAGGGATTTGCAGAGGTGCCAGAGCTCGAAGCTTTTAAAATAGATATGAATATAATTTTGAGCGGTATGCTTTCATTGTCAACATAACAACCAAGAGATCTCACTATCTTCCATGCTAGACACATTATAGGCGGTTCCCAAACAGAATGGTAAAGTTTTACTCCCCCTCCACCAACAAGCACACTCCACGGCTAGCCGAATCCACGGGTACCGTCCATACCAACAACAGTCCTGGGGGAGTTTTGTTTCATTATTATATTTTGATTTTGATTTTGATCATGGAACTGGGCATCCCAATTACCAGCCACTTTCTCGTGAATGACAAGTGAATAAACACTCATCATGAGAATAACCCACCTAGCATGGAAGAAACTGGCAGCCCCCAGTTGCTACATGAGTGATTCGGGCATACAAAACAGATTATTATTTGAAGGTTTAGAGTTTGGCACATGCAAATTTACTTGGAACGACAGGTAAATACCGCATATAGGTAGGTATGGTAGACTCATATGGAACAACTTTGGGTTTAAGGAAGTGGATGCACAAGCAGTATTCCCGCTTAGTACAAGTGAAGGCTAGCAAAATATAGAGGAGCGACCAACTAGAGAGCGACAACAGTCATAAACATGCATTGAGATTAATCAACATTGAATGCGAGCACGAGTAGGATATAAATCACCATGAACATAAATATCGTGGAGGCTATGTTGTTTTTGATTCAACTACATGCGTGAACATGTGCCAAGTCAAGCCACTTGAATCATTCAAAGGAGGATACCATCCTATCATACTATATCATAACCATTTTAAATGCATGTTGGCACACAAGACAAACCATTATCCACTCCTAGCTAATTAAGCATGGCATGAGTAACTATAATCTCTAATTGTCATTGCAAACATGTTTCATTCATAATAGGTTGAATCAGGAACAATGAGCTAATCATATTTACAAAAAAAAAATAGGTTGAGTTCATACTAGCTTTTCTTCATCTGAATCATTTCATCAAATATCATCATTATTGCCTTTCACTTGCACGATCGAACGACGTGAATAATAATAAGAATGCACGTGCATTGGACTAAGATGGAATCTGCAAACATTTATTCAAAGGAGAAGACAAGGTAATATGGGCGCTTTGTTAGATCAACAATAATGCATATGAGAGCCACTCAACATTTTCATCGTGGTCTTCCCCTTACGACCCAAAGAAAGCAAAAAGAATTTCAAAGAAACATACTGAAATATTTTTGAAGTTTTTGTTTTTCTGAAGCAAGCAAAACGAAAATGAGAAAAACTATTTACACGGGAAAGCTCCCAACAAGTAAAAGAAGAACGAGAAAACTTTTTGGGTTTTCTTTTAATACTGCAACTAAATAAACTAGAAAGAAAAACTAAAAAGAAGTGAGAATTAGTTTTGGATTTTATCAAAGTTTTTCAAACACACAAGAAGAAAGCAAGAAAAATAAACTAACATGGATTATACAATGAAAAAGGATGAACACCGACAACTGGAATGAATGTGTAAACATGAATGTAATGTCGGTGAGAGATACGTACTCCCCCAAGCTTAGGCTTTTGGCCTAAGTTGATCTAGGGCCACTGCTGGCCTAGATAATATCCAGAGTTGTAGTTGGGGTTGTACTCGATTGCAGCTGCCACTGCCTGTCGAGCTGCCTCGTGGAGGCGAGCGATCTCCCTCGCCCTCTCGTACTCGTCTGCCTCCTCTCTTAGTATGAAATATCTTCGTTTTACCTGAAAGTCGAAGAAGGTAGGAGCAGGAAACATAACATAGACAACATGCTGCCTGTCAAAGATTAGTCTGTACTAAAAAGGCAACTCGCTTCTCTCAAGAAACTGGTAATGTTCCATAGCATCATAATCAAGGAAAACAGGTGGCAACTGAATATCATTTTCTTTTATTGGAACCCCAAGATGATGAGCTAAACGTGTGGCATAAATTCCACCAAAGAAGTCCCCAGCTAAGGCATTATTATGTAACCGCCTTGCAATGATAGCCCGCAATTTAAATTGTTTATTATTCATTACCGCGCTCTTAAGGACAATAAGATCGGATGCGCAAAGGTGGCTATGATCATGCTTACTGTTAATGCATCCACCTATAAAGAGAGCAAAATAATGTAATGCAGGAAAGTGAATGCTCCCTATAGTAGCTTGTGTTATGGTTCTGGTTTCACCTACAACAATGCTAGCAAGGAACTCAGTGCAATCAGATTTACAAGGTTCAGTATATATGCCCCATTGCGGAATTTTGCATGCATCATTAAATTCTTCAAGGTCCATGCTAAATGATTTATCATATAGATCAAATAAAACAGAATGTGTATTGCGATGGATAGAATACTTAAATCTCCACGCAAAGGAAATAGTGAGGTTGTAGTACTGCAAACGCTTATCTGACACAAAGTCCGTCAGCTCGGCGTTGTGCACGTACATATCAAATTCTTCCTTGAAACCTGCACGAGTCATGAAGTGATCCGACGGCCATTCACAAGGCCACACTAGAGCTTCCCGCGGTGGTTCAAGGTCCGGCTCATGTATCGCGTGCCTTGTGGATTTCTTCTTCGAGGAACCACCTTGGAACATTTTCCTAAAAAAATTCTTCCTCTGAAAAATTTCTGAAATTTTTAGTGACTCAAAATAAAAGTGAACCAAACTCAACAAAACTAATAGCAACTACTCCTACAAGTGTCTAGAGGCTATATCATGCAACAAAACTACTTTATACCATATAAATTTGATATGCAAGCTCAATAACAAGGTCACCACAGCAGCAAAAATTTGCAATATGTAAAGCACTATAGCAAAAACTAATTGGACCAACGAAGGAGTCACATACTGGAGAACAATCCCCCGAAACAGTTTCGGAAACGGAGCTCCGAGCAAGGAGATCAAAAATGGCAGCAAGATGAGCAAGAACACAGGTTTGAGCAATGGTGTGATTTTTTCTGGAGGAAGACGAAGTGGATGGGTGGTTGGAATAAGTGAGGGGGCCCACATGGGCCCCACAAGTCACCTAGGCGCGCCTAGGGGGTGGGCGCGCCCTGTGGGCTTGTGGCTCACAGGTGCACCCCCCTGGGGTGTGTTCAGTGCCAAAAATTCTTAAATATTGCATAAAAAATCATACTAAATTTTCAGGGCATTTGGAGAACTTTTATTTTCTGGTCATTTTTTTATTGCATGGATAATTCAGAAAATAGTAAAATAATAGCATTTCTACTTTATTTATTATAAAAAATAGAAAGTAAAACATGGGTACAGAGAGTTGTGTTTCCTAAATTCATCCATCTCATGCCCGTCAAAAGGAATCCATTAACAAGGTTGATCAAGTCTTATTAACAAACTTCTTCCGAGTGATATGAAACCGGAGAACCTTTGTATAGCACTAGGTTACCTCAAGGGGGATATGCATGTCCCCAACAATAAGAATATCATATTTCTTTTTGACAGTAGGAATGGGGAATTCAAAACCTCCAATAGTAACTGTTGAAAATTTTCCAATACAATTGATACTATTCACTTGAGGTTGTTTCTTCGGAAAGTGTACCGTATGCTCATTACCATTAACATGAAAAGTGACATTTCCATTATTGGAATCAATAACAGCCCCTGTAGTATTCAAAAAGGGTCTACCAAGGATGATCGACATACTGTCGTCCTCGGGTATATCAAGAATAACAAAGTCCGTTAATATAGTAACATTTGCAACTACGACAGGCACATCCTCACAAATACCGATGGGTATAGCAGTTGATTTATCAGCCATTTGCAAAGATATTTTAGTGGGTGTCAACTTATTCAAATCAAGTCTACGATATAAAGAGAGAGGCATAACACTAACACCGGCCCCTAGATCACATAAAGCGGTTTTAACATAGTTTCTTTTAATGGAGCATGGTATAGTTGGTATTCCTGGATCTCCTAGTTTATTTGGTATTCCACCTTTAAATGTGTAATTAGCAAGCATGGTGGAAATTTCAGCTTCTGGTATCTTTCTCTTATTTGTAACAATATCTTTCATATACTTAGCATAAGGAGACATTTTCAAAATATCAGTCAAACGCAAAGCAAAAAGACAGGTCTAAGCATTTCAACAAAGCGCTCAAATTCTGCATCATCCATATTCTTTGAAGTTTTAGGAGGAAAGGGAATGGGTTTCTGAACCCATGGCTCTCTTTCTTTACCATGTTTCCTAGCAATGAAGTCTCTCTTATCATATCTTTTATTCTTAGGTTGTGGGTTATCAAGATCAACAACAAGTTCTATTTCCACATCATTATCATTACTAGGTTGAGCATCAACATGAACATCACCATTATCAATATTACTAGGTTCATGTTCATAACCAGATTGAGTCTCAGCATCAGAAATTGAAATATCATTTGGATTCTCAAGTGTGTCTATAATAGGTTCACTAGAAGCATGCAAGGTCCTATCATCTTTATTTTTATTTTTAGAAGGACTAGGTGCATCAGTATTAATTCCCTGAGAATCTTGCTCTTCTCTTAGGATGGCCCTCGGGATACAAAGGTTCCTGAGTCATTTTACCACCTCTAGTCATAACTCTAATAACATGATCATTGTTTTTATTATTCATCTCATTAAGCAAATCATTTTGTGCCTTAAGAACTTGTTTTACTTGGGTTTTTACCATGGAAGCATGTTTACTAACAACCTTGAGATCATTAACAGTTCTAAACATATAGTCACTCAAGCGTTCAATCATATCAACATTACGTTTCAATTGTCTACTAACATATGCATTGAAGTTTTCTTGTTTAACAATAAAGTTATCAAATTCATCCAAGCATTGACTAGTAGATTTATTATAAGGAATATCACCTTCATTAAATCTATAGAGAGAATTTACCTCTACTACCTGTGTCGGGGTATTAATACCATGTATTTCTTCGATAGGTGGTAAATTCTTAACATCTTCAGCTTTAATACCTTTTTCTTTCATAGATTTCTTTGCCTCTTGCATATCTTCGGGACTGAGAAATAGAATACCTCTCTTCTTCGGAGTTGGCTTAGGAGGTGGTTCGGGAAGAGTCCAATCATTATCAGTACTCAATATATTATTCAATAGTACTTCAGCTTGTGCAATAGTTCATTCCCTAAAAACACAACCAGCACAACTATCTAGGTGGTCCCTAGAAGCATCGGTTAGTCCATTATAAAAGATATCAAGTATTTCATTTTTCTTGAGAGGATGATCAGGCAAAGCATTAAGTAATTGGAGAAGCCTCCCCCAAGCTTGTGGGAGACTCTCTTCTTCAATTTGCACAAAGTTAAATATTTCCTGTAAAGCAGCTTGTTTCTTATGAGCAGGAAAATATTTTTCAGAGAAGTAGTATATCATATCCCGGGGACTACGCACACAACCAGGAGCAAGAGAATTAAACCATATCTTAGCATCACCCTTTAATGAGAAAGGAAACAACTTAATAATATAGTAGTAGCGAATTTTTTCCTCATGAGCAAATAGGGTGGCTATATCATTTAATTTAGTAAGATGTGCCACAACAGTTTCAGATTCATAACCATGGAAAGGATCAGATTCAACCAAAGTAATTAACTCAGGGTCGACAGAGAAATCATAATCCTTATCAGTAATAAAGATAGGTGAAGTAGCAAACTTAGGATCATATTGCATTCTAGCATTCAAAGATTTTTCTTTCAACTTGACTAGTAATTTCTTAAGATCCTCTCTATCTTTACAAGCAAGAAAGTCCCTAGCTACTTCTCCATCCAAAACATAACCCTCAGGTATATCAGGCAATTCATATCTAGGAGTGCTAGGTCTAATAGGTGTTTCAAAGTGTTCAGTTTCAATAATTTCATCAGTTTTAGAAATATCATCAATTTCAGCATTCTCAATATCTTTAGCTCTAGCAAGTTGTTCATCAAGAAATTCACCCAGTGGCACAATATTATCAAGCATAGTACTGGTACCATCATTCATAGTAGAAGTAGCATCGTCAATTACTTGCGACATATCAGGATTAATAGCAGGTGTAGGTGTTGCAAGCTTACTCAAAACAGAAGGTGAATCAAGTGCAGAGCTAGATGGCAGTTCCTTACCTCCCTTCGTTGTAGAGGGAAAAATCTTGGTTCTGGTATCTTTTAGATTCCTCATAGTGATCAACAGATATAAATCCCAAGTGACTCAGCAAATAGAGCTATGCTCCCAGGCAATGGCGTCAGAAAAAGGTCTTGATAACCCACAACTATAGGGGATCACAACAGTTTTTTAGGGTAGAGTATTCAACCCAAATTTATTGATTCGACACAAGGGGGGCCAAAGAATATTCGCCAGTATTAGCAGTTGAGTTGTCAATTCAACCACAACCAAAAGACTAAAGATCTGCAGCAAAGTATTTAGTAGCAAAGTAGTATGAAAGTAACGGTAACGGTGGCAAAAGTAATAGTAGCAGTTTTGTAGTAATTGTAACAGCAGTAGCAACGAAAGTAACTTAGCAAAGATCAATATGTGAAAAGCTCGTAGGCATTGGATCGGCAATGATAATTGTGTTGGATAATATTCATCATGTAGCAGTTATAACCTAGGGTGACACAGAACTAGCTCCAATTTGTCAATATAATGTAGGCATGTATTCCGTATATAGTCATATGTTCTTTTGGAAAAGAACTTGCATGACATGTTTTGTCCTACCTTCTCGTGGCAGCGGGGTCCATAAGGAAACTAAGGGATATTAAGGCCTCCTTTTAATAGAGAACCAGAACAAAGCATTAGCACTTAGTGAATACATGAACTCCTCAAACTACGGTAATCACCGGAAAGAATCCCAATTATTGTCACCTTGGGGTATGCGGATCATAACACGTAATAGGTGTCTACAACTTGCAAGATAGGATGAAGAACACAAATATATTCATGAAAACATAATAGGTTCAGATCTGAAATCATGGCACTCGTGCCCTAGTGACAAGCATTAAGCATAGCAAAATCATAGCAACATAAATCTCAAAACATAGTGGATACTAGGGATCAAACCCTAACAAAACTAACTCGATTACATGATATATCTCATCCAACCCATCACTGTCCAGCAAGACTACGAAGGAATTACTCACTCCCGACGGTGAGCATCATGAAATTGGTGATGGAGGAAGGTTGATGATGATGCTGGCGACGGATTCCACCCTCCGGAGCCCCGAACGGACTCCAGATCAGCCCTCCCGATGAAGAACAGGATGTGGCGGCGGCTCCGTATCGTAAAACATGATGAATCCTTCTCTCTGATTTTTTTTCTCCATGAATAGGTATATATAGCGCTGGAATTAGGGTCGGAGGCAGTCCAGGGGGCCCACAAACCGGGGAGGCGCGCCCTGGGGGCGTAGGTGTTGGAAATATGCCATAGAGGCAATAATAAAGTGGTTATTATTATATTTCCTTGTTCATGATAATCGTTTATTATCCATGCTATAATTGTATTGACTGGGAACTCAAATGCATGTGTGGATACATAGACAACAACATGTCCCTAGTAAGCCTCTACAGGACTAGCTCATTGATCAAAGATGGCTATGGTTTCCTAGTCATAGACGTGAGTTGGGAGAATTATTTGATGGGCGAGACTCAAACTATAAACGTAGCATATGATCGTATCAAGTTTATTGCTATCGTTCTCTGCATATCAAGTATATGTTCCTATAACCATGAGATCATGCAACTCACTGATACCGGAGGAGTACCTTGTGTGTACCAAATGTCGCAACATAACTTGGTGACTATAAAGGTGCTCTACGGGTATCTCCAAGGGTGTCTGTTGAGTTGGCATGGATCAAGACTGGGATTTGTCACTCCGTATGACGGAGAGGTATCTCAGGGCCCACTCGGTAATACAGCATCACAACAGGCTTGCAAGCAATGTGACTAATGAGTTAGTCACGGGATCTTGTATTATGGAACGAGTAAAGAGACTTGCCAGTAACGAGATTGAGCTAGGTATGGAGATACCGATGATCGAATCTCGGGCAAGTAACATACCGATAGACAAAGGGAACTGCATACGGGATTAGCTGAATCCTTGACATCGAGGTTCGACCGATAAGATCTGTGTAGAATATGTGGGAACCAATATGGACTTCCAGGTCCCGCTATTGGTTATTGATCGTAGAGGTGTCTTGGTCATGTCTGCATAGTTCTTGAACCCGCAGGGTCTACACACTTAACGTTTGGTGACAATATAAGTATAGTTGAGTCATTATGGTGGTTACCGAAGGTTGTTCAGAGTCCCGGATGAGATCTCAGACATGACAAGGAACTCTGAAATGGTCCGGAGGTGAAGATTGATATATTGGACGAAGGGTATTGGAGTCCGGAATTGTTCTGGGGGTACCGGGCAAGGTAGTCAGAGTCGGGATTTGGAGTCGGATCGATTATCCTTAGACATAATTGAGTCGTAGTATCGAATCGTGGAATCTAGGATTTTACTAGATTTACTCAAACAAGATATTTTGTATCCACGCTAGAAGTTTATATGGGCTCTATGAGTTTTAACACTAAATATGGAGCAAAAAATGTACACATCAATGCTAGTTGTATTCCACTTCTTTTCATGGCGAACCTACTATCTAGCTTGCATGTATGGAACATATACGAGAGGGAAATATATAGAACATTTAAATCTTTAATGCACAAAATTTACTTAGGAGGTTTTTTTAGAGTATGTGAATAGCCGATCACTTGTATAGCTGACCTGCAATGCTGAACCTTGAAGGGTCTTGCTCACCTTCTCCGATAATATTGACGCATCCTCCTTGTCATGAAAATTCTATTCATTGACAAGCCTGATCCTCAGTTCTGATCTAGGGTTTCTGAGAGCTAGATCAAAGGTGGTGGCGGTTGAGCATTTGGGCTTGAGAGGGGAATAAAGGGCCATGAGGCATGTGAAGAGGGGTTTGGATGATGGCATACTATTCTGCTACAACTAAACAAACGGCTTAGGTAAATTAGTAGAATCGGACATAGTCCATAGCATAGTCAGGATACTGCAGTTTTGTATAGGATTCTATGATTTGGATCGCGACTCAAGATGGATTCTACCAGATCCGGATTCATAGTGGGACTTAGATCGACATGCTTCCGTAGGGTCGTGAAGTCGTAGGATTCTAGGAGTCGAGTCGGGATTCTGACTACCTTGGTACCGGGTGATGACCAACATGACCGAAAGGGGTTTCGAGGGGCCCGGCAAGTGTTGGGGGGCTCATGGGCCAAGGGGAGGGGGCACACCAGCCCACTAAGGGCTGTGCACCCCCCACACCCTATCACATGTTGCCAGAAGAGGTAGAGAGAGGGCAGCGGCACCCTTGAGCACATCTCCACACCATGGTGCTGCCCTTCCTCTCCCTCGTAGCCCTCTTCCTCTTCGTAGTGCTTAGCGAAGCTCTGCTGAGATTCCACCACCACCACCACCGCCATCACACCATCGTGCTGCCAGAGGACTCGAGCTGCTACTTCACCACCGCTCGCTGGATCGAGGAGGTGAAGGCGTCATCAAGCCGTACGTGTGTTGAACGTGGAGGTGCCGTCCGTTCGGCACTTGGATCGGAGTTTGCGGGACGGATCGTGATTGGATCGCGAAGACGTTCAACTACATCAACTGCATTTCTTAATGCTTCCGCTTAGCGATCTACAAGGGTATGTAGATCCAATCTCTCCTTTCGTAGATGGTCATCTCCTAGATTGGATCTTGGTGAGCGTAGGAAATTTTTTGTTTCCCATGCAACATTCCCCTACAGTGGCATCATGAGCTAGGTCTATGCGTAGATGACATCACGAGTAGAACACAAAGGAGTTTGTGGGCGTTGATATTCAGATTGCTTCCTTCCTTGGTATTTTCTTGATTCGGCGGTATTGTGGGATGAAGCGGCCCAGACCAACTTTACATGTCCACGTACATGAGACTGAGTCCATCGACAGACATGTGACTTTGTTGCATAAAGATGGCTGGCGGGTGTCTGTCTCTTCCACCTTTGTTGAATCGGTTTCGACAAAGGCGGTCCTTGTAGAAGGTTAAATAGCAACTTGCATGTCACCGTTGTGGCTTTGCGTAGGTAAGAATCATTCTTGCTAGATACCCATAGCAGCCACATAAAACATGCAAAAACAATTAGAGGAGGTCTAACTTGTTTTTGCAGGGTATGATGTGATATGATATGGCCAATGACATGATGAGATATATTTGATGTATGAGATGATCATGTTTTGTATAGTTTATCATGACTTGCATGTCGATGAATACGGCAACCGGCAGGAGCCATAGGGTTGTCTTTAATTATTGTATGACCTGCGTGTCAATCATTAAGCACTATGAATGCTTTACTTTATCACTAAGCGGTAGCAATAGTTGTAGAAGCATGGTTGGCGTGACAACCCCGATGGCGACACGATGATGGAGATCATAGTGTCATGCTGGTGATGATGGAGATCATGCCAGTGCCTTGGAGATGGTGATCAAAAGCACAAGTTGATGGCCATATCATGTCACTTATGATTTGCATGTGATGTTAATCCTTTTATGCATCTTATTTTGCTTAGGACGATGGTAGCATTATAAGGTGATCCCTCACTAAAAGTTCAAGATAAAATTGTGTTCTCCCCAAGTGTGCACCATTGCGGAAGTTCGTCGTTTCGAAGCACCACGTGATGATCGGGTGTGATAGACTCTACGTTCACATACAACGGGTGCAAGCCAGTGTTGCACATGCGGAACACTTGGGTTAAACTTGACGAGCCTAGCATGTACAGACATGGCCTCGGAACACAAGAGACCGAAAGGTCCAACACGAGTCATATAGTAGATATGATCAACATAGAGATGTTCACCATTGAAACCACCTCATCTCACGTGATGATCGGACTTGGGTTGGTGAATTTGGATCGTGTTACACTCGGACAACAGGAGGGATGTTGATTTGAGTGGGAGTTCTTAGGTAATATGATTAATTGAACTCATTTATCATGAACAATAGTCTAAGTTATCTTTGCAAATTTATGGTGTAGATCGATGGCTCGTGCAGTAGCTCCCCTGAGTTTCAATGCATTCCTAGAGAAAATTAAGCTGAAAGATGATGGAAGTAACTTTGTGGACTGGGCCCGTAATCTGAGGATTATCCTCATGGCTGCCCAAAAGGCTTATGTCCTTGATGCACCACTTGGTGTGCCACCCTCTCCAGCGACTGTGGACGTTGTGAACGCCTGGCAGTCGCGTGTTGATGACTACTCAATAGTTCAGTCACCATGTTGTATAGCTTAGAGCCGGGACTTCAAAGGCGTTTTGAACGTCATGGAGCATATGAGATGTTCCAGGAGTTGAATTTTATCTTTGAGAATAATGCCTGGATCGAGAGGTATGAGACCTCCGATAAGTTCTATGCCTGCAAGATGGAGGAGAACGGGTCTGTCAGTGAGCACATACTCAGAATGTTTAGGTACTACAACCGTCTGGCTGAGTTGGGAGTTGAGCTCCCGCCAGAGGCAGTCACTGACAGAGTTCTTCAATCGCTACCACCTAGCTACAAGAGCTTTGTGTTGAACTATAACATGCAAGGGATGAACAAGTCAGTCTCCGAGCTGTTCGCGATGCTGAAAGTCGCTGAATCAGACATCCAGAAGGAGCATCAAGTGTTGATGGTGAATAAAACCACTAGTTTCAAGAAAGGCAAGGGAAAGAAGGGAAACTTCAAGAAAGGTGGCAAAGCAGTTGCTCCTCCCGTGAAGAAACCCAAGGCTGGACCCTAGCCGGAGACGGAGTGCTTCTATTGCAAGGGAACTGGCCACTAGAAGCAAAACTGCCCCAAGTATCTGGCCGACAAGAAGGGGGCCAACGTCAACAAAGGTATATATGATATACATGTTATTGATGTGTACCTTACAAACTCTCGTTGTAGTGCCTGGGTATTTGATACAGGTTCGGTTGCTCACATTTGCAACTCAAAGCAGGAACTACGGAATAGACGGAGGCTGGCGAAGGATGAAGTGACGATGCACATGGGAAATGGTTCCAAGGTTGATGTGATCACCGTCGGCACACTCGCTCTTTGATTACCATCGGGATTAGTGATGAACCTGAATAATTGTTATTTAGTGCCTGCGTTGAGCATGAACATTATATCTGGATCTTGTTTAATGCGAGACGGTTACTCATTTAAATCAGAGAATAATGGTTGTTCTATTTATATGGGTAATATCTTTTATGGTCATGCACCCATTGTGAGGGGTTTATTCTTATTGAATCTCGATAGTGATGATACACATGTTCATAACATTGATGCCAAAAGATGTAGAGTTGATAATGATAGTACCACTTTCTTGTGGCACTGCCGCTTAGGTCATATTGGTGTAAAATGCATGAAGAAACTCCATGTTGATGGACTTTCGGAGTCACTTGATTTTGAATCACTTGACACATGCGAACCATGCCTCATGGGCAAGATGACCAAAACCCCGTTTTCCGGAACAATCGAACGGGCAACTGACTTGTTGGAAATCATACATACTGATGTTTGCGGTCCGATGAGCGTTGACGCGCGCGGTGGATATCGTTACTTTCTCACCTTCACCGATGACTTGAGTAGATATGGGTATATTTACTTAATGAAGCATAAGCCTGAGACATTTGAAAAGTTCAAGCAATTTCAGAGTGAAGTTGAGAATCATCATAACAAGAAGATCAAATTCCTACGATCTGATCGAGGAGGAGAGTATCTGGGTTATGAGTTTGGCAATCACTTAAGACAATGTGGAATTGTTTCACAATTGACGCCACCTGGAACACCACAGCGTAATGGTGTGTCCGAACATCGTAATCGTACCCTATTGGATATGGTGCATTCTATGATGTCTCTTGCTGATCTGCCACTTTCATTTTGGGGTTATGCGTTAGAGATAGCAGCATTCACTTTAAATAGGGCACCATCTAAGTCCGTGGAGACGACACCTTATGAACTGTGGTTTGGCAAGAAACCTAAGTTGCCATTTCTTAAGGTTTGGGGCTACGATGCTTATGTCAAAAGGCTTCAGCCAAAAAAGCTCGAACCCAAAGCGGACAAATGCGTCTTCATAGGATACCCAAAAGAGATGATTGGGTATACCTTCTATCTCAGATCCGAAGGCAAAGTGTTTGTCGCTAAGAGCTGGTCCTTTCTTGAGAAAGAGTTTCTCTCGAAAGAATTGAGTGGGAGGAAAATAGAACTAATTGACGAGGTTGTTGAACCTTTACTTCAACCAGAGAGTAGCGCAGCACAGAAAGATGTTTCTGTGACACCTACGTCAGTTGAAGAGGAAGCTAATGATGATGATCATGAAGCTTCGGATCAAGTTACTATCGAATCTCATATGTCGACAAGGGTACGTACAGCTCCTGAGTGGTATGGTAACCCTGTCTTAGAGGTCATGTTGTTGGACAACGATGAACCTACGAGCTATGGAGAAGCGATGGTGGGCCTGGATTCCGACAAATGGTTAGAGGCCATGAAATCCGAGATGGGATCCATGTATGAAAATAAAGTATGGACTTTGGAAGTATTACCTGAAGGGTGAAAGACCATTCAGAATAAATGGATCTTCAAGAAGAAGATGGACACGGATGGTAATGTCACCGTCTATAAAGCTCGACTTGTGGCAAAGGGGTTTTCGCAAGTTCAAGGAGTTGACTACGATGAGACTTTCTCACTCGTAGCGATGCTTAAGTCCGTCAGAATCATGTTAGCAATAGCTGCATTTTTCGATTATGAAATTTGGCAGATGGATGTCAAAACAGCGTTCCTTAACGGTTTCCTTAAGGAAGAGTTGTATATGATGCAACTGGAAGGTTTTGTCGATCCAGAGAATGCTGATAAAGTGTGCAAACTCCAGTGATCCATTTATGGACTAGTGCAAGCATCTCGGAGTTGAAATCTTTGCTTTGATGAGGTGATCAAAGCGTTTGGGGAATCTTGTATTTACAAGAAAGTGAGTGGGGGCTCTATAGCGTTTCTAATATTATATGTTGATGACATATTGCTGATTGGAAACAATATAGAACTTTTGGAAAACGTGAAGGAATATTTGAACAAGAGTTTTTCAATGGACCTAGGAGAAGCTGCTTTCATATTGGGCATCAAGATCTATAGAGATAGATCGAGACGCTTAATAGGACTTTCACAAAACACATATCTTGATAAGATTTTGAAGAAGTTCAAAATGGATCAGTCCAAGAAAGGGTTCTTGCCTGTTTTGTAAAGTGTGAAGTTGAGTCAGACTCAATGCCCAGCGACTACAGAGGATAGAGAAAAGATGAGTGTCATCCCCTATGCTTCTGCCATAGGATCTATCATGTATGTGATGCTGTGCACAAGACCGGTTGTTAGCCTTGCCATAAGTATGGCCGGAAGGTTTCAAAGTAATCTAGGAATGGATCACTGGACAGCGGTGAAGAATATCCTTAAGTACCTGAAAAGGACTAAGGAAATGTTTCTCGTTTATGGAGGTGATCAAGAGCTCGTCGTAAAAGGTTATGTCGATGCAAGCTTTGACACTGATCCGGATGACTCTAAGTCCCAAACCGGATTCATATATATTCTAAATGGGGGAGCGGTAAGCTGGTGCAGTTCCAAGCAAAGCGTGGTAGCTGATTCTACATGCGAAGCGGAGTACATAGTTGCCTCGGAGGCATCAAAGGAAGGTGTCTGGATGAAGCAGTTCATGACAGATCTTGGAGTTGTGCCTAGTCCACTGGACCCAATGACTCTGCTCTGTGACAACACTGGTGCCATTGCTCTAGCCAAGGAACCAAGGTTTCATAAGAGGACCAGACACATAAAGCGACGCTTCAGTTCCATCTGCAACTGGGTCAAGGAGGAGGACATAAACATTTGTAAAGTACATATGGATCTGAATGTTGCAGATCCGTTGACTAAACCTCTTCCACGGGCGAAACATGATCAACACCAGAACTCTATGGGTGTTAGATTCATTACCATGTAATACTAGATTATTGACTCTAGTGCAAGTGGGAGACTGTTGGAAATATGCCCTAGAGGCAATAATAAAGTGGTTATTATTGTATTTCCTTGTTCATGATAATCGTTTATTATCCATGCTATAATTGTATTGACCGAAAACTCAAATGCATGTGTGGATACATGGACAACAACATATCCCTAGTAAGCCTCTACAGGACTAGCTCGTTGATCAAAGATGGCTATGGTTTCCTAGTCATAAACATGAGTTGTCATTTGATAACGGGATCACATCATTGGGAGAATGATGTGATGGACGAGACCCAAACTATAAACGTAGCATATGATCGTATCAAGTTTATTGCTATCGTTTTCTGCATGTCAAGTATATGTTCCTACAACCATGAGATCATGCAACTCACTGACACCGGAGGAGTGCCTTGTGTGTTCCAAACGTCACAATGTAACTGGGTGACTATAAAGGTGCTCTACAGGTATCTCCAAGGGTGTCTGTTGAGTTGGCATGGATCAAGACTGGGATTTGTCACTCCGTATGACGGAGAGGTATCTCAGGGCCCACTCGGTAATACAACATCACAACAGGCTTGCAGGGAATGTGACTAATGAGTTAGTCACGGGATCTTGTATTACGGAACGAGTAAAGAGACTTGCCGGTAACGAGATTGAACTAGGTATGGAGATACCGACGATCGAATCTCGGGCAAGTAACATACCAATAGACAAAGGGAACTGCATACGGGATTAGCTGAATCCTTGACATCGAGGTTCGACTGGTAAGATCTTCGTTGAATATGTGGGAACCAATATGGACATCCAGGTCCTGCTATTGGTTATTGACCGTAGAGGTGTCTCGGTCATGTCTGCATAGTTCTTGAACCCGCAGGGTCTACACACTTAACGTTGGTGACGATATAAGTATAGTTGAGTCATTATGGTGGTTACCGAAGGTTGTTCGGAGTCCCAGATGAGATCCCAGATGTGACGAGAAACTCCGGAATGGTCCGGAGGTGAAGATTGATATATTGGACGAAGGGTATTGGAGCCCGGAATTGTTCCGGGGGTACCGGGTGATGACCAGCATGACCGAAAGGGGTTTCGGGGGCCCCGACAAGTGTTGGGGGGCCTCATGGGCCAAGGGGAGGGGGCACACCAGCCCACTAAGGGGCTGTGCGCCCCCCACACCCCATCCCACATTGCCAGAAGGGGTGGGGGCGCCTCCCTAGGGTTTTGCCTCCACCTGGCTTGGGGGCCAAGTCTCCTAAAGGGAGGGCCAAAACCCATCTAGGGTTTCCCAACCCTTGTGGCCACCGCCCCCTAGATGGGATCTAGGGTGCCCCCTCCTCCTCCCTTTCCCCTATATATAGAGGGGTAGAGGGAGGGCAGCCACACCCATCTATGCCACGGTGCTGCCCTCCCTCTCCCTCGTAGTCCTTCTTCTTCTCTGTGCGGCTTGGCGAAGCCCTGCTGAGATTTCTCCACCACCACCGCCATCACGCCATCGTGCTGCCGGAGGACTCGAGCTACTACTTCACCATCCCTCGCTGGATCGAGGAGGTGAAGGCATCATCAAGCCGTACGTGTGTTGAACGTGGAGGTGCCCTCCGTTCGACACATGGATCGGGAGTTCGCGGGACGGATTGTGATTGGATCGCGAAGACGTTGGACTACATCAACCATGTTTCTTAACGCTTCCGCTTAGCGATCTACAAGGGTATGTAGATGCAATCTCTCCTCTCATAGATGTTCATCTCCTAGATTGATCTTGGTTAGCTTAGGAAATTTTTTGTTTCCCATGCAACGTTCCCCAATAGTAGGCACGCCCCCAGGGCTTGTGGCCTCTGGGTGGCCCCCATCTGGTATTTTTTTCCGCCAGTAATTTTTATATATTCCAGAAATATTCTGCATAAATTTTTAGGTCAATCCAAGAACTTTGATTTCTGCACAAAAATAACACCATGCAATTCTGCTGAAAATAGCGTCAGTCCGGGTTAGTTCCATTCAAATCATGCAAATTAGAGTCCAAAACAAGGGCAAAAGAGTTTGGAAAAGTAGATACGATGGAGACATATCAGGTACCCCCCCGGGGCGCGCCCCTAGGGCTTGTGGCCCCCTCGCGGGTCTTCTAGCCTCTTCCTAAAGCTCCGTGGTTGTCTTCTGGTCCTAGAAAAATCCTCAAAATTTTTTGTTCCGTTTGGACTCCAATTGGTATTGATTTTCTATAAAAGACAAAAACAAGGAAAAAACAGCAACTGGCACTGGGCACTAGGTTAATAGGTTAGTCACAAGAAATGATATAAAATAGCATATTAATGCATATAAAACATCCAAGATAGATAATATAATAGCATGGAACAATAAAAAATTATAGATACGTTGGAGACGTATCACCATCGTGATCACCAACGAGGCTAATCTTCATCAACATCTTCAACAACACCATCTCATCTCAAACCCTAGTTCATCTCTTGTGTTCAATCTTTGTATCAAAACCTAAGATTGGTACCTGTGGGTGACTAGTAGTGTTGATTACATCTTGTAGTTGATGCTAGCCGGTTTATTTGGTGGAAAATTATATGTTCAGATCCATTATGCTATTTAGTATCCCTCTGATCTTGAGCATGAATATTATTTGTGAGTAGTTGCCTTTGTTCTTGACGCCACGGGAGAAGTCATGTTGCAAGTAATCATGTGAATTTGATATGTGTTCGATATTTTGATGATATGTATGTTGTGATTCCCTTAGTGGTGTTATGTGAACGTCGACTACATGACACTTCACCATCTTTGGGCCTAAGGGAATGCATTGTGGAGTAGTTATTAGATGATGGGTTGCTAGAGTGACAGAAGCTTAAACCCTAGTTTATGCGCTATTTCGTAATGGGTTGATTTGGATCCACATGTTTAATGCTATGGTTAGATTTTATCTTAATACTTCTTTCGTAGTTGCAGATGCTTGCGAGGGGGTTAATCATAAGTGGGAGGCTTGTTCAAGTAAGAACAACACCCAAGCACCGGTCCACCCACATATCAAATTATCAAAGTAGCGAACGTGAATCAAACCAACATGATAAAAGTGACTAGATGAAATTCCCGTGTGCCCTCAAGAACGCTTTACTTATTATCTGGGACCGTTTTAGCCTATCCTTTGCCATCAAAAGGATTGGGCTACCTTGATACACTAATTTTTACTTGTTACTTGTTACAAATTATCTTGCTATCAAACTACCTGTTACCGACAATTTCAGTGCTTGCAGAAATTACCTTGCTGAAAACCACTCGTCATTTCCTTCTGCTTCTCGTTGGGTTCGACACTCTTACTTATAGAAAGGACTACGATTGATCTCCTATACTTGTGGGTCATCAAGACTCTTTTCTGGCGCCGTTGCCAGGGAGTGAAGCGCTCTTGGTAAGTGGAAATCAGTAAGGAAAAATTTATATTATGTGCTGAAATTTATTGTCACTTGTTACTATGGAAAACAATCCTTTAAGGGGTTTGTTCGGGGTATCTTCACCTCTACCGGAAACACAAAGAGTTGCCCCTCAACCTACTGCACCTACTGAAAATATTAGCTATGAAATTCCTTTGGGTATGATAGAGCAACTGCTAGCTAATCCTTATGCAGGAGACGGAATGAAGCATCCCGATATGCATTTGATACATGTTGATGAAATTTGTGGATTGTTCAAGCTTGTAGGTTTACCCGGAGATGAAGTTAATAAGAAGGTTTTGCCTTTATCTTTTGGGGGAAAAGCATTGACATGGTATAGGCTATGCGATGATATTGGATCTTGGAATTGGAATCGATTGAAATTGGAATTTCACCAAAAAATGTATCCTATGCATCTAGTTCACCGTGATCGGAATTATATATATATATATATATATATATATATATATATATATATATATATATATAATTTTTGGCCTCGTGAAGGAGAAATTATCGCTCTAGCTTGGGGGAGGCTTAAGTCAATGTTATATTCATGCCCCAATCATGAGCTCTCAAGATAAATTATCATTCAGAATTTTTATGCTTGGCTTTCTCGTAAAGATCAATCCATGCTCGATACTTCTTGTGCTGGTTCTTTTATAAAGAAAACTATTGAACTCAGGTGGGATCTTTTGGAAAGAATTAAAGGAAACTCTGAAGATTGGGAACTCAACAAAGGTAAAGAGTCAGGTATTAAGCTTGAGGTTGATTGTGTTAAATCTTTTATGAATATCGATGCTTTTCACAGGTTTAGCACTAAATATGGGCTTGACTCTGAGATAGTAGCCTCTTTTTGTGAATCATTTGCTACTCATGTTGATCTCCCTAAGGAAAAGTGGTTTAAATATCATCCCCCTATTAAAGAAGAAATTAAAGAACCGGTAATAGTTAAAGATGAAACTATCATTTACAATGTTGATCCAGTTGTGCCTACTCCTTATATTGAAAAACTACCTTTCCCTGTTAGGATAAAGGAACATGCTAAGGTGTCAACAGTGGTTCACAAGAGTAACATTAAAGAACCTAAACCCTCTGAGCAAATTAAAGTAGAAACTAGTGTTTCTATGGTCAAAGACCTCTTGGTCGATAATATTGATGGGCATGTTATTTATTTCTGTGATGAAGCTGCTAGAAATGCCAAACCCGACACTAAAGATAAGAACAAGCCTGTTGTTGGCATGCCTGTCGTCTCAGCTAAAAGAGGAGATCATTGCTATCATGGTTTATGTGACTTAGGTGCTAGTGTGAGTGCTATCCCTTTTACTTTATACCAAGAAATTATGAATGATATAGCACCCGCTGAAATAGAAGACATAAATGTTACTATTAAACTTGCTAATAGAGATACCATCACACCACTTGGGATTGTTAGAGATGTTGAAGTCTTGTGTGGAAAATAAAATATCCTACTAATTTTCTAGTTCTTGGTTCCCCACAGATGACTTTTGTCCCATAATTTTGGTAGACCGTTCTTGAACACTGTCAATGCCAAGATAGATTGTAAGAAAGAAACTGTGAGTGTTAGTTTTGGTGATGTGTCTCATGAGTTTAATTTCTCTAAGTTTCGTAGACAACCTCATGATAAAGAATTACCCAGTAAGGATGAAATAATTGGTCTTGCTTCTATTACTGTACCTCCCACTGATCCACTAGAACAATATTTGCTAGACCATGAGAATGATATGCACTTGCGTGAAAGAAATGAGATAGATAAAATTTTCTTTGAACAACAACCTATCCTTAAACACAATTTGCCTATTGAAACTTTAGGAGGTCCTCCTCCACCTAAAGGTGATCCTGTGTTTGAATTCAAGCAATTGCCTGACACTTTGAAGTATGCTTATCTTGATGAGAAAAAGATATATCTTGTTATTATTAGTGCTAACCTTTCAGAACACGAAGAAGAGAGATTATTATTTAAAAATTCTGAAGAAGCACCGTGCTACTATTGGATATACTCTTGATGATATTAAGGACATTAGTCCCACTCTCCGTCAGCACAAGATTAATATGGAACCTGATGCTAAACCTATTGTTGATCACCAACAACGATTGAATCCTAAGATGAAGGAAGTGGTAAGAACTGAAATACTAAAACTTCTGGAAGCAGGTATAATCTATCCCATAGCTGATAGTAGATGGGTAAGTCCTGTTCATTGTGTCCCTAAGAAGGGAGGTATTACTGTTGTTCCTAATGATAAAAATGAACTTATTCCACAAAGAATAGTGACTGGCTATAGAATGGTAATTGATTTTAGAAAATTAAATAAAGCTACTAGAAAAGATCATTACCCTCTGCCTTTCATTGATCAAATGTTAGAAAGGTTGTCAAAGCACACACACTTTTGTTTTCTTGATGGATATTCCGGTTTCTCTCAAATACCTGTATCGCAACTCGATCAAGAGAAAACCTCCTTTACTTGCTATCGGTGTCAAAACTGGCAGACCTCGGGGTAGGGGGTCCCGAGCTGTGGATCTAGGATCGATGGGTAACAAGGGACGACGAACACAGTGTTTACCCAGGTTCGGGCCCTCTCGAAGAGGTAAAACCCTATGTCCTGCTTGATTGTATTGAATGTTTAACGTGGTTTACAGAGTAGATCTACCTCGAGATCAGCATGAGCTAAACCCTAAGGCTATGAGGTGATGAATGTAGCTCTAACCCTAATGACTACCACCCTCGGTTTATATAGACACCGATAGGGTTAGGGTTACCGAAGATAGATTACAACAAGGGTTTAAAGAGATACTGCATCTTCTTGACTTGGAGGGCACACCACGGCTTCATAGATCTCCTGTCAATGTACGGCTTCACCAGTCCGGCCCACGTACGATGGGTCGTCGCCCCGAGGACCCCTTAGTCCATGACTCCCACAGTAGCCCCTGAACTTGCCTCCAACGCCAAGACTTGTATCCAGCATCCACTCGTCCGACCTATATTCGGCTTGCAAGGCGAGTTCTTCCATGTTCGGAACCAGGTGGTGTCCGGAATATGAAACGGTAGTCTTACTTAACACCGAAGGCAATAAAAACATCGCTCGAGCGCAAATAGTGCCTTTATCTGACAACTTTTTCCCTCTCAACGAAGAGTCGCTTCCGGCCATAACACCAAGCAGTTACTATTTCTCGAAGCGCGGCTCAAGGTGACACCACGTTTGACACGTCCCCTCAAGGTGAAGATCGTGTCCCATTTTTCGCGGGATATGGTTAATGATTTTGATTCCCCTCCCCGCTCATAACGATGCGGAGATATCGGGAAGTGGAGGAGCCAACGGCGTGGAAAAAGGAATCCCTGGCCTGCCCACAGCCTATAAAGGGGGGCTGCTAAAGTTTGCATCCCACGCCCTCTTCCACCTTCCGCTTTCGTAGACCTTCAGAGCTCCAGCGCCCTTTCTCCCTGCTTCCACAGCGAATCCTACTTCACCTGCTTCGACCATGGCCGGATCTGGCATTAGTGGGAAGTGGGAGGCCTCCTCTGTCACCGATGGGGACATTCTGAAGCTGAAGGAGGCCGGCTACTTGCCGGCTAATGTTGCCCATCGGGCCCCTGAAGAGGGCCAGATCATCCCTACGCCCGGGCCGGGCGAAAGGGTAGTTTTTCTTCCCCATTTCCTTAGGGGGCTCGGATTTCCCCTCCATCCCTTTGTGCGGGGGCTGATGTTCTTCTATGGGCTGGATTTTCACAATCTAGCTCCCAACTCCCTCCTCCACATCTTGACCTTCATCGTCGTCTGTGAAGCACTCCTTCAGGTCCAGCCGCACTTCGGTTTATGGCTGAAGGTGTTCAATGTCAAGCCCAAGGTGGTCGGCGGTGAGCATGCGGACTACGGAGGGGCCATGATTAGTAAGCTGACACGGGTCCAGTGGCCGGACGGCCACTTCGTCAACATCGTCCGGATGTAGCAGAATGAGTGGTTTTATATCACCAAGCCGAGGGAGGCCACATGGGGAGCGGCCCCCACATTCAGGTTCGGACCCCCTACCCGATTGGCCTCCTGGACCACCAAGAGCCCGGACTGGGGGTGTGTCGCCGACATGAAAACACTGCAAAAGCGCATCGATAGCTTAATAGAGACCGGCACGAAGCTGGTCGATGTTGTCCAGATCATGCTCCACCACCGGCTCCTCCCCTGCCAGGAGAGGGCCAAGCCTATCTGGGAGCATGAGCCCGAGGATCCGGCCACCGTGCGACACCTCTATGGTACGTCTCCTGACAAGATATGGGGCCAATTATTCCAGCCCCAGAAGGAGTGGCCGGTCGAGGGGAAGGACATCGGCCTTGACGCCGCGAACCCCCCAAGGGAGGTGAGTGACGGTGTCCTGGACTAGGGGATACTCACCATGTCGTCTCCCAACCAGTGGGTTGGGCCGCGGACCCCCGTGGCGGTTCACGAATGGGCCAGTTCGGACAGCCGATGACATATACGAGGAAGATTCCACAATACTTGGTGATCAAGACAAGGACTCCTCTCCACCAACGTAGCCGACTAGGACTCTTGTTATCCTAGGCCTCCAGTACATTATATAAGCCGAGGCCAGGCTCGTTGATAGATGGATTATTATGACATTACTCATTATACCCCTAGGGTTTAGACCACAACATATGATCTCGAGGTAGATCAACTCTGTACTTTGATACTCCATCAATATAAACAAGAGCAGGACGTAGGGTTTTACTTCCATTAAGAGGGCCCGAACCTGGGTAAAACATCGTCTCCTACGTTCCTGTTACCATTGATCCAAGAATCCACAGCTTGGGACCCCCTACCCCGAGGTCTGCCGGTTTTGACACCGACAATGGTGCTTTCATTGAGAGTTCCGCTGTGTGATCGACAATGGATCAATGGCTCGCCCGCAAGATCAACTGCGATGTCGGCATATTCGTCGCCGGCTCGACTGGTCACCTTGGCTCGACCGAGGACCGCGCTCCACCTCAGATCGTCATGATCGAATGAGGGCCATCATCAACATCAACTCCGATCTCTATCAAGATCGTGGAGGAATCATCCATATAGTTCGGGGGCTCAATTTCAACATTGTCCTCGGGCGACTGTGCGGTTTTTCTATACAGCGGATTTGTATTCGCTGTTGCCGCTTCCTCGAGTGTCGCTTTGAAAATTGCTATGGTGGAATAGTGCGTAATTATGTACATAACAACCCTGCAAAATTTCGTCGCGTTTCGATGGAGGAATCTCCGGCGATCTACGATATACCGGAACCCTGTCAAATCTGGGCATGAATCTGGACGAGTTTAGGGCGTAGAGTCCAGCGTCTAGCTCGGACGTCCTTTGGAAGATCCAACCGTTGATCGGCTGCAGAATTCCTATATCTACCACCCCTCAAAATCTCAGCTCGATCCGACTGTTCAAACTCCGGGAAACCTCCGATGAACGCAGCAATTTTCGGATCTTTTTTTTGCGCGAAAATGAATCCGACCCGAGTTCATCTTTCTTCATGAACGGGATATTAGACAACCTTTTTGGAGGAATCTCTCTCTAGGCTATTGTGTTTTATTTCCGAACACATGCTCACAAATTTTGCTCCTTTTCGGAAGTAACCTTCACCATTACGCCGGTGTCAAACCAGCCTGACAACGTTGCTGCACGGCTGCCGACCTGCGCTAGACGGGTCGTCGCTTCATCGAGCCGAACTCAACCTCTTCGGATCATTATCTCGGCAAGCCGACCAAGATTTCGGCATCGTGAAGGGTAAATCATCACCAACATTGTCGCCCCACGAATTATACGGAGCGGGCACACCGGCATTGCTGAATGGTCACTTCATCAAGCGGGCATCGACATCATCACAAGATCCGGCCCACGACGGCATCGCCGCACTATTGCTTCTTCAAGCCTGGATGTGACCTCTGCGTCCGAAGATCGGGAGTCAATTCCGGCCGAACTTACCTCTCTTATCCCGTATCCAGCTTCAATCCTGGACGCGACTTCGGTGTCCGAACATCAGGAGTCAACCCTGGCCGGACTCGCCCCTCGCACCATAGTACCGGAGGACGATTCCGAACAAATCCCAAATACTAATCCGGCTGACCAAGCCGATGTCCACCACGCCAACCTGCTTCGACACCTCGGCCGGCATGGGGCTGCAAATGTTATACTACCGACCTGCCCCGTCACCTCGGCTAGACCGGGGACCTCGCCATCTCTTCATCAACCTACTCCGGTGACTTCGGCGTCACCAGTCGACCAGCTTCGTCACGTTAGCTGGACCGGGGGCTTCGCCTCGCCACATCGACTGTGCGGCATCACCACCTCATCAAGCCAAACTCCTCGCTTGGTTACCTCGGGCTTGGGGGCTGGGACCTTGGCTAGGCTGCGGACTATGTCTTTGTCCTGCCACGAGCGCGGACCTCGTTAACAATACCGAGCACATTAACCAGCTAAGTCGCCTCCATGCTCAGTTTAAAAAAAAAATATTTTATTTTATTTCTTGTTCGGTTCAACCAAACATTATATTTGTGTTAAACAAGAAAGTTGTTCGTTCAAACTTTGATTGTTAAACACTTCTTTTTTCCGCCGAGCTCTTCGTCACCTTGGTTATGAGGGTTTTTGTCACCTCGGCTGGACCAGGGGCTTCGGCTCGCCACATCGATCGTGCGGCATCGCCACTTCATCAAGCCGAGTTCTTCACTCGGGCACCTCAGGGCCGGCTTAGGGGCTGGGACCTCGACCTGCCGCAAGCTCGGCCCACATCATCAATGCCGAACACATTAACCAGCTAAGTCGCTTTCATGCTCAAAGTTTTTACATTTTTAATTTGTGTTCGGCTCGACCGTGCTCACATACGTTGTTTGTCAAAACAAACTCCCTTTACCCATGTTAACTGGGGGCTCTTAAAATTTATATGAGCCGTTCTATAATAAATATTTTTTCTTTCTTCTTAGTCGTTGCAAAGTCTTTTTCTACTACTCCTTTCTAGACTCGAGTGTGTGGTCAATAGCCGGATAGCCTGTTTTCTCTCTAAAGCCGCTCGCGTTTAGTTCTCTAAACTGGCCTGAGAAACACTCCGCCTTCGGGATAGGAGGTTGAAGCCGAAGGCTGACCCACCTAAAGTCTAGAGATCGGATGTGTCATGTTAAAGCACGACAGAAGTACAAATTTTTTAAGACCAATTTTCGGATTGGCACCAAAAACTTGTTTTTAGTTCGGGCGTAAAGTTTTTACCGAAGGTTTTTGGTTTCCCCAGCCTATGGCACTTTTAACCTAGTTGTGTGTTTCTAGCATAAGTCTCACAGTGCGACGCCGGACACATTTAAAGCTTCGGCAATATCAACGAGGGGCTGCGACTAGAGCCGAACCCACCAAAGCCAAGGCACTCCGAGGAGTCCTCGGCAAAACGTTCTCGGATATTGCTTTATATGCACGAGTTTTGAATTGTGTCTTCGGTCAATAGTTGGGTTGCCCGGCTCCTGTGCTTGCCTCCTACGTTCCGCTTTGTTCGGCTAGGAGTGCAAAGGGAGAACCACTGCGATTGTACTTCCGGTTTAACTGGTCAAGTACCTCAGTGGAGAAAGTCGAAAACTGACTGTCACAATGAGCGTAAACTGGTCGGTGATCCGAGGACCATATTAAACAATGGGCCGTTCATGAGATTGGCCGAAGTGTTACGGGTTTGACCCCGGCTGACGCCGAACACTAACCGGGGGCTAGTAACTGGCCCCGAACTTCAAACTCCTATGACTAAGTGAAAGTTGTAAAGCCTGCATATCTGATTGCCTCTTTTCCGATAACACAACCGCCTCTGGGCACCGAGACATCGGCTAAGGGTTGTATTGTTAGTACGGAAGCACCCTGTGTAGCATCTACAAAGGGATGGAAGCCGACGATGGGCCACTTTCAGGTTATAAACAGTCTCAATGGGGAATTTGCCTTCCATAATTATCGTAATAAAGCCATAAATATGCATCAATTTGACTTAAGATTTTGGCCAAGATGGGTTGCCTGGCTCCTGTGCTTACCCCTACGTTCTCGATTGTTCGGCTAGGCGGTAAAGGGAGCACCTCTGTGATTGTTACTACCGGGTCATCCGGATTAGTACCTCAAACTGGGTGAAGCCGAAAGCTAGCCATCTTAAAGGATATAATTGGTCGGCAATGATGGAAGCAAAAATTTTGGTTCATCATGGACCACAGTGTTGGGGAACTCTCCCCTAACTAAATCCTCAATATTTTCCTCCCACATTGATCGGAGTTGAGGTTTCATGATCATGATCAACATGACAGCCTGGGAAAAGGAACCTGTAACGGAACTATTTTTCCCAGAAGATGTTTTACAACATATCTCTCTGCGTACCTTTGTTTATAAAACAGTATGGCCAGATTGCCTTGTTTGTCGTAAATCTTTGCCCTTATAAAGGCTTTATAAAGTAGGGCGAACACTCTTTGGCTGCTAGCCGAAGAGGTTGAAGCCGATGGTCGGTCAACAAAGTTTTGTACAATGCGGATCCGAGCATTAGTGATGTAAAGTACTTGGATACATAGAATCATTACACATAAATTGTGATATACTCCGGACATAGATCCTTAATTCGGCCACCCGTGCCCACATTAAGGCTCGGGGCTACTGGGCTTCGCGCTTCTCATTTACAAATATTAAAGGGGCACATCGATCCCCTGATCTGGTGTTGCCACCCGACCATTGGCTCGGGGGCTACTGCATCGACGATTCAATGCAGACAGTTTACAAAGTGCGAAATAGTTCCTGAGGAGATTATGATCCTCAGGTTGGTCGGCCGCACCCAACCTGAGTCTCGAGGAATATGCACGCCACATTTCTATTCCTAAGTATGCTACAAAGCTAGGAGTTGATCCTCAGGCCGATTTTTTGAATCGACCTGAGTCTTAGGGGCTACTGGGATCACCGGTTTTATGCCATCCTTCAGGTGCATCTCGGGTTTTAGACCGACACACACCTTGAGGGCTACTGGCTATATATCTCGGCAGAGAATAAATTGCACCAATTGAAAATATTCACAAAAAATCAGCCCGCAGTCAGGGTGGTGCACCACCTCGGAAGCAGTCCGGCATAAACCTCGGGCGCCAGTGGCTGGCTCCATAGAGGGCATTTCCGGCATTAAGCTCGGCTGAATTCGTTCAATCTTTTGAAGATCGAGGTAGTTATGACACCTCGGATGCTGACCATCGTTAGAACCCGGATTCAGTTCGGCGCTAGAGCTCGGACGCAAGAGGATACCTTGAATGCCAAATAGTGTTGGAGCTCGGCTGTGAAAAGATGCCTCGGATTCAGTTCGGCGCTGGAGCTCGGACGCAAGAGGATACCTTGAATGCCGAATAGTGTTGGAGCTCGGCTGTGAAAAGACGCCTCAGATTTAATTCGGCATTAGAGCTCGGACGCAAGAGGGCACCGTCGCATGGGAAGCACTTCAAACCCCAGGTGCGGCGTAAAAAACTTACAAGGCATTGATAAAGGCCGATAACTTAAAAAGACTCCTCGGATACCCGATGTATGAACTCTTCGGATACACCTCAGCGATCCTCAAGATCGGAGATGGGAAGATTTGTTGAACCACTTTTCACATCGATGACCGAAGATGAAGAACAGTTCGGAAGAATCGAGGAGCGTCCCCAGCTTGAAGACCGGTTCTGGGGGCTACTGATGGTGTCCTGGACTAGGGGATACTCACCATGTCGTCTCACAACCATTGGGTTGGGCCGAGGACCCCCGTGGCGGTTCACTAATGGGCCAGTTCGGACAGCCGATGACATATACGAGGAAGATTCCACAAGACTTGGTGATCAAGACTTGTCTCCTCTCCACCAACATAGCCGACTAGGACTCTTGTTATCCTATGCCTCCGGTACATTATGTAAGCCGAGGCCAGGCTCGTTGATAGATGGATTATTATGACATTACTCATCATACCCCTAGGGTTTAGACCACAACATATGATCTCGAGGTAGATCAACTCTGTACTTTGATACTCCATCAATATAAACAAGAGCAGGACGTAGGGTTTTACTTCCATTAAGAGGGCCCGAACCTGGGTAAAACATCGTCTCCTTCGTTCCTGTTACCATTGATCCAAGAATCCACAGCTCGGGACCCGCTACCACGAGGTCTGCCGGTTTTGACACCGACAATGGTGCTTTCATTGAGAGTTCTGCTGTGTGATTGGCAATGGATCAATGGCTCGCCCGCAAGATCAACTGCGACGTCGGCATATTCGTCGCCGGCTCGACTGGTCACCTTGGCTCGACCGAGGACCGTGCTCCACCTCAGATCGTCATGATCGGACGAGGGCCATCATCAACATCAACTCCGATCTCTATCAAGATCGTGGAGGAATCATCCATATAGCTCGGGGGCTCAACTTCAACATTGTCCTCGGGCGACCGTGCTATTTTTCTATACAGCGGATTTGTATTCGTTGTCGCCGCTTCCTCGAGTGTTTCTTTGACGATTGCTTTAGTGGAATAGTGCAGAATTGTGTACATAACAACCCTGCAAAATTTCATCGCGTTCCGATGGAGGAATCTCCGGCGATCTACGATATACCGGAACCCTGTCAAATCTGGGTGTGAATCTGGACGAGTTTAGGGCATAGAGTCCAGTGTCTAGCTCGGAAGTCCTTTGGAAGATCCAACCGTTGATCAGCTGCGGAATTCCTATATCTACCACCCCTCAAAATTGCAGCTCGATCCGACTGTTCAAACTCTGGGAAACCTCCGATGAGCGCAGCGATTTTCGGATCTGTTTTTTGCGCGAAAACGAATCCGACCCGAGTTCATCTTTCTTCATGAACGGGATATTAGACAACCTTTTTGGAGGAATCTCTCTCTAGGCTATTGTGTTTTGTTTCTGAACACATGCTCACAAATTTTTCTCCTTTTCGGAAGTAACCTTCACCATTACGCCGGTGTCAAACCAGCCTGACAACGTTGCTGCACGGCTGCCGACCTGCGCCAGACGGGTCATCGCTTCATCGAGCCGAACTCAACCTCTTCGGATCATTATCTCGGCAAGCCGAACAAGATTTCGGCATCGTGTAGGGTAAATCATCACCAACATTGTCACCCCACGAATTATACGGAGCGGGCACACCGGCATTGCTGAATGGTCACTTCATCAAGCGGGCATCGACCGCATCACAAGATCCGGCCCACGACGGCATCGCCGCACTATTGCTTCTTCAAGCCTGGATGTGACCTTTGCGTCCGAAGATCGGGAGTCAATTCTGGCCGGACTCACCTCTCTTATCCCGTATCCAGCTTCAATCCTGGACGCGACTTCGGTGTCCGAACATCAGGAGTCAACCCTGGCCGGACTCGCCCCTCGCACCATAGTACCGGAGGACGATTCCGAAGAAATCCCAAATACTAATCCGGCTGACCAAGCCGATGTCCACCACGCCGACCTGCTTCAACACCTCGGCCGGCATGGGGCTGCAAATGTTATACGACCGACCTGCCCCGTCACCTCGGCTAGACCGGGGACCTCGCCATCTATCAACCTACTCCGGTGACTTCGGCGTCACCAGCCGACCAGCTTCGTCACGTTAGCTGGACCGGGGGCTTCGCCTCGCCACATCGACTGTGCGGCATCACCACCTCATCAAGCCAAACTCCTCGCTCGGTTACCTCGGGTTTGGGGGCTGGGACCTTGGCTAGGCTGCGGACTACGTCTTTGCCCCGCCACGAGCGCGGACCTCGTCAACAATACCGAGCACATTAACTAGCTAAGTCGCCTCCATGCTCAGTTTTTTTTTTAAAAAAAATTATTTTATTTTATTTCTTGTTCGGTTCAACCAAACATTATATTTGTGTTAAACAAGAAAGTTGTTCGTTCAAACGTTGATTGTTAAACACTTCTTTTTTCCGCCGAGCTCTTCGTCACCTCGGTTATGAGGGTTTTTGTCACCTCGGCTGGACCAGGGGCTTCGGCTCGCCACATCGATTGTGCGACATCGCCACTTCATCAAGCCGAGTTCTTCACCCGGGTACCTCAGGACCGGCTTGGGGGCTGGGACCTCGACCTGCCGCAAGCTCGGCCCACATCATCAATGCCGAACACATTAACCAGCTAAGTCGCTTTCATGCTCAAAGTTTTTACATTTTTAATTTGTGTTCGGCTTGACCGTGCTCACATATGTTGTTTGTCAAAACAAACTCCCTTTACCCATGTTAACTGGGGGCTCTTAAAATTTATATGAGCCGTTCTATAATAAATATTTTTTCTTTCTTCTTAGTCGTTGCAAAGTCTTTTTCTACTACTCCTTTCTAGACTCGAGTGTGTGGTCAATAGCCGGATAGCCTGTTTTCTCTCTAAAGCCACTCGCGTTTAGTTCTCTAAACTGGCCTGAGAAACACTCCGCCTTCGGGATAGGAGGTTGAAGCCGAAGGCTGACCCGCCTAAAGTCTAGAGATCGGATGTGTCATGTTAAAGCACGACAGAAGTACAAATTTTTTAAGACCAATTTTCGGATTGGCACCAAAAACTTGTTTTTAGTTCGGGCGTAAAGTTTTTACCGAAGGTTTTTGGTTTCCCCAGCCTATGGCACTTTTAACCTATTTGTGTGTTTCTAGCATAAGTCTCACAGTGCGATGCTGGACACATTTAAAGCTTTGTCAATATCAACGGGGGGCTACGACTAGAGCCGAACCCACCAAAGCCAAGGCACTCCGAGGAGTCCTCGGCAAAACGTTCTCGGATATTGCTTTATATGCACCAGTTTTGAATTGTGTCTTCGGTCAATAGTTGGGTTGCCCGGCTCCTGTGCTTGCCTCCTACGTTCCGCTTTGTTCGGCTAGGAGTGCAAAGAGAGAACCACTGCGATTGTACTTCTGGTTTAACTGGTCAAGTACCTCAGTGGAGAAAGTCGAAAACTGACTGTCACAATGAGCGTAAACTGGTCGGCGATCCGAGGACCATATTAAACAAGGGGCCTTTCATAAGATTGGCCGAAGTGTTACGGGTTTGACCCCGGCTAACGCCGAACACTAACCGGGGGCTAGTAACTGGCCCCGAACTTCAAACTCCTATGACTAAGTGAAAGTTGTAAAGCCTGCATATCTGATTGCCTCTTTTCCGATAACACAACCGCCTCTGGGCACCGAGACGTCGGCTAAGGGTTGTATTGTTAGTACGGAAACACCCTGTGTAGCATCTACAAAGGGGTGGAAGCTGACGATGGGCCACTTTCAGGTTATAAACAGTCTCAATGGGGAATTTTCCTTCCATAATTATCGTAATAAAGCCATAAATATGCATCAATTTGACTTAAGATTTTGGCCAAGCTGGGTTGCCTGGCTCCTGTGCTTACCCCTACATTCCCGATTGTTCGGCTAGGCGGTAAAGGGAGCACCTCTGTGATTGTTACTACCGGGTCATCCGGATTAGTACCTCAGACTGGGTGAAGCCGAAAGCTAGCCATCTTAAAGGATATAATTGGTCGGCAACGATGGAAGCGAAAATTCTGGTTCATCATGGACCACAGAGTTGGGGAACTCTCCCCTAACTAAATCCTCAATATTTTCCTCCCCCATTGATCGGAGTTGAGGTTTCATGATCATGATCAACATGACAGCCTGGGAAAAGGAACCTGTAACGGAACTATTTTTCCCAGAAGATGTTTTACAACATATCTCTCTGCGTACCTTTGTTTATAAAACCGTATGGCCGGATTGCCTTGTTTGTCGTAAATCTTTGCCCTTATAAAGGCTTTATAAAGTAGGGCGAACACTCTTCGGCTGCTGGCCGAAGAGGTTGAAGCCGATGGTCGGTCAACAAAGTTTTGTACAATGCGGATCCGAGCATTAGTGATGTAAAGTACTTGGATACATAGAATCATTACACATAAATTGTGATATACTCTAGAAATTGATCCTTAATTCAGCCACCCGTGCCCACATTAAGGCTCGGGGGCTACTGGGCTTCGCGCTTCTCATTTACAAATATTAAAGGGGCACATCGATCCCCTGATCTGGTGTTGCCACCCGACCATTGGCTCGGGGGCTACTACATCGACGATTCAATGCAGACAGTTTACAAAGTGCAAAATAGTTCCTGAGGAGATTATGATCCTCAGGTTGGTCGGTAGCACCCAACCTGAGTCTCGAGGAATATGCACACCACATTTCTATTCCTAAGTATGCTACAGAGCTAGGAGTTGATCCTCAGGCCGATTTTGTGAATCGACCTGAGTCTCAGGGGCTACTGGGATCACCGGTTTTATGCCATCCTTCAGGTGCATCTCGGGTTTTAGACCGACACACACCTTGAGGGCTACTGGCTATATATCTCGGCAGAGAATAAATTGCACCAATTGAAAATATTCACAAAAAATCAGCCCGCAGTCAGGGTGGTGCACCACCTCGGAAGCAGTCCGGCATAAACCTTGGGCGCGAGTGGCTGGCTCCATAGAGGGCATTTTCGGCATTAAGCTCGGCTGAATTCGTTCAATCTTTTGAAGACCGAGGTAGTTATGACACCTCGGATGCTGACCATCGTTAGAACCCGGATTCAGTTCGGCGCTGGAGCTCGGACGCAAGAGGATACCTTGAATGCCGAATAGTTTTGGAGCTCGGCTATGAAAAGATGCCTCGGATTCAGTTTGGCGCTGGAGCTCAGACGCAAGAGGATACCTTGAATGCCGAATAGTGTTGGAGCTCGGCTGTGAAAAGACGCCTAAGATTTAGTTCGGCATTAGAGCTCGGACGCAAGAGAGCACCGTCGCATGGGAAGCACTTCAAACCCCAGGTGTGGCGTAAAAAACTTACAAGGCATTGATAAAGGCCGATAACTTAAAAAGACTCCTCGGATACCCGACGTATGAACTCTTCGGATACACCTCGGCGATCCTCAAGATCGGAGATGGGAAGATTTGTTGAACCTGTTTTCAAGATCGATGACCGAAGATGAAGAACATTTCGGAAGAATCGAGGAGCGTCCCCAGCTTGAAGACCAGTTCAGGGGGCTACTGACGGTGTCCTGGACTAGGGGATACTCACCATGTCGTCTCACAACCAGTGGGTTGGGCCGAGGACCCCCGTGGCGGTTCACTAATGGGCTAGTTCGGACAGCCGATGACATATATGAGGAAGATTCCACAAGACTTGGTGATCAAGACAAGGAATCCTCTCCACCAACATAGCCGACTAGGACTCTTGTTATCCTATGCCTCCAGTACATTATGTAAGCTGAGGCCAGGCTCGTTGATAGATGGATTATTATGACATTACTCATCATACCCCTAGGGTTTAGACCACAACATATGATCTCGAGGTAGATCAACTCTGTACTTTGATACTCCATCAATATAAACAAGAGCAGGACATAGGGTTTTACCTCCATTAAGAGGGCCTGACCTGGGTAAAACATCGTCTCCTTCGTTCCTGTTACCATTGATCCAAGAATCCACAGCTCGGGACCCCCTACCCCGAGGTCTGCCGGTTTTGACACCGACAGTGAGCGACATTCTTTTTCGAGAAGTGTTTGGATATTCACACCATGTTTGATTCGGTCTAAACCTGGTATGTGGATTTTTCAGGGCTGGCTCGCCAAGGCCAAGAAGATCCGCGGCCCAGCGCCTCTGCTGGAAGGGCCCCGATCAAAGCAGCTGGAAAAGCTGCTGGTCGTGGTGCCTTATAAGACGCCCGCCAAGAAGGGCAAGAAGAAAGAAGGGCCGGAGGCCAGGGAGGGCCTCTGCTGTATGGTTCGTTCGGGCAATCGGTCCGGAGACGCTGCGGCCTCATCCGTGCAGGATGCGGGCGAGGATGAGGACAAGGAGGAGAGTGCCTCCTCGCACTCCAAGAAGAGGGCGGCATCCGAGGACGTCGAGGAGGTCCAACCTTCCCCAGCCCCGAAGAGACGATGCCGGCCCAAGCTGGTTCTGTCCGATAGTTCGGACTCCGACAAGGAGTCCGAAGTGTCCGAGAAGGTTCCGGAGAAGGAACTCAGGGTTAAGCCCCCGGCCAGCAGGTTGGCATTTTTAGCAATCTTGTTTTCAGTAATTTGCTTTAGTTGAAGGTTAACCCCTCCGAGTTGCAGTCCCCCACATGAACGCCCCACCGAGCAGATTTTGGAGGGGACGTCTCTGCCCGCCGAACTGGCGGACAGTGGGTCTATGGCGCACTCCGCGCCTCCTGTGATCCCCGGAGAGGTTGAGGAGGTGCGGTCCCAAAGGACTCTTCCTCCCCCGAACACAGAGGAGGAGGCGGACGCCGTAATGGCCGAGCTTAACACCTTGGTCACCGAAGACCAGGAGGGAGCGTCCCTCCTGGCTGACGAAGGAAAGGAGTCCGGACCATCCGGTCCCCATCCGTCGACCGCTCCCAAGCCCCCGAGGCCTTCGATGGCACATACTCCTCCCAGCAGGGAAGGGGCCGGGGAGCCAACGCCAGCGGCGAACACCTCTACACGAGCGGCGGCTGGCTGGCCGGACATGCTAGAGGAGCTGGTGGACAACTCCGCCATCATTGACGGGCACCTCTCTCTTATGAGTGCGGTGATGCAGGGTATTCGGTCCGTCCAATCTGGACTGAACGACGCTGTCCAAGGCCTTCTAACAGGCTTTGAGGTAAGTCAAGTAATACTCTTTCCTCATAATGTAGTTGTAATTGATAGTTTGGGTAGGCCGTGTACGTACCAGCCCCCGAGACTCTGCAAGGACTTCGAAGAAAACTACAGAGGATCAAATTCGGTAGGCCGACTAATGATGTCAATATTTCTGTGGCTAATGTAGGCATCTTCCGTGGCCGCGGCTGCTAATGCCGCGGCACTAGAGGAGATGGATCGGAAGCTCAAGCTTTTTGACAAAGAGCTTGACCTTGTCAACAAATGGCTTGATGAGGCGCAAGGTAAGCCCTGTGAGAAGATGTGTAATTTGCTTGACGCTGGATATTGATGATCTGTACTATATGCTAATCCTTTATCTTGATGATCCTGCAGCTGCTACCCCCGAGGTCGAGGGCTTGAAGGAGGCCCTGAGGAAAGCCGAGGCCGAGGCGGCCGCGAAGAAGATGGCCGCTGAGAAGGCGGTGGCCGAGCTTGAGAAGGCCAAGCTTGCTGCTGATCAGCACGAGGCTCGGGTGACCGAAGTCCAAGTGGAGCTCCAGGATGCCGCCAAGAAGCTGGAGGCCCTTGAGAAGGGGCAGGAGGAGCAATCCTCCCCGCTATCCAAGGCGGAGAAGGAGCTTCAGGACGCGAGGAGAGACACGCGAGGTGTCCGGGAGGAGCTCCGCCAAGCCGCGCAAATTACAAATGGTAAGAAATACTTACCGCAGAGTGTGTTTGGAGGCAACAGATTCGCCCTGCTGACGAGGGTCTGGCGCTCTGCAGGCGTCTTCACCAAAGTTCTGAAGAATGCGGCGGCTGTGGCGAGGCACTATGCCACCCTCGAGGAGGACTCCATGCAGCGGCTCTTCTGGTCATAGTTTCCGGACTCCGAGCGTCCACCCCTCCTCAGCAATCAAATGAAGCAGCTGTTGGAGATGCATCGGATGTCCGAGCTAGCCTTGAAGGACCTCTGTGTCAGCCTGTGGCCGGCCGAGCCCATTCTGGACACCTACTTCGGCCTTGTGCAGAAGCTGCGGGAGGCGCCGCTCCGGATTGACGCCGTAAAGCGGTCAGTGTGCCTTGAGGGGGTGAGGCTCGCGTTTGTGAAGACCATTGTTCATTGGCCGAGGATTAATCCAATGGAGATGGCCACTGGTCCTCCGGCCAAGGGGAAGGAGCATCACCACCCCAAGCAGTACTTCGCGCAGGTGATAACCGGAGCGCGGGCGATAGAGGGCCAATGTTCGAAAGATGTAATGTTTGAGTAGTTGTATTAAGTTTGTATCAAGTGGGACTTATGCTTCATTATGCGCCCGACGGACTGTTTTGATATTGTAATGGTTAAATTTTGACTCCTGTGTGGCCATATGTTTATTCTGAAAGCTACCAGTCGTCGGCTTCAGCACCCAGGTGAATATCACGAGGGGTGTTTTGTCTTCGCATTGTTACCCTTAGCCAATGTCTTGGTGCCCGGAGGCGGTAGTGCGGGAGCGAAACCAGGCAATCTGACTATTCGGTTTTACTGCTTTCACTTAGCCTTAGGAGCTTGATGATGGGGACTAGGGACTAGCCCCCGGTGTATTGTGATGTACTTAGGGATCAAACCCTGCCCTTTCCGATCACATGGTTTGTCTTAAGACAAACCCTTCATGTGACATGGCGAAATCGCCAACGATTTTTAGAGTCAAACCTCGTCATCGGATCGCGGACCCGTTCGCGCTTACTATGATGGTCAGTTTTTGGCTTTTTCCTCCTAAGGTACTTGACCGGGCAAACCAGAAGTACAATCGCAGGGGTTCTCCCTTTGCCCTCTTAGCCGAACGCGCAGAACATAAGAGGCAAGCACAGGAGCCGGGCAACCCAACTATTGACCCAAGACATAGTTCGGAACATATGCATATAGTGCAATATCCGAGACACCGAACACCTAGCGGAAAGCGGTGCCGGACTTGAAGATATTGAGCTGATACATAAATTGAACTCTTGACTAGTTAATATATTTTCATGCCGGGCTGTTCGAAGAGCGAGTGGGGAATCCGAAAAGATACAGAAAAAATTGCAAGATGCGGATATCCGAACAGCGTAAAGGGTATTTTAATTATTTCTCGTAAGCTCGGGATGTCTAACCGTACAATTCGAACTGCGAAGGCAGTAATTGTAAGAGAGAAAGAAAAAGAAAATTTACAGAGTAAAGGTTGACGCAGGGCCTTGATATGCGAGTTGAAGCCTTCACTGTGCCCTGCTGCACGTCTGCGCCTTTGCCTCTGATAGGTGGGGGTTGGGACCTTCGATGAGACCTCGATGGGCAAGGATCCTGCTGCTGGAGCTTTAAGCTTGGGGATTATCCGGAATTGGACCCCGGGTCATCCGAAGACGAGGTAATTCTGAAGTTCGGTTTAACCGAATATGTACTTCGGATTAATGTATGCCTCACAGCTGCCCATGGTATTTTGAGTGTGAAGTTGTGCTGACGAGGCACGTGGAGTGTGAAGAATGTGGGTGTGCCGTGGGGCATGTATCCCTATTTGCGGTGAACGCATGTGGGTTCCCATGACGGGGAACGGGTTCGAACCCGTTTACTATTGTCACCGGCCCTTACGGCGGGTCGGCATCCGGGCCTATATGGGCCGGTGTGGTCTTCGGCCGCTAGGGCCGCAGTGTGCTCTTCGGTTCGAAGTGAGCGTTCTGTGTTGCCGGTGATAGTTATGACGCCCAAAGGACCATGCATCTTCAACTTGAGGTACACGTAATGCGGAACGACATTGAATTTGGCGAACGCTGTTCGGCCGAGGAGGGCGTGATAGCCATTGCAAAAAGGTGTGACATCGAAGATCAAGTCCTCGCTTCAGAAGTTATCTGGAGATCCGAACACTACTTCAAGCATCACGGTGCCCGTGCGGTGGGCCTCCACTCCCGGAATGACCCCCTTGAAGGTGGTCTTACTGGGTTTAATCCTTGATGGATCGATCCATATTTTCCTCACTGTATCCTCGTATATCAGGTTGAGGCTGCTCCCTCCGTCCATTAGGACTCTAGTGAGGTGGAATCCATCGATGATGGGGTCTAGCACTAGGGCTGTGGACCCTCCATGGCGTATGCTGGTGGGATGATCCCTGCGGTCGAACGTGATCGGGCAAGCTGACCATGGATTGAACTTCGGCGCTACTGTCTCGATGGAGTATACGTCCCGTAGCACTCACTTCCTCTCCTTCTTCGGTATGTGGGTTGCGTAAATCATGTATACCGTCTTGACCTTGGAAGGGAAGGGTTTCTGGCCTCCACTATTCGGCCTGCAGGGCTCATCATCGTCCTTGCTTCATGGGCTTTTGCACGAGTCTTCGGTTGTGAGTTTGCCAGCCTGTTTGATCACCCAACAATTTCGGTTGGAGTGGTTGGCGGGCTTCTCTGATGTGTCGTGGATCTGGTAAGGCCTGTCCAGAATTGTGTCCAGTCTAGATGGGCCATCCTCGTTGCCTTTAAGGGCTTTCTTTCGGGCTCCGGACTTCTGGTTTCGCAATTCGGCATTTACTGCTGTATCCTCACCCTGGCTGTCATTGTGGCGACGTTTATTCTTGCTACGTCGGGGTTTTCCATTTCCGTCCCGAACCTCGGAGGTAACGGGTGTGTATGGGTTGGTGTTCTTGCGAGCAAGCCAACTGTCTTCGCCCGCACAAAAGCGGGTCATGAGGGAAGTAAGGGCTGCCATAGTTCTTGGTTTGTCCTGGCTGAGCTGCCGTACAAGCCATTCGTCCTTGACACTATGCTTAAAGGCAGCCAAGGCTTCGGCATCCGGACAGTGAACGATCTGATTTTTCTTGGTCAGGAATCGGTTCCAAAACTGTCGGGCAGATTCTCCGGGTTGTTGCGTGATGCGATTTAGGTCGTCAGCATCCGGAGGCCGGACATAGGTGCCCTGAAAGTTTGCTCGAAAAGCATCCTCAAGCTCTTCCCAGCAACCTATAGAGTCTTCGGGAAGGCTGTTCAACCAGTGTCGAGCTGGGCCTTTAAGCTTTAGCGGCAAATATTTAATGGCGTGGAGGTCGTCTCCTCGCGCCATGTGGATGTGGAGGAGGAAATCCTCTATCCATACGGCTGAATCTGTGGTTCCGTCGTATGATTCGATGTTCACAGGCTTGAAGCCTTCCGGGAATTGATGTTGCATTACCCTCTCTGTGAAGCACAAGGGGTGGGCAGCGCCCCAAACTCGGGCTACGTCACGTTGGAGGTCTTCGGCCCTCCTAATGTGCTGCTGCTCCCGGACTCTATTGTTTCGGTTTAATCGATCATAGTATCCTTCTCGGTACGCGGGCAGGTCCTCTCTGGGTCCATAGATGGACCTGGTCATGGCGGAGGTCGTACTCATAAGTGGGCCACACTTGATCCTTGCCGTGACTACGAGGTGGGGCGGCTGGGTGTTCGGCCTCGTCAGCTTCCCTGTCCGGCCCTCTAGGAGGGTGGTCCGGCTGTTCGATGTTTGTGTGTATTGGGCGTGTGGGCTCTACGGCTTCGTCGTCGAACTATGGCAGGAGTCTTTGCTTGGGATAACTCCTGGTTGGCTGATCGCGGCCGTACCCCTCTTCGGCAGCTAGGACTTTAGTCCATCGGTCGTTGAGGGTGTCCTGTTCGGCCTTGATTTTGCGTTTTTGCTTCTTTAGGCTGCGGGCGGTGCCTAAAAGCCTCCGCTTGAACCGTTCTTGCTCCAGAGGGTCTTCGGGGATGATGAAATCATCCTCCCCAAGATTGGCCTCCTCTTCAGAGAGTGGGAGGTAGTTGCTATCCTTGGAGTCGTTGGGGTTTTCTGAATTGAGTGGGTCCTCCTACCCTGCGAGGTCATCCTAATGATGTTCGAAGGCTGCGTCTCCGGCGAGGTCATCCGTATTATTTACGGTGCCATTCTCTGCAGATTCCATGTTGCTTGCATGGCTTCGACGTGGCTTTGATCGACGGTGCTGTTTTCGGCGTTTGGGTGGCTCATCTCTGGGCTTGCCTCTGTCCTGATTGGGTGTGCCGTAGCCGTCCTTGGGGGCGTCCACCATGTAAATGTCGTAGGTGCAAGTGGCCGACCAGCGGCCGGTAACTGGGGGGGGGGGGTGGCAACATCGGCACTGGCCGTGGCTCCGTCCCCCTCGTCCATGTATTCGGTATTCTCCGAATTATAGTCTAGCATATCGGTTAAATCATCGATAGTGGATACCAAGTGGGTGGTGGGTGGGATGCAAAATTCCCTATAGTACGCCTCGACGGGTTGACGATCGTGAGCAGGGGAGATATCCTCCTGGATAGTCATTTTATGAATTTGGTCCAACGCCTCGTTTATCATAGCGAGGGTCGCTGAACTCGAGGGCTCTAGGCCAGATTCCGTTGCAACGGGGGCAGTCAATGCCCTAGCCAGTCCTTGATTTCTAGAGGCCGAGCTAAGCTCGGGGTGTGGGACCGGATCCTTGAAGGGGTCCGGACAGTCATCGGAAGTCAAGGACGGATTTTGATCCCTGCGTGTGGATTCCACGCCGGGGCTTGAGATCGAGTTGCTTTAGGCCGGGAGTAATTTCTGGCCATTGGCCGCCACTTCGTCGTGGGAGTTCACAGCTGGGTGAGCATTGTGGAGGAACGGTTCGGCCGAGATTGATTCCTAGCTTTCGCCTCCTGATCCTGCCTCGAAGGTCGAGGACAAATCTTCCATGGACATGATGGGTTCGGGTGAAGGTGGAGTCTGGCCGCCGCTCGAAGCGGAGCTCTCCTGGCTCGAAGATGCTGGGGCTGATCCGTAGATCGGATTGGAGGGAGACTTAGGGGTGGGCACGACGAGGCCTGCGTGGGTGCGGGAAGGGGGTAGTGGATACGGTGAAGACCAGATCGCCCTGTGAGTATGACACGTATTCCAGGTTGCCGAATCGAATTCGGTGTTCGGGGGCGAAGTTGTCGATCTGATTCAGATGACCAGTCGGGTCGGCGCGCAGGACAATGCTGCCGAACGCGAAGAGTTGACTGGGGATGAAGAAGTCCCCGGATCCGATGCCTTCTCTTATGATCAGGCGAGCCATCGATCCTTAGGGCGACCCTACAGCGGAACTCTCAATGAAAGCACCAATGTCGGTGTCAAAACCGGCGGACCTCAGGGTAGGGGGTCCCGAGCTGTGGATCTAGGATCGATGGGTAACAAGGGACGACGAACACAGTGTCTACCCAGGTTCGGGCCCTCTCGAAGAGGTAAAACCCTACGTCCTGCTTGATTGTATTGAATGTATAACGTGGTTTACAGAGTAGATCTACCTCGAGATCAGCATGAGCTAAACCCTAAGGCTATGAGGTGATGAATGTAGCTCTAACCCTAATGACTACCACCCTCGGTTTATATAGACACCGATACGGTTAGGGTTACCGAAGATAGATTACAACAAGGGTTTAAAGAGATGCTGCGTCTTCTTGACTTGGAGGGCACACCACTGCTTCGTAGATCTCCTGTAAATTTACGGCTTCACCAGTCCAGCCCACGGACGATGGGCCGTCGCAGCGAGGACCCCTTAGTCCATGACTCCCTCACTTGCCCTTTTGGAACTTATGCTTATAGATGTATGCCTTTTGGTTTATGTAATGCACCTGCTACCTTTCAAAGATGTATGACTGCTATATTCTCTGATTTTGTGAAAAGATTGTTGAGGTTTTCATGGATGATTTTTCCATTTACAGAACTTCTTTTGATGATTGCTTAAGCAACCTTGATCGAGTTTTGCGGATATGTTAACAAACTAATCTTGTCTTGGATTGGGAGAAGTGACACTTTATGGTTAATGAAGGCATTGTCTTGGGGCATAAAATTTCTGAATGAGGTATTAAGGTGGATAAAGCTAAAGTGGATGCAATTGAGAAAATGCCATGTCCTAAAGACATTAAAGATATTCATAGTTTCCTCGGTCATGCCGGTTTCTATAGGAGGTTCATTAAAGACTAGCTGTCATAAATGCTTCTCATAATACTCCTTGATATGCTGACTATGCTAATTATATCGTTGCTAAATTTATACCACCTAGTTTCCAATACCAACAAAAGAAAAAAAATCTTTTATGACTTAAGACATTACTTTTGGGATGACCCACATCTTTATAAACAAGGAGTAGATGGTATTATTAGACATTGTGTACCTAAGCATGAACAGGAACAAATCCTACGAAAATGACACTCCGAAGCCTACGGAGGACATCATGCGGGAGATAGAACTACACATAAGGTATTTCAATCTGGTTTTTATTGGCCTACTCTTTTCAAGGATGCTCGTAAGTTCGTCTTGTCTTGTGATGAATGTCAAAGAATTGGTAATATTGGTAAGCGTCAGGAAATGCATATGAATTATTCACTTGTTGTTGAACCATTTGATGTTTGGGGCTTTGATTATATGGGACCTTTTCCTTCCTCTAATGGGTATACACATATTTTGGTTGCTGTTGATTATGTCACTAAGTGGGTAGAAGCTATTCCAACAAGTAGTGCTGATCATCACACCTCCATTAAAATGCTTAAAGAGATTATCTTCCTGAAGTTTGGAGTCCCTAGATATTTAATGACTGATGGTGGTTCACATTTTATTCATGGTGCTTTCCATAAAATGCTTGCTAAATATGATGTCAACCATAGAATTGCATCACCCTATCATCCTCAATCTAGTGTTCAAGTTGAACTTAGCAATAAAGAAATAAAATTAATATTACAAAAAACTGTCAATAGGTCCCGAAAGAATTGGTCAAAGAAACTTGATGATGCACTTTGGGCCTATAGAACAACTTATAAAAATCCTATGGGTATATCTCCATATAAAATGGTTTATGGAAAAGCTTGTCATTTGCCTCTTGAGTTAGAACATAAAGCATATTGGGCAATTAAAGGACTCAATTATGATTTCAAACTTGCCGCTGAAAAGAGGTTATTTGATATTAGCTCACTAGATGAATGGAGAACCCAAGCTTATGAAAATGCCAAACTATTTTAAAAAAAGTTAAAAGATGGCATGACAAAAGAATCCAAAAGCGGGAATTCAAAGTTGGTGAACATGTTTTATTGTACAATTCTCGTTTTAGTTTTTTTGCAGGAGAACTTCTTTCCAAATGGGAAGGACCATATATCATCGAAGAAGTTTATCGCTCTGGAGCTATCAAGATTAATAATGCCGAAGGTACCAACCCGAAGGTGGTCAATGGACAAGGAATTAAACACTATATTTCAGGTATGCCTATTAATATTGAAACTAACATTATCCAAACCATGACACCGGAGGAACACATAAAAGAAACCTTCCAGAACACTCCAGAACCTTGAAAAGGAAGAGGTATGTGATACGGTAAGTAAACGGTCTCCGAAAAATTGACAAAAATATTTTGTGTCAGTTTTAGAATATTAGAAAAATAGAAAAATAAGAAACAACTGGGAAGGCAACCCAGGTGCCCATAAGGCACCAGGGCGCGCCAGGCTGGGTAGTGGGCCCCTCGGGCACCTTCCCGACTCTGTTTTCCTTCCGTATACTTGTTTCCCAAGATAAAAATCTTTATATATACCCCCGGACGATTTGACCACCGTATCGCGGAGAAATCCCATGTTCTTGTTTTGTGCTGTTTTTCTGTCAGATCTATCAAGCCGAGCATCTTGTCTTCTCCCTCCTCCAACAATGTATAAGGCGATGCTTGGTTGCTGAAGATGGACCTAAGGAGAGAAGAACCAAAAGAAACTACCGAGGAGGACGAGATCAAGGGAGCTACTGGGGACGAGGCTCAAAAAGGGGGGCAAGCCATGCTTGCAGGGGAGACCGAGAAAGAGGAGCACATCCTTCAACCTTACTATGACCATCTCACCCCCACTGAAATCGAAGCCTTCAAGGCTTTCAGAATGGTTTGTGTTCAGAATAAATATCTCACCCGTGAAATTATTTTGTTGGAAGGGCAAAACATCGCCCTCCGGAGCATCAATCGTAGATTGGTGTACCTACTGAGACTGAAGTATGATGTTCCTAGTACTTCATTACCACCACCATCTTCATCTTCACCACCAAAGAAGGAGACTTGAGTACACGGGTACGAGCACTCCCCTTGGCTTGTGCCAAGCTTGGGGGAGATGCCCCGGTATCATATCAGCATCACTTTTATTACCTTTACATATCTTAGTTCGATCCTTAGCTATTTCGTGATTTAGTTGAATAAAATTTTAGTATGATCTATTTTCGAGTGCCAATTTCATGATCTATCTATCTATGTAATCGAGTGAGAGTTATATAATAAAGTTTAGTTTGAGTTTTTGCTTCTTTACTTTTCAGTTTCAATCAAAATAAAGGAAATAATGAAAAGATCATATGCTAATCTTATGGTAAGTAATAACATCACATAAGGAAAAGTATAAGTGGTAAAATTTGTTGAAAGTTGACAAACATAGCATTGGTCAATGATGCAATTCATGAAAGAATTAATAAGGGAAGAGAAGATTCACATGCAAATACACTATCTTGGACATCTTTTATGATTGTGAGCTCCCACTAATTATCTTATGCCAAATTGTTGATGTTGGACAAGGAAGACAATGTAATGATTTATGTTTGTTCTTATTCATATCGAAGTTATATTTTCATATATCCTTCAACATGTCGTGCTTGCTCAATATCTTTGCTAGCCAAAAATCCACACTAAGCAGAGATACTACTTGTGCATCCAAAACCCTTAAACCCAAATCCATGTTTTGAGAACCCACTATACCTACCTATGGATTGAATAAGATCCTTCAAGTAAGTTGTCATCGATGCAAAAAGGCAATAAAAATTGCTCCTAAATGTGTTTGATCCTTTGGTGTAAGGGAAAATAAGTGTTGTACGAACTTGTGATGGCAAAGTAATAAAAGCGATGGACTGCATAATAAAGGTTGCTATCATAAGGGGCAATATAATGTGACGTTCTTTTGCATTAAGAGATTGTGCATACAAAACCAAAAAGCGCATGACAACCTCTACTTCCCTCTGCGAAGGGACTATCTTTTACTTTTATGCAAGAGTCAAAGTATTTCCCTCTATTCCTTTTTTATTTTACTCTTTGGCAAGCATCATGTGGTGGGGAAAGATCTAGGCACATATATCCAGTTGGATATGAGTGAGCATGAGTTATTATTGTTGACATCACCCTTGAGGTGAATAAGTTGGGAGGCAAAACTATAAGCCCCTATCTTTCTATGTGTCCGGTTGAAACTTTTTGCTCATGTATATGTTGTGAGTGTTAGCAATCATAAAAGATTAAACGATGGTTGAGTATGTGGGCTTGCCAAAGGCTCCGATACAAGACCCTTCCTAAAAATACGATGAATTGTAGTTGCAAAGTTGACTAAGAACATAGTTTGTTAGTTTTCAATAAAGTTTATGCTTTCTACTTCGATGTTGTGATGAATTGTTACTTGTTCATGATAAGCTATATGATAAAGTTCTATAATAAAGTTTGTTGCTGTTATAATAATAAACATGATGCTACTATGTCCGTATTTTGTTTTTATCGACACCTCTCTCTCTAAACATGTGGACATGATTTTCGATATCAGCTTTCGCTTGAGGACAAGCGAGGTCTAAGCTTGGGGGAGTTGATACGTCCATTTTGCATCATGTTTTCCTACTGTTATTTATAGTGTTTTTATGCATTATAACACTTTGTGGAGTAATTCTAATGCCTTCTCTCTCATAATATGCAAGGTTTACACAAAGAGGGAGAATACCGGGAGCTGGAATGCTGGACCTGAAAAAGCTATGTCAGAGATACCTATTCTGCACATCTCCAAATGAGCTAAAATTTTACGAAGAATTATTTTGAAATATATAATAAATATTGGAGAAAAGAACTACCAGAGGGGGGCTGCCAGGTAGCCACAAGGCACCAGGGCGTGCCAGGCCCCCCTGGCGCGCCCTGATGGGTAGTGGGCCCCTCGGCCCACCTCTGGTGCCTATCTTCTGGTATATAAGGTCTTTTAACATAGAAAAAAAATAAGGAGAGGACTTTCGGGAAGAAGCGCCGCCGTCTCGAGACAGAACTTGGGCAGGAGCACTTTTGCCCTCCGGCGGAGCGATTCTGCCGGGGGAACTTCCCTCCTGGAGGGGGAAATCGAAGCCATCATCATCACCAACAACCCTCTCATGTTTGGGAGGCCAATCTTCATCAACATCTTCAATAACACCATCTCATCTCAAACCCTAGTTCATCTCTTGTGTTCAATCTTTGTATCAAAACCTCAGATTGGTACCTGTGGGTGACTAGTAGTGTTGATTACATCTTGTAGTTGATGCTAGCCGGTTTATTTGATGGAAGATTATATGTTCAGATCCATTATGCTATTTAATATCCCTCTGATCTTGAGCATGAATATTATTTGTGAGTAGTTGCCTTTGTTCTTGAGGCCACGAGAGAAGTCATGTTGCAGGTAATCATGTGAATTTGATATGTGTTCGATATTTTGATGATATGTATGTTGTGATTCCCTTAGTGGTGTTATGTGAACGTCGACTACATGACACTTCACCATCTTTGGGCCTAAGGGAATGCATTGTGGAGTAGTTATTAGATGATGTGTTGCTAGAGTGACAGAAGCTTAAACCCTACTTTATGCGCTATTTCGTAAGGGACTGATTTGGATCCACATGTTTAATGCTATGGTTAGATTTTATCTTAATACTTATTTCGTAGTTGTGGATGCTTGCGAGGGGGTTAATCATAAGTGGGAGGCTTGTTCAAGTAATAACAACACCCAAGCACCGGTCCACCCACATATCAAATTATCAAAGTAGCGAACGCGAATCAAACCAACATGATAAAAGTGACTAGATGAAATCCCCGTGTGCCCTCAAGAACGCTTTACTTATTATCCGAGACCGTTTCGGTCTGTCCTTTGCCATCAAAAGGATTGGGCTACCTTGCTGCACTTATTGTTACTATTGTTACTTGTTACAAATTATCTTGCTATCAAACTACCTGTTACCGACAATTTCAGTGCTTGCTGAAATTACCTTTTGAAAACCACTTGTCATTTCCTTCTGCTCCTCGTTGGGTTCAACACTCTTACTTATCGAAAGGACTATGATTGATCCCCTATACTTGTGGGTCATCACGGGCCCCATGCGCCTGCGGTCCCGGCTTGCCACATGGCGCACGATGGGCCGTGAGGCGTCCCCACTTCTCCCATGACGCCTCGACAACTGCCCGGGCTGACATAAAACCTGCCCGCACGGTGCGGGGCCATCATTGCATCCTTTGTGCAGCCCCTCCCAGTGCCTTCCTTCTTGCATACAGCTTCATCCTTCTGACGCGACTTTGCCACTCCCGATCCCATACGTTCTGCCATGGCTCCTCCCAACAGGAAGAAGAGAGCGGCAGTGGCGATCCCTACGGGCGCCGCACCGGAGCCCGCCTTGGGCCGATCCACCGTTGTTAACACCGAGGGGCTCGCCAAGGTCATCCCGATGACTGTGGCTGCTTCCAACGAGTGGGGGGATACTCGGATCTAGCTAGCTTCACGCCCAGATCGTGAGCTCGACGCCACCATCATCGCCATCCACCTTCCCGCGCTCTTCGCCGGCTTGGTGTCGCCGTTCTCTGATTTTTTCGATGTCGTGCTCTCTCACTTCCAGGTCCACGCGCTGCACCTTGACCCGAAATCCGTCGTCCTCCTTTCGGCCTTCGCCTTCCTATGCGAGGCCTTCGTGGGCGTGCCCCCCTCAGTGGCACTGCTTCACTATTTCTTCTGTCTGCGATTAAGTGCGGTGAACCAACGCTCGGGGTGTGTCTCGCTCTGGACTATGCACGCGACGGCTGGCGAGGGTGTCGACATGAGGCTCACCCACGAAATAGAAAGCTTCAGGCGGCAATGGGCATACGTGGATGTGGCCCAATGCAGCCCCTGCTACAACCTCCGACGCGCCCACCGGAATGGAGCTCCGGGTGGGAGCATGACAGACTTGCCGACCCGAGGCTGACAAAGGTGAGGAAGAGGATGGCCGGCCTGAGGGCGTCGGGGGTCACGGTGGCTTTTATCGTGAGAGAGTTCCTCCGCCAGCACATCGCCCCTCTTTAGCGCCACTCCCGCCCAATGTGGGTGTTCTCTGGCCCCGAGAACCCAATGCGGCTCAACAGGGGTGCTCTGCCACTGGATGTGGTGCGCGAGGTGCTCTGTATTCTGACCGGCAAGGATGTGGGCGAGCCTCCCGAGGTGGGGCTCCCCCTGTACCATTATAAGAGCAAAGAGGCCTTCGTTAGCATGATGTCGCGCTTCCACTAATGGGGTCCGCTTCCAGAAGGCCACGTGGGACCCCATGACAACCCCTTTCTAGTGACTCCCGGTCTGGGGAGCCTTGGCGCTAGTGGGACGCCGGCTGACGTCACGGGGGGCAGCGACGACCCTCCTCGGCAGCCCACTCATCAACCTCCCCCTACACTCGCAGGCGCCAGCAACTCCGCTCTGCTCGAGGCTTCACCCGCCCCTCTCGAGGCGTCACCGGATGCGGATGATCGTCGGGCAGCAGCCGTCGGGCCGCAGGCTCCCGGGGACAACACCAGTGGTGACTCCCAGGGCCTCTCCGCGAGGGTTGCTGGCGCTGGAGTTGGGGCCGCGGGTCTCCTCCCTGTGGCCAGCCGTGGAAAGAGGTCCTATGCGATTGACGACGATGGCGCTCTGCCGAGCGCATTGAAGAAAAGGAAATGGGTGGCCATGGATGAGTAAGAGCCATCTGCCTCACTCTTCTTGCATCCCATGGGCACCATAAGTATGAACCATCTCTTCGTGCAGGTCATCCTGAAGCAAAAAACAAAAGGAGTCCCTAGGCCCGGTTGGGACTTCTCCGCTGTCCTTCGGGGACGTGAGGCGCGAAGTGATCGAGCGCCCCCCCCGGTCGCTGATGACCCACAACTATAGGGGATCAATCGTAGTCCTTTTGATAAGTAAGAGTGTCGAACCCAACGAGGAGTAGAAGGAAATTACAAGCGGTTTTCAGCAAGGTATTTTCTGCAGGCACTGAAATTATCGGCAACAAATAGTTTGGTAGTAAGATAATTCGTAACGGGTAACAAGTAACAAGTGTAAAAAAGGTGCAGCAAGGTGGCCCAATCCTTTTTGTAGCAAAGGTTAAGCCTGGACGAACTCTTATATAAAGCAAAGCGCTCCCGAGGACACATGTGAATTACTGTCAAGCTAGTTTTCATCATGCTCATATGATTCGCGTTCGTTATTTTGATAATTTGATATGTGGGTGGACCGGTGCTTGGGTGTTGTCCTTACTTGGACAAGCCTCCCACTTATGATTAACCCCTCTCGCAAGCATCTGCAACTACAAAAGAAGAATTAAGATAAATCTAACCATAGCATGAAACATGTGGATCCAAATCAGCCCCTTACGAAGCAACGCATAAACTAGGGTTTAAGCATATGTCACTCTAGCAACCCGTAATCTACTTATTACTTCCCAATGCCTTCCCCTAGGCCCAAATCATGGTGAAGTGTCATGTAGTCGACGTTCACTTAACACCACTAGAGGAAAGACAACATACATCTCATCAAAACATCGAACTAATACCAAATTCATATGATTACTTATAACAAGACTTCTCCCATGTCCTCAGGAACAAAGTAACTACTCACAAAGCATGCTCATGTTCAAGATCAGAGGGGTATTGAATACATTAAGGATCTGAACATATGATCTTCCACCAAATAAACCAACTAGCATCAACTACAAAGAGTAATCAACACTACTAGCAACTCACAAGTACCAATCTAAGGTTCTAAGAAAAAGATTTAATACAAGAGATGAACTAGGGTTTGAGAGGATATGGTGCTGGTGAAGATGTTGATGAAGATTGACCCTCCCTCAATGAGAGAATCATTGGTGATGACGATGGCTTCGATTTCCCCCTCCCGGAGGGAAGTTTCCCCGGCAGAATCGCTCTGTCGGAGCCCTAGATTGCTTCTGCCCAGGTTCCGCCTCGAGACGGTGGCGCTTCATCCCGAAAGCTTCCTTCTTATTTTTTCTAGGTCAAAACCCTCCATACAGCAGAAGATGGGCACCGGGGGCTGGCCAGGGGGCCCACAAGCTCTGGGGGCGCGCTCTGGGGGTAAGGCGTGCCCCCGGGCTTGTGGCCACCTGGTAGGTCCCCTTCTATTGTTTCTTCGCCCAATATTTTTTATATATTCCAAATAATTCCTCGTAAAGTTTCAGGACATTTGGAGTTGTGCAGAATAGTTATTTCAGATTTGCTCCTTTTCGGTCCACAATTCCAGCTGTCGGCATTCTCCCTCTTCTTGTAAATGTTGTAAAATAAGAGAGAAAAGCCGTAAGTATTGTACCATAATGTGAAATAACAACCCATAATGCAATAAATATCAACATAAAAACATGATGCAAAATGGACGTATCAAATCCCCCAAGCTTAGACCTCGCTTGTCCTCAAGCGAAAGCCAAAATCGATAATCATGTCCACATGTTTAGAGATAGAGGTGTCAATAAAATAAAATATAGACATGAGGGCATCATGATCATCTTTTAGAACATCAATATACTGTCATATAACTTCTTATGCTAAAGTGATAATTTGTTCACAAGGTAAAGTATGAACCCAAAAACTTAATTGAAAACTAGCAAACTATGATCTCGGTCATTGAAGCAATTGCAATTTATCATAACATCGGAATTAGTCAATGTAAGAGCTCTAATTTAGCAAGTTCACATACTCAACCATCACTTAATCTTTCATAATTGCTAACACTCATGCAATACCTATGAGATCAAATCTTTAATCAGACACATAGGAAGATAGGGGCTTATAGTTTCGTATCCCAACTATTTACCTCAAGGGTAATGTCAACAATAATAATTTATGTCACCTACATCCGAGTGGATATATATGTCTGGATCTTCCCCAACACAAAGTGCTTGCCAAAAAGAGAAAATATAAAAGGAAGGGTGAAGATCACCATGACTCTTGCATAAAGGTAGAAAGTAAAAATAAAAGATAGGCCCTTCGCAGAGGGAAGCGGAGGTTGTCATGCACTTTTATGGTTGGATGCACGAAATCTTAATGCAAAAGAACGTCACTTTATATTGCCGCTTGTGATAGAGAACTTTATTATGCAGTCCGTCGCTTTTATTTCTTCCCCATCACAAGTTCATATAAAGTTTATTTTCCGCACACTAAAAGATCATACAAATTTAGAGAGCAATTTTTATTGCTTGCACCGATGACAACTTACTTGAAGGATCTTACTCAATCCATAAGTAGATATAGTGGACTCTCATGGCAAAACTGGGTTAAGGGTTTTGGATGCACAAGTAGTATCTCTACTTAGTGCGGAATTTTTGGCTAGCAAGGAATAGAAGGCAAGCCCAACATGTTGGAGGATCCAGGACATTATAACTTCTATTCGGATATAAGAAAACATAACCCATTATGTTGTCTTCCTTGTCCAACATCAACTTATTAGCATATAATATTTTAATGAGTGCTCACAATCACAAAAGATGTCCAAGATAGGTATTTATATGTGAGACCTCTCTTTATTATTCCTATTAATTGCAACAATGACCAAAACTATGTTTGTCAACCCTCAACAAATTTCATGCATCATACTTATTATATGTGAAGTCATCACTCTCCATAAGATTATATATAATATTTTTATTTCTTTTATTCTTTTTCTTTTCCAAGATGAAAGCAAGAAAGCAAATCACTCAACTCAAAACTAAACTTTCTTATACAACTCTCGCACTCGATTACATAGATGGAACACAAAGCAAAACTCAAAGACTAGATCATACTAAAACTTTTATTCTACTAGATAATGATATAACTAAAAGGATCGAACTAAGATAAACGATAAAGATAAAGATGTGATGGTGATACGATACCGGGGCACCTCCCCCAAGCTTGGCACAAGCCAAGGGGAGTGCCCACACCCATGTACTCAAGTCTCCTTCTTCGGAGGTGGTGGTGATGAAGGTTATGATGTAGTAGCCACGTATTTCATCCTTAGCAGGTACTCCAATCTACTATTGATGCTTCGGAGGGCGATGTTTTGTTCTTCCAACAAAATAATTTCGCGAGTGAGATATGTATTCTGAACACAAACCATTTAAAAGGCCCTCAGGGCTTCTATTTCAGATGGGGTGAGATGGTTATAGAAAGGTTGAAGGATATCCCCCTATTTTGCAACTTCCTCCATGGGCATGGCCTGCCCTCATTCTTGGGCTTGATTCCCTGCATATGCTTCGACCTTTTCCTCCTTGATGGACTCCTTCACTTCCACCCTCCTTAGTTCCATCTTCAGCAACCAAGCATCGCCTTCCACGTCATTGGAGGAGGGAGAAGACATGATACTTGGTTTGATGGATCTGACAGAAAACATCACAAAACAAGAACAGAGGATATTGCCGTGATACGGTGGTCAAAATCTTCGGGAGATTATATAATGATTTTTTACCGTGCAAAACAAGTATTCTGGGAGAAAACGGAGTCCGGAGGGTACACGAGTGGGCCACAAGCTTAGGAGGTGCTCCCAGGGGGGTAGGGCGCGCCCCCCAGGCTTGTCGCCTGCTCATGCACTTTTCGGACTACTTATTTTCCTAATTTTTTAAATATTCCAAAACGGATTAAAATTGCTTTTGGAAAACTTTTGGAGCCGGTTTACTTACCGTGTCACATACCTATTCCTTTTCAGGGTTCTGGAGCGTGCTGGAAGGTTTCCCTTATGTACTCCTCTAGTGTTATGGTATGAATAATATTAGTTTCAACATTTATGGGCGTACCTGAGATATAATGTTTAATTCTTCGCCCATTCACCACCTTTGGGTTGTTACCCTCAGCATTGTTGATCTTGATGGCATAGGAACGATAAAGTTCTTCGATAATGTAAGGACCTTCCCATTTGGAGAGAAGTTTTCCTGCAAAAAATCTTAAACGAGAATTGTATAGCAAGACATGGTCGCCTACATTAAATTCACGCTTTTGTATCCTTTTGTCATGCCATCTTTTAACCTTTTCTTTAAACAATTTGGCATTTTCATAGGCTTGGGTTCTCCATTCATCAAGTGAGCAAATGTCAAATAACCTCTTCTCACCGGCAAGTTTGAAATCATAGTTGAGTTCTTTGATTGCCCAATAAGCTTTATGTTCTAATTCGAGAGGTAAGTGACATGCTTTCCCATAAACCATTTTATACGGAGACATACCCATAGGATTTTTATAAGCAGTTCTATAAGCCCATAATGCATCATCAAGTTTTTTAGACCAATTCTTCCTAGATCTATTAACAGTCTTTTGCATGATCAATTTCATTTCTCTATTGCTTAATTCTACTTGACCACTAGATTGAGGATGATAAGGAGATGCAATTCTATGGTTAACATCATACTGAGCAAGCAATTTACGAAAAGCATCATGAATAAAGTGTGAACCACCATCGGTCATTAAATATCTAGGGACTCCAAACCTCGGGAAAATAACTTCTTTAAGCATTTTAATGGAGGTGTTATGATCAGCACTACTAGTTGGAATAGCTTCTACCCACTGATTGCTTGTATCTGCGTTGGTATTTCCCCAAAGTGGAGAGGATGATGCAACACAGCAATGCTAAGTATTTCCCTCAGTTCTAAAACCAAGGTTATCAATCCAGTAGGAGAACCAAGCAACACTATGTAAGCGGTACCTGCACACAAATAACAAATACTTGCAACCCAACGCGTAAGAGGGGTTGTCAATCCCTCCTCAGTATTGAGATAGATTAGATTGTATTAGATTGGATAAATAGATCTGACAAAAACACAAAATAAAATAAAAAAATAAAAAGTGCAGCAAGGTATTTTTGGTTTTTTGGAATAACTGATCTGAAAACAATATGATAGAAAATAGACCCGGGGGCCGTAGATTTCACAAGTGGCTTCTCTCGAGAAAATAGCATACGGTGGGTAAACAAATTACTATTGGCCAATTGATAGAAGAGCAAATAATTATGATGGTATCCAAGGCAATGATCATGTATATAGGCATCACGTCCAAGATAGTAGACCAAAACGATTCTGCATCTACTATTATTACTCCACACATCGACTGCTATCCAGCATGCATCTAGTGTATTAAGTTCATGGAGAAACAGAGTAATGCAATAAGAACGACGACATGATGTAGACAAGATCTATTCATGTAGGAGTAGACCCCATCTTTTTATCCTTAATAGCAACGATACATGTGTGTCACTTCTCCTTCTGTCACTGAGATTGAGCACCGCAAGATTGAGCCCATCACAAAGCACCTCTGCCCATTGCAAGAAAAATCAATCTAGTTGGCCAAACCAAACTAATGTTTTGGAGAAGATATATGAGGCTATAACAATCATGCATATAAGAGATCAAAGAAGACTCAAATAATATTCATAGATAGAACTGATCATAAACTCGCAATACATCGGATCCCAACAACACACCGCAAAAAGTTATTACATCAAATAGATCTCCAAGAACATCGAGGAGAACATTGTATTGAGAATAAAAAAGACAGAAGAAGCCATCTAGCTACTGCCTACGGACCCATAGGTCTGTGGTAAACTACTCACGCATCATCGGAGGAGCACAAATGAGGATGATGAACCCCTCCGTGATCGTGTTCCCCTCTGGCAAGGAGCCGAAATAGGGCTCTAGATTGGATCTCGTGGTTCTAGAACTTGCAACGGCTGGAATTGTGTTTCATCGACTCCCTTAGGGTTTCTGTAATATTTGGGTATTTATAGAGCCGAGAGGCGGTGGAAAGGACTTCCGTGGGCCCCACTACCCACCTGGGTGCGCCAAGGGCCTCTGGCGCGCCCTCTTGTCTTGTGGGCCCCACGGGCCTCCCCTCCTGCACTTTCTTGGCTCCCAAGTTGTCTTCTGGGCAGGAAAAAATCTCGAAAAAGTTTCGCTGCGTTTGGACTCCGTTTGATATGGATATTCTGCGAAGTAAAAAACAAGCAAAAAACTGCAACTGGCACTGGGCACTATGTCAATAGGTTAGTCCCAAAAAATGATATAAAGTTGCTATAAAATGAATATAAAACATCCAAGAATGATAATATAATAGCATGGAACAATAAAAAATTATAGATACGTTGGAGACGTATCAGCATCCCTAAGCTTAATTCCTACTCGTCCTCGAGTAAGTAAATGATAAAAATAGAATTTTTGATGTGGAATGCTGCCTAACATGTTCATCACATATTCTTTTGTTTTGTAGCAAGGATATTTGGACTTTTAGATGATTCAAAGCAATAGTCTATATTTGACATGAAGATTTCAATACACAAGCATATCAACAAGCAACCATGTCTTTCAAAATATCAACACTAAAGAAAGTTATCCCTAGCCCATCATGCTCAATGATTGATCCATTCATGAAACACACTCGAATATTAGCTACATCCAATGCACAAGTATGATCATAGTGCTCCCTAGTTGGTGCTTTATAAGAGAAGATGGAGACTCAAATAAAAATAAAAATTGCATAAAGTAAATAGATAGGCCCTTCGCAGAAGCAGAGATTTGTAGAGGTGCCAGAGCTCATAGCTTAAATTGAGAGATAAAATATTTTGAGTGGCATGCTTTTCCTGTCAACGAGAACGACCGAGAATTCCCAATACTTTCCATGCTAGATACATCATAGGCGGTTCCCAAACATAAAATAAAGTTTATTCCTTTTTCCACCATTCTTTCACAATCCATGGCTAGCCGTATCCACGGGTGCCTTCCATACCAACAATTTCCAAGGAATTTATTATTTGACAACATAAAGTAAATTTCTTTTTCATTTCGGGATTGGGCATCCCTATTACTACCACACTCTCGTGAAATGACAAGTGAATAAACACTCATATTAAGAATAACACATCTAGCATGGAAAAATATTGGCCACCGCCTGCCGCTTCATGAGTGGTACGGGCACACAAAAAGGTAATTCATTTTGAAAATTAGAGTTGCCATATACAAATTTACTTGGAACGGCAAGGAAATACCACATATAGATAGGTATGGTGGACTCATCTGGCACAACTTGGTTTAAGGATTTTGGATGCACAAGTAGTATTCCCACTTAGTACAAGGAAAGACTAACAAATAGATTGAGAAGCAACCAACCAAAAACCTAAAATTCTCATAAACAAGCATTAAACATAACTAACACCGAATAATGCACCACAAGTAGGATGTAATTTCAATGCATAACTATTGACTTACGTGCTTGCATAGGGAATCACAAAATTTAACACCAATATTCTTACTAAAGCATAATTACTCACCAACATGACTCACATATTACTATCATCATATCTCAAAACTATTACAAAGAATCAAGTTTATTTTGTCCAATGATCTTTCATGAAAGTTTTTATTATATCCCTCTTGGATATATATCACTTTGGGACTAGATTAATATATTACCATTTCTTTTAACAAGCTCTTAAATAAATTCAAGTGAAGAACATGAGCATAAATAATAAAAAAATTCTTCTCTCAAAATAATATAAGTGAAGTGTGAGAGAATTTCTTCAAAAAATTACTAACTCTGAAATTAATCTAAGTGAAGCATGATAGTATTTCTTCAAAAATTAAAGCACCACCGTGCTCAAAAAGATATAAGTGAAGCACTAGAGCAATTCCATAGCTAAACAAAAAAAATTTAAGTGAAGCACATAGAGCAATTCTAACAAATCATAACATAATTATGGATTTCTCAAATAGGTGTGTCTAGTAAGGATGATTGCGACAAACTAAAAATCAAAACAAACAAAGACTCATATAATACAAGACGCTCCAAGAAAAACTCATGATATGTGACGAATACAAATATAGCTCCAAGTAAAATTACCGATGGTTGTTACAAGAAAGAGGGGATGCCTTCCGGGGCATCCCCAAGCTTAGTTGCTTGGTTCTCCTTGAATATTACCTTGGGGTGCCATGGACATCCCCAAACTTAGGCTCTTTTCACTCCTTATTCCTTCATCCATCGTGATCTCACCCAAAACTTGAAAACTTTAATCACACAAAACTTAACAAAACCTTCGTGAGATCCGTTAGTATAAGAAAACTAATCTTTACTTTAAGTACTGTTGAAAACACATTAAAATTTTGTTATTGCATTATACCTACTGTATTCTAACTTTACCATGGCTTATACCCCCCGATACAATCCATAGATTCATCAAGATAAGCACACAATGCAACGAAAACAGAATCTGTCAAAAACATAACAGTCTATAAAGACTCGAATTTTACTCATACTTATGTAACTCCAAAAATTCTGAAAAATTGGGAAATAATGGGAAATTCATATATCAATATTGTGTAAAACATTTAGAGTTTTTTGTCGCTTTAGTTATTTTTAACAATTCAGCTACTGGATGCAAAAGTTTCTGTTTTTCAACAGGATCAAATCAACTATCACCCAAAGCCATCCTAAAGGCTTTACTTGGCACAAACACTAGTCAAAACATAAAAAACACAATTATAACAGAGGCATAATTACGTGGGGCGGATGTGTGATTGATAAGGCAGTAAAGTCATTCCACGTGGACAGGAGGTTTCTGCCGCGTGTCTATGCACAACTTGGGGCCCTAACCCAACGCACTCGCAGCGCGTTTGGCTCAGGCCCGGGGGCTACTATCGGTGTACACAAACAGGGGTGTTTGTTTCCCCCTGACCCGTGCACAGACCGACATGGCCTTTAGGCGAACCACCTCTTTGCCAAAGCAAATCAAGAAGAACAAGACATAAAGATATCACCTTGGGAAGGCCTCCCTTGCCAGGCAGGAGAGCCCGGCCAGGTCGAGACCGCCCCGAGGACAAGTTCAGGATTGCCCCGGCAGGCCTGCCGGGGCCACCAAGAGCAAACCCCGCCAAGCTCTTTCAACGAGGAATCCCCACCAAAGACGCCACTGCTCCACCTCATCGCACCCAAGTCACTCATCCATGCGGTGTCAAGGTGTTAAGCAACCAGGTGTATCCTCTCGAGCACGTGGCAGCATCAAGAAGGAGGGATTAGTTTTATTGACACCCGTCTAGGAGGTGTGTCAAGCTAATGAGAAGAGGTAGATCAGCAGCGTGACAGGCTTGCCGGGATTCGCCCTCGACACGACACCTAGCAGTGCATTTAATGCACTTTGTCCTAACTGCCAGAGTTAGGTATGATGGCAATGTTAGCTATCTAATTACACCCAAATGACTGTTTTGCCACTGTGGTTGCCCCTTAGCCTATAAAAGGAGGCCCAAGGCAACCTAGCAAGGGGTTCGAACACTTCGACCCCCAGCATTTGTAAGCTCACGTTGCTTTCCCCAAGGCATCCTTGCCGGGCCAGAGCGCGATGAGCCTTCTTCCACCTCCAGATTAATCCACCAAAGCAGGAGTAGGGTTTGGTTGGGGATATTATTACTGGGTGTAAACCGGCCAGGAGAGGCCGGGTTATCCCCATAATGAGTCATTTATATTTGAAGCCCATGAAGACAAGGAGTATGGCGCTTTATGAAGGCCCAAGGCCCAAAGGCGGATTAAGGGCTAGTAGGGGTAAACCGCCATATTATATGTAACTAGTCTTGTAAGATAAGAAAAGAGTAGAGACCGAGCCGGACACGTTTATGAGCCGGCCTCGGGATTCTGTAAACCGCCGGGCGTCAACCTGTGTATATAAAGGGATGACCCGGCGGCGGTTTGGGGGGACAACAATTCGAGAGCCAGGCAAAGCGGATTCGCTCCCTGGTCATCGAAACCCTAGCAATTCCACAACAACTGGATTAGGCCTTTACCTTCACCGCAAGGGGCAGAACCAGTATAAACTCTCTGCATCCCTTGTCCGCTTTAACCCCTTTAAGCTAACCCGTCGCGATGGCTCCACGACTAAGTCCTTTCTCTAGGACATCTGCCGTGACAAAACCACGACAGTTGGCGCCCACCGTGGGGCTATCGCATGATGGTTTCGAGTTCTTAGAGGGCAGCTTCGAAGGACTCAAGGGATACGCTGTGGGCCGGATGACAAAAGTCGTCACGGCAAGCTCTACATCGACGATGCAGGCTGGGGCCCCGAGGCCGGTTCAATTGAATACAGGTACCGGGTCCCCTTCGGCGGCATTCACGTGTTCATTGGCAAGATTGGCGAATCGGGCCCTGAGCCGGACATCCGCACCGACATCGTCGAAACGGCTCAGCGTGCGAGATCTGCCCGGGTTAAGCCTATCATGAAGCGTGCCTTCGTGGGAGTCATCCACGGAGTGGAATCTGAAGATAGATCAGAGTATGATGGCGAAACCGTTGTTTATTCCGGTGACGAGTCATCTACTGGAGAGACCGAGTCATTGTACCAGCTGCAGGACGGCCGGTTTGGTGGTTGTTCCGATGGCGACAGTATTCCGGACTCTCTTGACCCGCCAAGCCGGGTTGCGATCTTCGTGGCCGGTACACAGCCAGCGCCACAATCTTCGACCGCTGCGGCGATGATCTCCGGTTCAGCAGCGGCGATGGCAGCTGTGGCAGGAGGCCCTGTGCCACTGCCGGCTCAGGCTCTGTCCGATTTATTCGACACCTTGGCAGCACTGTTAGCGGCCGGAGTCAGCCCGGCGGATCAGGAGCGGCACAACGCAGAAGTGGCGAAGGTGAAGGATCAGATAGCCCAAGCCAAGGTGGATTTGGCAGCTGAAAACGCCAGGATGGCTGCAGAATGGGCCGATTTAGATGCACAGGCCTATCGGCTTACGTTGGATCAGAACGCGTCAAATGATGTAATGAGGAGAAGGTACCGGTCTCACCTGCCTCCAGTTTATGAAGCCAGGAATCTCTTCAATACGCCAGGGGCCGGAACCAGCAACCAGCCAATGGTAAACCGGGTAGAAGCGCCTGGAACGGGGACGCCGGTTCAGCCACGCGCAATGGATCCGCCTCTTCAGAATATCCCATCCCAGCTTGTGCCCACGCCTCCGGGTCATTACTCCAACCCCTTGGATAACATAGTCGCGGCCGCTTCACGATTGGCGGCCCTTCCAGTCGATGGTGAGTCCCCTGTAGCGGTGGAGACACGACGGGCTAGGGAGCTCCTTCAGACAGCTTTAACTCAGCAACAGGCTTATTCGTACAGTCGCGAGAGGATTCATTCCACCCCCCGCCCGAGCCGGAGTTACAGCAGGTATGTTGATGAACCGGCTGTGTCTAGCAGTGCCCACAACCGTAATCCGCCACGAGGCCATAACCCGGCGGGTGGCGGTGTTGATGCTCAGGATGTGGTGGACCGTGCTAGGGCACGTCGAGAGGCTGAGTTAGCAGCATGGAACGCGGCCCATCAGCTTACTCCGGTTCGTCCAACAACTTCGGTGGAACCAGGGGTTACCTCCAGTTCTTTGGGGGTGCCATGTCTCGTCTCAGCATTACGCAATGTACGGCTGCCCAAGGACTTCAAGGGCCCACGTAAAGTGCCGAATTACACTGCCGATTTATCCCCCGAGTCGTGGGTGGAGAGTTATGAGATGGCGATGGAGATGCTGGATGTAGATGACGCGGCATGTGCTAAGTACTTCACCATGATGTTGGAAGGGACAGCTCGCACTTGGTTGAAAAACCTACCAGCTAACTCCATTGGGTCATGGGCCGAGCTAAGAGCCCGTTTTATTCAGAATTTCAAGGACACGTGCAAACAGCCCATGTCAATTGTGGATTTATCTGCCTGTGTCCAAGAGGAAGGAGAGTCAACAACCCATTGGGTGCGCCGGGTTTCAAAGATTTTGCATTCATCGAACCGCATCAACGCGGATACGGCCGTTTTGACGTTGCAAGGCAATTGCCGGTTTACGCCTCTTAAGTTGAAGCTGGGACGGCTCAAACGCCATTGCAATGACATGGGGACGCTTATGGCAGCTCTGGTGAAATATGCCGACTCTGATAGTACCAAGGACCCTGAATCTGATGATGACAAGACAGGAAAGGGAAAGAAGGGTGGCAGCACCAAAGGGCAGCAACATAACTCGGCAGGGCATGGAAACAGCGGTAAGCGTAAAGCGGATAACAGTTCAGATTTTGTAGCTAATACCAACGCGCAGGGTAATGGTCAGCGTCGAAAGGGTAAACCGCCCCCGCGTGGAAGAGAACCAAGTCCCAATCCGGAGCGCTTGAATTACCTATTGAACCAGCCCTGCCCAAAGCACGGATCGCGGGACAAGCCGGCCACGCACCTCTGGAAGGATTGTTATATTATGCGAGAATTCAAAGATTCAGATTTTTTCCGGAATGATAATGGACCGGCTGGCGGTTCAGGCCCCGGGTCTCATGGGCCGGGTTATGGTGGAGGCAGTTCCGGTTCGGGATTCCATGGTAATCAAAGCGGACATGGCAATCAAGGCAATCAAGGCAACCAAGGTGGTTATAATCATCAGGGGAACCAACAGCAGCAGTAGCAGTCGGGTTACCAGAGCAACCCGAAGCAGTTAAACAGTGGACAGTACCATGTCTTCACCACCAGCCTGTGCAAGCGCGATCAGAAGCTTCATAAAAGGACAGTGAACTCCGTTGAACCGGCGGTGCCCCGTTACTTACGCTAGTCTGAACAGCCCATTGTGTGGAGTCGAGAGGATCATCCACCTCGAGTTGATAATCTGGGTCATCTGGCGTTGGTGGTGGCACCCCAGGTGGGAGGTTACAAGTTCACTAAAGTACTCATGGATGGGGGGAGTAGTATCAATATCCTTTATTATGAAACCTTCCGTCGCATGGGGTTAATAGATAAAAATCTTAAACCGTCCAGCACGGTCTTCCATGGTGTGGTACCTGGTAAATCGGCGTATCCGGTCGGTAAGATAGCTCTGGAGGTTGCTTTTGGTGATGAGCATGATTCAAGATCAGAAACATTGACCTTTGAAGTGGTGAAAATCAAGAGCCCATATCATGCCCTGTTTGGGCAGCCGGCTTATGCTAAATTCATGGTGAGGCCCTATTATATCTATCTGCAGCTCAAGATGCCGGGTCATAAGGGGACCATCACGGTACGTGGGAGTCATAAGATCGCTTTGGAATGTGAAGAAGGTGATGCGGCTTATGCGGAGTCGGTTTGTGCGACAGAGGAATTGAAGTTTTACAAAGACAATGTTGATCTGGCAGATATGACTTCCTTGAAGAAGCCAACTACAGAGCATGATCCGGCCTTGAAGTTTAAGTCGGCTGATGAGACTAAGCTGGTTGATTTCGTTCCTGGCGATTCATCCCAGCAGTTCAGCATCAGTGCTACCTTGGATCCAAAATAGGAAAGCGCGCTCATCGAGTTCATCAGTGAGAACCAGGACATCTTTGCGTGGAAGCCTTCTGACATGCCAGGTGTACCGAGGGAACTCGCTGAGCACACTCTTAATGTTGATCCCAAATTTAAACCGGTCAAGCAGTTTCTCCGCCGGTTCAATGAAGAAAGACGCAAGGCTATTGGTGAGGAAGTGGCCAGGCTCTTGGCAGCTGGCTTTATTGTTGAGGTATTTCATCCTGAGTGGTTGGCTAATCCGGTGCTAGTACTTAAGAAGAACGGCACTTGGCTTATGTGTGTGGACTACACAGATTTGAACAAGGCTTGTCCAGCGGATCCTTTTGCCCTCCCTCGTATTGATCAAATCATTGATGCTACGGCGGGTTGCGAGCGTTTGAGTTTTCTGGATGCTTATTCTGGCTACCATCAGATCAAAATGGCAGTTAAGGACCAGGAGAAGACAGCTTTCATAACTCCCTTTGGAGCCTTCTGCTATGTGTCTATGCCCTTTGGGCTAAAGAGTGCCCAGGCGACTTATCAGCGCTGTGTGCAGAACTGTCTTCATGATCAGATCGGCCGCAATGTTCATGCTTATGTGGATGATATTGTGGTGAAATCCAGAGAGAAGAAGACATTGATAGATGACTTGAAGGAGACCTTTGATAACCTCTGGGTTTATAAGATGATGCTTAATCCGGCCAAATGTGTCTTTGGTGTACCGGCAGGCAAGCTCTTGGGTTTTCTGGTGTCTAACAGGGGCATTGAAGCTAATCCGGAGAAAATCAAGGCCATAACTTCTTTGGCTAAACCAAAGTGCATCAATGATGTTCAACACTTGGCAGGCCGGATTGCAGCCTTGAGCCGGTTTATCAGTCGCCTCGGGGAGAAGGCTATCCCTTTATATCAGATGCTGAAGAAGACGGATAATTTCATCTGGAGCGACGCCGCCAATGAGGCGTTTGAGGATTTAAAGCGGCAGCTAGCCGAGCCGCTTGTCCTTGCTGCTCCTGTTGATAAAGAGCCTTTGCTGTTATATGTGGCTGCCAATGCCCGGGCAGTTAGCGTGGCTATTATGGTGGAGCGCAAGGAGACCGGAAAGGAGTATCCGGTTCAACGGCCGGTTTATTACATCAGTGAGGTACTTATTGAGTCTAAGCAAAGGTACCCACATTGGCAGAAGCTGGTGTATGGAGTTTTTATGGCGAGCCAGAAGCTTAAGCAATATTTCCAGGGTCATCCCATCACTATGGTCAGCTCTGCTCCTTTGGGGGAAATAATCCGGAACAGGGAAGCGACTGGCCAGATTGCCAAGTGGGCCATTGAGCTTGGACCTCACGGGTTAAATTATGTGCCTCGGACGGCAATCAAATCACAAGCATTGGTGGATTTCATCAATGATTGGACAGAGTTACAGGCGCCAGAAGAGAAGCCGGATCATACTTATTGGACTATTCATTTTGATGGGTCCAGGCAATTGGAGGGCTCGGGGGCTGGAGTCGTATTAACTTCCCCACGAGGTGATAAGTTTTGTTATGTTCTCCGTTTAATGTTCCCTTGCACTAACAATGCAGCTGAATATGAGGCCTTACTCCACGGTCTTCGGATGGCTAAAGAGATGAATTTGAGCCGGGTTAAGTGCTTCGGTGACTCGGACCTGGTGGCTCAACAAGTGTCTGGTACTTGGGATTCTAAGGATCCGCTCATGGCTGCATATCGTCGAGAGGTGGATATTGTTGCAGGTCACTTCAAAGGCTATCAGGTTGATCATGTGGACCGGCGGAAGAATGAAGCGGCGGACGCTTTAAGCCGTTTGGGTTCCCAGCGTAAGCCGGTTCCACCCAACGTCTTTTTGGATGTGCTGCATAATCCGTCGGTTAAACTTCCCACAGAGGAGGATCTGGCTGTTCCTGATCCGGAGGCTCAATTGGTGGCAGCACTTCATGTTATTCCGGATTGGACCATCCCATATCTGGCGTACATGAACCGGGGCGAGTTACCAGAGGATGAGACTTAGGCCAGACAGATAATCTGGCGATCCAAGTCAATGACTATTATCAATGGCGAATTACATCGCTGCAGTGTAACGGGGGCGTTTCAACGTTGTGTATCTCCTGAAGAGGGCCGTGAGATCCTGTGTGAGATCCACGAAGGGGATTGTGGTCACCATGCCAGTTCAAAGTCCCTGGTAGCTAAAGCTTTTCGTCACGGTTTTTATTGGCTGACGGCTCATGCTGATGCGGAAGACTTGGTGAAAAAGTGCGATGGTTGTCAGAAGTTTTCACGCCGAGCTCATGTTCCGGCCCAGGAATTGAGGATGATTCCAATCACTTGGCCATTTGCAACTTGGGGGCTGGATATGGTTGGGCCCTTTAAGAGATCCAAGGACAAGAAGACCCACCTTTTGGTGGCGGTTGATAAGTTTACTAAGTGGGTAGAGGCAGAGCCAGTCAGTAAGTGTGATGCAGCTACGGCGGTTCAATTCATCAAGAAGGTGATTTTCCGGTTTGGCTTTCCGCACAGCATTATAACTGATAATGGTACTAATCTGTCCAAAGGTGCTATGAAAGAGTTCTGTCAGCGTGAGCACATCTGACTTGACGTATCTTCAGTGGCTCACCCCCAATCTAATGGTCAAGCGGAGAGAGCCAATCAGGAGATCTTGAGAGGCATCAAGCCCCGGCTTATGGTTCCTTTGCAACGGACGCCGGGTTGTTGGGTGGAAGAGTTACCTTCTGTGTTATGGAGCATCAATACCACGCCCAATAGGTCTACGGGTTACACACCTTTCTTCATGGTCTACGGAGCAGAGGCGGTTCTCCCGAGTGACATCCGTCATGACTCGCCTCGTGTGGCGGCTTATGTTGAAGCTGATAATGAAAAGGCACGGCAGGAAGCACTTGACCTGTTAGATGAGGAGCGTGACATTGCAGCAGCCCGTTCGGCGATTTATCAGCAAGATCTGCGTCGTTATCACAGACGTCGGGTTAGAACCAGAACTTTTCAAGAAGGCGATCTGGTGCTCCGACTCATCCAGGATCAGACGGATATGCACAAGTTATCCCCGCCTTGGGAAGGACCCTTTGTGGTCAGCAAGAACCTGCACAACGGGTCATACTACCTAATCGATGTTCGAGAGCACAAAGACTCACGTAAATCGGAGGAGGAGACCCACCGGCCGTGGAATATCGCTCATCTACGACCTTACTATACTTGAGCCCTAGGCTCTGCTATGTACATAGTTATGACAATGTATATATTATGATCAATATAATAAACCGGAGCCTCAGCTAAAGCGGGGTATCTGTTGTTTTTTCTTACTTCAGGTGTGGTTACATGGAGGTTTCTGCTTGTAAAGTGGCGTCCGGTTTACCCCTTGATTCGGTTTATCAAGCCATATATATAAATCACTTGGGGGCTTGGTCGTATTCGAACCTTAGCTACACCTCTTGATAGGCGCAAGGCCACCAGAAAAATCACTTGGGGGCTTGGTCATATTCGAACCATAGCTACACCTCTTGATTGGCTCAGAGCCAAAAAGGAAAATTACTTAGGGGCCAAAGAGAGTGTTCCAAAAGAACAACTCAAACATAGGCACCCACTGAGCACAGCTCAAAATATTGCTCGGGGATTCTTTGCTATCGCAATGAACAAAGAATCTACACTTGTAATAGGCTATCAAGCCACGGCTTGGAAGCCTGGTGTATACACCTAAAACCCCGGGTTAGCCTGCCTTTTTTAAGTAAGTCACTCTGTCCAGGTAAACCTGGTATGACCCGTCGAACTTTGACAAGTCAATCTCATAAGACCCTGAACTTGTCAAAGTTAAAACGATGATTGGTTAAAGATTGAGGTCCATCTTAAAAGGCTTTGTAAAATGGTTTAACTCAGCGGCCTGGCAGCCCATGAAAAGCCTCGAATTTGGGGCCTGGCAGCCCGTGAAAAGCATCGACTACAAGTTTTCATATGCTTTTATTTGCAAAGTTTTTTCTCCTTTGATGAGATTTATGATGATTTTGGTAAACCGGCGTTAATTAACCCAGCTCGGCTTTCAACTACAAGTTGTCAGTACATGATTAATCATAATCCGGTGTTTTTTCACAACCCGGTACGGGTTTATCATAAACCGGCATAATATGGAAGGAGTTATCAATACTCATGATTAGGGGTATCACCCTTACTACAAAAGTTGGTCAATCTACGATGTGATTCAATGTCACAGGTATCATTTATTTTCATATTTGATTATTTTTAACAGCCTTGTTTATAAACCTAGGCTATATGTTTGGGCATCATGACCCGTCCGGTGGTAAACCGCCAGGACAAGCTCAACTTTTTGTATGCAGGAACAGCCTGAATAAATCGCTCTGGATTATGAACATTATATATCTTAAGCACGGTGAATTAATGATATCAAGCAAAGTAAATATGCGCGATGGCATAGCAGACCAAGTGTTTAAACTAGCATATTACAAGGCGTTTCAGTGCATAAAAGAGTAATTGTTTTTTGGCAAGTATTGCAGCACGCGGAATGTTAAATCGGCCTCCAGATCATGACTCGTCACCGGGCTGCCCTGGCGGTTGTGGATCGCCTTGTGCCGGTTCATCCTCTTCCTCTCTACCCAGCGGCTGGAAGTCAATGGTGGCCCAATCGATCCCAGTTAAGGCTTGGAACACAGCTTCATCGCTTATAAGTGTGGACGGTTCAACGTCAGGGGCATAGGTGTGCTTACGGATTGGCGGGATAAGATTTTGAGCCTCAGGGGTTGGTGCAACAACCCGTTTGTTGTTGACATCATAATTCGCCTGGTAATATGAAAGATCAGTTTCTTCAGCCAGTTGGCAAGCCAGTGGACGTACTTCCCGGTTTATTCCTCGGAGGTCCTCATGGCCAAATTCTGATCCATCTTCTTTTAAGCTTGGATAGCCTTTGGCCACATCCAACGGATCAAGATCAGGCACCCATGCTTTTGCCCGGGTTAGTGCGGTCAGAGCACCAGCCCTGGCAGCAGATCTCTTTAGCTCTTCTACATGGACAGGCAGCATTGACAACCTTTCTAAGGTCTCCTTGATTAAAGTTGGGGGCGGCTTGTTGTGAGAAGCAGTGCAGATGATCCGTTGCGCACCGGTGTATAACTGCTCTATAAGAGTATAGGCAGCCTTCAGTTTCTTCTGAACGTCAGAGCGTAGATGACTAATGCGAGTTCCTGCGCCATTGCAAACATCAGTAAACCGGCAATGTATGGGATGATATGTTGAAAATTTAAAGCCAAGATATTTACCAAACACAGCAGCAGTCATGGCATGTATTTGCCGCTTTACACCAGTTAGCTCGTCTACCACCGGTTTAAGAGCTGCTGCTGCGTCCTCGGCTCTTTTTTGCAATGCGGATTTTTCGGTGTCCCAATCCGCCCGCTCCTTGTTGAAACTCTCCTTCAGCTTCTCCATAGCGGCTAAGGCACTGGTAAGCTCAGCTTTGGTTTTGGAGGTTTTTGCCTGCTGGGACTTGATGTTTTCTTGCAGATCAGCGGTTTGAGTTTCCTTTTTGCTCAGCTCAGCCTATAAAAGACAAACATATCATGAATTGGCAGTGCATATTTGAAGTACCAAGCACATAACAAGTTATGCACCTGATACTTGGGGGCTAATGCATATTTGCTCATAATCAAAAGTTTCTGCAAGTCCCAAGTGCAATACAAGTATTACTCTTGGCACTTGGGGGCTAATGTATGCTTGCTCAAAGTGACATTATGAGTATTCTTCTAAAAGTCCCGGTTCATCTTCATCAGTTAAACCGGCCCTTGGGGACTATACCGGCGAAAGTTGTAATATTGCAATTCTAATGTACCGTTTCATCTTAGAAAGATAACCCGGCCCTTGGAGGCTAAGCATGCAAAGTTGAGATATTACAAAGTCCCAGTTTTAGATGACTATCATAAACCGGCACTTGGGGGCTACTGGAGTTAATATTTGGAATTGAACACAAGAGAGAAGCAGTTATGCAGTTACCTCATATTGCTCCTTCATTAGATTCACTAAACCGGCTTCAAAGTCGCGGCTTGTGTGCAGGCGGTTTAAAAAACCAGAATAGATGTCTTGGGCGTTGATGTGAGCATAGGTTGACAAATCTGTGTTCCATTTGCCTTTGCCCATAGCAGAAACCTCGTCCTTGGCACTATGCTTCGATAAAGCAACAGGATTGCCAGGAGCAGTGTGGCCGACGCCAGTAATCATAATATCATCTTCTTTATCATTAACCGCCATCACGGGAGTTGACGATTTATCAGCAGCCTTAGCTGGGCTGGCCGACGTATCATCCACGCGAGCCGGGCTAGTCGGTTTATCAGTGTGGCCTGTGGTGTCAACTTCTGTTTGTTCAACTATGAAGTTATAATCTTGAGGCGGTGGATCATCATGTGTAACATCAATATTTGTTCTTTCCAGATCTGGAGTCTTCTCCGGTTTAATATCCACATTGTCATCATATGGTTTATTTAATCGGGCCTTCTTACTGGGTCTAGGCTTGGCACTGAGAAGAACAAACATAAAGATCAGTACAGTATGCAAACATAACACATTAAGGATAAGATTAAAGCATAACCTACCTAGGGACCGTCTTGAGGGTTGGAAGTTGTGTGGCCGTTGACTCGCCAGAGGACGAATTAGGTGTTCCCTGATAATTCGAATCAGATGGATTAAGAGGCTGTCGAAAACAACCCGCCTTGGGGCAAGAAATATCAGGAGTATAAGAGACCTCTGATCGACGTTTCTGGACCGGAGTGTTCAGTAAACCGGTAGTGGTAACTACCTGGCCACTGTGCCGGGTTGTGCGGCGGGCCTCGTGTTGCTTCTTCTTCAAAAGAAAGTTTGGGTCCAAGTGAGCTAAGGGGTGAGAAAATTTTATTTTCCGGTTTGCTTGACGGATTTTCTGTGTTGGCAGAGGGTCTGAACCGGAAGAAGGGATAATTACCTCTGCATCGTCAGCCTGGCTGCCTTCGGCGCCGTCCTGATAACAGTCATTGTCAACAAGGTGTATGAAAAAAGAACCAAGAGAGTCAAGTTCTACCTCTGAGTCCGGATTAGCCAGATCCGCATCAGCATTTGGTTCAGAAGATTCAGTGGCCCTCTTCTTGGCAGGTTTCTTGGTGACCTTGGTCTTCGGGCGAAGTGGTTTTGCCGGTTTATCCTGTGGTCTTTTCTTCCAGAATGGGTCATCGCCCTGTGAAAGATGGACAAAATTTTGAGACTATCTGAAAAGGGGTAAACTAAAACAAGAAAGTTGTGATTCTTACAGGTGGCGGTCTATTGGAGACACAGAAAGGGCTTAACCCGGTCTGGCTACAGACAGCTTCCGGTTCATTCAGTATTTTCTTGACAGCCTCAGTAACTTCGGCTTCTGTTAGCTGAATGTTGATGTGTCGTTGAGGGTCTTTCAAATCCCCTGTATACTCACACATTAAACTGGGGCACCGGCTTAAGGGCAGAACGCTCCAAGATGTCCAACAGCGAACAAAGTCGACACCTGTCAAACCGTTTGCCATAAAGGCTCTGATCTTTGACAGTTGTGGTGCATAGTTGGACCGCTCCTTGGCAGTCAGTCCTTGAGGGAAGGGATGAGTGTTGCTAAGCCGGTGGGGACGGTAACCCGGCAGAGGATTTTCATCAGCTGGAGATGTGTCTTTGCAGTAAAACCAAGTCTGATTCCAGTCCTTGGGGTGACTATGAAGCTTGGCATGAGGGAAGCTGACATCCATCCTCTTTTGAATTGCCATTCCACCAAGCTCAGTGTTGGGTCCGTCTGTGAACTCTGTGCGACGGTTTAAATAAAAGAAATCCCTAAACAGTTCGACTGTGGGCTCCTCTTGAAGATAGGCCTCACAAAATACTTGAAAATTGCAAATATTGGACACAGAGTTTGGTCCAATATCTTGAGGGTGGAGTTGGAAGCTGGCCAGCACGTCCCGGAATTTTTTTGAACCGGGAGGGCTAAAGCCTCGACCCAGAAGGTCAGTAAATACAACTACTTCTCCGTCCTTGGGTTCAGGAGGATTTTCCGGACCAGGGGCCCTCCAGTGGATGACTTCTTTCTCGGCTAAAGCTCCAGTTGTGACACATATGTTTAATTGCTCTTCAGTAACCCGGGAAGGAACCCAGTTGCACTCGTAAACTTGTTTGGCCATTTCAATGGGAAGCTGAAACATATTTATTGCCGGTTTAAGATTTATGACGGGCGAGCATAAAGCAATGCAAAATAAGCAGAAGCAGAGGTATATGCATATTGTTAAACCGGAGTTTGATATTACTAAACCGGAGTCTGACAATGGAGAAGGTGCAAAGATCAATGAATCGGCGATTTAAGAGGGGACTAATGATGCATACCAGATTATTGTTCTTTGACAAAGCTAAACCGCCTATATTGGTACCTAAGCGAGGGAAAAACAAATTTCGCAGACTGATAAGATAAATTCAGATCTGCGGCGTGGCAGAAAACAGAAATATATTCAGACCTAAAATACAGGTGCTTCAATAGTTCATCGGATTCAGATGAGTTTTTCTATACGAAGAGGATGCTCTAATGACGAAAAAGGGGCTATGACTACGACCACACAAGAAATATCAGATCCAAACTAGCCATTTATGGTACTAGGAAGAACAAGGACGAACAACGCCGGAGCTTTAATGAACCCCGACGAACACCGAAACCCTAATGGTGAATCTGGAGAAAGAGAAAAGGGACTTACAGATGCGGATGGAGCAGCGAAGGAGCACCGTGTTTTTCTGGTCCGTTCAGGTTGATGCAGCGGTCGGAGTTGAGGTAGAAGGCGGAGCTTGACGACGGCGGCTGCGTGTGATGGTCGGGTCGGCGCGAGGAAGAAGGAGAAAGACGAAGAGGCAAGGGGAAAAAAATGAAAAGGGCCCCCGACCTTATTTATAAAGGTGAAGAGATAAGTGACAGACGCGAGAATCGAGGAGCCCAAAGGTTGGATATGTGACAGAGTTAGCACCTCGATTCTCGGAGGCTCATTTTAAAAAAACAGGTGACATCATGGTGATTTATTATGATCCTGGAAGATGACGTCATGGCGGTCTACAAGACTTAGGCGAAGGTTTTGAAGAATAAATTTTCTTAAGTGTTGGAGATCGACATGAACAAGTTCAAATCAATCTGGGGCCTAATGTTGGGGATATTATTACTGGGTGTAAACCGTCCAGGAGAGGCCGGATTATCCCCATAATGAGTCATTTATATTTGAAGCCCATGAAGACAAGGAGTATGGCGCTTTATGAAGGCCCAGGGCCCAAAGGCGGATTAAGGGCTAGTAGGGGTAAACCGCCATATTATATGTAACTAGTCTTGTAAGATAAGAAAAGAGTAGAGACCGAGCCGGACACGTTTATGAGCCGGCCTCAGGATTCTGTAAACCGCCGGGTGTCAACCTGTGTATATAAAGGGACGACCCGGCGGCGGTTTGGGGGGACAACAATTCGAGATCCAGGCAAAGCGGATTCGCTCCCTGGTCATCGAAACCCTAGCAATTCCACAACAACTGGATTAGGCCTTTACCTTCACCGCAAGGGGCCGAACCAGTATAAACTCTCTGCGTCCCTTGTCCACTTTAACCCCTTTAAGCTAACCCGTCGCGATGGCTCCACGACTAAGTCCTTTCTCTAGGACATCTGCCGTGACAAAACCACGACAGGTTTTACACTGCAAAGCGACCCGAACCTGGGTAAAAGAGAAGGAGTCCATCGCCGTGCTGTCCCCCACTACCTCTGCTCTTTGTGCAACGTGGCCGTCCCCATGCCGAACCACAAAGGGGCACCCCTGCCCCATAGGTGATCGTGCTTCCACGCCGACAATTCACGTTCGTTACTTTGATAATTTGATATGTGGGTGGACCGGTGCTTGGGTGCTGTCCTTACTTGGACAAGCCTCCAACTCATGATTAACCCCTCTCGCAAGCATCCGCAACTACGAAATAAGAATTAAGATAAATCTAACCATAGCATGAAACATTTGGATCCAAATTGGCCCCTTACGAAGCAACGCATAAACTAGGGTTTAAGCTTCTGTCACTCTAGCAACCCATCATCTACTTATTACTTCCCAATGCCTTCCCCTAGGCCCAAATCATGGTGCAGTGTCATGTAGTCGATGTTCACATAGCACCATTAGAGGAAAGACAACATACATCTCACCAAAATATCGAACGAATACCAAATTCACATGATTACTTATAACAAGACTTCTCCCATGTCCTCAGGAACAAACATAACTACTCACAAAGCATGCTCATGTTCAAGATCAGAGGTGTATTGAATATCATTAAGGATCTGAACATATGATCTTCCACCAAATAAACCAACTAGCATCAACTACAAAGAGTAATCAACACTACTAGCAACCCACAAGTACCAATATGAGGTTCTGAGACAAAGATTGAATACAAGAGATGAACTAGGGTTTGAGAGGAGATGGTGCTGGTGAAGATGAAGATTAACCCTTCCTCGATGAGAGGATCATTGGTGATGACGATGGCTTTGATTTCCCCCTCCCGGAGGGAAGTTTCCCTGGCAGAATCGCTTTGCCGGAGCCCTAGATTGCTTCTGCCCAGGTTCCGCCTCGAGATGGCGACGCTTCGTCCCGAAAGCTTCCTTCTTATTTTTTCTACGTCAAAACCCTCCATATAGCAGAAGATGGGCACCGGGGGCTGGCCAGGGGGCCCACAAGCTCAAGGGGCGCACCCTGGGTGGTAGGGCACCCCCCAGGCTTGTGGCCACTTGGTGGGTCCCCTTCTGTTGTTTCTTCGCCCAACATTTTTTATATATTCCAAAATAATTCTCCGTAAAGTTTCAGGACATTTGGAGTTTTGCAGAATAGTTATCTCAGATTTGCTCCTTTCCGGTCTAGAATTCCAACTACCGGCATTCTCCCTCTTCATGTAAACCTTGTAAAATAAGAGAGAAAAGGCATAAGAATTGTATCTTAAAGTGAAATAACAGCCCATAATGCATTAAATATCAACAAAAAAACATGATGCAAAATGGACATATCAGCCGCCGAAGATGAACTTGCGTGCGGGAGAGAGCCGGCGACTCCTCCGGAGGTGCCCTCGGGACATCACTCCTCGCCCTCCGGGGCACCTACCACCTAGGCGGATGCCGAACTGGCGAAGGCGGAGCCGTCGGACGCAACGCCTGTCCACGCCGGTGCTGGGGGCGACCTCGGGGGCCTAGCTGCCTCTGAGAAGGAACCGATATCGCAGGGTGTGTCGCCTCACCCAGGAGGGGCGGAAGGGCACCGGCCAGCTATCAGCCCTCGTCAGGCAAGGCGAGGGCCTCGCATGCTACTGTTGGGTAACACAGCAGAAAACAAAAAAATTCCGACCTACGCACCAGCACAGGACCACTATGAAGACTGCATACAAGGTTTTGATCTTTTCGTTACCGACTCGTAGCGCAGCGGAAGTAGAGTCGATGACGATCGGCGGTGCAGATCCCCGCAGCTAGGATTTACAACCTCCCAACTGCGAGGATGTATACCCTCATCTACCCCTCGGACAGCCCTCCGGGAGGCGGTCGAACAGTCCCCCGGACGGTGTCTCGGACAGCCCTTCGGGAGGACCTCCGAAACTCGGACGGTCACTCGGACAGCCCTTTGGGAGGACCTTTGAAACTTGAACGGTCACACAGACAGCCCTTCGGTAGGCATTCTCGAACTAAGACCGAAACTACGATCTCTCTACAGAGTTGCACACATAGGGTGTCATCTATCCGGCAGGGCTTCACCGTCCAGAACTAGTTCCCACCGGAACCCAGACAACCTTTCGGCTCTATGAAACTATTTCGCTAGGAGGGAGAGAGAAGCCAGATCATGCATGGCACTTGTATATGAGAAGGGATGAGTTTGGGCAGCCCCCTCACCTCCTATTTATAGGAAAAACCCAAGGGGTAGAGCACACTTTGAAATACCAAAATGTCCTCACAAAAATGACCTTCTCAAGGGCATAAAAGGGAGGGAAGACGATAAGTGGGGCTGCTAGGAGCAGCCCCAAAACCTGGCCGGCCACACCATGTGGGGCCCCCCAAAAGGGGTTCCCTCCTTCCCAAGTCTTCTCCTAGATCTTTTAAGCAAAGCCCCGAAAGGTGGCTTTCCAAAAAGTAACCCAAAAGGCACTTTCACTATTCACGACGACATTTTTCAGCGTCCGTTCGAACTTAAAATATTTATGTGGATTTATAACATTTCCAGTACCCACTAAAATAATTTTCAACGCATTCCAGAACAATTCTGAATTAGTGATTTTCATCTGCGAAAAGCATCTGATGCGGTTCCGGCAGCTCCGGAACATTTCTGGTTTTCATCCCTGAAAATTCCAGAAAGTTTCCAGAATGATTCTGGCACCCTCCAAGAATTATCAGGCATATGCCTAAACCAATTTGACTTAATGGTATCCCCTGAAACAACTTTTCAGTTTTACCGGAACTCATCCGGTGACCTCTCTTTTCGGAACTTTTCCGCTGTCTCCGAAAACTTTTCCGGAAACTTTCTCTCAGACTCCCTGTCTAGTATTCAGCAGATAGATGACCCTTAAGCGTGTGACCCTATAGGTTTGGTGAAGTATAGACATGACCTGGAACCCCTTCCGACCAATGATCATCATCGGAGCCGTGGACACCCATATTGACCCCTATACCCACATGAATGAATATTCGAGTGAACCTCCAGTTGCCGTGTGCTATTCCTGTTGCTTCACGATATGTTACAAATACCCGAGGTGAGACATGTTGGCATCCCTGTGGATCAACACCTTGTCCACTATGCCAGTTACCTCATTACCGGTATTGTTCTCTTTTCTCGTTCCGTGTTCCGGCATCCCCGTGATCAAATCACAAAGTGTCTGGCCAAACGATAATGGATACCGTAACACCAAGAGGGCCCAGAGATATCTCTCCATCGTCGGAGGAGCAAATCCCAATCTTGAGCTATCAAGTTACTTGACACACTTTTCCATGAACCCGTAAGCTGCCGTAATAGCCACCCATTTACGGATGACGTTTAACAAACCCCAAAGTTCATGAAGCAAGTATGAAGAAACTCGATACTCTCATGGTCTAAGGAATTATGCAAACATTAACCATCTCTGTGTTATTAACCATAAACTTGTGACGAACGTATCTCATAGCATAACATCAATTTGGGTCGATTCAACACAAATGTTGTTCTAACATTGTGCCCTCAAAGTTGCTGGCATAGACATGCCCATGATGAGGAAAACAGAACCATCATGCAACACTTGAGCTAGTCTTAGAGGCCAGACTAGGAATACATTTTACCGTTTATTATCCCACACATGCATATGAGTATTCCTCCGAGCCTCGTGGTTATTGCAGACTCAAGAACCATAGCAGTTATAGCATGGAACATAAACCTAATTATGAACAGGGAGATAATCAATAACTTTTATTATTTCCTCTAGGGCATATCTCCTACAGACTCCCACTTGCACTAGAGTCAATAATCTAGTTAATGCTATTGCACTTTACACCTGTGGCACACCGGTGTAAATATGCTTCGCTTGTGGTATAGCCTGATGTCCAACGGATCTGACGACTTCAGCTCCGTGTGTATCTATGCATATCCTCGCGTTTTCACGCTTTCACAAAATTCATATTTTGTGTGGACTTGGCTTTGCATATGTGTGAATCATTGGCCGAAACCTGATTCCTCAGACTAAGCTATGGAGCAACTATCTGCAATAGTGTCCCATTGACCAAAGCCATCTTGGAACCATACCAAGTTCATGAATGAACTATATGATTCAACAACTTCTTTGTCGCTTCTAAAGAGCCAACATACTTAGCCATTTATCATAGAATTTGCCACAGTAACTTGTTTGGAACAATTTCCAACTACCGTGCCACCATATTGTGTATTGCACAAAACCCTTAACTTAAATCGAAAATCGCTTGGAGCATGGATGAAGACTGTATCGATGTAACCTTTTACAACGAACTCTTCATGATCTCTGCTTGCGAGAAAACATGTCATCGGTTCTACTATAGTACTCAATGACCCTTTTTCACTGTTGTCCCATGATTAGTATTTTTGATCATTTTGGTATCTATACTCGCAACAACTTTGGGAGTATTGGACATATTTGGTTGTTTTACATACCATGGAATACATGATTAATCCAAACACAAGAGTGTGTGGAATCTCCATCATGTATTTTACTCATCAGTGTTTTGGGACACCGAGTCTTGTAAAAACTCTTTCCATATGACTTCGGCAAGAATCACTCCTTGGCGTTTTAAATGCTAAAAAGTTTTAGCATCTTGTCATTATGTATTCATTGCTTAGCCCCATTAGGTAAGTCTATCTCCATAGATCAAAATACCTTGGACTATGACACATGCAAGTCCTTGCTTTCATTTCCATCAGATGGAAAACCTTTCGTCATCCATGTTTCATATCTCATGATTGAAATATGTATTAATTGCTAGTTCAATCCGAACCGACTTTAAGCATCGCTACGGTGAAACAACCTCATTGTAGTCAACTCCTTGAACTTGTTATTGCAACAAGTCGAGATTTATGGATAAAACATTTTTATCCATATCAGTTTTTAGTTCCATAAATATTCGTTAGACTCTAAGTCTTCCGAAAGGTGTATCAAGATTTTAATCTTGAATCACTTATATGAAAACTATCTCGGATTGTATTGGCATTTAGCCAATTCCGGAGTCAGGGCCCATCAACGCTTCCTTGTGTATTGTAGATATACTGTTGTCTAACAACAATATCTCATTTGCGCACCTGAGAGGTTTACATGAGCTTTGCCTACATTGTTCAGCTGCAAGTTCGAACGAAGTCCATACATCTCATGTAGAGGCTTCTGCATCAGTCGCAGTAGGAAACCCTGGAATCACTTCCAAGGTTCCTTTCCTTTGAGCTGATGACAAAGATACTGGTTATCTCGTCGAATTGCACTGTCCTCCCACTCACCTTTTTGCAAGAGCCATTCTCTGTTAAAAGCATACCGTTTTGTGGCAAAATCCTTTGCCTCGGTATAGTGGTGGGGGAATACCCAATAACTTGGGATAACTTACAAAGTAGCACTTGTCTGATTTGGAATAGGTCTGTAACCTTTTACACAAGCCCCATATTCCAAATGTTTAAGAAAAGATATAACATGGTTGGGCGTACCATACCATGGCGTCATTTCAACAGACCTGATGGAGCTCTTTTCAATGTAAAAGCCGCAGTCTCTAAAGCATCACTCTTTTAAAAGGGATAATGGCAAATTTATTTATGTCATCTTTGATCTTACCATGTCATAAATGGTTTGCTTACATCTTCACGGACTTTCCACTTGCAGTGGTGTTCCGGGAGGTGCAAGTTATGAAACCCCTTTCACAACTCATCAGACATTCGCTAAACTTGTAACTCAAATATTCCTTTGCGCAATCAAATTGCAAAAACATAATTTTCTTGTTACAATAATTTCTTCTTCATTTTTGAAAACCTTTTGAATGAATTCAAAAGATCTAGACTTACGTCTCATCAAGCAAATATCCATATATCTACTTGAGTCATTTCTGCAGATAGATAAATCCACTACTAACAACATTTATCGGACTACATACATCAAATGTATGATCACCAATAAGTTTGTTGTTCATTCCTTATGGCCTGTGAACGGTATTTCAGTCACTTAACTTTTCGTAAAAAAGTTGCAAGTGTCAGATGATTCAAAACCAACCAACTTCAAAATCCATCATAATGGAATTTTCCATGCGGGTTTCTCCAATGTGACCAAATGCAGTGCCACACTTGTGTGGTATTCTTTTAGTCTTGCGACATTTAGCGTCAGTGTTATGGATGTATCATATTACCATCAATATTCATAACATACATCCCATCTTGGATGGAAGCATGGCCCTTCATGTTATTCATAATACTGAACAACAATTGTTCTTTTATGAACAACCCTTTTGCAACAACATTGTGCAAGGGGCTAGAGTGTAAAACTCTAAAAAGAATTATGAAAGTAAATATAGAGGTAATGTATTATTATCAACATTCATAACATACATCTCATTCACAATGAAAGTATGGCCCTTATGTTATTCATAGCACCGAACATCAAAAGTTCTCTTATGAACAACCTTCTTGCAAGATACCTTATGCAAAGGGATAGAGTGTGAAACTCTAAAATGAATTTATGAAAGTAAATACATAGGTAATACACCGATGGAAGGTATAGTAACTTTTACTATGTTCCCAGCGCGTATCAAAACCTCATTCCTGGCTAGGATTTCAGGCCATAGTAGTTCTTACATCGAGTTTCAACAGAATGCAATTGAGCGGTATCTTTGTGATTAACTCACAATACCCAAGAATTACTGATTAACATGTTTAACCATAATTCCCAAGAACTATATCTTTGACCAGCCTTCTATACATCAAAAACTTGTATGACATTCATACATAAGCTGGATATTCCAGTCTTCTTTCTTTCTGCCTTTATACTTCTAATAGTTTAACTTTTAGTGTTTCTCCTACTCTCAGAAGAAGCACTCAACTTAAGAGTGGCGTTAACCCCGGACTTCCTTGGCGTGAAAGTTTCACTAACACCCTTCGGACACTTCATTTCTCTTTAAGTTGTTGTTTTATTCACCTTTCATCATATGACAGGCGTTCTTCTGGATCCCTCTCTTATCAGTCTAATGCATAGTAAACTCCTTTACTAATAGTTTGCAAACAAACATTGCTTTGGATATCTCATATCTTTTAGCCTTTGTCTGTCTCTGAATTTCAGATTCCATGAATATCACATAACTATCCAAACTTTCGAAGTTTGGGTCTCATGGAAGAAAACATATTGCACTTGACTGAAACGGAATTCTAGCTTTTGGATCGAAGGACGAGAGTCACTTGATCCATAGCATAAGCGAGAGAATACCAAAGTATGCGATAGGACAAAGTCCTTCTCGGCACTCTTGAGGACAATCCTCACATTATGTTACCAACCGTAAAGATTTAACCAGATATTTAACAGCTATTCAATTTTAACAGGGAAGGTGGAAACGCGAGCCATTATTCTACAACTATTATGCATATAACACTTAGACAATGTCCATAATTAATTGCACTGAGATTTAAACAAGTTAATTCTACAGTGCGCTCCCACTCAAATCAATATCTCTCATAATTGATTGTGAGTGATTCAAGATCCGTATTTCAATTCCACACCATTGATGGGAACATCACTGATGACGGGAACTTCAATCGGTAGGCCAACTTGCCAATCACATCTCTATGTGACTCTTGTTCATCTTTCGATGGGCGTGTTCCGAGCTTAGGACTTTCAAGCTAGAACATCAAGACAACCAAGTGATCTCGCTGCGAGGTCTCAACTCACCCGCCTCACACATCCCTAATCGTTTGTACTCATGGAAACATGACGCACTCCGAAAAGTTAGGTGCCGTGACGGTGCTACACTTGGGAGAACACTAACTACTTGATATTTTTGTGAGAGATCACCCTAATAAAAAGCGACTACCGCGCAATCAAAAAGGGTGCATCATAAGGGATAAACATCTCAGGCAATTCATAATAGCATGATATGGTATAGCCCTTTCTGACGGAGAAGTCTTTCATTTCTTCGTCTTCGGCATTCGCGTCGGTGTTCACATTTGCGAAGATTGCCACCACCTTGTCGATGCACTAGATAATATTGCTATCTCTATAGCTAATAAAATAATGCATTACAACAAGGTTGATACACAGGTCATTAAAGTGACAATCATATGGCTCCAGCCATCATGCCGAATCATGACACGCAGGTCATGTTAATCAGTTTACATTATATAGTCATCTCATACATAATCAAATTATTATGAGCACTGCTATACCACATCACATGCACATGCAAACCCTCCTGCAAAACCAAGTTAGACGCCTCTAATCGGTTCATGCAAAAACTTGTTTTTCGTGGCTTCTAAGGTTTCGAAACAAACCGAAGCTACCAACGTCCATCATCAAGTATGATAATTCAAGTCGCTAGATTAACTTTGTGGGGTGTATGAAGCACGAGATAATAAAATCTCGAACCCCATACTAAACTTCGTCATACACATGACCCCCTTGCAGATCATATCTACATTGCCCTTTCGTATGTGAAACATCCATCTTTTTTTAACTATGGTGGAACCCAAAGAACTGTTAGCACTTCGTTGATCTGTCAATCAGCATACTCAGTAGCAGCATGAAAGGATCGTGGATTGCCAGAACTTTGTGAGATTCCACCATGCCGTCAAGATCAGGATTATGCAAATTCAAGGGAAGCAACAGGAACATCGGGTAACAGATTTCATCTGCTACCCGCACAAATAATTTTCAGTAATAGAACTCATCTACTACCTAATTATATTGTGCAACACCCATACATCTCTATGTATTCTAGATCGCAACCTGCATCTATGCATAGCACGGCTCATTATGCCACTGTTGGGTAACGCAGCAGAAAACAAAAAAATTCTGACCTACACACCAGCCCAGGACCACTATGAAGACTACATACAAGGTTTTGATCTTTTCGTTACCGACTCGAAGCGCAGTGGAAGTAGAGTCGATGACGATCGGTGGTGCAGATCCCCGCAGCTAGGATTTACAACCTCCCAACCGCGAGGATGTATACCCTCATCTACCCCTCGGACAGCCCTCCGGGAGGCGGTCGAACAATCCCCCGGACGGTGTCTCGGACAGCCCTTCGGGAGGACCTCCGAAACTCGGACGATCACTCGGACAGCCCTTCGGGAGGACCTTCGAAACTCGGACGGTCACACGGACAGCCCTTCGGGAGGCATTCTCGAACTAAGACCGAAACTACGATCTCTCTACAGAGTTGCACACATACGGTGTCATCTATCCGGCAGGGCTTCGCCGTCCAGAACTAGTTCCCACCGGAACCCAGACAGCCTTTCGGCTCTACGAAACTATTTCGCTAGGAGGGAGAGAGAAGCCAGATCATGCATGGCACTTGTATGTGAGAAAGGATGAGTTTGGCCAGCCCCCTCACCTCCTATTTATAGGAAAAACCCAAGGGGTAGAGCACACTTTGAAATACCAAAATGTCCTCACAAAAATGACCTTCTCAAGGGCATAAAAGGGAGGGAAGAGGATAAGTGGGGCTGCTAGGAGCAGCCCCAAAACCTGGCCAGCCACACCATGTGGGGCCCCCCAAAAGGGGTTCCCTCCTTCCCAAGTCTTCTCCTAGATCTTTTAAGCAAAGCCCCAAAAGGTGGCTTTCCAAAAAGTAACCCAAAAAGCACTTTCACTATTCATGATGACATTTTTCAGCGTCCGTTCGAACTGAAAATATTTATGAGGGCTTAGAAAATTTCCAGTACCCACTAAAATAATTTTCAACGTGTTCGAGAACAATTCTGGATTAGTGATTTTCATCTGCGAAAAAGCATCTGAAGCGGTTCCGGCAGCTTGGGAACATTTCTGGTTTTCATCCCTGAAAATTCCAGAAAGTTTCCAGAATGATTCAGGCACCCTCCAAGAATTATCAAGCATGTGCCGAAACCATTTTGACTTAATGGTATCCCCTGAAACAACTTTTCAGTTTTACCGGAACTCATCCGGTGACCTCTCTTTTCGGAACTTTTCCGCTGTCTCCGAAAACTTTTTTCGGAAACTTTCTCTCAGACTCCCTGTCTAGTATTCAGCAGATAGATGACCCTTAAGCGTGTGACCCTATAGGTTTGGTGAAGTATAGACATGACCTGGAACCCCTTCCGATCAATTATTATCATCGGAGCCGTGGACACCCATATTGACCCCTATACCCACACGAATGAATATTTGAGTGAACCTCCAGTTGCCGTGTGCTATTCCTGTTGCTTCACGATATGTTACAAATACCCGAGGTGAGACATGTTGGCATCCCTGTGGATCAACACCTTGTCCACTATGCCAGTTACCTCGTTACCGGTATTGTTCTCTTTTCTCGTTCCATGTTCCGGCATCCCCGTGATCAAATCACAAAGTGTCTGGCCAGACGATGATGGATACCGTAACACCGAGAGGGCCTAGAGATATCTCTCCATCGTCAGAGGAGCAAATCCCAATCTTGAGCTATCAAGTTACTTGACACACTTTTCCATGAACCCGTAAGCCATCGTAATAGCCACCCATTTACGGATGACGTTTAACAAACCCCAAAGTTCATGAAGCAAGTATGAAGAAACTCGATACTCTCATGGTCTAAGGAATTATGCAAACATTAACCATCTCTGCGTTATTAACCATAAACTTGTGATGAACGTATCTCATAGCATAACATCAATTTGGGTCGATTCAACACAAATGTTCTTCTAACATTGTGCCCTCAAAGTTGCTGGCATAGACATGCCCATGATCAGGAAAACAGAACCATCATGCAACACTTGAGCTAGTCTTAGAGGCCAGACTAGGAATACATTTTACCGTTTATTATCCCACACATTCATATGAGTCTTCCTCCGAGCCTCGTGGTTATTGCAGACTCAAGAACCATAGCAGTTATAGCATGGAACATAAACCTAATTATGAACAGGGAGATAATCAATAACTTTTATTTTTTCCTCTAGGGCATATCTCCTACAGACTCCCACTTGCACTAGAGTCAATAATCTAGTTAATGCTAATGCACTTTACACCTGTGGCACACCGGTGTAAATATGCTTCGCTTGTGGTATAGCCTGATGTCCAACGGATCTGACGACTTCAGCTCCGTGTGTATCTATGCATATCCTCGCGTTTTCACGCTTTCACAAAATTCATATTTTGTGTGGACTTGGCTTTGCATATGTGTGAATCATTGGTCGAAACCTGATTCCTCAGACTGAGCTATGGAGCAACTATCTGCAATAGTGTCCCATTGACCAAAGCCATCTTGGAACCATACTAAGTTCATGAATGAACTATATGATTCAACAACTTCTTTGTCGCTTCTGAAGCACCAACATACTTAGCCATTTGTCATTGAATTTGCCATAGTAACTTGTTTGGAACAATTTCCAACTACCGTGCCACCATATTTTGTATTGCACAAAACCCTTAACTTAAATCGAAAATTGCTTGGAGCATGGATGAAGACTGTATCGATGTAACCTTTTACAACGAACTCTTCATGATCTCTGCTTGCGAGAAAACATGTCATCAGTGCTACTATAGTACTCAATGACCCTTTTTCACTATTGTCCCATGATCAGTACTTTTGATCACTTTGGTATCTATACTCGCAACAACTTTGAGAGTATTGGACATATTTGGTTGTTTTACATTCCATGGAATACATGATTAATCCAAACACAAGAGTGTGTGGAATCTCCATCATGTATTTTACTCATTAGTGTTTTGGGACACCGTGAAGAGCAATAAGTCTGCCACTAAGGCGAAGGAAGCCAGCAAGCGCACTTTTGAAGAGGCCAAAGCGGCAGACTCGCGCCGTGAGGCAGCAGAGGCCCGCACACAGGAGCTCCAGGCCCAGAATGCAGCGCTCGAGCACTAGCTCCAACAGCGCAGGAGCGTGATCTCGATACGCGAGGAAGAACTTGTGGCCCACGAGGCTGACCTCAAAATCCTCAAGCGAGAACTCACGCGGACGGCATCCGAGCAAGACATGGAGCGCGAGCGGTTGGAGGTGTTGGACCGCGAGGTGGCCGCCGCCCAGAGCTCCTACGCCCAGTGCATGGACAAGGCCAATGCCTCCCTGGCAGCCAAGGAGAAGAAGATCCAGGCGGATGCCGACACGAAGGTTGCGGAGGCCCGCCTAGCACTCTCCAAGGAGTAAAGTGAGAATCTGAAGTTGCAGGAAGACCACTTCAAGATAAAGCGCGAGGAATTAAAGCATGAAATTGACGGTCTCAAGGAAATGTTGACTGTAGCGGAGCAGCGACGGAAGACTGCGTTGGCCGCACAAGCCCACGCCAAAGCCGAGCTAGCCTCGCTCCAGAAGAAGGTGGGGGACGTGGAGCAGGCGAGGGAGGAGGTGGACCGGGCTCGGGGGCGGCAGCATGAGCGTTCCAAGATGTTCCAGGCTCTCGAGCTGCGAGCCCGCCGGGCTTTGGGCTCCATTTGCAAGGAGGATGTCACTAGTCCCCTTGAGACCGGTGACGCCAACTATCTTGACTTCTTTACCAAGGTTGTGGAGCAGCTTGAGGATGGCGCTAAGAAGGTGGGAAAAATCATCGAAGAAGAATACCGCGACCTCCTTACCCAAGCGGCAACGCGTGTCTTCAGCCATCTCCTTCGCGCCAACAGCAACTTTGACTTTGAAGTTGTGATAGCTCCCGTTCCAAAGGACCTCTGCAGCGCGCTGGGGAAGGCGGTGGAGGACCACGTGGATGCCTTGAACCCGCAATTTACTCACGACAGCAACGAAGGCCAGGAGAAAGCCGAGGGAGGCGAAGCCAACGACAGCGCTGGTGATGGCGATTCGCCTTCTTAGGTCTTTTCATGCATACTTGTTTGTAACCGGTCGTGGCCCCGTGGGGGTGTTGGGACGGTGGCTTTTGTTTAAACGCTTAACGGTGTAAAAGACGCTCGCGCTCTCATGAGGCTGTTTCCCGGGGCTCACTTGTCTCCTTGCCTTATGCTTCATATTGTTAAAACCCAACCCCCAGCAAGCTTTCGCCGCTACTGGTGCATTAGGCCGTGCCGCCAGAACAAGGCCTGGAGACTCGAGGCTTGGGGGCCCACCGGGCCTCCTGAGGCGCGACGCTTGTGAGGTACTTAGGCTTTAGACACCCCCTGCCATGGAGGGCGCTCTGGGCCGTCTATAGAGGCAACCGTGCACAAACGGCTACATCGTGATACGACGGAGCGCGCCTACCGGCCCGCTCATGTGCGTTTCGCGAGGAGAGAAGCCACCAAGGGCCTTGGTGGGGTGGCGTGCATGGGGGTAGGCTCGCGAGCCAGAGCCCGGTTACTTGGGTTTTTCAGCGCTGCTGTGACTGACCCGAGCACATGCACCGTGTCCAGCCCCCGCTCACGGAAGGCTGAGGAGAGAGGTCGCAAGTGTGCGACTCACAAGGCAAAAACATAGCAAACAACCGAGCAGTTCATTGAAGCGAGAAGGCCAAATCTATTTCATAGCACAGGAAAAAATGGTTTAAGGATGGTGCAGCCCGGGGGGGGGGGGCGACTTCAGTTTGTTGTTCCGCCAGCGCGGAGCATGGGGCTTCCACCAGGGTGTGGGTATGATCGCTGGTCGATCATTCCACCAGTGCGGAGCATGGGGCTTCCACTTGGGCGTGGGCATGATCGCGGTTCGATCGTTTCGCCAACGCGGAGCATGGGGCTTCCACTTGGGCGTGGGCGGGAGCTCTCGCGAGGCCGTGAGATGAGCGCATTGGGAGACCACGGGGCGTGTACAACCCCACCTCATTCTTACGTGAGAGGGTCACGGGTAGAACTTTTGGAGGTGTTGGATGTTCCAGGCGTTAAGTACAGGGACTCCGTCCCCCGTCTCCAGGAGGGTGGCGCCTGGCCTGGAGATATGGGAAACCCTGAAAGGTCCTTCCCATATGGGTGATAGCTTATGCAGCCCATGTCTGGAGAGGATCCGACAGAGTACGAGGTCCCCTACCTCGAGGGTTCGAGGGCGGATGTTGCGGCTGTGGTCGTGGCACAAGGCCTACTGATACCTCGCGGCGTGGAGGGTGGCCTGATGGCGGGCCTCATCAAGGAGGAGCAGGTCGGCCTCCCGTGAGCCGTCCAGGCATGCTTCATCAAACCCCAGGACTCGCGGGGAGGCATGCTTAAGCTCCGAGGGGAGGACCACCTCAGCCCCGTAGACGAGGAAGAAGGGGGTCTCGCCGGTGGGCTTAGTTGCTATCGTGCGGATGGACCACAACACTGACTGCAGCTCATCCAGCCAGTCCTTGCTGCAGGCTTTGAGCTTCTTCTTGAAGCTCCTTGTCTTGAGGCCCTTGAGGACATCAACGTTTGCGCGCTCGGCCTGGCCATTGCTCCGCGGGTGCGCCACGGAGGCGTAGCAGATCTGCGTACCAAGGTTAGCGCAGTAAGACTTGAAGAGGCCACTTGTAAACTGGGAGCCATTGTAGGTGATGATACGATTGGGGACACCGAATTGGCTCATGAGGCCCTTGATGAACTTGACAGCTGAGGCCGCTGGGATGGTGCGCACGGGTTCAACCACCGTCCACTTGGTGAACTTGTCAACGGCGACGTAGAGGTAGCGGTAGCTGCTAGTTGCGCAAGGAAAAGGCCCCAATATGTCCAGCCCCCAGACCGCAAAAGGCCACGAGAGCGGAATCATCTAGAGCCCCTGCGCCGGCTGGTGAATTTGCTTGGCCTGGAATTGACAGGCTTCGCAGGATCCGACTAGCTCGGTAGTGTCGCGGAGCGTGGTGGGACAATAGAAGCCGCTGCAGAACACTTTACCGGTGAGGGAGCGCGATGAAGAGTGGTGTCCGCAATCCCCTCCGTGGATATCGGCGAGCAGCTCATGCCCTTGCTCCTCCGAGATGCACCGCAACGAGACGTTGTTGGGGCGCCTACAGTACAACTTGCCGTCTTGCAAGCAGTATGCGGTGGCTTGCCAGACGACGCGTTCCGCTTCCGAATCCTTCGCAGGGAGGGTGCCAAGAAGCAAGTAAGACTTGAACTCCATGGCCCAGCTATCTTCTTGAGGCTCTAGCGCCAGCAGCAAGCGGGCTCCTGAGGCCGGGCCGCAGTCTGGCACGCCTGTGGTGGTCCTCGCGAAGTGGCGTTGCGCTGATGACGTGTGGCACAGCCAACGGGCCGAGGAGCCTTTCTTCGAAGACACAGGGACTCTGGGGCTTGCGATGAGACGCTCGCTTGGCGATGTCATCGGCCTCCTTGTTGGAGCCGTGCGGACTATGCTGCAGCTCCAAGCCAAGGAAGCATTTCTTAAGCTTGTGCACCTCCTCCAGGTAGGCTGCCATATGCTCATCCTTGGGTTTGTACTTTTTGTTGGAGAAGTTGACGAGGAGTTGAGAGTCGCTCTTGATGACAAGGCGCTTGACGCCAAGAGCGGAGGCAGCCTTGAGGCCGGCCATGAGGCCTTCATACTCCGCGATATTGTTGGAGACCTTCTCATTGCACCCGAAGCATAGTTGGAATGAGTAATAGAGGTTATCACTAACCGGTGAAGTAAGAACGACGCTAGCCCCCGCGCCCTGTTTGGAGAAAGCGTCGTCGAAGCACAGGACCCAGCCATTGGGCGCCTCATCCCCAGGCAAGAGGGATTTGTTATCGCGAGGCTCTTCTTCGTATACGTCCGTCCATTCTACCATGAAGTCGGCCAGGGCCGCACCCTTAATGACCCTGGTGGTGCAAAATTCCAGCTGGAAGGCCTGCAACTCAATATTCCAATCAGCGACTCTGCCGACAGCGTTGGGGCTGCGCAGGACTTGCTCCAGGGGGTGATTGCTTGTATCTGCGTTGGTATTTACCTGAAGAGGAGAGGAGGATGCAGCACAGCAATGGTAAGTATTTCCCTTAGTTATGAAACCAAGGTTATCAATCTAGTAGGAGAACCAAGCAACACTATGTAAACGGTACCTGCACACAAATAACAAATACTTGCAACCCAACGCGTAAGAGGGGTTGTCAATCCCTCCCCGGTAAAAAGATAGATAAAATTGTATGAGATTGGATAAATAGATCTAGCAAAAACACAAAATAAAATAAATAAAGAAAAAGTGCATCAAGGTATTTTTGGGTTTTTGGAATAATAGATCTGAAAGCAATATGATAAAAGATAGACCCGGGGGCCGTAGATTTCACTAGTGGCTTCTCTCGAGAAAATAGCATACGGTGGGTAAACAAATTACTGTTGGACAGTTGATAGAAGAGCAAATAATTATGACGATATCCAAGGCAATGATCATGTATATAGGCATCAAGTCCAAGATTAGTAGACCGACTCCTGCCTCCATCTACTACTATTACTCCACACATCGACCGCTATCCAGCATGCATCTAGTGTATTAAGTTCATGAAGAAATGGAGTAATGCAATAAGAATGATGACATGATGTAGACAAGATCTATTCATGTAGGAATAGACCCCATCTTTTTATCCTTAATAGCAACGATACATACGTGCCTCGCTACCCCTTCTGTCACTGGGTGAGGACACCGCAAGATCGAACCCATCACAAAGCACCTCTTCCAATTGCAAGAAAAAACAATCTAGTTGGCCAAACTAAACCAAAGTTTCGGAGAAGAAATACGAGGCTATAACAATAATGCATATAAGAGATCAAAGAAGACTCAAATAATATTCATAGATAGAACTGATCATAAACTCAGACTTCATCAGATCCCAACAAACACACCGCAAAAAGTCATTACATCAAATAGATCTCCAAGAACATCGAGGAGAACATTGTATTGAGAATCAAAAAGAGAGAAGAAGCCATCTAGCTACTGCCTACGGACCCGTAGGTCTATGGTAAACAACTCACGCATCATCGGAGGAGCACCAATGAGGATGATGAACCCCTCCATGATCATGTTCCCCTCCGGCAAGGTGCCGGAATAGGGCTCTAGATTGCATCTCGTGGTTCTGGAACTTGCAACGGCTGGATTTTTGTTTCATCAACTCCCCTAGGGTTTCTGGAACATTTGGGTATTTATAGAGCTGAGAGGCGGTGGAAAGGACCTCCATAGGCCCCACCACTCATCAATGAGTGTCAGGGGCCACTGGCGCGCCCAGGTGGGTGGTAGGCCCCTCGGGCCTTCCCTCGTGCACTTCCTTGGCTCCCAAGTTGTCTTCTGGGATGAAAAATATCTCCAAAAATTTCACTGCGTTTGGACTCCGTTTGATATGGATATTCTGCGAAGTAAAAAACAAGCAAAAAACAACAACAGGCACTGGGCACTATGTCAATAGGTTAGTCCCAAAAAATGATATAAAGTTGCTCTAAAATGAATGTAAAACATCCAAGAATGATAATATAACAGCATGTAACAATAAAAAATTATAGATACGTTGGAGACGTATCAGCATCCCCAAGCTTAACTCCTGCTCGTCCTCGAGTAGGTAAATGATAAAAACAGAATTTTTGATGTGGAATGCTGCCTAACATGTTCATCACATATTCTTTTCTTTTGTAGCATGGACATTTGGACTTTTAGAAGACTCAAAGTAATAGTCTATAATTGACATGAAGCCTTCAATACTCAAGCATATCAACAAGCAACCATGTCTTTCAAAATATCAACACTAAAGAAAGCTATCCCTAGCCCATCATGCTCAATCATTGATCCATTCATGAAACATACTCGAATATTAGCTACATCCAATGCACAAGTATGATCATAGTGCTCCCTAGTTGGTGCTTTATAAGAGAAGATGGAGACTTCAATAAAAATAAAAGTTGCATAAAAATAAATAGATAGGCCCTTCGCAGAGGGAAGCAGAGATTTGTAGAGGTGCCAGAGCAAAAAGCTTAAATTGAGAGATAAAATATTTTGAGAGGCATGCTTTTCCCGTCAACAAAAATGACCGAGTAATTCCCAATACTTTCCACGCTAGATACATCATAGGCGGTTCCCAAACATAAAATAAACTTTATTCCCTTTTCCACCATTCTTTCACAATCCATGGCTAGCCGTATCCACGGGTGCCTTCCATACCAACACTTTCCAAGGAATTTATTATTTGACAACATAAAGTAAATTCCTTTTTCATTTCGGGACTGGGCATCCCTATTACCACCACACTCTCGTGCAATGACAAGTGAATAAACACTCATCTTGAGAAGAACACATCTAGCATGGAAAAATATTGGCCACCCCCTGCCGCTTCATGAGCGGTACGGGCAAACAAAAAGGAAATTCATTTTGAAAATTAGAGTTGGCACATACAAATTTACTTAGAACGACACGAAAATACCACATATAGGTAGGTATGGTGGACTCATATGGCCTAACTGGGTTTAAGGATTTTCGATACACAAGTAGTATTCCCACTTAGTACAAGGAAAGGCTAGCAAATAGATTGAGAAGCAACCAACCAAGAAACTAAAATTCTCATAAACGAGCATTAAGCATAACTAACAGCGAATAATGCACCACAAGTAGGATGTAATTTCATTGCATAACTATTGACTTTCGTGCTTGCATAGGGAATCACAAACCTTAACACCAATATTCTTACTAAAGCATAATTACTCACCAACATGACTCACATATTACTATCATCATATCTCAAAACTATTACAAAGAATCAAGTTTATTTTGTCCAATGATCTTCATGAAAGTTTTTATTATATCCATCTTGAATATCTATCACTTTGGGACTAGTTTCATATATTACCATTGCTTATAACAAGCTCTCAAATAAATTTAAGTGAAGAACATGAGCATAAAAAAATTTGTCTCTCAAAATAATATAAGTGAAGCATGAGAGAATTTCTTCAAAAAAATTACTAACTCTGAAATTAATCTAAGTGAAGCATGAGAGTATTTCTTCAAAAATTAAAGCACCACCGTGCTCAAAAAGATATAAGTGAAGCACTATAGAAATTCCATAGCTCAAAAAATTTAAGTGAAGCACATAGAGCAATTCTAACAAATCATAGCATAATTATGGCTTTCTCAAATAGGTGTGTCCAGAAAAGATGATTGCGACAAAATAAAAAGAAAAACAAACAAAGACTCATATAATACAAGACGCTCCAAGCAAAACTCATGATATGTGACGAATAAAAATATAGCTCCAAGTAAAATTACCGATGGTTGTTAGAAGAAAGAGGGGATGCCTTCCGGGGCATCCCCAAGCTTAGGTGCTTGGTTCTCCTTGAATTTTATCTTCGGGTGCCATGGGCATCCCCAAGCTTAGGCTCCTTTCACTACTTATTCCTTCATCCATCAAGATCTCACCCAAAACTTGAAAACTTCAATCACACAAAACTTAACAAAACCTTCGCGAGATCCGTTAGTATAAGAAAACCAATCTTTGCTTTAAGTACTGTTGCAAACCCATTCAAATTTTGTTATTGCATTATATCTACTGTATTCTAACTTTACCATTGCTTATATCCCCCCCCCCCCGATACCATCCATAGATTCATCAAAATAAGCACACAATGCAACGAAAACAGAATCTGTCAAAAACAAAACAGTCTGTAAAGAATGAAATTTTACTCATACTTTTGTAACTCCAATTTTTTTGAAAAATTAGGACAACAGAGACAATTCATATATCAAGCTTGTGTAAAAAATTCAGATTTTTCGTCTCTTCTTTGAATTTTAACAATTCTGCTACTGGACGCAAAAGTTTCTGTTTTTCAACAGGATCAAATCAACTTCACCCGAAGCTATCCTAAAGGCTTAACTTGGCACAATCACTAATTAAAAAAAACAATATCATAACAGAGGAATAATTGTGCAAACACTCAAGAACAGAAAGAAAAAAGCAAAAATAACTTTTATTCATTGGGTTGCCTCCCAACAAGCGCTATCGTTTTATGCCCCTAGCTAGGCACAATGCATAGATTTAAGTATTGTCATCTTTAGGTTTTTGATCCATAGGTTGCCCTCATGATTGATTCATATGGTGTCCTAATTCTTTTTCTAGGGAAGTGTTCCATACCCTTTCTTAGCGGAAACTGAAATTTAATATTCCCTTCTTTCATATCAATCACGACACCTAAAGTTCGTAAAAACGGTCTACCAAGTATGATGGCACAAGACGGATTGCAATCAATATCAAGAACAATAAAATCTATTGGCACATAGTTCCTATTTACAAGAATAAGAACATCATTAATTCTTCCCAAAGGCTTTTTAATAGTTGAATCTGCCAAGTGAAAATTAAGAGAACATTCTTCAATGTTGGTAAGACCAAGCACATCACATAGAGATTTCGGAATTGTGGAAACACTAGCACCAAAATCACATAAAGCAAAGCACTCATAATTTTTAATCTTGACTTTAATGGTAGGTTCCCACTCATCATATAATTTTCTAGGAATTCAAATCTCTAATTCCAAATTTCCTTCTAAAGCTTTCATCATCGCTTCTACAATATGTTTACGCTTTATTTTGTTCATATGCATTGGGTGAATTTATCATGGATTGCAACAAAGAAATACATTAAATCAAATAGCAACTATCATAATTAAAGTCTTTGTAATCCAAAATAGTGGGCACATCACTAATTAAAGTTTTGACCTCTCCAAAACCACTTTTATCAATTTTTTCAACAAGATTTTCACTCTCCGAATTATGAGGACGCCCTCTAGCTAAAGTTGACTCTTCTTTAGTCCTCTTTTCATCAAGTTTAATATTACTAAAAAAAGAATAAATAGAAGAAACACCAATCATTTTAAGATCTTCATCATTATTATGAAAGCAATCGGTAGAAAATGCTGTTTCTAAAAATTCTCTTTTAGCTCTAAGCATAGCGGTTCTTTTATTACTTTCATCCATAGAAACATATAAAGCTTTAATTGATTCATTAACATCAACCTTAGGTGGAAAATTTTTAATCTTGAGATTTTCTATATCATGGGAAATTCAATCAATGCTTCTAGACATATCATTAATCTTATTCAACTTTTCTTCTATCGTGTATTTGAAAACCTTTGAGCATAATAAAATTTATAATATATCTCAAGATCAGAGGGGTTCCTATTATTATTGTAAGAAAAAATACCATAGGAATTGCCATAATTATTAGAGGAATTTTCAGGAAAAGGCCTAGGATTAAAATTACCTCTATAAGCATTGTTATTAAAATTGTTTCATGAGACAAAATTCACATCTACGGGATCACTATTTTTCTCAATCAAAGTAGACAAAGGCACATCATTAAGATCAATAGGACCATTTTTACTGGAAACCAATTTCATAAGAGCATCAACTTTTTCACTCAAAGTACTAATTTCTTCAACCAAATTAACCTTTTTACTAGTAGGTGCTCTTTCGGTATGCCATTGCAAATAATTTGCCATGATATTATATAGCAATTTAGTAGCTTCACCCAAAGTAATCACCATTAAAGTACCACCCGCGGTGGAATCTAAAAGATTTCTAGAAACAAAATTCAATCCCGCATAATTTTTTTGTATAATCATCCAAAGATTTAAACCATGAGTAGGACAATTTCTTAGCATCAATTTCATTCTTTCCCAAGATTGTGCAACATGTTCATGCTCAAGTTGCTTAAAATTCATGATTTGATTTCTAAGGGAAATAATTTTCGCGGGCGGAAAATACTTAGTAATAAAAGCATCTTTGAACTTATCCCAAGAATCGATACTATTGCGAGGCAAAGAAGAAAACCAAATTTTTGCACGATCCCGCAAAGAGAAAGGAAACAATTTTAATTTCACAATACCATTGTCCGCATCTTTTTTCTTTTACATATCACACAATTCTACCAAAGTGTTTAGATGGGACGCGACAACCTCATTAGGAGTACCGGAAAATTGCTCTTTCATAACAAGATTCAACAAAGCGGCATTAATATCATAAGACTCCGCACTAGCGGCGGGAGGAGCAATCAGAGTACTAATAAAATCATTATTATTAGTATTAGAAAAATCACATAATTTGGTATTTTCTTGAGACATCGTGACTACGCAAACAAGATCACACGCAAACAAAAGATTGAACGAGAAAAAGGCGAACGAAAAAGAAGGCAAATAAAAAGGTAATTTTTTTGTGAAGTGGGGGAGATGAAAACGAGAGGCAAATGGCAAATAATGTAATTTGCAAGGAGATGAGATTTGTGATTAGGAACCTGATAGAAGTTTATGATGTCTCCCCGGCAACGGCGCGAGAAATTCTTCCTGATTTCTTGTATCTGCGTTGGTATTTTCCCGAAGAGGAGAGGATGATGCAGCACAGCAACGGTAAGTATTTTCCTCAATTATGAAACCAAGGTTATCAATCCAGTAGGAGAACCAAGCAACACGATGTAAACGGTACCTGCACAAAATAACAAATACTTGCAACCCAATATGTAAGAGGGGTTGTGAATCCCTCTCCGGTAAAAAGATAGATAAAATTGTATGAGATTGGATAAATAGATCTAGCAAAAACACAAAATAAAATAAATAAATAAATAAAGAAAAAGTGCAGGAAGGTATTTTTGGGTTTCTAGAATAACAGATCTGAAAACAATACGATAAAAGATAGACCCGGGGGCCGTAGATTTCACTAGTGGCTTCTCTCGAGAAAATAGCATACGGTGGGTAAACCAATTATTGTTGGGCAATTGATAGAAGAGCAAATAATTATGATGATATCCAAGGCAATGATCATGTATATAGGCATCACGTCCAAGATTAGTAGACCGACTCCTGCCTGCATCTACTACTATTACTCCACACATTGACCGCTATCCAGCATGCATCTAGTGTATTAAGTTCATGGAGAAATGGAGTAATGCAATAAGAACAATGACATGACGGAGACAAGATCTATTCATGTAGGAATAGACCCCATCTTTTTATCATTAATAGCGACGATACATCGTGCCTCGCTACCCCTTCTGTCACTGGGTGAGGACACCGCAAGATTGAACCCATCACAAAGCACCTCTTCCCATTGCAAAAAAAATCAATCTAGTTGGCCAAACCAAACCAAAGTTTCGGAGAAGAAATACGAGGCTATAACAATCATGCATTTAAGAGATCATAGAAGACTCAAATAATATTCATAGAGAGAACTAATCATAAACTCGCACTTCATCAGATCCCAATAAACACATCGCAAAAATTCATTATATCAAATAGATCTCCAAGAACATCGAGGAGAACATTGTATTGAGAATCAAAAAGAGAGAAGAAGCCATCTAGCTACTCCCTACGGGCCGTAGGTCTATGGTAAACTACTCACGCATCATCAGAGGAGCACCAATGAGGATGATGAACCCCTCCGTGATCGTGTTCCCCTCCGGCAAGGTGCCGGAATAGGGCTCTAGATTGGATCTCGTGGTTCTTGAACTTGCGGCGGCTGGAATTGTGTTTCGTCGACTCCCCTAGGGTTTTCGGAATATTTGGGTATTTATAGAGCTGAGAGGTGGTGGAAAGGACCTCCGTGTGCCCCACCACCCATCAGGGCGCTAGGGGCTTCTGGCGCGCCCAGGTGGGTGGTGGGCCCCACGGGCCTTCCCTCGTGCACCTCCTTGGCTCCCAAGTTGTCTTCTGGGTTGAAAAAAATCTCCAAAAAGTTTTGCTGCATTTGGACTCCGTTTGATATGGATATTCTGCAAAATAAAAAACAAGCAAAAAACAGCAACTGGCACTTGGCACTATGTCAATAGGTTAATTAGTCCCAAAAAATGATATAAAGTTGCTATAAAATGAATGTAAAACATCCAAGAATGATAATATAACAGCATGGAACAATAAAAATTTATAGATACATTGGAGACGTATCAGGGGGTAGGCAGAAATAACCTTAATGGGGTGGCCTTGGAAGTAGTGCCGCAGCTTCCTGGAGGCGACGAGAAGCGCGAGGAGGAGCTTCTCCTGCATGGGTTAGCGCTCGTGCGTGTCCCTCAGCACCGTGCTGACAATATACATAGGGTGCTCGATGACGCGCGTGATCGTGGTGTCCAGGTCGCTTTTGTCAGAAAGCTCGAGGGGCGGCACCGCGGGTGCCTCCGGGAGCGGGGCGCTAGGGCCCTCCCGAGGAGAGGCTGGTGCCTCCTGGGGTGAGCCCTTGACAGGCACCGGCAGGGCCCGAACGGGCTCAGGTGACATTTCTCGAGGGCGGCGAGTTTTTTCTTGGCACAGACTCGCTCATCTCTTTGCGCCACGAGGGCCGCGTTGGCCATCTGGGGGGTGGCTGCCAGGTACAGCAGCAGGCGCTCGCGAGGGCGCGACGTGACCATGATGGGCGGGCTCGTGAGATACCTCTTGAGGTCTTCGAAGGCCGCGTCTGCCTCAGGAGTCCATTCGAAGGGGCCGAACCTTTTCATAAGCTTGAAGAACAGCAGGGCCCGCTCACCGGATTTGGAGATGAAGCTCCCTAGATAAGCCAAGCACCCAACCAATCGCTGCATTTCCTTGAGGGTCTGGGGAGGGCGCATCCTTTCGATGGCCTTGATCTTTTCTCAATTGGCCTCGATCCCGCGGTGGGAGATGAGGAAGCCATGGAGCTTGCCCAAGGGGACTACAAAGACGCACTTTTCGGGGTTGAGCTTTAGGTTGACCTTGCGCAAATTGGCGAACATCTCTTCTAAATCTTCGATGAGTGTCTTGGCCTCGCGTGTCTTGACCATAATGTCGTAGACGTAGGCCTCTGCGTTCCTTCCTAGCTGGGGACCCAGTGTGTTGCGCATAAGCCGTTGGAAGGTGGCGCCGGAGCTCCTCAGGCCAAATGGCATGCAGGTGTAGTAGAATACACCGCAAGGGGAGATGAAGGCCGTCTTCTCCACGTCCTTCGCCGCCATCTTGATACGGTGGTAGCCTGAGAAGGCATCCAGGAAGCACAATAGGTCGTACTCGGCGATGGAGTCCATGATCTGGTCGATGCACGGCAGCGGAAAGGGGTCCTGGGGGCAGGCCTTGTTGAGGCTCGTGAAGTCGACGCATATGCTCCTTGTTGCCTTTCTTGGGGACGACGACCGGGTTGGCGAGCCACTCGGGATGGCGCACCTCTTGGATGACTCCAGCTTCTTGCAGCTTGTGCACCTCCTGGACGATGAAATCCTGCTTCTCCAGTGCCTGGCGCCGTGCTTTTTGCTTCACTGGGCGCGCATTGGGGCACACAGCTAAGTGGTGCTTGATTACCTCCCTCGGGACCCCGGACAGGTCGGACGCCTTCCACATGAATACATCCACGTTTGCCCGGAGAAAGGCGATGAGCGTGCCTACCTGCTCAAGTGAGAGACCGGCGCCGATGGTGAAGGTGGGACCCGAGTCACTGTCGTCAATCGACACCTTTTTGGTCTCTGCGTGGTCCTGGGAGAGCAACTGTTTCTTTCTCGCCGGTGCAGCCTCAGGAGGTGCGACCTCTCCCCTGGTAGCCGAATGCATGGTTGCCGCAGCCCTGTACGCGCGCCTGAGGGAGCCAATCACGTCCCTTTCGTCGCATGCGATGGTGATGACACCACCGTAGTCGGGCATCTTGACAGCATTGTAGCCGGGGTGGGTTGCCACCATGAACTTGGCAAGTGCCGGGTAGCCCAGGATGGCGTTGTACGGCAAACCGATGCGTGCCACATCGAAGTTGATGAGCTCGATGTGGTAGTTGTAGCGGGTGCCAAAGGTGACAGGGAGGCGCACTTGCCCAGGGGGGTGGTAGACCCATTCGTTACACCGGAGAAGGGCTTGGTTGGCGTCAGCTGGTCATAGGGCACTTGGAGCGCCTCGAAGGTCTCGATGGAGATCACATTGAGGCCAGCGCCCCCATCGATTAGGGTCTTGGTGACAGTGATGTTGCTGATGGTGGGGGTGCACAGCATGGGGAGCGTGCCTACGACAGCCGTGGATTTGGGGTGATCCCTAGCGTGGAAGGTGATGTCGTGCTGCACCCAGCTAGGCGGCGGCGTGGCCTCGCGCCCCTGGAGGGCGGCATTTGCCCTACAAGAGAGCGGCTTGAAGTGGCGACTAGAAGCGGGGGCCTGAGCTCCGCCGAGGATGCATGCCACCGCATGGGGCCCCTGGTGACCTCCGGCACCCCTGCCGACCAGGGCGAAACGCGCGGCGTGCTGTCCACGGAGCTCGTCCCAGGAGGAGATCGAAGCCCTGGGGAGGCCCATAAGCCAAGAGCACGGGACGCCCTGGAGGGCCATGGGGAAATAGTTCGCCATGACCTTGTCGTCGCCACCTGCCGCCCAGATGCTCTGCGTGTAAAGCCGCAGGAACTCTCCAGGGTCTTGCATGCCATCGTAGTGCGGTGGCAGCCCCAACCTGAACATCGAGGGCCAATCCACCCGACGGAGCTCGCGGCTGAAAGCGCGGCAGCCTACGCCGTTCGAGGGCATCCCATGAGTGAGGGCGAGCGCTCGGCGCCCCGCGCGCTGGCGACAAGCGTCGGCCATGGAGCCCAGGGGCTCGCGAGTTGAAGCGGAGGGGAAGGACGAGGGTGCACCCCTACCTGGTGCGCCAAATGTCAGAGTTGGGGCTCCAGGCCGAACGCAAGAAGGTTCGAACTTTGGGGTGCACTCATTCCTACCGCCCTACTCTGCCTCACAACCTCACGGTGATGCTCCGGCGTGCTCGAGCTAAGGAAGAAGAATAGTGGACACGGCAGTTTACCCAGGTTCAGGCCACCTTGTAGTGTAAAACCCTACTCCTGCTTGGTTAGGATTGCTTGGGGAGACGGAGTACAAGCGCTCAGCTCTAGTTACCAAATGAGTCGATCCTAGCTCTTCGAAAATGACCTCCTCTATGGTGGCACCCTACCCTCTTCTTATACTGCCTCTAGTCCTCTTCCCCGAAGACACTAGGCGGGAAGAGTTGCCACAATAGCCAGATCGAAGGGGGACATGGTTGCAGCTTATCCTGACAAAAGGCGGTCTTCTCCTACAAAAGCCTCCTGTCGTGACACGCTGGTGGGCTCGGTGGTGACCTCTGTCCTGGCGTGCCCGTCGTCTTGGTGCTCTTGTACCGAACAGGTAACTTTTGGGGATTGCTTTGGGAACCGACGCGCTGTCCTTGCTCCCTTAGCATGAAAGAGGAAAGCCTTCATATCTGTGCCTGCTGGCACGGCCTCTGGCGCCGCTCATCATCGCACGCATCACCCACGTGAAGATGCAGTATCGCGCGACCCTCCAAGCCGCTCCTAGCTTGTTCACCTCCGCGAGTGGCCTCGGGAGGTCGCCTCGGGAGATCGCCTCGCGAGAGGGCCTCGCGAGGCCGCTAATGACGTATGCTGACATGTGCCTTGCGAGGCGGGGGCCTCGTGAGGGTCTTGCTCGTGATGTTTAGTAGTGGCCAGCCGTTGGGCCCATGGGCATGCGCCGCGTCTTGGGACGCAGGCAGACGGGCCGGGGCACCCCCAGTCCCACGGGTCTGACACCTTGGAACTATCATTGCACGCCGCCTTCACACTAATAGGAATAAGGGTAAAATCCATGGTGGTATTTATGCTACTCGCTTAGCGAGACATTTTCATGTTGAAATACGCCACCATGATTATTTGTTGCCTAGCATTTACTCAGATCACCAGTCTATGAAAGATCACCATTTCATTGATGCCCCTGAGCCTCCTCACCACATTCGTTATAACTTGGTTTTCAGTGAGGATACTCATGATATTATTCCGTTGCATGCACCTGCTTTGTTTGACTTTCATGCCAGGAACAAATACACCGTCATGCCACCGGACATCGTTGCATACCGGAACGCGTTGGCAGTGCTAGAGGATGATGCCCAAGATTGGGACGCTCAAGTGCCGCCGCCTCAGCACTTCCATATTGGACCAGATGGCTACTACAGATGGTGATTACCAAGCTAGGCAAAAGCCTAAGCTTGGGGGAGCACGTATTTCTCACCAACATTACATTCATGTTCACACATTTCATTCCAGTTGTCGGTGTTCATCCTCTTTCATTGTATAATCCATGGTAGTTTTTATTTCTCGCTTTCTTATTGCGTGTTTGAAAAACTTTGAGAAAATCCAAAAATATTTCTCGCTTATTTTTGGTTTTTATTTCTAGTTTAATTAGTTGTTTTATTAAAAAAACAAAAATATTTCTCATTTATTCTTTTGCTTGTTGGGAGCTTTCCTGTGTAAATATTTTTTTCTCATTTTTGTTTTTCCTTTGTTAATTTGCTTTCTTCAGAAAAACTAAAAGCTCCAAAAATATTTTAGTGTGTTTCTCTGAAATTCTTTTCTTTTGTTGAGTCAACGTAAGGAGAAGACCATGATGAAATGTTGAGTGGGTGTCATATGCATTATTGTTGATCTAACAAGAGTCCATATTACCTTGTCTTCTCCTTTGAATAAAATGTTTGCAGATTCCAGCTTAGTCCACGACACTCTTGCACTATTATTATTTTCATATCATTCGGCCATGCAAGTGAAAGGCAATAATGACGATAACTTGATGAAGTGACTGTGGCAAGGAAAAGCGGGTATGAACTCAACTTGTTTTTTTGTAAATATGTTTAACTCAGTATTCATGATTCAGCATATTATGAGTAAACATGTTTATGACGACAATTAGAGATTGCAGTTGTTCATGCCATGCTTAAGTAGCTAGGAGTGGATAATGATTTATCTTGGGTGTCAACATGCATTAAAATGGTTATGATGTAGTATGATAGTATGGTACCCTCCTCTGAATGTTTCAAGTTGCTTGACTTGGCACATGTTCACGCATGTAGTTGATTCAAAACCAAAATAGCCTCCATGATATTTATGTTCGTGGTGTTTATATCCTAATCATGCTAGTATTCAATGTTCATTATTCACAATGCATGGTTATGACCGTTGTCGCTCTCTAGTTGGTCGGTTCTCAATCTATTTGCTAGCCTTCGCCTGTACTAAGCGGGAATACAGCTTGTGCATCAAATCCCTAAACCAAAGTTGTTCCAGATGAGTCCACTATATCTACCTATATGCATCATTATATTACTCTGTCATTCCAAGTAAATTTTCATGTGCCACCTCTAAATATTCAAATAAGCATCTATTTTGTGTGCCCGTACCGCTCATGGAGCGACAAGGGGCGGTCAGTATCTTCCATACTAAGCGGATTATTCTCATGATAAGTGTTTATTCACTTGTCCTTACACGAGAGGTGCTGGTATTCGAGATGCCTAGTCCCATGATCAAATCGCAAAATAATGAAACAAACTCCCCTGAAAAGTTGTTGGTATGGAGGGCACCCGAGGATTCGGCTAGCCATGGCTTGTGTTTGTCGGCTAAGGGGGAGTAAATTTACCTTTCCGCTTGGGAACCGCTGCTAATGTGTTTAGCATGGAAGATATTGAAAACTCTCGGTCGTGACGTTGACAGGAAAGGCATGCCTCTCAAAATTACATTTTATGTCTGATTTAAGCTTCAAGCTCTGGCACCTATGCAAATCCCTGTTTCCCTCTGCGAAGGGCCTATCCATTTACTTTTATATTATTTTACTTTTATTGTTGAGTCATCACCTTCTCAAACAAGCACCAGTCCTGAGAGCACTATTGTCATTCTTATGCATTTTGTATAGTTAATATTGTGTGCATCATGACTGGATCTCTTCTACTATGAATTACAATGTTTAGTCACTGCTTAAACTTTGGAGGTGCTCTGCATTTATATTTTGCGGTCTCAGAAAGGGCTAGCGAGATACCATGCTGTTATATTATATCATGATTGTTTTGACAAAGTGGTGGCATTTGAGATATGTTATAATTGCTCGCTAGTTGATTATGCCATCGATATGAGTGAATATAATTTCTAAGAGTTATCATCTGCATGGTTAGTTATGATCTGTGCTGAAACTTTGGTAATATTTAAGCTTATATATGGATACAAGAACAAAAGAGTTCGTAAAAGTTTTTCTTTATCATGTTCAGTTTGTCAACTGAATTGCTTGAGGACAAGCAATAAGTTAAGCTTGGGGGAGTTGATACGTCTCCGTCATATCTACTTTTCCAAACACTTTTGCTCTTGTTTTGGACTCTAATTTGCATGATTTGAATGAAACTAACCCGGACTGACATTGTTTTCAGTAGAACTACCACGGTGTTGTTTTGTGCAGAAAGAAAAGTTCTCGGAATTGGACAAAACTCTTTGGAGATTTTTTATGGAATATATAAAAAATGTTGGAGCCACTATCCGCAGGAGGTGACCCACCAGTGGCCCATGAGCCACCACGGCGCGGCCACCCCCTGGGTGCGCCCTCATGCCTCATGGGGCCCATGTGGCTCCGCTGACCGTAATGTCAAGCCTATAAATTCCAATTTCTGGAGAAAAAAAGAAGAGAAGAAGTTTCATCATGTTTTACGATACGGAGCCGCCGCCACCTCCTATTCTTCATGAGGAGGCCAGATCTGGAGTCTATTCGGGGCTCCGGAGAGGGGGATTCATCACCATCATCATCACCAACCCTTCTTCATCACCAATTTCATGATGCCCACCATCGGTAGTGAGTAATTACTTCGTAGGCTTGCTGGACGGTGATGGGGTTGGATGAGATTTATCATGTAATCGAGTCCATTTTTTAGGGCTTGATCCCTAGTATCCACTATGTTCTGAGATTGATGTTGCTATAACTTTGCTATACTTAATGCTTGTCACTAGAGCCCGAGTGCCATGATTTCCGCTCTGAACCTTTATATTTTCATGAATATATTTGAGTTCTTGATCCTATCTTGCAAGTTATACGCACCTATTACGTGTTATGATCCGCATACCCCAAGGTGACAATAATTGGGATTATTTCCGGTGATTACCGTAGTTTGAGGAGTTCATGTATTCATTATGTGTTAATGCTTTGTTCCGGTTCTCTATTAAAAGCAGGCCTTAATATACCTTAGTTTCCTTATGGACCCGCTGCCACGGGAGGGTAGGACAAAAGATGTCATGCAAGTTCTTATCGCAAGCACGTGTGACTATAGACGGAATACATGCCTACATTACATTGATGAATTGGAGCTAGTTCTGTGTCGCTCTAGGTTGTGACGGCTATATGATGAATGTCATCCAACACAATTATCCATCACTGATCCAATGCCTATGACTTTCGCATATTGATCTTTGCTAAGTTACTACTATTGTTGCTGTTGTACAATTGCTACAAAACTGCTATTGCTACTCTTACTGCTCCCGTTGGTATTGCTACTGTTACGACTGCTATCAAACTATCATATTACTATGCTACTAATCACTCTGCTGCAGATATTTAGTTCTCCAGGTGTGGTTGAATTGACAACTCAACTTCTAATACTTGCAAATATTCTTTGGCTCCCCTTGTGGTGAATCAATAAATTTGGGTTGAATACTCTACCCTCATAAAGTATTGCGATCCCCTATACTTGTGGGTTATCAAGAACCGCCACCGACACAGTGTACGAGCATCAGATGGAGTTGATGCTCTGTCTCTCCGTGCTACTCCAGAACAGCTTGGCTCAGCCACCAGGGATGCTCCTCCCCGTGAAGCCGGAGCTGCCATCCCCTCCGCGCTCTCTGCCACGCAACCGCGGCATCCAAATCGGAAGCCGCATGAAGGAAGAGCACCTCTCATCGCCGCCCCCGCGTGTGAAGGAGGAACGCCTCTCACCGTCACCCCAGTGCATCAAGGACGAGCACTGCTCGCCGCTGCCTGTGCCCAATGCGATCGCGAAGGCACGCGGTCGCCTTCGCCACTACCTCGACGGCGGCAGTGGCAACTCTTCGTCGTCCAGGAGTACCCTAACAGCGCATGAGTACACCGACAGGGAGCGGCACCGACAGGATAGGCGCAATGTGGTGTGTAGGTCGAAGTTCGCTGACTTCGACGTTCAGCCGCCACATATCGCGGCAGACACCAGGTCTGGAGTACGACTAGGCTCTAGATCGCTCTGTGACGACGGTGGAGATGAGCAAGCGGTGTATCCACCGCCTCGGCGGGGAGATGGCCAAGTACAGCGAGGAGTGGTCTCTCAGCGAGATCACCGCTGCCAATGCCACCTCCTCCAAGGCCCACCGCCCTCTCCCCCGCCCATGTCAGTGGTGGCCACGACCACATGACACACGACGTAGGAGGAAGCGGAGAGGATCATCCACGAGCATCAGGCGGCTGCTGGGAAACCCTACCGCGATGCCGCCCCCTACCGCCACCAAAAACCCGACGACGACGACTCCAACGCCGGATCGGGCGACGTTGATGGAGGAGACGCCAGCCAGCCCGACATGGCCTATGAGGTCACCGCCAAATATAGGGTAGTTTACAGTTTTTGTTTTAAGGTTTTTAGTTATGAAATATCGTCCTCTTTTATGTACAAATTATCCTAGTTTAAATGAAATCCGCCGTGTTTATATCAAAATTCGTCCGGTTTGCATGAAATTCGACCGGTTGGTTCCAATTGTTGTTGAAATGTATGCGGGCAATATTGGATGGCCAATTCCCACATTCGTGCTCATGGACTGGTCCCCCTATTCCGCAGACGGATGCGGGAGAAAATTTGTGGGTCACCGTTGGAGATGCCCTAAGGACCAAAGTACTTGAGGCCAATTTCTGATTACAAATGACGCGCAATGGATGTTTGAATGTATGGTTGAAGTTTTAAGTATATTTGACAATCCGCTGCAAAGAACTGTTCATTATCCGTACGATATTTCATCCATTTGTTGGGCCTAAATAGTTGTTGCTGAAATTATTTTTTGTTGGGAAACACTTGGCTTCAGCGGGCAGATGGCACATAGTGGTCCGCCGCCGCATCCGTGTGACACGTGTCCTGTGGGGCTTACCTAGCATTATCTTTTACGGTTTTGCAACTGAGCCCTTGTTGCAGTCTTCCCACTGCAACAACTTGTATGTTGCAGGATCTGGATCTGGATCCCTTGAGTGCAGTTGCCTCCTAAGTTCCTCCCAAGCGCTCGTTCTTCCTCTAATTTTTGCAACATCATTTATGTTGCAAAAGTCCTTCCGCAACATCATCTATGTTGCAAAAAAGTGAAGATGAAAAAACCCACAACACTTGAATGTTTCTGCAACATGAGCTCTATTGCAAAGAGGGTTCTGTAACACTGACTTTGTTGCACTAATGAGGACAGGGCTAGAATGTTGGTTGGACCATATCTAACGACTTCTAAGGGGACGGATCTTTTTAGATCATCTGCCGGTGGACGCGTAGCACTGCCCCTTTTTGTTCGGGTCATCTTTGTTGTGAAGCCATTATTCCAAATCAGGGACGGTGGAGACATGCCATTCTTATGTTGAATTGAAGTGTTTTTGGTTTATATCCGTTGAGAACATAAGTAAACTGAAGAAACTCTCATAACCAAATGAGTGTTTTTGGTTTAGACTATGTACTTGAAGGACTTTATTTGTGCCGTTTGCAATGAGTAAACTGAAGAAACTCTCATACATCTTTTCTAGGACGACGCTTTTGCCAGTGACTGCTAGAACTTGATTCTCCTAACAGGAAGCGAGGTATCTCCTGCTACGATGAAATCTGGATTAGACTTTCAGAATTCCTCAGGATGTTGCATTGGACATAATTCTCTCTAGTTGTTGGAGTATATGGTCAGTTAGGAATGATGAAATCTTTAGAAATGCAGCCCCCTACACCTTGAACTGGTCCTACTACCTGAAGGAGACTCTCACCGTAGCAGTATACAGACGCATCATCCATTTCCCCTTCGTCTCGCCCGCTCCCCTCCCCTCCCTCGCCGCTGCCGGCACACGCCACCGGGCAAAGCCCGACTGGCGTCGGTGGCGGCAAGGCCTCCTCCTCTTCCTCGCGGTGGGCTAGCGTGGGACAGCATCACTGAGCGGAGACGTGTGGCTCTGCAGGGCGACGTGGTGCGTCCGTGGTCGGTGCGCCCCGTTGGTGACATCTTGGTGTGGCTATGCGAGCGGCTTCTCTGGTCGTTGTCCAGCAAGCGGCATGAGCTGGCCGGCGCCTGCCGCAGGCGGTGCGGGCCGCGGGCAGCATGGGCTGGGGGCGTCCATCCCTGCCATGGCCCCGTCTAGTGGTGGTGGAGGCGCAGCAAAGGCGGGCTGGTAGGCTTGCTGGGCAGACTTCAGCTGGTTCTGGAGGTTGGATGGTGGTGAGCGACGCGGGTTGACTCCCCTGGTGAGCATCCTTGGTGCTTGGCGGTGGCGGATGCGGTATCCCTTGCTGGTGAGCAGATGGTCGTTCGTGGCCTCGTGCGGATCTACACCGGTGCCATGGTGCAGTGACAGGGGGTGTTTGGTGGGGAGGTTGGCTAGAGGGATGGGAGGCGCCAACGTGGTCGGGCCACCCGTCACCGGTACAGGGGTGTGCTGGTCCGGATGCATCCGCTCCCCCTCCTCCCCCTTTCCTCGACCTAGTGCATGCGGCCGCAGCTCCGGCGATAGAGGCAGGGCGTCTACTATTGTTCAGTTGGCTGGGGGCTGCCAGTTGGACCAAAGCAAAGGCCTTTGGTTGGTCCCGGGGGTGTTTGGATGCAGGGTGGTGGTCCTGGCGGTGGGAGACACGATGTTTGTGGGCGGAGCAAGGGTCTCAGATGCCGGCGGGCAGCCATGGCCATGCGGGTGGCATGGGTGCTGCTGTTTGGTGAAGCTTGGGTGCAACGGTGAGGGTCAGCCGGGGTGTATTACTTGCCCAATTTGTACTGGCCGATGGCGGCGGCCGCCGCAGATGTCATTCCCTTCCTTAAGGCTCCGTCACAGTTGTTCCGTTTCTATCGTGTTACTCTGTGTGAAAACTTGATCTTCGGGATCGGACAGTGGCGGCGCTCAATGGTCGTTTCCCTTCTTGGAGGCACCATCATGGAGTCCATGCTTCGTCGCGGTTTGTCTCACCCCTCCTCGGTGGCGCTCATGGTGGAGGTCTCTGTCGGCTCCAACCGGTTCGTGTAGGTGCATATGATGTTTGCTTGGTGGTGTTGGGGTGGTGTGGTGGTGCTCGACACCTATGTATCTTGCCTTGGGTTTGTGTGTTGCGTGTAGTGGTGATGTGCATTTGTATCGGTCTGTCTGATGGTCAGTGCTTTGTATATAAATCGGGGCGAATGCCTTTTTCGGTAAGCTCGGAAGTTGCGGTCCTGGATAGATAATTATTTGTAATCTTGATTTATTGTTTCCTAAAGCAGGCATTGGTTAAATTTCAGTTGTTTATGATGGTAACATGTACATATTTTCTTTACACTTAAAAAATTATTGTAGAACTATTATTCTACAGTCCAGGCTTCAAAAAAAGAAACTTTTGTTCAACATGGCCATTTGGAAGGCCATGCCCGAGTCATGCAACGTAAGAGAATTTACAACCGGATCCCCCAACCCACCCAAATGCTCGGGCGGGCTGCGCGGACAAAAAATTGGCACCCAACTGAACGCCCCACATATGGCCCAAACGACTGGACTGACCGACATTCCCACACCTGGCCCATATCTGGGGTGGATATGGGGATGCCCGGACACGCCCGATCACGGGCGCCACGCCGAACTGACCATAAGGGCCCATGTGGGGACACGGGCGACCGTTGGTCCGACGGGCGCCTCCTCCGCTCCGCGCCGCATGGCGCCTCTACGACGTGCCGCCCGAGGGAGCAAGTCCACCTAATTAAGCCGGCCAGCGGCAACCAAACCCTAGCCGTCCCCATTCCTTCCCTCTCCTCCCACCCATACCGCCAACTTCCATTCGCTCTGTGTAGCCACTAGCCATGGCCCGACAAAGGATCACCACCTACGCCATGTTGACGCCGAACCGCCGGCTGCAGCTCGAGGAGGAGATTCGGGCAAGGCACACTGCTCGTGTCGCAGCCGTCCTACTTCCAAATTCGCCGAAGCTGGAGCAGGAGGAGGAGGTGCAACAGCAGCCAGAGGTGGAGCAGGACCCTAGCTTATGGTGGGGGCAGATCCGGAGGAGGGCAATGCAGCGGATGCGTAGGAGGAAGTGGTGCCGGCTGCGGGCTTCACCATGGAGGACGCCATGGCGGAGTTCAAGGTCACCCAGGCGGAGGAGATGGTGGAGCATACCGCCATCCTCGAGCCCTTCTAGGACGAGCCCCATGTGGAGGCCAACTGGCGCTTCGTCCGGCAGCAGAGGGCGGAGATCGACGAGATGTTCACCTCTAGTTCGTCCCACGATGAGCCAGAGCTACCGCAGTTACCCATCTACCCGGAGTCGGGAACGAAGATCATGCACATCTTCGACGATGGGTAGATAGGATTCCTACATAGTACGTAGATTTTTAATCTTCATGGCTTGTATGGATTTGAGTAATAAAGTTTGAGGTACATGGATGCAGTGGATGATTTTTGTGTGCTATTCGGTCACTGTCCATGGATGCGTCCGGACGCATCCGTGGGTGTTTGGGGGTGGATTCTGGTACTTGTGGTTGTAGATGCTCTAAGTACCAAGCATTGATTAAGGTCCTTAGTTTGACCATCTGTTTGTGGGTGATAACTCGAGCTATCAATATAGTTGTGTAAGTCAATTGAAAGTGGTTACCACAGAGCACTAAAAAACACTCTATCCCTTTCTAAAATAACCACCTTGGGTAAACCATGGAGCTTGTATATATCTTAAATTCTTAAGAAGTTGATCCCAATTCTTTCAACATGCACAGTGTCCACCTCAACATCCCACCATGCAAAAATAAGCAACAAAAATGGTTGGTTGTTCACATCTCCACTATCTCATTGACATTCAATTTCTCCATGAAACAAATCTAGGAGTAACAACTGAAGGCATCATTTCATTCCCTCACAACATGTCCTTTTCACTTGAGTTATCAACACGCGAAGTGTCCACCTCAACATCCACTAAGCAATGCATTTAACTCTTCTCTCCCACTAAGCCATGCAAAATCTGCCACATAAGCGAGTCATGCATTTAGCTTATAAATTGCAATTATTTTTAGCATTAGTCTATGCATGTAACGCTGCCACATCATATATTCATGTTAGTCATCCTTCACATTTTTGGTCGAAACGACATTTTTAAATATGATTCAAAAGTTTTTATTCTATTTTTAGACACTTTCTTTTATTGATTTTCAAGCTTATACTTTCTTTTCATTATATTTAGTTATTTTTAGCAACTAATTATGCATTTTTTAACAAATTTACCGCAGCAACACGTGGGGAGAGAGTCATCCCCACCACTCTATTTATTTTAACATGCACGCATGCCAACTTAGCTATCATGCCATATCAGCAAGCATTCAATTAAACTACCAAATTTCCCTTGTCTACCGTGATGCCTTGTAATCACTTATGTTTCTTTTTTTTTTCTTTGCTTCAGTTTACTAACCGTGAGTTCATTATCTCCTCCATGCAAAAAGAATCAACATAAACGGTTGGCTGTTCACATCCCTACCATCTCATTAACATTCAACTTCTCCGCGAAACAAGTCTAGGAGTAATAGCTGAAGGCATCACTTTATTCCCTCATAACATGTCCTTCTCACATGAGTTCTCAACAAGCAAAGTGTCCAACTCAATGTCCCACTAAGCAATGCATTTAAGTCTTCTCTCCCACTAAGCCATGCAAAATCTTCCACATAAGCGAGTCATGCATTTAGCTTATAAATTACAATTATTTTTACATTAGTTTATGCATGTAACATTGCCATGTCATATATTCGTGTTAGTCATCTAATGACTACTACGCAACTTTTCTTCTTATAGACTCTTGTTGGGCCTCCAAGCGCAGAGTTTTGTAGGACAACAACAAATTTCCCTCAAGTGGATGACCTAAGGTTTATCAATGCATGGGAGGTGTAGGATGAAGATGGTCTCTCTCAAACAACCTTGCAACCAAATACAAGAAATCTCTTGTGTCCCTAACACACCCAATACAATAGTAAATTGTATAGGTGCACTAGTTCGGTGAAGAGATGGTGATACAAGTGTAGTATGGATAGTAGATATAGGAACTTTTAATCTAAAATGATAAAAACAGCATGGTAGCAAGTAACTAAAGTGAGCAAAACCGATATTGCAATGCTTGGAAACAAGGCCTAGGGTTCATACTTTCACTAGTGCAATCTCTCAACAGTGCTAATGATAATCCCCAAGTGCAAGGAATCGTCATAGCAATTTCCAAAGATGGAAGTAATAAGTATGGAGTGTCGAACCCACAAGGAGTTAAAGGTAAGATCAATATTCTCTCAAGCCCTATCTGCCACTGATACAACTCTATATACACCGAGCGTTTGCTTTCATCTAGAAGCGAGAAATAAAACTACATTGTGGGTATAAAGAGGATAGCTTTGCATGATATCGGAGAACTAAAATATAAAAATAGGTGCTATTATCATAAAGTTATAATATATTACAATATATTACAAATAGCGAGTGTGGAATAATGAAGGATCGGTGTGCGGAATTGTCCTAGGCAATTGTTAACAAGATCGGTAATCATTATCACAATTTTATATGAGGGAGAAGCATGAGCTAACATACTTTCCGTACTTGGATCATATGAACTTATGATTGGACCTCTAGCAAGCATCCGCAAGTACTAGAAATCATTAAGGTAAACCCAACCATAGCATTAAGTATCAAGTCCCCTTTACTCCCATACGCAACAACCCCCTTAATCGGGTGTAAGCTTCTGTCACTCTAGCCATCCACTATAAGCGAATCATGAACGTATTACAACACCCTACAGCAGGAATCCCCCACGTGTGCGTGGCACAGAAGGCACCATAGGACAACAACAAAATAAAACATACAACTCAAACCAATCAAGATCATCAATCAACCCAAAGAACAAAAGAAATCTACCCAAACATCATAGGATGGCAACACATCATTGGATAATAATATGTGCCATAAAGCACCATGTTCAAGTAGGGGGTTACAGCGGGGTGCGGTAGAGTGGACCGCTGAATAGAGATGAGGGAGGTGATGAAGATGGTGATGTTGATGAAGATGATCACCACGTCGATGGTTCCCCCGGCGGCACTCCAGCGCCACCGAGAGATAGGGGAAGAGAGGCTCCTCCTCCAGCTTGCTCCTCCATGGCCTCCCCCTAGACGGGGAGAGGTTTTCTCCTCTGGTCCTTGGCCTCCATGGCGCCCGGAGGGACGAGAGCCCCTCTGAGATTGGATCTCCCTCTCTGTTCTCTTCTGCTTCTGCGACCCTGTTTCTGGCCGAAACCCATTTCTTAAATTCCTGGAGATCCGTAACTCCGATTGGGCTGAAATTTTGAGGGGATTTTTTTTCCGAATATTCTCTTTCTTGCGGCGAAAGAAGGGCATCAAGCGACTTACGAGGTGCCCACCTGCGACCAGGGCGCGCCGGTGGGCGTGCCCTGGTGCCTCGTGGGGCCCTCGAGCATCGTCTTGCGTTGATTCTTCCTCCCCAAAATCACATATATTCCCAAATAAATCTCCGTAAATTTTTATCATGTTAGGACTTCGTTTGGTATGGTAATTCTGCGAAACAAAAAAACATGCAAAAAATAGGAACTAGCACTGGGCACTGGATCAATAAGTTAGTCCGTGAAAATAATATAGAAGTGCACCAAAACCATATAAAACTCATGTAAATATAGCATGAATACTTCATAAATTATAGATAGTTGGAGACGTATCAGCTAACATAATTGAATCACATAACAATCCCTCAACGTGCGACAAAGAATCACTCCAAAGTTTCTATCAGAGAACGTAGGACGAAAACGTGTATCAACCTATGTGCCTAGATTACCCCAATGTCACCACGGGAGTCCACAAGTTGATTACCAAAATATATATCAAGTGACTCAATAGAATACCCCATTGTCACCACGGGTATCCACATGCAAGACCTACATCAAGTGATGTCAAATCCAATATTCAATCCAACATAACGAAACCTCAAAGAGCAAGACTCAATTCATCACAACAAAGATAGAGAGGGAAGGACACCATATGATCCAACTATATTAACAAAGCTCATCGCACATCAAGATCGTGCCAAATGAAGAACACGAGAGAGAGAGAAAGAGAGAGAGATCAAACACATAGCTACTAGTACATACCCTCAACCTCGGGGGTGAACTACTCACACATCACCACGAGAACGGAGGACAAGTAGATGGTGATGGTGATGGAGGAGATGTCTTCGGCGGTGTCCCGGCACTACCAGAGGAGAGGGGGAAGGGGCCCCCTCCTCCTTCTTCTTCTTCCTTAGCCCTCCGAGGGAGAGGGATCTCTCTGTTACCTTCTGTTTATCGCGACTATTCTCGGAGATCCGTAACTCTGGTCGGGCTGCAATTTTGAGGGGATTTTTATCTGGAAATTATCTTTCTTGCGGCAAAAGAAGGGCTCTAACCAACCTACGAGGTGCCCACAAGGCAAGGGGGCGCGACCAGGGGGGTAGGTCGTGACCTGTTCCCTTGTGGAGCCCTCGAGCACCGTCTTGCGTTGATTCTTTTTCCCAAAAATCACATTTATTCCAAAAAAATCTCCGTAAAATTTTATCGCATTTGGACTTCGTTTGATATTGATTTTCTATGAAACAAAAACATGCAAAAAATAGGAACTCGCACTGGGCACTGGATCAATAAGTTAGTCCATAAAAATCATATAAAAGTGCACAAAAACCATATAAAATTATTGCTAACATGGGGTGAATACTTCATAAATTATAGATACATTTGGAGACATATCAGCATCCCCAAGCTTAATTCTTGCTCGTCCTCAAGTAGGTAAATGATAAAAGAAATAATTTATGAAGTGTGAATGCTAGCATAGTGCACAACTTTGATTAATGATAATTCCAAACACCTTTTCTAGCAACATTATATATCATAAACAGTAGCTCATCTCATAAAATTTCTCATGATCAAGTAGCAAGCTATTCACATGTTAAAGTATAGACTATAAAGTTTCTTGATAACTAACAAACTATGTTCTCAGTCATTGTCGGTGTCAAAATCGGCAGATCTCGGGTAGGGGGGCCCAAGCTGTGAGTCTAAGGATCAATGGTAACAGGGACAATGGGGACACGATGTTTACCCAGGTTCGGGCCCTCTTAATGGAGGTAAAACCCTACGTCCTGCTTGATTGTATTCGATGAGTATAGGGGATACAAGAGTTGATCTACCTCGAGATCATAATGGCTAGACCCTAGCTGTCTAGCCTATGATTATTCTGATTACCTCTATGGACTAAACCCTCCTGCTTATATACACACCGGAGGGGCCCAGGGTTGTACAAAGTCGGTTTACAAAGGAAGGAAAGAGTACATCCGGACACCAAACTTGCCATCCACGCATACAGGAGTCCCACCCGGACACGGGGGACAGTCTTCTGCTCTATCTTCATGGCCCATCAGTCTGCCCATATCGAATAGACCGGACACCTGAGGACCCCCTAATCCAAGACTCCCTCAGTAGCCCCTGAACTTGCCTTCAATGATGATATAGTATCCGGCTTATGTCTTCGGCTTTGCAAGGCAGGTTCTTCATCATACTCCGTATTGACGACAGTCTGGTTTTGACCTCCATGTTCTGCCTTTATGATTCCTCCCTGTCGTTGCCTCGATTTCCACGCGTCGAGCGAATGTGAACAGTCCATATTTTTTTTACAAATAAGCCCCTTATCATGCAAGGGCGGTATCTATATAAGGAGGTCAGATCTCCTAATGACATCCCATATCGCGCAAAGAGCATCAAAGCAAACCACGAAAAATTAAAACATGGCGAGCGCTCCTGGCTCTTCCTCGCGCCCTCATGGCCCTCAAACGGGTGATTGGCGAAGTTGCTCAGTGTCTCACTTTCAGCTGAATCGACTTCAGACGCAGGGATATCTCCCTCCCGCAGATCTAGTCTCCATGCGGGCGGGATTGGCCTTGATTGGCAATGATGTGCTAGCAGAGAACTTCCCCAATCCCAACAAGGAGGAGAGGGTGTGCTTTGTCTCGTTTCTTCTGAGGGGCTTAGGATTCCCGATCCACCCCTTCCTCAGAGGTCTATTGGAATTCTATGGGATCCAGCTGCACAACCTCACACCAGGTTCTATTCTGCACATTTCTGGTTTTGTCGCTCTCTACGAACTATTCTTAGGCTGCGAGGCTCATTTCGAACTATGGAGAAAGTTCTTTTGCCTCGTCCCTCGTCATCAAGGGTGTTCTATATTTAAAGTGGGCGGCGCCGAAGTATGGCACATAGCTGGATCAGGTTACCTCGTCGGAACTCCCAAGAAGGCATCCAAAGAATGGGCTTCGGAATGGTTTTATATCGAGGATGTTCCCCTTTCGGACCCAGTTCGACGTGGACTTCCCAAATTCTCCAGTGCTCCTTTAAAGAAACGCCTCAACTGGTGCCCCTGGAGCCCCAAAGAAGAAGACAGTGCAGAAGTAAGGAGGTTGGTCAGCAAGGTCAGGTTACTTGCCCATTCCGGACTCTTGATAATCGAAGTCATGGCCATCGCGATAAAGCGATGCATCCAGCCCCTCTAGTCCAGAGTGACCCCTTTATGGTGTTACAACAGAGAGGACGACGCATCTCGCTATAGGCGCGAGGGCCCGGATACCCCCGCCGCTTTGGCCGCCATTCTGGCAGATCTTTATAAGGGGGAGAAAGAAGAATTCCTCCGTTTAAATTGTCGGGAAGGTTTGTCCATGTATAACCCCATTGAATGGGTGAGTTTTTTGATTATCAGCATTGTCCTACCTCATTATCGAGGCATAATAATTGAATTGTTCTGGTCGTCTTTAAAACAGACGTGGAGGAAGGCCGTAAAAAATGTGCACTCCCCCTCCCCACAACCAGAGGACTATGCTTGCCACGAAGATCCCGGCCTCTGCGAGGATCCGGATATATTTATAGAGTTTGATGATGGAGTCTTTTATCAAGCAAGCCTTGATGGTTCGAAAGTGGCCCTTACGGCCGACTACCCCGGCCTTCTCCCTTTCTCTAAGGTAAGTATTCGGAAATCATCCTCAGAAAGAGAAGTCCCCACTTGCATCTCACCCATCACACTAAATCGTGCTTTATAGGATCGGCGCTTGGCGAGCCGTACTCCATCGAGGGCGGCCCCTAGGAAGGTAGCATCTGTGCAGGGTGAGCCTTCAAAACGAAAGGAATCCGGGAGCGCCGTCGAACCCCCTCCTTCATCAAAGAGGTATAACCTTTAATATATGCCTAGGCATAAAACCAGATTGTCATATTTCTCCTCCCATCTTATTCCAGGAGGAGTACACGGCGAACCGTGTCCAAAATCCCTATTAGCCGATCATCAGCTAATCCGGCGCCGGGCTCATCAACCAGGACAAGAGCCAATACGGATGCAGCGCCAACTCATCCACCTCATGAAGATTCGGATGATGTATCCGTCACAAATTCCGAAGTAGAGAGCGTGATGAATCAGCGACGACTGAAAGAGACCATGCGCACTCCAGTTTTTACGGGGCAAGAATTTACTGCCCTCAGCACCGTGGATGCATATATCCGAGCCGCTCGGGACGGACTTGCTGGAGTTGCCCACCTGTTTTCAAAAGATATGCAGGTAAGGGTTTGTGTAAATTTAATAGATATATGCCAGTAGCCCCTGAGACTTGAAGCGGTTTTAGGTCAACCGATTTAAGGATCGTTATGACCGTAGGTCCTTAAAGAGAAGAACAACACACTGTCCCAGGAGCTTGAAACGAGCCGGACAAAGCTAAACGCCGCCACCACAGAGCTAGAAGAACTGAAGAAGGTCACGATGACCGTTGATCAAAAGAACAAACTGGAGGAGGAAAATGATAAGCAAGCTGAAGAGATAAAGAGCTTAAAGGCTCAATTATCAGACACTCAAAAAGATAATAAAAAGTTTAAAGGCGGCATATTCAGTATGACCTTTGAACCATCCAAGTTACTCATATTATCCCATAATTCGGAGTGTTATAATGTTGCTCTTGCAGGTCTGTTAACCGGGCATCATGGAGAAGAAGTATCCGGATTCCGAGGCAACGTTTTAAAAGAGCTGTCCGTAGTGCATGAGCGGGCCCAGAAAGCCATGAGAAGTATGGCCAAGGCCTTATGGCCATCCGATGCCCCTCCAGAAAGTATGGAGGGGTTGGCAAACTTGTTCAAAGGTGCCCGGCACCGTTTTGAGCTATGGAAGACGTCGGCATGCCGGAAAGGTGCACGAGAGGCATGGGCAATGGTAAAGACGCGCTACACCGGGCTTGATCCGAATCGTATGGCCCGAGTTGGACCGTAGGGACCGCACGGAAAAGAGATTCCCGTGAACTTGGTATATGACCAAGTGATGATAGCTGCGAAATATTCGCAAGAAGACTGTAGCTTAAGCAGTCTTATAGATGACATAGATAAAGAGTAGGCGTTCGATTCAATGTATCAATGTACTTTATCATCGAACTTATGTCCAACCGAACTTGTCAAAATTTGTCATCACAGGCCTTCGGCTTCAACCTCCAAACCAAGAAGTTGGAGTGTTTCCGGATACCATGTTAGAATGTAATAAACATTCATTATGTCCGGAAACCAGGCAATCCGGTCATGTTGCTCGAACAGACAAAATTTGTTTGGGGAGTTATGTTATATTACTTGTTAACGTAAGAAACATCTTCCAGGGAAAATAGTTCCATTAAGGGTTCCTTTCCTTGGGTCGGCACGCTTAAGTATGCATGCCTAGGCTTTGATCCGAGTTACGGGTAGCCTATCCCGTATTTGTTAGAAGAATTACACAAACGTAAATAATCTGTCATTGCTTGCCGACCAATTATTCCCTTAAGAATGCTAGCTTTCGGCTTCACCCGTCTGAGGTACAGATCCGGAGTACCCGGTTGTAACAATCGCAGAGGTGCTCCCTTTACACCCTAGCCGAACAATCGGGGACGTAGGGTATAAACACAAGAGTGAGGCAACCCAGCTTGGCAAAAACTTAAGTCATAGTGGTGCATATAATGGCAAAAGATGTATAGAACAAACGACGTAAACAATGTAAGCAACAAGCTTTCAGTAATAAGCTTCGTCAAAGAAGCCCCCAGTTACAGTGGGGTGTATACATTTAAAGATGTGTACCCCTAACAGTTCGGTAGATCCGAACATACCCTGGGATAAAAGAAGGAAAAAATAAAAAAGAAGAGGAGAAAAAAGGAACCATATCAAAAAAGAAAAAAGGATGCGACCGAACTATCCGTAGAATCGTTGGAGCCGAGCAGCGTTCCATGGATTTGGCTCAAGGCGATTATCCGATGCATTACGAAGGTGATAGGCTCCTCCTGTGAGAACTTCATCTATGATGAAGGGGGCCTCCCATCTCGGTTTGAGCTTATCCTTCTTCTTCTCCGGGAGGCGCAAGACGAGTTCGCCAATGTTATAAGTCTTGGCCCGCACTTCTCTGCTTTGGTATCGCCTGGCCTGTTGTTGATAAAGTGCGAAACAGGCTTGTGCAATATCACGCTCCTCTTCGAGACCGTCTAGGTTGTCCTGCCGATCGAGCTCAGCTTCTCGCTCTCCGTCTAGGTTGTCATGAATAATGTCGCAGGGCAGGACAGCTTCCGCGCCGTACACCATGAAGAAAGGTGTATATCTGGTTGTCCGGTTAGGTGTAGTCCGCAGCCCCCAGAGCACGGAATCGAGTTCCTCAACCCAGTGTTTATCTGACTCCCGTAGGGAGCGCACCAGTCGGGGTTTGATGCCGCTCATTATCAGGCCATTGGCCCGTTAAACCTGACCATTTGTTTGAGGGTGGTAGACGGATGCATAGTCGAGTTTAATGCCCAATTTAGCACACCAGTTTTTCACCTCATCGGCTGTGAAATTGGAGCTATTATCAGTGATGATACTGTGCGGGACACCATAGCGGTGTACCACGCCAGATATAAAGTCAATCACTGGTCCTGCTTCAGCCATTTTTACTGGTTTGGCCTCTATCCACTTAGTGAATTTATCCACCATAACCAGTAAATATTTCTTTTTATGGCTTCCCCCTTTAAGGGGTCCGACCATATCGAGCCCCCAGACCACGAAGGGCCAAGTAATGGGGATTGTTCTTAAGGCGGTGTGAGGCATATGACTTTGATTGGCGAAAAGCTGACATCCCACACAACGCTGGACAAGGGCTTGTGCGTCTGCTCGGGCCGTTGGCCAGAAAAAACCTGTCCGGAAAGCTTTGCTTACGAGGGCTTGAGTTGCGACATGATGGCCGCCCAGACCAGCATGTATTTCAGCCAAGAGTTGCCGTCCCTCCTCTTCGGAGATACACCTTTGGAGAACTCCGGTAGTGCTTTTCTTGTACAGTTCACCTTCGTGAACTTTGTAGGCTTTAGAACGCCGAACTATGCGACGGGCCTCGTTTTGATCATCAGGAAGCTCCTGCCTATTAAGGTAGGCTAGGAAGGGTTCAGTCCATGGAGCAATAACGGCCATGATCTCATGAGCAGAGGGTGTTATTTCGGTATCCGAACCCTCAATGATACCTGTATCATGTTCGGCTGATGGGGGTGTGATCAGGTCCGTACTTGTGTCTCCGCTCTCGTCCTGCCATACCATGGATGGCTTGAAGAGCCTTTCCACGAAGGTATTAGGCGGGACGGGGTCGCGCTTGGCACCCATGCGAGCGATTATATCCGCTGCCTGGTTACTGTCTCTAGCGACGTGATGAAATTCGAGCCCCTCGAACCGAGCTGATATTTTTAATACGGCGTTTCGATATGCCGCCATTTTTGGATCTTTTGCATCGAACTCTCCATTTACCTGAGATATTGCGAGGTTCGAATCGCCGCGCACCTCTAGGCATTGTATGCCCATGGAGACAGCCATGCAGAGACCATGTAGAAGTGCCTCGTATTCGGCTGCGTTATTGGAGTCCGTATACATGATTTGCAACACGTAGCGGACTGTGTCCCCCGTAGGGGATGTCAAGATGACGCTAGCCCCCAGTGTGGCTAGCATTTTAGAGCCGTCGAAGTACATGATCCAATTGGAGTAGGAACTGTACTCTTTGGGGAGCTCGGCTTCCGTCCACTCTGCGATGAAGTCGGCCAGCACTTGAGATTTAATAGCTCGGCGTGGCTTGTATGTTATTTCAAATGGTAAGAGCTCAATGGTCCATTTAGCTATGCGGCCGGTGGCGTCCCTGTTATTTATAATGTCGTTAAGTGGTACTTCGGATGCCACCGAGATCGAACACCTCTTGAAAAATAGTGTCGGAGTTTTCGGGATGCCATAAAGACCGCGTAAGCTCTCTTTTGGTAGTGAGGGTATCGGGATTTGCAGGGTGTAAGGACCTCTGATACGTAATACACTGGCTTTTGGATGGGGAATTTATGTCCCTCTTCCCCTCGCTCGACGGCGAGTACGGCGCTCACTACCTGGTGAGTTGCGGAGATATAAAGCAGCATAGGCTCGCCAACACTTGGGGCGGCTAGGATTGGATTGCCTGCTAATATGATTTTTATTTCTTCCAATCCGGCTGTGGTCGTTTCCGTCCATTCAAAGTTGTCGGTGCATCTGACCAGTCTATAAAGTGGTAATGCTTTTTCTCCTAATCTGGAGATAAAGCGGCTTAAGGCCGCTACGCACCCTACTAGCTTTTGGACCTGTTTTAGGTCTGTTGGCGTAGCCAATTGCGACAAGGCTCGGATTTTAGCCGGGTTTGCTTCAATTCCTCTATGGGAGACAATGAACCCTAATAGCTTTCCGGCTGGAACGCCGAAGACGCATTTTTCCGGATTGAGCCGTATGTCGTATGTTCGGAGGTTGTCAAATGTGAGGCGGAGATCGTCCACCAATGATTCGACGTGTTGGGTCTTGATGACCATGTTGTCCACATATGCTTCTACTGTCTTGCCGATTTGTTTTTCAAGCATGTTTGAATCATGCATTGGTAAGTGGCACCAGCGTTTTTAAGCCCAAAAGGCATAGTGTTGAAACAGAAAGGCCCATACGGGGTGATGAATGCCGTTGCGGCCTGGTCGGACTCCTTCATTTTAATCTGATGGTATCCGGAGTAAGCGTCGAGGAAACACAATGAGTCGTGTCCCGCGGTCGCATCAGTAATCTGGTCAATGCGGGGCAATGGGAAAGGGTCTTTAGGGCAAGCCTTATTGAGGTCTTTGAAATCGACACAAAGGCGCCAAGATTTGTCCTTCTTCGGCACCATGACCAAGTTGGCTAGCCAATCCGGGTGTTTGATTTCTCTGATGAACCCGGCCTCAAGTAGTTTGGCTAGCTCCTCCCCCATAGCTTGTCGTTTGGGTTCGGAAAATCGCCGTAGCATTTGCTTGACTAGTTTGAACCCCTTAATTATGTTGAGGCTGTGTTCGGCCAGTCTACGTGGGATACCGGGCATGTCCGAAGGGTGCCAGGCGAAGATATCCCAATTTTCACGTAGGAACACACGTAAGGTGGCATCTACCGTCGGATCCAGCTGTGCTCCGATGGACGCTGTTTTGTTAGGATCCGTCGGGTGCACTTGAAATTTAACTATTTCATCTGTTGGCTTGAAAGAGGTGGATTTAGGTCTCTTGTCGAGAATCACATCATCCTTGTCCACCGTGGATCGTAGGGTGGTTAATTCTTCGGCCGCAAGGGCTTCGGAGAGTGCCTCAAGGGCCAAGGATGCAGTTTTGTTTTCGGCACGGAGTGATGTATCCGGATCACTTGTAACTATGATTATTCCATTGGGCCCCGGCATTTTAAGCTTCATGTACCCATAATGGGGTACGACTTGGAAGCGTAAAAAAGCGCCCCGCCCTGGAAGGGCGTGGTAGCCGCTATTGAAGGGAGCGATGTGAAAGAGGAGCTCCTTCGACCTGTAATTTGCAGGTGTGCCAAATACTACGTCGAGTTTAATTCTCCCCGAACATCATGCTCCTCGACTGGGGATGATACCTCGAAAGGTGGTACTGCTTTGCTCGATGCGTGTTCTATCGATCTGCATTTTGTCGAGCGTGTCATCGTAGATGAGGTTAAGCCCGCTGCCGCCGTCCATGAGCACTTTGGTAAGTCGAAAGCCATCCACAATTGGGTTTAGAACTAAAGCGGCGGGTGTTCAGACTGATCGGGCCCTTGGTTCGTCGTCAGCAGTGAAGGTTATTGCCATGTCGTTCCATGGGCTCACTACGGTTACTTGGTTGACTTTGGCGAGGTCACGGAGTGCCCTCTTACGCTGATTATTTGAGGAGAAACTCTCGAAGACCGTAAGGATGTTAAAATCGTCATCCTCTGGAGAATGCTTCTCTGGAGTGGCGGTGGTAAGGATGGCCTTGCCACTTTTAGCTACCTGCCGGAGTACCCAACATGCTCGAAGGCTGTGAGTTGAGTCAGTGCTCGGCGTCGTATGTACCGGACAGGGCTTGTCGAGGAGTTCGTCAAGAACGGACTTGTATCCCGTACAGGGTTTGTTTTTCTTGCCGACGGGCTTATGGTCGGATGCCTCGTAAGGGTGTATCCGTTTTGCCCGGGCAGTGCACTGCTTAAAGGCAGCAGGTTCCAATTGGGTTTCCTGTGCCTTCCAAGTGCTTTCCATCACACAATACTTCCGTACTACATGCGATAGCCCCGTGAAACTCTGTATGCAACGGCGGTTGAGGGCATTCCGAATTCCCTCGTCGGTACAGTTGCGATGAAAGACCGAGACTGCATCGTCGTTGCAGCTATCTTTAATCTTGTTTTTGACAAGTAGGAATCTAGCCCAGAAGTGATGGACCGTTTCCCGAGGTTGCTGTCGTACATACATTAGGTCACATATGTCCGGAGGGCCTGAATTACTTGGAGAGTATTGATTGTGGTGGGTGGGTGGCCAAAAACTCGAATCCCGACCCAAGATTGCATCCGGAGCCTGTAAAAATCTCCGAAGTCACCAGTTCGGGTCCAGGGAGATCCAAGTGCTCCCCGGACCCAATGTCCGACCCTGAGTTCGGGGGACGCGGAGTCTCATCCAAAGGGAGGGTGTCTGACCCAAAAGGTTCGGAGACCCGAACATAGCTGGTCTTTAGTTAGGGGAAGAAGTGTGTTCGGCTTGTTCCTCGACGACCGCTACCAGATGGGTGATCGGCGGGGAATTAATTTCCCTCTGGTCGGGTTTGAGCCCGATCCGATCATAATCTGTTGAAAGCCCCACGGCGGCGATGCAATCTAGCAGCTCGTTTAAGGACGAGACATAGGCCGGATCCATCTTTTCGGAGTGTTCGAGACCGATGCGGGGGTGATGTTTGGTGATCACGGGGGGCGTTGTTGGCTTGATGGCCATGTCGGGACCCATGGTGAAACTGCCGAGCTGGAGGACCTGTCCTGAAGTTAGGCTCCTTCCAGTGGTGATATCATCGTTGATGACAAGGCGAGCCATAGATCGCTTCTCGTGACTACACAGCGGAGCTCTCAATGAAAGCACCAATGTCGGTGTCAAAACCGGCAGATCTCGGGTAGGGGGGGCCCAAGCTGTGAGTCTAAGGATCAATGGTAACAGGGAACAATGGGGACACGATGTTTACCCAGGTTCGGGCCCTCTTAATGGAGGTAAAACCCTATGTCCTGCTTGATTGTATTCGATGAGTATAGGGGATACAAGAGTTGATCTACCTCGAGATCGTAATGGCTAAACCCTAGCTGTCTAGCCTATGATTATTCTGATGACTTCTACGGACTAAACCCTCCGATTTATATACACACCGGAGGGGCCCAGGGTTGTACAAAGTCGGTTTACAAAGGAAGGAAAGAGTACATCTGGACACCAAACTTGCCATCCACGCATACAGGAGTCCCACCCGAACACGGGAGACAGTCTTCTGCTTTACCTTCATGGCCCATCAGTCCGGCCCATATCAAATAGACCGGACACCTGAGGACCCCTAATCCAGGACTCCCTCAGTCATCAAACAATTATAATTCATATTTTTTATAGGAAGGGTCTATGTAAGAGCTTTGATTTAGCAAATTCCATATACTCAACTGTCATTTAGTCTTCCATGATTGCTCATACTCAAAGCATATTTTTAGAAAGAACTGTTTCAATCACATAGGGGCTTAATGTTTTGCCTCCCAACTTGCTTATCATATATATAATTTCAAAAATAATAACTCATGCTTACCTATATTCAACTGGATATATATGCATGGATCATTCCCTACCACATGATGCTTGCCAAGTGGAGAATAATTAAGGTTGAAAATAAGATTAAACACTATTGACTCTTGCATAAAATTAAAAACTGAAAAGTAAAAGATAGGCCCTTCATAGAGGGAAGCAGAGGTTGTCATGCGTTTTTTAGTTTTGGATGTGCAAGCCCTTAATGCAAAGGAACATCACTTTATATAGCCCCTTGTGATAGCAACCTTTACTATACAGTCCATGGCTTTTATTTCTTTACCATCACAAGTTCATACAAAGCTTATTTTCCCTTGCAATAAAATATCATACATATTTCAGAGCAATTTTTATTGCTTTTTGCACCGATGTCAACTTACTTGAAGGATCTTATTCAATCCATAGGTAGATATGGTGGACTCTCATGGCAAGAAACTAGGTTTAAGGGTTTTTGGATGCACAAGTAGTATCTCTACTTAGTACGAAATTTTGGCTAGCAAAAGATTATGAGAAAGCACCACATGTTAGAGGATACATGACAATATAACTTCTATGTGAATATAAACAAACATAACCCATTACATTGTCTTCCTTGTCCAACATCAACTACTTGATCAAGCTTGAAAATAATTAATGGGGGCTCACAATCATAGAAGATGTCCAAGATAGTATATTTATATGTGGAATCTCTATTCCTTTAATATTATTTCATGAATTGTTCAAGTGACCAATGTTGTGTTTGCTAACCTTGATTAAATTTTGCCACTTATACTTATTATATGTGAAGTCATTACTCCCCATGGGACAAGCATCTGAAACATATATAATTTTAACTTTATGATATTCAATTCTTTTAACAATTTACTCTTAGGATATAAGTGAAGAAAGAGAGTAAGTGACAAACTACTGCAAAAGATATGTGAAGATCAATGAGTAGTTAAGCAATTAAGTAGCTATGTGAAGACTCTCTCTCATTTAAAAATTTCATATCTAAATATTTTATTCAAACAACAAACAAAATGAAAAAAAGGACAAACCAAGAATAGCACACATAATGTGAACAAATAAAAACTTAGGCTCAACCAAAACTAACCAATAGTTTTTGATGAAGAAAGGTGGGATGCCTACCGGGGCATCCTCAAGCTTAGATGCTTGAGACTTCTTTAAATATTAACTTGAGATGCCTTGGGCATCCCCAAGCTTGAGCTGTTGTGTCTCCTCAATTCCTCTCATATCATGGCTTCTCCTAAATCTTAAAAACTTCATCCACACAAAACTCAACAAGAACTCGTGAGATAAATTAGTATAAATCAACTCAAAACCTTATCATTATCTACTGTAACAAATTACTAAAATTATAATTAAAAATTTTATACTAAATGCCTCTGCATATTTAATACTCCTATCCTCAAATAGAATCATTAAGCAAGCAAACATATGCAAACAATGCAATCATAACAGCAATCTGTCTAAGCAGAACAGTTTGTAAAGGATGAAGAAAAATCCATACTTATTTAACTCAAACAATTTTGAAAATTTACCACACAGTTGAAAATTTATCATAGCTTAATGTTTCAAAATTTAAAGATTTTATCACATTCTGACTTTCCTGGAGAATTCAAGCAATAACAGAAAACTTTCTGTTTTGAAACAACAACTGATGGACGTGCAAACTAAGAATGGTGAAGGCTATACTTGACACTTTTATTCAAACAAAAGATACAAAGCATAATTCTAAATAGCATCAATCAAATACAAACAAAATAAAATGACGCTCCAAGCAAAACACGTATCATGTGACGAATAAAAATACAGTTCCAAGTGAGGTTACCGATAATGTTAAAGACGAAAGAGGGGATGCCTTCCGGGGCATCCCCAAGCTTAGACGCTTGAGTCTTCCTTTAATATTACCTTATGGTGCCTTGGTCATACTGAATATTAGGTTCTTGCCGCTACTTATTCTCCTCATATCGATATCTCACCCAAAACTTGAAAATTTCAATCACACAAAACTTAACGGAACTTCGTGAGATGGGTTAGTATGATAATGTATATAATCATTCACTTTGGTACTGGCAAGACAAGATTCATATTTGTTCTCACATAATTCCTACTGTACTCTATCATTTCTACAATTTATATTGACGAATATAAGCCATAGAAACTATACAACAAACAAATTATGCATTGAAAACAGAATCTGTCAAAAACAGAACAGTCTGTAATGATCTGAACAAACACCATACTTCTGTAACTCCAAAAATTCTGAAAAATTTAGGACAACTTAGAAAATTTGTATATAAATGACGTGTAGAAAATTCAGATCAAAATCATGTTCCAGTAAAATATAGGAATTTCTGCACTGGATGCAAAAGTTTTTGTTTTTGCACATAATTAAGTCAACTATCATCCACACTATCCCAAAGGCTTTACTTGGCACTTTATTGAAAGAAAAGCTATAAAAAATGATTATTAAGGTATCTTAATCATGTTAACACACAAAAACATTAGGTAGAAATATTGGGTTGCCTCCCAACAAGAACTTTTCTTTAATGTCTTTTCAGCTAGGCATGATGATTTCAATGATGCTCACATAAAAGTAAAGAGTTGAAACATAACGGGAGCGTCATGAAGCATATGACTAGAACATTTAAGCCTAAACCACTTCCTATGCATAGGAATTTTGTGAGCAAACAATTTATGGGAGCAAGAATCAACTAGCATAGGAAGGCAAAACAAGTGCGACTTCAAAACTTTCAACAAAAAGAGAGGAAACTTGATGTTGAAATATATATAAGCATATTTTCCCCTCTCATAATAATTTTCAGTAGCATTATGAAGAAATTCAACAACATAACTATCACATAAAGCATTTTTTTTCATGATCCACGAGCATACAAATCCTATCACTCTCCACATAAGCAAATTTCTTCTCATTCATAATAGTGGGAGCAAACTCAACAAAATAACTATCAAGAGATACTTGATTGACATAATAAAATTGAACATTAAAATAATGATGAAAATTTTCATGGTTATGATTACTCTTTATAGCATACATTTCATCACAATAATCATCATAGATAGCAACTTTGTTGTCATAATCAATTGAAACCTCTTCCAAGGTAGTGGAATCATCATTAAATAAAGTCGTGACCTCTCCAAATCTACTTTCATAATTATTACAATAAGATTCAACACCCTCAAAAATAGTGGGATCATTATTACCTAGATTTGACACTCTTCCAAACCCACTTTCATCTTTGTAATCATCATAAATAGGAGGCATGCTATAATCATAATAAATTTGCTCATCAAAAGTAGGGGGACTAAAACGATCATCTTCATCAAACATAGCATCCCCAAGCTCATGGCTTTGCATATCACTAGCATCATTGATATTCAAAGAATCCATACTAGCAACATTGCAATCATGCTTATCATTCAAAGATTTTATGCCATGAATTTTATTGAATTCTTCATCTAACACTTTGGCACAATTTTTTGATCCATCATTTTCAACAAACACTTTATAAAGACAAAGAATTTGAGGCAACCTCACTTTCATTTTTTTTTTGTAGTTTTGTTTTATAAACCAAACAAGTGATAAAACAAGAAACTAAAAGATTCAATTGCAAGATCTAAAGATATACCTTCAAGCACTCACCTCCCCAGCAACGGCGCCAAAAATAAGCTTGATGTCTACTATGCAACTTTTCTTCTTGTGGACTCTTGTTGGGCCTCCCAGCGTAGAGTTTTGTAGGACAATAGCAAATTTCCCTCAAGTGGATGACCTAAGATTGATCAATCCGTGGGAGGTGTAGGATAAAGATGTTCTCTCTCAAACAACCCTGCAATCAAATACAAGAAATCTCTTGTGTCCCAACACACCCAATACAATGGTAAATTGTATAGGTGCACTAGTTCGGCGAAGAGATGGCGATACAAGTGTAGTATGGATAGTAGATATAGGATTTTGTAATCTGAAATAATAAAAACAGCAAGGTAGCAAGTAACTAAAGTGAGAAAAAATGATATTGCAATGCTTGGAAACAAGGCCTAGGGTTCATACTTTCACTAGTGCAATCTCTCAACAGTGCTAACATAATTGAATCATATAACAATCCCTCAACGTGCGACAAAGAATCACTCCAAAGTTTCTATCAGAGAACGTAGGACAAAAATGTGTATCAACCTATGTGCCTAGATTACCCCAATGTCACCACGGGAATCTACAAGTTGATTATGAAAACATATATCAAGTGACTCAATAGAATACTCCATTGTCACCACGGGTATCCACATGCAAGCCATACATCAAGTGATGTCAAATTCAATATTCAATCCAACATAACAAAACCTCAAAAAGCAAGACTCAATTCCTCACAACAAAGATAGAAAGGGAAGGACACCATACGATCCAACTATATTAACAAAGCTCATGGTACATCAAGATCGTGCCAAACCAAGAACACGAGAGAGAGAGAGAGAGAGCACATAGCTACTAGTACATACCCTCAACCTTGGGGTGAACTACTCACACATCACCATGAGAATGGTGGAGAAGTAGATGGTGATGGTGATGGAGGTGATGTCCCTGACGGCATCCCAGCACCACCAAAGGAGAGGGGGAAGGCCCCCCTCCCCTCCTTCTTCTTCCTTAGCCCTCCGAGGGGAGAGGGAGCTCTCCCCTAGATTGGATCTCTTTGTTTCTCGCGACTGTTTCTAGAGCCCTTCACCGTTTCTTATATTCCCAGAGATCCGTAACTCCGGTCGGGCTGCAATTTGAGGGGATTTTTATCTGGAAATTATCTTTCTTGCGGTGAAAGAAGGGCTCCAACCGACCTACGTGGTGCCCACAAGGCAAGGGGTCACGACCTGGGGGTAGGTCGTGCCATGCTTCCTTGTGGAGCCCTCGGGTACCGTCTTGCGTTGACTCTTTTTCCCAAAAATCACATATATTCCAAAAAATCTTTGTAAAATTTTATCGCATTTGGACTTTGATTGATATGGATTTTCTGCGAAACAAAGACTGGCAAAAAATAGGAAATGGCACTAGGCACTGGATCAATAGGTTAGTCCATAAAAATCATATTAAAGTACACCAAAACCATATAAAATTATTGATAACATGGCATGAATACTTCATAAATTATAGATACATTGGAGACGTATCATCATCCTTCACATTTTTGCTCGAAATGATATTTTTAACTATAATTCAAAAGTTTTTATTCTATTTTTAGACACTTTATTTTATTGATTTTCAAGCTTATACTTTTTTTCATTGGATTTAGTTAGTTTTAGCAACTACTTACGCATATTTTGACAAAGTTACCTCAGGAACGCACTGGAAGAGAGTCATCCCACCACTCTATTTATCTTGACATGCACACATGCCAACTCAACTATCATGCAATATCAGCAAGCATGCAATTAAACTACCGTAGCATCTCCTCCATGCAAAAAGAAGCAACATAAACGGTTGGCTGTTCACAGCCCCACTGTCTCATTGATACTCAACTTCTCCATGAAACAAGTTTAGGAGTAACAGCTGAAGGCACCGCTTCATTCCCTCATAACATGTCCTTCTCACATGAGTTCTTCTAATAATTAGCAACGACCTCATCACCTGACGAGGATTCATGATTTTTTTTCCTTCCCCTGCTCGATCTCTTCCGCAACCAACGTGGGTATTGTACGACAGTACATACCTAGAGGTTCAGAGGTTGCCGTTGGTGCAGAAAGATGATGGCATCGACTTTGTTGTGGCCATGGACAACGTCGGTGCCGAGAGAGGGACAACAATGATGTGGGGCGAAGTGCTACATCTCATCGACCATGCCGGCCAAATCAGGCAGGGGCGCCGCGGTCGCGGGGCAGACTGCCGCTAAGGATGTTACCGTGGGAAACACCATGAAGCCACCTAGATTAGGCCATCTGGCCTGCCTTCTCCTGTGGTCTCATGCAACCTAGCAGGGCCAGGCATCTCTTACTGTTTCTCCACCACTCATCTAGCGCGCGTCTAGCCATCTAGCGCGCGTCCCACATCTCTTACTGTTTCTCCACCACTCATCATCAGTCTGATTTCGATCTGCTACACAAGCAAATCATTGCATTGCGTCACCGCCACTAGGATACCTGGTTGGCCTTCGCCTACAGGCTCAACCTACTCCTCACAACATCCGTTGATTCAACTGCAACACATCCCGTTGTTGTAAGGGAGAGAAATAGCCTTCAGGTATGGTGCTATTAAATCTCGTACTTCCTTTGTACCATTTCTAGCATAACCTGCCACGCCGTCTATTTTACGATCTAGATGCTATACATACATATATCACTATGTAAGTTTAGCGAAGTCACATACCCAAGAAAGATTACCGCTGGGAGTTCATTCAAGGTGCAGACATGTAATTTGTATTGCAGTATAAATTGCTACTTGTTTTATTAGTAGCACATCAGATGTATTTTCTTCTTTCCACTAAGATGATCAAAGTAAGATCCTCTGCAAATTTAGTTAGAGAACTGAACATACTAAGTAAGTTGATTTCAGAGTTACACATTAAATACAAGCCATATTCTGCTGCAAAACATTTCATATTTTTATTTTCTTATTACTCTTTTTTCTCTTTATCGTGTGCCCCTCTCTTTCAAATTGTTTATTACACTATCATCATGCTGCAACGCGCGGGGTATTGTCTAGTCGTCAACAAACAACTGAGCCATAGATAGAGCCGTGTAGGGTGGGACATAGGCAAGAAATGATAATACTTGGTTAATTTATCAATAATGACCAAGATAGTGTCATATTTGCAAGACTTTGGCAGCCTTTCGATAAAATCCAAACTAATGGTATCTCAAACTTTCTTAGGTATAGGTAGGGTTTGTAGAAGCCCTCGCTGTTTTGTGTGCTCAGGCTTGGCCTGTTGACAAACTATGCGTTGAGAGACATATTCCTGGACATCCCGTTTTAAATTCCGCCAAGCAAAGACGGTTTCTATTTTCTGATAAGTAGCAATGATGCCACTGTGACCACCTATGCCACTAGAATGTAGAGCCACTAGAATTTCTTGCTTGACCTCAGCATGGTTTCCTAATCAAACCCGTCCATTCAACTTAATAACCCCTTCATGTAATGAATATTCCTATGCATTTTTAGAGAAAAGGCATACGCCCGACTTTATAAATAAAGCCATCAGCCAGAGTACACTATAACCAAACACAGCGAAAAAGTTGGCCACAACCACAGACAAAGTACAAAGGTACATGGCACACAGGCCAGAGACAAGCGGCGCGCAGGCCGAAATTACCCAAACCAAGCAGTGCACAGGCCACCACCTAGCACCAAAAGACGACTCCCAAGACGACTAGCCATTTGGGTCTTGCTGTGAAATAGAAGAAACTGAAGCCCGCATTTTCACACATAGGAGGTCGAAAGCATCATGCTCGGCAGCCTTAGTCAATGATCTCCACTGCTGCATAAACAGACACATTTAAATAAGCAATCAGCGGGCTTAGAAGGAAAAAATACGCTCGATGGTAAATTTGAGCCTAGTTGTCCGTAAGGCCCAGCAAATCGCAGCTAGGCCCAGCCAAAACAAGCGTTTAGTGACCCCCATGAGGACATTAGCCAAAACCTTGAGCTCAGAGAAGGAAGAGGGATTCCAGGAGACCCCGAGCCATGATCTAATACAGCACATGACCACCTTGGCCATGACACAATGGAACAAAATATGGTTCGTGCCCTCCAGATCTCCATACAAAGAGCACCTGTCCGAGCAAGGGCCATTGCGCTTACGAATTTGGTCAGCAGCACGCAGGCAACTTAAAAGCTTGCCACATGAAAATCTTGATTTTAGGAGGGATTCGAGCACGCCAGATCGGTCTAAACTTGGAAGTGGGCATCCCGGAAATTAACCTAGCATATAAGGACTTAATAGAGAAATGGCCAGAAGCATAGTGGGGCCAGGTGACCGAGTCCTTGTTCTCCGAGAGCATAGGGATGAAGGTAACAAGACGCTGCCAGTCATCAAACTCTACATGAGATAGAGAGCGCCGGAAAGCCAGGTCCCAATTATTAGCAGAGAGCTCAAAGATAGAGATCTCCGGGTTCGGGCAGTAAGAAAAAAAGCATAGGGAAAGCCACAGCTAGAGTAGTCTCACCACACCATCAATCACACCAAAAATGAATGGACTTATCGTTACCCACCACAAATCTAACATGATCTTTAAAAATAGGTCGGACTTGACAAGATCTTTCCAGAATTGGGAACCACCCAGGGACGAGGCAAACATAGGGCTAGAATTAGGGAAGTACTTAGCTTTAAGGATGAAGAACCACAGGGAGCCCATCCCATTAGTCATGATCTTCCACCGCCGCTTAATAATAAGACACTTGTTCATGACAGCAGTGTTTAAAATGCCCAACCCCCCAAGGCTTTTGGGCCTACAAATTGATTTCCATTTAACCATTCTGTATTTACGCTTATTATCTGCAACATTCCAATAAAAGGCACCCCTGTGCATATCAAACCCTCCATGAATTCCACCCAAAAGAAGGTAAAACCCCATTATAAACATCGAAAGGGAGGAGAGGCAAGTGTTCCTGCGTTAGTGTTATATCTGCCCAACAAGGCATGACCCTATTACCCACCTTGGAAATGACAGGGGCGAAATCCCTGGCACACAATCTATCCGGAGATATGGGAAGGCACAAATATTTGAAGGGGAACGAGCCCAAAGAGCAGTTCAGGAGGTGGGAGACCCGCAAGGCCCCCGCCTCTGACACACCAGTGTCAATAACCTCACTCTTGGAGAAATTGATCTTTAGACCAGAGAGGGCTTCAAAACAGAGCAAAAGAAACTTAAGATGCACAATGCAGGAATCGTTCAGCTCAACCATGATGATCGTGTCATCTGCGTACTGGAGATGACTAACACCCTCGGGGATTAAGTGGGAGACCACAGGAGATATGTTCCTAGCCGAAGCCGCCCTGGTCAAGATACGGGATAGAGAGTCTGCAACAAAATTGAACAAGAGGGGAGAAATCGGGTCTCCCTGCCTCAGGCCCCTGCCGTTGGCAAAGAAATTGCTAATCTGACCATTCACTGAGACCGCAGTGTGGCCACCAGACACCAACTGCATGATCCTATGAACGCAGGCACCATCAAAACCTTTAGCCAACAGAACTTGTCGTAAAAAGACCCAACTAACCGAATCGTATGCTTTCTCGAAGTCAAGCTCCAGAATAACAGCCTTAGCATTGCGCACCCTTAGGCCCTGAACAATTTCGTGAAAGACACATGATGCCATCCAGGATGAATCTCCCTTTTACAAACGGTGATTGGAAGGGGCTAAGCACCCTGTGAGCGGTAGGGGACAGGAGAGTGGCAAAGCCCTTGGCAGGGAATTTTGTGAAGTTATTAATGAGCGCGATAGGTCTGAATTGAGAGATAAGTTCAGCCCCTTTGACCTTTGGAATGAGAGAGATCACCGCATAATCTAGTCTAGAAATGTCCACCGTCCCCAAACAAAATCCCTGAATGACATCACAGACCAAGGAACGCAACTTAGGCTAAAACTTTCTGAAGAAGGGGATAGAGAAGCCGTCAGGGCCCGAGGCCGAATTCGGGTTAGCAGAACGAATGACCTCCACAATCTCCTCTTCAGATAAAGGCACTAAAAGCGCATCATTTTGCTCCCTAGTAACCTTCCCTGATTGATCCCATAGAGAAGGCGAGATCGAAAAGCCGGAAACGGGCTTGGCGGACAGAAGGGAGGAGAAGAAATCAACCATATGCGCAAGGATAAGAGCTTGATTAGTAACTCTAGCACCGTTAACCAAAAGACTATCAATCGTGCACCGACGTCTTCTCCCATTGGCAATAGCGAAGAAATATGCAGTGGGAAAGTCACCCTTAAGAGTCCAATTCAAGGTACCCCTTTGACGCCAATAAATATCGGCCTGACGATGCAACTGCATAAAGGCCTCCTCCAAGCCATACGTGGTTTGCCACTCAGCACCTGATAGCCCAGGCCCAACAGCCACCGAGTCCAAGGTAGAGATCTGATCCACAAAATCAGATTTCTGTCTATGGGCTTCAGCCGCCCTGTTGCGAGCCCAACCACGAAGGAATTTCCTGAGAGAGTAGGAGCAATGGTGCCAGTCATCCATGGGACCAAAAGAACGTCTATCTAAAGAAAGCAACAAGGAAATCTTATTCGAGATCAAATCAAGAAAACCATCCACCACAAGCCAAGAAGCATCAAGCTGAAATCGGGAAGCTATCAGAGGGGCATCAATACCCGTGTCTAAAATGAGAGGGTAGTGATCTGAACCAACGATAGCTCTTGCCTTCAGAGACGCTTCGGGGAACAAGGAATCCCACCCCGAGCAAACAAACACACGATCCAGGACCGAACGGACTGGGTTGATCTAGTGGTTAGACCAAGTGAAGCGTCCTCCCACCCGAGGGAGTTCGCGGAGGGAATAGTCCCGGATGAACCCATTAAAAGAATCAGCAAGGGGCCACGAAAAATTACTGCTACTCTTATCAGCAGGGGACCGTAACAAGTTAAAATCGTCCCCAATCAAAATGGGAAGAGTACACGACTCGATCTTGGTCAAGATCTCATCTAGGAAGAGAGAGGATAAGGAATGTTCAGCAGGCCCATAAACCACGATAACTTCCCAGAGTGAGTTAAGCTAACGGTGATAAATAACTGAACTAGCCCAGAAAACACCATGATCAAATGCGATGAAATCAAAAACACCCCATTTAGAGCCAATAAGAATATTGCCCGAGTGCCCTGAAGAAGGGAGGAATTTCCAATTAAATCTATGAGCACCCATACTGCAGAGAGTTCATTAGTAGAGAAAGATTCTTTGAAGGTTTCAACAAGCCTCGTTAAATCAACATCATCGCCTCTGACAATATCTCTAATCTGATCCCGGCGCCTCCTAGCACTGAAAGCTCTAACACTCCAAAACAAGGCTCTCATTTTGAAGAGAGGTTCTTAATGCGAAGACTCGACCTGCACGGGGCAACAAAGGATTTAGCACGTTTGGCAGGGCCCCGTTTGATAGGAACCAAACGAGCCTGGCCCCTACCAGGTTCATCCGTCGAATCCCCAGCAACCTTAGGGACAGAGGCACGCGCAGCCGCGGCCTCTTTAGCCTTGGCAATGGCTACTTGAGCAACCTCATTAGCACAAACCAAAGATAAAATAGAAGACGGAGACCCAAATCCCTGATCAAAAGTAACCCCAACATCCGACAGAACATGAACTAAATGCGGATTCGGAAGCGACGGAAGGACTAGCCGGACTGGAGAGGATGGGGTGGGGGTGGGGGTGAGAAGGGTACATGGAAGAGGGAGATCCTTAGCCGCCGCCCGCCGCTCGGCGCGCGCAGCCACCGGCTCACCACTGTCCCTGACCCTGCCGCCCATTCGAGTCATGGAGACCGGGGAGCGGATGCGGGCAACAGGGAAGGGCATAACAGCACCCTAGGCAGACCTAGTAGCCATGCCCAGATGCGCATCTAGCCGGCGACACAGCCTAGTGATCGACTGCTTGGAGCCAGACGACGCCCTGCTCCTCGCAGAGAACTTCTTGACCGAAGATTTCTTCTATTTGCTCGAACGAACCACAACATCATGGGTGGGAGAAGGTGGGAGGTCCTCAATACCAGATGTGGAAGGCGAGACAGGGCGGACCGGCCTGTTTGAGCAGCCCCCAGAGAGACCGGGGTACCAGCCACGAAATTCACTCCAGAAGTAGCCTTAGCAAGACCAGCACCATCCATAGGCAAATCATTATCCGCCCCTTTCAGAGCACCGTCAGGGGGGTGTTATCCTTAAACAGCTCCCGAACCTCCGACTCCGTACCATCACATTCCGAGCGGGTGAAATGAGCATCAGGACCCCCACTGGGATTGACATCATCAGATCCGTCATTGCCACGCGATCCAAGAGGAGAAGGCTGAAACGTCTTCGTCGTATCTACTTTTCCTAACGCTTTTACTCTTGTTTTGGACTCTAATTTGCATGATTTAAAAGAAACTAACCCGGACTAACGCTGTTTTCAGCAGAACTACCATGGTGTTGTTTTTGTGCAGAAATAAAAGTTCTCGGAATGGAACGAAACTTTTTGGAGAATTTTTATGAAATAAAAGAAAAATACTGGAGCCCAGAACCACCGGAGGTGGGCCCCTGGGTGAGAACAACCCACTAGGGTGCACCCCCTCCTGGCGTGCCCAGGTCGGTTGTGCCCACCTGGTGGCCCCGCTGACCCTATCTTCGACGCTATAAAATCCTATTTTCGGAGAAAAAATAATGGAGAAAGAATTATCATGTTTCACGAGATGGAGCCGCCGCCACCTCCTGTTCTTCATCGGGAGGCCAGATCTGGAGTCCGTTTGGGGCTCCGGAGAGGGGGATCTTCGATCTTCATCATCAGCACCCTTCTCCATCGTCAATTCCATGATGCTCCCCAATGGGAGTGAGTAATTCCTTCATAGGCTCGCTGGTCGGTGAGGGAGTTGGATGAGATTCATCATGTAATCGAGTTAGTTTTGTTAGGGCTTGATCCCTAGTATCCATTATGTTCTGAGATTGATGTTGCTATGACTTTGCCATGCTTAATGCTTGTCACTTTGGGCCCGGGTGCCATGATTTCAGATCTGAACCGTTTATGTTATCACCATTATATCTATGTTCTAGATCCGATCTTGCAAGTTATAGTCACCTATTACGTGTTATGATCCGTAAACCCCGGAGTGACAGTATTCGGGATACTTTCCGGTGATGACCGTAGTTTGAGGAGTTCATGTATTCACTATGTGCTAATGCTTTGTTCTGGTTCTCTATTAAAAGGAGGCCTTAATATCCCTTAGTTTCCTTATGGACCCCGCTGCCACGGGAGGGTAGGACAAAAGATGTCATGCAAGTTCTTTTCATAAGCACGTATGACTATTTACGGAATACATGCCTACATTATATTTATGAACTGGAGCTAGTGCCATATCGCCCTAAGTTATGACTATTATATGATGAATATCATCCAACAAATTCACTGATCCAATGCCTACGAATTTTTCATATATTGTTCTTGCTAAGTTACTACTGCTGCCGTTACTGTTACACTTGCGACAAAATTATTGCTATCATTGTTACCGTTACCGTTACTATTACTACTACTATCAAAACTATCATATTACTGTGCTACTAATCATATTGCTGCAGATAATTAATCTCCAGGTGTGGTTGAATTGACAACTCAGCTGCTAATACTTGCAAATATTCTTTGGCTCCCCTTGTGTCGAATCTATAAATTTGGGTTGAATACTCTACCCTCGAAAACTGTTGTGATCCCCTATACTTGTGGGTTATCAAAGGCCTGGGAGGAGGTGGTGGGGGAGGAACTTTTTGGGCCGCCGCCCCTTTGACCCGAACTCGGAGGCGATAGCCATCAGAAGAGGGAAAGACATCAACCACACCTTGTACACACAAAGGATCAATGTACCAAATCTTGATACAAGCCGAACCGAGCCTGACCAAGGAATCAGAAACAACTTCAATGGGCTTACCCACCAGAACACCAAACGCCACAAGGAAGGGAGCAGAATGAAGGCCTGACGGGGCATCATCAACTAATACCCAGACTTCAGATAGAGGCCCAATAGAGCGAGCACCACTGGCCACAGCTTTGACCGAGACCACCAGCTGATTGAGCGGAAGGGTGAAGCTAGTGCAGGAAGAGATCATCTTCAGACTTTCCTTAGAAGGGAAAACCGCCGCAAACTCAAACTCAGACAACTGTTGCACCTACCAGTCCCAGCCATCCACATCCCACACACGAAGCTCATCCAACAAAACCTGAGGGGAGATCTGCTGGCCCTGGACAGTGATGATGGCAGCATTGGAGAGCGAAGGGGCAACGACGGCCATTGGGGCCTCACTATCCAAGGCGAAGAAAGAGCACCCCGGGAGTCCAAGGCCATACTGGACAAAGGAAGGGGGTTTGCAGCGATTTTGACAATCCAGAGTGAGATGACCCTCAGCCCTACAGATGAGGCAGAACGGGGGATTGAAGCATCGGGATTGGAAGTGGCCGGGCTGATGACAGGCAAAACAAGTGAGAGTGGATGTGGAGTTGGAAGCAGGAGGAGCTGGACGGGAAGGGAGGGGAGGAGGACGGGGGAGGATGCCATCACCGAGGCCGGAGGAAGAAGCACCATGGTCTGGATCAGAAAAGCGGCGAGCTTTGGCCAGGTGGGACGGAAGACTAAAACCCCCGTGATGGATCTGGCGACCAGCAAAGCCCGCGCCCGTCGCCGCCGGATGCGCCGCCGGATGGGGAGGAGCCACGGGACCACGTGAAGGGGCCGTATGGGGGGCATAGTCACCGACGCCATCGAGCCACCCGCCGCCGCCACCACCCAAGGGTCTGCAGCACCAGAGACCCACCCACCAGCAGGCGCCGCGGGACGCCCACCAGAGCCAGATCCGAGGCCAGAACCACCATCACCCTCCACCCTCGCCGCCGACGCCCATGCTCGCTCATCCCGCTGCAGCCACACCGGTCCAGCTGCCCAGGCCTCACGGTCCCGAGCCACCTGCTCGTGGGTCGCCAGGTCTACCTCGAGCTTGGAGCAGAGCGAGGCCTCGTAGGCGAGGTCAGAAGCCGCCTCCGTCGAACCCTCAAGATGGCGCTTGCTGCCGGAGGCCGCCTCGCTAGAGGAGACCCGCGACTTATCCATGGAGAGGACTGCCACGAACAAAAGGGAAAGGGAATGAGGAGGGCTGGATCTGAAGAACGAGCGGATGGGGAAACGGTATCGCCGCACGTCCGAGGGAGATGCAGGAAACCCTAGAAATGGGGGAAGGGAACCCTTGCGCACCCATAAATACCCAGAGCGAGCAGAGCCCAGACCGCATGGCTGGGCCGTAGGGAGAGAGGGAGAAGCCGGCTCAACAGGCGGCCCAGAGCCCAGCCCAGGGAGAGGCGGGAATTGAGAGGGAGTTAACAGAAAAGGGGCCCTAGATGGCCTAATCGAAGCTGGCCCAGATCCCAATCCTCCCTGGGACCCACCAGTCCGGGAGACGAACCCCAGATCTAGGGTTGGCGATGCCGGTCGGACCACCATCCATCGACGAGGTGGCCGCCGCACAAGAGGAGGAGGAGGGCAACGGCTCCACCACGGACAGCGTCGAGCCGCACGCCGGCGTCGGGCCAAGAACACCGCACGCCGGGGAAGGACATGAGAACTTACCAGATTTCTGACAACGGCGAGACACACGAGACCAGCTAGGCTCCACCTCCAAGGCGACGACGGGCCGGCCCCGGCCACCAGGCGCACACTTCCTGGGGCGTGCCATCGCCGGCCCCGAAGGAACAGACACATTAGATCGACGCAGGTCAGGGGAGGAGATCTCGGGGTCAGAATCCACCTCATCTCCGTCCAGGGCCCAGAAAGGATTACCCGCCCGCCGGGGAGATGGAGGGAGCGGAGAGGAAGAGGGTGTCGCAGGAGGGCCGGACCACGGGGAGGCAGGGGGAAGCACCCAGGCGATCGGCCGCGCCGGCAGGGGAGAGAACTACGGGGAGAAGGGGGGACGGGGACGGGGAAGGAGGGAGGAGGGAGAGGAGAGCCATCTCTGATCAATATTCCTGGGGCATTAGGACCGCATACACTACTTTGTTAACAACTGCTTTCCCTGGGTTCCTCGAAATAACTATCAAAGACCACTTCCAACCACTTAGGCTTGTTACGGATATAGCAGTCATTTCTTCAATGGTGTCACACCTAGAAAGATCATCAGCAACACCATTAGCGATTCCCTGTTTGTATTTGATACAGTACTGTATGCCAAGCAGTTTGCAAATCTGATGAGTTCACGGTACTATGTTATTCATGATGAGGAGTCTGCTGCCACCCATGTACTCCATGCGTCTCAAAATAAGTGTCTTGCTTGACCTCAGCATGGTTTTCTAATCAAAATTCGGCGGGAGTATCAACTACGGGCACTCATGCTCCACACTGATAGTAGGCTTTTGGACACATCACTGGTGAGTGTTCCTACAGTAGCACAGTATTAGTTTGCTAATTTAACATAATAGGAGATCTAATAGGAAGCATTATTCATGCATGGATGTTTAATATATGCATGGGCTTTATGAACCGAAATCATTTCTAGAAGCTCCCATGGAAACTATCCGGGCCAAATTGATCTTGTCGCGTGCATTCAGTGGGTATAGCCCCTGCATCTGCCGGCATATACACTCTCTCCATATATATGCACCACAGTACCACTCCACTAGCAACTTGGATCAGAGTTGACTTGTTCTGATCTTGCTCAGCTGCATGCATGCATGAAGCTGCAGCCAGCAAGACTATCAAGCATAGCATGGGAATCATCATGGTCGAGACTATGTTTTCTGGAAAAGTCGGTCTACCACTATGCATGCATGCACCACGAAATGAAAGCGATCTCTGATTGCAACATTAATTTCACATGCGATGCTAATCACGCACAGTATACATGTACTGCCACTGTAGCGGAAAGCAGCTTGGAACATGCATGTACCGCTACTGTAACGATCTATCTGCTCTCTGCTCCATTAGTTATGTTTGTGTGCATTTGTGTTTGTACCTACTATGGAACTCCCGTGGGGCATGCGAAAGATGTCGTTCATGAGGCCTATAGGCCTGAAGGGGAAGCCAAAGCCAGGCACGCAGGGCGTCCGACCTCCCAAAGTCGTTCGTAGTTAGAGATAACCGTCTCCCGCGAAGCGTGGCAAATCTCGTAGTTAGAGATAACCGGCTCCCGCGAAGCGTGGCAAATCTTTCAAGATGTTACCATGACTGTCAGCCCTGACTAGCGCCTGGCTTGGTCTGGTTTGGTCCCCGAGTCGGGTTTTGAAGGGTTAAGTGCGAGGTGTGAGGCAGCACGGCCCCGAACAACCCAGCGCCAGCTACGAGCTGGGTGGAGGGTGGGGTAGCCCGGTGGGGCGCAGGCACGACAACTGCCTCGGCACAGGACAAATTAACAAAAAAACACGCTAGATAAGGGGCCGCGGGCACGGCCCACATGTCATGGGCCCCGAAGCCACCGTCACGGTGAGGCACAAGATTATAGAAACGGACGGCGGAGCGTCAGAGAGCGTGGATGCGCTCAGGAGACGGATACTCCAACATCACTTAAAGGAGTAATTGGCTCGATGAGGGAAAAGAAACAAGAGAGTGAGTTACATATTTGTCCCTATCAAAAAATGGGTTTGTATACGTAAATCAAAGTCAGAGTTTAGTTTTATACTAGTTAGGATCGGATTAATCTTTGTCAAAATGTTGTGACATTAATTGAACACGTCGTTGAGAGCATGCTAGCTTGTACGATATGTTACAAGCTAGCTTGCTCTCAATTACTGATGGAGATGGTTACTTGTTAGTGTTAGAAGGAAGAGAGAGGTGGATTGTTGCGGAATATGATGGTTGTATTATTGAGCCTCGAGGGCGAGTATATATTGAGTACAAGACTTGGAGGGCAAGACACCTCCCAGAGATAAGATGGAAATAACTCTATCTAATCCCGGACAATCTCTACTATCAAATATATCTCTAACACCCCTCCCCCCCGCAGTCGTAGCGGTAGCGCTGCGAACAACAGGAGCGTCGCGGACGGTCAGACTGGAGAGAATAGCAGCTGACGGGCTGACATCCCCCCGCAGTCATAGCGGGAGCGTCGTGGACGGTGTCGCGTCGCGGACGCGTTGACTGTAGAGGAAGCCGACAAGTTGCTCAAGCGGATGATAGCCCTTTGTGCCGTGGTCGAGGTAGCCGCGCGAAGAATGTTGTGGTCGATGTCGAGTCGGGGTGGCCGGTGTCGAGAAAGTCGTCGTGGTGCCGCGGGCGCAAGGAGGCGCCGAGTTAGTCATGGACGCAATGGTGTCGAAGTAGTATGCGCCGGGTAGAGGACGGTGTTGCTAAACCCGGGGACACGTCGTAGACGAAGGCACGCGTCGGTGTTGCCAGCACCGGGCATGCGAAGACGGACGAAGACGAAGTTGACGAAGCGCCGACCAGGCTTGCCAGGCGCGGGGACACGTCGTGGACGAAGGCACTCATCGGTGTTGCCAGCACCGGGCATGCGTAGACTGAGACCTGCACGAGCTATACGCCATGTCGGAGAAGTCGGAGAGGCCAACAGAGAAGGAGACTCGACGACGGTTGTGGCGCCAATCGGCGGGGGGCCGATGTCACCAACGGTGGTCGGAGTAGACGAAGTGGTCGGGGTAGATGACGACGACGCTGGCGACGAGCTGGTGCTGGACGAAGACGAAGGGGGTGGATCGGCGGCGCGGCTCGGGTGAGCGAGCTGCAGCGGCGCCGAAGAAGAGCAGGGGCGGCGGCGGCCTGACGGCGGCGCCGGCGGCTTGGTTAGTAGCGCGGCGGCGATGCTCGAAGTAGGCGAGGAGAACCCAACAGCATGACGAAGACCGGCGCGGACAGTGACGTTCCCGCGCCAAGGGAGGCGGTGCGGCGCATACCACGTGAAGTCAGCGCGCGGGGACGACGGAGTCTACCGCGGGTCGCGGCGCTACGGCCTGAAGGGGCGACGCAGCGGCGGCGGGCAAGTCGGGGCGACGGCGGGAAGACCTCGGGGCGGCGGCGGGGACCGCGGGCCGCGGCGCTACAACCCGAAGGGGCGGCGCAGCGGTGGAGCGCGGGTCGGTGCAACCGGGACAACCTCGGGGCAGCGGCGGGGACCGCGTATCGCGGCACTACGGCCCGAAGGGGCGACGACGCGCGAGTCGATGCATCTGCGAGGAGAACCATAGGGCGGCGGCGCTGCGGCCCGATGAGGCGACGCCGCGGCAGCCCGATGCTTGAGCGATGCAGGGTGCGCTGTACTCGATGACGATACCTGCACGTGTGGTTGATCAGACCGAACGCGCGACGAAGACGGATCGGATCGCGTGCTTTCGAGTGATCAAGTCGATTGCTCGCAGGGTCAACGAAGCTGCTCGGAGTGAGTACGGCCGGACGGGATTCGGCGTGGTGGTACGATGCATGCATGCACACCCAGGCACACGTGCACATGCACAAGTAGCAGGACTTGCACACGGGATGCACCAGCGGTGTGGATGGGCGTGGCCCTGTGCCAGGCAGGCTCGAGCGGGCGACCACACCACGTGGTAGTCCACGCGTGACGGCGCGAGGAGCCGCCGCATCAGCACACATGACGCCGCTGCATGCGTCCAAGCCGGGGTGCCGTGCAGCAACTGATCTTGATCCGTTGTCGAAATAGAGGCGTGATCAGGTCGATGGTGGCGACGGGCGACGCAAACCGATCTTAGATCGGAAAATAAAAAAGTAGACGCCGATCAAAGCGATCGGCGAGAGAGAGAAAACCCCGGATCAAAGGATCGGGAAAAAGATTTTCTAGGGCAGCCGGCCAACATGACCGGCGGACGAACCCTAGGTACGGGCGGCGCGGCCCCCGGCGGCGGTCATGGAGGCCAACCGCCCCGGGGGCGGCGCGGAGCGGAAGCGTCGGGCGGCGGCTAGGGTTTGGATCGATTAGGCTAATACCATGTTAGAAGGAAGAGAGAGGTGGATTGTTGCGGAATATGATGGTTGTATTATTGAGCCTCGAAGGCGAGTATATATTGAGTACAAGACTTAAAGGGTAAGACATCTCCTAGAGATAAGATAGAAATAACTCTATCTATCTAATCCCGGACAATCTCTACTATAAAAAAAAAAGACACATTTCCATGCACGAGGAAACTAAGAACATCCAGAGAAGCTGGTGTGACACGTTGGATCGTCGTCAAACGATAATTAAGCACGCACTTATCTACGCATACTCCAAAAGAGAGGCCAGCGCACATGGCTTTCAACGTGTATATATCCGACTGTCCTGCACTGTTGTGCCGGGTTACCAGCACGGAACCCGTTGCGTGCGTGCAGAGCGTGCCATATGCGTTTGGCAAATGGCACGTACGTGCGCGTGCTCGTACTGTACGTGATTGAGCGGACAGTCCGGCAAACTTGGATCGTTATTTCTGATGCCCTGGCTTGCGGGCCGTGCCGATGTACGTACATACGACAACCAAATCAGCGTCTAGTTTTCTCAGGTCCATTATGCAACGTTTGTTTTTCTACGCTAAGTCCATTGCACCGTTGGAAAATAGACGGGAGCGATGCGTGCGTGCGTGCGTGTTTCGTCGTCGATCAGTGCGTGTGCATCCACACCCACACGACCGGCCATGCGTGCAGGCTTATCACCTGCCACGCCGTACTGTAGAGAATAGATGCAATTCACAATATATTCATCGGATGCATATGCATGTGTGTATATATATATAGGTGCAAGAGATAGCCACGTCCTCAACTATATATTGAAGGAGGAGCGCTTGTTGTACAAGCAATACACATGCAATATCACATACTCACACCCCCCCCCCCCCCCCCCCCCCCCGCCGCGCTGTGGGAAATCCCTTGGTCATATGATATCCGCAAATTATTGAGAAGCGGGCACATGGAGCACGCGCACATGACAAAGAGCCACCTGTTCTCGAACAAAGTGAATGTCAAGCTCGATGTGCTTGGTGCGGCGATGATGAACCGTATTGGCGGAGAGGTAGACGGCAGAGACGTCGTCGCAGTATACCACGGTGGCCTTATCCGCAGGACTTGAGAGCTCGCGAAGTCACGAGCACTCAGCGACCACATTAGCCACCACACGATACTCGGCCTTGGCGCTACAGTGAGAGACCGTGGGTTGGCGCTTGGACGACCATGAGATGAGTAATGGTCCAAGATAGACACAATATCCCGAAGTGGGACGTCGTGTGTTGGGGCAGTCGGCGTCCGAGTAAGCGGTGATGTCCATGGCCGTGAAAGCATGGAGCGCGAGGCCGAGATCCATGGTGCCGCGAATATAGCGAAGGATCTGCTTCACCGAGGACCAATGAGCATCGCGGGGAGCATGCATATGGAGGCACACTTGCTGAACCGCGTACTGCAGCTCCGCTCGAGTAAGTGTGAGATACTGAAGAGCACCAACAATGGACCGGTAGAACGAAGCATCCGGAGCCGGAGAACCATCAGTGGCGGAGAACTTAGCCTTCGTGTCGATAGGCGTGGCCGCGGGTTTGCAATTAAGCATCCGAGCGCGGTCAAGAAACTCATGAGCATACTTCCGTTGATGAAGGAAGAATCCATCCGCACGACGCACCACCTCGATCCCGGGGAAGTAGTGCAGTGGTTCCAAGTCTTTGATGGCAAAGTCGGTGCGAAGACGACCAATGAGCTTTCAAAGTACAGCAGTGGTGCAGACCGTCAAGATGATGTCATCAATGTAGAGTAGCAAGTAGGCCGTAGCATCACCCTGTCGATAGACAAACAGCGAAGCATTGGAGCGAGTGAAGCGGAAGCCGAGCCGGTGAAGAAATGCTGCGATGCGCTGGTACTAGGCGCGTGGAGCCTGCTTGAGCCCGTATAACGAGCACGAAAGCAGGCACACATGCTCCGGGTAAGTGTCGTCCACAAACCCCGTGGGGTGCTGACAATACACCTGCTCCTCGAGATGACCGTGGAGGAAGGCGTTGTAGACATCCATCTGATGCACCGGCCAGGCGCGGGACACCAGAGCTGAAGGGCGGTACGAATCGTCCTGGGTTTAACAACCGGGGCGAATGTATCCACGAAATCGATGTCGGCGTGCTGATGGAAACCGCGAACCACCCAACGCGCTTTATAGCGCTCTAATGTACCGTCGGTATGAAGCTTGTGCTTGAACATCCACTTCCCGATGATGATGTTGACGTGACAAGAACGTGGGACAAGCTGCCAAATCTGATTGCGCTGCAAGGCAACAAACTCCTCCTGCATCGCCGTGAACCATAGTCTGCAGAGTACCGCAGGCCCGCACATCCACGGGTGAGAGGACCCACGGCGGCTCGGCCGCTGCGGGCGCAGCAGCAGAAGAGGGTTGCCCAAGACAGCCGATGACGAAGTCAGGGATGCCCGGAAGGCTGGTGAGGCCGGCGAAACCGGCGAGGCCACGGCTGGACAACCCAAAGAAACAGTGGCGGAGCCAGCGGCCGTGGCAGCCGAGGCGGCTGGCAATCCTGAGGCCGATGCCACGGGAACCGGAGGCGTGCCATTGGTTTTTTTTTAGCGAATACAGCTATGTCCGCCCGGTATTTTGGGTGAAATTCCAACTAAATAATGAATCGAAATAAAATTGAAAACCAGGTCATGGGTAGAATGCCCCGGCCATTTGCGCTGGCCTTTAGCCCACCCTACCCTGTTTAACGCCCATGTGCGCCATACAGAAGCTCTCGGCATCGCTCGCCTTGCTTGCATCGCGCAACATGGGCATGGCCCAGGTAGCGAAAGCTGAGCTAGGGACAAAGCGCACGTCTATTTTATTTTAAATTTGAAAAAAATAATGAATACACAAATTATGTATTCAAAAGATGTTCACGCGTCCCAGAAAAAAATGGAGTTCACATGAATTCGAAAAAAATCACCAATTCAAGAAATATTCACGAATACAAAAAATGTCCAGGAATTCAAAAAATACTTGCGAAATTAAAAAAAATCACGCATTCAAAAACAATTTGTGGATTCCAAAAATGTTCGCAAATTCTAAAAATGTTTTCTGTTACAAAAAAATAAAAATGTTGATGATATTCAAAAATGTCCATGAAATTCAAAAGTGTTTGTGGATTCAAAACAATCACAAAACTCAAAAAATGTTCATGAATTCATAAAAATCATGGAACTCAAAAAATACATGAAAATAAAAAAATCAAGAATTTAAAATTGTTGACAAGTATAAAAAATATTCATGAGTTCAACAAATATTCATGAATTTGATAAAAAAAACACAACATAAGCAAAGAAAAGGAAACAATGTGGGGCACTGCATGTGTGACACTTACATCAACTTGAGTTTTGTAAAAAAAAAATCATAGATTCATTTTTTAACAGTTTTATCTCTTGACCATGCATCCAAATCACGAACCGTTACATCATTGTCTTTCTTTCGTCGAGGTCGAAACTAGATCCCATTTTAATAAATTTGCTCGAACTTTTTTCCGAAAAGATTGGAAAAAAAAAAGGAAACCGAAAACCCTAAAAAGGATAACCGAAAGAAAAGAAATGGGAGCACATTTCGTGCTTTTTCACTTCTCAGAAAGCGCAGTTGTGCTTCGGTGCTTCACCTCAACTGTGCTTTTTTACTTTTCAAGAAGCACATGTATGCTTCATGCGGAAGCACAGATGTGCCTCACTGTAAAGCACAACTTTGTTTTTTACTTTTTGTAAAGCATTGTCGTACTTCACTGTGAAGCACAACTTTGTTTTCTTCCCACACGGTGTGCTCCACATGATTGAAAAATAATTTGTTTAAAGAAAAACTAGGTAAAAGCATGCAAAAATTGATAACCTGAAAAAACAAAAAAAAACAAAAAAGTCCAAAACAACGTGCAAAAAAATGGGCTCCCCGGTGTGCGCCCTGCATGCGAAACGTGACGGCACTATGACGATCACAACGGTGTCCGCCACGGCTCCCACAAGGGATACGTGTTAGTTAGTTGCTCCTTTTTTATGCTTCTTGATGGCTCGCTGGGTAAACTGGGGATGAGAGGGATTAGGCAGTAGGCCCACTCTAAAACTCAAGGGGTGCTGCAAGCACTAGCGCGTCAGAAGTCCATGCTAGATGACCGATCTTTATGACCTTGAGGAAAATTGAGCTTTCTAGATTTCTTTAGTATGACCATTTTGCGGCTAGGCATAGTATCAAGAGATTGCTCGCCCGACGCATGCCTAACTAATCCAGAGAAACAAGAAAAGCATCACCAATTGAAGCTGCTCCTCCTTTCTTATCATTCTCCCGCTAGAAACTCAGGACCCCAGGCCAGTACCATTTGCAGCTCTATTGAAAATCGAATTTCTATGTCCGTCCATCACACACACACACACACACACACACACATATATATATATATCGAGGTCGGAATAGGATTGGGTGTTTTCACGTCTCACCGTAGTAAATCATCTTATATCGCAGAAGCTACATTATTACAAGCATTCTAGGAGTTGCCAGGAGTGATTCCCTTCAATCTGTGGTATGTAAAATACACATAGAGGAAAAAAAGGAAAAAAGGCCCAAGTACTTTGAATCATCAACAAGAAATCCAAGAAAAAACATGACAAGGAAAGTGTTTTCTCGAGGTACTCATAATACAGATATCCACTAGTGGAAAACGGCTAGCCACAACTTTCGTTGGTGGCGTGCCATTTTTCATCAACGCCAACACAACACTATTTTTTTAATAGTGCTGGCGTCGGCATAATCGGTACGCCAGCGTGAAACGTATAGTGCTGGCATGGATATTTTGTGTGACGCCACCAATATATGGGTCAACTAAGCTGAGCGGTTCGAAGATACTGCTGGCTTAGGATCTCTAAGCACGCCATAGATAAAAGCCCCAGTGTTGTCATACCTTTTATTGAAACGTCAGCACTGAGTTTTGCCTATATATATAAGTGTTGGCAGCCCTTTGTTTCTCAAACACATTCACTTTTATTCTCCACAAAATTCTACTACCTAACTAGATAACTCCTCTTTGTTTTTGTCCTCTTAGCTAGCTAAGTTGGGTGTTAATGAACCACCGGAGCTTGTCGAATCGGCACGAGCCCCGCGTGCGAGCCCACGTCGGCGGAGCGTGTCGAAAGTTTGGGACTCGACCTCCTTGGCCGAGGTCTCCTCTGGTACCATTGGCTATGGCATGAGCTCGCCGCGGCCAATGCAGCCATCCATGTCCGGTGAATCCCGCTGCAGCGTGACTTTTGTTCGATCCGACAGCTACACCAACGGCGCCGAAGCTACCGGGAATCGCGCGAGGGCACCTGTGCTAGTTTGCGGGTGTGGACGCCCTGCTGATAAGCATATGTCGCACACAGAATGGAATCCAGAGCGAGAGTTTTACATCTGCGCTCACCGTGGAAAGGTACGTACGTAATATGACAGAAAATACATCTCTGTCTATTTCTGCTAATTTGCACAATTGAACTCTATCGTCTAGTGTCGCTCACATGAATATGTGTATGTATATTGTGATCCACAGACATCAGGGGCAAATTATTGCTACACATGGATATGGGTTGATCTCGTGCAGAAGTACGTAAGTGAGTTGCTCGAGTACTCCATTCGAGCACCGAGACAACAGATAGATGAGATGCAGCTCAAGAATGATGCGATGCGCGGCCAAATCCAAAAATTCAATATGCTTCGATATGCGCTTTTAGCTAGTGTTATGCTTGGCTTCGGTCTCCCAGCTGGATCGGTGGCAGCATTTCTTCTCGTGGGAGTCATTACACTGATGATGTTCTTAGTCTAGATCAAGTAGTAGTAGAAATTATATTTATTATTGTTTTCATCTTTCAACTATCATGTATCTAGGCCAGATTAATGAGATCGATGTTGTTCTAATTATTGGTCTTGAACTATATTTTAATATGTATATATATATATTTATAAAAAATAATAAAATAACAAAATAATAGAATAATAACATAAAACAATGTGTCCAACAAATAAAGTAAAAAAGAAATTTTAATAAAATTAAAAAACATTAGCAATGGCGTCGGCCACGTCAGCCAACCCCAGCAAATACAATGCCATCCCCCAAATCAATTAACCACCCACCCACCACATTCCCATTCCCCACCCATTCCAAATCCACACCTGGCCCGTGCCGCAGTCGCCGACGCCAACGACCGTGACCCCGACCGCCGTCTCCATTTCCTCCGTTGCTGCCATCAAGGACCCGCCGCCGTCGCCATCTTTGTCTCCACCGCCGCCGCCCCCGTCGTCTCCATCCCGCAACACCCCCTTGTTGTCTCCCCCGTCGCCGGTGAGTTATAGGTAGTGTATAGTTGTAGTGTAACTTTTTAGTGTAGTTTTGTAGTGTAGAATTTTTAATGTAAGAGCAATATAGAATTTTTAGTGTGTAGTTGTAGTGTAAGATTTTAGTATAAGTTTTAGTATAGTTGTATTGTAAGATTTTAGTATAAGTTTTTAGTATAGTTGTAGTGTAAGAGCAGTGTAGCATTTTTGTGTAAGAGTAGTGTACAATTTTTTGTGTAAGATTATAGTATATGATTTTAGTGTAGTTTTATTGTAGTTCTGTGTAGTGTACTTGTAGTGAAAGAATTTAGTGTAGTTGTAGTGTAAGATTTTAGTGTAGCTGTAGTGTACGTTTAATTACATTTTAGATTGTAGGTTTTGCAGGTACTCGTCAATATGTTCAATTTTTACTAACTTGTTAGGTATATATGCACCGTCACAGATGGCTATGAAGTTTCGTGGTATGCGACAAAAGGGGAATAAGTACTATGCGACCATTAGAAAGGACAATGTCGTCCATAAGCTTGGCCACTGGGACACCCCGGAATTAGCGGCGCGCGTCTACGATGTCAAGGCGGTTGAGTTCTATCAGGAAGAGGCGATTCTGAACTTCCCTGAGTGTCGTGAGTATGCGAAGTTCCTCGCGCTGGAGGGCATAAGGATATGCACTAGGGCTGAGGAGAAGGAGAACAAACAGGCCGAGATGCAGTTCTTCGACCCATTGGTGAGCGAGTTTGTGAGAGATAGAAAACTCATGGAGACCAACAAGATGATGCTACTTCAGTATGCAGCAATGAAGAGCGTAAAGGAGGATCCGATAGACTGGGATGCCTTGGAGCGTGAGGAGGAGGGTCAGCAGGGGTGTCGTAGGTCCACTAGGGACGACCACGAGGCCGGTTCCTCTCGCCACTAGCTTGCTATAGATGGGTAGCGCTACCTATTTCATATGAACTGTTTAACTTTATGCATGTTTTATGTTTGGATTATGCATAGTTTGTAGAATTGCTTAATTACAAGATGTGTTAATATTTAGATGGCCGGGTAGCGCTAGTTCGTACGAACTGCTTAATTAGCTAGGTATATATGTGTTTTATGTTGCATTATATCTATGCATGTGTTATGTATGCTTATTTATTTCAACATGATGAAAGCAGTAAATGGATGCCTCATGTGAGACCTGTGGTTCAGTGAGATGCCAAAAGAATAAGAAGTTCATAGATCTTCTGAATGACTTCCAAACTTAGTATGTTTTAGTTGAACATGTTCTGATTGAGTTTCATATGGTATACAGTTGTGTCCAAAATTGTCCAACTAGTTCTTTCTTTTAATTTTGTTCGGGTCATCCTTTACGGGGCAAGACGTGACTTCTTAGAGAAGTTTCTAGTTCCGCTTGGTGCCACCATCACATACCAGTGCACCCTCATGAAGATGCTAATGGCCCAATAGTTCAATTTTCTTGTCACCAGTGAGTCAAATCGCACCTATTTCGGTTGCCCTGATTGGAGAGCCCTTGCGACTGCTTACAAGATGGAAGCTGGGGAGAGAGCCATGTTCTACCTCGACTACGATCGTGATGAGATCATGGTCTACTAAGGCATGCTGGCAGCGATGATGGTTCATTTACTCCAGACTATGACCCTGAGTGCGCCCGCCGAAAAGTCTAGTTAGCTAGTTGGCATGCATGAAAGATCTCATGTTATTACCACATCTCTATTTATTTGAACTTGTACATGTGTTATTTGCCTACTTTGTTGAATTATAATAATAAGTACATTGTTGAACTTAAATGTTGTTATTGCATCTATTTAGTACTATTAAAAGTTGATTTAATTACTGTTCTTAAACTGGGTTATATTGTCATTTTGGTTGGGATCGCTGCTGTACATATTTTATTTCAAATCTAAAAATCAAATTACTGGCGTCGGGACAACATGAAATGCCACTACTGATGAATATTACTGCTTGCGTTGGCCATGTGGCATGCCAGCAACACATGCAATACTCCTGACGTGGGGTCCAACGCCACCACTATTTTTTAACAATAGCGACATATTGGCGGCGTCAGGTGTCCACGCCAGTAAGGCCATTTTTGCCATACCATAGCTAGGCTTTTCTATACTAGTGATCGTTTAACGAATTGCCCGATTAATTACCAATTTAGTAAGCCAAATGTATGGCATTTTATCGGCAAATAAAGGGGTTGTGTTTTATGGAGTCACAAAAATGAGCTTTCTACCTTCGGGAGGCACACATGGTTTTTCCATGGCACATGTCTCTTGTTTTTCTTTAGAGTTTTCTATATGCACAATTTCTCGATGTTTAGATGAGAGTTTCTTAACTTTTCATATATAGAATCTCGCCATTTGATTGTGGGTGATAAGCAGAGATAAACCTCAATTTCACTTGCACCCAAAGCGATCAAATCCGCGATCGACAAACTAAAACAATGACCATATTCGCACCAGGAAATTGACAGCGCAAGGACAATGAGGTTCTTTAGCAACAACGCCTTCAGAAAGGGAGCGATGCTCGAGCGCCGCCGTCATCGGATCCAACCACCAAAAGGTAGAATCTAGGTTTTCACCCTAAAAAACTAGTACGAGCATATCCGATCAATGATTTTAACAAGGCAACGACACAAAAATATCGCCATTACCAGGTATAAGCAACTCGGGTCAAACCAAGGTTTTTACCCCGAAGCTTGAGACCGGGCACTCGAGAAGCACCACCATCAAAGTCAATCATGTGTCATCGCCACCACTTTTTCTTAATCCTAGCACATGCATGCGCTGGTCCAGAAAACCGATCGCCACTGCACAACCATTAGCTCTATGTCAAGCCATTGTCCATAGATCGCATCTGACCGCTGAGGCAACCACGGGATGTGGAGAGAGAAACCCTCGAGAAGACCTTTCGATGGCACTACTATCCGCGGCGACCCCCCCCCCACCCCCCCCCCCCCCACCCCCCCCCCCACCCCCCATGCGCGCGCGCAGGCCGAAGTGGTGACGACATGCACAAACACGATGTATGAAGCACATCACCACGGACTGCGATATAGCCCTGCCCAGACCCGTTGGCCAAGGGGATGACATGGCCTCGGATCTAGAGCTAGGGCAGACCAATCTGCGATGCGTAGCACCCACACGTGATCCATCTAGGGCGGCAAGAAGGCCGGGGTCTGGCAGAGATGTCAAGGCAATCCACATTGACCACGCAACAAGCGCATGCATCCTCTCGGACAGCCGCATATGAAGCCCAAGTCGTCGGCAACCCATTGGATCTAGGACTTGAGGCCACCATCCATGGTGGCTCTGGGACCTTGGATCTGACGAATGGGTTGGAGGCGCAAGGTGAGGTTGCGCACGTCCTCGCCGCTGACATTCCTTGCGGGGCATAGCCAGATATCCTGGAGGCCTAAGAGCATCTACAACAAGGATCATCTAATTTGGAGCCCCAAACACCCGCGGACACGCACAGTCAGCGTCCGAGCGCGTCCGCATGATCCTTTATTTTTTTTGTAGACATTTTATCAAAATGCATCATCGCCGGCCGGCTGGAGCACGCTTGCATGAACACGCACCCAATACACACGCGCTACATGCACATGGCTGCCTGGCCAGACATGCTGCTGGGATGGAGCACGCATGCAGCGGCAGCACCCGTTGCCTGGCTTGAGTAAGCGTGCATGCATAGCAGCGGCACCGACGGCTAGGTACCATGCCATGGCAAGCACGTCAGCAAGTGTCTTGCTGTGGCTAGCATGCAAGCTTGCGGACCGTCCGCACGCCCGCACGCGACTATGGCGGCCTGCACGCAAGCACGGCGGCCCGCACGCATGGCTGCGTGAACACGCGAGCGCGGCGGCCAGTGCGAGCATGATGGACAGAGCGCAGCGGCCACAATGCAGCGCAAGCATCCTTGGCCAGCTCGTGGTCAGCCCGTGCAGGTGGTGCCATGGGCGCGCTAGTTCCAGGTAGGAGCGGTCTTGGGCGTGCGGGCGCACGAGCTCCTGCTGGAGCGGACGCACGAGCTCGTGCTGGGAGCGGCCGTAGGCGTGCGGGCGTGGCAGCATGCATAGATGCCACGGGCTCGAGTGGCCACGACCAGCTCGTGGTCAGCTTGTGCAGGCGGCGCCGGAGCGCGAGCTCCGACCTGGGAGCAGCCTTGTGCGCAAGTTCGGGCATGCGGGCGCGCAGATGCACCCACGGATGCCATGGCGCGAGCAGCCTCGGCCAGCTTATGCAAGCGGCGCGCGAGGTCTGGCCTGGGAGCGCCGTTGGTGCGAGGTTGTGTCGCGGATGCTTGATCTCGTGCAGGGTGAGCTTCGGCCATGGGCGTGAGGATAGAGATGAAAAGAAAAGTGTGGATGACTTGTGGGTCCGTGCGCTAGCTACCTGAGGTGGCAGGAGTGCCCGGGCTGGGCCGGGCAGCCTCATATTATCCCCAGATTTGAGATGGGTTTTGTCGTGGTGTGCTCACGGCAGATGCCATGGGTAAGCTTATCGAACGTGATTGGGGCCATAGGACGTCGGAGGGTTCCGGAGACGAGATCGGGGACAAGCGGAGTGGGACTCATGATGTACCAAGGTTCGGGGCCCTCCGGGAGAGGTAAACCCCTAGTCCTGTCGGATCTACTATATGGGATCACACCAATCGGTTAAAATGTGCTCCTAGAGCTATATACGAGAGGAGGAGGAAGAGCTAGCCCTCTCCTTCTCCTAGTTGTGTGGGGGATGAATGAGAAGAGAGTTGAACCCCTCGCTCGGAGGGCTCCTGGGGGGTCTTCTAGGTCGCCCCCAGGGTTGCAATGGTAAAGATACATGGGCGCGGGGCCCTCACGTCATTGGCCGGAGCCGACCATGGGTCCCGCCGGCTGCCAAGTCTGCCGGGCTCGGTACTATAGGGCGCCGCTCCCTGCGTCACGAGGCAGTAGGCGTCGTGGGTCTACAATGGCGGGCCGCACGGATGCTGGTCGCCTGGGTCTGCGGGGCGGCCGCCCTGTAGCCACGCCCTCCCATCATGGGGGGCTATCTTGTCATACGGATGAATTTCGTTCGGAACATTTGCAAGGGTCCTGCGAGATGGTTAGGTAGCCTGCGCCGAGTGAATCTCCTGAGGATATCGCATGAGAAGGCCAAACACCAACGACCCCAGGAGGTGACGTGAACGGGGCCGGCTCGCCAGACAGAGCTCAGCCATTGGGTTTGTCGACGCTGCAGGGACGGACCCGAGCACAGACGCCGTGCCCAGTCTTCTCATGCAAAGGTCCTGAAGAAAGACAACCGGCGCGCGGCTCCCGCGGCGGCGAGGCACCGGGTCGCGCGCCCTAACTTATCCGCTCCCGATTAGCTCATGCAAGAACAAGGCACCAAGGACCATGGGAGGTGACATGCACGGGAGCTAGCCCGCGAGCCAGAGCTCAGCCACTTGGATTTAGCAACGCTGCAGGGATGGACCCGAGCACAGACGTCGTGCCAGTCCTTAATCATGAGGCGGTCGTGGGCGGGTTTGCCAGGGCGTACGACGTTCATGGCGGCGAAGCACCAGACAGATAGGTGATAATCACAAAGCAACTCATGAAAGGGTAAGGCCAGTTCTGATTTATGCGAAAAATGATACATGCTGCAGGGATGGACCCACACGGCTTGGGGATAATGCAGCCCGAGGGGCGCCCCCAACTGAACAACCTAAAAAAAGAGTGTCTCCTGGCACCGTTGCTGAAGAAGTGTTGGAGTAGCTGAAGGCACGCACTGCAGAAGTCGTTCCTCACGAGCCGTCCAGGTCCTGAGCCTCGTGAGACTCCGGGGGCCCGGGGGGCTCGCGAGGATCCAGCGCCTCCTCCGATAGGATCACCTGGTGCCTGGCCTCGTGAGCCGCCAGGATGCTCCGCATGTAGCGCTGGTGCGTGGCAGCCCTGTTCAGCAGACCGAAAGGCATGCGAACGTAGTTGTGAGGGGGGCCCTCGCACCAGCCTACGTGGGACGACCAGAAGAGCTCCTGGGATGCAGCTCTGTTGAGCCCTGGGATGTTGACGCAGACGTGCAGCCCGCTGCCCTCGTCAGGTGAGGGAGCTGCGCCGGGTGGTATGGGGCGACGCTCGCCTCGCATGGCCCTCGCCTCCTGAAGATCCTCGATCGCCTTGGTGATGAACTCCTGTACGCCTGGCGCCTCGCGCCCTGCGCTCTTCTCGCGGAAGTGCGCGTCGAAGCACGCCTCCAGATGGTGCCTGAATGCCTCCCTCATGACGCTGGCCAAGTCTGAGGCCCTCCAGAGGAGAGCCCCCGAGACCAGCCTGAGGGGGGCACCGGGCGCGCCTTCCTATGCGAGAGGGGAATGCGCCCCATCAATGGGCGCAGGGCCTGAAGCACAATCGTCGGACGCCCCGTCCTCCTGAGATCCTCGGTGGAGCAACTGCTTCTTCTTCTTGGGGATGACCTCAGGAGGGTAGACGGCGCCCTCGTCATCTAGGTTCTCGACCGCCGCAGCCTAGTAGGCGCGCTCAAGGGAGCACACCGCATCCTTCTCATCGCAGGCGACCGTGATGATGCCTCCGCTCCCTGGCATCTTGAGGATATTATAGCCGTGGTGAGTCGCGGCCATGAACTTGGCCAGGGCTGGATACCCAAGGATGGCATTGTACGGGAGGTGAATATGGGCGACGTCGAAGTCGATGAGCTCAGTGCGGTAGTTGTCGCGCTTGCCGAAGGTGACAGGGAGGCGGATCTGCCCTATCGGGGTGGTGGAGCCGTCGGTCACTCCTGAGAAGGGCTTGGTAGGTTGAAGCTGGTCGTACGGCACCTGGAGCCTGTCGAACGTCTCGACGGAGAGGACATTGAGTCCCGCACCACCATCGATGAGTGTCTTGGTGACGAGGACGTTGCTGATGGTAGGCGAGCAGAGCATCGGGAGCGCGCCGGCAGTGGCCGCGCACTTGAGCTGGTCAGTAGAGTCGAAAGTGACGGCGTACTTGGACCACCTGAGCGGACGCGTCGCCTCGAGCTTGGGGAGGGCTGCGTTCACCTCACGAGCGAACTTCTTGAAGATGGGATGAGAGGCGGGAGCCTGAGCGCCACCCAAGATGCAAGCAATGGCACGAGGCTCTTGGAAGCCCCCGGCCCCATCATCTTGGTGGTGGTCGTCATTCCTCCTTGGCGGTGGCGGCAGCGGAGGGAGGCCAGCATTGCCCTGAGGGCAGTCCTCAGAAGGCTGATCCCTCCAGGGGCCCTCGCGAGGCTGACCCTGCCAGTGATCCTCACGAGGTTGGTTGCGCCAGTCCTGGCGGGGGTCGCGGTTGTCCCAGCGTCCCCCACCTCGGCCTCCTCCATGGCCGTAGCCGCGGTCGTTGCGCTCAGGGCGGCGGCCAAGGCGCCCATCCCGGATGGCCCTGAGCTCTTGGCAGTCGTTGGTGTTATGGCTGTGCACGTTGTGGAAGACGCAGAACGGGCGGCTGCCCTTGGAAGACTCGGGGTGGTCGCAGCCGCGCTTCATCTCAGGTTCGGCCGCGAGCACTGCTGGTCCCTTGCGCTTCACGTCCTTGGCCTTGGCCTTCTTGTCTTCTGGATCGGCCTTCGGGAGCTCAAGGAGGGAGAGGCGACCTTCCTCGGCCCTCGCGCACCTGGTTGCCATGTTGAACATCTCTAGAGCCGAGCACAGATCCTCGTGTATGACGAGCTCTTCCTTCATCTTGACATCCCGGACGCCATCAGTGAACGCAGAAATGATGGCCTCGTCCGACACCTTGGGAATCTTGAGGCGAACGTTGGTGAAGCGCTTGATGTATTTGTGCAAGGTCTCCCCTGGCTGCTGCTTGATGCGCCGCAGGTCTCCCGCAACTGGGGCACGGTCGCAAGTGCCCTGGAAGTTGGCGATGAAGCGCTCTCACATCTCATCCCAGGAGGAGATCGATCCCGCAGGGAGGTTCAGGAGCCATGAGCGCGCGCCATCCTTGAGGGCCATGGGGAACCAGTTCGCCATGACCTTCTCATCGTCGTTGGCCGCCTCGATGCTCAGCTCGTAGAGCTGGAGGAACTCGGCAGGGTCGGGGGTGCCGTCATAGCGTGGAGGCAGGTCTGGCATGAACTTCCCAGGCCAAACGACACGGCGTAGCTCTGGGGTGAACGCACAGCAGCCCACCGCGCTCACGGGAGCCCACCGCAGAGGAGGAGCCTGGACCTAGCGCTCGCGCACCGCCACCTCGGGCAGCACGCGGTCTTGACGTGGCGGCGCTGGGAGCGCGCGCGCCTCTCCTTGGGGCTGCTGCACCACTTGACAGCTTTCTTCGTCGCGCGCCGGCGCCCTGCGCGGCGGGTCGCGCCGAGGAGCCTCACGCCTTGGCTCGAGGGCGGCGTCTTGCCTGGGAGGTGGAGGAGGCGCACCGTGGGCCACGTCGCCCGCAAGAGGCGGCTGGGGAGGCAGTGAGCAAGATGGTGCAGGGGCTCTCCAGCGGTGCTGACGAGCTCGGCGATGCGGTCCAGCCAGTCTTCGTAGAGGTCGTCGGTCGGGCGATAGCGCAGAAGCTCATGTGCCATGAGCAACTGTAGCGCCCAAGATGTGATTCTATCCCAATCACGTGATGAATTCATGATCGAGGCACAATCGCATTTCGAGCGCTTAGCAAGGTGGATATCATTGCAACATACCATGTACTGAATAGATGAGAATACAAGATAAAGGCTTACACTCGCCACAAGCTACAACATGAATACAACAGTTCATCAATACATAGCAATCATCATACAGAAGAGCAGGATCCGACTACGGATGAAACCAAACGAAAAAGAAGAACGACATCCACCCTGCTAATCCCAGGCTCCCCGACCCGGAACCTATCCCTTGATCGAAGAAGAAGCAGAAGAAGAGCTCCAAAACAAGCATGCATCGCTCTCGCATCAGATCATCGCATTACCTGTACCTGCAGCTCTTGTTGTAGTAATCTGTGAGCCACGAGGACTCAGCAATCTCATTACCATGGGTATCAAGACTAGCAAAGCTTAATGGGTATGGAATGAATAAGTGGTGAGGTTGCAGCAAGCGACTAAGCATTGGTATGGTGGCTAACTTACGAGTACAAGAGTAAGATGAGAAACTACGCAAACGGTCGCAACTAGTAATGATCAATAAGTGATCCTGAACTACTTACGAGTCAAACATAACCCCACCGTGGTCTCTTCTAGAACTCACTCGAAAAGAGACCGTCACGGTTACACACGCGGTTGGTGTATTTTATATCGGATCTGGTGTCAAGTTCTCTACAACCGGATATTAAAAATTCCCATCTGCCACATAACCGCGGGCATGGCTCTCGAAAGTTTAAACCCCGCAGGGGTGTCCCAACTTAGCCCATGACAAGCTCACAATCCGCGGAGACAATCCTCCATCTCGGAACATCCGATCAAACTCGGGATCCTGGTGCACAAGACATTTTGACAATGGTAAAACAAATTCAGCAAGACCTCCCGGCGTGCCGACACCCTGATAGTAGCCGCGCGTATCTCGTCTCAGGCCACAACCGGATTGTCCAAACTTCTGGTAGGCCAAATCCAGAGTTGCCCCTGGCGGTCACCGGCGGTTGACAGGTTTGGACCAACACTGATGAGGAGCACTGGCCCGGGGTTGTTAATTAAGTCCTCGGGGCCCAGGAAGTCCCTATGCAAGTTTTAGTTGTTATTAGGCAAATGGTAAAACCAATGTTGGGCCTTGCTGGAAGAGTTTTATTCAAAGCGAACTGTCAAGAGAGGCCCATAAACCCTCACCGTGTTAGGGACGCAAAATCAAGGAACATAACACCGGTATGACGGAAACTAAGGCGGCAAGAGTGGAACAAAACACCAGGCAAAAGGTCGAGCCTTCCACCCTTTACCAAGTATATAGATGCATTAATTAAATAAGAGATATTGTGATATCCCAAGATATCCATGTCCCAACATGGAACAACCTGCAACTGCACCTGCAACTAGCAACGCTATAAGAGGGGCTGAGCAAAGCGGTAACATAGCCAAACAACGGTTTGCTGGGACGGTGGAAAAGGTTAGAGGTTAACATGGCAAATTGGGAGGCTTGATAAACAAGTGGTAGATAGCGCAACATAGCGATAGCATCGAGACAACTATCATAGCAAAGATAGTAGTGGTATCCAAGGTAACGGTCATCTTGTCTGAAATCCCGCTAGGAAGAAGACCGAATCCATGAAGTAGACGAACCAACGTAGTCGAACGGATCCTCACAATCGCAACGTTACCGGAACTAAGAAGCAACACCGGAAAGAAGCAAACAACATGGTAAACCAACAAGCATAAACATGGCATGATGCGCAACCAAGTATGATGCATGTCCAGTTTAATGAGTCATGGCATGGCAAAGTGCAACAAACAATACTACAAATTAAGTGGAGCTCAATATGCAACGAGTTGCATATTGACGGAACTTCACAACAATTATTTAGTTCATTCCCGTTTAGGTACTCAACAATATTAAATGTTGGTTAACATGGCAAGAGGTGAAGCATAAGTAAACTACACATCTAGGCAAGTTTAAATGAGGCCGGAACAACAAACAACAATTTCGGAAAATCCCCATGGGCATATTTTGAATTTGGTACTGTTCTGCCCTAAATCATATTTTAGAGTTGTTAAACATGAAAAGTAAGTGCACCAAGTTAATCTATGCATTTTTCTACCCCATGTACATATAAAGTTTATTTAATTCGGAGCTACGGTTAATTAGTTATGAAATAAATCATTTTAACATGGCATTTATGCAAATTAATGCAAACAGCAAATTTAAGCAATTTAAACATGGATGAAAGTTGTAGATTATGAAACTAGATGAAATTTTTAATCATTTTAATCCGATGTACGGTTAGTGAGATATGTTATGCATGAACATGGAGGGTTTTTCTGCAAATCTGCACATCTCTGAAAAAATTTAGGAAATTCGCTGATAGGAAAAAAAACAGAAGCGGGCCGAATCTGGGCGGACTGGGCGCTCACCATGGGCCAGGCCCAGTCAGTGGAGAGGAGGTTGGGCAGGCCGCGAGGTTGGGCTGCATGCTGGTGCAGGCCGATGGATCTGGCCGCCCACGCTGGACTCAGCGAGGGTCAACGCGTGTGGCTGGACGAAGCGGGTGAGGAGGCAGGGGCTCGTGCTCGTCCTCGCAAAGCAGGACGACGGCGGCGGACTTGGCGCGTGGAGGCAGAGCCGGGAACGGGACGAAGACATCGGGGTGCGGATCGGGCGGCGGCGAGGATCTCTCCGGCGAGGTAGGGACTTGGCGCGGCTCGGCGGGGTCCGATGCAGCGGCATCTCCTTGGAGCCGTAGGCTGGGCGCAGAGCAGGTGAGGCGGCGGCGAGGTTCAGTGAGTCGAGGACAGACGGATCCGGTCATTGGGGGCCAGATCGGGGCAACGGCGGTGGTGGACGGGTCTTGAGGCGGCGCTGCTGTCGGCGAAGCTCCATGCTTCGGGCGGCCATGGTGGTCTCCTGTTGCTGCGGGTTACAGAGAGAGATGGAGATCTTGAGGAGACAGGGAGAAGAAGGAAAAGAGAGATGGACAGAGCAGGGAGCAGGGGCGCGGCAGAGGCGGTGGTCCGGCGAGTTGGCAGCGCTCCGGCGCGGACGAGGCGGCGGAGGGGGCTCGATCGGGAGCTCGGGGTCGAGCTCCTCTCGATCTGGATCGAGGAGGGAGCGAGAGGCTCGGCTGCGGGCCGCCTGGTGGCCGTCGGATCTCCATCCGGTGGTCCCAGATGGATGGATCGATGGTTGGTGGATCTGGATCGAGGAATTTTTGCGAGGAGGCAGCGGGATCGAGGGAGGGGATCCCGAGGTAGGTGGCGGCGGAGGGACAAATGTCCTAGATTTTAGGGTTGGCTTGATTTGGTAGGTGGTGGTCTTATATAGGGAGGTAGGGCTAGGTTTGGACCCTCCGATCGTAATCGGGCGGTCGAGAATAAATAGCTTAGGGGAGTCCAACAAAGAACCGAAGATATTTTAGGGATGTTTAGGGATGATCCGGACCCATTTGTCATGACTGCCCTGGTCGGGTCCGGGTAATTTTCGGACGCGCACGCGAGGGGGTTTGAGTTCTGAGCAGAGAGGGTCAAACGGTCGGACAACAAAAGAGTGGTTAGTCTGAGAAAGGTCAACAGAGGCGAGGAAGAAGCGGCAACAACGAACGGATGCAAGTTTTAAAAACATGATGGCAATGGAGTGCCGATGCAATGCAAATGATGACATGATGAATGCGACAAACAAATACAACACACAGCGACAACGAAAAACATGGAAGGCTTCTGGAGCGTCGGTCTCGGGTCGTGACAACTCTCCTCCACTTACAAGAGATCTCGCCCCGAGATCTAGGGATGAAAACGGAGAGAAGAGGTAAACAAAGTTGCTTCTTGGACAAACGAGTGAAACCAACAAACCTCGAAGATGTTGAGCAATTTCGAAGGAAGAATACCACAGAGATGAACGAAGTAGAAAGCACTTCGTAGACAAGATAAGAAAGAACACCACGAGAAACTTGAAGGTTGCAAAGGTATGAATGAAGAGCTCAAGGAACAAGGAAGGACATGTAACCACTCCGGTTGAAACAAAATAGGCAAGGAATGAGAACGAAAGAATGCAGGCAGCACTCCGGTAGAAAAGAGAAGCAAAGCTTGATAAGATGGGAAGAACTTGAAAAGAGGACACAACACCTCGATTAAGTTGATAAGCAAGGAAAGAACATGATCTTGATAAAACGAGATGATGGTTAGAAGGGAGCTAAATCACAATGCCTCTGGAACGAAAGAATAGAAGCTAATCGTTGGAAAGAAAAGAACGGAGAAGAAACAGACAACTTCTACCACAATTGAATTTGAAAAGCATCCTGACAAGAGGGATTGAACGGAGTTGTTGGAAAAATCAACAACAAATGGGATAAGCTTGTTGTGGGCTTATGGAAAATATCTCAAAATTATGAGGTGACAACCGGCCACTAACGGAAACAATTGCTTGCTTGATATTAACGAAGAGATGGAATAAAAATCACCGAGAGGATAGGAGAAAAACTTGGATCATAGATAAGCACCACAATTGCAACATTCCTTAGGGAAGGCTTTAGGTGAAATCTTTACCAAGATAACTCCAACGAAGAGATTGATGGATTTTAAAATACCTCATTCTTGACAACATGTGAATCATGAAACACGAATGGAAATCATCAAGAATGACATAACACCACCTCAAAAGATAAGATAGAAGGAACTGCACTTCGAAAAATAGGAAGAAGAATACTTGAGGTCCTCCATCAATAATCTTGATGAACACCTGAAGAATGAATTAAGTCCTTAACGAACCACCATGAACTCCGGTTAAAAAGAATGATAGCAAGGAAGTGAAAATTTAAGAGAAGAAGATTGGAGCCTTGCAATGATTAGATGGAGCTTCATGACGAGTTAACTGATAGAGCTTGGAACTCCGGAAACGAAAGATGAACAACTTAGCACCGACAAATTGATATCATGAATGAACTCCGGAAGAAGGAATTGATCACCTCGAGGAAATAAGAATAAGATTTACTATATGTTTATCCGTCATCAACTTAAATTGATGCCAAGCAACGGATTTGACATACTACTTATCCTTCTTGGAAAGGGTTGAGGAGAGATATAGCACAAACTTGGGAAAAAATCTTCAACGAACCACCGGTATGATTTCGGAAAGAACAAATGAATTGATATGGTAACAAAGGAAAAGGAATCTTGAACGAACCATCGTAAGAATTGAAACGAATGATGAAAAGAGAACGAATCATCGGGAAGAATTAGAAAATGAACGAAGATACTTGAGTGAATTTAGATACAAGAGAATGAAGAGATGACCAGCTGACTAGAGAATACTTGAACGATGCACCGGCAAGATTTGGAGATGAATGGAGAAACAACAGTTTAGGAGAATTGTTGAGCGAGAGCTGAAAGGTGAGAATGAATAAATATTCTGAGATGATGGCCTCCGGAGAATCAAAATGAAAAGACTCCTGAAATTCTTTGGATGGGTAAGAAAAGAATTCTCACAATCAAAAACAATTATGAGGATGGCATGAAGCTAGAACCATGAATCTTCAAGAGAAAGGACAAGATTTAAGAGAAAGTCTTCTTCGGTCTTCAAATGCTAAGAATGAGGTCGAGGAACACCACCATGAATTATTGAGGCACTCCGGAATGAAGAATAGAAAGGTTGAACCAACAATGAAAAGAATTTGAAAGATCTTGGAGAAAGACAAATGACCGATGATAATTCATTCTTACGTCAAACTTTAAAAAGAATTTGAGAATAGCTCCGGAAAAATTAGAAGAGCCAGGTAAGATCCTGGGAAAAGACCTGTGGGTTAGGGCCCACTCAAAAGAAACACCGTTGGAACGATTTTTAAAGAGATATTGCACCGGTAGAATTAAATGGCTTGCATGAGATAACAATCTCCAAATAGCTTGAACGGATTAAGAATGGAAACACGAATCTTCTGAGATATCTTCGGCACTTTGGATATGAATAGAGAGAGGTGAGCAATCAAGAGGTGCACCGGCATGAGAAAGCATTTGAAAGGAGGAAAGTGATATGATCAACATCGAAGCTTGAATTTAATCCACCGGAGAAGAAAAGAGAACGAAGAATGAAAGAATGATGAACTTGTAGAGCATCTTCATGAGAACCACCGGGTACAACATGAAAGAAAAGGAATGAAGAGACTTCACATGAATAAAATGGATACTTGATTAAGAAATCTGAATCCTTGAAGAAAAGGGTGGGATGGTGGGAAAACAAAGGCAACTTAGGACGGATGAAATGAACAAATCCTCAGGCTTCTCAATGGTGCCCGTATGGAATAGCTTGAAGAGAAGTGCACCGGTTGAAAGGATTGACATGACAATCTTGATGATCAAGAAGAATTAGTACTCCCATAGAAATATGAGAACAGCGCTTAGGAAAGGCATGGAATCAACACTTGACGTTGAAGCAACTCGAATACCACAACTCAAAACAAAACAAAGGATTTGGCTTGCAAAATAAGCCGGAAACAAATATATAGCCCCTCATGCATTTGTTGGAAGGATAATCCTAGGTAACTACTTGAATTCCCACCCGAGAACTCCCGAAACTTCTTGGTTATGCAATCTGGTCCCACAGCTACATGGAGCAAAAAAATCATCACACAACTCCTAGCAGAATTCTACGCTCCAATGTTCCGAATGCGTTCAACACATAACCAAGAAATCTCGGAAACTCGTGTACCTCAGACCTTCGAACACACAACGATACTAGTCATGGAAGATCATCCGTGCTATCTCCTCCAGTACTGGGGATAAGTCATGGCACTATTTGCCACCATGAAAAGTATGGGAGCGTTTCGATGTCGGCATCCTCTGGTATTCCGGAACTGAAACGATCGCGAATGTGACAAGAACCCCTTGGAGCTCAACTCCCCGGAAGAAGTCAAGTCAGACAGGAGGCACCAAGACAGAATTCCCATCACATCGATATTACAGCAATTCCAACAATACCCGCGTGATCCTAAAAAAAATTGAGTGAAAAAAAGATAGAAGAGTGGAAAAACACCTACGTCACAAGTCCTCACCAGAGCGACGAAGGGGATGAGGAGTAAAAAGAATTCCAACTCTCCGATATAACTAGACTCAAAATAGTTTTTTGTTCTAGACTCAACAGCGGCAGCGGTTCGATCAATCAAGGGGGCTCCTAAGGTCGATAAGGCTCTGATACCAACTTGTAGCACCCAAGATGCGATTCTATCCCAATCACATGATGAATTCATGATCGAGGCACAATCGCATTTCGAGCGCATAGCAAGGTGGATATCATTGCAACATACCATGTACTGAATAGATGAGAATACAAGATAAAGGCTTACACTCGCCACAAGCTACAACATGAATACAACAGTTCATCAATACATAGCAATCATCATACAGAAGAGCAGGATCCGACTACAGATGAAACCAAACGAAAAAGAAGAACGACATCCACCCTGCTAATCCCAGGCTCCCCGACCCGGAACCTATCCCTTGATCGAAGAACAAGCAGAAGAAGAGCTCCAAAACAAGCATGCATCGCTCTCGCGTCAGATCATCGCATTACCTGTACCTGCAGCTGTTGTTGTAGTAATCTATGAGCCACGAGGACTCAGCAATACCATTACCATGGGTATCAAGACTAGCAAAGCTTAATGGGTATGGAATGGATAAGTGGTGAGGTTGCAGCAAGCGACTAAGCATTGGTATGGTAGCTAACTTACGAGTACAAGAGTAAGATGAGAAACTACGCAAACGGTCTCAACTAGTAATGATCAATAAGTGATCTTGAACTACTTACGAGTCAAACATAACCCCACCGTGTTCTCTTCTGGAACTCACTCGAAAAGAGACCGTCACGGTTACACACGTGGTTGGTGTATTTTATATCGGATCTGGTGTCAAGTTCTCTACAACCGGATATTAAAAATTCCCATCTGCCACATAACCGTGGGCACGGCTCTCAAAAGTTTAACCCTGCAGGGATGTCCCAACTTAGCCCATGAAAAGCTCATGATCCGCGGAGACAATCCTCCATCTCGGAACATCCGATCAAACTCGGGATCCCGGTGCACAAGACATTTCGACAATGGTAAAACAAATCCAGCAAGACCTCCCGGTGTGCCGACACCCTGATAGTAGCCGCGCGTATCTCGTCTCAGGCCACGACCGGATTGTCCAAACTTCTGGTAGGCCAAATCCAGAGTTGCCCCTGGCGGTCACCAGCGGTTGACAGGTTTTGACCAACACTCATGAGAAGCACTGGCCCAGGATTGTTAATTAAGTCCTCGGGGCCCGGGAAGTCCCTATGCAAGTTTTAGTTGTTATTAGGCAAATGGTAAAACCAATGTTGGGCCTTGCTGGAAGAGTTTTATTCAAAGCGAACTGTCAAGAGGGGCCCATAAACCCTCACCATGTTAGGGACGCAAAATCAAGGAACATAACACTGGTATGACGGAAACTAAGGCGGCAAGAGTGGAACAAAACACCAGGCAAAAGGCCGAGCCTTCCACCCTTTACCAAGTATATAGATGCATTAATTAAATAAGAGATATTGTGATATCCCAAGATATCCATGTCCCAACATGAAACAACCTGCAACTGCACCTGCAACTAGCAACGCTATAAGAGGGGCTGAGCAAAGCGGTAACATAGCCAAACAACGGTTTGCTGGGATGGTGGAAAAGGTTAGAGGCTAACATGGCAAATTGGGAGGCTTGATAAACAAGTGGTAGGTAGCGTGACATAGCGATAGCATCGAGACAACTAGCATAGCAAAGATAGTAGTGGTATCCAAGGTAACGGTCATCTTGCCTGAAATCCCGCTAGGTAGAAGACCGAATCCATGAAGTAGACGAACCAACGTAGTCGAACGGATCCTCACAATCGCAACGTTACCGGAACTAAGAAGCAACACCGGAAAGAAGCAAACAACATGGTAAACCAACAAGCATAAACATGGCATGATGCGCAACCAAGTATGATGCATGTCCAGTTTAATGAGTCATGGCATGGCAAAGTGCAACAAACAATACTACAAATTAAGTGGAGCTCAATATGCAACGAGTTGCATATTGACGGAACTTCACAACAATTATTTAGTTCATTCCCGTTTAGGTACTCAAAAATATTAAATGTTGGTTAACATAGCAAGAGGTGAAGCATAAGTAAACTACAAATCTAGGCAAGTTTAAATGAGGCCGGAACAACAAACAACAATTCCAGAAAATCCCCATGGGCATATTTCGAATTTGGTACTGTTCTGCCCTAAATCATATTTTAGAGTTGTTAAACATGCAAAGTAAGTGCACCAAGTTAATCTATGCATTTTTCTACCCCATTTACATATAAAGTTTATTTAATTCAGAGCTACGATTAATTAGTTATGAAATAAATCATTTTAACATGGCATTTATGCAAATTAATGCAAACAGCAAGTTTAAGCATTTTAAACATGGATGAAAGTTGCAGATTATGAAACTAGATGAAATTTTAAGCATTTTACATGTTTAAATCATTTTAATCCGATGCACGGTTAGTGAGATATGTTATGCATGAACATGGAGGGTTTTTCTGCAAATCTGCACATCTCTGGAAAAAAATTAGGAAATTCGCTGATAGGAAAAAAACAGAAGCGGGCCGAATCTGGGCGGACTGGGCGCTCACCATGGGCCAGGCCCAGTCGGTGGAGAGGAGGTTGGGCAGGCCGCGAGGTTGGGCTGCACGCTGGTGCAGGCCGATGGATCTGGCCGCCCACGCTAGACTCAGCGAGGGTCAACGCGCGCTGCTGGACGAAGCGGGTGAGGAGGCAGGGGCTCGTGCTCGTCCTCGTGAAGCAGGACGATGGCGGCGGACTTGGCGCATGGAGGCAGAGCCGGGAACGGGACAAAGACGTCGGGGTGCGGATCGGGCGGCGGCAAGGATCTCTCCGGCGAGGTAGGGACTTGGCGCGGCTCGGCGGGGTCCGATGCAGCGGCATCTCCTCGGAGCCGTAGGCTGGGCGCAGAGCAGGTGAGGCGGCGGTGAGGTTCAGTGAGTCGAGGACAGACGGATCCGGTCATTGGGGGCCGGATCAGGGCAACGACGGTGGTGGACGGGTCTTGAGGCGGCGCTGCTGTCGGCGAAGCTCCATGCTTTGGGAGGCCATGGTGGTCTCCTGTTGCTGCGGGTTACAGAGAGAGATGGAGATCTTGAGGAGACAGGGAGAAGAAGGAAAAGAGAGATGGACAGAGCAGGGAGCAGGGGCGCGGCAGAGGCGGTGGTCCGGCGAGCTGGCAGCGCTCCGGCGCGGACGAGGCAGCGGAGGGGGCTCGATCGGGAGCTCGGGGTCGAGCTCCTCTCGATCTGGATCGAGGAGGGAGCGAGAGGCTCGGCTGCGGGCCGCCTGGTGGCCGTCGGATCTCCATCCGGCGGTCCCAGATGGATGGATCGGTGGTCGGTGGATCTGGATCGAGGAATTTTTGCGAGGAGGCAGCGGGATCGAGGGAGGGGATCCCGAGGTAGGTGGCGGTGGAGGGACAAATGTCCTAGATTTTAGGGTTGGCTTGATTTGGTAGGTGGTGGTCTTATATAGGCAGGTAGGGCTAGGTTTGGACCTTTCGATCGTAATCGGGTGGTCGAGAATAAATAGCTTAGGGGAGTCCAACAAAGAACCGAAGATATTTTAGGGATGTTTGGGGATGATCCGAACCCATTGGTCATGACTCCCCGGGTCGGGTCCGGGTAAGTTTCGGACCCGCACGCGAGGGGGTTTGAGTTCTGAGCAGAGAGAGTCAAATGGTCGGACAACAAAAGAGTGGTTGGTCTGAGAAAGGTCAACAACGGTGAGGAAGAAGCGGCAACAACAAACGGATGCAAGTTTTAAAAACATGATGGCAACGGAGTGCCGATGCAATGCAAATGATGACATGATGAATGCAACAAACAAATACAACACACAGCGACAACGAAAAACATGGAAGGCTTCTGGAGTGTCGGTCTCGGGTCATTACAGCAACGCAGCCTGCGTGTTCGCCGGGCCGCGATGGGCATGGGAGGACGAAGCAGCTGCCGGAGTCAGCGACGGTGTGGCGATGCGTCCGTCGCGCCGCACAGAGGGATGCAGTGACGAAGCCTGCTGCTCATGGGCCGCGAGGCCGGTGGCAGCGTTTGCCACAGGCGATGGGGAACGGCCGGGGGCGCCGTTGCCTATAGGCGCTGTCTGGGCGACGCGGGCGGCGAGGGCAGCCCGGCGCTCAGCACTAACTCGGCGGGCGTCAGCCATGAGAACGGTGGAACGGTTGCGAATCGACCGGCGGAAGAGAGGCTCCGACGCACCCCTACCTGGCATGCCAAATGTCGGATTCAGGGCTCCGCAGACCCAAGAAAGGTTTGAACTCTGGGGTGCGTGCGAAGAACTCGATCTCCCCAGCCTGCCAACTCGTCGATCTCACGGCCTAGCTCGACGAACTGGAAAGGAAAGGGACACGGCAGTTTACCCAGGTTCAGGCCACCTTGCGGTGTAATACCCTACTCCTGCTTTGTGGTGGATTGGCCTCGAGGTGGGCTGAGGATGAACTAGTACAGAAGGAGAACAACCTCAGGAGGTGTGTTCTTGTGTTGGTGTGAGCTGGTGAGGGTGGTCTGATTGATCCGTCGTCCCCCTTTCTATGGTGGTGGCTAAGCTATATTTATAGTGGCCTTGGTCCTCTTCCCCCAAAATGGAGGCGGGAAGGGATCCCACAACGGCCAAGTTTGAAGGGAGACAAGTAGTACTTCTTATCCTGATGAAAGGTGGTCTTCGCTTGCAAAGCTTCTGGTTGTGACGTCGTGGTGGGCTCGGCGATGACCTCCGTCCTGCCGTCCTGGTCTTGTAGCACGGGAATGGAAACCATTGGTTGATTCCTCGGGACTCTACGCCTGCGCTTGCTTCCTTAGCACCAAAGAGGAAACCTACTGTACTGCGCCCACTGGCGCCCGCCTGGCCTTGGTCGTCATGGCTTGCGTCATCTGAACCACACGAGATGGGGCTTGCATAGAAATATCCGCTCCTCAGGAGCCGGCCTAGGGAAGCCGCTCCCTCTGGAGGTCTTGGCGTCGTCCACCTCGCGAGGCTTGGCCCCTCGTGAGGGTCTTGTGTTGTTGATGCTGAAGATGGGCCGTACCAGGCCGTTAATGAAGCCATGCTGTGGGCCGCAGGCAGGCAAGTCTGGGTACCCCGGTTCCCAGGACGCCGACAGGGTCGGCCCCTGACCTTCTACCAGTCGGCAGGTGGCCACCCGGGTTGCTATGTCCAGCCGGCCGTGTTGGGGGCGGATGGAGATCTGGCAGGGCTGAGGGGCGACAGCCGGCCCGATGTTTTGAAATGGTGATTGGGCTTGATCCGGATCCTGATGCCTACCCGGGGGTCGTCCCCTCGACAGTAGTCCCCGAAGCTGTAAAGGTCCACCGGCTCCGAGCTGGAGGGGGGCCTTTGCAGCTTTCCTCCCAGCGAAACCGGCGGGCGACGAGGCGCTCAAACTCAGCCGTGTGTGATCCGTCGGCCGAGTTGGGTCGCCCAGCCGGATCGAGTAGCGGGAACTCCTGCCGGTCAAGCCGGCATGTCGACTCACGCCCGCCGTAGTCCGAAGGATTGCCACGTGCAGTCCAGCAGTGGGCGCGGCCCTGCCAGGCCACGCGCACGATGGGATGCGATGGCTGGCCGAGCCTCGTGGGGCCGCGCCCTCGGCCCACGCGCAGGATTCATTGCGGCAACGCCCGACGGTCAGGCTTCTCCATGTAGTTAATGTGTGCGCGACTACGCCCGTCGATTGCGGGGGAGGGGGAATCATGGGCACAAACAATCCCACTCCCCTACGTTCTCTTGTGGGTTTAAAAGAGGGGAGAAGGGGAGCGGCCGGAGCACTCTCGCCCCTGCTTTCATCCCCTTCCTCGTCTCTTCCTCTTCTTGCCTCCAAAGTACGAGCGAGCGGAGCCCTGCCGCCGGAGCATTTGCTCGAGCCACCACCGCGTCGCGCCGGCAATACGCGGAGGCGTTGGTCTTCTTCTACCCCTTCTTGTCTCGCCGCCGCGACCGCGCTCTCCCCGAGCCCGACGATGCCATCGCCCAAGGGCTCTTGGGAGGGGTCCGATGTGAGCGAGAGTGACATCACCTACCTCCGTTATACGCGGAGGATGGCACCAGAGACGAAGGTGGAGGCGCGTGTGCCGGCGGGGAGCTGTCACCGAAGCCGCGGGAGGGCGAGGTGGTGGTCTTCTACACCCACTTTTCCCATGGGTTCGGCCTTCACGCGAGAGACTTTTATCAGTGCTTCCTCGACTTCTTCGGCCTGCAGCCGCACCATTTGGGGGTGAACGCCATTCTGTAGCTCGCGGCCTTCGCCGCGTGTTGGGAGGGCTACCTTGGGCTACTGCCATACACCGAGCTTTGGTGCCGGCTCTTCTATCTGAAGCTGCAGCGGGCGGCGGCCGGTGTCATGTCCATCTGCAGGGTGGCAGTGGTGGTCAGCCGGCTGAACGGCCCCTTTCCCAAGCTCCCACTTGAGGACTCTCCCAAGAAATGGCAGAAATCATTCTTCGATGTGAAGAACATCAACCCGGAGGTGGACATGATCAATCTGCCCCCCTTCATTGATACGACACCGGTCGAGAAGCAGAATTGGGGCCATGACCCCAAGAGCCCATCGGGGAAGATCATGAACGTCTGCGCCCAGATCCAGGTGATGACGAACCATGAGGGGCTGGTCCAGGCAGATCTCATAGCCGCCTTCATCGCCCGCCGGGTGCTGCCGTTACAGCTCCGACCACACCGGATCTGCGACATGGGCGGCCGGCATGACCCCTACCGGATGTCGGAGAAGGTGCTATCGAAGGCCAGGATCACCCAGCGTGTTAACAACATCACTAAGGCCGGGCTCAGCGAGACGGAGTGGCGCTTCGGGAAGGAGCCATACAACCGGCGGAACCCCGCACCCGCGGTGAGTCTCTGGTTTCTCTTCTTTGCCACCACTTCTCTTTTCCTGCGCCCTGACGCAACGGGCCGGCCGCAGCTCTTCTTGAGCTAGAAGGCCACCGACGGGCTGAATCCCCAGGACCCGCATCTAGACCTGCCCCACTCGGATGAGGAGGAGGCCAGAGACGAGGACGACAACAGGAACGACGCGCGCCTCGAGGGCGCTGAAGCGGGCGGGTCCAACCGAGCCAGTAAGTCTCTAACCCCAGATCCTTTGTGTTCATGGACGGACAACGAGGATGATGTGAGCGGCGCCATGGTGCAGCGCCTTCAGTCGTAGGAGCGGACGCCAGCGTCGCCCCCTGGAAGAGGCTGTGGAAGACGGCCGGGGCCGGGTCGTCTGGTAGTTCGGTGGGTGCCGGGCGGTGGCACGGGAGGGAGCGGTGGAGCAACCGGTGGGCAAATGCTCGGCCATGGCACATCCGGCGCGCGAGAAGAGCACCGTCAGGAAAAGGCACCGGCTCACCCCATCGGTGGGCCCGAGACAGGCAGTTCCTACGGTTGACGGGTAAGTGATTCCATTGTTTGGGTTGTTGTCGTTTTTTCTTCCCTCTTACTCCCACCGCGCATCACATAGGGTCCCCCTCGAGCTGACGGAGGCGGCTGGCCCGAATGCTCCCGGCGGCGGAGGGAACTAGCCGACCAGGGCCACCGAGGGGGAGATCATGATTCGGCAGTCCGGCACGGGGCACGCGGAGGCGGAGCGCGCTGCATGGGGCGACATGGCAGAGCTGAGAAGGAGCTGACGGAGGCCTCGGCTGTGGCGTGGCAGACTGCCGCGGAGGCGCGGAGGAGGACCGCCGAAGATTTGGGATGGCCGGCTTGGGCGGAGGACTCGTCGCCGCCGTCACCACCCCGAGAGAACCGCACGAAGTCGTGGCACGACCCGGCCCGTCGGACGAAGGCTGACACTCGTGCGAGGCGGATGACTCCTAGACGGACGTCAACGAAATCATCATTGCAGACTCACCGCCGGCCGCCGACCCGGCCCCCAGGGGCGGGCACGAGGACGGCGGGGGCCGTGCGTCGGAGACCGCGCCAGTCGGCGGAGCAGCGCCGCCGCCGAGCGCGAATGCCGCACCTACGAGTTCCGATGCCATGGTGGTCGTTCGGCCGCAGGCCACCGGGAGCATCGAGCCGCGGCCGACTATGAGTGGGTCCAGCGTCGGGTCCGCGACTTGGACACAGATGCAGAGGACCTGGGCGAGCGGCAGCGAGGCCGCGAGCGGGTCGCGCAACGGCGAGCTGGACGGGGCGGCGAACACCCTGCGCCTTCAACTCACCGGCAGACGCAAACGCTTGTAGGACTTCGTCCAGGAGGAGCAGGAGCAGGCGCTGCAGCTGGAACAAGCCATCGCGGTGAGTCTCTTCCATTTCTGCAGCTTGATTTCTTTGACTGGTTTTGTCGCTCTCCAGTGGGGGTGCGTCAGCGCACCCAATGGGTGTAGCCCCCGAGGCCCGAGCTGGCTGCATAGCAGGCGGGCCAGGCCTCTTCGCGCGTTCCTCTTTCTGAAGTCTTCTTTCCTTGCAGCACCTGTACGACTTGAGGGCGGCGGCGTACAATCGTCTCTTGGAGCGGTACCACGAGGACAAGTCCTAGCTTGCCGCCAAGGAGGAGGAGATGCGCCAGGCCCAAGGTACTGCTTGCCGGCTTCCAGTGGGGGCGCGCTAGTGCACCCACTGGGTGTAGCCCCCAAGATTCGGGCAGGCTGCACAGCAGCCGGGCCGAATCTTACTAGTTGCTCTTCCTTTCCGTCATTCTGCTGCTAATCAGGAACTTCGTCACGCAGTCGCCACGGCCGAGGTGCCGAATCTCTGGATCCAGCTGGTCCGAGCCGGTCATCAACACGACCAGGCTGTTGCAGGCCGCAACCGGCTCCAGGCGGAAGTGACCGAGTTGACGGCAAAATAGGACCGGATAGCGGCTGCCCACCAGGCGGAGCTGAGCCGGCTGGCGGAGGAGTACGGCAAGGCGGTTGCTCAGAAGGATGAGCAGCTGGCGAAGGCTGCCGAGGAGCTCGCCCAACTCAAGGTGGATTACGAAGGCCGTGCCAATGCCTGGTCCCGGCGGGAGCATGGGATACTGGCGGAGGTGCAGTATATTGACGAGATCTTCACCCGTAAGCATTTTGCCTCTTCTCTTGTTTTTCTTTGTCGTCCTGCGACGATGCTGGATAGCTTCTCGTTTTTTCTTTGTTTGACTCCCCCCTTTCCTTCGTTAGGGGTCTTTCCTGAGATGCAGGAGGTGGCCGAGGCAGCCGTGAATGCCCACCAGGCTGATTAGCCGATGGCAGGAGCCGAGACCGGCGAGGACGCCGCCTGGACGTTCTCGGAGTTTGGCATCGCGGCCAAGGTCCATCTGGAGGTGGTGAAGGAGGGCCTGATCCGGCTAATCGAGGTTGGCCTATCGATGACGAGCGCCCTTTGGCCGAGAGCGGTGTGATAACCCACAATTATAGGGGGTCGCAACAGTTTTCGAGGGTAGAGTATTCAACCCAAATTTATTGATTCGACACAAGGGAGCCAAAGAATATTCACGAGTATTAGCAGCTGAGTTGTCAATTCAACCACACCTGAAAGACTTAATATCTGCAGCAAAGTATTTAGTAACAAAGTAATATCGAAGTAACGGTAACGGTGGCAAAGGTAACAGTAGCAGTTTTATAGTGATTGTAACGGCAGTAGCAACGAAAGTAACTTAGCAAAGATCAATATGTGAAAAGCTCGTAGGCATCGGATCGGCAATGATAATTGTGTTGGATAATATTCATCATGTAGCAGTCATAACCTAGGGTGACACAGAACTAGCTCCAATTCATCAATATAATGTAGGCATGCATTCCATATATAGTCATACGTGCTTATGGAAAAGAACTTGCATGACATCTTTTGTCCTACCCTCCCATGGCAGCGGGGTCCTAATGGAAACTAAGGGATATTAAGGCCTCCTTTTAATAGAGAACCGGACCAAAGCATTAGCACTTAGTGAATACATGAACTCCTCAAACTACGGTAATCACCGAAAAGAATCCCAATTATTATCACCTTGGGGTATGCGGATCTTAACTCATAATAGGTGTCTACAACTTGCAAGATAGGATCAAGAACACAAATATATTCATGAAAACATAATAGGTTCAGATCTGAAATCATGGCACTCGGGCCCTAGTGACAAGCATTAAGCATAGCAAAGTCATAGCAACATCAATCTCAGAACATAGTGGATACTTGGGATCAAACCCTAACTAAACTAACTTGATTACATGATAAATCTAATCCAACCCATCACCGTCCAGCAAGCCTACGATGAAATTACTCACTCCCGGCAGTGAGCATCATGAAATTGGTGATGGAGGAAGGTTGATGATGATGATGGCGACGAATCCCCCTCTCCGGAGCCCCGAACGGACTCCAGATCAGCCCTCCCAATGAAGAACAGGAGGCGGTGGCGGCTCTGTGTCATAAAATGCGATGAATCCTTCTCTCTGATTTTTTTTCTCCCTGAATAGGGTTATATAGAGTTGGAGTTGAGGTCGGAGGAGGTCCAGGGGCCCACAAGCCCTGTAGGCACGCCCTAGGGGGGGCACCCTCCAGGCTTGTGGCCTCTGGGTGGACCCCCTCTGGTTAATTCTTGCGCCAGTATTTTTATATATTCCAAAAATATTCTCCGTAAATTTTCAGGTCAATCCAAGAACTTTGATTTCTGCACAAAAATAACACCATAGCAATTCTGCTGAAAACAGCGTCAGTCCGGGTTAGTTCCATTCAAATCATGCAAATTAGAGTCGAAAACAAGGGCAAAAGAGTTTGGAAAAGTAGATACGATGGAGACGTATCAACTCCCCCAAGCTTAATCCATTGCTTGTCTTCAAGCAATTCAGTTGACAAACTGAAAGTGACAAAGAAAAACTTTTACAAACTCTGTTTGATCTTGTTGTGGAAAATATGTATAGCCAGTATTCAGGTTTTCAGCAAAGATTATGAGCTAACCATATTCGCAATAACATTTAGGTCTCACATTTACTCATATCAATGGCATAATCAACTAGCGATCAATAATAAATCTCGGATGACAACACTTTCTCAAAGCAATCATGATATAATATGACAAAATGGTATCTCGCTAGCCCTTTCTGAGACCACAAAACATAAATGCAGACAACCCCTGAAGATCAAGGACTGACTAGACATTATAATTCATGGCAAAAGAGATCGAGTCACACTCATACTCAAGATCAATTAATAACAAAGCATACAAATGACGGTGGTGTCGTGGGAGTAAGTCTGACAGTAAGAATAGGGGGTACGTAGGAGGAGGCAGGATCCTAGCTGCGGTGAGGTTGTGCACGCAAGATGTACGAATTCAGACCCTTCTTGGAGGAAGTAACAGCCCTACATCTCGGTGCCCGGAGGCTTGGTCGACTGGATTATGCGTGAGAGTTACAGGGGGTGCGAACCCTTGTGCCAGTGGAGGGGTGGCTTATATAGAGTGCGCCAGGACCCCAGCCGTCCCACGTTACACAGAGTTCAATATACATTAAGGCAGGGCATTACTGGTAACGCTAGCTATAAAGAGCTATAAATGGTCTTTAAGACTACAGAGTGAACGCCTGACCGTTGCCATCCTGAGTGACTTTAGGTCTTCCGTACTCCGAGTGGTTTCTTGTATGGTCGAGTGACTTCATCCTGGTCTAATGGAATTGGGGTATCCGAGTGAAATAACTGGTCGAGTGGATTGCACTCCAAGGTGACTTCAGTAGGTATCTTCTGTTGCATTTTGAATGTCTTTGATTCTAGGGCAGTGTCCTTGGGTAGGGTGTCTAGGTCGGGCCTATGACCCTACCCTAGGTACATGTCATCGTCATTAGCCCCCGAATGGATTGAGGTCTGAGTGAAGAAAGAGCTTAAGTTGACTCCGACTCGATTCCATGCTTCGGAGGTATTTCATCCGAGTCTGTGAATCATGTTGAAGCTTCAATCTGGTTTCAGTCGCCTTGGTCCATTCAGAGGCCATCGTCGAGTGAACTATGCTGACAATCTTCGAGTGTCGACATGGAACGAAATCTTCAGTGCGATTGGTTGCTCTGCAGTCCCCGGACCTCACGGGATTCGAAATTTCGGGGAAGCACGCGGGACGGAGCGTGCCACAGTAATTGGAGTGGTTAGATAGGGACACCTCGATTTTCGTGCCGCCTTTTTCGCCACGTATCGGGCGCGCGACTGTTGCGGGATTTGACAGGATCGCTCGGGCCCACAAGTCAGCCACTCGGAAGCAGGCCCATAAAAGGCGTCGAGGCCGTTGTGTTTGCACAGTGCGCCTTACTCCCCTTCTCCTTCCTCTGCTTCTCCACCGCGTCCCCCTCCACTCTTGATGCTGCCGCTCCGCCCGTGCGTGGTCCGCCGCAATGGGAAAGGACAAGATGGCGGCCCTGGAGCGCGCGAAGAAGGCGACGGCGATGGCGAAGGGCAAGAAGACGAGTCGGGGATCGTCGTCGAGGTCCGGTCTGCCGCCTGGTTGGATCCAGGGAGATTGGATTCGATCTACGATCCAGAAGGAAGATTTGGAAGACCTGGCCGACGCGGGCTTGATTGCCCACGGATCTTGGAGGTTGCCGGGGAACGAGACCGAGCCTCAGCCGCAAGAGGGTGAGTGCGTCCTCCTCGCAACTCATGTTGACCGTGGTTTCACTCTGCCTCCGCATCCTTTTTTCCGGGGTTTCTTGAGCTTTTCTGGTGCCCAACTTCATCATTTCTCTCCCAACACCATCACATATCTCGCTGCGTATGTCTCTCTATGTGAAAACTTCTTGGGCTGTCGACCGCGCTGGGGCTTATTCAAACACATCTTTACTTGCCGTTCCCAAACTGTGAAGAAGGCAAATCCGACTGACGCAAAGACGCACGTGATCCAAATGTGCGGGGGTTTAGGGATTCAGATGAGGGGTAGGAGTACTTTTCCTTCTATGACTCTTCCCGAGTCAGTTAGGGGGTGGCAGTCGACCTGGTTCTATTGCCGAGATATTCCGACCCCTGGTCAGTTGACTGGCCTTCCCACCTTCACCATGGAGCGAGTCCGCCAACCCTCTTCATTGACCGTGACTCCAGCAGAGAAAGTAGAGGTGCCCATGCTAGTCGACCGGGTAGTTCAATTGGTCCGTGATGGTGTGACCGGCATGGATTTGTTGGAGGTGTTTCTCAGTCGACGCATCCAGCCTCTCCAAGCCCGCGATCATCCAATGTGGATGTACTCGGGCGCTAACGACACCGCTCGGGTCCTTGAGGAGACGGTGGCACAGTGGCTGCGGAGCATCACGGGAAACAAAGACAACCCTAGGGGGTCCAGAAGAGTTGCACCACTCGACGCCAACAATGAGCCAGACAAGGTCTGACCTTTGTTACCGAGTGCTTTTCTATTCTGATTTGCAACTGTCCTTGAATTCGATGGACGCTTGTTTAACTCCCTGCCTTGCAGATTTATACTGAGATGTACTCGATGCCAAACGGGGAGCAAGTCCAGGAGGAAACGGAGAGTGCAGGCGAGAGTGGTGACAGGCAATCCCCCGACGATGATGAAGACGACAGTGATGACTCGGACGATAGTGAGGAAGTTGACTCACCACCTCGCTTGGAACGCCGATCCAAACAGTCTCAAGATCCTGCGAGCGGTCGTGGAAAGGCAGCTCCTCCAAGCACACAAACGCAAAAACGCACTCGGACTTCGACTCCGGAGCCGTCTGAAAAGGCTGCCAAGTAGCCCAAGGTCATCCCTTCAAAGCCTCAGAAGGCTTTGCCCAAGATCAAGGTGGATGTTCCCGTCACTTCTGTGTAAGTGTTTTGCTTTCCCTCTTCGCTTTGCTTGGGAACTTCTACGTTATTGTCGACTCGTTCTCTTGCTTGACCGAGTGAATTCTGAAACTTTCAGCGCTGCTACTTCTGGGACCTCCATGGACATTTACAAGGATCAAGATGATGAGGAGACTGAAGACGCGGTCACTTCCAAAGCGGGTACAACTCTACCATCTTGTCCTCATTTTGTCAATTGTACTGTTGGTCGACTGAACTCTTACGGTCGAGTCTTTTGCAGCACCACCAAATGTCATTGAACTTCCAGACGACGACGATCATGAAGATGTGCCTCAGAAGACCACGAGAAGAAAAGGCAGGACTTCGAGCAGGAGGGTGCCTGCCAGCAAGGTACCTCAGTCGACATCAGCGCCAGAACCAGTGATCCAGCAGTCCGGAGATCCAATTCGGGCTTCTGTTTCTTTTGCCGATCCTATGTCGACTGATCGTCCTTCGGCGTCGACCGCCCAAGTCCCTGCTCCGTCTGTGCAACTCCATGCCTCAGATCCTCTGGTTGCTTCGACTGTTCTGCCAAGTCCACTCTTTGTTACCCATCATGTCCCAGAGGACCAAGTGAGCGCTGCTAAGGAAGCTATACGCCAAGAAGGCCTTATGATGGAGCAAATGAAGGTGGTGCACGAGGCTAGCAAGGTTGCCTACGATGCCAGCTCTGCTCTTCAAACCAATGTCCAGGTGAGTTGATTTCCGACTGATCTTTGCTCGGTTAGGGTATGGTACTTGAAAACTGCTGCTTTATTATTCGTAAGATGTCCGTGGATGAGTGTTTTGGAACCTTTAAAGTGCATCTATCATGAGTCTACATCTTGCATCCGTTCATCCACTGGGTGCTTTAACTTTTGCTGTATAGTTCTTCCACTTGAGTCGACTAGGTCGCGTCGAGTGTATCCTTGAATCAGTGGGGGCACGCAGAGTGCACCCACTGGGTGTAGTCCCCGAGACCGCCGTCGAATGTTTGATTCGGCGGGGGTCTTTGTCAAATGTCTCCTTATAGTTCTTCCACTCGGTCCAGACAAGCTGTGTCGAGTGGGATCCGGACCAGTGGGGGCACGCCAAGTGCACCCACTGGGTGTAGTCCCCGAGACCACGGTCGACTGTGGGTAGTCGGCGGTGCTCTGAGAACAAATGTTGCCGCTTTTTTTTTCTCGACTGGACGGACCATGTCGAGTGGAAAGTCGAACCAGTGGGGGCACGACAAGTGCACCCACTGGGTGTAGTCCCCGAGACTACTGTCGAATGTTTGATTCGGCAGTGGTCTTAGAACTCTTTTTGCCATGATGACTTGAACTTGCATCTTATCGCTCGGAAGCAATCAATCTTTGTTCCTGTCGACTGACGTGGCTTATTCGTTGATTACAGAAATCTTGTGAATTCGGGGCCCAGTTTGCTGAATTGAAGAAGAAACAGGCCCAGCTCAATCTCGACCTGGAGCTGGCCAAGGAGAACTTGCAAAAGGCTAAGGATGAAGCAGCTGCCATGGGAGGTAATAACTTGCCGACTGTTCGCCTTGCCATCTTTTCTTTTCGCCCTTTGAACCGAGTGACTCCACTCGAACAGATGTGCGTAGTGAAAACAGACAACTCCAAGCTCGTCTGAAGAATGTTATTTCTTTAGACAAAATGAAGCAGGCTCTGGAGCAGAAGGACCTCAACCTTGCAGCAGCACAGAAGACGGCGCGGGAGAAAACTGAACTTGCCGACAAGAAGCTGGCTTCAGTCGGCAAGTTAAAAGAAGAAAACACCAAACTGAAGACTGCCATTGACGAAGCCAACAAAGAAGTCGTGCAGCTGAAGAAGGACAAGGTGGCCTTGACCGACAAAGTTGGAGATCTCACTCGGAGGAGGGACGAATTGGAGACCTATCTGGGAGGACTTGCCAAGAAAATGTTCCTTATGCTTGAAGGTACTTTCCCTTTTCCGACTGATTTGCAACTGTCGACTCATCATGCAACTGTCGACTCATCATTTCTTTGTGTGTGCAGAGTTCTGTCAAAACTTCGAGGAAGAGACTGGGCGGATTGAGACGAATCTAGATCCCATTAACTCCCCTGTCAAGGACGAAGCTGCGATGAACGTGCTGCAACTGGAATCTCGCCTCGCCGGCGTTATGGACTATCTTGCACGACTGAAGGTGCGGTGTCGTAGATTGACACGGAGCTCTGGCCAGGTGTGACATTCCAGAATGACCTTGAGTCTCTGATGACTCGACTTAATGAAATCCCCGGTCGAGTACAGGCGTGGAAGAAGTCATCTGCTCGGTGTGGCGCTGATGTGGCTCTGTCTCTTGTCCGCGTTCATTGCAAGGAAGTTAAAGAAGAGAAGCTGGCAGCTCTCAAGGTCGCCAATACCAAGAAGCTTCAATTCCAGTCCTTCATGGAGACTTTCATCGACGCTGCTACTCGTATTGCTGATGGGATCGACATGGATGAGTTCGTCGAGCCAGCTAGCCCTCCTCTTGCGGAGTGAACAAACTTTATGCCTTGAATTTATTTGCCTCGGAATGCCGAGTGATTTTTTAACCGTTAAACTCTTTCAGGCCTGAGGCCTGAGCACTTCCGTTCGCGGTTCTGAACCTTGCTGGATTTATCTGAACTTGGTTTTTCTTTGAATATGGTTTCTTTGTCTTTACCACTTTCAAGTCTCTTCACTCCGAGTGAAACTTGACTCTTCACTCGGAATAGACGTTGTACTTGTGGTGCAGCTCCAACGAGAGGGTTGTGCGTTGTATTTGTGGCGCAGCTCGGAGCGTGTGGCCAAGTTTCCGAGTGAGGGGGTTGCTCTTCACTCGGAATTTGTTTTGTAACTTAGGCGAGTACGGGGTCGCAGCTAAGCCCGCGAGTGGGAGGATTGCTCTCCACTCGGAGTATGTTTTAACTTAGGCGAGTACGGGATCGCAGCTAAGCCCCCGAGTGGGAGGATTGCTCTCCACTCGGAGTGTGTTTGAAACTTAGGCGAATCGGGTTCGCGGCTAATCCCCCGAGTGAAAGGGTTGCTCTTCACTCGGAGTGTTTTTTGAATTTAGGCGAATCGGGTTCGCAGCTAAGCCCCCGAGTGAGAGGGTTGCTCTTCACTCGAAGTATGTTTTAACTTAGGTGAGTATGGGGTCGCAGCTAAGCCCCACTCGGTTCGCGGCTAAGCCCCCGAGTGAGAGGGTTGCTCTTCACTCGGAGTGTTTTTTGAATTTAGGCGAATCGGGTTCGCAGCTAAGCCCCTGAGTGAGAGGGTTGCTCTTCACTCGGAGTGTTTCTTGAACCTAGGCAAATCGGGTTCGCAACTAAGCCCCCGAGTGAGAGGGTTGCTCTTCACTCAGAGTGTGTTTGAAACTTAGACGAATCGGGTTCGCGGCTAAGCCCCCGAGTGAGAGGGTTGCTCCTCACTCGGAGTGTTTTTTTAATTTAGGCGAATCGGGTTCGCAGCTAAGCCCCCGAGTGAGAGGGTTGCTCTTCACTCGGAGTGTTTTTTGAACTTAGGCGAATCGGGTTCGCAGCTAAGCCCCCGAGTGAGAGGGTTGCTCTTCACTCGGAGTCTGTTTTAACTTAGGCGAGTACGGGGTCGCAGCTAAGCCCCCGAGTGAGAGGGTTGCTCTTCACTCGGAGTGTTTTTTTAACTTAGGCGAATCGGGTTCGGTTGCTCTTCACTCGGAGTGTTTTTTTAACTTAGGCGAATCGGGTTCGCAGCTAAGCCCCCAAGTGAGAGGGTTGCTCTTCACTCGGAGTGTTTTTTGAACTTAGGCGAATCGGGTTCGCAGCTAAGCCCCCGAGTGAGAGGGTTGCTCTTCACTCAGGGTATGTTTTAACTTAGGCGAGTACGGGGTCGCAGCTAAGCCCCCGAGTGGGAGGATTGCTCTCCACTCGGAGTGTTTTTTAAACTTAGGCAAATCTGGTTCGTGGCTAAGCCACCCACTGGGGGATTTGAACACATATGCTTAAGGGAACACAATCATTAAGATACTGCAAAAATCTTGTCTTTGATAAGCAAACTAAAGGATTCTTATTACAACTCGTCGATCCGAGTGCTTAGGTATAAAAATGGCAGAGCAGGTCCGCATTCCACGAGCGTGGCTCGTCTTCTTTCTTGGCTACGTTGTAGAGGTGATACGCCCCATTGTGGAGTACCTTGGTGATGATGAAGGGGCCTTCCCAGGCCAGAGCAAGCTTGTGAGGTCGCTTCTAGTGTACTCGGAGCACAAGGTCTCCTTCTTGAAACGCTCGACCTCTGACGTTTCTGGCGTGGAATCGTCGTAGATCTTGTTGATAGATGGTCGACCGGATCAGATCCATCTCTCGTTCTTCCTCTAGGAGGTCAACTGCGTCTTGGCGTGCTTGTTCCGCTTCAGCTTCTGAGAAGAGTTCCACTCGGGGGGCGTTGTGCAGTAAGTCACTCAGAAGCACAGCTTCAGCACCATACACCATGAAGAAGGGAGTTCGGTCAGTCGACCGGTTGGGAGTTGTTCTCAGTCCCCATAGGACGGATGGCAATTCAGTCACCCAAGCCCCAGCAGCATGCTTGAGATCGCGCATCAGTCGGGGTTTCAGCCCTTGTAAGATAAAGCCATTCGCCCTTTCTGCCTATCCATTCGACTGCGGGTGCACAACAGATGCGTAATCGACCCGAGTGCCTTGGGAAGCACAAAACGCTCTGAACTCGTCAGAATCAAAGTTGGAGCCGTTATCTGTGATAATACTGTGAGGGACCCCATATCTGAATATCAGCTCCCTGATAAAACTGATGGCAGTGCTTGAATCAAGATTCTTGATAGGCTTGGCCTCAATCCATTTGGTGAATTTGTCGACTGCCACAAGCAAATGAGTGAAACCACTTCTGCCGGTCTTGAAAGGTCCAACCATATCCAACCCCCAGACTGCAAACGGCCAGACGAGTGGAATGGTCTTCAAGGCAGATGCAGGTTTGTGAGACATGTTTGAGTAAAACTGGCAGCCTTCGCACTTGTCGACTATATCTTTAGCCATCTCATTTGCCCTCGGCCAGTAGAATCCTGCTCGGTATGCTTTGGCCACAATGGTCCGAGAGGACGCATGGTGGCCACAGGTTCCCGAGTGGATCTCATTTAGGATCAATCGACCCTCTTCTGGAGAGATGCAGCGCTGAGCAACTCCGGTAACACTTTCTCTGAAAAGTCGCCCTCCAATAACTGTGAAGGCTTTGGATCGACGAACGATCTGGCGGGCTTCATCCTCATCTTCTGGGAGCTCTTGCCTAAGCAGGTATGCAATATATGGCACCGTCCAATCGGGGGTAATCACCAAAACCTCCATGATCAGGTCGACCACTGCTGGGACTTCAATCTCAGTCGGATTGGTTGAGCTTATCGGTTGCGGGGGCTCCTCTGTAAAAGGATCTTCTTGAACTAACGGGGTGTGGAGATGCTCCAAGAACACATTACTGGGAATTGGTTTCCGAGTGGAACCTATCTTCGCCAGATCATCAGCAGCTTGATTCTTGATTCGGGGTATGTGGTGGAGCTCTAACCCTTCAAACTTCTTCTCCAACTTTCTTACTGCATTGCAATAACCAGTCATAGCTGGGCTTCTGATATCCCACTCCTTCATCACTTGATTGACCACTAAATCTGAGTCGCCGTAGACCATCAGGCGACGGACGCCGAGTGAAATGGCCATACGTAACCCATACAAAAGTGCCTCATATTCAGCTTCATTGTTTGAAGAATCAAAGTGAATCTGGAGGACATAGCTGAGCTTGTCACCTCTTGGGGATACCAAAACCACTCCAGCGCCGGAACCATTCAACATTTTGGACCCATCGAAGAACATAGTCCAATGTTCCGAATGAACCTGAGTCGGTTGCTCTTGCTCAATCCACTCGGCGAGGAAATATGCTATTGCCTGAGACTTGATTGCTTTCTTTGCCTCAAACTTGATATCCAAAGGAAGGAGTTCAATTGCCCACTTGGCCACTCGACCAGTTGCGTCCCGATTGTTCAGAATTTCAGATAATGGGGCGTCGCTGACGACTGAAACCGAGTGGTCTGCAAAGTAATGTGCAACTTTCTTCGTGGTCAAGTAAATCCCATAGACAAGCTTCTGATAATGCGGGTATTTTTGCTTGGATGGAGTTAAAACTTCAGAAATATAGTACACTGGACGTTGAACTTTGTAGGCTTTACCTTCTTCTTCCCGCTCGACCGTGAGCACTGTGCTGACGACCTGTCCAGTGGCTGCAATATATAGCAACAGAGGCTCTTTGCTGACTGGAGCAGCAAGCACCGGCTGGGTGGAAAGCAGGGCTTTGAGCTCTTCAAACGCTGCTTCAGCTTCAGGATTCCACTCGAACTTGTCAGACTTCTTCATCAGTCGATAAAGAGGTAATGCCTTTTCACTGAGTCGTGAGATGAATCGACTTAATGCAGCCAAACAACCAGTAAGCTTCTGAACATCATGCACACGCACGGGGTGTTTCATTCGGATGATTGTGCCAACCTTTTCTGGGTTTGCGTCGATCCCTCGTTCGGAAACGAGGAAACCGAGTAACTTTCCACCTGGAACTTCGAATGTGCACTTTGACGGATTGAGCTTGATATCATATCTTCTTAAGTTGGCAAAGGTTTCAGCGAGGTCAGTCAGTAGGTCGGAACATTTGCGTGACTTGACCACGATGTCATCCATGTAAGCTTCTACGTTCCGACTGACTTGAGTGAGCAAGCACTTCTGAATCATATGCATGAACGTGGCACCAGCATTCTTGAGGCCAAAGGGCATGGTAATATAGCAAAAACACCCGAATGGGGTGATGAAAGCTGTCTTTATTTCGTCGGGTCCATACAGTCGGATCTGATGGTACCCGGAATATGCATCCAAGAAGGACAATCGCTCACACCCCGCAGTCGAGTCGACTATTTGGTCGATGCGGGGCAGAGGGAAGTGATCTTTCGGGCAGGCCCGATTGATATGTTTGAAATCGATACACATATGAAGTGATTTATCTTTCTTGGGGACCATGACAACATTGGCGAGCCACTCGGAGTGGTATATCTCACGGATGAACTCAGCTGCCAGAAGCCGAGCCACCTCCTCGCCAATTGCCTTCCTCTTCTCCACGACGGACCGACGGAGATGCTCTTTGATGGGTTTTGCCTTTGGGTCGACTCACAAACGGTGCTCAGCCAGTCCCCTGGGTACACCCGGCATGTCAGATGGTTTCCATGCGAAGATGTCCCAGCTCTCACGGAGGAACTAGATGAGCGCTTCTTCCTATTTGCTGTCGAGTGTTGTTGAGATGAGAGTCGGAGCAGCATCGGGATCGGTCGGATGGATATGGACAGGCTTTGTTGCACCGACCGACTGAAATGCGGACTCTTAAGCGGGCTTCTTTGCTCGCAACAAATCACTCAGATCTACGTTCTTTTTGTATTCTTCCATTTCTACTGCTGCCATTTGCTCATCAGCAATCTTTGAGCCCTTCTGGAGGCACTCTTCTGCCCTTTGCCGATTCCCTGTGACTGTGATCACACCTCTGGGGCCAGGCATATTCAGCTTGAGGTATACGTAACACGGTCGAGCCATGAAACGAGCATATGCAGGCCGGCCCAGAATCGCATGATAAGCACTGTGGAAATCCACCACCTCGAACGTTAACTTTTCCTTATGGTAATTCTTTGAATCACCGAAAACCACATCAAGAGTGATCTGACCGAGTGAATCGGCTTTCTTTCCTGGAATGACTCCGTGGAATCTCATGTTGCTCTCGCTGAGCTTGGACATCGGAATGCCCATCCCCCGGAGGGTCTCAGCGTACAGAATGTTCAAGCCACTGCCACCATCCATCAGAACCTTGGTCAGTCGGGTGCCCCCAACGACTGGGTCGACCACCAGTGCTTGCTGCCCAGGGGTAGCAACATGCGCTGGGTGATCGGACTGGTCGAATGTAATGGGAGTCTGCGACCACTTTAAATATGTCGTAGTTGCCGGAGCAACCATATTCACTTCACCATTGATAACCTTCAGTTGACTTTTGCTGTCAATGTCAGCAAAAATCACTAAAGTGGCATTGACCTTGGGGTAACCATCATCCTCTTGTTTGTCTTCATCCTTATCAGATTCCTTTTCCTTTTCACTGGGCTGACCCTCTCGGAAGCTCTGAATCAGGAGTCGACACTATCGAGTGGTATGATTGGGGTAAATCAGGTTTCCCTCTTCATCTTTCTTGGTGTGTATGTGACACGGTAAATCAAGCAACTCATTCCCCGCTTGATCTTTCACTTTCTTGGGGATCCAAGGCCCCTTAGGCTTTCCTTTGAACTTCCCTTGGTTCAAAATTGTGGCTTCACCGGGTCCTGCGGGTTCGGCTTTGCGCTTCTACTTCCGACTGGAATTTCCTCCTCCGGCGTCCTGGGCGACTGGTTTATTCTTGCCACTACGGAGTCGGTCTTCTTCCTCGCCGTTAGCGTACCGAGTGGCTATTTCCATCATCTGAGCCAGGGACATGTCTCCTGTCCGACCGAATTTCAGGTTAAGTTCTCGGTACCGAACGCCCTCCTTGAAGGCGCAAACTGCCTGATGCTATGACACATTCTCCACGGTATGATGAAGAATGGTCCATCTCTGGATATAATCTCTCAAAGTTTCATTCGGTTTTTGGACACAATGTTGTAGTTTAGTCAACCCTGCAGGTCGTTTGCAAGTGCCCTCAAACGTCCTGACGAACACTCGGGCCAAATTTTCCCAACAGAAAATACTACCAGGGGCCAACTGATTCAACCAAGCTCTCGCTGAGCCCTCCAGCATCAGGGGGAGGTGCTTCATGGCTACATCATCATTGCCGCCACCAATCTGCACAGCCACTCGGTAATCCTCTAGCCAAGTGTCTGGCTTCGACTCACCGGTGAACTTGCTTACTCCTGTCGCCAACCTGAAGTTGGGTGGAATCTCAGCAGCTCTGATGGCTCTGCTGAAACATTCAGGCCCAGACACGTGAACTCTGCTTCCACTCGGATGATTCCTATCTTGTCCTTCCCTGTGTGCTCGGCCTCTGTCGACCAAACCTTGCACGAGAAGTGATCTTGCATCAAACCCAGGCTCTCTTGGGTCGACCGAAGCTCTCCGATCATCACCATACAAGCGCATATCATCATGCCGCCGAGGCGCGTATGATCCGCCTCTCGGAGAGGGGGTAGGCACTCGACGGTTGTCATCACGGCCGTACCGATGATCGTACTGTCCGTGGCCTCGGCCCAGATACTGGTCCTGGCGGTGCCCACGATCTTCGCACTGCTGAGGTGATCTTGGGCTGTGAGCCGACTGAATAGTGTCTGCGACCGTAGATCTGCTATGGATCCTGTCACGCGACTGAGAAATGACAGAGTTTTGCTCACCTGCTACCCAGAGCAGCGCTTGAATCTGCATCAAACCTCTTCCAGCCTCTGATTGGGATGGCTGAATCGACTCTGCTATACGGGCCACAGCTGTAAGATTCTAGATCGGAGTGCGTTATACCTGGGGCTCAGGAGGAAACAACTGTCATTGCCGTCGACTGGATTCGGGGATCTGACGGCAAGCTCGTTCGTCGAGTGAATGTTGGAGATTTTCCAGTCACGCGCGCTCAGCCAAGGTGGCTAGACGCGCACCTTCCAAGGCCCGAGCCTCGGAGGTCTCCCCAATGATGGGGGTGTGGAGGGCCTCCATATTGCGATGATGCAGCTCGTCCCTCTGCTCCGAAGTGAGGGCTTCAGGACGATATTCTTCATGACCATGCGACGAGCCGCCGCCGCCATCGCCGCCGCCATCGCGACGGAAGCCAGGCGGGCCACGCGGCATATCGACCATCAGGACTTCCGCCGCAGGGTCACTGCTTCCGCACTCGGACAGAGTCTCGGCGGAACTAGTCGACAGGTCGAATAGTCCGTAGGGAGATTCGTCGGGCTCAATTGCCATGATTTGTGGGGTGGCTGACTGGCGGGCCACCGCATGCTTCACCCACCGCTGAAGCCGCGATCGACCAGATCGCTTGCGACGGCGAACAGTGGGGAGCGAGGATGCCGCGGGAGCCGACCGATACTGGGTCGACGGCTGCCGCAGAAGGACGCCGCGAGCACATGCGCAAAAGTGCGTCGCCCCGCGGACGGGGAGCGTCTCGACGTCGAGGGGGGCCTCCTGGAGCCAGGCGGAGTCGTCGGCGATGAGAACGAGCGCGCCGAGACGGATCTCGTGGCCCTCAGCCAAACCACCGCCAGAAACCATGTTGATGGAGATCGGAAAAACTGCAACCTCACTGGAAGTCGCTAAAACACCTGCCCCATGGTGGGCGCCAACTGTCGTGGGAGTAAGTCTGACAGTAAGAATAGGGGGTACGTAGGAGGAGGCAGGATCCTAGCTGCGGTGAGGTTGTGCACGCAAGATGTACGAGTCCAGGCCCTTCTCGGAGGAAGTAATAGCCCTACGTCTCGGTGCCCGGAGGCTTGGTCGACTGGATTATGCGTGAGAGTTACAGGGGTGCGAACCCTTGTGCCAGTGGAGGGGGTGGCTTATATAGAGTGCGCCAGGACCCCAGCCGTCCCACGTTACACAGAGTTCAATATACATTAAGGTAGGGCGTTACTGGTAACGCTAGCTATAAAGAGCTATAAATGATCTTTAAGACTACAGAGTGAACGCCTGACCGTTGCCATCCTGAGTGACTTTAGGTCTTCCGTACTCCGAGTGGTTTCTTGTATGTTCGAGTGACTTCATCCTGGTCTAATGGAATTGGGGTATCCGAGTGAAATAACTGGTTGAGTGGATTGCACTCCAAGGTGACTTCAGTCGGTATCTTCTGTTGCATTTTGAATGTCTTTGACTCTACGATAGTGTCCTTGGGTAGGGTGTCTAGGTCGAGTCTATGACCCTACCCTAGGTACATGTCATCGTCAGGTGGTGCTCTCTAGCTGGTGCCTTTTATAAGAAGATGATGACTCAACAATAAAAGTAAATAGATAGGCCCTTCACAGAGGGAAGCAGGGATTTGCAGAGGTGCCAGAGCTCGGAGCTTTTAAAATAGAGATAAATATAATTTTGAGCGCTATGCTTTTATTGTCAACATAACAACCAAGAGATCTCACTATCTTCCATGCTAGATACATTATAGGCGGTTCCCAAACAGAATGGTAAAGTTTTTACTCCCCCTCCACCAACAATCACACTCCACGGCTAGCCGAATCCACGGGTACCGTCCATACCAACAACAGTCTTGGGGGAGTTTTGTTTTATGTTTATATTTTGATTTGATTTTGAGCATGGAACTGGGCATCCCGAATACCAGCCACTTTCTCGTGAATGACAAGTGAATAAACACTAATTGTGAGAATAACCCACCTAGCATGGAAGATACTGACAGCCCCCAGTCGCTACATGAGTGATTCGGGCATACAAAACAGATTATTATTTGAAGGTTTAGAGTTTGACACATGCAAATTTACTTGGAACGGCAGGTAAATACCACATATAGGTAGGTATGGTGGACTCATATGGAACAACTTTGGGTTTAAGGAAGTGGATGCACAAGCAGTATTCCCGCTTAGTACAAGTGAAGGCTAGCAAAAGATTGAGGAGCGACCAACTAGAGAGCGACAACGGTCATAAACATGCATTGAGATTAACCAACATTGAATGCAAGCATAAGTAGGGTATAAATCACCATGAACATAAATATCATGGAGGCTATGTTGATTTTGATTCAACTACATGCGTGAACATGTGCCAAGTCAAGCCACTTAAATCATTCAAAGGAGGATACCATCCTATCATACTACATCATAACCATTTTAAATTGCATGTTGGCACACAAGACAAACCATTATCCACTCCTAGCTAATTAAGCATGGCATGAGCAACTATAATCTCTAATTGTCATTGCAAACATGTTTCATTCATAATAGGCTGAATCAGGAACGATGAGCTAATCATATTTACAAAAACAAAATAGGTCAAGTTCAGACCAGCTTTTCTCCATCTCAATCATTCCATCGTATATCATCATTATTGCCTTTCACTTTCACAACCGAACGGTGTGAATAATAATAAGAGTGCACGTGCATTGGACTAAGCTGGAATCTGCAAACATTTATTCAAAGGAGAAGACAAGGTAATATGGGCTCTTTGTTATATCAACAATAATGCATATGAGAGCCACTCAACATTTTCATCGTGGTCTTCTCCTTCCGACCCAAAGAAAAGAAAAAGAATTTCAAAGAAACACACTGAAATATATATTTTTTGAAGTTTTTGTTTTTCTGAAGAAAGTAAAACAAAAATGAGAAAAACTATTTACACGGGAAAGCTCCCAACAAGCAAAAGAAGAACGAGAAATCTTTTTGGGTTTTCTTTTAATACTGCTACTAAATAAACTAGAAATAAAAACTAAAAAGAAGCGAGAACTAATTTTTTTGGATTTTCTCAATGTTTTTCAAACACACAAAAAGAAAGCAAGAGAAATAAACTAACGTGGATAATACAATGAAAAAGTATGAACACAGACAACTGAAATGAGTGTGTGAAACATGAATGTAATGTCGGTGAGAATTACGTACTCCCCCATGCTCAGGCCTTTGGCCTGAGTTGGTCTAGGGCCACGGCTGGCCATGGTAAAATCCAGGGTTGTAGTTGGGGTTGTACTCGATTGCAGCTGCTACCGCCTGGCGAGCTGCCTCATGGAGGCGAGAGGTCTCCCTCGCTCTCTCGTACTCGGCCGCCTCCTCTCTGGTTATAAAGTATTTTCATTTTACCTGAGGGTCAAAGAAAGCAGAAGCGGGAAGGGTAATATAGACAGCGTGCTGTCTGTCAAAGATTAGTCTGTACTGAAAAGGCAACTCGCCCCTCTCAAGAAACTGGTAACATTCCATAGCATCATAATCAAGGTAAGCAGGTGGTAAACGAACATCATTTTCTTTAATTGGAACCCCAAGATACTGAGCTAAACGAGTGGCATAAATTCAACCAAAGAAATCTCCATCTTGAGCATTATTATGTAATCGACATGCAATGATAGCCCCTAAATTAAATCGTTTATCATTCATTACTGTGCTCTTAAGAACAATGAGATTGAAGGCGCAAAGGTGGCTATGATCATGTTTACCATTAATGCATCTACCTATGAAGAGAGCAAAGTAATGTAAAGCAGGAAAGTGAATGCTCCCTATGGTAGCTTGTGTTATGGTTCTGGTTTCTCCTACAGTAATGCTAGCAAGGAACTCAGAACAATCAGACTTACGAGGTTCAGTACAAATGCCCCATTGTGGAATTTTGCATGCATCATTAAAATCTTCTAGGTCCATAGTAAATGATTTATCATAAAGATCAAATAAAACAGAATGTGTATTGCGCTGGACAGAATACTTAAATCTCCTCACAAAGGAATCGGTAAGGTTGTAGTACTGAGGACACTTATCTGACACAAAGTCCGTCAGCTCGGCGTTATGCACGTACGCATAGAATTCATCCTTGAAACCGGCACGAGTCATGAAATGATCCGACGGCCATGCACAAGGTTGCACTGAAGCTTCCCTTGGTGGTTCGAGATCCGGCTCACGTATCACGGGCCTTGGGGATTTCTTCTCCGAGGAACCGCCTTGGAATACTTTCCTCAACATTTTCTTTTTCTGAAAAATTTCTGAAATTTTTAGTGACTCAAAATAAAAGTGAAGCTCAAGAACAAGGTCACCACAGCAGCAAAAATTTGCAATATATAAAGCACTATAGCAAAAACTAATTGGACCATTGGAGGAGTCACATACCGATGAACAATCCCCCGAAACAGTTTCGGAAACGGAGTTCTGAGCAAGGAGATCGAAAATGGCAGCAAAATGAGCAAGAACACGGGTTTGAGCAATGGTGGGATTTTTTCTGGAGGAAGATGAAGTGGATGGGTGCTGGCATAAGTGAGGGGGAACCCACGTGGGACCCACAAGCCCTGTAGGCGTGCCCAGGGTGGTGGGCGCGCCCTGTGCGCTTGTGGCCCACTGGTGCACCTCCCTGAGGTGTTTTCAGTGCCAAAAAATGCTTAAATATTCTAGAAAAATCATACAAAATTTTCAGGGCATTTGGAGAACTTTTATTTTCTGGTCATTTTTTTATTGCACGGATAATTCAGAAAAGAGACAAATAATAGTATTTTTTCTTTATTTACTCTAAATATCAGAAAGTAAAAAGTATGTACAAAGAGTTGTGTTTACTAAATTCATCCATCTCATGCCCGTCAAAAGGAATCCATTAACAAGGTTGATCAAGTCTTATTAACAAACTTCTTCCGAATGACATGAAACTGGAGAACCTTCGTATAACACTAAGTTACCTCAACGGGGATATGCATGTCCCCAACAATAAGAATATCATATTTCTTTTTGACATTAGGAAGAAGAAATTCAAAACCTCCAATAGTAATTGTTGAAACTTTTCCAATAGAATTGATAATATTCACTTGAGGTTGTTTCTTCGGAAAGTGTACCGTATGCTCATTACCATTAACATGAAAAGTGACATTGCCCTTGTTGCAATCAATAACAGCCCCCGCAGTATTCAAAAAGGGTCTACCAAGGATGATCGACATACTGTCGTCCTCGGGTATATCAAGAATAACAAAGTCCGTTAAAATGGTAACATTTGCAACTACGACAAGTACATCCTCACAAATACCGATAGGTATAGCAGTTGATTTATCAGCCATTTGCAAAGAGATTTCAGTTGGTGTCGACTTATTCAATTCAAGTCTACGATATAAAAAGAAAGCCATAACACTAACACCGGCTCCCAAATCACATAAAGCAGTTTTAACATAGTTTCTTTTAATGGAGCATGGTATAGTTGGTATTCCTAGATCTCCTAGTTTCTTTGGTATTCCACCTTTAAATGTATAATTAGCAAGCATGGTGGAAATTTTAGCTTCCGGTATCTTCCTTTTATTAGTAACAATATCTTTCATATACTTAGCATAAGGAGACATTTTCATAATATCAGTCAAACGCATACGCAAAAAGACAGGTCTAAGCATTTCAACAAAGCACTCAAAGTCCTCATCATCCTTTTTCTTGGATGGTTTAGGAGGAAAGAGCATGGGTTTCTGAACTCACGGTTCTCTTTCTTTACCATGTTTCCTAGCAATGAAGTCCCTTTTATCATATCTTTTATTCTTAGGTTGTGGGTTATCAAGATCAACAGCAGGTTCTATCTCCACATCATTATCATTACTAGGTTGAACATCATCATTGTCATTATTACTAGGTTCATGTTCATCACCTGATTGTGTCTCAGCATCAAATAGAAATATCATTTGGGTTCTCAGGTGTGTCTATAACAGGTTCACTAGAAGCATGCGAAGTCCTATCATCTTTCTTTTTATTTCTAGAAGGACTAGGTGCATCAGTATTAATTCTTTGAGAGTCTTGTTCTACTCTCTTAGGATGGCCCTCAGGATACAAAGGTTCCTGAGTCATTTTACCACCTCTAGTCATAACTCTAACAGCATTATCATTGTTCTTATTATTCATCTCATTCAACAAATCATTTTGTGCCTTGAGAACTTGTTCTACTTGAGTTTTTACCATGGAAGCATGTTTACTAATAATCTTGAGATCATTAACAGTTCTACACATATAGTCACCCAAGCAGTCAAGCATATAAGCATTACGTTTCAATTGTCTACTAACATAAGCATTGAAGTTTTCTTGTTTAACAATAAAGTTATCAAATTCATCCAAGCATTGACTAGCAGACTTAATATAAGGAATATCACCTTCATCAAATCGATAGAGAGAATTTACCTCTACTACCTGTGTCGGGTTATCAAGACCATGTATTTCTTCAATAGGTGGTAAATTCTTAACATCTTCAGCTTTAATACCTTTTTCTTTCATGGATTTCTTTGCCTCTTGCATATCTTCAGGACTGAGAAATAGAATACCTCTTTTCTTCGGAGTTGGCTTAGGAGGTGGTTCAGGAAGAGTCCAATCATTATCATTACTCAATATATTATTCAATAGTATTTCAGCTTGTTCAATAGTTCGTTCCCTGAAAACACAACCAGCACAACTATCTAGGTGGTCCCTAGAAGCATCGGTTAGTCCATTATAAAAGATATCAAGTATTTCATTTTTCTTGAGAGGATGATCAGGCAAAGCATTAAGTAACTGGAAAAGCCTCCCCCAAGCTTGTGGGAGACTCTCTTCTTCAATTTGCACAAAGTTAAATATTTCCTGTAAAGCAGCTTGTTTCTTATGAGCAGGAAAATATTTTTCAGAGAAGTAATATATCATATCCTGGGGGCTACGCACACAACCAGGAGCAAGAGAATTAAACCATAACTTAGCATCACCCTTTAATGAGAAAGGAAACAACTTAAGAATATAGTAATAGCGATTTTTTTCTCATGAGCAAACAGGGTGGCTATATCATTCAATTTAGTAAGATGTGCCACAACAGTTTCAGATTCATAACCATGGAAAGGATCAGATTCAACCAAAGTAATTAACTTAGGATCGACAGAGAATTCATAATCCTTATCAGTAACAAAGATAGGTGAAGTAGCAAACTTAGGATTATACTGCATTCTAGCATTCAAAGATTTTTCTTTCCACTTGCATAGTAATTTCTTAAGATCATCTCTATCCTTACAAGCAAGAAAGTCCCTACCTACCTCTCCATCCATAACATAACCCTCAGGTATAACAGGCAATTCATATCTAGGAGAGCTAGGTCTAGCAGGTGTTTCAAAGTGTTCAGTTTCAATAATTTCATCAGTTTCAGAAATATCATCAGTTTCAGCATTCTCAATATGTTTAGCTCTAGCAAGTTGTTCATCAAGAAATTCACCCAGTGGCACAGTATTATCAAGCAAAGCAGTAGTATCATCATAAACATCATGCATAGCAGAAGTAGCATAACCAATTACTTGCGACATATCAGAATGAATAGCAGGTGTAGGTGTTGCAAGCTTACTCAAAACAGAAGGTGAATCAAGTGCAGAGCTAGATGGCAGTTCCTTACCTCCCCTCGTAGTAGAGGGAAAAATCTTGGTTCTAGTATCTTTCAGATTCCTCATAGTGATCAACAAATATAAATCCCAAGTGGCTCAGAGAATAGAGCTATGCTCCCCGGCAACAGCGCCAGAAAAAGGTCTTGATAACCCACAAGTATAGGGATCGCAACAGTTTTCGAGGGTACAGTATTCAACCCAAATTTATTGATTCGACACAAGGGGAGCCAAAGAATATTCACGAGTATTAGCAGCTGAGTTGTCAATTCAACCACACCTGAAAGACTTAATATCTGCAGCAAAGTATTTAGTAACAAAGTAATATGGAAGTAACGGTAACGGTGGCAAAGGTAACAGTAGCAGTTTTATAGTGATTGTAACGACAGTAGCAACAAAAGTAACTTGGCAAAGATCAATATGTGATAAGCTCGTAGGCATCGGATCGGCAATGATAATTGTGTTGGATAATATTCATCATGTAGCACTCATAACCTAGGGTGACACAGAACTAGCTCCAATTCATCAATATAATGTAGGCATGTATTCCATATATAGTCATACGTGCTTATGAAAAAGAACTTGCATGACATCTTTTGTCCTACCCTCCCGTGGCAGCGGGGTCCTAATGGAAACTAAGGGATATTAAGGCCTCCTTTTAATAGAGAACCGGACCAAAGCATTAGCACTTAGTGAATACATGAACTCCTCAAACTACGGTAATCACCGGAAAGAATCCCAATTATTGTCACCTTGGGGTATGCGGATCATAACTTGTAATACGTGTCTACAACTGCAAGATAGGATCAAGAACACAAATATATTCATGAAAACATAATAGGTTCAGATCTCAAATCATGGCACTCAGGCCCTAGTGACAAGTATTAAGCATAGCAAAGTCATAGCAACATCAATCTCAGAACATAGTGGATACTAGGGATCAAACCCTAACAAAACTAACTCGATTACATGATAAATCTCATCCAATCCATCACCGTCCAGCAAGCCTACGATGGAATTACTCACTCCCGATGGTGAGCATCATGAAATTGGTGATGGAGGAAGGTTGATGATGATGATGATGATGGTGATGATTCCCCCTCTCCGGAGCCCCGAACGGACTCCAGATCAGCCCTCCCGATGAGGAATAGGAGGCGGCGGCTCCGTATCGTAAAACGCGATGAATCCTTCTCTCTGATTTTTTTTCTCCCTGAATAGGGTTATATAGAGTTGGAGTTGAGGTCGGAGGAGGTCCAGGGGGCCCACAAGCCATGTGGCCGTGCCCTAGGGGGGCGCGCCCCACAGGCTTGTGGCCTCTGGGTGGACCCCCTCTGGTTAATTCTTGCGCCAGTATTTTTTATATATTCCAAAAATATTCTTCGTAAATTTTCAGGTCAATCTTGATTTCTGCACAAAAATAACACCATGGCAATTCTGCTAAAAACAGTGTCAGTCCAGGTTAGTTCCATTCAAATCATGCAAATTAGAGTCCAAAACAAGGGCAAAAGAGTTTGGAAAAGTAGATACGATGGAGACGTATCACGGTGGCGCCCGCCTCCATCAGCTGGCTGGGTCAGTGGCTAGAGGCCGACGTGGAGCGACTTAGAGCATGGAGGGCTTTCGCGGCCCGAGCAGGCACGAAGATGGCGCTCGGGTTTGTGCTGTCCTAGTACCTCGGGCATTAATTTGGACCAGCTGGTCGCCCAGCGTGCCGGGGCAGCGGAGGACTTGGTGCAACGGGCAACGCCGATCGCCGCACGGGCCAGCTACCTTGCGTTGTTTGCCCCCCCCCCCCACGACGAGTTTGTCCCGGAGTTGGCGGAAGACGGTGCAGAGCTCCCTGCCGACGACTTCAGCCTACGGCTTGACGACCCGGCGGGCAGCTCGACCGAGGCAGAAGAAGAAGGGAACGATGCCGCCGCCGCCATGGAGGAGCGGCACAGACCGGGGCCAATGCCGATCTGGCCGTAGCATAGGGCTTTTTATCTTACCTGTCTTTGTTATGTTTGCACTTTTGGTTAGCTAGCAAGTCCACCCACTGGGGTGTAGAGTTTATGTAATGAACTCCTAGCCGTGGGCCTTTTGCTATATATGAATGCATGAGTTCGCTTTTTTATCCTTAGGCTTTTCCCATTTGCCTGCTCTTTTGGGCCTCCTTTCTACTAGCTGGATAGCTGGGGCCGGTCTGTGGCTGGGACGGGGGGCTTTTCGAAGAGGGCGCATAGTACTTGGGTTTTCAAGACCTTAGCGTGCGCGAAACACCCACTGGGCCGGCTGGCTGCTGATGTCTACTACGCAATCTTTCTTCTTGTAGACTCGTGTTGGGCCTCCAAGTGCAGAGTTTTGTAGGACAGTAGCAAATTTCCCTCAAGTGGATGACCTAAGGTTTATCAATCTGTGGGAGGCGTAGGATGAAGATGGTCTCTCTCAAACAACCCTGCAACCAAATAACAAAGAGTCTCTTGTGTCCCCAACACACCCAATACAATGGTAAATTGTATAGGTGCTCTAGCTCGGCGAAGAGATGGTGATACGAGTGTACTATGGATGGAAGATATAGGTTTTTGTAATCTTAAAATATAAAAACAGCAAGGTAACTAGTAACAAAAGTGAGCAAAAACGGTATTGCAATGCTTAGAAACAAGGCCTAGGGTTCATACTGTCACTAGTGCAAATTCTCTCAACAATGATAACATAATTAGATCATATAACAATCCCTCAACGTGCAACAAAGAATCACTCCAAAGTTTCTGTCAGAGAACGTAGGACGAAAACGTGCATCAACCCCTATGCATAGATTACCCCAATGTCACCTCGGGAATCCGCGAGTTGAATGCCAAAACATACATCAAGTGAATCAATAGAACATCCCATTATCACCATAGATATCCCATCGCAAGACATGCATCAAGTGTTCTCAAATCCAATACTCAATCCAACATAACGAAACCTCAAAGAGCAAGACTCAATTCATCACAAGAAGGTAGAGGGGGAAGAACACCATAAGATCCAAATATATTAACATAGCTCATGGTACATCAAGATCGTGCCAAATCAAGAACACGAGAGAGAGAGATCAAACACATAGCTACTGGTACATACCCTCAGTCCCGAGGGTGAACTAGTCCCTCCTCATCATGGTGGCCGATGGGATGTTGAAGATGGCCTCCAATGATGATTTCCCCCTCTGATAGGGTGCCGGGATGGGGTCCCGATTGGTTCTTCATGGCTACACAGGCTTGCGGCGGCAGAACTTCTCAACTTGGGTTCTTTTCGGGGGTTTTGGTATTTATAGGAATTTTTGGCGTAGGTTTCACATCAAGGGGGCCCACGAGGAAGCGACAAGCTCGGTCACCCCTCCCTGGGGGGTTGGGCGCGCCTAGCAAGCTTGTGGTGTCCTCATGGGTCTTCTGGTCCCCCACGAAGCTTGAGGGGTCTCTTTTGGTCCACAAAAAGTCATCGTAAATTTTCAGCCCATTCTGAGAACTTTTATTTCTGCACAAAAAATGACACCATGGTAGTTCTGCTAAAAACAGCGTCAGTCCGGGTTAGTTCTAATCAAATCATACCAAAAACATATAAAATTGTTGTAAACATGGCATGAATACTTCATAAATTATAGATACGTTGGAGACGTATCAGCATCCCCAAGCTTAATTCCTGCTCGTCCTCGAGTAGGTAAATGATAACAGAAATAATTTATGAAGTGTGAATGCTAGCAAGTGCACAAGTTTGATCAATGATAATTTCAATCACTTCTTCTAGCATCATTATATATCATAAATAGTAGCTCATCTGATAAAACTTCTCATGGTCAAGTAACAAGCTATTCACATGTTAAAGCATAGTCCATAAACTTTCTTGAAAACTAACAAACTATGTTCTCGGTCATCAAACAATTGCAATTCATCTTATTTTCAGGAAGGGTCTATGTAAGAGCTTTGATTTAGCTAATTCCACATACTCAACTATCATATAGTCTTCCATGATTGCTGCACTCAAAGCATATTTTTAGAACAAATAGCATCCATCGAACACAGAGAAAGATAGGGGCTTAATGTTTCACCTCCCAACTTGTTTATCATATAGATAATTGTCAATAATAATAAATCATGATCAAATATATTTGAATGGCCATATATGCTTGGATCTTTCCCCGCCACATGATACTTGCCAACTAGAGAATAATTCAGGTTGAAATAAGAAGGAATACTACTGACTCTTGCATAAAAGTAAAAGATAGGCCCTTCGCAGAGGGAAGCAGGGATTTGCAGAGGTGCCACAGCTCGAAGTTTATAAAACAGAGATGAATATAATTTTGAGAGGTGTGCTTTCATTGTCAACGTAACGACCGAGAGTTCCCAATATCTTCCATGCTAGACATATTATAGGCGGTTCCCAAACAGAAAGGTAAAGTTTTACTCCCCCTCCACCAACAAACACAAGCCATGGCTAGCCGAATCCTCGGGTGCCCTCCATACCAACAACAATCCGGGGGAGTTTTGTTTTATTATTATATTTTGATTTTGATTTTGATCATAGGACTAGGCATCCCAATTACTAGCCACTTTCCCATGAATGACAAGCGAATAAACACTCATCGTGAAAATAACCCACCTAGCATGGAAGATACTGACCGCCCCCTGTCGCTTCATGAGCGATTTGGGCATACAAAATAGATTATTATTTGAATATTTAGAGTTTGGCACATGCAAATTTACTTGGAATGGCACGTAAATACCGCATATAGGTAGGTATGATGGACTCATATGGAATAACTTTGGGTTTAAGGATTTGGATGCACAAGCAGTGTTCCCGCTTAGTACAGGTGAAGGCTAGCAAAAGATCCTAAGCAAGCACCACATGATGGAGGATCCATAACAATATAACTTCTATACAAATATACCCAAACATAACTCATTACGTTGTCTTCCTTGTCCAACTTCAACTAATTTGCTCAAGTTTCAAAATAAATAATGGGGCTCACAATCATAGAAGATGTCCAAGATAGTATATTTATATGTGAAATCTCTCTTCCTTCAATATTATTTCATGAATTGTTCAAGTGACCAATGTTGTGTTTGCTAACTTTCAATAAATTTTACCACCTATACTTCTTATATGTGAAGTCATTACTCCCCATGGGATAAGCATATGAAACATATATAATTTTGGATTTATGATATTCAATTCATTCAACCATTTACTCATAGGATATAAGTGAAGCACGAGAGTAAATGACAAACTACTCCAAAAAGATATAAGTGAAGATCAATGAGTAGTCAAATAATTAAGTAGTTATGTGAAGACTCTCTCTCATCTAAGAATTTCAGATCTTAAGTATTTTATTCAAACAGCAAGCAAAAAAAAATGACATTCAAAGGATAGCACATATCATGTGAAGAAGCAAAAACTTAGGCTCAACCAAAACTGACCGATCATTGTTGAAGAAGAAAGGTGGGATGCCAACCGGGACATCCCCAAGCTTAATGCTTGAGACTTCTTGAAATATTAACTAGGTATGCCTTGGGCATCCCCAAGATTGAGCTCTTGTGTCTCCTTAATTCCTCTCATATCACGGTTTCCCTAATTCTTAAAAACTTCATCCACACAAAACTCAACAAGAACTCGTGAGATAAGTTAGTATAAATCAAATACAAAACCTTATCATTCTCTACTATAGCAAATCACTAAAATTATTATTTAACATTGCATACTAAATGCCTCTGCATATTTAATACTCCTATCCTCAAATAGAATCATTAAACAAGCAAACATATGAAAACAATGCAAACATAACAGCAATCTGTCAAAACAGAACAGTCTGTAAAGCGTGCAATTATACTCATATTTCCCTAGCTCCAAAAATTCCGAAAAATTAACAAACTGTAGAAAATTTGTTATATATTATTTTTTAAAAATTTCAAGATTTTATCATGTTCTGACTTTTCACAAATATTCAAAACATAACAACAAACTTTCTGTTTTTCAAACAGCAACATATAGACTTGCAAAATAAGCATGGTAATGGCTATACTTGACATTTTTATTCAAATAAAAGATGCAAAACATTGCTCTAAATAACATAAAGAAAATCCTAAGAAAATAAAATGACGCTCCAAGCAAAACTCATATCATGTGACGAATAAAAATATAGCTCCAAGTGAGGTTACCGATAATGTTGAAGACGAAAGAGGGGATGCCTTCCGGGGCATCCCCAAGCTTAGTTGTTTGGGTCTTCCTTAAATATTACCTTGGGGTGCCTTGGGCATCCCCAAGCTTAGTTTCTTCCCACTCTTCATTCTTCTCATATCGATATCTCACCCAAAACTTGAAAACTTCAATCACACAAAACTTAACGGAACTTCGTGAGATGGGTTAGTATAGTAAAACAAATCATTCACTTGGGTTCTGTCAAAAACAAGATTCATAATTGTTTCCAAAGTTCCTACTGTACTATATAATTTATAAAATTTATATTAAGCAATATAATCCATAGAAACCATAAAACAAGCAAACTATGCATTGCAAACAGAATCTGTCAAAAACAGAACAGTCTGTAAAGATCTGAATATTGGCTACACTTATGTTACTCCAAAAATTCTAAAAAATTATGAAAACGTAGAAAATTTATATATCAATCCTCTGTGAAAACTTCAGAATTGTTTGACGCTCCAGTGATTTTTAACAATTCTGTTACTAGACGCAAAAGTTCTGTTTTTGCAGAGAATCAAATCAACTATCAACCACACTATCCCAAAGGCTTTACTTGGAACTTTATTGAAACAAAAGCTATAAAACATGATTACTACAGTAGCCTAATCATTTGAACTCACAAAAACATTAGGTATAAATATTGGTTTGTCTCCCAACAAGCGCTTTTCTTTAATGCCTTTTTAGCTAGGCATGATGATTTCAATGATGCTCACATAAAAGATAAGAATTGAAACATAATGGGAGCATCATGAAGCATATGACTAGCACATTTAAGTATAACCCACTTCCTATGCATAGGTATTTTGTGAGCAAACAAATTATGGGAACAAGAATCAACTAGCATAGGAAGGCAAAACAAGCATGACTTCAAGATTTTCACCACATAGAGAGGAAACTTGATATCATTGCAATATGTAAAAGCATATGTTCCTCTCTCATAGTAATTTTCAGTAGCATCATGAATGGATTCAACAATATAACTATCACATAAAGCATTCTTTTCATGATCCACAAGGATAGAAATTTTATTACTCTCCACATAAGCAAATTTATTCTCATCAATAATAGTGGGAGCAAATTCAATGAGATAGCTATCATATGACACTTCATTCACATAATCAATTTGAGCATTAAAATCATGATGAAAAGTTTCATGGATATCATTACTCTTTATAGCATACATATCATCACAATAATCATCATAGATAGCAACTTTTTTATCATAGTCAATTGAAACCTCTTCAAAAATAGTGGATTCATCATTAAATAAAGTCATGACCTCTCCAAATCCATTTTTATGAATATTGTAACAAGATTCAACACCCTCCAAAATAGTGGGATCATTAACTAGAGTTGACACTCTTCCAAACCCACTTTCATCAATATAATCATCATAAATAGGAGGCATGTTATCATCATAATAAATTTGCTCATCAAAACTTGGGGGACTAAAAATATCATCTTCATCAAATATAGCATCCCCAAGCTTATGGCATTGCATATCATTAGCATCATGGATATTCAAAGAATTCATACTAACAACATTGCAACCATGCTCATCATTCAAACATTTTATGCCAAACATTTTATTGAATTCTCCTTCTATCAATTGAGCACAATTTTTCTTTCCATCATTTTCAACAAAGACATTATAAAGATGAAGCATCAGAGGTAACCTCAATTCCATTTTTTTGTGGTTTTCTTTTTATAAACCAAACTAGTGATAAAACAAGAAGCTAAAAGATTCGATTGCAAGATCTAAAGATATACCTTCAAGCACTCACCTCCCCGGCAACGGCGCTAGAAAAGAGCTTGATGTCTACTACGCAACCATTCTTCTTGTAGACTCATGTTGGGCCTCCAAGCGCAGAGTTTTGTAGAACAGTAGCAAATTTCCCTCAAGTGGATGACCTAAGGTTTATCAATCCATGGGAGGCATAGGATGAAGATGGTCTCTCTCAAACAACCCTGCAACCAAATAACAAAGAGTCTCTTGTGTCCCCAACACACCCAATACAATGGTAAATTGTATAGGTGCACTAGTTCGACGAAGAGATGGTGATACAAGTGTAATATGGATGGAAGATATAGGTTTTTGTAATCTTAAAATATAAAAACAGCAAGGTAACTAGTAACAAAAGTGAGCAAAAACGGTATTGCAATGCTTGAAAACAAGGCCTAGGGTTCATACTTTCACTAGTGCAAATTCTCTCAACAATGATAACATAATTAGATCATATAACAATCCCTCAATGTGCAACAAAGAATCACTCCAAAGTTTCTATCGGAGAACGTAGGACGAAAACGTGCATCAACCCCTATGCATAGATTACCCCAATGTCACCTCGGGAATCCGCGAGTTGAGTGCCAAAACATACATCAAGTGAATCAATAGAACATCCCATTGTCACCATAGATATCCCATCGCAAGACATACATCAAGTGTTCTCAAATCCAATACTCAATCCAACATAACGAAACCTTAAAGAGCAAGACTCAATTCATCACAAGAAGGTAGAGGGGGAAGAACACCATAAGATCCAAATATATTAACAAAGCTCACAGTACATCAAGATCGTGCCAAATCAAGAACACGAGAGAGAGAGAGAGGGAGAGAGAGAGAGAGATCAAACACATAGCTACTGGTACATACCCTCGGCCCCGAGGGTGAACTACTCCCTCCTCATCATGGTGGCCACCGGGATGTTGAAGATGGCCTCCGGTGATGATTTCTCCCTCCGGCAGGGTGCCGGAACGGGGTCCCGATTTGTTTTTCGTGGCTACAGAGGCTTGCGATGGCGCAACTTATCATCTAGGTTCTTTTCGGGGGTTTTGGTATTTATAGGAATTTTTGGCGTAGGTTTCACGTCAAAGGGGCCCACGAGGAAGCGACAAGCTCGGTCACCCCTCCCTGGGGGGTAGGGCATGGCTAGCAAGCTTGTGATGTCCTCATGGGTCTTCTGGTCCTCCCACAAAGCTTCGGGGGTCTCTTTTGGTCCACAAAAAATCACCGTAAATTTTCAGCCCATTCCGAGAACTTTTATTTCTGCACAAAAAATGACACCGCGATAGTTCTGCTGAAAACAGCGTCAGTTCGGGTTAGTTCTAATCAAATCATACCAAAAACATATAAAATTGTTGTAAACATGGCATTAATGCTTCATAAATTATAGATACATTGGAGACGTATCAGCTGCGGGCGGCAAGGCCGGCTGGAGTGCAGCCTGCCCGTGCAGCGGCGAGTGAGTGTGGAGGCCGAGCTGCCCGAGCCGGATGCTCCCTGTTGACCGCCTTTCGTGTGAGCATGCTTTCGACCTTGGGCTCTTGCCAGCCGGACATCCAGGATCCGATCCATGGGCTGGGGCAAAGAGGGGGCTTAGGCAACGCACACGCTACTGGGCCGGATCCAGGAGAGGGAGGCACGAGCAAGCCGGCTAGCCCCCGAGCCGGCATCGCCGACCCAGAGGAACAAGGCAAAATACAGTACAATGTGCCAGGACACGCTTAATAGGAATGGAAAACGTAGCCCCCGAGTGTCGTTCGGGGAGCCTGCTTCATTTCTTGAAAACCGAAGGGTAGTGATACATACACACGGTTCAACTGTAAAACAGGCGAAGGAGCTCCGCGTTCTAGGGGCGCTCCGTCTCCTCGCCAGAGGTATCACGTTTGTGCTTGTTCATCTTCTGCGCGTCGATGAGGTAGTAGGCTTTATTGCGCAGTGCCTTGTTGATGATGAAGGGGCCCTCCCATGGGGAGGACAGCTTGTGCTAACCGGCTGTCCGCTGTACCAGGCGGAGCACCAGGTCGCCCTCATAGAAGGCGAGGGGATTGACCCTCCTGCTATGGTAGCGATGCAGGCCTTGCTGGTAAATCGCCAGTCGGCTCAAGGCCAGCAGGCACGCCTCCTCGAGCAGGTCGATGTCGTCTTCGCGCGCCTCCTTTGCGTCTACCTCCGTGTACAGGGTGACCCGAGGTGCATCGAACTTGATGTCCGTGGGGATGATCGCCTCAGCCCCGTAAACAAGGAAGAAAGGAGTGAAGCTGGTTGACCGGTTAGGCGTGGTCCTGAGGCTCCAGAGTATCATTGGCAACTCGTCGATCCAGCTGCCAGGCGATCGCACGAGCGGCTCGACGAGACGCGGCTTGATGCCGGCCAAGATTAGTCCATTGGCGCGCTCCAACTGGCCGTTCGACTGAGGATGCGCAATAGAGGCCAGGTCGAGCCGGATGCCAGAGACAGAGCAAAAGTGAGCTAGCGCGCCCTTGGCGAAGTTGGTGCCGTTGTCAGTGATGATGATGTGGAGAACGCCGTAGCGGACGGTTATGTCTTTGATGAACCTGGCGGTCGTGGGGCCGTCAAGCTTCTTGATTGGCCTTGCCTCTATCCACTTGGTGAACTTGTCGATGGCGACCAACAGGTGGGTCATGCCACCACGCGCGGTCTTGAACAGCCCCACCATGTCCAGGCCCGAGACTACGAAGGGCCACGTGATAGGAATCATCTTGAGGGCGATGACGGATGGTGGCTGCGCGTGCTGAAGCGCTGGCAGCCCTCACACTTGAGCACCAACTGCTAGGCGTCCTCCAGAGCGGTTGGCCAATAGAAACCATGCAGGAAGGACTTGGACACTAGGGTCCTCGAAGCGGCATGATGCCCGCACTCACCCTGATGGATGTCGCGCAGGATCTCGAGACCCTTGGCCGGCTCGACACATCGTTGGAACACGTCGGTCGTGCTGCCTTGACGAGCTCATTGTTGATGATTGAGTAGGCGGAGGCCCGGCGCTGGACCTGTGGGGCCTCCACCTCGTCCGCCGGGAGTTCGCCGGAGAAGAGGAAGGCAAGGATGGGTTGGGCCCAAGACGGTGCCTCCACCACTGTCAAGACGGCCGCCAGCTCGGGGCCAGCCGAAGCAGAGGGCAGTGGGCCGACAACGGCGGCGACCGAGCCGGTCGCGGAAGCTCCCGGGCCTAATGCAGAAGTCCCTGAGCCGGAGCCGGTGGTCCCCGGGTCGAAACCGGCAACCCCCGAGCCAGAGCCGGCGGTCCCCGGGTCGGAACCGGCAACCCCCGAGCCGGACGCGGGGATCGCCTGCTCGGCCGGGATGAAGATTGCTTGCCGGGTGGAGCCAATCTTCATCCCAGCCGAGCAGGCGATCCCCGCGTTGCTTGCTTGCTGGGTACTTCTGCTTGGATGTGGAGAGGACTTCGTTGAGGTAGTAGACCGGGCGATGGACCGGCAGCGCCTTGCCGGCCTCAGGCCGCTCCACCACCATGACCACGCTCACCACACGGGTAGTGGCCACTCTGTACATCAGCATCGGCTCCTTCTCAACCGGCACGGCCAGAACAGGAGCGGTGGAGAGCATGCACTTGAGATCACGGAATGCCTCATCCGCCTGGTTGGTCCACTCAAACGAGGTGGTCTTCTTCATCAGCTGGTATAGGGGCAAGGCCCTTTCCCCCAGCCGGCTAAGGAACCGGTTGAGCGACGCCAGGCAGTCGGTGAACTTCTGCATGTCGCATAGCCCAGCCGGCTTGCGCATGCGCTCGATCCCCCCGATCTTCTCCGGGTTGGCCTCGATCCCGCGCTCAGAGGCGAGGAAACCAAGGAGCTGACCAGCCGGGACGCCGAACACGCACTTCTCCGGGTTGAGCTTGATCTGATACGAGCGCAGGTTCGCGAACGTCTCCCTGAGGTCGGCCAGCAGGCTGCGGTGCTTCTCGGTCTTGACCACGATATCGTCAACATACACATGCGCGTTCCAGCCAAGCTGGGGCAGGAGGCACTTCTGCATGCAGCGCTAAAAGGTCGCACCGGCGTTCTTCAAGCCAAATGTCATGGTGAAGTAACAGTAAGCCCCGAAAGGCGTGATGAAGGAGGTATTGAGGTGGTCAGCCAGGTCCAGCTTTATCTGGCGGTAGCCAGAGTAGGTGTCCAGGAATGACAGCAGCTCGCAACCGGCCGTGGAGTCGATCACCTGATCGATCCGGGGCAGGGCGAAAGGATCTTTGGGGCATGCCTTGTTTAGGCTGGTGTAATCGATGCACATGCGCCACTTGCCATTCTTCTTCAGGACGAGGACCGGGTTGGCCAACCAGTCCGGATGGAACACTTCCATGATGAAGCAGGCCGTGAGCAGCCGGGCGATCTCTTCCCTGATGGTCCTCCGCTTCTCCTCCGAGAAATGGTGGAGTGGTTGCCTAGCCGGCTTGGCGTCCGGCCATACATGCAGCTTGTGCTCGACAAATTTCCTTGGAACACCCGGCATATACTTGGGGGACCAAGCGAAGATATCTCGGTTCTCGCAGAGGAAATCAACAAGCTCGCCTTCCTACTCACTGCTGAGGCAGGCGCCGACCACGATGCACCGGGACGGGTCGTCCGGGTCTAGAGGGATTTTCTTGGTGTCCTTGGAGGGTCGGAGAGGTGCCTTGTTGGTGGGCTGCATGGACGGGGGAGGGGCCGGCACGGCCAGTTGCTCAGTGGTCATGGCCACGAGCCAGTTGAGTCGGCGCTTCTCCTCCGCCACGACGGAGGCCTCGGCCAGTCGAGAGGCGGCTTCCGCACACATGATACGTCTCCAATGTATCCATAATTTTTTATTGTTCCATGCTATTATATTATCTATCTTGGATGTTTTATATGCATCATTATGCTATTTTATATCATTTTTTGGGACTAACCTATTAACCTAGTGCTCGGTGCCAGTTGTTGTTTTTTCCTTGTTTTTGACTTTTACAAAAAATCAATACCAAATGGAGTCCAAATGGAACGAAACTTTTTGATGATTTTTCTTGGACCAGAAGACACCCAGAACCTTCGGGAGAAGGTCAGAGGGGCACCAATTGGCGACGAGCTCGGGAAGCACCCTAGGGGGGCGCCCCCCAGGCTTGTGGGTGTGACGCCCCCGGCTTAATCGTGCACTAATCATACACGCAAATGCACACGATCAAGCCTAAGGACTCACTTGAAGATATCACAACACAACTCTAAAATATAAATAAAGTCATACAAGCTGTATAATACAAGCCAGGGCCTCGAGGGCTCGAATACATAAGCTTGATGACAAACAAGCACCAGCGGAAGTGTTAGATATTTGAATACAGACATAAGTTAACAGAGAAGCCTTTAAGAAAGGCGGGGCAAAATAAAAGCTACGATCAAAAGGCGCAGGCCTCCTGCCTGGGACCCTCTGATCCTACTCCTGGTCGTCGGCCAGCTTGTAGAAGTAACCACCCTCGAGGTGGTAGAAGTAGTCATCAGAGGGGCAGCTGCCTCAGGGGCTCCGTCATCTGGTTACATCAAATGGATATGGGGAAAAAGAAAGCAAAGCAACCGTGAGTACTCATCCGAAGTACTCAGCAAGCAAGGATCTACACTACATATGCAACATTATCAAAGGAAGGCTGTATATGTGGACTGGGCTGCAGAAATGCCAGAGTAGAGAGAAAGCCTAGTCCTATCGAAGACTAGCATCTTCAGCGTTCTTGCAGCAATAGAAGAGAGTAGATCAGCACAATATATAATAGTGGTAGTGTTATCAACCTCGCCCAGAGATCCTTCCTCGACTCCCTGCGAGAAAGCGATCCTGGAGCGACATATCCAGGTATCATCTCAAGTTCTAGTCGTATCGATCGGGATACAACTCCGAGTGTCCGTTACCGTAGGACAGGCTATCGATAGATGTTTTCTTCCCTGCAGGGGTGCACCAACTTACCCACCACGCTCGCTTAACTCTGGCCGAACACACTTTCCTGGGTCATGCCCGGCCTCGGTTAAACGATACACCGCAACCCTACCTACAGCTCAGCAGAGAGGTCCCCGTAGGTCTATATCCTAAGTGCAAGGGGGTCTTGGGCCATCGCCCCTCGCCCTCCGGGTCGTTGCGTGCAGGGCGAACCAGGCTCCACCACTACAGGATGGTGCCCACCCAGCCCAGCCGCTAGGCTGAACTGGACGTCTGACAGAGCTTTCGGCTGATGCCACGATGCAGAGTGCCCATAACTTTCCCACGTGATGGTTAGTGCTATTAGGCCAGAGGCCTGCTCGGATCAAATATCCAAATCGTTAGTGGATTAGGGGCTTGCGGTAACGAGCAGAGACTCACGATCTATGTGACCCCGTCGCCCCGTCTCGAGGACTTGCTGCAAGGGCTAAGAATGCCCGGCCGCGCCTCGTATTTATCTCACGGGTAACCTTCAGGTCGACCCGACATCCCATCATTCGCGGGTACCCCTCAGGGTCGACCCGCCTTTCCAAGTATCAGTTGTAAAGTCCGAGTATCCGTGTGTCCATAACATCTGAAGAATCCGAGGTATCACCCTTGTTGGATTCTTACTTGATGTATCCGTCAAGGTGAACTCGGAGGAATCACCCTCGATGGGTTCACACTTGAGGTGTTGCACGACAGCGTCGTTATCGGGAGTGGTGAAAGAGGAATCACCCTCGATGACCACAACCGAATAGCTACTCTACAGAGTTAACATCAGAAGTGCTATACGAGGTATCACCCTCGGCACTTGATAGTAACACTACAGTGTCGTACAACTAAGGGGGTGAGGTGCGGTGCCGGGGTCTGGTCTTCGATCCCGTTGATCGGGTCTTCTGATAATCCAGCGGGGCAGTTGGGTCAAAGTGGGGGGCTCTGATGGGTCACTAACCAGCCTATACTAAGCAGTTTGGATATCAGGCAGGTATCAACAGTAGTTACAAAAATAGGCTATGCAACAGAATAGGAGCAATCAATTACAGTAGCAAAATCTAATGCAAGCATGAGAGAATAGAATGGGCGATATCGGGATGATCAAAAAGGGGGGGGCTTGCCTGGTTGCTCGGCGGCAAAGGCAGGGTTGTCAGGGGTCATCGATCTCCGGAGCTGCGTCGGTACCAGGCTCTATCGAGAGAGAAGAGGGGAAGGAAACAGATAAATACACAGCAAACATATGCAACGCAGAGCATGCTATGCTAACGTGCAGTGCAGGGTTGCCTAAAAGCATGTCTAAGTCATATTAGTTATTTTAGGATTTAAGTTGGATTTATTAACCGGTATATATGCACTATTCATCTACCGGATACGGCCTCGAAGTTGCGGGTTCACCTCCGTAGAGGGTCCCGACACAGAAATAGATAGCACGGCCAGCTTTGTCTCGTCGTTCTGATCAACTTTCATGTACAAAGTTTTTCGATCTGAGCTACGGTTTATTTCCTACGAATTTCTAAAGATTTTATTATTTTCTGGAATTTTTTATACCAGCAGAAAACAATTATGACATCAGCATTACGCCAGGGTGATGTCATCAGTCAACACTGGCCGGTCCAGGTCAAACTGACCACTGGGACCCACATGTTAGTGACCCAAAGGTTAACAGAGGGGTTAATTTAGCTAATTAGGTTTATTAGTGCGTGGGGCCCCATTGTCAGTGTCTGAACTAATTAACTAATTCAGTTTTTAATTACAAAACATTGATTAAGTGGGTGGGGCCCGTATGTCAGTGTCTGATTAAGTCAGGTTACTTAACACTTAATCTAATCCGAAACTAATTAAGCATGGGACCCACCAGTCAGTCTCACACGAGCGTCATTAGCGACCCCCGTTGACTGGCCACGTCAGCACGCCGGCGGCTAGTCGCCGGTGGCCATTTCCGCGGCGGCGCGGCTCGGAATCGATCGAAAAACGGCTGTGGTGGTCCGTTTTGCGCGTTCTCGGCCGCGTTCGAACGGGCAGAACGCGCCACGTCGATCTGTGGCATCGGTTGGTGTGGGGACAGCCAGAATCATCGCCGGCGACGAGGTCCGCGGTGGGGAGATTTTGGGCGACGACGCAAACGGCGATGCAGTGCGCAGTAGCTCAATCTAAAGCTTCGGGCGTGCTCTACGCGTGCGCGCGAGGACAACGGACACAGGCCCATGACCAAATGGTCACCGGAGGCGCGTCGGCGACCAAATGAGGCGGCGGTGGGTTCGGGCTTCGTCGGGGCAGGAGCTACGGATGGCTAGAGGGGTTAGGGACGGGCGCCAACAACGCAGTGGCTCACCGTGGAGGCGTAGGGTCTAGGTAGCAGGCTCGGGGAAGTCCGGTGGCGCCGGAATCGCCGACGAATGCCGGCGATCTGAAGTTGAAGATGAGCTCGCCCCGGTCGGAGAAGAGGCGCTCGGCTCGACCCCGAGGACGCAGGCGATGCGGAAGACGATGAGGTAGCCGGTGAGCACCAGGAGGAGGCGAGGGAGGCACGGTGGCCGCGAAGCTGACGGAGCAGTGGCGGCCGCGCTCGGGACAGAGGGGAGAGGCGAGCGCGAGCGCCGGAGAGTGAGGGAGAGAAGAGGAAATGGAGGGAGTGACCAGGGGGAAGGAACGAGGGGTTGCCCTTATCCCATCCTGCGTCGGTGGCCGTCGGCGTGTCGGGCGCTCACCGGTGCGCACGTGCCCAGCCACGGGGACGACGACACGGCGACGAGGAAGGTAGGTGAACTGGGCTGGGCCGGCGCCAGGTAAGTGGCTTTGACCTTTTTCTTTTTTTGTTTTTCTTTTTAACTATTAAACAGAGAGAGAAAAGAGATTAATTGGGCATCCCAATCACTTAGGAAAAATATGGAAAGTGTCCCATTAATTCCCTGGTGTTTTTAGACAGTGCCACAAAAAGTTTGGGAATTTTTGGTACTCATTTGAATTTTCCAAAAATAGAATAGCATTTAAAAATGCTGAAATGGTGCTGTTATAATGACTAATGCTCATCTTTGTTCAAGAGTGATGTTGTGTTCCTTAACATATAATTGTTTTGGAATATTTGCAAGATGATGAACATTTTTCCAGCAACTCTCGTGCAACTTTAAATTCCACTTCTGATTTGAATTTGAATTATGTGGAGGAATTTGAAATGAGATATCATCCATTGTGATCAAGCAATGCAAGGGAGGTTGACTTGGCATAATTAACATTATGTCACAGTGCTTATTACACAGGGGGGTTACAATTCTCCACCTCTAAAAGAAATTCTCGTCCCGAGAATTCAGGAGGTAGAAGAAAAGAGGTCGGGGTATTCCTTGCGAAGATGATCCTCGCGTTCCCAAGTGGCTTCATCTTCTGTATGATTAGACCACTGCACTTTCAGGAACTTGGAAACCTTCTGACGGGTTCGACGCTCCGCTTCATCGAGAATACGGATCGGATGCTCCTTATAAGAAAGATCATTCTGCAATTCGAGCAATTCATGATCCACTGCTCGGTGTGGATATTCCTTGAAGCAACGGCGAAGTTGCGACACATGGAAGATGTCGTGGATATGAGAGAATTGCGGCGGCAACTCTAGTTTATATGCCACCTGACCACGTCTGGCCACAATGCGAAAGGGACCAATGTAGCGTGGAGCTAGCTTGCCCTTGATTCCGAAACGGTGAGTGCCCTTCATAGGAGTGACTCGCAGATAAGCCTGATCACTAGGTTGATAGATCGAACCCCATCATTTGCGATCATAGTTGCTCTTCTGACGGTCCTGAGCCGCCTTGAGATTTTCTCGGACAATGCGAACTTGCTCTTCAGCGTGTTGGATAATATCCGGACCCACGAGCGGTCGTTCCCCAGTTTCTGACCAATTCAGAGGGGTTCGACACTTACGTCCATAAAGTACTTCAAAGGGGGCCATCTTCAAGCTGGCTTGATAGCTGTTGTTACAAGAGAATTCGGCATACGGGAGAGATTCCTCCCACTTCTTGCCGAAAGAAATAACACAAGCTCGCAGCATGTCTTCAAGCACTTGATTTACTCGTTCGACTTGGCCTTGGGACTGGGGGTGATATGCTGAACTCTAGGTGATATGAGTTCCCATAGCTTCTTGGAAACTTTCTCAGAACTTTGAGGTGAAAAGACCACCACGGTCCGAACTGATCTCCTTCGGAATACCGTGGAGTGATACAATTCTGGAGATATATAATTCTGCTAACTGACTAGCAGTGATCGTCTCCTTGACAGGCAGAAAGTGTGCAACTTTTGAAAGTTGGTCGACGACGACAAGAATAGCATCGTGACCCTTCTGTGACTTGGGAAGGCCAGTAATGAAATCCATCTGAACCTTATCCCATTTCCATAAAGGAATAGGAAGTGGTTGCAGAATTCCAGCTGGCTTCTGATGTTCTGCTTTAACGCGACGACACACATCACATTCAGCAACATATCGAGCAATGTCCTGCTTCATTCTAGACCACCAGTACCTTTGACGGAGATCATGATACATCTTGGTGCTACCCGGATGCATAGATAGCGGTGTGTCATGTGCCTCCTTCATGACCTTGTCAGTCATAAGCTCGAAGCGAGGTACCACAATGCGGTCTCTGAAGTACAAGGTTCCATCTTCAAACAGCGAGAAATCCCTGTACTTTTCAAGGTGAAGATCTTTCTTCATCAAATCAACTTCAGCATCTTTAGCTTGTGCACTCTTAATAGCCTTCTCAAGGTCTGGTTCAACAACCAAGGTTTTTAGGTATCCTTGAGGAACTATCTCGATATTTAGCTTTCGAAGCTCTTCATACAGGAGTGGTTGCTCTAGCTGGACTTCAAGTTCACAGCAATAGGATTTGCGGCTCAACGCATCAGCCATTACATTAGCCTTGCCAGGGGTATAAGAAATACCCAAATCATAGTCCGTAATGGTCTCCATCCATCTTTGCTGACGGAGGTTCAGAGATGGCTGAGTGAACAAGTACTTCAGACTTTTATGATCCGTGTAGATCTCACAATGATTACCGAGGAGGTAATGTCGCCACAACTTCAATGCATAGATAATAGCAGCTAGTTCTAGATCATGGGCAGGGTAGTTCTCTTCATGAGGACGCAACTGTCGAGAGCCATAAGCAATCACCTTACGCTCTTGCATTAGGACACAGCCTAATCCTTCATGGGATGCGTCACAATAAATCACAAAATCTTTGCGAGAATCTGGAGGAGCAAGTACTGGGGCAGATGTCAGCTTGTCTTTGAGTGTTTGAAAACTTTCCTGACATTTTTCTGTCCATTCAAACTTAACGCCCTTGTGAAGCAAATTAGTCAAAGGCTTAGCAATCTTTGAGAAATTCTCGACAAAGCGACGGCAATAGCTTGCAAGGCCGATAAAACTTCTGACTTGCTTGACATTCTTCGGTGGAGTCCATTCAAGAATAGCCTAAACTCGTTCTGGGTTAATGGCAATGCCATCTTTCGAAATCACATGGCCGAGATATGTCACTTCAGATAGCCAGAACTCGCATTTGGAATACTTGGCATACAGTTGATGTTCACGCAGCTTCTCCAGTACAAGCCGAAGATGTTCGTCATGTTCTTCTTCATTCTTTGAATACACCAGAATATCATCCAGATATACCACGACGAATTTGTTGAGATGATCCATGAAGATGTAGTTCATTAACCGGGAGAAGGTTGCTGGAGCATTGGTTAAGCCGAAGGACATGACAGTGTACTCGTAAGAACCATAACGAGTAACGAAGGCTGTCTTCGGAATATCCTCTTCAAGAACTCGGATTTGGTGGTATCCCAATCTCAAACCAATCTTAGAGAATACTGAGGAACCAGCAAGTTGATCATACAGATCGTTGATTCTGGGAAGCGGATACTTGTTCTGAATTGTTGCTTGGTTGATAGGTCGGTAATCTTGAACCAACCGATTCGTACCATCCTTCTTCTTGACAAATAGGAAAGGTGCTCCCCAAGCAGATGAACTGGGGCGGATGAAACCCTTGTTAAGTGACTTGCCGATTTCTTCCTTAAGTTCGAGAAGGTGGTGTGGAGGCATCTTATAAGGACGCTTCGCAATAGGGGTAGTGCCCGGCTTCAAGTCTATGACAAACTTGACAGCTCTAGCAGGGGGTATTCCTGGAAGTTCTTCCGGAAAGACATCTTGAAATTCACGAACAACTGGAACATTCTCGATGCCTTCAAGAGGTGAAGCATTCAATGCATTCAAAACATATATCTGATTCTCGGCATTCTGGAATGTCCGAGCTGAGTATCTGACTGTCTGGCCGGAAAGATGAGTGAGCTGGACTGTCTTAGTAGCACAGTCAATCAAAGCTTTATTCGCTGTCAACCAATCCATACCAAGAATGATGTCTATGTCGGAAGGTCCAAGAGCAATAAGGGAAGCAGAGAACATCAACCCTCCAATTCTGATCTGATTGTTGTGGCTTACCATCTTGGTTTGCCACCTGGAACGGGGAGTACTAATCTCCAATGGAGTGGGTAATGAGCTCATGGATAACTCATGCAATTGTGCAAATTGCTGGGACACAAAGGAATGTGACGCACCTGAATCAAAGAGAACAGAAGCTACCACTGAATTAACTGGAAGGGTACCCATCACGATTTTAGGGGACTCTCGAGCTTCTTCCATTTTGACATGGGTGACTTGACCACTATTCATAGCAGGTGGTCTAGCATTACATTTTCTGCTAGGATGGTTTCGACGGCCCTTCCTACAGCCAACAGGTCGACACGTTGAATCCTGCGGCTGACTCTGGCGACAGTTGAGAGCACGGTGCCCTAGCTGTCCACAATGGTGACATAAACCATCATTATGGGAAGGAGCATCAGCATTGGGCTGTCCACTTTTATTATTCAGTTGTCTTGGTGGTGGAGGCAGACGAGGTGCAACATAAGATGGCCTTGGTGTTGGAGCAGGTCGGTGATGAACATTGTGCGGAATCCACACTCGACATTTCTGAGCAGGCTGACCCGAGGATGAGCCAACATCACGAGTGCGCTTGAGCGACTCCTGGTACTTAGCCAGACCAGTTTCAACTCGGTAGGCTTGGCTGACAAGCGTCGCAAAGTCCTCACAATCAAGGACAACAAGTGCGAGCTGTATATCGGTACGCAATACTTCACGGAATTTCTCCTGCTTGCGAGCATCAGTGTCGACATCATCTTTAGCATAGCGGGATAATTCAAGAAATTTCCTCTGATGTTCATCCACAGTCATTGTGCCCTGTGAGAGTTTGCGGAACTCCTGCTTCTTCTGGTCGATCAGACTTGGAGGAATGTACCGTGCATGAAAGTCTGACTGAAATTCCTGCCAAGTGGTTACAGATTCAGCAGGCAACATACTCTTGTGGCTTTCCCACCATTGAGCAGCTGGACCCTTTAAACGGAATGTCGCAAAGGTGACGTAACTGTCAGGGGCAACATTAGCTGACTCCATCTCAAACAGGATGTCACGAAGCTAATCATCAGCATCCATAGGATTGGTGGAGTTGCGGAAAACAGATGGATTGAGGCGCACGAATTCTGGCAGAGTTATTGGAGCAGACTGTTGCCGAGCATTATGATTTGGGAATTGAGCCACTAGTCCGGTCATAAACTGCTGCATTATTGCGGCAATATAGGGTGGAGGTGGAGGATCGTCAGCCATCCTGCCAAATCAACAGGGGCAGTTTAGCAAGAAAAACTGCATGTGTATGGAGTTATTCATGATGTAACATGGGAAATGAACAAGAAGGCATCAGGTGCAAATTAGTAGTCCTTAAAGACATACAGAACGATGCACGGAGTTGGACACAAACGGCGGTAGGAGTACGGAAACGCACGCAGCTAGACAAGCTATGCGGCGCGCAGGCACGCGGTGAGGAATACAACAAAGTGACATAGCAAAGGCTACATCACATCGGAGAAAACTGTTGGAGCGAAGAATCTGCAAGTGACAACACAGGGTGCCCTCGATAAAAAGGATCCTGCAAGCAGAACCTGGCCCACAATCTTGAAGCAAGGGGGAATAATTTCAGAACTCTGGTTGGATGTGATCACGAGAACCTAATGTTGGAGTTAGTAGAATTTTAACCCGAAAGGAAGAGAGATCAGAGTCCCAGAGTATGGACGAGAAATAAAAGATCCTAATACCACCCAGTTGGCGACGTGGGCCCGTAAGCCACACTGCCAAGTTAGTAAAACAGTTTTCGGTTACTAGACCCAACTTTGGCCAAGGAGTTGGAAAGGGGGGTTCCTACAGGCAGTCGGCTCTGATACCAACCTGTGACGCCCCCGGCTTAATCGTGCACTAATCATACACGCAAATGCACACGATCAAGCCTAAGGACTCACTTGAAGATATCACAACACAACTCTAAAACATAAATAAAGTCATACAAGCTGTATAATACAAGCCAGGGCCTCGAGGGCTCGAATACATAAGCTTGATGACAAACAAGCACCAGCGGAAGCGTTAGATATCTGAATACAGACATAAGTTAACAGAGAAGCCTTTTAGAAAGGCGTGGCAAAATAAAAGCTATGATCGAAAGGCGCAGGCCTCCTGCCTGGGACCCTCCGATCCTACTCCTGGTCGTCAGCCAGCTCATAGAAGTAACCACCCTCGAGGTGGTAGAAGTAGTCGTCAGAGGGGCAGCTGCCTCAGGGGCTCCGTCATCTGGTTGCATCAAATGGATATGGGGAAAAAGAAAGCAAAGCAACCGTGAGTACTCATCCAAAGTACTCAGCAAGCAAGGATCTACACTACATATGCAACATTATCAAAGGAAGGCTGTATATGTGGACTGGGCTGCAGAAATGCCAGAGTAGAGAGAAAGCCTAGTCCTATCGAAGACTAGCATCTTCAGCGTTCTTGCAGCAATAGAAGAGAGTAGATCAGTACAATATATAATAGTGGTAGTGTTATCAACCTCGCCCAGAGATCCTTCCTTGACTCCCTGTGAGAAAGCGATCCCGGAGCCACATATCCAGGTATCATCTCAAGTTCTAGTTGTATCGATCGGGATACAACTCCGAGTGTCCGTTACCGTAGGATAGGCTATCGATAGATGTTTTCTTCCCTGCAGGGGTGCACCAACTTACCCACCACGCTCGCTTAACTCCGGCCGGACACACTTTCCTGGGTCATGCCCGGCCTCGGTCAAACGATACACCACGACCCTACCTACAGCTCAGCAGAGAGGTCCCCGTCGGTCTACATCCTAAGCGCAAGGGGGTCTTGGGCCATCGCCCCTCGCCCTCCGGGTCGTTGCGTGCAGGGCGAACCAGGCTCCACCACTACAGGATGGTGCCCGCCCAGCCCGGCCGCCAGGCTGAACTGGACGTCTGACAGAGCTTTCGGCTGATGCCATGATGCAGAGTGCCCATAACTTTCCCACGTGATGGTTAGTGCTATCAGGCCAGAGGCCTGCTCGGATCAAATATCCAAATCATTAGTGGATTAGGGGCTTGCGGTAACAAGCAGAGACTCACGATCGATGTGACCCCATCGCCCCGTCTCGAGGACTTGCTGCAAGGGCTAAGAATGCCCGGCCGCGCCTCGTATTTATCTCACGGGTAACCTCCAGGTCAACCCAACATCCCATCATTCGCGGGTACCCCTCAGGGTTGACCCGTCTTTCCAAGTATCAGTTGTAAAGTTCGAGTATCCGTGTGTCCATAACATCTGAAGAATCCGAGGTATCACCCTCATTGGATTCTTACTTGATGTATCCGTCAAGGTGAACTCGGAGGAATTACCCTCGATGGGTTCACACTTGAGGTGTTGCACGACAGCGTCGTTATCAGGAGTGGTGAAAGAGGAATCACCCTTGATGACCACAACCGAATAGCTACTCTACAGAGTTAACATCATAAGTGCTATACGAGGTATCACCCTCGGCACTCGATAGTAACGCTGCAGTGTCGTACAACTAAGGGGGTTAGGTGCGGTGCCGGGGTCTGGTCTTCGATCCCGTTGATCGGGTCTTCTGATAATCCAGCGGGGCAGTTGGGTCAAAGTGGGGGGCTCTGATGGGTCACTAACCAGCCTATACTAAGCAGTTTGGATATCAGGCAGGTATCAACAGTAGTTACAAAAACAGGCTATGCAACAGAATAGGAGCAATCAATTACAGTAGCAAAATCTAATGCAAGCATGAGAGAATAGAATGGGCGATATCGGGATAATCAAAAAGGGGGGGGCTTGCCTGGTTGCTCGGCGGCAAAGGCAAGGTCGTCAGGGGTCGTCAATCTCCGGAGCTGCATTGGTACCGGGCTCTATCGAGAGAGAAGAGGGGGAAGGAAACAGATAAATACACAGCAAACATATGCAACGCAGAGCATGCTATGCTAACGTGCAGTGCAGGGTTGCCTAAAATCATGTCTAAGTCATATTAGTTATTTTAGGATTTAAGTTGGATTTATTAACCAGTATATATGCACTATTCATCTACCGGATACGGCCTCGAAGTTGCGGGTTCACCTCCATAGAGGGTCCCGACACGGAAACAGATAGCACGGCCAGCTTCATCTCATCGTTCTGATCAACTTTCATGTACAAAGTTTTTCGATCCGAGCTACGGTTTATTTCCTACGAATTTATAAAGATTTTAGTATTTTCTGGAATTTTTTATACCAGCAGAAAACAATTATGATGTCAGCATTACGCTAGGGTGACGTCATCAGTCAACACTGGCCGGTCCAGGTCAAACTGACCACTGGGACCCACATGTTAGTGACCCAAAGGTTAACAGAGGGGTTAATTTAGCTAATTAGGTTTATTAGTGCGTGGGGCCCCATTGTCAGTGTCAGAGCTAATTAACTAATTCAGTTTTTAATTACAAAACATTGATTAAGTGGGTGGGGCCCGTATGTCAGTGTCTGATTAAGTCGGGTTACTTAACACTTAATCTAATCCGAAACTAATTAAGCATGGGACCCACCAGTCAGTCTCACACGGGCGTCATTAGCGACCCCCGTTGACTGGCCATGTCAGCACGCCGGCGGCTAGTCGCCGGTGGCCATTTCCGTGGCGGCGCGGCTCGGAATCGGTCAGAAAACGGCTCTGGTGGTCCATTTTGCGCGTTCTCGGTCGCGTTCGAATGGGCAGAACGCGTCGCGTCGATCTGTGGCATCAGTTGGTGCGGGGGCAGCCGGAATCGTCGCCGGCGACGAGGTCCGCGGTGGGGAGGTTTCGGGCGACGACGCAAACGGCGATGCAGTGTGCAGTAGCTCAATCTAAAGCTTCGGGCGTGCTCTACGCGTGCGCGCGAGGACAACGGACACAGGCCCATGACCAATTGGTCACCAGAGACGCGCCGGCGACGAAACGAGGCGGCGGTGGGTTCGAGCTTCGTTGGGGCAGGAGCTACGGACGGCTAGAGGGGTTAGGGACGGGCGCCAACGACGTAGTGGCTCACCACGGAGGCGTCGGGTCTAGGTAGTGAGCTCGGGGAAGTCCGGTGGCGCCGGAATCGTCGACGAACGCCGGCGATCCGAAGTTGAAGATGAGCTCGCCCCGGTCGGAGAAGAGGTGCTCGGCTCGACCTCGAGGACGCAGGCGATGCGGAAGACGATGAGGTAGCCGGTGAGCACCAGGAGGAGGCGAGGGAGGCACAGTGGCCGCGTACCTGACGGAGCAGTGGCGGCCGCGCTCGGGACAGAGGGGAGAGGCGAGCACGAGCGCTGGAGAGCGAGGGAGAGAAGAGGAAATGGAGGGAGTGACCAGGGGGAAGGAACGAGGGGTTGCCCTTATCCCCTCCTGCGTCGGTGGCCGTCGGCGTGTCGGGCGCTCACCGGTGCGCGCGTGCCCAGCCACGGGGACGACGACACGGCGACGAGGAAGGTAGGTGAGCTGGGCTGGGCCGGCGCCAGGTAAGTGGCTTTGACCTTTTTCTTTTTCTGTTTTTCTTTTTAACTATTAAACAGAGAGAGAAAAGAGATTAATTGGGCATCCCAATCACTTAGGAAAAATATGGAAAGTGTCCCATTAATTCCCTGGTGTTTTTAGACAGTGCCACAAAAAGTTTGGGAGTTTTTGGTACTCATTTGAATTTTCCAAAAATAGAATAGCATTTAAAAATGCTGAAATGTTGCTGTTATAATGACTAATGCTCATCTTTGTTCAAGAGTGATGTTGTGTTCCTTGACATATAATTGTTTTGGAATATTTGCAAGATGATGAACATTTTTCCAGCAACTCTTGTGCAACTTTAAATTCCACTTGTGATTTGAATTTGAATTCTGTGGAGGAATTTGAAATGAGATATCATCCACTGTGATCAAGCAATGCAAGGGAGGTTGACTTGGCATAATTAACCTTATGTCACAGTGCTTATTACACAGGGGGGTTACAGTGGGCCCCCTGATGCCTCTCTAACCCTAATTTTTGCTCCATAAATACCCAAACATTCCCCGTATACCAGAGGGCACACCAAAAATACTTTTCTGCCGCTGCAAGTTTTTGTCTTCGTGCGATCCCATCTGGGGACCTTTTTCGGTACTCTGACGGAGGGGGAATCGATCACGGAGTGCTTCTACATCAACCTTGTTGCCCTTCCGATGATGTGTGAGTAGTTTACCACAGACCTACAGGTCCATAGCTAGTAGCTAGATGGCTTCTTCTCTCTCTTTGATCTTCAATACAATGTTCTTGGAGATCTATTTGATGTAATCTTCTTTTGCGGTGCGTTTGTTGAGATCCGATGAATTGTGGATTTATGATCAGAATATCTATGAATATTATTTGATTCTTCTCTGAACTCTTTTATGCATGATTAATATAGCTTTGTATTTCTCTCCGATCTATTGATTTGGTTTGGCCAACTAGATTGATTTTTCTTGCAAGGGGAGAGGTGCTTTGTAATGGGTTCAATCTTGCGGTGTCCTCACCCAGTGACTGAAAGGGTAGCGAGGCACGTATTTGTATTATTGCCATTAAGGATAAAAAGGTGGGGTTTATTTCATATTGATTGGATCTATCCCTCTACATCATGTCATCTTGCTTAAGGTATTACTCCGTTCTTGTTAACTTAATACACTAGATGCATGCTGGATAGGGGTCGATGTGTGGAGTAATAGTAGTAGATGCAAGCAGGAGTCGGTCTACTTTTCACGGACGTGATGCCTATATTCATGATCATTGCCTTAGATATCGTCACAACTTTGTGCTTTTCTATCAATTGCTCAACAGTAATTTGTTTACCCACTGTATGCGTTCTTTCAAGAGAGAAGACTCTAGTGAAAACTATGGCCCCGGGGTCTATTTTTATCTTATTATTTTCAGATCTACAAAACCAAAAACCAAAAAATACCTTGCTGCAATTTATTTACTTTTACTTTGTTTTTGCACTTGTATTCATCTTTTATACCTATCTCTATCAGATCTCATCTTTGCAAGTAACCATGAAGGGATTGACAACCCCTTTATCGTGTTGGGTGCAAGTATTTATTTGTTTGTGTAGGTGCAACCATTGGTGACTTGTGTGTTCCTTCTACTGGATTGATACCTTGGTTCTCGGACTGAGGGAAATACTTATCTCTACTTTGTTGCATCACCCTTTCCTCTTCAAGGGAAAAACCAACGCAAGCTCAAGAAGTAGCAGGAAGAATTTCTGGCGTCGTTGCCGGGGAGGATCTACATCAAGCCTACCAAGTACCCATCATAAACTCTCATCTCTTGCATCTACATTATTTTCCATTTGCCTCTCGTTTTCCTCTTCCCCACACTAAAACGTATTCAGAAAAACACAAAAATATTTGCCGTTTTATTTGCCTTCTTTCCGTTCGTCTTTTCGTTTGCTTTTTGTTTGCTTGTGTGCTAGATTGCTTAATTTGTTATCATGTCTGAATCTGGGGAGGTTATCATTGAAAAAACTAGTAATAATCTTGAGAAATGTTTTGATGATTTTGTTGATGATGATCCTCATGAAAAAGAAACTACTATCATGCACACTAAAAAACTTCGTGTGGGTAGCGGTAATATTATTGGAAAAGGTGTTATTCAAGATTTCTTTACTTATGCCGGTACGTTACCTATGCTAGGAGGGTCAATTCTTAATAAAATTTCTAGCCTTGCGGATGCAATATCTTTGCTTATAGTTGAATTTGAAAGACAATTTGTTCACATGCATACAAAGGATCTTCCTAGAATTTTATAATATTCATGATCCTTCCGTTAAGCGTGTTACCACTATATTTCTAGCTTATGAATTTGGGCATATCATGAAAGAAGCTAGTGAAATATTTGCTCATTACAATATCAATGTTGGTTGCCCTCCTATAGAGGAGGTCCTTTTTAATCAAGAGGAGATAAGGAGATTACAATCTCCAGATTATGCCGCTTACAATGAAAACCTAAGGAAAAAGGTTCCTCCATCTGTTTTGATTGATAAAATTTCTGAAATAAATGATAATTTTGCTATACAAAATAATGGGCTAGGGCGTGTTCTTAAAGAAAGACTTAGAGATCATAATCAAAGGAACGTTTATAATGAAGAGATAGTAATCACATATAAGGGGCCAAAGGAGGAACCTCCTCCCAAACTTGATCTCGTAGATCCATACCCAATTAAATTTAGCCCTTTTGGTTATTTTTGCCTGCCACAAAGGAAACTTGATGCTGAAAGGAGGGAGTATGAGATGAGCATGGATGCTCTCCCTCACTTCTATTACAATACCTAGATCTATGCAATATGCCTAGCTAGGGGCGTAAAACAATAGCACTTGTTGGGAGGCAACCCAATTTTATTTTTATGTTTTTTACTTTTGCTTCTGTTTTTCAATCAATATGAAATTATACCTCTGTTATGATTGTGTTTTAATGTTTTAATTAGTGTTTGAGCCAAGTAAGACCTTTGGGATGATTTGGAAGATCGATGATTTGATTTTGAGAAAAAACAGAAACTTTTGTGTCCAGTAGCAGAATTGTTAAAATTTGATGGAACATGAAAAAATTATGAATTTTTTACACAAGATTGATATAAAGATTTCCCACGTTGTCCTAATTTTCCAGAGTATTTAGACTTACAGAAGTATGACTTTAATTCGGGTCTTTACAGACTATTCTGTTTTTGATAGATTCTGTTTTCATTGTGTTGTTCGCTTATTTTGATGGATCTATGGGTAGTATCGGGGGGTATGAGCCATGGTGAAGTTAGAATACAGTATATATAATGCAAATATAAAATTGGAATGAGTTTACAACAGTACCTAAAAGTGGTGATTTGCTTTGTTATACTAACGGATCTCACGAGTTTTTTGTTGAGTTTTATGTTGTGAAGTTTTCAAGTTTTGGGTAAAGTTTTGATGGACTATAGAATAAGGAGTGGCAAGAGCCTAAGCTTGGAGATGCCCAAGGCACCACAAGGTAATATTCAAGGACAACCAAGCATCTAAGCTTGGGGATGCCCCGGATGGCATCCCCTCTTTTGTCTTCAATCTATCGGTAAATTACTTGAGGCTATATTTTTATTCACCACATGATATGTGTTTTGCTTAGAGCGTCTTGTATTATATTGGTCTTTGCTTTTTAGTTTGCCACAATCATCCTTGCTGTACACACCTTTGGAGAGGGACACACACTAATCGTGAATTTATTAGAATACTCTATGTGCTTCACTTATATCTTTTGAGCTAGGTAGTTGCTCTAGTGCTTCACTTATATCTTTTAGAGCACGGCAGTGGTTATATTTCGAAGAAATTGATGAACTCTCATGCTTCACTTATATTATTTTGAGAGTCTTATAAATATTATGGCAATTTGCTTAGGTTATGAATTTAGTCCTGATATGATGGGTATTCAAGAGGGATATAATAAAAACTTTCATGAAGATCATTGAATATATGAGAAGTTTGATTCCTGGCATTTGTTTTGAGATATAAAGATGGTGATATTACAGTCATGCTAGTGAGTAATTGTGGTTTGGTAAGAATATTTGTGTTAAGGTTTGTGATTCCCGAAGCATGCACGTATGGTCTCTCGTTATGCAATGAAATTGGAGCATGATTTATTTTTTATTGTCTTCCTTATGAGTGGCGGTCGGGGATGAGCGATGGTCTTTTCCTACCTATCTATGCCCCTAGGAGCATGCATAGTAGTACTTTGCTTCGAGGGCTAATAAACTTTTGCAATAAGTATGTGAGTTCTTTATGACTAATGTTGAGTCCATGGATTATACGCACTCTCACCCTTCCGCATTTTGCTAGCCTCTTCGGTACCGTGCATTACCCTTACTCACCTTGAGTTGTGGTGCAAACTTCGCCGGTGCATCCAAACCCCATGATATGATACGCTCTTTCACACATAAGCCACCTTATATCTTCCTCAAAACAGCCACCATACCTACCTATTATGGCATTTCCATAGCCATTCCGAGATATATTGCCATGCAACTTTCACCGTTCCGTTTTATTATGACACATACCATCATTGTCATATTGCTTTGCATGATCATATAGTTGACATAGTATTTGTGACTTGGCCACAATTCATATTTTTTATACATGTCACGCTAGATCATTGCACATCCCGGTACACTGCCGGAGGCATTCATATAGAGTCATATTTTTGTTCTAGTATCGAGTTGTAATTCTTGAGTTGTAAGTAAATAAAAGTGTGATGATCATCATTATTAAAGCATTGTCCCATGTGAGGAAAGGATGATGGAGACTATGATTCCCCCACAAGTCGGGATGAGACTCCGGACTTAAAAATAAATAAAGAAGAGGCCAAAGAGCCCAAAATATTTAAAAAAAAAGAAAAAAAGAAGAAGAAAAAATGAATGAGAGAAAAAGAGAGAAGGGACAATGTTACTATCCTTTTCCACACTTGTGCTTCAAAGTAGCACCATGTTTTTCATATAGAGAGACTCCTATTTTGTCACTTTCATACATTACTAGTGGGAATTTTTTAATATAGAACTTGGCTTGCATATTTCAATGATGGGCTTCCTCAAATCCCCTAGGTCTTCATGAGCAAGCAAGTTGGATGCACACCCACTTAGTTTCCTTTTGAGCTTTCATACACTTATAGCTCTAGTGCATCTGTTGCATGGCAATCCCTACTCCTTGCATTGACATCAATTGATGGGATCCATAGCCCGTTGATTAGCCTCGTCAATGTGAGACTTTCTCCTTTTTTGTCTTCTCCACACAACCTCCACCATCATATTCTATTCCACCCATAATGCTATATCCATGGCTCACGCTCATGTATTGCGTGAGAGTTTAAAAAGCTGAAGCGCGTTAAAAAGTATGAACCAATTGCTTGGCTTGTCATCGGGGTTGTGCATGATAAATACTTTGTGTTAAGAAGATAGAGCATGACAAGATTATATGATTTTGTAGGGATAACTTTCTTTATCCATGATATCTTGAGAAGACATGATTGCTTTATTAGTATGCTTGAAGTATTATTGTTTTTATGTCAATATTAAACTTTTGTTTTGAATCTTATGGATCTGAATATTCATGCCACATTAAGAAAGATTACATGATAAACATGTTTGGTAGCATTCCACATCAAAAATTCTGTTTTTATCATTTACCTACTCGAGGACGAGCTGGAATTAAGCTTGGGGATGCTTGATACGTCTCCAACGTATCTATAATTTTATATTGTTCCATGCTATTATATTATCCATCTTGGATGTTTTATATGCATTATTATGCTATTTTATATCATTTTTTGGGACTAACCTATCTACTATATCTAAATAGCTAGCCCCCACTATTGGATTTCTCTCAACATGCATGCTTCCACATCACCTTCATTCTTTATAGCCATCCGATCAAAATCCTGTGACATTAGAAGTCATGCATGTACTCATAAGTTACACTTCTTGCATTAAATATCCATGCAAACCATGCCATTTCATTAAGTCATGCATGCCTTTTTCCCGGAGAATCAACTCATGCATGTTAGTCACAATTTAACTTCTTCGTTAATTTTTGTGTGGTCATGAACAGTATGTGTGTTAGACCCTTGAAGCAAAAATATATATTTTGGGCTTTACATTATTGTTAAAAGATGGTGTCACATTATGTCGAATACAAAATGTTTTTCTTTCTATGCATCATTATTTTTCAAACGTAAACTAAGAACACTCTTACATTTGTATTTTCATTAGTTTTAGTTGTTTTTAAGCAATTATTGATGCATTTGTTTTAACATGTTTCCCGTGGCAACGCGCGGGGTATCATCTAGTTAACCTAGTGCCCAGTGCCAGTTGTTGTTCTTTCCTTGTTTTTGTCTTTTAAAGAAAATCAATACCAAACGGAGTCCAAACGGAACGAAACTTTTTGACGATTTTTCTTGGACCAGAAGACACCCGTGAACCTTCGGGAGAAGGTCAGAGGGGCCACCAGTTGGCGAAAAGCTCGGGAGGCGCGCCCTAGGGGGGCACGCCCCCCAGGCTTGTGGGCCCCCTGATGCCTCTCTAACCCTAATCTTTGCTCCATAAATACCCAAATATTCCCCGTATACCAGAGGGCACACCAAAAATACTTTTCCGCCGCCGCAAGTTTCTGTCTTCGTGAGATCCCATCTAGGGACCTTTTCCGGTACTCTGTCAGAGGGGGAATCGACCACAGAGCGCTTCTACATCAACCTTGCTGCCCTTCCGATGATATGTGAGTAGTTTACCACAGACCTACGGGTCCATAGCTAGTAGCTAGATGGCTTCTTCTCTCTCTTTGATCTTCAATACAATGTTCTCCTCGATGTTCTTGGAGATCTATTCGATGTAATCTTCTTTTGCCGTGCGTTTGTTGAGATACGATGAACTGTGGATTTATGATCAGATTATCTATGAATATTATTTGAGTTTTCTCTGAACTCTTTTATGCATGATTAAGATAGCTTTGTATTTCTCTCCAATCTATTGATTTGGTCTGGCCAACTAGATTGATTTTTCTTGCAATGGGAGAGGTGCTTTGTAATGGGTTCAATCTTGCGGTATCCTCACCCAGTGACAAAAAGGGTAGCGAGGCATGTATTTGTATTGTTGCCATTAAGGATAAAAAGGTGGGGTTTATTTCATATTTATTGGATCTATCCCTCTACATCATGCCATCTTGCTTAAGGCGTTACTCCGTTCTTATTAACTTGATACACTAGATGCATGCTGGATAGCGGTCGATGTGTGGAGTAATAGTAGTAGATGCAGGCAGGAGTCGGTCTACTTGTCACAGACGTGATGCCTATATTCATGATCATTGCCTTAGATATCGTCATAACTTTGCGCTTTTCTATCAATTGCTCAACAGTAATTTGTTTACCCACCGTATGTGTTCTTTTAAGAGAGAAGCCTCTAGTGAAAACTATGGCCCCCGGGTCTATTTTTTATCTTATTATTTTCAGATCTATAAAACCAAAAACCCAAAAATATCTTGCTGCAATTTATTTACTTTTAGTTTGTTTTGCACTTTTATCCATCTTTTATACGTATCTCTATCAGATCTCATCGTTGCAAGTAACCGTGAAGGGATTGACAACCCCTTTATTGCGTTGGGTGCAAGTATTTGTTTGTTTGTGTAGGTGCAACCATTGGTGACTTGTGTGTTCCTCCTACTGGATTGATACCTTGGTTCTCAAACTGAGGGAAATACTTATCTCTACTTTGCTGCATCACCCTTTCCTCTTCAAAGGAAAAACCAACGCAAGCTCAAGAAGTAGCAACACACGGCGGACTTTCGGCGATCACCAGCCACGGTGATGGTGCCACCCGGACCCAGCATCTTCAGCTTCAGGTAGGCATATGGGGCACCGCCATAAACTTGGCCAGCGCGGGCCGGCCCAAGAGGGCATGGAAGGGGCCGCTCTGATCCAGCACTTCGAACCAGACCGGCTCGCGGCGGAAGTTACGCGCGTCGCCGAACAGCACATCGAGCCGGATCTTGCCGATGGGGGAGCAAGACAGCCCAGGCACGACGCTGTGGAAGGTCGTCTGGCTGGGCTACACGCGCGCCGCCTCCAGGCCTAACCTGACCATAGTGCTGCGGTAGAGGATGTTCATGCCGCTCCCGCCATTGATGAGCACCCGCGTGAAGTGGTAGGCGCGCCTTCGGTCACGAAGGTGGAGTCGACAACGAGGGCAGGGCAGCCCGGCGCGGGCATTGCGGCCGGGTGGTCTTCCTGGCTCCAGGTGACTGGCTGGTCAGACCAGCGCATGAACCGGGGAGCGGGGGAAGCGACGGCGTTCACCTCGACGGACCGCCGGCGCCGATCGCGCGCGTCATCCGCCTCGCTGGTGAAGACGACATAGGACACGTCCGGGCGAGGGGAAGTAATGCGGAGCCGAGTGGCGGCCAGAACCGGCGTCGGCGCTACGCCGCAGATGACGTCGAACTCGCGCGGGGCAAGCTCGAGCCGGCACCGAGCGGCCATGAGCTTGTGTGGCCTCAACAAGCAGGAGCTTGCGGGATGCATCGAGCTCGGCCTCAACAACAACCGGGTCAGCATCAGGCGTGCCATGGGCGTATGGGCGCCGCACCACCAACTGCAGAGGGCCAAGCATATTGGTGAGCGCCTCCGCGCGAGCACAGGGGCGGTCAGCGCCACGAGGGACGACGTCACCGCAAGGTGGCGAGTCGGAGACGGTGAGCACCTCTCTAGGGTACTCGTCGGGGACGTGCGCGATGGCGACGCGCAGCCCGCCGAAGGGGACGATGATGCTACCGGACAGGCCAGCGACGCCAAGCGCCATCAGCCGCGCCGGGCGCGCTGAGCAAACCATGCGCGATGCGCTTGCTGAAGGGAGTGAAGGGTCTCGTCCGGAGCGGAACTCTGGCCGACGCCGCGGATGGCCCCACGGTGGGCGCCAACTGTCGTGGTGTGCTCACGGTAGATGCCATGGGTAGGCTTATCAAACGTGGTTGGGGCCGTAGGACGTCGGAGGGTTTCGGAGGCGAGATCGGGAACAAGCGGAGCGGGACTCGCGATGTACCCAGGTTTGGGGCCTTCCAGGGGAGGTAAAACCCCTAGTCTTGCCGGATCTACTATATGGGATCACACCAAGCGGTTACAATGTGCTCCTGGAGCTGTATACGAGAGGGGGAAGAAGAGCTAGCCCTCTCCTTCTCCTGGTTGTGTGGGGGATGAATGAGAAGAGAGTCGAACCCCTCGCTCGGGGGGCTCATGGGGATCTTATAGGCCGGCCCCCAGGGTTACAATGGTAAAGATACATGGGCGCGGGGCCCTGACGTCATTGGCCAGAGCCGACCATGGGTCCCGCCGGCTGTTGGGTCTGCTGGGCTCAAGTCCCGCAGGGGGCGCGGTACTATAGGGCGTCGCTCCCTGCGTCAAGAGGCGGTCGGCATCGTGGATCTACAGTGGGGGGCCACGCAGACGCTGGTCGCCCGGGTCTGTGGGGCGGTCGCACTGTAGCCACGCCTCCCGTCATGGGTGGGGGGGGGGCTGTCTTGTCGTACGGGTGGATGGGTCGGCCCCTGACCTGCCGCCAGCCGGGTTGCTACGTCCAGCCGGCCGTACTGGGGGCCGGATGGAGAGCTGGCGGGGCTGAGGGGCGCCAGCCGGCCTGATGTTTCAAAATGGTGCTTGGGCTTGATCCGAGTCCTGATGCCTACCCGGGGGGTCGTCCCCCCGATAGGTTTGAGGTACGCCGGTCAGTCCAGACGTTTAGAGATAAAATGGGGTGTCCGGTTGGATCACTCTTTATCGAACGGGCACTGACGGGTCCGGCTGTAGATGGAGCATCTACAGCGGGGTGCCCCAAACCCGCCTCAAATGCCCGGGCAGACGGCCCGGTCACGAAAATGCGACCCAAACGGGCGTCTCAAACGTCCGGGCTGACTCGCACCCCTCATATCCAGCCCACATATGGGGCGTATACGGGGGCGCTCGGGCGCGTCCGCTACGTCGGATCCGGCCCATACTGGCCCACCCGACCCCACACATATTCCTCCCCATCCGCTCACCGTACCAAACCTTAGCCACTTCACTCCACTCCCCTCCACCACTCGAGCTCACCTCCGGCGATCTCCCGCGTGGCGGGCAGCGGATCTGACTCCTACCGGTTCGGATACATCGACCGGGTGGCATCTCGTGCGGGTTGGAGGAGGCAGTGGTCGTCCGCATTGCACTCCGCCGCTCCCGAGAGGACAGTGCCCGGCCGATGGCAGGATCTTTTCGGCGCATCTCCATAGCGTTGGCTCAACGGGCGCTCGGCTCTAGGCTGGATCATCGCAGTCCCGGCAGCCTTCAAATCTGTCCTACCCATCACCGGTCGGACGGAGTATGAATCCCACCGGGACCGGTGTGCCCACCATGAGAAGGAGAGGATAAGGGCCGACTCGCTGCCGACATGGCAGCGGCGGAGGCGACTGATGCGGCGGCGCGGGCGGCCGCAGAGGAGGAAACCATCGGCGCCCGCATTGTGAAGAAGCGGCAGCGGAGGAACACGCGCGCTCTCACCCGAGAGCAGAATCGGGCGGTCCGTACCATGGCCGGCCTGCCACCGAAGTAGGAGAAGGAGGACAACGACGGTGAGCACAGCTCCGCTGACGAGCAGATCCGACTCGATCCCTACTACGTCTTCGACAGGTACTTCCGCAAGAAGGACAGCAATGGCGCCCGGAAAGACAAGGGCATTCAGGGATGATCTTCACCAGAGCCAAACATACCAAATTTTGGTAGTCCGATGGCATGTTATAATGTAGTAGCTGGATGATGTGTAATGCATCATACGTGGTTGCATGAGTTTGTATGAATTTAAGGTATGCTGATTGAGATATCTGGGTGTGACAATGGAAATTTGAGGCTCGACCGGTCAGGCGGTTGAGGTCCAGCTGTAGATGCTCTAATGGCGGCAGAGCTTGTCCTCGTTCGTTGTTCGCGGAGCTCACCACGCTCGAATTTTTGGAGAGCCAGAACTGCAATGGTTACTTTCACAGGAGAGATAAAGCAACCAACGCCAAAACTTGAACACAACCATAGCCCGAACGCTGACGAAGTAGTACGCCATATACTCCTTTACACGATCACGGCACAGGTACTGTTGTAGATTTTGTAATACAATATCCGCATAGACTCGCAGAAACAACTCGTCGGAAAGAATCTTTAATGAGAAGACTACCACAGTGACTGACCAGGAAGGTACTCATGTACAACACGAATATACGACAGACAATACGGTACGACGACGACCATGCTCCACGCTGAGTATTATACCACCTTAAACAAAAGAACTCGGGCAGCATCCGTTGCCCAACCACTGCTATCCATCCTACAACCTGTCTGATATAATCAAAAGATATTATTTTCTCTCCGCTCGCACATACGATCACCATCCTTCAACTCATCATGCTTGGCTAGATTCGCGTTTCTCTTCTGCTATAGAGATCCAGGTTCTTTGTAACTTGGTCTATGCTGATTGCTGCGACTGCTGTTGCTGTTGCTGCTGCTGCTGAGCCTGCTGCGTCTGTGTTGACTGCTGCTGTTGCTGCTGCTGTATTTGCAGTTGCTGCTGCTGTATTTGCAGTTGCTGCATTTGAATCAACTGGGAGTTCATCTGCTGCTGTAGGCCCGCCTTCGACATACGAGCATCCGTAATCTCACCGGTTGCGAGTTTCAGACGCTGGACCTCACCCGTCAGTGCTTCATTCAGAGCTGGATACACATGAACCCCATAGAGAAACATAAATTGATGGACAGAACATTGCAAAACAACATAATTAAATTGCATAATAGCCTTCATTCCATCTTTCTTTCTTTTTTGTGAAATAGCCTTCATTCCATCAATGCAATAGGTGGCAAAAAAAATACAAATAAAATCTCACATTATCTGAAAAGAAAAGAAAAACAGACACGCGCACAGTTGATTTCAATAGTTTAGCACTCAAAGTCACAAAACCCTGTCACCCAAATAAACACAATCACACATGCTGGTTTAATATACACTGCAAACAACAACCTCAACAACTAAACATGGACATATATAATAATTAGTACTGTGACATCAGGCATGAAGATAATGAAAATATCATTATCATGCATACTTTCTTTTGCCTAGCAAGTTATCCCAGCAAGGCTAGCAATTGGCATATGATGTCATCTTGCAATGAGATCAATTTATAGTGAAAGACCAGCAATTTCTCATACCAACCACGGACATATGCTAGCTGACCTTAGAGCATCTTCAACCGGACCCCCTAGTCCGCCCTCATATGTCCGGGCGGACAGCCCGAACACCGCGTGGACCAAAAAACGCCACCCAACCGGACCCCTCAAACCCAGCCAATATGTTCGGGCTGTCAGACAACCCTCAAACCCAGCCCATATATGGGACAGATTTGGGGCCACCCAGACGCGTACACTACGTCGGATCTGACAGGCCAGACCCACCCAAAATCCCTCCAAATTGAACGCCCTCTTTCCTGCGTCTGTCTTCCCTTTCCCGCGTCCGCGCCATCGCCCTCCTCCGCCGTTGCTCTGCATCTGCGCTGCCGATCCCCTTTGTCCTAGCCGCCCGCCCGCACCATGGAGGATGGCTCGGCGGAGTCCATGGGGGTCCCTGCCATTGGGAGCAAAGCGGAGACCATTCACAAGGGGCAGCGTGTCCAGCAGCGCGCCCGAAGGCGGAGGACGTTGTCGACATGGAGTTCACCGCATTCGCGCCCTACGTCGTTCCAGCTTCGCAATGGTCGGGCATCCCGGATGGCCTTCACGCAGGAATCGGACACCTCCCTAAACACGTCGTATGACTCACCACAACTCCAACAGTCACGGATAACGTTGGGAGTCTCCAGCACCGGACATTCCTAGCAGCTGTTCGAAGATATTCCTCAACAAAATACTCAAGTCTTTTTTGCTCCCATGTGCATTTATAAAATCAATTTTAGGATGGTAGTTTCTTGTGATGCATCTTTAGGACTCATTCGTGATGGATATGATAAATGGCGGTCAAGCTCCTCCAAATTATGAGACGGGTGATGAAAAATTGCCTTTGTTTGCACAAGTTCTGTGGTTTCTATGCACAAGAGGTGAATAGGCACCAACGTGGTATTGCAGTCGATAGCCATATAAGTTTTATTTGCTTCACATTGGTCATCATCTTTCTTGCTTGCTTCATTTCTTGCATTATGTTGACGTGTGATTTTTGCTTGCTAGATGGGGTTGGCCACCACTTTGTACCATTAGGTTGAGAAAAAACATGCACTATGTCCCATTGTTGGGTACGAGTGAATGGGAAACCGAAGTGGTCAAACCTCTTCGAAGATATAAAGAACCCCGTCAAAAAGATGAAGAACAACCGTGGCACAAACTCTCGCCAATCTATTAGATTTGATGATGGCGATGAGCCAAGTGGAGGAGCGGACGGTCATGGGACCGAGCCAAAGAGGAATAGACACTTGAGGGGGAGGAAGTGGGAGAAGGATAGGATTACACGTGATGGCGCGGCAAGCAAAATGTCCGCCACATGGACGGACATCTTTTGCAACAAGAGGAAGACATTGAAGAAAATGGAGGGCAAAATGGAGGACAAGCAGGAGAGGTACAAGCTCTTCTTGTGGAAAGGGAGGGGATGGAGTTCAAGCGGGGGAGGGTGTAGGATAGGATGATCATGGAGAGGGAGAGGATAGACATGGAGAAGCAACAGAAAAGGGAGGAGAAGTGGGAGTGGTACAAGCTCAGCGCCCTCCCCTCCTCTCCACCGTTGCCGCCGGCCTCGCCGCAGTAGCGGCGACTCTCGCCTCCAAAGGTGGCGTGGGGGTTCTGCATGCACCCGGCGGTCCTTTCTCAGTCGACAGCACGCGTCAGCTTCGTGTCTAGGTGGCGCCGGCAGACGATCTCACGGTAGCGGCTGCAGCTTGGGTTGTGGGACTCAGATCCGCCCGGATCTGGACTCCCTTGATGCGGCTGCATCTTGCCAGAGACAAGCCAAGCCGGCGGCTCCGAGCATGGTGGTGGCGCCGTTCTGCTACTCCCTCGTGAGGGGTTTGGGCGGGCGGTGCTGACCTCCGCGGATCTGGTGCCCTGCTTCTGGATACGCTAGTGGTTGTGCCTAGGTGTGCGGCGGCGGACGACTGATCGGAGGGCCGCAATATTGTGTCAGTATGGCCGTATTGTCATTAGGCGGTGATCACTCCGGCCAGAGGTGACGACCTTTGCTGCAGTTAACGGTGGCCATCGAAAGATCGTCATGAGAGTTCTATCTCTTCAGATCCGATGGTTGACTTCGGCGGTGAGATGCAAATTATTGACGGCGCCTTGACGCTGAGGGATGGTTGTGCAGCGGCACCTTGCATGTAGCTGCTGGGATGGCAGAAGTGGTGGCGGCAACACATTACTGACTTCAATGGTGGTGCTACTCGAGCACCCAGTCTCGAGCTCCGAGGTGAAAGCCTAGGTCTGGCCCGAGTTGGGTACACTTGGCAATGGCGATGTTTTTACGTCACTACCTTGTTGAAGGCACTGTTCGGATATGCGCAGACTGATTCTTCAGGGTAAAAACCTAGATTCTGGCCTTGGATGGTTAGACCCGATGACGGTGGCGCTTGAGCGTCGCTCCCTTCTTGAAGGCGTTGCTGTTGAAGAACCTCATCGTTTATGTGTGCCATGAGATGGTTGGTGCGGATATGGTTATTGTTATAATTTGCCGATCCTGGATATGATCGCTTTGGTGCTTTTTTTCTTCTCGTCTACGCATAGCTTTGGTCTTATATGACTTTGCTATTTGTCGGCGTTTTTTGTGTGCGTCTGTTGGTGTTGGTTGTGTGCATCCTAGCTATGCAGAGGCTGGGTGTGTGCTTGTTGTGTTTGTATCCTCTTGATGCTTCATTTTCAGCCAATAAAATTCACCCTTTGTCGAGAGAAAAAAAGAAAAATGTGCAAAGGGAAGGGATGGAGTTCGACCGAGAGAGGGTGCGGGAAAGGATGATCATGGAGAGAGAGGGGGGGTAGACATGGAGAAGCAAACGAAATGGCAAAAAATGGAGCTTGAGAAGGGGAAGACATATGAGACAACTGAGTTTGAGAAAGAGAAAGTGAGACTCGTGAGGATCACAGAGGAGTCAAGGATCATGTTGGCCGACACTATCCTCATGGATGACTATTGCAAGTGGTTCATCAACAAAAGGAGATCAATGAGCTCTACAACGGGGGTGATTGATTCATTCGTGTATCGCCTATGTATGAATTGATGAATTTTATTTGTCGTGGATTATTTTGTCTTGTATTGAATTTGTTGTGTGCTATATGATCTACATGCATGGCTTTGTATGGATTTGAGGTTTTGGATATGAGGGTGTGGTTGCCCAGGCCGACAAATAGGGGACGGTAGGCTCTTGTCCGCGGATGCTTCTGGGAACATATATGGGGTCAGATAAGTCCGATTGGAGATGCTCTTAGAACTGTATATTAGCTACATATGGAATATATATATATTAATCCGCAGCGAGGACCCATGCCACCAAAATCACTAGCATGAATTGCTGACTGCTAGCTAAGTAGCTACAACATTTACTGGAAGCCTGAAACCAACTGTGGTCCTACAAATAACCAAAAACACACAGAAGACACAAAGAGAAAATTGTATGATTGATCTTCAATCTTACATTGCACTAAAAATCGTCAAGAACAAGTATACGCACCAGCGTGAACTTTCAGAAACAATTTGTGCAATAGTTGAAATGGCAATCTGACGTTTAGATCTGAATAGGCTACTAAACACAATTTAGAACTAGATATATGGAATATTTGTATCTTTTCAAATGCCACTAAGGAAAAATATACAAGCCTTTTCGACAAAAGCAAGTATAAGAAGATAATTTCTACAGTATACACTATACACCTATTGTACTTATCAACCAAAAAATTTGACCAAAGGAACCAAAACGAACGATAGGCCAATTAGCATCTAAAGGAACTGGGCATTAGTTGATATATCCTCATGTAAGCCAAGAGTAACAAACCTAGTCCAACTAGACGCACAGGAGGAAATCAAGATAAAATAGTGTTGAGGTATGCAAGGTTTTCAAAATATTTTAAAACATATATTGATAATGATAAAACAGTGTTGAGATATGCAAGATTTTCCAAATAAAAATTGATAAAAAGAAGAGTTTCCCAGTAAAAGTACGTACCATGATGGTACAACCCAGTCACCTGGTGACCGACCCCCTTGCAACTAATAATATAAAATGAATAGATTGTGCTAGCAATTTTCAACTCAACCAATTTATAAACCATGGTCTTTCCTGAGACAAAAGGCCTTTAATCTATTCAGCAAGTAATCAACGCCGGGAAAATGTGGACACCGGCACAAAAAGAATCAGCAATATTAAAAAATGTTAGTTTAATGTAACTGACTCTTACAAAGAACAAGCGACGCGATCTTTTGTACTCCCTCCGATCCATATAACTTGTCCGTATCTAGACAGTGTCTAGATACATCCGTATCTAGACAAAAGACAAATCTAAGACAAGTAATATGGATCGGAGGGAGTATAATAATCACAAAACAAAGGAATAGAGTGTGCTTTCATTGGTAGCCAAAAATTGCTAGCCAATATTTTGTCATGCCTACATTTGGCAACTTAATATAACTGAATATCACAGAGAAACAAGCAGGCAATCTTTTGTAAATGACGAAACAAAGGTAATAGAGCGTGATTTTGTTGGCAGCCAAAAATTGCTAGCCAATATTTTGGCATGCCTACATTTTGCAACTCCAAAAAATGTACGTAAATTTTGAGAAAAGTTGGTACCCAACCAATTGGTTTAGCTTTGGCTTGCATAAATATTGGCAATCCATCTTTCGGCACCAAACCATAATTTTTTTTATTACAAATACAACCAAGATGCATGGTAAATTAAGAAGGAATAAATCTATAATGAGAGACATGAAGCATGCAGTACTTAACATCCAAGAACCACTCGACTATTGCATTTAATACAAACTGGATGGTAAATCCGGGTTGCTTGGGCTTGATAAACCCTACAGTATCGAGTGCACATAAAGAGAAACTATCCCGACCCAACAATAAAAAGACTTCTCTGCATGCTGAAGGGGACCATAAGAAGCATACCATCTCTCAGCTGCGCCTGTTGCTCCATTGCTTGCAGCCTTATTTTCAACTCATTGTTCTGACTCGCAAGTCCTCCAGAGTCCCTCTGCAAACAAGTGCATTAAGAGCCAGTTCCATCCTAACATAAGCAAAATCAAAATGCAGAGCAACTCCACAAGACAAACCTGCAGCATTGTCAATTGTGCCGAAAGTGTAGTCGCCTCTGTCTGCAAGACCTGTACCTTATGCTCGAGTTCTTGAATGTACCTCATCTTGCGCTCCTTTGACCTTGCCGCAGACTGGCGATTTGCCAAAATCCTGTCAATTTTAAAATGTCAGGATGCTTTAATTTGAGGGGGAAATGTTTTTTCCACTCTGAAGAAATGCACACCTCTTGACCCTCTTAGGATCTGTCAAAGCCATCTCTGTGAGGCGTTCATTTGCCATGATCTTCTTCTTCTCAGCCTCAGTGAACTCCCCGTTGGCGAACTCGGTACCAAACAGTGACGCAGCACCACCACCATCCATGGACCCACTCCCGCTCCTCGAAAGGCCACCGCTGGAGGACGGCAGTGGTAGCTTTGGCGAATCGTCACCTGTGGCATAGTTGAGCTTCCCCATGAAGCTGTCCATGGACAAGCTACGACAATGCCGAGACTTGGCTACGTCCTTCCTCTCCGCTGAGGTTGACTGGCTCTCGGCTTCGTTCTCGCTGCTCTCGGCCGCGCTGGCAGCGCGGGTGCCGCTGGCACGGCTGTGGCTGTCACGGTCGTCGTGGCGGTCCTCGGAGGAGTTGAGCGCGTCCATCCCGTCCAGGTCCATGTAGGCGTTGACAAGGTCGTACAACGCAGTGTCGTCGCCCTCCAATCTGCCGCCATCCTGCCCCGTGGCCGCCTCGCGCTTCACCGGCGCCGGGGGCGGCAGGGGCGGGCTGAGCTGCGAGAACCCGAAGGGGATGTCGCTCTGAGAGCGGCGGTGGCCAGCCCTCCGCGGCGGCAGGCCGAACGGCGGCGGGTCGGAGCTTGAAGACGGCGGGGAGGGCGGGATGGCGGGCGGGCCGGCCAGATCGGCGTATGGCGGCGGCGGGAGCGAGTCGAGGGAGAAGAAGAGGGGCTGCGACAGCGAGCGCGCGTGGTGGGCCGCGGCGCCGGAGGGGATCTGGCCGTAGGGCGACGGGAGACGCACCTGCGGGTGAGCCGGGGGCCGGGGCGACGGGGAGAGGCGCCTGTGGTGGTAGGCGGACGCGGCGGCGAGGTCGAGCGGGGTCGGGGAGCGCGGCACTGGCGGCTGCCCGCCCCCGCCGCCCTGCGGGGACAGATGCTGGCGCGCCGGATCAGCGCCACCGGAGTCGTCCATGGAGAAGCTTGTAGAAGGCGGTTCCGGTAGGGGGAGGCGGCGGAATGCCGACGGCGAGGAGAGGTGAGGCCCAAGCGCCGACCTCGAACTGAAGATGTAGAGAGAGAGAGAGAGAGAGAGGGACAGCCTCGCGAGGAGCTCGCTCGCTTGCTCGAACGAAAACAAAAATAAAAGCTGATTTTCTCGTGGCGAGTAATAATAATTTTTAATTGGGGTTTGCGTGTGCATGTGGTCCGAGGCGGAGCTACGTGCCGCGTGACTCCATTGGACAAAGGGACCTGAAAAATCCCTCGCTCTTTTTCTTTTCTTTATAGTAGTTTATTTATTTATCTATACATCGTGCTTGGGAAATGAAGGCCGGTTTGACCGGACGCTCTGCTATATTCGGAGTAGCGTGGTTTTGCTTGTGTGCTTGGTCTTGTCGCCGTTAATGATTGATAGCGGCAGCTTGATTGATGCGCCGTGATTAGTGGGTGCGACTGCGACTGCGAGAGCGTGGGATTAGGGTCCTGTTTCAGACTCCGCCCGGAGACTGGACGACTCACTTTCTTTATCTCCTCTGCCACATTCTTTTTTATTCTGGCCTCACATGGTTTCTCTTCCAAGATACGGAACATCATCCTCGATTACACGTCATGGCTTCTGGATCGACAACGAGGAAATAGTACCAAGTTAAATTCACAGGACCATCACAATTGTAATGTCATTAGCAAAAAACGTATCATTTTTGTGCAAGGCGCAAAAACCACCGAACACAATTGTGTAGAGAGAGGATAGGATACAACACACATGTTTCACGGGCATCCAGTGCCAATATATAGACGTACAGGGAGATCATCAAGACCCACCTGTTCGCGAACAAAGTGGATATCCAGTTCAATATGTTTGGTGCGGCGATGATGAACGGGGTTGTCAGAGAGGTAGACGACACAAACGTTGTCGCAATACACAATGGTAGCCTTATCGACAGGACAAGAGAGCTCTTAGAGAAGTTGCAGAAGCCATGAGCACTCAGCAACAATGTTAGCCACGACACGATACTCAACCTCAGCACTGGACCGAGAGACTGTGGGCTGCCGCTTGGACGACCAGCAGATAAGTGATAGTCCAAGGTAGACACAGTATCCGGACGTGGAACGCCGTGTGTCGGGGCAGGCAGCCCAGTCTGCATCAGAGTATGCCACGATGTCCATAGCTGCCGAAGCGTGGAGCGAGAGGCAAAGATCCATAGTACCGCGAATGTAACGGAGAATCCGTTTCACCGCGGTCCAGTGAGCATCACGAGGCGAATGCATATGAAGGCACACCTGTTGTACTGCGTACTTCAACTCTAGGAGAGTGAGCGTTAGGTACTAGAGAGCACCCACAATCGAGCGGTAGAAGGGGGCATCCGGCGCCGGCGAACCAACGGTGGAGGAGAGCTTGGCCTTCGTGTCGACAGGGGTGGTCGCGGGTTTGCAGTTGAGCATCCCGGCGCGGTCAAGCAACTCATGAGCGTACTTCCGCTGGTGAAGACAGAACCCGTCCACGCGTCGTACCACCTCAATGCCGCGGAAGTAGTCTAGCGGCCCTAAGTCCTTGATGGCGAACTCAACGTGAAGTCGATTAGTAAGCCGAAGAAGAAGATCACCGGTGCATGTCGTCAAAATGATGTCGTCGATGTAGAGGAGCAGGTACGCAATCTCATGGCCCTGTCAATAGACAAATAGCGAGGCGTCGGAGCGAGTGGAGCGGAAGCCGAGCTGGTGAAGAAACATCGCGGTGCGCTAGTACCAGGCACGTGGTGCCTGCTTGAGCCCGTATAACGAGCGAGAAAGCAAGCACACATGATCCGGGAATGCGTCGTCGACAAAACCAGCAGGCCGCTAGCAATACACTAGCTCGTCGAGATGGCCACTGAGGAAGGCGTTGGAGACATCCATCTGGTGTACCGGCCACGCCCGAGACACCACGAGGTGCATGATGGTACGGATCGTGCTGGGTTTGACAACCAGGGGAAAGGTATTCGTGAAGTCGACACCGACTCGCTGACAAAAGCCTCGAACCACCCAATGCGCTTTCTAGGGCACTTGTATACCGTCGGGACGAAGTTTGTGCCTGAACACCCACTTGCCGAAGATGAAGTTGGCGCCACGCGGACGGGGAACAAGCTGCCACGTCCGGTTGCGTTGCAGGGTGTCAAACTCCTACTTCATGGCCGCATGCCACTGCGGATCCAGGAGAGCCGTCCGAGCGGAGGCGGGCAACGGCGAGGGCGCGGAGGTGGAGGCCACACACACGTACTCATCGATGGGGTAGCGGGAGCTCGACTGGAACACACCCGCACGAGCGCAAGTAATGGGACCCACGGGTGGCGGAGGCGGCCCGTCGGCAGCCGTGGCAGCTAAGCTTGCCAGCGAGGTGGTCGAGGAGGCCAGCGAGGCGGCCGACGAAGCCAGTGAGGCAGCCGCGGCGGCCGAGGAGGCCGGCGTCAAGGCGACCGGTGAACCAGCTGGCCAGGCCGACGTGGAGGCTGTCAGAGAAGCAGCCGGCGTCGAGGCGGTCGGAGAAGCAGTTGGCGTGGTCGGCATCGAGGTGGCCGAAGAACCAGCCGGCGTGGCCGGCGTCGAGGTGGCCAAAGAAGCAACCGACGTCAAGGCGACTAACGAAGCGGCTAGAGTAGCCGGTGAAGCAACCACGACGCGTGGGCCATGATAGCATGAGGCGTCGGGGCCGGCCTGGGAACGGCCAGTGGCGGGGCGAGGTGCCACCAAATATGACGGCGGCGCCGAGAGGTGCTCCTATTAAGGTGCCGAAAAGGAAAGTTCATCTCGTCAAAATAAGCATGCCGTGACGTGATAACCCGGTGAGACACCAGATTGTAGCAGCGATAGCCCTTCGTGTTTGATGGCTAGCCGAGAAAAATGCAGGGCAAGGACCGCGGGCGAGCTTATGTGGAGTGGTGGTGGCGATGCTAGGGTAGCACAAACAACCGAAGATCCAGAGATCATCGTAAGATAGTGGCGAGCCGAAGAGAAGCTGATGTGGTGTATAGTTCCTTCAAACACGGCAAGGTCAAATATTAATGAGAAGGGTTGATGTGGCAAGTGCATCGGGCCAAAAGCAAGGTGGAGCATGAGCATGAAACAGGAGAGTGCAGACATAGTCATTAAGCGGACCATACGTTCGACACGACCATTTTGTGGCGAGGTGTAAGGACACGTGAGCCGGAAGATGGTACCATGGGATGCAAGAAGAGTGCGGATGGTAAGGTTGTCGGACTCCTTTCCATTGTCAGTTTGCAAAGGATGAACGGACGTCCCTCCTGAATTGTGCAGACACTTAAGAAAAAACATGGTGAATGTAGATGGAACATCAGATTTTCGGCGGAAAGGAAAGGTCCACACAAAATGGGAATAATCATCCAAGATCACAAGATAATAAAGATAACCGGAATTACTTGTAATAGGTGAGGTCCATACATCACTATGAATTAACTGGAACGGAAAAGACGCAACTGTGGAAGACCAATTAAATGGAAGATGAATGTGCTTGCCGACACTGCTGGCATGACAAGTGTGGCTATCTGTTTTATCACAAGAGAAAGAAAAGCCTCGCGTGATTGTACAAAGTGCAGAGGAGCCCGGATGGCCAAGGCATAGGTGCCAAAGGTCAACCCCGGCGAAGAGGGTGACCAGTCCAGCAGTGGAAGATGATGATGGCTGGATGGGGCAGAGATCGCCTGGACTATCACATCGATGCAGAATCATCCAAGTGCACTCATCCTTAATAGAGAAACCAACTTTGTCAAACTCCACAATGACAAGATTGTCATGAGTAAAGGAATGGACAGAGACTAGATTTTTGATAAGGTCAGGTGAAACGACAATGTTATGTAGAGATAAAGGCGTGGAGTTAGAAGGAAACGGAACGGAGCTGACATGTGTAATAGGGAGAGAGGAACCATCACCCGCGATGATTTGTGAAGTCGTGGAAGTGGGGTAAGAAGATGAAAAGTGACTGGGGTGGGATGCAATGTGAGCGGTCACGCCAGTGTCCATGAATTAGTCGCCACTGACACCAGACGAGCTCGATGGGGCCCGTTTGGAGTGCCATCAGTAGCGCGGGATTCCACAGAGATGATGTCGGGTGACCTGGCGAGATGGAGGTGTAGTCGGCAGGTCCTAGTGGCGGGCCGTAAGGTGGTGGTGCCGTGAAGAAAGTCGTGTAGCCCACCGGATGGGGGCCATGGAAGATGGGACCCAAGGGCCAGTGCATGCGGCACCGGCAAAGCGGGCGCCCCACTCCACGACAGGGGTGGGCTGCTGCCACGGCGGCGAAGGTGCCGATGAGGAAGGAGCTCCGAGGGAAAACCCAGTGGCAAGGGAGGCGACTGAAGGCGGAGGATAGGGAAGATGGAGGTCATGGTGGGGAGAGGGTTGCAGCGGCAGCGGTGGTGTGACGAGAGAGGCGACGCGGCTCAGGGAACAAGCGGCAGCGGCCGCGAGCGGGGCAAGCAACAACAATCATCGGTAGTAGTAGTGTAACCCCCCATGTCATTAGCCATAGTAATCATTTTTGATAATGGCAAGTCAGCATGGTTAACAGTGACAAATCATCATTTGCATCATATTGCATTTCAACTCCTAACTCAAATACAACTTTAAATTAAAGTGGAAAAATAAAAGTTGTTCAAACACAGAAACTAAAATGTTCAATAAATAACAAATATTACAGAGACTATTCTAAAATTGTAACCAACAATTAATAAATTAATTAGGTGGCTCTAACATTACCAAAACAGCAAGGTTTAATACATTTTATTTATTATAAAATTTGTGTGAAATTCAATTGTCTCCAAACCAATTTTTGGTTGTAGTAGATAATGCCTAGCATTTAATGGAACAAGTGCCATATTTTGTAAAAGTCCGTTTGAGGCCTAACTATTTACAAAACAGAAAATAAGAATAAATAAAAGACAAAAGGAAAACAAAACGAAAATAAAATAAAAAGAAAAGCAAAACCCCTCCCCCCGGCCCAACTGGGCCTCGGCCCACTCTCCCCTGGCCTATACCCCCCAGAGACCCCAGAAAACCCTACTGCCCACTCCCCACTCCCCCCCCCCCGATCCCCTTCCTCTCTCTCCTCTCTTGTATCATATTCCAGGGAGAGCCCGACGCGCCCCGCCGCTCACCGCCTCGTCCCCCTCGCCGACGCCGCCGCCTCGCCGGACCTCGCCTCTTCGTCGTCGCCTCGTCCTCGTCGTCCTCCCCACACCCCACTGCCCCGTACCCTGCACTGCCTCTGAGCTCGCCCCGCCTCTCTCTCCCTCGCCCCGCACGCACGCGCTCGCCCGCACGCCCGCGCTCACCGCGGCCTCGCCCGCGCGCGCGGTCGCCGCGCTCCGGCCTGACCGCTCGCGCCCTGCACGCGTTCTGGCCCGCCTCCCCTGCTCCCGCTGCTTCCGCCGCTCGCACCGCAGCTCCGCGCTCGCCGCGGCTTCCTCCCTCGCGCCGCGTTCGACCTCGCCTCGCTCGTGCCTAACCCTGACCGCGCCCGCTGCCCTCCTTGTGCCCTTGTCGGCCACCGCGTCCCTGCTTCGCCGCGTGCTCGCCGCCGCCTCCTCCCTGCGCCCCTCCCTTGCTGGCCTAGGGGCCGCGTGCGCCGCGCGCGCCGCGCTTCGGCCCACGCGCCCAGCGCCCGCTCGCCCCTGGCCGCCCGCACCCGTGCGCCAGCGCCCGCCCCGTTAAGGCCCCTGGCCCAATGACGGCTGGGCCCCACCCCCATGTGTCTATGACACAGGGGCCCCAGCCCCCAGAACGTTTTAAAAATAATAATAAAAGAAAATAAAAACAAAACTAATATAATTATTAATTAATTAATTAATTAATTAGTGAATTAATTAAGTTAATTAACTCTGATTAAGCTAATCTAATTAATTAGTTAGTTTAATTAAACAGTAGTTAAATTAGTTAAACCCTAATTAACTAAACAGTGTATGACAGGTGGGACCCATGTGTCAGGTTGACCCAGTCAACGCACTGTTGACTGCTGACGTCAGCATACACTGTTTCGGATAATGTTGAATTTAAATAAATATTTAAATTCCAGAAATTAATAAAAACTTTAGAAAATCATATAAAATAATCCGTAACTCCGATGAAAATAATTTATATATGAAACTTGCTCAGAATTTCGATACGAACCCGAATACGTCCTCCGTATTCCTGTCAGATGCCCCTGACTACTTGAACATTGAAATTTTAGACCGATATCAGTAAATGAATAGTGCCTGACTTTAACTAAATAAATCCGGATAAATTCCTAAATTAACTAAATCATTTAGTTAGGCAGTAGAACACCCCGGCATATCATTTAGGCATGTCATACATATTGTTTGCATTATTGCCGTGAATTTATTGTTTCTCTCCCCCTCATTCTCTCTCGATAGACGCCGAGACCGACGACGCTGTAGCTGGGTACGACTACACTACAGACGAGCAGCCCGTTGATGACCCCTCTCTCTTGCCAGAGCAACCAGGCAAGCCCCCCCCCTTGAGCATCTAGATATCGCCCATTCCATTTCTCCTGCTTGCATTAGATTTTGCTACTGTTAATATTTGCTCCTATTCTGATGCATAGCCTGCTTTCGTAACCTGGTCATTGTTACTTTACCTGCCTATGTTAAACTGTTTAGTATAGGTTGGTAGTGAACCATCAGTGACCCCCACCACCTTACCTTTGTTGCCCCTGCTTGATCGTCGATGACTCGATCAATGTGATCGTCGACCAGAGACCGACACCTCACTTCACCCCCTTTAGTTGTACGACTCTGCATAGATACTCTCGAGTGCCGAGGGTGATACCTCGTAACGCACTCCTGATGAATACTCTGCAGTGTAGCTGTTCGGTCGTGGTCATCGAGGGTGATTCCTCCTTCTCCACTTCCGATACGACTCTGTCGTGCAACCCCTCAGTGTGAACCTCGAGGGTGATGCCTCATACATTCACCCTGATGTTTTCATCGAGTGGAATCCACCGAGGGTGATTCCTCGGGGTTTCCCCCCTTGATGTTATGACCACACGGTTACTTTGACCCTTGTTACAGGCGGGTCGACCCAGGTGGGTACCCGTTGGGGATCTATGATGTCGGGTGTGCCGGAAGGGCACTCGAGTGTGATATTGTGGTGGAGCTTCAGAAACTCTGATTGTCTCCGCGTGATACTAAATGAGCCTATTGGATTTGGGTGTGTGATCTGAGTGGGTCGACGTGCCCTATACGCACTACCACCACGCGGGATAATGGTTATGGGGCCCTCTGCGATGTACGTTTCTCCCGAAAGCTCGTCAGACGTCATGATTCACCGTGCGGGCTGATTGTCGAGATTGGGCTGGATACTTCACTGACGAGTTCAGTGTCGCGCCTGCACCCCGGCCAGTCTCGCAACGCGCAGGGTGCCCAGGGCGATGGCCCAAGACCTTTGGGTGCATAGGTTAGTCCGACGTGCTGACCTCTCTGCTGAGCCTAGGTAGGGCGATGCTTCGTGTTGATCTCCCGAGGCCGGGCATTACCCAGCAAGTGTGTCCGGACAGAGGTGATCGAGCGTGTTGGGTAACAGTAGTGCACCCCTGCAGGGATGAATGATCTATCGATAGCCGGTCCTATGGTAAAGAACGCTCAGTTTGTGTATCCCGATCTACTACTTGAACTGGATACTTGTTACTTAATTGAAGCTTCGGGATCGCTTTCTCGCTGGGAGTCGAGGAAGGATCTCTAGGCTTGCTTCAACATGTTTGCTAAATAAAATGCTATTCTACTCTCTTCTATTTCTGCAAGATGATGGCTTCGTGAAGATGTTTGAAGATGCTAGTCTTCGATAGGACTAGGCCTTCTCTCTATTCTGGCATTCCTGCAGCCCAGTCCACATAAACAGCTTTCTCCATTGATAATGTTGCATATGTAGTATAGATCCTTGCTTGCTGAGTACTTCGGATGAGTACTCACGGTTGCTTTACTTTCTCTTTTCTCCATACCCCCACCTTGATGATACATCAGACGATGGAGCCCCGGAGCTGGATGCCACCTCAGGAGCTTACTACCAGGAGGGTCCAGACGGCACTTACTACTGGATCGAGCCAGCCGACCAGGAGTAGGATCGGAGGCTCCCAGGCAGGAGGCCAACGCCTTTCGATCTAGAGTCGTTGTTTGTGCTAGCCTTCTTAAGGCAAAACTTGTCTAACTATGTCTGTACTCAGATAATATTTGTATGACTGACTTATGTATTCGGATCTTCGGATCCCTGGTCTGTAATATTGTGGATCTTCGTTTATTTGTGTTAGAGTTGTGTTGTGATATCTTCCCGTGAGTCCCTGTGCTTGATCGTGCATGTTTGCGTGTATGATTAGTGCATGATTAAGTCGGGGGCGTCACAAGTAGCTGGCAAGCGTGGTTAACGCGGCGGCAGTAGCGACCAGCGGCAACAGTTAGAGCTGGCGATTGGGTGGTGATCTGCGGTAGCAACAACAATTAGAGGTAGCAGCAGTAGCAGCGATCGGAGGTAGCAACAAAGTAGCAGCGATCAGGCGGAGCTAGCTAGCTAGCGATCGAGTGGAGTAGCTGGCTAGCCAGTAGCAAAGCAACAGCGATCGGGCGGAGCTAGCTAGCGATCACGGGCTATTACTACTTGTGAGTTGCATTGGGATTTTCCTCGAAGAGGAGGGGAGATGTAGTACAATAGAGATAAGTATTTCCCTCAGTGAGAACCAAGGTTTATCGAACCAATAGAAGAATCACGCAAAGCCTCGTGAGCAGCACCTACACACACAAAAGCAAATACTTGCACCCAACGCGGGCAAGAGGTTTGTCAAGCCCCTTGAACTCGGTACTTGCAACGATCAAATCTTGTATAGGTAGATGGATAAATTGCAAAACAAAATAAAAGACAAAAGTACAGCAAAGGAATTTAGGTTTTTGTAATATGATAAAGGTAGACCCGGGGGCCATAGTTTTCACTAGAGGCTTCTCTCTCGAACACATAGCATATGGTGGGTGAACAAATTACTATTGGGCAATTGATAGAAAAACGCATAAATTATGACGATATCCAAGGAAATGATCATGTGTATAGGCATTACGTTCGAGACAAGTAGAACGACTCCTGCCTGCATCTGTCCAGCATGCACCTATGGTATTAAGTATAAAAACAGAGTAATGCCTTAAGCAAGATGGCATGATGTAGACAAAGTAAACCCAATCAATACGAATAAACCCCATTATTTTATCCTTAGTGGCAATAATACAAATATGTGTCTTGTCCCTTTGTGTCACTGGGATATAGAGCACCGCAAGATTGAACCCGTCACAAAGCACCTCTCCCACTGAAGAAATCTAGTTGGCCAAACCAAACGGATAGATCGGAGAGAAATACAAAGCTATAACAATCATGCATAATAAAGTTCAGAAAAGACTCAATTACTTCTCATGAATATTCAGATCATAAACCCACAATTCATCGGATCCCAACAAACACACCACAAAAGAAGATTACATCGAATAGATCTCCAAGAACATCGAGGAGAACATTGTATTGAAGATCAAAGAGAGAGAAGAAGCCATCTAGCTACTCCCTCTTTAAACTAATATAAGAGTGTTTAGATCACTAAATTAGTGATCTAAACGCTCTTATATTAGTTTACGGAGGGAGTACTAGCTATGGACCCGTAGGTCTGTGGTAAACTACTCACACATCATCGGAAGGGCAGCAAGGTTGATGTAGAAGCCCTCCGTGATCGATTCCCTCTCCGGCAGAGTGCCGGAAAAGGCCTCCAGATGGGATCGCAGAAGAATAGAAACTTGCGGCAGAGGAAAAAGTATTTTGGGTGGCTCTCTGTTTGTTTACCGATTTTAGAGAATTTATGGAGGTGGAATTAGGTCAGACGGAGCCACGAGGGGCCCACAGGGCATTAGGGCGTGCCATGTTGCCTTGCCGTCTCCTCGATCACCGTATGGTCTCCTCTCGAAGCTTCTAGGGTCTCTCTTGTCCAGAAAAAAATCGTTAAAATGTTTTGTAGCGTTTGGACTCCGTTTGGTACTGATTTTCTGGAAAACCAAAAACAAGCAAAAAAAATAGCAACTAACACTAGGCACTGGGTTAATACGTTAGTCCCAAAAAATTATATAAAATAGCATATAATGAATATAAAACATCCAAGATTGATACAATAATAACATGGAACAATAAAAAATTATAGATACATTGAGACGTATCAAGCATCCCCAAGCTTAATTCCTGCTCGTCCTCGAGTAGGTAAATGATAAAAACTGATTTTTTGATGTGGAATGCTACCTAACATGTTTATCATGTAATCTTTCTTTTAGGGTATGAATATTAATATCCGAATGATTCAAAGCAATAGTCTATAATTTGATATAAAGACATCAATACTCAGGCATACCAACAAACAATCATGCCTTTCAAAATAAAAATGCTAAAGAACGCTATCCCTACAAAATCATATAATCTTGTCATGCTTGGTCTTTGTAACATAAAGAATTAATTATGAACTACCCCGATGACAAGCCGAGCAATTGGTTCATACTTTTTAACGCGCTTCAGCTTTTTCAACCCCACGCAATACATGAGCGTGAGCCATAGACATAACACTATGGGTGGAATAGAATGCGGTGATGGAGATCAATAAGGAGAAGTCAAAAAGGACGATAGTCTCACATCGACGTGACTAATCAACGGGCTATGGAGATGCCCATCAATTGATGTCAATGCAAGGAGTAAGGATTGCCATGCAATGGATGCACTAAGAGCTATAAGCGTATGAAAGCTCAAACTGAAAACTAAGTGGGTGTGCATCCAACTTGCTTGATGATGAAGACCTCGGGCATTTGAGGAAGCCCATCATTGGAATATACAAGCCAAGTCCTATAATGAAAAATTCCCAGTAGTATATGAAAGTGACAACATAGGAGACTCTCTATATGAAAAACACGGTGCTACTCTGAAGCACAAGTGTGGAAAAGGATAGTAACATTGCCCCTTCTCTCTTTTTCTCTCTTTTTTGGGGCTCTTTTTGGCCTCTTTTTTCCTTTTTTTATTTTTCATCCGGTTTCTCATCCCGACTTGTGGGGGAATCATAGTCTCCATAATTCTTTCCTCACTGGGATGTTGTTCTAATAATGATGATCATCACACTTTTATTTACTTATAATTCAATATTACAACTCGATACCAGAACAATATGACTCTATATGTATGACTCTAGCAGTGTACCAGGATGTGCAATGATGCTAGTGTAACATGTATGATAATGATGAATGGTGGCTGAGCCACAAATACTATGTCAGCTATATGATCATGCAAAGCAATATGACAATGAAGGTGTAAGTCATAACAACGGAACGGTGGAAGTTGCATGGCAATATATCTCGGAATGGGTATGGAAATTCCATGATAGGTAGGTATGGTGGATGTTTTGAGGAAGATATACAGAGGCTTATGTGTGATAGAGCATATCATATCACGGGGTTTGGATGCATCGGTAAAGTTTGTGCCAACTCTCGAGGTGAGAAAGGGCAATGCACGGTACCGAAGAGGCTACCAAATGGCGGAAAGGTGAGAGTGCGTATAATCCATGGACTCACATTAGTCATAAAGAACTCACATACTTATTGTGAAAGTTTATTAGCCCTCGAAGCAAAGTACTACTATGCATGCCCCTGGGTGGATAGATTGGTAGGAAAAGACCATCGCTCGTCCCCGACCGCCACTCAGAAGGTAGACACTCAATAATAAATCATGCTCCAACTTCATTGCATAACGGGAGACTATATGTGCATGCTTCGGGAATCACAAACCTTAATACCAATATTCTTACTAAACCACAATCATTCACTAGTACCCCCACATATTACCATCTCAATATCGCAAAACTATTACAAGGAATAAAACTTATCATATTTAGTGATCTACATGAAAGTTTTTATTATATCCCTCTTGAATACCTATCATATCAGGACCAATTTCATAACACATGCATATTGCCATTACTATTTATTAGACTCTCAAAAAGATATAAGTGAAGCACGAGAGTGCAACTATTTCTTTAAATTATAACCACCGCCGTGCTCTAAAAAGATATAAGTGAAGCACTAGAGCAACTGCCTAGCTCAAAAGATATAAGTGAAGCACAAAGAGTATTATAACAAATCATGAATAAATTGTGTCCCTCTCAAAAGGTGTGTGCATCAAACAATGATTGTGACAAACTAAAAAACAAACAAAGCAAAGACTACTATAGCACAAGGCGCTCCAAGCAAAACTCATATCATGTGATGAATAAAAATATAGCTCCAAGTAGTATACCGATGGATTGTAGACGAAAGAGGGGATGCCATCGGGGGCATCCCCAAGTTTAGATGCTTGTGTCTCCTTGAATATTACCTTGGGGTGCCTTGGGCATCCCCAAGCTTAGGGTCTTGCTGCTCCTTATTCCTTCATCCATCATGATCTCACCCAAAATTTGAAAACTTCAGCGCACAAAACTCAACAGAAACCTCGTGAGATCCCTTAGTATAATAAGCAAATCATATACTTTAGGTATTATTATGAACCCATTCGTATTTTATTATTGCATAATACCCACTGTATTCTAACTTCTCCATGACTTATACCCCCCGATATTATCCATAGCATCATTAAAACAAGCAAACTATGCAATAGAAAACAGAATCTGCCTAAAACAGAACAGTCTGTAATGATCTGAACAAACACTATACTTATGTAACTCCAAAAACTCTGAAACATTAGAACAACTTGAGGAATTTGTATATAAATAATGTGTAAAAAATCAGAATTTTATCGCATTACAGTGAATTATGAAAATTCCAATACTGGGCGCAAAAGTTTCTGTTTTTTCACAGAATCAAGTCAACTATCAACCAAATCATCACAAAGGTTTTACTTGGCACAAACACTAACTAAAACATGAAAACACAATCATAAAAGTAGCATAATTGTGTCAACACTGAAAAACAAGAAAATCAAAGATAACTATTGGGTTGCCTCCCAACAAGCGCTATTGTTTTACGCCCCTAGCCAGGCGTAAGGCATTGTTTCAAGTGTTGTCATGTTTTGCATTAATTCCATAGGTGGTCCTCATAATAGATTCATATTGTGGTTTAATTTTCTTTCTAGGGAAGTGTTCCATCCCTTTCTTTAATGAGAATTGGAATCTTATATTTCCTTCTTTCATATCAATAATAGCACCTATGGTTCGTAGGAAATGCCTACCAAGTATTATAGGACAAGACGGATTACATTCAATATCAAGCACAATTAAATCCACGGGCACATAATTTCTATTAGCAAGAATAAACACATCATTTATTCTACCCAATGATTTCTTAATAGTTGAATCCCCTAAGTGCAAATTAAGGGAACATTCATCCATATCAACAAGGCCTAGCACATCCCATAAAGATTTTGGTATAGTAGAAACACTAACACCTAGATCACATACAACATTACATTCATAATATTTAATTTTTTACTTTAATAGTAGGTTCCCATTCATCATACAACTTTTCTAGGTATTGAAACCTCCAACTCTAGCTTTTCTTCATAAGCTTTCATCATAGGTTCTACAATATGTTTAGTAAAAGCTTTATTTTGTTCATAAGCATTGGGTGAATTTATTATGGATTGCAACTAGGAAATACATTCAATTAAAGAACAACTATCATAATTAAAAGTCCTTGTAATGCAAATTAGTGGGCACATCACTATTTAAGGTCTTGACCTCTCGAGACCCACTTTTATCATTTTTATCATTAAGATCATCACCCTCCGAACAATTGGGACGCTTTCTAGCTAAAGTTGACTCATCTCTACTCCCTTTTTTTTATCAAATTTTATATTACTAAACAAGGATTCAATAGGTGAGACACCAATCATTTTAATATCTTCATCATGATTACGGTAAAAACCGGGTGGAATAGCTTTTTCTAAGAATTATTACTTAGCTCTCAACCTAGCAGTCCTCTCTTTACTTCCATTAATGGGGACATGAATAGCTTTAATAGACTCATTAATACCATGCTTGGGTGGCAAAATTTTATTTTTAAGAGTATCCACATCATGAGCAATCCTATCCATGTCCCTAGCCATATCATCAACTTTATTCAATTTTTCTTCTACCATGGTATTAAAAATCTTTTGAGAACTAATAAATTCTTTAATGTCGTTCTCAAGATCAGTAGGTATCCTATTATTATTATAAGAATTTCCATAGGAATTACCATAACTATTAAAGGAATTTCTAGGATACGGTCTAGGATTAAAATTACCTCTATAAGCATTGCTGTTGAAATTATTTCTAGAGACAAAATTCACATCAATAGCATCATTATTTTGCTCAATCAAAGTAGATAATGGCACATCATCAGGATCAACATGAGCATTTTTACTAGCAACCATTTTCATAAGAGCATCCATTTTATCACTTGAAGTAGTAATTTCTTCAACAAAATTTACCTTCTTACCAGTTGGAGCTCATTCGGTATGCCATTGAGAGTAATTTGCCATTATATTATCAAGGAGTTTGTAGCTTCTCCCAATGTTATTTCCATGAAAGTACCACCTGCAACAGAGTCTAGAAGATTACTAGAAACAAAGGTTAGTCCCGCATAGAAATTTTGTATAATCATCCATAAGCTTAAACCATGAGTGGGAGAATTTCTAATCATTAATTTCATTCTATCCAAAGATTGTGCAACATGTTCATGCTCAAGTTACTTAAAATTCATAACTTGATTTCTAAGAGAAATAATTTTAGCGGGAGGAAAATACTTGGCAATAAAATCATCCTTACACTTATCCCAAGAATCGATACTATTTCGAGGCAAGGATGAAAGCCAAGTTTTAGCATGATCTCTTACTGTGAACGGAAATAATTTCAACTTAACAATATCATTTTTTGCATATCACATAATTCAACGAAAGTGTTAAGATGAGATGCAACATCTTCATTGGGACTTCCAAAAAATTGTTCTTTCATAACAAGATTTAGCAAAGCGGCATTAATATCACATGACTCCGCACTAGTGGTGGGAGGAGCAATTGGAGTACTAATAAATCATTATTATTAGTATTTGAAAAGTCACACAACACTACAAATAAAAGACACATCCGTGACATTATGGCCCGAACGGAAACTTTTTTTGTTATGGTTATGACACTTCTATGACGATAATTATGACAAAAACACATATCATAATACATGTGGTGGGCTCCTACTTCTACGACAATAAATTATGATAGAAAATGGGCTTTTCATCCTGGGCAGGCCAGAGACGCACCTGCATGACATTCCTTGGGTCGTCCATGACGTAAAAAATCATGGTAGAAGTGCGGGCGAGGAAAATTTGGGGAGTTCCCGGTTACGATGGGTGGTCGGGGATAGCGATGCAGTGTGATTTGCGCATTTCTCTTGTACGCACGTGTGTGCGAGGTGTTGGCTCCAGAACCCGAGCGAGGCGTTCGCTTACTGAACCCGAACGATTGCACTAGTTACGTACTGAACATGAGCGATCGATCCCTTGGCTGTTAACTGAACCCGAGCAATTCCTACGCTGCTAACTGAACCCGAGCGATTTATTCACTGCTGTTGCTAACTGAACCTGAGCGATCAATCGCTATTGCTGCTTACTGAAGCCGATCGAGCCTCCATGCGAGATGTAGCAACCAACTGGCGTTGGGTTGCCTCTGGATGAACAGTGCCTGATACGTCTCCAACGTATCTATAATTTTTTATTGTTCCATGTTGTTATATTATCAATCTTGGATGTTTTATATTCATTTACTAGCAACTTTATATCATTTTTTGGGACTAACCTATTGACATAGTGCCCAGTGCTAGTTGTTGTTTTTTGCTTGTTTTTTACTTCACAGAATACCAATACCAAACGGAGTCCAAATGCCATGAAACTTTTTGGAGATTTTTTTCTGCCCAGAAGACACCTAGGAGGCCCAAGAAGTGCACCAGAGGGGGCCTGTAGGGCCCACTAGGCACCAGGGCGCGCCAGAGGGCCCCACAGGCACCCCCTCCACCGCCTATCAGCTCTATAAAATACTCTAAAATCCCAAAAACCCTAGGGGACTCGAGAGAAAACAGTTTCCACCGCCGCAAGTTCTAGAACCACGAGATCCGATCTAGAGGCCTTTTCCGGCACTGCCGGAGGGGTCAACGATCACGGAGGGGTTCTTCATCATCATCCTTGCCCCTCCGATGATGCGTGAGTAGTTTACCACAGACCTACGGGTCCGTAGGTAGTAGCTAGATGGCTTCTTCTCTCTTTTTGATCTTCAATACAATGTTCTCCTCGATGTTCTTGGAGATCTATTTGATGTAATGACTTTTTGCGGTGTGTTTGTTGGGATCCGATGAATTGTGAGTTTACGATCAGATCTATCTATGAATATTATTTGAGTCTTTACTGAACTCTTTTATGCATGATTGTTATAGCCTTGTATTTCTTATCCGAAACTTTGGTTTGGTTTGGCCAACTAGATTGATTTTTCTTCACATGGGAAGAGGTGCTTTGTGATGGGTTCGATCTTGCGGTGCTCAATCTCAGTGACAGAAAGAGACATGACACACATGTATCGTTGCCATTAAGTATAAAAAGATGGGGTCTATTCCTACATGAATAGATCTTGTCTACATCATGTCATCGTTCTTATTGCATTACTCCGTTTCTTCATGAACTTAATACACTAGATGCATGCTGGATAGAAGTCGATGTGTGGAGTAATAGTAGTAGATGCAGAATCATTTCGGTCTACTAATCTTGGACGTGATGCCTATATACATGATCATTGCCTTGGATATCGTCATAATTATTTGCTCTTCTGTCAATTGCCCAACAGTAATTTATTTACCCACCGTATGCTATTTTCTTGAGAGAAGCCTCTAGTGAAATCTACGGCCCCCGGGTCTATTTCCTATCATATTAAAAACCCAAAAATACCTTGCTGCACTTTTTCTTTATTTATTTTATTTTGTGTTTTTGTTAGATCTATTTATCAAATCTCATTTAATCTATCTCAATACCGAGGAGGGCTTGACAACCCCTCTTACACGTTGGGTTGCAAGTATTTGTTATTTGTGTGCAGGTGATGTTTACATAGTGTGGGTGGATCCTCCTACTGGATTGATAACCTTGGTTTCATAACTGAGGAAAATACTTACCATTGTTTTGCTGCATCATCCTCTCCTCTCGAGGGAAATACCAATGCAGATACAAGCAATCAGTGCATGTTGCTGTCGTGCGCGCGATACGTATAGAACGAGTCGAGATGTGGTGAGTCGACCCGGTTGATTGGCTATGGATAAACAGTTCCTGGTGGGGGTTGGATGAACAGGACCTCAGCCATATAGGTGGTTGCCGCTGGATGAACAGGACCCCGAGGAGGCCGCCACACCCTAGTCGGTTGGGGGTGGATGAACAGGACCCCTTGGAGGCTGGATGAACAATAGTCGGTGGAGACTAGAGGAAGTCGATGGTGGATGAACATTAGCCTGTGGAGTCCCGTTTTGCGGTACGCCACACCCCTCCCGATGAACAGGATCCCGTTTCGACCATAGGCGCTCGAAGAGAAGTTCGTTTCCTCTGTTTTGCGGTACGTCACACCCCTCCCGATGAACATGACCCCGTTTCGATCGTAGGCGGTTGAACCGAAGTCTATTTCCTCCGTTTTGCGGTATGCCAGACCCCTCCCAATGAACGGATCCCATTTCGACCATAGGCGGTGGAACAGAAGGCTGTTTCCTCCGTTTTGCGGTACGCCAGACCCCGTTTTGGCTGTTCCGTCCAAGCCGATTGGCTCCCGTTGGACAAGACGCATTTCGACCCAGTCGGTTTCCTCCTGATGAACATGACGCTATTTCTCCATTTCGGCCCAGTCGGTTGGCTGCCGATGAACAGGACGCCGTCGTTGTACGCATTCGAGACCACGCCCGTATGTATGTATGTGCCCGTCTTTTTTGTAGCGTGGCTGTACGTATGTGTACATGATTTAGATGGGACTGCCTGAATTGCTACCACTCCTTACTCAGCCACGGTTCATCGTCACAGGCAGACTGATCGACCAGTATGTACGTACATGTTTCTGACCAGACAGACAATGCTACGTACGCTTCGACCGGGTGGGTCCCAGCTGTCAGGGAGGATAAGGAGGCACTTCCTTGCGTCCGAAGATATAGATGGTGGGTCCAAGCTGTTAGGGGGAGGATTCATTTTTTTCCGTGAAATAAGGAGGGACTTCCTTGCATACGAAGATGTAGCTGGTGGGTCCAGCTGTCAGCCTCACCGCGTACAGTCCTCTTCTGATGGCTGTCGTTCATTGATCACATTGACCACGCTGCACCGACAACACCCAGGTGGTGGACGACGGTGAGGCCCAGGAAGGGAACGACGCAGAGCTGGGGAAGACGCAACAATGGATGCCCACGCGGAGGGGAGTACGGGGGTTGACTGGTTCATCTGTGGTGTGAGGCTGTCGTCACCGAAGAATAACAGGGGGTGTGGGTGAGTAGAGGGATGGTCTGGCCAGCGGTGGGAGTAGGAGGGGTGAGGCCTGCGCGGTAGCACAACCGACCACGGGAGGCAGGAGGACGCGGTCCCGCCAGCGTTGGTTTGGGTGGCTGGAGCAAGAAAATGAGAGGTTGAAGAAGCAACATGGCCGTTGGATTAACATCCAATGGTCACTGCTGATAGAATCGTTTGTTCACTAAGTTGACAAAGTCCTGAGTACGCGTCAACTTAGTAGGCCCAGAAGTCAACCTTCAAATCTGGTGGGCCCCAGTTGTCATGTGGAGCAATCATTAGTTTTTGCTTAATAAGGAGGCACTTCTTTCCGTGCAAAGATATAGTTGGTGGGTCCCAGCTGTCAGGGGGAGGATTCATTTTTTCGCGTAATAAGGAGGCACTTGCTTGTGTGTGGCCATGGACCATGTGGGTCCCTACTATCAGCCTATCACTACAAAAAAAAGACACATCCGTGACATTTTGGCCCGAACGAAAACTTTTTCTGTCATGGTTATGACACTTCTATGACGATAATTGTGACAAAACCACGCATCATCATAGATGTGGTGGGCTCCTACTTCTATGACAAAAAATCATGATGAAAAATGGGCTTTTTGTCCTAGGCGGGCCAGGGGTGCACCTGCATGACATTCTTTGGCCGTCCATGACATAAGAAATCATGGTAGAAGTGAGGGCGAGGAAATTTTCGTGGAGTTCACCGTTACGGTGGGTGGTCGGGGCCGAGCGATGCACTGTGGTTTGTGCATTTCTCTCGTATGTAGGCGCGTGTACGTGTGCGAGGCATTGGCTCCAACTGAACCCGGGGGAGGCGTTCGCTTACTGAACCCGAGCGACTGCACTAGCTACGTTACTGAACCGTAGCGATCGATGCCTTGGTTGTTTACTGAACCCGAGCGATTCCTTCACTGCTGACTGAACTCGAGCGATTCCTTCGCTGCTGCTACTAACTGAAGCCGATCGAACCTGCCTCTTGATGAACAATGACTGTTGTTGTGGGTTCATTGAACGAGTCGAGACATGGTGAGTCTAGCCGGTTGGTTGGGGTTGGATGAACAATTCCCGGTGGGGGTTGGATGAACAGGACCCCGTGGTTATAGGTCGTTGCCTCTGGATGAATAGGACCCTGAAGAGGCCGCCACACCCGAGCCGGTTGGGGGTGGATTAATAGGACCCCATGGAGGGCTGGTTGAACAGTAGCTGATGGAGGCTGGATGAATAGTAGCCTATGGATGAACAGTAGCTGGTGGAGGCTGGAGGAAGTTGACGGTGGATGAACATTAGCCTGTGGAGTCCCGTTTTGCGGTACGCCACACCCCTCCCGATGAACAGGACCCCGTTTCGACCGTAGGCGCTCCAACAGAAGTCCATTTCCTCCGTTTTGCGGTATGCCACACGCCTCCCGATCAACAGGACCCCGTTTCGACCTCCGGCGCTCCAACAGAAGTATGTTTCCTCCGTTTTGTGGTATGCCAGGCCCTTCCCGATGAACAGGACCCCATTTCGACCGCACGCGGTCGAACAGAAGGTGGTTTCCTCCGTTCTGTGGTACAACAGACCTCGTTTCGGCTGTTCCGTCCAAGCCGGTTGGCTCCCGATCAACATGACGTATCCCGGCCTAGTCGGTTGCCTCCCAATGAACATGACGCTATTTCCTCCATTCAAACCTAGTCGGTTGGCTGCCGATGAACAGGACGCCGTTGCTGTACGCGTTTCGAGACCCCACCCGTATGTACGTACGTAGCCGTATTTACTTTCTTGCAGCGTGGCTGTACGTATGTGTACACGATTTAGACGGGACTGCCTGAACAGCTACCGCTCCTTACTGGGCCATGGTTCATCATGGCAGTAAGACCGATGGACCAGTATGTACGTACACGTTTGTGGTCAGAATGACAACGCTATGTATGCTTCGACCAGTGGGTCCCAGCTGTTAGGGAGGATAAGGAGGCACTTCCTTGCGTGCAAAGATATAGATGGTGGGTCCGAGCTGTCAGGGGAAGGATTCATTTTTTTTGCGCGTAATAAGAAGGCACTTCCTTGCGTGCGAAGATGTAGCTGGTGGGTCCAGCTGTCAGCCTCACCGCGTACAGTCCTCTTCCGATGGTTGTCGTTCGTTTATCACGTTGACCATGCCGCGCGAACAGCACCCAGGCGATGGACGACGGTGAGGCAGGGAACAACGCGGAGCCTGGGAACACGCAGAGGGTAGTACAAGGGTTGACTGGTTCGGCTGTGGTGTGAGGCTGCCATCGCCATAGAATAACAGGGGGTGTGGGTGAGTAGAGGGATGGCCTGACCAGCGGTGGGAGTAGGAGGGGCGGTGAGGCCTACGCGGCAGCACAACTGGCCACGGGAGGCAGGAGCACGTGGTGGTTTGGATGGCTAGAGCAAGAAAATCAGAGGTTGAAGAAGCAGGATGACCGTTGGATGTTAATAATCCAACGGTCACTGCTGATAGAATTGTTTATTGACTAAGTTGACAAAGCCCTACGTACGCGTCAACTTAGTATGGCCACAAAGTCAGCCTCCAAATCTGGTGGGCCCCAGTTGTCATGGGGAGCAATCATTATTTTTTGCTAAATAAGGAGGCACTTCCTTCCGTGCGAAGATATAGCTGGTGGGTCCCAGTTGTCATGGGGAGGATTCATTTTTTTGGCGTAATAAGGAGGTACTTGCTTGCGTGCGGCCATGGACCATGTGGGTCCCTACTGTCAGCCTCTCCACGTACATCCCTCTTCCGATTGTTGACAACGTTGACCACGCCGTGTCAAGAACACCAATGCGGTGGACGACGGCGAGACCCAGGAAGGGAATGACCCGGAGGCGGTGAAGCCACAACAGTGGAGGGATGTGGGTGAGTAGAGGGATGGCCTGGCCAGCGGTGGGAGTAGTAGGGGGCAGTGAGGCCTGCGCGGCAGCATAGCCGGCCATGGGAGACGGGAGCAGGCGGTCCCGCCGATGCTAGATTTGGCAACTGGAGCAAGAAGATCAGAGATTGAAGAAGCACGACGACCGTTGGATTGACATCCAACGGTCACTTCTGCTAGAATCATTTGTTGACTAATATATAATAAGTAAAAAAATCTTGCATACGCGTCAACTTAATAGGCCCACAAGTCAGCCCATTTCCTATTTTTTAATAATTTACAGCTCATTTGCAACTTCTTATGCAATTTATTGCAGCCCATTTTCTTTTTGTTGGCCAGGGCCAGGGTTAAAAATTGAAACAAAATTTTGCATATTTTGGTGGGGTCCAAACTATTTTTAATAGCAAAATGTCGAGCCAGATTTAAAGTACTTTGAAGATATATTTAAATTAGGTTAAAGCCCAATGAAATTGGAATCTGAAAATGTGAAAAATTTCAGAAATTTGAAAGTAATTGCCAATTTGTCATGTTTTTTTATATTTACAACCCATTTCATATTACTTTTAAGATCTGCAGCCATCTTGAAAGAGTTGCAACCCAGTAGGGCGGAGAAAAATAAGTAGGCCTAGGTTGGGTATGCCTAGATTGGGTATTCTTCAGAAAAAATAAGCTGGGCTAGGCATTTTCACAAAGAAAAAATAGCTGGGCTGGTCATGTGGTGAACGTAAAATAGAAGCCTGGGCTAGACGGGCCACAGCCGAGTTGAAACCCTGCTCTGTCTCAACAATAACAAAAAAAAATACTGCTCGAGCAGCTACGTCCCAGGTGTCAACCACTCTTGTGCAATTCTCTTGTCTATTGATTATACGCTGACAATGTCGTGGGTCCCAGATGTCAGCAAACCACTGGGAGGAAGCATTTTCTTTTTCTACATGCTGACAATGGAGTATATAACAAAAAATGAGGAGCTTGCTTGTGTACGGCCATGGACATGGTGGGTCCCTACTATCATCCTCTCCACGTACAGTCCTCTCCTAATTCCTCTCGTTTGTTGACATGTTGACAACGCGAGAGGGCGGCACCGCATCGAGCGCACCAAAGCGTGCAGAGGACGACGGTGAGGCCTCGGACGGGAACAAACAGGAGCCGGGGAAGATGCGGCGGTGAAGTCATGGGCGAAGAGGAGTACAAGGGTTGACTGGTTCGAGTGCGAGGTGGGGCTGACGTTGGCGTTAACGATTTAGGAGACGGTAGGGCGGCGATGCGTGCACTGAGGCGCAGCCAGCCGTGGGAGGCAGGAGCAGGCGGCCCCACCGGTGCTGGTTTGGTTTTGGCGACTGGAGGAAGACGCGACTGAAGAAACACGACAGATTGTAAAAAGCAGCAGGAGTACTTAACAACCTTAACTGAAACCAGCAGGGGCACTTAACAACCATAGCTAAAAGCAGTATGAGTACTTATACAGGTTCAACCGTACAAAGCACGCCTCAACCAGTGCTACTTTGCCTACAGTTAACCAAGGGTGTGGCCACCAAGCCCCAGGACAAGGCCCAGGCGCCACCCCGCGCATCCACAACCTTCTGAAAGCGGCTTCATCTCGCAATGTGGTCAATAAATAGGATATTCGCTTCAAAGCCATGGAAAAGCATGAACATAACCTTCTGTCCTATTCTCCAAGATGGACGGGCCTTCATTATTTGAGACCACCCATGAATAAGTATCTTTTCACCTCTAAGCACTACTGCAGGATGGTCCAAACGCGACAGTCGAATCAGAGACCCTTCAACAAAACTGTGTGTGATGCATCAATCACAAATGGTGATGTAATAAAACCGTCAAAAAAGATGCAAAACATTTGCGATGGCAGCGACATCAAACACGGTTCATACTAGAGTTGCGTGTGCGATGAGTGGCAAACAGTTAATCCAGAAGAACTGTTTGCGATGATGCAGAACAACAGAAACGGGCAGCTAGATGAGGGTGTGTGCGATATATGGCATACAGTTCACTAGGATGAACTGTGTGTGATTAGGCAACACAATGGAAACGGTTCAACTGAACAAGATGTGTGTGATACGCGGCAAACAAGTCCGTAATCAGAAATGTAAGTGAAGACCAATAATAACACAGATGATTGCTGCTAATAAGCCGAGTGATTTGCTCTGTCTACAGAAGAATAACATGTATATATATATATAACTGAAATAAACATCCAATTATATAAGTGACTATACAGATCATTCGCACAAACCTCAATAAACAATTGCATGCATTCTAAACTAGGAGAAACGATCGTCTAGTCATGTACTTCTTGTGACGCTCCCGCCACTGCTCTGTGGCTCGATCCCTCGTCTGGGGCAGGAAGAAGACACTCCCTCATGTCAATGATCCGCATGTACATCTCATAGCTTGTGTACGCGTCCTTGGCCGCGTACTTGATGTGTTGTTCATCCAGTCTCTCATGCCAGACACTGTGCCAGGCGTTCTTGTCCTTCTTGCTCCCATCCTTCATCTTCATATAGTAGGGGTCGATGATGGCCGAGGTGAAGTCAACCAGGGAGTTCTGTTTGTTGTTGTCGCTGCCCCAAACCTTGTAGTGGTCCTGGATGTTGACAAGATTCTGGCATTTCAAGCCCGAAACCTTGAGCGCTTTTAGATCGTTGGTGGTGTCCACCGTAGCGAAACTGTAGTCGAAGTTGTTGATAAACCTGGAGAAACGCTCACAAGGCCATGTGGCCAGGTGGTAGTGGTAGACGAGGACGTCATGTCGCACGCACAACTGGGTGACGGCAACCTTTTGATCGTGCCCGGCACGACCGATGGTGTACTCGAGGTCGAAGCCGACCACTTGGTACTTGTCCTCGGCAAGCAACTGCTCCATAGTTTGGATGGAGCTCTCCATCGAGACCGGATCGTTCGTGTACACCATCGAGAGGGCCTTCCCCCTCACGTGGGTGTCCACTACGTGATGCATGGTGAACTGCCCGCCGTTGTCGTCGTCGGCCGCTGGGAGCGCCATTGGAGCCACGGGGAGCGCCATTGGAACCGCTGGATGTCCTCTCTGTATGTGTCGTCGTGGATGTGCTTATTGTGTTGTGTGGCGCGAGAGATGAAGGCAAATGGCCGCAGGAATAAATGGGGGCCGGGCGGCCTGGATTCTTGGCGCGTCCGCATGGCAGTTTTTGCAGCGGGAAACTGCATCGTCGCACCGCGTCCGGCGCAACCGCATGCACACGAACGTGCGTGATCGTGCGCCGGCCCAAACACTGGCAGTGCACATGGAGGGACGAGGGCAGAGCGCCCAAAGGGACGCGAGAGCAGAGCGCGCGCGGCGGGACGCGAGCCGAGCGCGCCGCGGCCGCCTCAACCGCAAGCAACCACACGCATAGAGCAGTTGAACATGCAGGAAATGGTCGCCTACAAGCCGGCCGACAGTTGCGTCGCTGCATAGAGAGCGGCCGTGTGCTACTACCTCCGTCTTGGTCTATTAGTCCCCTTTATATTCTGTGCCATACTTTGCCCTTAAATTTAACCAACAAAATGTTAATGCATGTTATAAAAATTATATAATTGGAAACTATGTTCAAATACTAATCCAACTATATAATCTTTGGCGACATGCATTCGTATTTTATTAGTTAAATCCTACTTATAAACCATGACGGGGGTATAGTAGGTAATTAAATCACAAACATTTTTTATTAACCGTATGTGTACGTGGCCTTTCGTCCTCCTCTCGCACGTCTGGTCACCCCGCTGCCGCAGACGGCTTACAGCGCAAGCTTACGCAGCGCGCGGGGGCGTTCTTTTGGCCAAACGGTGGCTCTAAGTGGCGCCAATGAATCATCGATGAGCCCGTTCCCACGCAACCTCGCAGGTTCCCGCACAAGCTTCCCGCCCGACTCGGTGAAATCCCCCAAAATCCCAATGCTTACCGGCCTGATATATAAACCCTCATGGCCGGCGAGTCCTGCGTCGCATTTTCCCCTCCCTCCCTGTAGCTTATCTCATCTGCTTCTCCCACAATCGCCAATGGCACCGGTCCGTCGTCGTCGCTCAGCCACTCCGCCGTCATCAGAAGATAGCTCCAGCTAGGAGGCTACACCGCGGCGGCGGCGCAGTCCCCGGCATAGTGTAGTGCGTGTGGCGTCCTTGTTGGGTGTGCGCGGAACACCCACCACACGCTCCACCGCCGCTGCCCGTCGGCAGCTGTTGCCGGCCGCCGTTGCCGCCACACCACCGTCGAAAGCCAGGGCCATCGCCTGCTCCGCCGCCGCGGCCTGAAGGCGGGAGGTGGCCGTCGTGGCCGCCACCCCACTGCCGGCCACCGTGGCCATCACCCGCTCCGCCATCGCGGCCCGAAGGCGGGAGGTGGTGGTCGTGGCCGCCACCCCATCGTTGGCCGCCGTGGCCGCCAGCCCACCGTCGACCACCGGGGTCATCACCCGCTCCGCCACCGCCGTCCGAAGGCGGGAGGCGGAGGTGGAGGCCCGCACGTGCGTCAGCGACCTTGCGCGCTACACCGAGTTCCTACGGGAGGAGGAGGAGCGCCTTGTCGAGCACGCAAAGAGCCTTACCGCCGCCGTGGCCGCGGCACACGCCGCCTCAGAGGCGAGGAATCAAGAGATCTATGAGGAGAACCACCGCTTCGAGAGGGGTCATCTGGAGCGGCAGAGGGCGTTCGAGGTGAGCGTCGCTGAAGGTGCAGCAGCGGCAGGCACCGTATTGCAGTTGTCCAGCTCGTCGGTAGGCTCCTCCTCCTCTGTCTCTTACTAAGCGCACTCGTCAGAGGAGAGGCTGTCGGAAGTAGTACAAAGCCCCTCCGTAGTAGTAGTAGTATTTAGGGGCTATTTTGTTCAGTTCATCTGACTATAGATGTGGTGGAACTGTACAACGTACTTAAAATTAGCTAGTATATATAGTTGAACTAGCTATTTCAGTATGTGGTTGGCAACAATTGGGGAAAAGTTTGGTCGGTTCAGCTGTTGAGTTGAACTGTTTGTATAAAGAACGACTGCTTAATCTATGAATGAAATCTATGCATAATTACTGAATTTTAGTTGCAAAAATTAGATAGTGCTAGTGATTTTTAGCTACATATTTTGACAAATCGCAGTGTTACAAGGTTGACAAATGGCAATGTTACTAGATCAACAAATGTCAATCTTTCTAGTTTGAAAAATGGCAATATACCCAATATGACAGATGCAAATCTTACCAAATTGTTTGTACGTGGTTGCACACGGGTCATCCAAAACAACTGTTTGCGTTGAAGGGATGTACAAATCTTGCTCGGCACATTTTCTCTTGGCTTAGCGCCGAAGTCTGGCTTTGCATACCGTATTCAATCTGAACCGTTTGCGTTGAAGAGATGCACAAATCCTGCGCTACGAATTTTCCCTTGACTTAAGGGGGAAGACCATAGCTCTCACTTTGCATACGGGTGTTCTATCTAAAACATTTGCGATCAAGAGCTGCACAAATTCTGCTCGGCACATTTTCCCTTGGCTTCCTGGGGAAGCTGTCGGTTTGCATACGGGTGTTCTAACTAAAATGTTTGCGATGAGTGTTTTATATTTAAAAACCATTGACATTTTTTTCAAAAGAAAATCGTTTGATAAGTCTGTACATTAAGAGAGAAAAACGTAAGTTTGTTCAAACCATATCTTTCATTCAGTCACACTGCGAATTTATATTCATATGATTGAGATACAGTATTAAACCCCAAAAAAACTATTTCTGGCGGTGGTGGAGGCGGCGTGCCGCGCCGTCGTTGTCATTGTCGTCCTTCGGGACGCCATTGTTGAAGTCTTCAAGGCAACACAAAATGTTCTTCACTTGGAAATCAAACATCATGTTGTCGCGCGATCGACGGGCGGGGTGCGGGAGGACGGCAACTGGCAGCGCTGAGAGGTAGCGGTCGACGGCGGTGTCCCATGCTGCTGAGGGGGGCGCGCGCACGGGCACAGGCGCGGCGAGTGCAGCCAAACGCACGGGGACCGGCGCCGCAGTGGGTGGAGGGGCGCGCACAGGCACGGGCACGGGCACTGGCGGTTGCATGTACACGAGCTTGCGCGGGTCTGCGGAGACCTCGCTGACGCCCGTGGCTTCCAGCTCTGCGATAGTGCTCGGCGACCAGCCCATCAATGCTACGGGGATGGTCGCTGGCGCGGGCGCGGGGATGGGAGCTGGGATGGGAGCGGGGATAGCAACCGTCGTGGCTAGCTCATTCAGGGCCATGTCCATGAGGACCCATTCCTCCTTATTTTCTATCTCCTCCGGCTCGGAGTCGACTTCACCAAACTTGAAGACTAGTGGCAGATGATCCTTCTGCGCCATGGCGTTGGTGGAGGTCTGCGGGAGCGAGGGGAATGGGAGGCGAACAGTAAGGCCGCCCGTATTAAACAGCGGCTCGGGCGCCATTAATGGAGAGGATGCGAGCAAGGCGGGCAGCCATGGAAGTCAAAGGGCTCGCTTCCCAGTGAGCCTGCGCAGCATATAGCTCGCACGCTTCCCGATGAGCCTGCGCATTGGAGGACAGCTTGCACACCTCTCGGTCAGCCTGCGCACCGGACTGCGCTCGCACGCCTCCCGTTCAGTCAAGCAGCTGTCCGCACGGCACCTCCTATAGCCATTAAAACCAAGACATGTGGCATCACGTGAATGGTTAACAGAACGCACACGATTTGAATTATACAAACGTTTGAGATATTAAAGTGGCAGCAATTTTTTCAAAATGCCTTTGTTGGCTCTTATTCGAGTGCGCCTTCTCTCAAAAAGGACATGAAAAATACCACAGCATGTCGGGTGCTATTCCATGATAGCATGCCAAGTTTCATGAATTTCAGACGAGTTTTGGATTTACTAGAATTTAAAAACAAAGTATCTCAACGTTTTGCCGGCAATCAACAGTGCCCTGGTGTTTGAAATTCATTCCCATTTCTTGCATGGGACCTAAGCATGCACCCAAGGACACACATTTCATATGTCAACCCATTTTTCTGCACTAGAGCATGTGCATGTAGTTCAAATTTGAATTATGCACATAAAATGCCTAGAAAACCCAGTTAATGTATAAAAATGTCCAAGCGAACCCCGAAAAATCCCAAAAATTGGCACAACACTCCTGTCATTCTATGTTGACACTAGAAAAATTTTGAAAGCAAGAAGAGGCAACTGATATCGTTTCGTCCCCAAGGGTGGCACGTTCCCTCCCGAAACCATTAGGCTTGTTGTGAGAAGCTCTGGTTTGCGAGAACCTTATACCCAAACCTGCCCCAAATGGGACAATTTTTTTACCACAACATGCTGATGCCGCTCCATGATAGCATGTCAAGTTTCATGAACTTCAGACGAGTTTTGGATTTACTAGAATTTAAAAACCATGTATCTCAATGTTTGCGGCCGAGCGACGGTTGCAAGGTGTTTAACATTCATTCCCATTTCTTGCATGGGACCTAAGCATGCAGCCAAGGACACAGATTTGATTTTTCAAACAATTTACATGCACTGGAGCATGTGCCTGTAGTTCAAATTTGAATTATGCACATAAATGCATAGAAAACTCAGTTAATGTATAAAAATGTCCAAACAAACCCCAAAAATTTCCTAAAATTAACACAACACTCATGTTGTTCTATGTTGACACTAGAAAAAAATTGAAATCAAGAAGAGGCAATGGATATCGTTTCGTCCAGAAAGGTGAAACGTTCCCTACCGGAACTATGAGGCTTGTTGTGAGAAGCTCTGGGTTGTGAGAAGCTTATATACCCCAACCTGCCTCAAATGGGACAATATTTTTACCACTGCATGTTGATGCCGTTCCATGCTAGCATGTCAAGTTTCATAAATTTCAGACGCATTTTTGATTTAGTAGAATTTAAAAACCATGTATCTCAATGTTAGCGGCCGAGCGACGGTGGCAAGGTGTTTGACATTCATTCTCATTTCTTGCATGGGACTTAAACATGTAACCAAGGACACACATTCCAATTTTGAACCCATTTATATGCACTGGAGCATGTGCATGTAGTTCAAATTTGAATTATGCACATGAATGCATAGAAAACTCAATTAATGTATAAAAATGTCCAAGCGAACCCCGAAAATTCCCAAAAATTGACACAACACTCCTGTTGTTCTATGTTGACACAAGAAAAATTATGAAAGTAAGAAGAGGCAACAGATATCGTTTCGTCCCCCAAGGTGGCACGTTCCCTACCGAAACCATCAGGCTTGTTGTGAGAGAAGCTCTGGTTTGCGAGAAGCTTATACCCAAACCTGCCCCAAATGGGACAATATTTTTACCACGGCATGTCGATGCCGTTCCATGATATCATGTCAAGTTTCATGAATTTCAGACGAGTTTTCGATTTACTAGAACTTTAAAACCATGTATCTCAATGTTAGCGGCCGAGCGACAGTGTCAAGGTGTTTGACATTCATTCTCATTTCTTGCATGTGACCTAAGCTTGCAACCAAGGACAAACATTTGATTTTGCAACCCGTTTTTATGGACTGGAGCATGTGCATGTAGTTTAATTTTGAATTATGCACATAAATGCCTAGAAAACTCAGTTAACGTATAAAAATGTCCAAACGATCCCCGAAAAAATCCAAAATTTAACACGACACTCCTGTTGTTCTATGTTGACACCAGGAAAAAAATTGAAAGGAAGAAGAGGCGACGAATATCGTCTTGTCCACAAAGGTGACACGTTTCCCTAACGTAACCATGAGGCTTCTTGTGAGAAGCTCTGGTTTGTGAGAAGCATATACCATAACCTGCCCCAAATGGGACAATATTTTTTACCCCAACATGTTGATGCCATTCCATGATAGCATGCCAAGGTTCATGAATTTCAGACGGGTTTTGGATTTACTAGAATTAGAAAAGCAAGTACCTCAATGTTTGCCGGAGAGCCACGGTGCCGTGGTGTTCGAAATTCATCCCCATTTCTTGCATGAGACATAAGCATAAACCCATGGACACGTATATGATTTTACAACCCATGTTGGTGCACCGGAGCATGTGCATGTAGTTTAATTTTGAATTGTGCACCTGAAATGGCTAGAAAACCAATTTAATGTATAAAATGTCCAAACGAACCCTGAATAATTCTAATTTTTTTACGACACACATATAGTTGCATGTTCACTGCAGATAAAAGTTATAGCAATTCAAACACCCTCCATTGCCGCTGTGACCCCATTATGTAATTCAAATCAAGATGAAAAATCAAGTAGATCCCACACAGTTTATTACCACCAACCGTGTGAGATGCCATACAAAATATCTTGGAGCACCGTCGGTGTATAGTATGCCTATGGCTTACGCAAGAAGGTGCGTAGGCTACAGTACACCTATGACCACTGTAACCAGGGAAATTCAAACCAAAATTTTTGACGTTCAAACTCATCACACACGGGTTAAGCTATCTGAATCGTTTGTGATGTTCACATATCGTACATAGTTCTGAATAAGGGACCGTGTCTGATGACACTTTGCGCGCCAGTTTTTTCGCTGAACCGATTCAAAATTTTCGGCTTCCACGGAAATATTTACCTCCCCGCCCCCTCCCCCTTACCAAAAGCCACATTTCCCCTATTTCCGCCTTCCTTTCCAAGTTGAAACCTTCGCTCCTTGCTTGCATAGCTGCCTCCTCACCGGCGACCGTCCTTCATGCTGCTTGGCCTCGTCTATCCAGGAAGGTAATCCACACCCGACCCCCCATCCTCTTCCTCCTTCCACATCCCACATGCCTCGACCGTCGGCGCGACACCTTCCACCCAAATCACTGACCCCTCCAGCAAATAAGCGCCGCCCTAAGCCATGGTGCACGCAGTATAGCCAGGAGCTCAAGGAGCATTTGGCAGCGGAGAAGCAAATCACAGACGCACGCGCGGATGAGGTCGCGATGGCTGCCATTCGTACCGACCCCCAGATCTTGGAGGAGCACCTTGCCATTTGCTAGCTATGCCGGTTAAGCATGCTCGGTTTACCCGTTGCGTGTGTTGCTCCTGCCTTTCCTTAACAAATTCTAGTGAATTGTGCTATCTAATTTTACCATGCAATCTGTTGCTCTAGTGTATATGTTCTATATGTCGTGCAGTGTGGTGCTCACTTATTAACTGTTTGGTTAATTAGTTATCGTCTTCAGTTAACTGTTTGGTTCAATTCTGCAAATGTGATGTTCAATTCTTCAGGCTGCAATTTTGTATTGTCTTCCATGTGAGAAATAAATTGAATTTATCTTTACAAAATACATGAGAAACGAATACAATTGCTATATTTCCAAGTTGTCAAGCATGCTTGGTTTGGTTAACTGTCTGATCTTCTAGTATGTTATACATTGTGCAATGTGGTGCTCAGTTAACATTTGGTTCATTTGTTGTGGTGTTTAGTTAATTGTTTGGTTCAATTCTGCAATGTGATGTTCAATAGTTGTGGGTGCATTCTGTTATTGTATACCATGTGAGAAGTAAATCGAATTTGGCTGTACTAAATACATGAGAAACAAATACAATTGCTATATTTCCAAGTTATTAAGCATGCTTAGTTTGGTTAACTGTCTGATCTTCTATTAGGAGTATGTTATACTGTGCAATGTGATGCTCAGTTAACGTTTGGTTTATTTGTTGTGGTGTTTAGTTAACTGTTTGGTTCAATTCTGCAATGCGATGTTCAATTGTTGTGGGTGCATTCTGTTATTGTATACCATGTGAGGAATAAATTGAATTTGGTTGTACTAAATACATGAGAAACAAATACAATTGCTATATTTCCAAGTTGTTAAGCATGCTTGGTTTGGTTAACTGTCTGATCTTCTATTAGGAGTATGTTATATTGTGCAATGTGGTGCTCAGTTAATGTTTGGTTCATTTGTTGTGGTGTTTAGTTAACTGCTTGGTTCAATTTTGCAATGCGATGTCCAATTGTCGTGGGTAGAATTTTGTATTGTTGTGCATGCGAGGAATACATGAGAAACATATACAAGTGCTATATTTCCTAGTTCTTAATCATGCTTGGTTTGGATAAATGGGTTTTCCACGTGGCTTGAATTAATCTGATGAATCTGCAATGTGCTTATTTTTCATCAACATATTTTACTGATAGCATGCGAACCCTCACTTAACCTGATGACTAACTACCTTATATGTGTTGCAGGGAAACAATGGGAAGCACTGAGGTTTACAATCGGGGTTAGCACGTGCATGGTCCGTTGTCTAATAGCACATTATTGTGCAATTGCAGGAACCATTCTAATATTTAGGATTTGACAATTTGGTCTTGCACATGTAGGTCCTGCTGTCAGAGGTTTTGACCCACTATTCGACCCTTTTTGCATATGGGGAAATGAGTTGTCCATGAATATCAATCAAGTCAAGAAACTCAGAAAGATTGTTAGGATACAGAAATTAGCGACAAAAAACAACAAGATCTTTGTTTGCACAATGAAGAAGACATCAGTTCACTACAAGATGGTACTAACTATTATAGCTTGCCTTTTTTTATTCCTTTGCCCCATTTCCAATATAGAGAAGATATTTATGCACATCCTTGTTTTCAGGCCTTTCCAAAGCAGTTCACTGATGATTACCTCTCAAACCACCTCTATGGTCAGGAGGCGAGGAAGGTTTTCATACAACACCCACGGTTCAGTATTGAAGTGTTCCTTAAAAGGACGAAGGATGGACGGTCAATCATCCACAGGCACTGGCCTAAAGTTGCAAAGACCTTCAACATCAATGAAGGCTCAATATTCGCCTTCTACTTCAGCAGTTATCTAGATAAGATGCATTTGTCTATGTACCGTCTATGATGCTAATTTCTAAAGGTTCTAGATGTTGCATGTGAAACTTGGTGCTGGTGCAGTTGTGTAATGGGGTAGCTGAGTGCTGAAGCTATATGATGTTGTACTCTGATGTATTTCAATTACGAAATCCTGCTTCCTTAATATGGAAATGAAATATATTATGTGCTTAATATGAATGTCAATTAGATTAATAAATGGATTATTAGTAATAGGGCAATTAGCCTGTTAATGGCCAATTAGCCTGCTAATTGCGTTTTTCTATTGCAAACGATTATTGAGAAAACACCGTGGGCGATGACCTCAGGCAACGCACACAGTTTCTAGGAATACACCGTGTTGGATCAATGAACAATCACACACGACATCCTCTTGAAAACTGTTTGTGTTAGGCCACCTTGCGCAAACATTTACCACATAAAAATTATGTGTGATGGACAGCCTTTGCCACACAATTTCTTCTACGCACCGTGTGTGATGCATTCAATAACGCAAACGATAAAATTGTTAATATCGTGTGCAATGGCAATGCTATCACAAACGATTTAACAGGGAAAATTGTGTGTGATGTACCTGCGAACGGAAACGTTTTCCTTGGAGTGACTGTGTGGGATGTATATACGAATGGAAACGTTTAGCGCGGACTGACTGTGTGGGATGTACTTACGACCGGAAACGATTTCGCCTGTATAATTGCATTTTTTAGCAGTACTATACGTATAGCCGTATTTGATCGCTCGCCGGTCGCACATGACCTCATTTTGCCGAGCGTGTGTGCTAGGAGGGCATATCCCCGACGGTTTCTGGGTCGTGTGGGAAGGACCCCCCCTATCGCAGTCACTCACTAGGTGACGGTTCAGAACGCCATCGCGGAAAGGAGTTAAAAACCGTTTGTATAGCACCTCGCTGTACCAGTGAAGGGAAATGGAGTAGGTCGACATAAACATCATGTTGTGACCAAGCGCAAGTCTGACCCGACCATGGTCATGCATTTGTATAGGAACAATAAAACTAGGCAGTTTCTGTTTCAAGAAGATCACAGCTATAAAACTATGTATAAGCAAGAGTTTATGAACAACATATATAACAGAAAACAACTTGTACCATAAGTTTCTTAACACAGTTGGACTTGTTCAACGTGTGCACTAGTGGCACACATATCCCACGTGGCCTTCCACCATTGAAACGCTCCACAAGGACCTCAAGACGATCAATAAAGTGTAGGAACTGGTGGATGTCGTCCCAGTCAACTTTAGTGCCATCAGTAACAGCCAAGTTCTTATCAAATAACAAATGAGTAGTGTCCTGAACTTTGTAATAACCTACACGTGCCACCAATTATAAGAAATATTAGTTAGAAGTAGCATCTTCGTGAGAGAAGGGAATCACAAATTGTTGCTACTTCTAAAGTCAAATTGTGATTAGTTAGACAAAATAGGTGGGTTAAGAAGTAATCGAGGCAACATGCAAGAACCAGATACAAAACTAACATGGATGAACTACTTGAATGACGTCGGGGTGGAAGGTCACAGTGAAGATGAGACCAGATTCTGCTATTTCCATCAACATTCGTGGGCCAACTTTCAGTCTGTAACACTTGAGAAAGTTTATCCAAGTTCGGCCATAAAAAAGCAGCGATCTTCCTGGTTCATGAACCCAACTGGGAACTTATATCCATGGTGTTAGGACCGAGAGTATATCGACCAGAGGGGGGTGACTGGGAGATTCAAAAAATTCTTGCGAATGTTGCGAAAGGATCCCAAACACAACAGCGGAAATAAGGTTCGGTAGATATAAACTTAATCAAGCACTTCATCTAGGAACATATCTGTCGAGATAGGAAGCAATAATGGTTTGAGCATAGGATATCACAGGTTTGACAATGATGATGGTAATGCAATATACAAATAAATGCAGAAGCATGAGAGAAACAAGGTATGAATAACGATGGATAACCACGAGAAAGAACTATGACAAGGTGAATGAAAACGACACAGGGAAATCACGCTAGAGTTAATAAGTGCGAATAGAAATGTATACGACTGGAATGACTACACAGAATGATGTGAATGCAACAGGGTGAGCAACGAATGATAACAGTTGGGAACGACAGAAATGATAGAGATGAACGATATGCAACAGTCAATGATAGATCAGATAAACTATCATCACAGAGCATGAAAGTAAACTGCTAAATGTAATGCGGTAATGTAGAGTGAACTAGTGGTGCTCGATGGCGACAAGCAGATTTGGTAGACCAGTTTGCCCGTCTGCCAAAGGACTATGTCTGGTTGGAGGGGTTGTGATTTAACACAGAAGATAAACTCTCTTCGCCCTATTCTCCTTTAACTCGGAGCTGATCAGACTCCAGTTGATTTCACTCGTGGTAGATACTTGTCGGCGATCTCCAAACCTTCGACAGACCTTTGTGAACCACAATTACTCTTGGTTGCTGAAGATCTTGCTCGATGAAGACAACAACACTTCAACACTCGAGCCGACACCTATCCGTCTAGAGAGTGCACAGCTCTCAAGAGTAATAGGTACAAGAACTCTAAACTCAGAACTACTGTGATGCTCAACCACTGACTAAGTTTTGGGCTCTTGATTTTTCTCTCGGTGGATCTTAAACTCAAATCACTCGGAGAGGGGATGCTCAATCAATCTTCTCAGAAATCTTAAGCGGAGCAGCCAACGGGCAATGTTGGAGCGGGGTGGCTATTTATAGCCGTAGCCTTCCCTGAAGGGAAATGACCAAATTGGACATGTGGAGCAACCAATGGCCGAAAGACACGAGTCCAACGGTCAGAAATTGAGCACAACGGTAACATTCCTTGCGGAGCAAGTAATGCTAACTCCTCAGTCCGAAAGATATCTCCTACAACACGAAGAACACGTCTACTGCTGGCGGGTAATCATTTGAAACAAAAAGAGATTTCTCTCAGTCTCGCATAGGTTTTGGGCTAAGCATCACAACGGATCTAAGCTTCAAGAACCTATACTCCTCTTAATAGTACGGAGGTCCTATGACTCAATTGAATGAAAGAAGAACAACAAAATGAATACTATGTCTTCACTTTTTCTTTGAGTACCACTCGCTGCAGTCAATTTTCTTCGGACAGAAACTCCGAATCAGTTGCTTCACTTCAGCAATACATTTTCGAGGGGTTAACTCCTTCACATCAATCTTCTCGCCTACATGTTCTCAACAGATGTAGCTCATTCTTCTCTGGAATGCAGATAATCTTCGGTGAAGTTCCTCGAACTTGACACCAGGGACAACATTCTCTTCGGTTCTACATGGAATATTTCTCTCTATGTGCACTAGCAAACAAATTAGTCCATGCCTGTTTCTGTCAACAATCTCCAAAACACAAGAGGGCAAATATTGCACCAACAATCTCCCCCTTTTTGGACGATTGTTGACAAAACAGAACACATCAAAAGATAGATAATGGAATGCGAAGGATAACTGAAAGATGAGAGATAATTATGAAGATAAAACACACTCCCCTGAAGATATGTATCGTATGCATAGAAGATAAAACGGAAGGAAGCGAGATGAATCTTCATATGAGTGATATTGACATATGATCTCATTCGTGTTCTCTTTCAATACACTCGACACCGTCTGAGGTGTTTCCTGTCACACACAACCTTTGAAAAAGATCTATTAGATAAAGTGAATACTTTGAAATGATTTGTGATGAAGGATAAGCCATGAGGATTTGCTCAGAACACGGTTTGAATCGACACGAGATATAAGTTCCCTGCAAGTTAGATACTCGAGGAGAATCAGAGCAAGGGAAACATGGGTATATTGCTCAGAGTAGATATACTTCAGACAAGGTTTTCCTACAACAAAGATGATACAAGGGAGATATGCGAGGAAAAACAACTTATGAAACAGATAGAGAGATTTCGCTTTCGAATCTCAAGAAATTTAATCTGAAGCTGACTTTCTTCTCCTGCGTGGTTATATAGCGAAGGATAATCAATAATGAATATCTAACCATAAGGCACATATAGTTTCAAGGAGTAAAATGTCTCTTTTTTAGAGAAGCATGATTTCCTGTCCTTCTTGAGATGCTTTTACTTTCCTTGCACGATAGATAAGTATCAAGGATAATTATTGCAAGAAAGTAGATTTCGATTTCAACTGCAAATAGATAACTGGAAGCAAATAGCATTGTAGGGGGGTTATTATCAGTACATGACGACCAAGTGTTTCAACACCACAGGCGGTGCTCCAAGTTGAAAAAGCAAAAAGTTCGATGAAACCAAATAGTTCAAAAGCAAAGCAAATGGCGAATGGAAACACCCTGCAAATAACCCGCTTATCTATCACTCGATGTTCTTCTACCCCTTTTTGTCAACAAGTGTAAAAAACAAAAGAGAATGCATGTGAGGAACTACTCGTCCGAAGAATCCTCAGAATCAGAACTCGAACTATTTGGAGAAGCAGAGTGAGCGATGGTTGAGGCCGAAGCAGGAGTTAGAGATGCAGCATGGGCTTCTGGATCAGCTTCGAGAGTAGCAGTGCGAGGTGCATCGGGCTTGTAGATAAATGTTCCTGCTGTGTCTTCGAGATCATCATCTGGTTCAACAAACAGCGGGTTGGTGGAGGCGAAATGCTGAGGAAGCACTGGAGTTTGCCTTCGTATGCGAGGAACTTCAAACAACTCCAGATGATCATATTCTTTCTCGATCCCCTTGGTAGATAGTTGTTTGTGAGAATAATGCTTGGGCAGAAGGGTCTAGAAGCACTTCTTTTGTTCCTTCTCATATAGGAGAGCTTAGCGAGCATAATTGTGAAGCAAATTTATCTCAGTCATCATTTCGACCTTCACTTTTCGGTCGAGCTTGATATGACTTTCCAGGGCTTGCTGAGTCCAAAGACAAATCTCGTACAGTGAAGGATTTTCTTCATGAGGGATTTCAACTTTTGCCTTCTTGACCTTTAGAGCTCTAGTAGAAGCAGACATAGAGCAGAGACAGAAGCATCATTTGGCATCTTTCCTTTGCCGATATCCTTCATAGTACTGAGTGTGTCACGGACTGGTGGCATGTAAACTGTCAGGACATATGGGCAGAAAAACTTTCGTTAATAAGCTGCTCAATGGCAAACATGACCCACGGTGCATATGGCTTCCACGCTTGAGGGCTATCGGCCACGCAGGCCAGGTTGCGAATGAACAGATCGGGAATGTCAAACCGAATGCCCTGAGCAATGGCTAGAAGAGCATTTCCCACGATGCCATTGATGGTTTCTGGCCTATTTGTTGGCGTGAGGGAGTTGCAGAGAATATAGAACAACACTTTGTTATCATAAGCTAGATTCTTTGGATTTGTCTCTATGCATTCATCACCAACAAGCTTGGGGTCCATTAGCAGATGAAGTTGAGCTTTGGATACTTCCCAATAGTGCAGCCTGTGTTCATGGTTAGCATCAAATTCACACCGAGGAAGATTCAACAGTGCTAAGAACTGGTGTGCCGAACATTTGATCTTTTCCTCTCCTGTCATCCATTCGAGGATCCATGTGCTGCTATCTGTAAGATCTCTTGAGATATAAAGGGTGGCATAGAACTGATGAATCACTTCATGATTCTAGCCATGATTGAAATGAAGGAAACTCTTCAGGAAGACAAGTTCAATCTGCTCAATGGTGTGATGGAAGCAGGGTAAACTTTTGAGCTCTGCGAAATCCATAATCTTGTGCTTGAAGATGCGATTCTTTTCATACAGAATGCGAGCATAATACATAACCTATTCCTTTGTCCAGAATCTTGGCGACAAGGAAGTTCTTTCTCCTTCATATGGGCTGGTTCCAAAGAATGCAAGTTTCGAAAGATGAAACTGCTCGTTAAATGCAGGACCATTTGGGCCATCTTCAACAGGGACAAGGGAAATGTTTCCAATGGATTTTTCAGATGTTTTTCTTCACTCATATTCCAGGTCTGAATGTCATCAGGTGCTTGCACACCTTCCTCAATAGGTTTGAGAGGAGCACGAGGCTTTCTTGACTTCTCTTAGGCAGATTTCTTTGAGGAACTTGACTGATTACCATTTTTGCTTGCTGGAACTCCTTCAGTGGCTTTCTGACTTTCGGGCACTGAGGCCATTTCTTTCACAGTATTTCCTTCGGCTGGAGGCACAACAACTTCTTTCTCAGACGCTTGGGTCACAACTGGTGGAGCAATTACTTCATGAGCCATCGGCTCTTCAGATTTCTTTTCTTCCTTTTCCAACTGTGGTTCAGTGGAAATAGGAGCAGGATCAACATCCATCTGGGTAGGGGCACCAGATGATGCGACTAGGGTGGTTTTGTCTCGGGAAGCATTTAGCTCCCCCTCAGTCTTGTCAATCTCCTCCTTATTTGATTCGGAGGGCTCAGCTTGCATTGTTTTCGGAGGCGAAGGATCTGCCTTCTCAACTTCTATTTCCTCATCAACTTCGTCAACTGGGGCTTGCTGCTCAGGCAAGGCACTTTCTTCCTCGGTCTTTTCAAGGAAGATATCAACAACATCAAGTTGTACTTTGACTGCTGGAGTAGGGAAGATAACCTCCACATGGCCAACTTGCTGCATGGGTTCATCCTCGTGAGGTGGAGAAGGTGGAATCTACTGCAAGGGAGTGCTCGAGTTAAGTGGAGCATTAGCAACATTCTGAAGGCAGCTATCTTTGATTCCTTTCGGTTTGCTAGCTCTTGCTTCAGCCTTCTGACATTTTTCTTCTTTGATTCTTCTTCGAGCAAGATCTGCCTTGCCGTTAATCTCATCGTTTCTTATGTCACACAGCTAAGATACTTCCATTTTCAACCGCGAGTGCCAATCAATTTTGTCATTTCGCATGAGACTGAGTGCCTTTGTGAGCTCAACAATCTCTTTGTTCAGGGTCTTCCTTTTGGATTCAGTGTTGGCCTCTATCCTCATTTGCTCGAGGACTTGCTTGTCCTTGACATCCTGATTCAGCCTCTTGGTAATTTTCCTTAGCTCGATGAAATGTTTCGTTACCATTTTGGTAACATCAACAGGAAGTCCCAGACTGCTTATATCATCAGATTTTGCATCGTAAGTAGCACTCTTAATCACATCAATCATGAGATTGAAATCATACTTTTGTTCCTCTGTGGAAGCAGGAACACTGGGTCTGGCCTTCTTAGCAGAAGCATCAGCTTTTTCTTCAGACATCAGCTTTCTCTTTGCTGTTGGAGCAGTAGAACCCGTAGGTTTGTCAGTGATGGAAATTGTTGCCTACCTTGATGATCTCCTTGGAGGGGGTGAAACTTTCACTGGAGAGGGAGTCTTGTATGGCTTGTTGAGAATGGCACATTGATCATACATTGGAATTTCATCAGGAGCATCTTCGCTGGATGACTCATCAGATGAGTTAGAAGCAGCCTTCATTGATTTCCTGGAGATGGTTTTCTTTCGAGAAGCACAAGGGGAAACATATTTTCGGTACTTGCTTCCCTTGGATGCAGAAGCACGATCCTTTTTCTTCTGGATGTCTTGCTATGTCAGCGCGACGTTTTTCGCTTGGACTTGAATTTTTCTTCGTTTGCCTAGCATCATGCTTGGCTTTGGCCTTCGCCCTCTTAGCCACTTCATTGGGAAAATCAGCGATGGTTTTGAGGGATTCAGGATGAGCATTTGAAGGCGGTGGTGGTCTGACTTTTTCATCATCTTGGCCAATGCAATTTTCAGCAATGCAGTCATTCCACGGTGGTGTGAAAGCAAACAGGATCTGATACTTCTCGCGGACATTTTCATAGTTGAACCATTTATTTGCCCATTGCTGGCGAATCCTTTGCAGCCTATTGTTGCATTCAGTTGTTGTTTCAATCCCAGGTGGAGTTTTGTAACCATCAGGATCAGACATTTCAGCTGTGGTATTCTTTTCTATGCCACGACCACCCTTAGTATTTCCATCAGAGAAGAGGGTTAGGGCGTCAGTGACCAGTTCATCCTCTGGCTGACTGTGAGCAGAGGGAATTTCTTCATCATCTTCTTTGGATTCAGACTCAGATTTCTTCTTCGGTGTCTTGGGAGGCTTTGAAGATTTTTCTCCTCCTGTCAATCTCATTCGGTCAAACCTTGGTGGATACTGAGGCAATTCTCCTCCAGAATCTGTATACTCTTTCGAACTCTGTGCCATGACCAACCTGTGAAAAGAATAGATACGAGTGGAAAAGGGGTAGGGTCATAAACATGCACATAAGTATTTTGAACGAAAATGAATGTTTTAGGAAGAAACCTAGGAATCCATGGTATACTTAGAGAAGATATCTTTCATAGATTTTAACCTAGCCATAGAAGGTTCAAGACTTGTCAAAAACTATCCAATCTTTCGGACAAGTACTCATGAACCCTAGATCGAGGAGAACTAGTACGAGGGAAGAACTACAAACTATAACAGTCATAACCTAGTGAATCCTAAAGATCTACCGCAAAGAAATAAACCAATGAAAATAGCCTCGGTGAGAACTGCCCTAAGAACAGAGAAGAGGACAGGGGCAGTTCCAGATCCAAGCACCCTACTTGGCAACTTAGATCAGCTACGGCAATGCGAAAAGGAAGATTACTGCCCGGGCATAATCAACGGCGACGAGACTTCCCCAGAGTTGCACGGCGAGGCACCTCGACGGAGTTGCTTCGAGCTCGGGCTCGGGAGGAGGTGGATGAGGGTTTGAGGAGCAGAGAGTAAGAAGATACGGTGAGGGGTATACATATATATAGCTGGCGAGGAGAACCACCTCTTCGAGATCGATGGCCGTCAAAAGCGAGACGTTCCACATTCAACGGACACGATCATGATCATGGGGATCGTGGGCACATGGCAACTGTTTCCTGCGAGAAACTCGAAAACTGAGCGGGAGACCAAATGGTTTGAAGAAGGGCAAACACCAAAAACAGATTAAAGTTCAAAGTCGATTTCTTTCGCGACCAAGGACGTCGGACAGAAGTTTCCTTCAGATCAAATTGCATGCTTATGACGGACAACAAGAACTGGATGAGAAAGAATAGAGGGATAAAAGGGTCCGAAACAAAACACTCACCCAGACGAGAGGAAAACACAAAAATACGGAGCTATGAGTGAGTTGCTTATCGGACGAAACACAAACACGGCGAAAAGAAGACAAACTCACAAATGAGAGAAAATAAACACAAAGAGTGAGCACCAACAATGTAAATCTCAGGGCTAAGAATAAACGAGAAGAATCCCTGAGAGAGTTCCTGCAAGAAAGGTTAGTTCATTTTCGCAACCCACACTTGCATGGGCAGCGAGCATCTCATTTCCTTAGTCTGTGCAGGGACATTCCTTTGGTGAGATCTGTAGTTCACCTGTGCATTTCGAGAGTAATCATATGAATAAGCATTGAAATTGTTTCCAGAGACATGAGCATAATGATTCAAGGAGGTACGCATGTACTCCTTCTGTCGAAGGATTGACCAATATCTATTCGAGAAAGTTTCAGTGCCAATCTGCGAATGATAACCATTTCCTCGAAGTGAATCACTCTGCATCTTCAAGTTAGCAGTGACAGACAAATTTTCAATGATGCACTTCTTCACCCAGATTTGCTTCTTGGGTGAACCAGATCTGCAGTTAGTTCCAACATACCGAGCGAAAACCTTACCATTTTGTTGTTTGAAGAACTTATAGTTTGAGTCATCACACTCGTCAGAAACAACAGAAATGGGAGAGTCATATCCAGACATAATAGAAGGTTCGAGAGTTTTCCTTTTAGCAAGAACCCAACTCGTTCCAGGATATTGCTCGGGAGTCCAGTAGGTTCCATCAATGTTGAGTTTTCTTTCGAAACCCAACCCTTCCTTTCGAGGGTTTTTGTGCAGTATAGACTTCTTGAGCACATCACAGAGAGTTTGATGCCCTTTGAGGCTCTTTAGCATTCCTGTCTCAAGCAAGCTCTTTAATCTGCAATTTTCATCAGAGACAACAACAAATTCCTTGAGAGAGGGGTTAGAAATATCATTCATAGTTGTTGCAATATTCTTGATGACAGCAGTAGATGTTTCAGTATTTGAATCAACATTGTTATGTTCTAGGCATTTTAAGCAAGGAGGCACAAAATCATCAGGAAGCTGTTTAGATTGCTCGGCGAAGAGAGAAGCTTTTTCTTTCGCAAGCACGTTATGAGACTCTTTCAGTGACTCGAGTTCTTGATTCCTGTTAAGGAGTTGAAAGCACAAGTGCTCCCTGGGTGATTTTGGTAATTAATGTCAACATATCTCTTGTTGGAATAATACTTTCACCTAGTGTATTTCAGATGAGTTCAACCATGGCGTGGTAAGGACAAGAGGATGTGGAACCCTTTCAAAATGCTAAGGACAAAGATTGGCAAAAGCTCAAGACTCTTCATTTCTATTTTAGTGATCCAAGATCACATTGAGTCCATAGGAAAGCCAATACTATTAAAAGGGGATGAGGTGTTGCTTAATAGTCTACTTGCTCAAAGTGCTTAGTGATATTGCTCCAAAACTCTCAGCCACTTTCTCATTTCCACATTTGTCCAAAACTCAAAGTGTTGTGGTATCACACGACCACCTATGGGGCCATCGGCCCCTTGTGGTTCGGCAAGGGGGAAGAGCGCATTACACAAAGAGCGAAAAGCACAGAGCAGCATGGCAACAATGACACGAACAGTTTTGCCCAGGTTCAGGCCGCCGCGAGGCGTAAAACCGTACTCCTGCTTTGGTGGATTGATGGAAGGACCGTGGTGGAGACGTAGCGCTCTAGCTCGGCAAGGTCGCCTCAGGGCGGGAGCAGCTACGCGCGTATGAGCGTACAAGGGTCTGAATCCTTTCTAAGGTACCCACGACCCTCCTTTTATAGGTCAAGGGGTTACCACAATGGCAAAACAGTCATTTATCCAACGATTAGATAGCCACAATACTATCATACCTAACTCTGCAGACAGGTCAGGGCGCATTAAATGCACCGCTTAGTGTCACATCGTGGCGTAGCCCAGCAAGCCTTGCCGTGCCATTCAGCCACCTTTTCGCCTGTCCGCGTGACACATCGCCTGGACGAGTGTCATTTAGGGATGATCTTCCTCAAAAATGGCCTGCCACGTACCAAATAACAGCCACTTAGTCACTTGGGGGCTCGACGCCGCACCGATGGGTGACTTGCGTTGCTGTGAGGTGGAGCGGTGGAGCCTTGGCGGGGTAATCCGCCCTTGGCGTCCCCGGCAAGCCTGCAGGGGGAGTCTTAAGGCTTGTCTTGGGGTAACCTCGACCCCGCCAGGCTCGCCTGCCCTGCAAGGGAGGTTTTTCCTCAGTGATATCTTGCTTGTTTGGTTGGTCTTGGTCTTCTTGATCCGCCCTTTGATTTCTCAAAGAGCCATCTCTTCTGCTTGGCCTTGTCTTGAATGCTTGGTGCAGTTTGCTCTGTTGCTGTCGCGCCGGAGATCTGCCTGTCCGGGCATAAGTCAGGGGGAAACATACACCCCTGTTTGTGTACCCTGACATAAGCCCCCGGGCCTGAGTCATATGTGTCGCTGGGCATGTTGGGTTAGGCCCCAAAACGGTGCATGGACACGTGTTGAAGATATGTTGTGCGTGCAGCAATTTGCTATGATGACCAGTCAATCCAACGTCCACTCCGCATAATTACCGCAGGCCGTGGGGTTGTGGGACTGTAGTAGTTAATGTTAAAATGGCAACTTTCTGAGGGGAAGTAGCAAGGAACCGCCCCTCTCCCCCATGTTCGCTCCCATAAAGGGGAAAAACGCGGAGAGGCGCTACTCATTCGCACCCGTTTCTCCATCCTTCATCTTCTTCTTCAAGCCACGCAGCGACCCCGCACCCATTCTTGCTTCCATTCACCTTGTCTGACCATCCACCCCTCCATTGTTCATAAGGATGGGGAAGAAAACTACTGCTGACAAGGGGAAGCGTGCGGCCACCGCGAAGACAGCAGCCGCGGAAGGGAACAAGAAGAGAGCGGCGGAGTTGGATAAGAAGCGGCGAGGAGGTGTGGTTTTCTTCCCGTCAAATCTGGACAGCGATGCCTTGGTTGCGAGGTACGGATATATGTGGGGGACGGAAGCTCCAAAGGGGCATGGCGCACCCAAGGTTCTGGCGGAGGGAAAAAAGGAGCCGCCGAATGCATACCGATTCTTCTGCGCGTATTTCTTCTACGGCCTATGTCCCCCCTTCTCAGATTTCTTTGAGGTGATGATGGTGGTATATGGATTCCACCTCTTGGATTTCACGCCAAATGCAATGGCGTGCATGGTGATCTTCGGCCATCTGTGCGAGAATTTTGTCGAAGTCGTCCCCAATGTAGATCTGCTCCGGCACTACTTCGTCCCGCGGGAGGAGAACAAGACCCACCGTTCCGGGAACATAAGCTGGATGCCTCGGGTGGCAAGGGAAACTTGGGATTACCTTCCTGGTCAGTAGCATGGCAGATGGGAGGAGTGGAGGGCGGACTGGTGCTGGATCCAGGATGAGGAAGCCCCAGAGTATTGCCAGGCGCGGACGGAATGCATCGAGCGTGGCAATGACTGGAGGGAATTCGCCCAGCACTGAACATGATTGCCCGTCTGAAGGCTGTCGGGTTAACCATTGAGCAGGTGGGAGCCAATTTCCTCCGACGCCGCATCGCGCCGCTGTAGAAGAGGAACAGGTTCGCCTGGCTATACGGGGAAGCCGCGGACAGAATGCGACTGTACCCGGGCCTGGTCAACAACTTGACGGTCTATGGCCATGCTTGGCTGTGCGAACAATTGTTCGGCAGCCTTGGCCCGTTCAAATTGCCGGCAAATATCATCCCGCTGAACATCAACTCCGCCCGGGACCAGATTTTGAAATGGATGCCAGATTGCAACGCTCATGGGGTTGCAGGTGACTGACAATTGCCCGAGCTTGATGAAGAACTTGCATGGGCCTCCAGCCTAGTGGAAAGGGCTACCAGGGTGGAGACCAATATGTTCAAGCGCACCTCGCAAGCGGAGGCAGCATTCATCAAGAGGCGGATTGAGGAAGACAAAGCGCTTCGGGCCGCCGGGAAAGCAAGGTCCGGAAGAGGGAGGGAGGAAGAAAAGGGGAAAGTTGAAGGTGAGGGGTCTTCCCACGGCAGGAGCGAAGGGCGAGCCACGGAAGAGGCTGTCGTGGATGAGCCTGCCAGGGATGAGCGTACCGGGGATGAGCCTACCGTGAATGAGCCTGCCGAGATTGAGGCTCTATATGCAGTGGCAACGGAAGCCCAGTAAGGAGATGATGTCGAAGAGGTAGTGCCGCCCGGGGAAGAGTGGCTTGCTGCAGGTCCCCAGGCCCCAGAACCAGACTTGGATCCTCGTCCTCGTAGGCGGCCCAGCCGGGGAACAGCAACTCCAGCCCCCAGGCCCGCCAAGAAGGTGAAGAAGGTCGCCTCCAAAAGCGACAGGGTGGAGGTGGTGCGCCGCCATTCCTCTCGCCTTGCTGAAGCCAAGACCCCTCCCGCCAAGCGAAGGGTGGTTATGGAAGATGACTCCAGCTCCCCATCAGATTCCGGCTCTTCGAGCAGCTTGTCCTTGCCGAAGGTCCTCCCGCCCAAGAAGGACTTGAAGCTACCGGTGAGTACTGTTCCCCCGGTCCTGAAGAGAGGCAGAGCGCCTCCGCTATCCAGGGAGTTCGAGCTGGGATCCATGCTCATGGACTCAGAGTAAGAACAATATTCTTCATTCTTATCCAAGCCCAATCATACTTGTCAGTTTGCTAATTCAGTCTTGCTTGTTGCCTTCGACGGGGAAGAGGAGGAGGAGGAGGAGACCCTCATCCATCGAGCCAAGCGGCTTAGGCATGAGGAGCCGCCGAAGTCTCCGGGAGGCACGAGCCAGGCGGGGAGCAGTACGAACGATCCGGTGGCAAGCCCCCAACCCAGCTCTCGACACGAAGACATGGGGGTGGTTTCCCCCGCCAAGGATGGCGCAGAAGGGCACCCCCCATCTCCATCCAGAGAAGAAGAAGGGTCTGCCCAAGATGGGGCCTTCCAGGAGGGGCCCACTCTGCCTGCTGACCGGGTTGAGGGGACCCTGACGAAAACCCCCATGGAAAGCCCTGTCTAGGTCGACACTGCGGTTACCGGGGAAGGGGGTGGTGTCCACGTCCCGGCAATAGAGGTTGCCGGAAAAAATGAAGACCCTCCACGGCAGACAACTCCCGGTAACTTATCTGTTTTTCCTTCATAACCCCGCTCCAAGTTCTTGGTTCCCCAATGCTTCTTCCTCCTCATGATTGCTGGTTTGCTTCTACATGCAGTACCGCTGGCTGAGGAGCCCGAGTTGCTGGAGGAAGTGGCCAGCATTGGCAAAGATGCCGCAGAGGAGGCCGCCAAGATTGCTACCGCGGAGGGACAGGATGTCAATGCAACAAACCCTGGGTCTGTTGCCCAGACCGTGCACAGGCCCGAGATCAAGATTGCAGCGTCCAAGACCAGACCAAGCACAAGAGATTAGCTCTTTGAAGAACCAGAGTGCAGATCAAGAAGACCAAGTCAAGCCAAGGAGCAAGACACTGCTAAGGGAAAAACCTCCCTTGCCGGGCAGGAGAGCCTGGCGAGGTCAAGGTTGCCTCGGAAGCAAGCCTCAAGACCGCCTCGGCAGACCTGCCGGGTCCTACGAAGGCAAAAACACCCCGCCAAGGCTTCACCGCTCCACCCCGCAGCGACACAAGTCATCGATCGATGTGGTGTCAAGCCCCAAAGTGACTAAGTGGCCGTCTTTTGCCACATGGAAGCCATTTCCTACAGGAATCACCTCCAAATGACACCCGTCCAACAACGTGTCATGCAGACAGGAGAGAAGGTGGCCGAACAGCCCGACAAGGCATGCTGGGCAGGCCATGATGTGACACTAAGCAGCGCATTTAATGCGCTCTGCTCTATCTGCAGAGTAGATATGATAGCACTGTTTGCTATCTAATCAGTACGCAAGGACTAATTTGCCACTGTGGTGACCCCTTGATCTATAAAAGGAGGCCCATGGCAACCATAGAAAGGATTCGGACCCTTGTACACTCGTACACGCGTAGCTGCTCTCACCCCAAGGCAACCCTGCCGGGCAAGAGCACTGCGTTTCCACCACCATCCACCATCAATCCACCAAAGCAGGAGTAGGGTTTTACGCCTCGCGGCGGCCCGAACCTGGGTAAAAACTGCACGTGTGATCTCTGCCGTGCTGCGCTGTGCTCCACCGCTCTTTGTGCAACATGCTCAGTCCCCCTACTGAACCAAAAGGGGCTCATGGCCCCATAGGTGGCCATGGTTTCCCATGACATCTTTGGCACGCTAGGTAGGGGGAGCGCTTGTGTGAACCCGAGAAGTGTACGTAGCGCGTCATCTTCACCGCCATCTTCTTCATCAACGGCTCCATCATCCATGGCGCCCAAGAAGAAGCCCGGCACCGCAGCTCATCCATCCACCTTGAAGGCCCCGCCGCACGCAACTGCCGACGCTGCAGGGGCTACGGGGACACCTGGGGGTGTGGACGCTGCGGGGGACGTGGTCGGCCCAGGCGGCGTCGTTACCACCTCCCCTGAGGCCGAAACAAGAGCAGGAGGCACCGGAGAAGGGCAGCACCATCTACTTCCCAGCGACCACGCCCCATGAGGTACGGGAGGAGCGATCATTCCATCTTCACCTCCCCGTCCGGCCGAGGGGTACAGCCGCAACGGGGGTACTCACTCTGGGGGGAATCGCAACTCCCCGACCGCTCCCGCCGCGGGTGCGGCCGCAGAGCATGCGCCACCCCCGGAACAAACTGACCCAGCCGCTATGCTAAACAGAACTGCTGGCCCTCAAGCGCCTCCACCTCGTCAACATGTCATCCAGGCAGCTGGCTCACGACGATGAGAGCACGGCGCAACCGCTACCGGCACCGTCAGGAGCCGGGCGACATTACGGTCTTCATCGACATCCATGCCAAGCACCACTTCGGAGGCCATGGCGCGGGCTCAGCTGTTGTTGAAATTTCCGCCGGCAGCCGATTAGATGGATGAGTGGAGAGCCACCATTCAGAGTCTGATTGGCTTTGCTGAAGCGGGAGAATTGTAGCGGGCTGGCCCGCCACGGCCTCCCCAAGCAGCGGCAACAGCCCACGCTGCTGGCCGTGCGGATGGGGCCACTCCTATGGTGCAATCCCCTCCACGGCAGCCGGCGCGGGAGCCGCGCAACCAAGAACCCGACGATGTCTCGATGGCTTCGTCCGACCCTCGAGCGCGTCAAGGCCAATGGCGAGTCCTGGAGGGCAGGCAGAGGGAAGGCGCGCGTGTCACCACCGAGTGACACCACGACGCCCACCGCCAGTCCGACAGCCGCGATGGCCCCGACATTGACGAGCCCGCACTCGCTGAAGGCGGGTACCTGCCTTTCAAGGCTGGGTGCCCTGCCTTCACCCGCGAGCTGCGGCAAGTCCGTTGGCCGTCCACTCGCATGTTCAAGCCGGAGATACCAGAGATGTATGACGGGAGACTGAACCCGACAGAGTTCTTGAGCATCTACACCATCGTTGTTCAAACTGCCGGGGGAAGAGATGAGAAGGTATTCGCCAACTACTTCCCTTTGGCACTCAAGCCAAATGTGAGGTCTTGGCTGATGCACCTGCTGGAGAACTCCATTTCGACCTGGGCTGACCTGTGCCATGAGTTCGTTGGCGCCTTCACGGGCGGCCATCAAGAACCAGGGTGGCCCAGCGACTTGCAGCTTCTCCCGCAGAAGGAAGGCAAGAGCCTGCGGAAATACATGCAGAGATTCAGCCGAGTCCACAGGAATATTCCGGACATCCACCCGGCAGCTGTGATAGCTGCGTTCCAGTCCAACATGCGCAATCGTCCGATACGTTCCAAGATGAACGTTAGATTACCCAAGACTGTGAAGGAGCTTTACACTCTGGTGGATAAGTGTGCTCGAATAGAGGAGGGGAGGAAGCTCCCCGGAGAAGAGGATGGCGTTGACATCGATTCAGAGGATGATGACGAGGCCACCAGTCAGAAGAAGAAGAGCAAGAAGCGCAACAAAAGGCGCAAGGATAAGGCAGTGATGACCGTTGAGGGATCGGGCACGCCTAGTACCGGCAAGAAGGCCAAAGCTGAGGTACCCGGCAAGGAAGTTGCCGTGTGCACTGATTGCCGGGAAGCCGCGGCTGCCGAGAAGGTTGGGAAAGGCGATGGCCCGTACTGTAAGATCCATCGGACCAAGGGCCATGATCTCCAGGAGTGTCATCAGGTTGAGCAACTCGTCAAGAAGCAGAGGGCTGAATATGAGAAGCGAGATAAAGAAAAAGGTCAGAATGGCGCTGGCGGAAAGGGCCGGGGCGGCGGAGCAAGCCACCCCGACAAGGCTCCTCAGAATCAAGGAAAACCCGCCAGAGGCCGTGAGAAGGGGGATTGCAACGATGAGAGTGATGAAGGAGATGAAGAGGAAACCAGCGAGCAGGAATTCCAGAGAGCCACTGATGCCCTGTGCATTGACGGGAGTGCATCTTTGCACTCCTCCCACCGCCAACTTAAACGATGGGCACGTGAAGTCAATGCCGTGGAGCCAGCGGCAGACTCTCGAAGGCCGCTCAAGTGGTTCCGCACGCCCATCATCTTTGATGAAGAGGACCACCCTGACCGCACCACTGCGGTAGGGTGCTTGCCGTTGTTGGTATCGCCAACAATCCGCAACCTCAAGGTCACAAAGATGTTGGTTGACGGCGGGGCCTGGTTGAATCTGATTTCTCCAAAGGTCATCAGCAAACTCGAGATAGCAGAGGAAGAGCTCAAGGTTACTAGTACATTTCAAGGGATCAACCCCGGCAGGAGTCGTCCCAAGGGGAAAATCACGTTGCCGGTAACATTTGGGGGAGAGTTGAATTACCGGACTGAGAAGATCGTGTTTGATGTGGTTGACCTCCCCCTGCCATACAATGGAATCCTTGGTCGCCCAGCTCTGGCCAAGTTCATGGCGACATCCCACTATGCCTACAACACCTTGAAGATGCCAGGGCCGATAGGCGTCATTTCCATTCCATCAGACGAGAAAGACGCAATTATTTGCGTGGACAAGATGTACCGGGAAGCAGTCGCGGTAGAGGCCACTGAAGCCACAATTCCCGCCAAGGAAAGCAATGGAAAGAAGAAGGCTAGTAGGGACACCAGCAATGAATCCGGGAAGCATGCCCCTCAGGGTACGCTGCGCCTGTTGATGACTTGCCGGAGAGTTCCAATAGCAAGAGATCCAAGGCTGCCGCACCCGCTGTGAAAAAGGTCCCGGCAGGGCTGGCTGGTGCTGATGGTACTTTCACTATTAGCGCCACCCCCGATGACAAATAGGAAAGCGCGCTCGTTGCCTTCCTGCAGGCGAATGTCGATGTGTTTTCCTGGCAACCATCTGACATCCCTGGTGTTCCAGGGAGGTAATCGAGCACCACCTTGCTGTCTGCCCACATGCACGGCCCATCAAGCAGAAGGTCCGGAAGCAAGCTTTGGAGTGGCGACAGTTTATTGCCGAGGAGATCAAGAAACTTGAGGCAGCTGGTCTGGTTAGAGGAGTGTTGCATCCAACGTGGTTAGCAAATCCTGTGGTGGTACGCGAGGCTAATGGGAAGTGGAGGCTGTGCATAGATTTTACGAATCTGAACAAGGCATGCCTGAAGGACCCATTTCCCTTGCCGCGCATCGACCAGATTGTGGATTCCACCTCCAGGTGTGACCTGCTTTCCTTCCTAGATGCCTACTCTGGATATCATTAGATCTTCATGTCCAAGGAAGACGAAGAAAAGACCGCGTTCATCACCCCATGTGGCACATACTGCTTTGTGTGGATGCCTTTCGGGTTGAAGAGTGCCGGTCCACTTTCGCGAGGGTAGTCCAGGTTGGTTTTGAGTCACAGTTGCGCAGGAACATTGAAGCTTACATGGATGATATTGTGGTCAAGACCAAGGACAGATCGACCCTCATTCAAGATTTAGAAGAGACATTTGCTAATCTGCGCAAGATCAACTTGAAGCTAAACCCGGAGAAGTGCGTGTTTGGCATTCCTTCCGGTAAGCTACTTGGCTTCTTTGTGTCCCACCGGGGGATAGAGGCCAACCTAGACAAGATCAAGGCTATCGAGCAAATTCAAGCACCCAAGACAGTTAAGGACGTGAGGCGTTTGACTGGATGTGTTGCCGCGCTTAGCAGATTCATTTCCAAGTCTGCCGAGCGAGCCTTGCCGTTCTTAAATTTTTTTAAGAAGGCAGGACCCGTGGAGTGGACCCTAGAGGCAGACGCTGCACTACAAGATTTAAAGGCCTACCTTTCCTCTGTGCCCACTTTGGTTGCTCCCAAACCACAAGATCCGTTGCTGCTATACTTGGTGGCAACTAATCAAGTGGTTAGTGCAGCACTGGTGGCACAGCGGGAAGTGGATGAAGCAGCAGACACAACTGGTGTCCCTTCCGGGGAGGAAAGTGAGCACACCCCGGCAAGGTCAGGTGCAGATCAGGATGGAGAAGAGCAAAGCAGCGGAAGCAGTTCTCTGGTCGTGGCAAAGAAGAAAGTGGTGCAGCGCTCAGTGTACTTCGTCAGCTCCCTATTGCAGGGGGCTAGATCCAGGTACTCTGGCATGCAAAAATTGATTTTTGGCCTTGTCATGGCCTCAAGGAAACTACGACACTACTTCCAAGCCCACGAGATCATGGTTGTCACCCGTTTCCCTTTGCAACGGATACTCCGAAACCCTGAGGCTACCGGCAGGATAGTGGAGTGGGCTTTGGAGTTATCCAGCTTTGGTTTGAAGTTTGAGAGCACGTCAACTATTTAGAGCAGAGCATTGGCAGAGTTTATTGCAGAATGGATGCCAACTCCAGATGAAGAAGTGTTGGAAACAGTTATTCCTGGCAAGGAAGCGCCCCAAGAATGGATCATGTATTTCGATGGTGCCTTCTCCTTACAAGGTGCAGGGGCTGGCGTGCTTCTCGTTGCTCCCACTGGAGAGCACTTGAAGTACGTCATCCAGATGCATTTTCCCCGGGAGGAGGCTACCAACAATACAACAGAGTATGAAGGGCTCCTTGTCGGGCTCAGAATTGCAATAGAACTGGGGATCAAGAAGCTAATCATCCGCGAAGACTCACAACTTGTAGTGAGACAAGTCAACAAGGATTACCAAAGTCCATTGATGGAGGCATACATTGAGGAAGTGAGAAAGTTGGAGGAGTGCTTTGATGGATTGCAAACAGAGCACGTCCCCCGTGCGGAAAACAACATTGCTGATCATCTGTTGAAGTGAGCTGTGCAAAAGTTCCCTGTGGAACCAGGAACTTTTGTTCTCCATCTGACTCAGCCCTCCGTATCCCCGGCAACAATGGCCAGAAAGAGGAGGAAACTGGACTCCGGCAAGCCTCTCCCGGTAGAACCTTCTGAGGATCCCGGCAGAAAGCTTGTCGGGCACAACTCCCCTTCGGTCGCTGAGCTACATCCTCCCGCCAGGCCACCGGTCCCGTGGTCGAGGATTGCACTCTCATGAATGAGGAGGTGCCGTTAGTCCTCATTGCCGAGCCACAGGCTCCGCCTTGGGCACGACACATAGTCCATTTCCTCCAAACTGGAGAACTTCCCGAAGAGCAAGAAGAAGCTGAAAGAGTAGCCCAGAGGGCCAGTATGTATCAGTTCCTTGACGACACACTGTACAGAAGGAGGCCCAACGGTGTGAAATTGAAGTGCATTTGCCGGGAAGGAGGAAAGGAACTACTGGCGGAGATACACAAGGGTATGTGCGGCTCCCACTTTGGATCAAGGGCGTTGGTTGGGCAAGCTTTCCGGCAAGGATTCTACTAGCCCACCGCCCTCCAAGATGCGGTCGAGCTTGTCACCAAGTGTGAAGCCTGCCAGTTCCATTCCAAGAATATCCACCTGCCTGCCCAAGCTCTTCAGACAATCCCTTTATCATGGTCATTTTCGGTCTGGGGGCTCGATATCCTCGGCCCTTTCCCCTAAGCTGCCGGGGGCTTTGAATTCTTGTTCATTGCAATCGACAAGTTTACAAAGTGGCCGGAAGTAGAGCCCGTGAGAAAGGTGACTGCTCAGTCAGCTATCAAGTTCTTGAAAGGATTGGTGTGCCGCTTTGGAGTTCCTGCCCGGATCATGACTGACAACGGCACCCAGTTCACGAGTCGTGCCTTCATGCAATACGTTCATGCCCTCGAAAGCAAAATCTCGTTCGCCTCTATGGCCCATCCAAGGAGCAATGGGCAAGCTGAGAGGGCGAATGCTGAAGTGTTGCGAGGACTCAAGACGAGAACATATGATAGGCTGCAGAAGTGTGGCAGGCGGTGGATCGACGAGCTGCCGGTGGTTCTTTGGTCCCTCAGAACAACACCAAATCGAGCTACCGGGCATACTCCCTTCTCCCTAGTCTATGGGGCAGAAGAAGTTATCCCCACGGAACTCATTTACGGGTCACATCGAGTGCTTGCCTACGATGAAGTAGTACAAGATCAGCACCTGCAGATTTTAGATTGAAAAAAGATAAGTGCCCCGTGATGCCCTTTCTTGCCCCTCTCCTTCTGGGCACCGCGGCAGGAGGTGAAGAGGGTAAAAGGAGTGCCTGGGCAGAAGCCCGGCCTAACCCTGTCGGGTCCCCTGACGAGGAGCCTGGCGGGAGCGGGAGGGCGCGGGCGAAGGTGATGATGAAGAGATCGGCGGAGACGACCCGTCAACCGCCACCACCAGGGCTAGCAGGACGCGGCAGGGCAAACGAAGCTGCAGCCCGCGAGGAAGCCTGCCGGGGTCCAGCTGGAAGGCTGCTAGAGGAGCCAAGAGCACCATCCCCACCCCCGCATCTGCACCTTGCCGGAGAGGAGATGCAGGTGCAGACGATGGTGCCGCCGCCTGACGGTGATGGTGCGGCTGATGCTCAGCCGGAGTCAGAGTCGTCGCCCTCCCGGCCGACGCCGTCGTCATCACCATCACTGTCCTCCTCGCCGCTATCGCTCGAGGAGGAGCTTTCGTCATCGGTCGACCTCTCCGCGCAGCACCCTAAGCGAGCACCCGAGCTCCCAAAAACATTGACGGAAAGGAAATCGGTCTCCATTAACTTAAAATGGTGGATGTGCCATTCCGACAAGCTATGGGCGCGGGCAAAGGTCTTCCAACCACGGCGGAAGTACATGACATGAGGGGCGGGGAAATCTACATCCACCCGTATGCTACCATTCCCGCAGCCCTTCATGTGCAGTCTCAATGCACGCGGATGTTCGAGCTCCATCGCCCTTGCGAACAGAGTGGGGAGACGGAGGCGGCCACGCGGGGGTTTATACAGCATAAGGACGAACTCCAGGGGCTGGTCTCCAACGTGGCCTTCCATCGGGGGAGGGGCGGCCGGCGGGGGTGCAATCAGAGCGCCACCCCGTCCCCCTCAGCCCCGTGCGCCACGACGGCCTCGACCTCATCCTCTCCCACCTCCTCTCGTAGCTGGCTCCATCCCCACATCCTCGGAGGGAGGAGGGAGACGATGTCGAGCAGAAGTTCTCGTCGCCACTTGGGCAGGGCCGGACCCTTGACCTCTCACCATGACAGACGTGGGCTACTACAGAAATAGAGAAGGAAGGAGGTGTGGAGGAACGTCTCGCACCGTGCCCCCCTTTTTATAGGCGGGCATGGCAGGGGGCTAGGTTTTCTTCATAGAGGTGGCCGCCCCGCTCGGCCAGTCCGGTTCCTCCTCGCCATTAACGGCCTGAAGAATCAAGGCCGACCCCCTGTGCCAATCTACGGCGCCTGGCTTTCTGCCATGGCGCTCATTCCCGCGTCCTCCGTATCCGCCACCAACCTTGCGCAATGCATGCGATACACGTGGCGGAGGCGTTTGGAGCGAGAAAGGTAGTGGGGTGGCAGTTACCGCCTCGTGAACAAGGGACGTGGGTGACTCCGCGGATCATGGCCCATTATCTCCATCACTGCAATTGGTGTTACGCGACGGGCGGGGGGACCGGAAACTGACCTGGGCTCAGATTAATGAAGAAGCAAAGAAGATCTCAAAGGGCAAGCAGCTATTTCCCTCTCGCCTGTGCACAAGTTAGGGCCTACCCCGACGACGCCCGGCAGTGCGTTCGGGCCAGGCCCAGGGGCTCCTGTCGGTGCAACAAACCCTGGGTCTGTTGCCCAGACCGTGCACAGGCCCGAGATCAAGATTGCAGCGTCCAAGACCAGACCAAGCACAAGAGATCAGCTCTTTGAAGAACCAGAGTGCAGATCAAGAAGACCAAGTCAAGCCAAGGAGCAAGACACTGCTAAGGGAAAAACCTCCCTTGTCGGGCAGGAGAGCCTGGCGAGGTCAAGGTTGCCCCGGAAGCAAGCCTCAAGACCGCCCCGGCAGGCTTGCCGGGTCCTACGAAGGCAAAAACACTCGCCAAGGCTTCACCGCTCCACCCCGCAGTGACGCAAGTCATCGATTGATGTGGTGTCAAGCCCCAAAGTGACTAAGTGGCTGTCTTTTGCCACATGGCAGCCATTTCCTACAGGAATCACCTCCAAATGACACCCGTCCAGCAACATGTCATGCAGACAGGAGAGAAGGTGGCCGAACAGCCCGACAAGGCGTGCCGGGCAGGCCATGATGTGACACTAAGCTGCGCATTTAATGCGCTCTGCTCTATCTGCAGAGTAGATATGATAGCACTGTTTGCTATCTAATCAGTACGCAATGACTAATTTGCCACTGTGGTGACCCCTTGATCTATAAAAGGAGGCCCATGGCAACCATAGAAAGGATTTGGACCCTTGTACACTCGTACGCGCGTAGCTGCTCTCACCCCGAGGCAACCCTGTCGGGCAAGAGCACTGCGTTTCCACCACCATCCACCATCAATCCACCAAAGCAGGAGTAGGGTTTTACGCCTCGCAGCGGCCCGAACCTGGGTAAAAACTGCTCGTGTGATCTCTGTCGTGCTGCGCTGCGCTCCTCTGCTCTTTGTGCAACGTGCTCAGTCCCCCTGCTGAACCAAAAGGGGCTCATGGCCCCATAGGTGGCCGTGGTTTCCCACGACACAGGAACACACTGCCGGGGGTGCCCAGGAGCCCTTGAAGGAAGCAGGGCAGGCCCCCGGCAGTGCGTCAGGTTCGAGGATGCTGGTTGAAGAGAAGACCCCCCCTTCAAACCATGAGCCATCCTCCATCTTTTAGCATTTCGACTGGGATCCCATAGCCAACCTCAAGTCAACTGGCACCGGTGCTTGCCCAACCTGTTCTCGGAGCCCCCGGTTCCTCGGCTGCAGTGAGTGCAGAGCTAGACAAGGAAATCCAGCGCATCATAGCACCCCTATCTCAGCAAATCGGAGATACTGATGGCTCTGTTGATGCGGTCTTGGACCTGTCCTTTCTGGAGTCCGTGGCGGCGGGTATCAAAGAAATGCAGAACCGGTACGGCCAAAAGTGGCAGGCACTCAAAGAGTAGCGAAGCTTCGCCAATAGCGTAGATCAGAAGCTGAGGGACAAGGGCATCGAGCTGCACGAGTGGCACGGTAAACAGTTCCATGTCCTTCTGCGGCAGCAAGAGACGATCTCCATGGTAAAGGAGGATGTCGCTGCCCGAGAAGCCTGCCTAGCAGAACGCACATCGCTTCTGGACACCAGGGAGCAGAGCATCTCTTCCCGGGAGGAGAACCTTGAGGCCGCCCTCCGCACCAAGGATGATGAACTGGAAGCCCTTGTACAGCAACACACCAAGGAGCAGGAGGACAAGCACAAGGCAACCCTAGATACTCTCACTACTGACTCTGCCGCCCAACTGAAGAAGCTTGCTGATGATCTTGCTGCCGCATCTACTGCCAGGGTTAATCTCGACCAACAGGTGGCCAAACTGACGGAAGAGCTTGCCGGGAGTGCCAAGGAAGTCGTGATCCTCAAGGAGGAGGCGCAGAAAAACAGAGATCCTTCTGAAAGAGGTGCAATCGCAGCTCTCCTCCAAGGGTCAAGACCTTGAGACTGCCAATGGCACCATTGAAGGCATGAAGGCCAGGATTGGCACCCTGGAGAGCTTGATCGAGTCTGGTGATGTCCGCGAGAAGCAGCTGATGAAGGACCTGGACATCGCGAGACGCCTTCGAAAGGATGCGGAGGACAAGCTGGCGAACCAATCCGAGCAGGTCGACCTTTGGATCAAAAGCCTGATCGACATCTCCGAGCGCCTCACAGCCCAGGCTACAGCAATGGGCATGGAAGGGCCAGTCTTCTTGGTTGGCGGTCATGAGGTCCCGAGCGCCAAGCTAGGGCTCTTCTTCAACGAGTTGATTGTAAAGTTGAAGACCCATGAAGAAGGAAGAGATGCCCTTTTCGAAAGTGAGTCTCGAAAGCTTGCCCGCAATGCCCTCTTCACGGTCTTGAGCAACTTCGCATACCGCCACCCCGAACTCAACCTTGCTGATGGCTTCAGGAAGCTCCCGGCAGGTGCTGATGTTTCTGCTGCTGAGAAGAAGGCTGCCCCTTACGCCGATAGGGTGCTCTCCATCCCCAGGGCTCAATAAGGCCGTCAAGCATGGCTCCGACCCATTCGCATTGGTGTTCCGCCCTGTAACAAAACATTATGCATGTCCTATGTTTTGATGTTGTACTTCTTTTGCTTGCGCTGAACTGGTGTACTAATTAATTCTGAACACATGCTATCCCCCTTGCGTTTTATCCATGGAAGTTCGTATGGTTAGTTTCTTTTTATGTGTTTTGGCTGCCTGCCGGTAGCATACTGCCGCGATTGCTGCGAGGAACGGGTCCTTAGCGTTTGGCTGGCAAAAGTACGTCCCAGCAGGCTTTTCCTTTAGGAGCCCTTGATGCTGCCACCCGCTCCGTGAGCAGGCTCGGAACAGAGTGAGGGCGTAGGCAAACCCGTTAAGGTGCTGCCACACAAAAGGCTTGACCATACGAAAGAACATTGGTATCTGTGGGATAAGCAAATGTGAATTCTGGATCTATAAAAGAGCAATGATCATGTGAACTTAGCTTTTTGCTCACATTTTTCTCCCTTCTTGGTTGCGGTCGCTTGCCGCGTTCGCATATCTTGGGCTGATGGCCCTTCATGTGCCACTATCGGTCCCTCGGCAAGGGCCGGAGGGGGCCGCAAATCTCTTGCGGGTGGTAGAACTTGGCGTAAGGTTGGGCTGGTTTCGCCCTCCTTCCACTTACACTTTTGACAATCTTACGGTGGTTGGCACAAAGGTCACGTTGACACGGACGGCCCAGCCGGAGCGTGCTTGCCGGGGCATCAATCAACGGACTTGCATCGGCGCTATACTCAGGATTCTCCCTTAGCAGGGCGAATGCTGAACCAAGTTTCACGCGGGCTCATTGACGTTGACGACGCTGAAACCTAGGGTGGCTTGATCGTCGACAAGTGAAAGCGGTGGAGGGAGAAACCACGTACCTTACCACCTCGCTCTTTCCCCCAAACGGGGCGTGCATAGCGGCCGCGCTACTCGAGCCGTTCAGGATCACCATGCCATCGCCGTCCCTCGTTTCTGCTGCCGCTTGTGACTGCAGCGGGGATAGACGACGGAAACTGGGCAAGGCGGCGGAGAAGCGATGTCACTTCCTCCTCGAGCTGGCATGTCGGGGGCCACGAACAATGAGGCCACTGACGAAATTGATGGTGATGAAGATGATGCGCTGCTTATACTCTCGGGTTCACGCAAACGCTTCCCCCCTACCTGGCGCACCAAAGATGTCGTGGTATGAGACGACCACCTATGGGGCATTCGGCCCCTTGTGGTTCGCCAAGGGGGAAGGGCGCATTGCACAAAAAGCGGAAAGCACAGAGCAGCACGACAATGATGACACGGGCAGTTTTACCCAGTTTCGAGCCACCGCGAGGCGTAAAACCCTACTCCTACTTTGGTGGATTGATGGAAGGACCGTGGTGGAGACGCAGCGCTCTAGCCGGGCAAGGTCGCCTCGGGGCGGGAGTAGCTACGCGCGTACAAGGGTTCGAATCCTTTCTAAGGTACTCACGGCCCTCCTTTTATAGGTCAAGGGGTTACCACAATGGCAAAACAATCATTTATCCAACGATTAGATAGCCACAGTGCTATCATACCTAACTCTGTGGACACGTCAGGGCGCATTAAATGCACCGCTTAGTGTCACATCATGGCGTAGCCCGGCAAGCCTTGTCGTGCCATTCAGCCACCTTTTCGCCTGTCTGCGCGACACGTCGCCTGGACGGGTGTCATTTAGGGATGATCTTTCTCAGAAATGGCCTGCCACGTACCAAATAACAGCCACTTAGTCACTTGGGGGCTCGACAGCGCACTGATGGGTGACTTGCATTGCTGTGAGGTGGAGCGGTGGAGCCTTGGCGGGGTAATCCGCCCTTGGCATCCCCGGCAAGCCTGTCGGGGGAGTCTTGAGGCTTGTCTTGGGGTAGCCTCGACCCCGCCAGGCTCGCCTGCCCGGCAAGGGATTTTTTCCTTAGTGATATCTTGCTTGTTTGGTTGGTCTTGGTCTTCTTGATCCGCCCTTTGATTTCTCAAAGAGCCATCTCTTCTGCTTGGCCTTGTCTTGAATGCTTGGTGCAGTTTGCTTTGTTGCTGTCGCGCCACAGATCTGCCTATCCGGGCACAAGTCAGGGGGAAACATACACCCCTGTTTGTGTACCCCGACACAAAGTCAAACTCGGCCCCACCGATTTGATCTATCTGGCGCCACCGAGTTCAGTTGACATACCCACTGCCAGAAACCCTAGACGATTCGGTCACACCAATACGGATCTCGGTCTCACCGAGATGGCCTTGCAAACTCTCTGTTGCCTGTTGCAATTATTTCAGTCTCACCAAAATGTGCAATCAGTCCCATCGAGTTTGCTTGACCAACTCTCGTTTGCTCTTTGCTGAAATCGGTCTCACCGAGTTCATGCAATCGGCTTCACTGAGATGAGGTTTTGCCCTAGACCTAGCACATCGGTCCCACTGAGTTGTTCCAGTCAGTCCCACTGAGATTCCTAACATTCACATTTTGAACCGAATCGGTCTCACCGAGTTCTTCTATTCTGTCTGACCGAGTTGGGTCAAATGTGTGTAACGGTTGGATTTTGTGTGGAGGCTATATATACCCCTCCACCCCCTTCTCCATTTGAGAGAGAGCCATCAGAACGTACCTACACTTCCACTACTCATTTTTTGAGAGAGAACCACCTACTCATGTGTTGAGACCAAGATATTCCAATCCTACCACTAGAATCTTTGATCTCTAGCCTTCCCCAAGTTGCTTTCCACTCAAATCATCTTTCCACCATAGCCAAATCTGTGAGAGAGAGTTGAGTGTTGGGGAGATTATCATTTGAAGCACAAGAGCAAGGAGTTCATCATCAACACACCATTTATTACCTTTTGGAGAGTGGTGTCTCCTAGATTGGTTAGGTGTCGCTTGGGAGCCTCTGACAAGATTGTGGAGTTGAACCAAGAAGCTTGTAAGGGCAAGGAGACCGCCTACTTCGTGAAGATCTACCTGAGTGAGGCAAGTCCTTCGTGGGCGATGGCCATGGTGGGATAGACAAGGTTGCTTCTTCGTGGACCCTTCATGGGTGGAGCCCTCCATGGACTCGCGCAACCGTTACCCTTCATGGGTTGAAGTCTCCATCAACGTGGATGTACGATAGCACCACCTATCGGAACCACGCCAAAAATCTCCGAGTCTACATTGCGTTTGCACACTCCAATCCCATCCCTTTACTTTCTTGCAATTAGCATGCTTTATCTTTTCCGCTGCATATACTCTTGCCATGCTTGCTTGAAATGTATTGTGAATGCTTAAACTTGTACTAAAACTCCACCTCAACTTGAAGAACTTAAAAATTGCCACTTTTACTTGTTGAGGGTCTAAGCACCCCCCCCTCTAGACACCTCTTCTCGATCCTTTCAATTGGTATCAGAGCTTTGGTCTCCATTGCTTTGGTTTAATCACCTTTGGAGGAAGATGGATGAGTCTACGATTGGGAGTATTAGACGTAGAGTGCCTATGCTTGACGGAGAGTTCTATAATGCTTGGAAGAATGAGATGCTTGAGATTTTCAATGAATATAATTTGAACAAGTATATTACTAGCCCTTGTGCGCCTCCTATCGATCCCTTGCATCCTACCCCCGATGAGTATCTTGACATGACGCGCTATTAATCTTATCATTAGAGGATTGCCTAGAAATTTGCTTGTTTGCTTGCCTACATTTGAGTGTGCTTATACTATATGGAGATATCTTGAGGAGCGCTTTCCAAACTATTCCTTGAAAAACCTAGATGAGATTCTTTAAAAGTCCATAGCTTTTCATAAAATGAATCCTAGTGATCCTAAATTTGATGATTGTCCTTTTGAGCTTCGTGACCTTATGCGTGCCAAAGGAGATGTTGGAGTCATTAGTAGCATCATTTCACAAGTCATTAGAATTCATAAAGATGCACATTGTCATGGTCATAAATCTAATGAATCACTCTCTCTAGGTGATGATCAATCACATGATGATGTTGAACATGGATATTATGATGAGGATGATGATAGTGACTTTGATCTTGATGAGTTAATGAGACACTTTGGTCTTATGGCTAACCTTCGTGGTTACATGGCTGGAGGAAAGGAATGGGTTCTTGACAGTGGATGTACTGATCATATGACCGGAGATAAGGATATGTTTCGTGAGCTCGCTGAAAACGACGGTCCCCGAAAGTATGTCACTTTTGGTGACAACTCCAAGGGTAAAGTAGTTGACCTCGGTAAGGTGGCCATCTCACATGATAGCTCTATCCAAAATGTTATGCTTGTTGAATCTCTTGGCTACAATCTACTTTCCGTATCTAGACTAGCCGATTTTGGTTTCAATGTTCTATTCACTGAAGTAGATTGCCAAGTGTTTCGTAGAGATAATCATAATATGGTCTTCACCGGTATACGTAGAGGTGATCTATACATTGTTGACTTCACTAAGAGAGCTCAACCTCGAACTTGCCTAATTGCTAAATCTTCTAAAGGTTGGTTGTGGCATAGAAGGTTAGGTCATGTGGGCAGGCAAAATCTTGATAAGCTTATTAAAGGTGATCATATCCTTGGTGTTAAAGATGCCATATTTGACAAGGATAGACTTTGCAGTGCTTGTCAAGCAGGAAAACAAGTTAGAGGAAGTCATCCCGTGAAGAACATCATGACCACGAGAAGACCGCTTGAGCTACTTCATATGGATCTTTTTGGTCCCAACGCCTACAAGAGTCTCGGTGGTAACTCATTCGGATTGGTCATTGTTGACGACTTTTCAAGATTTACGTGGGTGTTTTTTCTTGATGATAAATCACAGGTCCAAAAGATCTTCAAGAACTTCACTAGGAAGGCCCAAAATTAATTTGAAGTGAAGATCAAGAAGTTTCAAAGCGACAACGGAATGGAGTTCAAGAACGCCAATGTGGATACCTTTCTTGACGAAGAAGGGATTTCACATGAGTTCTCGGCTACATACACACCTTAACAAAATGGAGTTGTTGAGAGGAAGAACCGAACACTTATTGAGATGGCGAGAATGATGCTTGACAAGTACAAGACGCCAAGACACTTTTGGGCGGAAGCGGTTGAGACAGCTTGTCATGCTACGAATCGACTATATCTTCACAAGCTTCTCGGCAAGACGGCATACGCGCTTCTCACCGGTAACAAACCCCAAGTTGGATACTTTCGAGTATTTGGCTCAAAGTGTTACATTCTTGATAAGCATCATCGTTCAAAATTTGCTTCTAAATCTCATGAAGGTTTCCTACTCGGTTATGGCTCAAACTCTCACACTTACCGTGTCTATAACAATTTCACCCGAAAGGTTGAAGAGACGGTAGATATGAAGTTTGATGAATCTAATGGCTCGCAAGTAGAGCAATTGCCAATTGATGTAGGAGACTAAGATCCTTCGGAAGCAATTCAAGACTTGTCTATTGGCAAGATTCGCCCAACGGAGGTGAAGGAGAATACTTCGTCCATTCAAGTGGAAGCCTCAACTTCATGACAAGGTGAACCACAAGTTGACTTGGAGGCATCCACAAGTGGAACACGTCAAGACGAAGGAAACAAGGAAGTACAACAAGATGAACCTCATCGACCTCCTTCTCCACCTCCACAAGAAAGGACAAGAAGAAGAAGACAATGAAGAGGATGTTCCACCCCGACCCAAACAAAAGCTCTCACGAGTTAGAGCAAGAGTCACAAGAGATCATCCCATCGAACAAATCTTCGATGATATTCAAACCGGGAGAATTACTCGCTCTAAAACTCGTTTGGATAGCTTTTGTGAACATTACGCATTCATTTCTAGTATTGAACCTATGAAGGTTGAAGAAGCTCTTGAGGATCCGGATTGGGTGAACACTATGCATGAAGAGCTACACAATTTTGAGAGGAATCAAGTGTGAACTTTGGTTGAAAAGCCGGACGACAACCACAATGTCATTGGAACCAAATGGGTGTTTGAGAATAAGCAAGATGAGGATGGACAAGTTGTACGCAACAAAGCCCATCTCGTCGCTCAAGGCTACACTCAAGTCGAAGGTATGGACTATGGTGAGACTTATGCCCCCATTCTAGACTTGAGTCCATACGCATCTTACTTGCTTATGCCAATCATCATGATATCACTTTATACCAAATGGACATTAAAAGTGCTTTTCTAAATGGTGAAATTGAGGAGGAATTTTATGTTAAACAACCTCCCGGCTTTGTTAATCCTGTCGGATTCAGGGCTCCGCAGACCCAAGAAAGGTTTGAACTCTGGGGTGCGTGCGAAGAACTCGATATCCCCAGCCTGCCAACTCGTCGATCTCACAGCCTAGCTTGATGAACTGGAAAGGGAAGCGACATGGCCGTTTACCCAGGTTCGGGCCACCTTGCGGTGTAATACCCTACTCCTGCTTTGTGGTGGATTGGCCTCGAGGTGGGCTGAGGATGAACTAGTACAGAGGGAGAACAACCTCAGGAGGTGTGTTCTTGTGTTGGTGAGAGCTGGTGAGGGTGATCTGATGGATGTGTCGTCCCCCCTCCCTTATGGTGGTGGCTAAGCTATATTTATAGTGGCCTTGGTCCTCTTCCCCCAAAATGGAGGCGGGAAGGGATTCCACAACGGCCAAGTTTGAAGGGAGACAAGTAGTACATCTTATCCTGACGAAAGGTGGTCTTAGCCTGCAAAGCTTCTGGTTGTGATGTCGTGGTGGGCTCGGCGATGACCTTTGTCCTGCCGTCCTGGTCTTGTAGCACGGAAATGGAAACCTTTGGCTGATTCCTCGGGACTCTGCGCCTGCGCTTGCTTCCTTAGCACCAAAGAGGAAACCTGTTGTACTGTGCCCGCTGGCACCCGCCTGGCCTTGGTCGTCATGGCCTGCGTCACCTTAAGCTCACGAGGTGAGTGCCTGCATAGAAATCTCCGCTCCTCAGGAGCCTGCCTTGGGAGGCCGCTCCCTCTGGAGGTCTTGACGTCGTCCGCCTCGCAAGGCTTGGCCCCTCGCGAGGGTCTTGTGTTGTCGATGCTGAAGATGGGCCGTACCACGCCGTTGATGAAGCCACGCTGTGGGCCGCAGGCAGGCAAGTCTGGGTACCCTGGTTCCCAGAACACTGACAGTAGCCCCCGGGCCCAAGGCGCGCTTGGACTTGGCTTCGAGGCGAAGCCAAAGGGCAAGGGCGAAGCACCACGGGCCCCAATCGCCTGCGGACCGAGTCGACGCATGGCGCTTGATGGGACATGGGCGTCTCCACTTCCCCATGGTGCCTCGGCAACCGTTCGACTTGACAATAGCTTGCTGCATGCAAAAAGATCATCATTACCGGAGATCGTGGAGGCCGGCGGTTGGCCTCCCTCTGGCTATAAATGGAGGGAGGGGCGGAGCCCCCTGCTCATCTCCGTCTTCCCACTACTTGCTCCTTCTTCTTCCTTCTTGTCTCGCCGTCCTGTCGAAGCGTCCATGGCGCCGATAAGGAGGTTTTCCGCGGTGAAGAAGAGGAAAACCCCTCGGGAGGAACCCGGGCCACTCCCGCGGAAGAAGAGGCTCGGTCGCTCCCGCGACGCCGGCGAAGGGGGAGAGGTGACGCGGCCTTGGCACGAGCGGCCTCCATCGGCTTCCCAGTCCCCATGTACGCCCGTGCGCAAAGCCCTGTGCACAGGAGCAGCACCCAGCGTCGCAAGGGTCGGGGTCGCGGAGGAGGTCAGGCGGTGGCCGCGTGGCCGCCTGGCTCGCGAACTCATGCCGAAGGCTCGTCGCGCGAGTTCGTGGTGTGGGCGGCAATGCCGCTGCGCACATGGATCTAGCTCCCGCGGTTCTTCGCAGAGGAGATACTGCTGAGGGGGCCCATGGAGCTATGGCTGCAACACGCCTGGTGCTGTAGCCAGGCCACCGAAGTAGAGGTCGAGGTCGTACGCTCCGGCGACGTCTTCATGACTCGAGGATGGGGCGAGATCGCCCGCGCCTGCCGCCCGGAGGGAGCCCTCTGCATCCACTTCGAGTACGACGGAGCTTCGACGCTCCTCTTCAAGGTTTTTGGCGAGGACGGTCGGCGCCTGGAATGCTGCCTCGGCAGAGGCGATCCGCGCGGCGTAGCCGTGGGCGTTGAACTTGCCCTTGGCCTCGCCAGCATCTCCTCTGGCGGCAGCAGCGACTCTTCGGAATCTAGCGACTCTCCGGAGTCCAGTGACGATGATAGCTACGAGCCACCGAGCTCTCGCTGCGCCCGGAGCACGGCAGCGGTGTCGACTCGGCGCCGTCGGTGACGTCCTGAGGCCGGGGTTCTCCAAGGTCCCTTTCTTTTGTTTTTCCTGCACAAAACCGTGACGAGCCCCGTGGGGGTATGTAAGAACTGTAATGCTTTTGCCTTAATGTTATTGTTCCTAGTTCGGTGTTGTGATTGCGTGTCTCGCTTTGGCATGGTGCTCCCTTTCGTTCTCGCAGTAGCTTAGTGCTCTACGCTGATAGGACCCAGTCCCCAGGCAGGCTCCATCCGTCGCTGGTATGCCAGGTCGCGATGCCGTGGTCAAGGCCAAGAGGTGGGCGGCCCGAGGTTCGGTAAGAGCCCCTGAGGCGCGATGCTCAGGAGGTCCCCTTTAGCGCGCAAGCAGCTCCCTGAAGGCCGATAGGGAAAACGGCCTTGCCCGAGCGAGATTGCGAGGGTCAAAATACTGAATCGTGAGGTTCACGCCGACATGCATAGGGTGACTTATCTTGTCGAGGCCGCGATGGTTCCTTTGCGTGATGCCTGACCGTGTTCTGGTAGTGGCGCTTCTAGGCAGGGCTCACGCCGATCCCCTTTTTCTTGCTCATCTAAATGCTCTACGTCCTCGGGTCCCAGCCCTCGAGCGAGGCTCAGCCGCCGCTGGTATGCCAGGTCGTGATGCCGTGGTCAAGGCCAGGGGGTGAGGGCTTGAGAGACAGTAGGAGTCCCTGAGGCGCGATGCTCAAGGACCCCCCTTTAACGTGCAAGCGAATTGCGTGAAAAAGGAGTGGCTGGAGGGGCCGCTCGTAGTCTGACTCCGGAGGTTCCTGCGAGTTAGTCGAAGAGAGAGAACATAGCACATAGCCGCGCCTGCTGTCCTGTCGTTGATCTTTCCGCAAGAAGACGAAGGCACTGAGGATCCGGTGAGGTGACGTGCGCGGGGCGGGCCGTGAGCCAGAGCTCGATCTCTCAGGTTTATCAGCACTGCAGGGACAGACCCGAGCATAGGCGCCATGCCAGCAGCCCCCGTTGCGGGATGAGCAAAAGGCAGGTTAGTAACACGCGGAGGCCGCGAGGGGCGACTCCATAAATAACAAGATAGCAGAGGTAACATCGATAACCATAATAGCACAGGTGAGCATACTGATACGGAGCACATGAAATAAAATGGCGCGACCGCGGGCCTGGCCCTGGCAGCTTGAGGATAATGCAGCCCGAGGGGCGCCCTCAATTGAACAAACCAAAAAGTGTCACCTGGCACCGTTGCTGAAGAGGTGTTGGAATAGCTGAAGACATGCGCTGCAGAAGTCGTTCCTCACGAGCCGTCCAGGTCCTGAGCCTCGCGAGACTCCGGGGGCCTGGGGGGCTCACGAGGATCCAGCGCCTCCTCCGATAGGATCGCCTGGTGCCTGGCCTCGTGAGCCGCCAGGATGCTCCGCATGTAGCGTTGGTGCATGGCAGCCCTGTTCAGCAGACCGAAAGGCATGCGAACATAGCTGTGAGGGGGGCCCTCGCACCGGCCTACGTGGGACAGCCAGAAGAGCTCCTGAGACGCGGCTCTGTTGAGCTCTGGGATGTTGACACAGACGCGCAGCCCGCTGCCCTCGTCAGGGGAGGGAGTTGCGCCGGTGGTGCGGGGCGACGCTCGCCTCGCATGGCCATCGCCTCCTAAAGATCCATGATCGCCTTGGTGATGAACTCCTATGCGCCTGGCGCCTCGCGCCCTGTGCTCTTCTCGCGGAAGTGCGTGTCGAAGCACGCCTCCAGATGGTGCCCGAACGCCTCCCTCATGACGCTGGCCAGGTTTGAGGCCCTACAGAGGAGAGCCCCCGAGCCTAGCCTGAGGGGGGCACCGGGCGCGCCTTCCTATGCGAGAGGGGAAGGCGCCCCATCAGTGGGCGCAGGGCCTGAAGCATGATCGTCGGACGCCCCGTCCTCTTGAGATCCTTAGTGGAGCAGCTACTTCTTCTTCTTGGGGATGACCCCAGGAGGGTAGACGGCACCCTCATCATCTGGGTTCTCGACCACCGCAGCCTGGTAGGCGCGCTCGAGGGAGCACACCGCGTCCTTCTCGTCGCAGGCGACCGTGATGATGCCTCCGCTCCCTGGCATCTTGAGGACATTGTAGCCATGGTGAGTCGCGGCCATGAACTTGGCCAGGGCTGGATACCCAAGGATGGCGTTGTACGGGAGGCGAATATGGGCGACGTTGAAGTCGATGAGCTCAGTGGGGTAGTTGTCGCGCTTGCCAAAGGTGACAGGGAGGCGGATCTGCCCTATCGGGGTGGTGGAGCCATCGGTCACTCCTGAGAATGGCTTGGTAGGTTGAAGCTGGTCGTACGACACCTGGAGCCTGTCGAACGTCTTGACGGAGAGGACATTGAGTCCCGCACCGCCATCGATGAGTGTCTTGGTGACGAGGACGTTGCTGATGGTAGGCGAGCAGAGCATCGGGAGTGCACCAGCAGTGGTCGCGCACTTGAGCTGGTCAGTAGAGTCGAAAGTGATGGCGTACTTGGACCACCTGAGCGGATGCATCGCCTCGAGCTTGGGGAGGGCCGCGTTCACCTCACGAGCGAACTGCTTGAAGATGCGATGAGAGGCGGGAGCCTGAGCGCCACCCAAGATGCAAGCAATGGCACGAGGCTATTGGAAGCCCCTGGCCCCATCATCTTGGTGGTGGTCTTCATTCCTCCTTGGCGGTGGCGGCAGTGGAGGGAGGCCAGCATTGCCTTGAGGGCGGTCCTCACGAGGCTGATCCCTCTAGGGGCCCTCGCGAGGCTGACCCTGCCAGCGATCTTCACGAGGCTGGTCACGCCAGTCCTGGCGGGGGTCGCGGTTGTCCCAGCGTCCCCCACCTCGGCCTCCTCCACGGCCGTAGCTGCCATCATTGCGCTCCGGGCGGCGGCCAAGGCGCCTGTCTCGGATGGCCCTGAGCTCTTGGCAGTCGTTGGTGTTGTGGCTGTGCACGTTGTGGAAGACGCAGAATGGGCGGCTGCCCTTGGAAGACTCGGGGTAGTTGCAGCCGCGCTTCATCTCAGGTTCGGCCGCGAGCACTGCTGGTCCCTTGCACTTCACGTCCTTGGCCTTGGCCTTCTTGTCCTCTGGGTCGGCCTCTAGGAGCTCAAGGAGGGAGAGGCGGCCTTCCTCAGCCCTCGCACACCTGGTTGCCATGTTGAACATCTCCAGAGCCGAGCACAGGTCCTCGTGTATGGCGAGCTCTTCCTTCATCTTGACATCCCGGACGCCATCAGTGAACGCAGAAATGATGGCCTCGTCTGACACCTTGGGAATCTTGAGGCGAACGTTGGTGAAGCGCTGGATGTATTTGTGCAAGGTCTCCCCTGGCTGCTGCTTGATGCGCCGCAGGTCTCCCACAGCTGGGGCGCGGTCGCGAGTGCCCTGGAAGTTGGCGATGAAGCGCTCTCGCATCTCATCCCAGGAGGAGATCGATCCCGCAGGGAGGTTCAGGAGCCATGAGCGCGCGCCATCCTTGAGGGCCATGGGGAACCAGTTCGCCATGACCTTCTCATCACCATTGGCTGCCTCGATGCTCAGCTCGTAGAGCTGGAGGAACTCGACAGGGTCGGGGGTGCCGTCATAGCATGGAGGCAGGTCTGGCTTGAACTTCCTAGGCCAGACGATGCGGCGCAGCTCCGGGGTGAACGCACGGCAGCCCGCCGCGCTCACGGGAGCCCGCCACAGAGGAGGAGCCAGGACCTGGTGCTCGCGCACCGCCACCTCGGGTAGCACGCAGTCTTGACGTGGCAGCGCTGGGAGCGCGCGTGCCTCTCCTTGGGGCCGCTGCACCACTTGACAGCTTTCTTCGTCACGCGCCGGCACCCTGCGCGGCAGGTCACGCTGAGGAGCCTCACGCCTCTGCTTCGGTGGCCTGGCTGCAGCACCCAGCGTGTTGCAGCCACAGCTCCACGGCCCCCCTCGGCGGTATCTCCTCTACGAAGAACCGCGAGAGTTGGATCCATGTGCGCGGCGGCATTGCCGCCCACACCATGAACTCGCGCGACGAGCCTTCGACATGAGTTCACGAGCCAGGCGGCCGCGCGGCCACCGCCTGACCTCCTCCGCGACCCCGACCCTCGCGACGCTAGGCGCTGCTCCTGTGCACAGGGCTTTGCTCATGGGCGTACATGGGGACCGGGAAGCCCGGTGGAGGCCGCTCGTGCCAAGGCCGCGTCACCTCGGCCCCTTCACCAGCGTCGCGGGAGCGGCTGAGCCTCTTCTTCGGCGGGAGTGGCCCGGGTTCCTCCCGAGGGGTTTTCCTCTTCTTCGCCACGGAAAACCTCCTTATCGGTGCCATGGATGCTTCGACAGGACGGCGAGACAAGAAGGAATAAGAAGGAGCAAGCAGCAGGAAGACGGAGATAAGCAGGGGGCTCTGCCCCTCCCTCCATTTATAGCCAGAGGGAGGCCAACCACCGGCCTCCACGATCTCCGGTAATGATGATCTTTTTGCATGCAGCAGGCTATTGTCAAGTCGAACGGTTGCCGAGGCAGCGTTGGGAAGTCGACTCGGTCCACAGGCGATTGGGGCCCGTGGCGCTTCGCCCTTGCCCTTTGGCTTCGCCTCGAAGCCAAGTCCGAGCGCGCCTTGGGCCCGGGGGCTACTATCGGCGTTCTGGGAACCAGGGTACCCAGACTTGCCTGCCTGTGGCCCACAGCGTGGCTTCATCAACGGCGTGGTACGGCCCATCTTCAACATCGACAACACAAGACCCTCGCGAGGGGCCAAGCCTCGCGAGGCAGACGACGTCAAGACCTCCAGAGGGAGCGGCCTCCCAAGGCAGGCTCCTGAGGAGCAGAGATTTCTATGCAGGCACTCACCTCGTGAGCTTAAGGTGATGCAGGCCATGACGACCAAGGTCAGGCGGGCGCCAGCGGGCGCAGTACAATAGGTTTCCTCTTTGGTGCTAAGGAAGCAAGCGCAGGCGCAGAGTCCCGAGAAATCAGCCAAAGGCTTCCATTCCCGTGCTACAAGACCAGGACGGCAGGACGAAGGTCATCACCGAGCCCACCACGACGTCACAACCAGAAGCTTTGTAGGCGAAGACCACCTTTCGTCAAGATAAGATGTACTACTTGTCTCCCTTCAAACTTGGCCATTGTGGGATCCCTTCCCACCTCCATTTTGGGGGAAGAGGACCAAGGCCACTATAAATATAGCTTAGCCACCACCATAGAGAGGGGGGACGACGGATCAATCAGATCACCCTCACCAGCTCACACCAACACAAGAACACACCTCCTGAGGTTGTTCTCCCTCTGTACTAGTTCATCCTCAGCCCACCTTGAGGCCAATCCACCCCAAAGCAGGAGTAGGGTATTACACCGCAAGGTGGCCCGAACCTGGGTAAACAGCCGTGTCGCTTTCCTTCCCAGTTCATCGCGCTAGGCCATGAGATCGACGAGTTGGCAGGCTGGGGAGATTGAGTTCTTCGCACGCACCCCAGAGTTCAAACCTTTCTTGGGTCTGAGGAGCCCTGAATCCGACATTTGGCGCGCTAGGTAGGGGCCCACGGATTCAGGGCTCCACAGACCCAAGAAAGGTTCGAACTCTGGGGTGCGTGCGAAGAACTTGATATCCCTAGTCTGCCAACTCGTCGATCTCACGGCCTAGCTCGATGAACTAGAAAGGGAAGCGACACGACCGTTTACCCAGGTTCGGGCCACCTTGCGGTGTAATACCCTACTCCTGCTTTGTGGTGGATTGGCCTCGAGGTGGGCTGAGGATGAACTAGTACAGAGGGAGAACAACCTCAGGAGGTGTGTTCTTATGTTGGTGATAGCTGGTGAGGGTGATCTGATTGATCCATCGTCCCCCCTCCCTTATGGTGGTGGCTAAGCTATATTTATAGTGGCATTGGTCCTCTTCCCCCAAAATGGAGGCGGGAAGGGATCCCACAACGGCCAAGTTTAAAGGGAGACAAGTAGTACATCTTATCCTGACGAAAGGTGGTCTTCGCCTGCAAAGCTCTGGTTGTGACGTCGTGGTGGGCTCAGCGATGACCTCCATCCTGCCGTCCTGGTCTTGTAGCACGGGAATGGAAACCTTTGGCTGATTCCTCGGGACTCTGCGCCTGCGCTTGCTTCCTTAGCACCAAAGAGGAAACCTGCTGTACTGCGCCCGCTGGCGCCCGCCTGGCCTTGGTCGTCATGGCCTGCGTCGCCTTAAGCTCATGAGGTGAGTGCCTGCATAGAAATCTCCGCTCCTCAGGAGCCTGCCTTGGGAGGCCGCTCCCTTTGGAGGTCTTGACGTCGTCCGCCTCGCGAGGCTTGGCCCCTCGCGAGGGTCTTATGTTGTCGATGCTGAAGATGGGCCGTACCAGGCCGTTGATGAAGCCACGCTGTGGGCCGCAGGCAGGCAAGTCTGGGTACCCTGGTTCCCAGAACACCGACAAATCCCAAGAAACCTAATCATGTTTACAAACTTCACAAAGCTCTTTATGGTCTTAAACAAGCTCCTAGAGCATGGTATAAATTGACCAAGTTTCTTATTGAAAAAGGCTTTGAAATTGGGAAGATTGATTCTACACTTTTTACTAAAAGGGTTAATGGTGAATTATTTGTGTGCCAAATTTATGTGGATGATATCATATTTGGTTTGACTAACCCTCATTTTAGTGAAAAGTTTGGAAGGCTAATGTCGGAGAAGTTTGAGATGTGTATGATGAGTGAACTCAAATTTTTCCTTGGCTTGCAAATCAAGCAAACTAAGGAAGGTACCTTTGTTTCTCAAACAAAGTATACCAAGGACCTTTTCAAGAAGTTCAACATGCAAGAAAGCAAATGTATGAAAACACCCATGCCTACTAGTGGACATCTTGACTTGACTAAGGATGGCAAACCGGTTAACCAAAAGGTTTACCGCTCTATGATTGGTTCATTATTATATCTATGTGCCTCCCGTCCCGATATTATGCTAAGTGTGTGCATGTGTGCATGATATCAAGCGGGCCCTAAAGAATGTCATCTTAAGGCTGTGAAAAGGATAGTGAGATTCTTAATTCATACACCAAACTTTGGCATTTGGTATCCTAAGAGGTCCTCTTTTGATCTTGTTGGCTACTCTGATTCGGACTATGCCGGTGAAAAGGTTAATAGAAAGTCCACTTCGGGTACTTGTCAATTTCTCGGTAGATCACTTGTGTCTTGGTCCTCCATGAAACAAAACTCGGTATACTTATCCACCGCCGAAGCGGAATACATTGCCGCCGGATCATGTTGTGCTCAACTACTTTGGATGACCCAAACCCTTAAGGATTATGGGATACATGTGAAACATGTTCCATTGCTTTGTGATAATGAGAGTGCTATTAAGATTGCTCACAATCCCGTGCAACACTCTCGAACTAAGCATATTGAAGTTCGTCATCATTTCATTCGTGATCATGTTGCTAAAGGAGACATCAATCTTAAGCATGTTCGTACCGATAAGCAATTAGCAGATATTTTCACCAAACTGCTTGATGAGAAAGTATTTTGTCATTTGAGAGATGAATTGAACATCATTGATGCCTCAAACTTGGAGTAGAAACTCCATTTGGATACATGCAAGGCATGAGCCTTTTATGACTAATCCTTGATATTTCTCTTATGATGATGATCATATGTCTTGGATCTATACTTGTACCCTTGCATGTTATCTAACCCTTGTAGGTACTTGGATGAATCCAAATCTATGGGATTGCAAGTTATTCACATCTTGAGCAATCTCTACATCACCAAGTTCCTACTATATGGATGTTGAATACAAGGAGGCATGAACCCACTCAACATATCCTTTGACAATTTCTATCTATCAAAATTCATTTGGTATCAAGTCTCATGATTGTCACATTGGATACACAAGTGCTCTTCCTTGCAAGACTAACCCATGTAGGAAGATGAACTCAAACTACAAGTGGTGCTCCCAACTCTTGATGGACTACATCAACCTTGAGCATCCAACACAAATTCGACTACATGATCAACATCAACACCGCAACCCAAGGTATGATATTCCATCTTAGAGAAGCTTTGCTCCAAGTCATGGATCAAAGCAACTCAACAAGATGAGAATACATCAAAATGCTTAAACAAAAAATGGTAACCCCATTTTGAGCTTAAACGATGAGTATGACCTATGATCAAGTGATCTCACTTGACTCCTAAGTCAATATACTCTAACATAGGTGACTTTGTCGCCGACCCCCCCTTCTAGATGAAGTTCTCTAGTATTTCTTTGCTCAGTTACTTTGTGTTCTTGCTATTGTGTTTCCCTTTATAAAAAAAAACTTCATCTAGATCTTTTTTCTTTTCTTTTCTCTGTATCTTCTATATCTAATTCATTGCAAATCTTTCAGTTAATTCCTTGCAAATCCTTGTGAGATTTAACTTGCCAAGTGAGCTGAGTTGACAAGATTTTTCCTCTACATTGAACTCGGACTCACCGATCCAAGTCTATCGGCTAGACCGAACTACAAGAATATCTCGTAGATAGTTCATCGGTACAACCGACATGGACTACCCGGTCTGACCGATATGCATCATCCATGACACTACCATCTCGGTGTCACCGATGGAAATAGATTGGCATTACCGATTTCACTGTTGGGAAAACTCTTTGCCATTGCAATCTGCATTATATATTTCTTCTCCAGCTCCACTCAATGATTCTTATCCTCTACTTGCATCTTAAACTACATGCTGCTTTGTAGTGTGTCTCAAGGACCAAACTTATTTGACTCATGCTCCAAAAGTACCCTTCTTGGAAATTGATGTCAAAGTGGGAGAGAGAGCACATCAAAGCTTATCATATGAGCACATCTAAGCTCTTCCAGATGCTAGTAAAACAAAGAGGAGAGAAGTCCCATGTCTTTAAGAGGGGAAAGACATGTCACATGTCTTTAAGAGGGGAAAGACATGTCAATATTTGTTTGATCTTAGCTATTGCTAACATTCTTGTTGCTCTGAATTTTGGTTGTCTACACCATTTCTTGCTCTGATTTTCTCTCACCCTACCTTCTCCCATTATCCAATATCAGATTCAGCGGGAGAAAGAGTTCACATCTAGGGAAGAAAATCTTTGGAATTCATTGCTTATCTTTAAAGTATTTGAGGACATGTTAATATCTAAATAGAGTACCTTGTACCTACCCATTACATGTCATCCCAGTCTTGGTACTCTTGTGGTTTCCTGAAATTGCTTTATCTAGAGTGTTCTTGTGTTATCTAACCTTGTTTTCTGAAGTCCACTCCTTCTAAAGTCAGCCCAAGACCACAAGGTAAGTATATGCATCATACTCATGTGCATGATGATCTCTTGCTGATGTACATATTGTTTGCAAGAAGGATTCATGAACATGGAGATACACCTTCTATACACATCATTTGCTCTGATGCATATAGCCAAGATACATGTAACTCATTGCTTGCTCTGTCATGCTCATGCATTCACATGTTCTTATATTCTATCTTCACATGATTGCATACATGTAGGGGGAGCCTATGCATGTTGCATGTCTTTCCAAAGCTTTACTTGTTACTCTTCATATCTCTTATCTAAAGCTTTGATGTATGTTGTCATCAATTAACAAAAAGGGGGAGATTGAAAGCATAAGTGCTCCCTGGGTGATTTTGGTAATTAATGTCAACATATCTCTTGTTGGACTAATACTTTCACCTAGTGTATTTCATATGAGTTCAACCATGGCGTGGTAAGGACAAGAGGATGTGGAACCCCTTCAAAATGCTAAGGACAAAGATTGGCAAAAGCTCAAGACTCTTCATTTCTATTTTAGTGATCCAAGATCACATTGAGTCCATAGGAAAGCCAATACTATTAAAAGGGGATGAGGTGTTGCTTAATGGTCTACTTGCTCAAAGTGCTTAGTGATATTGCTCCAAAACCCTCAGCCACTTTCTCATTTCCACATTTGTCCAAAACTCAAAGTCAAACTCGGCCCCACCAATTTGATCTATCCGGCGCCACCGAGTTCAGTTAACATAGCCACTGCCAGAAACCCTAGACGATTCGGTCACACCGATATGGATCTCGGTCTCACCGAGATGGCCTTGCAAACTCTCTGTTGCCTGTTGCAATTATTTCGATCTCACCGAAATGTGCAATCGGTCCCACCGAGTTTGCTTGACCAACTCTGCGTTTGCTCTTTGCTGAAATCAGTCTCACCGAGTTCATGCAATCGGATTCATCGAGATGAGGTTTTGCCCTAGCCCTAGCACATCGGTCCCACCGAGTTGTTCCAATCGGCCCCACCGAGATTCCTAACATTCACATTTTGAACTGAATCGGTCTCACCGAGTTCTTCTATTTGGTCTGACCGAGTTGGGTCAAATGTGTGTAACGGTTTGATTTTGTGTGGAGGCTATATATACCCCTCCACCCCCTTCTCCATTTGAGAGAGAGCCATCAGAACGTGCCTACACTTCCACTACTAATTTTCTGAGAGAGAACCACCTACTCATGTGTTGAGACCAAGATATTCCAATCCTACCACTAGAATCTTGATCTCTAGCCTTCCCCAAGTTGCTTTCAACTCAAATCATCTTTCCACCATAGCCAAATCTATGAGAGAGAGTTGAGTGTTGGGGAGACTATCATTTGAAGCACAAGTGCAAGGAGTTCATCATCAACACACCATTTATTACCTTTTGGAGAGTGGTGTCTCCTAGATTGGTTAGGTGTCGCTTGGGAGCCTCCGACAAGATTGTGGAGTTGAACTAAGAAGTTTGTAAGGGCAAGGAGATTTCCTACTTCGTGAAGATCTACCCGAGTGAGGGAAGTCCTTCGTGGGCGATGGGCATGGTGGGATAGACAAGGTTGCTTCTTCGTGGACCCTTCGTGGGTGGAGCCCTCTGTGGACTCGTGCAACCGTTACCCTTCGTGGGTTGAAGTCTCCATCAACGTGGATGTACGATAGCACCACCTATCAGAACCATGCCAAAAATCTCCGAGTCTACATTGCGTTTGCACACTCCAATCCCATCCCTTTACTTTCTTGCAATTAGCATGCTTTATCTTTTCCGCTGCATATACTCTTGCCATGCTTGCTTGAAATGTATTGTGAATGCTTAAACTTTAACTACACCTCAACTTGAAGAACTTAAAAAATGCCACTTTTACTTGTTAAGGGTCTAATTACCCCCCCTCTAGACACCTCTTCTCGATCCTTTCAGGAGTTCATCTGATAAACTTTCGTATTCGACTGTAAGGGAATCATATCGGTTTGAAAGATCATCAATAGTTGAAGAAAAAGCGTCATGCTCTTCGATCAACTTTTGATTCTTCTCCATCTCTTCGACCAGTAATCCATCGATTTTCCTAAGATTGTTCTCAAGTTTTTCAAGCTCATCTTGTTGAGATTTTGCAATCTTAACCAGTTTAGCATAAACAATATATTCAGGAGAGTATTCAGACATGGATTTTTGGTGTTTTGCTGATACCTGATCCTTAGAGGTTTTTGCCATGAGACAGAAAGCAACAGGTTCATCATCACTTGGTGCATTGTCATCGGCGTCTGATTCGAATGATTCCTTAGATGATTCATACGCCACGAAAGCATTGCTTCTTCCTATCCTTTTGTGAAGCTTTTCATCTTCTGATTCTGATTCGGATGTCTCGTCTTCATATTCCAAGTTCATATCAGCACATGCTCTATTCAGCTGCGATATTCTCTTCATATTTGATTCGATGGTTGCTCTGGCTTTCATGTCAGTGACTGGTCTCGTCGAAGAGGATGAGGATTCATTTTTCTTCGAGAGCTTAGTGTGACGATTGACGTGGCTTAAGACTGCGTCGGTATTTCCCCAAAGAGGAAGGGATGATGCAGCACAGCTATGGTAAGTATTTCCCTCAGTTATGAAACCAAGGTTATAAATCCAGTAGGAGAACCAAGCAACACTATGTAAATGGTACCTGCACACAAAGAACAAATACTTGCAACCCGATGCATAAGAGGGGTTGTCAATCCCTCCATGGTAAAAAGATAGATTAATTTGTATGAGATTTGGATAAATAGATCTAGCAAAAACACAAAATAAAATAAGTAAAGAAAAAGTGCAGCAAGGTATTTTTGGGTTTTTGGAATAATAGATCTGAAAACAATATGATAAAAGATAGACCCGAGGGCCGTAGATTTCACTATTGGCTTCTCTCGAGAAAATAGCATACGGTGGGTAAACAAATTACTATTGGGCAATTGATAGAGGCGTCATATCTAATGATTCCGGCTATCTGTTTGTATCCCTACATCCCATCAACACTGGCCATCCAACTTAAATCGTAGGCCTGATGTAACAGAGCCCTTAATTTTGCAGAAACATGCCCGCCTCCATCCCTTTCTGGTCTGGTAATTTTTTGAAAACCCCCTCAGCCGTGGGCAATTTTCCCAATTTCCTAATACAGAATCCTTTTCTCAATCACGATTCCAACCTGCATCAGCCGTGGCGAGGACAGAATGTATCTGCTTGGACGATCACCGGAACCGAACACATGTCTTCGGATGGGCGCCGCGACGACAACGATGTAGTGCAACTCCTAGCCCCGGATCAACATGGCAGGCATATTCTGCTCGTCTGATACGTTGCAGCCAATCACCATGGTGGCAGTTACGGATGATGCATCTGATGGAACAACGATGGATGGAACTAAAAGCTTCCTCCATAAATCACTTGGCGACCCTGAGATTGCCTCTCAGTCTAGCCACCTACAAACTCACCTCACTTGCCCAGTTATTGCTATAAAAAATGCTACCACTGCAAAACACCAACTGAACAGTACAACTGATGGAGGTTCAGGTAACACATAAAAATAACTAATGTTTTTTGTATGTTGTATATACGTATATGCTCTCTAAGGAATCTAGATGACTCATCATGTAGATGTATGTGCAGGTGCAGAATCAGGCAACAATAGGTTACTAACTCTAATGATTGAGGGAGAATTTACTACGCTGAAAAAGAAAGCCAACATTCCTCTATTTATGAGTTTAATAAACTTTTCTTGACCTTGTGGCTTTTCAGTTTAGAGAGTTATGCATAATGTATTGTGGGGATTCATGTTCCAGTGCTCGTCTTTTACACCGAGATGCGGCAACAAAGTGGGGATGCCATTTGAATGGCTTGAGGCAGTGGATGAGTACTACAAGTCATATGCACATCATGCGGGTTTTGGTGTTCATATCGGGCAACAGAAGAAGTTGAACAATGAGGAGGTTCGAACAAAGTGTTTCATGTGCACAAGGGAATGACTCAGGTCTGAGAAGAGCAAGGAGACTAAAAATCCATCAAAGAAAATCCGTAAGAATACAACCACATGATGTAGTTGTGATGCACATATCTTTGTCAAGTTGTGTGGCGATAACACCTACAAGATACACTCATGGATCAAGCGCCGCAGTCATGGCCTTGTATCACCTGATAAACGCCACTTGATCAAATCAAATCATAGAGTTAAGAGAGAGCAAAAATAGTCACAATTGTCCTAGCAAAAATGTTAAAAGCAAAGAGGCCAAGATTGTGCAACAGATGAAGCCAAATGGTGTTCTGTGATGGCCCTCACTCTGTTAAAATACAAGAATTTATATGAGTTATTAAATGTTGGTTTCTTTGATGCACTAGATCCTTGTAACGGGTGGGTATGTGTTTTGTCAAATTGTCTTCCTCTTATTTTCCCTGACTTACGTGTACCGAATGGAGTGTAGCAAGCAGCAATACCACCATGTTACATTATGTTTACATAAAGCTGAAGCATGCTCTGTTTTTCTCATAGAAACGATCAACAACAATCAGCTAGGAGTAATACAAGTACAAAAAACTTTGTCAGCCTGTGAGTGTCCATCCCTTTATTAACAGTATAATGGAATCATCAATTATTTTGGCTGCTAGTTGCTTAATTAGGACTAGCTGTAGTAACTAGTATGTATCAGGTGTAAAAGTTTGCCAGTAGCATAGGAACCACACAAGGAACTCAGTTTGCAAACCAACATCAACCTCGATACTACCATTCACCAAAAGAAATTAACAATCATTTTGTTCCAAATTTCGCAGTCACGAACACCTTTACATTCACTTCTTATTTCTAAGCTTTCAGGTTTGGACGCTTGCAGCAACACCAGCATGGTCTTGTTTGTGAATATGTGAATGAAAAGTAGGAGTGCAGAGTCACAAGAAATGCAGAAGCAACAGCTGATATTATCCCCTGGTTCAGCTTGTCTGAACTCACAAGATTACAATCTGCAAGTACTAGATACATTCACATTTTGAGTACTGATCAATACTCACCAACGATGTACAATTTACATTCTATAAAGAACAATTGCAATGGATAAGATCACAAGCTATCTGCAGGTAGTAGATACATTAAACTGGAACAAAAGCAACCAGACACGTGGTCCTTGTTGCTACAAGGGGTTGCTGGGTTGTGCTCGCTGCCCACACAAGTTTTTAGCAAGCGGACGTCGTCAGGTGAAGGAGCAAACGCTGGATGCGAGGGAGCAGCAGATGGTGTGCAGGTTGTAGCCGGTGGCGGACTCGGCTTCGGGGACCGGCAAGAAGGCGGGCGGGCGTGGAGGTAGGCCAAACGTGGTGGATCTCGCCGCAGCCGTCGAAATGATCAGCTGGGCCATGGAGCCATTTGAGGCGGACGACCGTGGAGACCAGCCAAGCGCGTCCACCGTCGAAGAGATCACTGGGCCGTGGAGTCGTTTGAGGCAGACGAACACGGAGGTCGGCCAAGCCCGGCTATCGTCGAAGGATTCACCAGGGCTGACGCCATGGAGCGACAGGAGAGGATCCAGATTGAGAGTTGATATTTTGGCAGAAATCTGCTTTGGCCGAGGGTTCATTAGCAAATTAGTCAGAGCGGTCGCGGGCGTGTTTTTATAAACTTGTGCTGCTTTTGATCCCATGCGTGAGATCTTGATCTGCCGGCCGAGGAGTTGAGAGATCCAAGGATGCATGAGCCATCCCGGATGCACTTGATATGACGCCATTGATAGAAGAGCAAATAATTATGACGATATCCAAGGCAATTATCATGAATATAGGCATCACGTCCAAGATTAGTAGACCGACTCCTGCCTGCATCTACTACTTTACTCCACACATCAACCGCTATCCAACATGCATCTAGTGTATTAAGTTCATGGAGAAACGGAGTAATGCAATAAGAACGATGACATGATGTAGACAATATCTATTCATGTAGGAATAAACCCCATCTTTTTATCCTTAATAACAATGATACATGTGTGCCTCGCTACCCCTTCTAACACTGGGTGAGGACATCGCAAGATCGAACCCATCACAAAGCACCTCTACCCATTGCAAGAAAAATCAATCTAGTTGGCCAAACCAAACAAAAGTGTCGGAGAAGAAATACGAGGCTATAAATAATCATGCATATAAGAGATCAAAGAAGACTATTCATGGATATAGATCTGATCATAAACTCGCAATTCATCGGATCCCAACAAACACACCACAAAAAATCATTACATCAAATAGATCTCCAAGAACATCGAGGAGAACATTGTATTGAGAATCAAAAAGAGAGAAGAAGCCATCTAGCTACTGCCTACGGACCCATAGGCTTGTGGTGATCTACTCACACATCATCGAAGGAGTACCAATGAGGATGATGAACCCCTCCGTGATTGTGTTCCCCTCCGGTAGAGTGCCAAAATAGGGCTCTAGATTGGATCTCATGGTTCTGGAACTTGCGGCAGCTGGAATTGTGTTTTGTCGACTCCCCTAGGGTTTCTGGAATATTTGGGTATTTATAGAGCTGAGAGGCGGTGGAGAGGACCTTCGTGGGCCCCACAATCCATCAGGGCGCGCTAGGGGCCTCTGGCGTGCCCTGGTGTCTTGTGGGTCCCACGGGCCTCCCCTCTGGTGCTTCCTTGGCTCCCAAGTTGTCTTCTGGTCCAAAAAAAATCTCCAAAAAGTTTCGCTGCATTTGGACTCCATTTGATAAGGATATTCTACGAAGTAAAAACAAGCAAAAAACAGCAACTGGCACCGGGCACTATGTCAATAGGTTAGTCCCAAAAAATGATATAAAGTTTCTATAAAATGATTGTAAAACATCCAAGAATGATAATATAACAGCATGGAACAATAAAAAATTATAGATACGTTGGAGACGTATCAGCATTCCCAAGCTTAATTCCTGCTCGTCCTCGAGTAGGTAAATGATAGAAATAGAATTTTTGATGTGGAATGCTGCCTAACATGTTCATCACATATTATTTTCTTTTGTAGCATGGACATTTGGACTTTTAGATGGTTCAAAGCAATAGTCTATATTTGACACGAAGACTTCAATTCTCAAGCATATCAACAAGCAACCATGTCTTTCAAAATATCAACACTAAAGAAAGCTATCCCTAGCCCATCATGCTCAGTCATTATTCCATTGACGAAACACACTTGAATATTAGCTACATCCAATGCACAAGTATGATCATAGTGCTACCTAGTTGGTGCTTTATAAGGGAAGATGGAGACTCAAATAAAAATAACAATTGCATAAAAGTAAATAGATAGACCCTTCGCAGAGGAAAGCAGAGATTTGTAGAGGTGCCAGAGCTCAAAGCTTAAATTGAGAGATAAAATATTTTGAGAGGCATGCTTTTCCTGTCAACGAAAACGACCGAGTAGTTCCCAATACTTTCCATGCTAGATACATCATAGGCGGTTCCCAAACATAAAATAAAGTTTATTCCTTTTTCCACCATTCTTTAACAATCCATGGCTAGCCGTATCCACGGGTGCCTTCCATACCAACACTTTCCAAGGAATTTATTATTTGAGAACATAAAGTAAATTTCTTTTTCATTTCGGGACTGGGCATCCCTATGACCGCCACACTCTCGTGCAATGACAAGTGAATAAACACTCATCTTGAGAATAACACATCTAGCATGGAAAAATATTGGCCACCCCCTGCCGCTTCATGAGTGGTACGGGCACACAAAAAGTAAATTCATTTTGAAAATTAGAGTTGGCACATAAAAATTTACTTAGAACGGCACAGAAATACCGCATATAGGTCGGTATAGTGGACTCGTATGGCATACCTAGTTTAAGAATTTTGGATGCACAAGTAGTATTCCTACTTAGTACAAGTGGAGGCTAGCAAAAAGATTGAGAAGCAACCAACCAAGAAATGAAAATTCTCATAAACGAGCATTAAGCATAACTAACACCGAATAATGCACCACAAGTAGGATGTAATTTCATTGCATAACTATTGACTTTCGTGCTTGGATAGGGAATCACAAACCTTAACACCAATATTCTTATTAAAGCATAATTCCTCACCAACATGACTCACATATTACTATCATCATATCTCAAAATTATTACAAAGAACCAAGTTTATTTTGTCCAATGATCTTCATGAAAGTTTTTATTATATTCCTCTTGAATATCTATCACTTTGGAACTAGTTTCATATATTGCAATTGCTTTTGACAAGCTCAAACAAATTTAAGTGATGCATTAGAGAATTTCTTCAAAAAATTTACTAACTCTCAAATAAATCTAAGTGAAGCATGAGAGTATTTCTTCAAAAATTAAAGCACACGGTGCTCAAAAAGATATAAGTGAAGCACTAGAGCAATTCCATAGCTCAAAAAATTTAAGTGAAGCACATAGAGCAATTCTAACAAATCATAGCATAATTTTGGCTCTCTTCAATAGGTGTGTCCAGCAAGGATGATTGCGACAAATTAAAAAGCAAAACAAGCAAAGACTCATATAATACAAGACGCTGCAAGCAAAACTCATGATATGTGATGAATAAAAATATAGCTCCAAGTAAAATTACCGATGGTTGTTAGAAGAAAGAGGGGACGCCTTCTGGGGCATCCCCAAGCTTAGGTGCTTGGTTCTCCTTTAATATTAACTTGGGGTGCCATGGTCATCCCCAAGCTTAGGCTCTTTTCACTCCTTATTCCTTCATCCATCGTGATCTCACCCAAAACTTGAAAACTTCAATCACACAAAACTTAACAAAACCTTCGTGAGATCCGTTAGTATAATAAAGTAAGTCACCACTCTAAGTACTGTTGTAAACCTATACATATTTTATTATTGCATTATACCTACTGTATTCCAACTTTACCATGGCTTATACCCCCTGATACAATCCATAGATTCATGAAAATAAGCACATGATGTAACGAAAACAGAATCTGTCAAAAACAGAATAGTCTGTAGTAGTCTGAAATCTAATCATACTTAAGTAACTCCAAAAATTCTAAAAGATTAGTACAACGGAGGAAATTTTCATATAAATCCTTTTTTAAAAATTCAGAATTTTCTGAAGCTTCTGTGATTTTTTAAAATTCTGCTATTGGACGCAAAAGTTTATGTTTTTCAACAAGATCAAATCAACTATCACCCAACAAAATCCCAAAGGCTTTACTTGGCACAAACACTAATTTAAACATAAAAACACAATTATAACATTAGCATAATTGTGTAAAAACTCAAGAATAGAAAGAAAAAGGCAAAAATAAATTTTATTCATTGGGTTGCCTCCCAACAAGCGCTATCGTTTTATGCCCCTAGCTAGGCATAATGCATAGATTCAAGTATTGTCATCTTTAGTTTTTGGTCCATAGGTTGCCCTCATGATCGATTCATATGGTGGCTTAATTCTTGTTCTAGGGAAGTGTTCCATACCCTTTTTTAGTGGAAATTGAAATTTAATATTGCCTTCTTTCATATCAATCACAACACCTATAGTTCGTAAAAACGGTCTACCAAGTATGATGGGACAAGACGGATTGCAACCAATATCAAGAACAATAAAATCTATGGGCACATAGTTTCTATTTGCAATAATAAAAACATCATTAATTCTTCCCAAAGGCTTTTTAATAGTAGAATCCGCCATGTGCAAATTAAGAGAACATTCTTTAATATTGGTAAGACCAAGCACATCTCATAGAGATTTCGGAATTGTGGAAACACTAGCAATCCAAATCACATAAAGCAAAGAACTCATAATTTTTAATCTTGACTTTAATGGTAGGTTCCCATTCATCATGTAATTTTCCTGTGATTGAAATCTCTAACTCCAATTTTTCTTCTAAAGCGTTTAGCATGGCATCTATGATATGTTTAGTAAAAGCTTTGTTTTGTTCATAGGCATTGGGTGAATTTATCATGGATTGCAACAAAGAAATACATTCAATCAAAGAGCAACTATCATAATTAAAATCTTTGTAATCCAAAAGAGTGGGCACATCACTAGTTAAAGTTTTGACCTCTCCAAACTCACTTTTATCAATTTTTTCATCAGGATTTTCACCCTTCGAATCATTGGGATGCCTTATAGCTAAAGTTGACTCTTCTTCAGTCCCTTTATCATTAATTTTAATCTTACTAAACAAGGAATTAATAGAATAAACACCAATCATTTTAAGATCTTCATCGTTTTTATGAAAGCAATCACTAGAAAACGCTCTTTCTAAAAATTCTCTTTTAGCTCTAAGCATTGCGGTTCTTTTCTTATTTTCATCCATAGAAACATATAAAGCTTTAATTGGTTCATTGACATCAACCTTAGGTGGAAAAATTTGAATCTTGAGATTTTCTACATCATGGAAAATTCTATCAATGCTTCTAGACATATCATCAATCTTATTAAACTTTTCTTCTATCGTAGTATTGAAAAACTTTTGAGCATTGATAAATTCTTTAATATTACTCTCAAGATCAGAGGGGTTCCTATTATTATTGTAAGAAGAATTACCATATGAATTACCATAATTATTAGAGGAATTTCAAGGAAAAGGCCTAGGATAAAAATTACGTCTATATGCATTATTATTGAAATTGTTTCACGAGATAAAATTCACATCTACGGGATCACTATTTTGCTTAATCAAAGTAGACAAAGGCACATCATAAAGATCAATAGGAGCATTTTTACTAGCAACCAATTTCATAAGAGCATCAACTTTTTCACTCAAAGTAGTAATTTCTTCAACCGAGTTAACTTTTTTACTAGTAGGTGCTCTTTCGGTATGCCATTGTGAATAATTTGCCATGATATTATCTAGCAATTTAGTAGCTTCACCCAAAGTAATTTCCATAAAAGTACCACCCGCGGTGGAATCTAAAAGATTTCTAGAAATAAAATTCAAACCTGCATAATTTTTTTGTATGATCATCCAAAGATTTAAACCATGAGTAGGACAATTTCTTAGCATCAATTTCATTCTTTCCCAAGATTGTGCAACATGTTCATGCTCAAGTTGCTTAAAATTCATGATTTGAGTTCTAAGGGAAATAATTTTTGTGGGCAGAAAATACTTAGTAATAAAAGCATCCTTGCACTTATCCCAAGAATCGATACTATTGCGAGGCAAAGAAGAAAACCAAATTTTTGCACGATCCCGCAAGGAGAAAGGAAATAATTTCAACTTCTTAGTATCATTGTACACATCTTTTTTCTTTTGCATATCACACAATTCTATGAATGTGTTTAGATGGGACGCGACATCCTCATTAGGAGTACCGGAAAATTGATCTTTCATAACAAGATTCAACAAAGAGGCATTAATATCACAATATTCCGCACTAGTGGCGGGAGGCGCAATCGGAGTACTAATAAAATCATTATTATTGGTATTGGAAAAATCACACAAATTTGGTATTTTCTTGAGACATCGTGACTACGCAAACAAGATTGCAAGCAAACAAGAGATCTGACGAGAAAAAGGCGAACGAAAAAGAAGGCAAACAAAAAGGCAAATATTTTTGTGCTTTTCGCCAATACGTTTTAGAAGTGGGGGAGATGAAAAGAGAGGCAAATGGCAAATAATGTAAATTACAAGAAGATAATATTTGTGATTAGGAACCTGATAGATGTTGATGATGTCTCCTGGCAACGGCGCCAGAAATTCCTTTTGACGTGGCTTGAGACTGCGTCGGTATTTCCCCAAAGAGGAAGGGATGATGCAGCACAGCTACGGTAAGTATTTCCCTCAGTTATGAAACCAAGGTTATCAATCCAGTAGGAGAACCAAGCAACACTATGTAAACGGTACCTGCACACAAAGAACAAATACTTGCAACTCGACGCGTAAGAGGGGTTGTCAATCCTTCCCCGGTAAACAGATAGATTAATTTGTATGAGATCGGATAAATAGATCAAGAAAAAACAAAAAATAAAATAAGTAAAGAAAAAGTGCAGCAAGGTGTTTTTGGGTTTTTGGAATAATAGATCTGAAAACAATATGATAAAAGATAGACCCGGGGGCCGTAGATTTCACTAGTGGCTTCTCTCGAGAAAATAGCATACGGTGGGTAAACAAATTACTGTTGGGCAATTGATAGAAGAGCAAATAATTATGACTATATCCAAGGAAATGATCATGTATATAGGCATCACGTCCAAGATTAGTAGACCGACTCCTGCCTGCATCTACTACTATTACTCCACACATCGACCGCTATCCAACATGCATCTAGTGTATTAAGTTCATGGAGAAACGGAGTAATGCAATAAGAACGATGACATGATGTAGACAAGATCTATTCATGCAGGAATAGACCCCATATTTTTATCCTTAATAGTAACAATACATGCATGCCTAGCTACCCCTTCTGTCACTGGGTGAGGACACCGCAAGATCAAACCCATCACTAAGCACCTCTTCCCATTGCAAGAAAAATCAATCTAGTTGGCCCAACCAAACCAAAGTTTCGGAGAAGAAATACGAGGCTATAAATAATCATGCATATAAGAGATCAAAAAAGACTCAAATAATATTCATGGATATAGATCTGATCATAAACTCGGAATTCATTGGATCCCAACAAACACACCGCAAAAAGTCATTACATTAAATAGATCTCTAAGAACATCGAGAAGAACATTGTATTGAGAATCAAAAAGAGAGAAGAAGCCATCTAGCTACTGCCTACAGACCTGTAGGTCTATGGTGAACTACTCACGCATCATCGGAGGAGCACCAATGAGGATGATGAACCCCTCCATGATCGTGTTCCCCTCCGGCAGAGTGCCGAAATAGGACTCTAGATTGGATCTCGTGGTTCTGGAACTTGCGGTGGCTGGAATTGTGTTTTGTCGACTCCCCTAGGGTTTCTGGAATATTTGGGTATTTATAGAGCTGAGAGGCAGTGGAGAGGACCTCCGTGGGCCCCACAACCCATCAGGGTGCGCCAGGGGCCTCTAGCGCGCCCTGGTGTCTTATAGGCCCCACGGGCCTCCCCTCTGCTGCTTCCTTGGCTCCCAAGTTGTCTTCTGGTCCAAAAAAAATCTCCAAAAAGTTTTGCTGCGTTTGGACTCCGTTTGATAGGTATATTCTGCGAAGTAAAAAACAAGCAAAAAATAGCAACCGGCACCGGGCACTATGTCAATAGGTTAGTCCCAAAAAAGATATAAAGTTGCTATAAAATGATTCTAAAACATCCAAGAATAATAATATAACAGCATGGAACAATAAAAAATTATAGATACGTTGGAGACGTATCAACGATCCATTCATGTGTATCCATTGCCGTGAAGATACATCCATCTGTTGCTTGGTTTTCTATCCTAGCAAGGACAGTCTGCGATGAGGTGACCGAATTGTTTGCACTTGAAGCACTTCGTTTCTTTTGGAGGTAACTTTCTTGAAGATTCAGGCAAGTCAAATTTGTCATCATTTGTGAGACACAAATTCTGTCTTCTGAGATCACCTAGCCTTTCTGTGAGCATTTCTAGTTCCCTTGTGATGGTGTGCTGATTCTCGATATCTTCTTCTTGTGAGCTGCCATAGTGTGAAAGAATTTCCCCTTCACTTTCTATAGAAGATTCTTGATCTCTGTTTTCAAGTTCCATCTTTTCTTCGTGAATGGAGAGTAGCTCATGACCTGGACGTAGTGAAGTTCTTCATAGTCTGGTCTTTGCTTGATTTCGGATACGATTGGATCGAAGGTTGCATCAAGGGCACTCAGTAGCTTGTTGACTACATCTCGATCGGTGATATCTGTTACACCTCGTTGATGAAGTCTTTCAACAATATTGGTTAACCGATCGGTGAGTTCCATAGCACTTTCCTTACGAAGACTTCTGAAACCAGCAAACATAACACGAAGCATTTCAGTGTGAGGATCTGTTCTGGTAATGAATTCTTCATGAGCATTTTTGATGGCATCCCAGAGTTGCTTTGCAATGTCAAGCTTTTGGAACCGAATGAAAATGTCTTTTGAGATACTTTCACAGATAATATCTTTTGCTTGTGCATTCAACCGCAGTACAGCTTTGCCATCAGAATCTGGAGCATCAGGGTGTTGGATGGTGTATCCACTTTCCACAATTTGCCACAGATCTATGTTGATGGCTTGAAGTCTGATTCTCACTCTCTCTTTCCAGTAGACATAGTCATTTCCATCGAAGATAGGAAACCTTTCAGAGTGCGAGGATCTACCTGTATACAACATACTCAAAACTCCAAGGTGGTTAAACCTTTAATAAACAGAGATAGGGAGTACCCGCTCTGATACTAATTATTAGGACCGAGAGTATATCGACCAGAGGGGGGTGAATGGGAGATTTAAAAAATTCTTCCGAATGTTATAAAAGGATCCCAAACAAAATAGCGGAAATAAGGTTCGGTAGATATAAACTTAATCAAGCACTTTATTTAGGAACATATCTATCGAGGTAGGAAGCAATAATGGTTCGAGCATAGGATATCACATGTTTGACTATGATGATGGTAACACAATATACGAATAAATGCAGAAGCATGAGAGAAACAAGGTATGAATAACGATGGATAACCATGAGAAAGAACTATGACAAGGTGAATGAAAATGACGCAGGGAAATCATGCCAGAGTTAATAAGTGCGAACAGAAATGTATACGACTGGAATGACTACACAAAATGATGTGAATGCAATAGGGTGAGCAACGAATGATAATAGTTGGGAACGGCAGAAATGATAGAGATGAACGATATGCAATAGTCAATGATAGATCAGATAAACTATCATCACAGAACATGAAAGTAAATTGCTGAATGTAATGTAGTAATGTAGAGTGAACCAGTGGTGCTCTATGGCGACAGGTGGATTTGGTAGACCAGTTCGCCCTTCTACCAAAGGACTACGTCTGGTTGGAGGGGTTGTGACTTAACACAGAAGATAAACTCTCTTCGCCCTATTCTCCTTCAACTCGGAGCTGATCAGACTCCAGTTGATTTCACTCGTGGTACATACTTGTCGGCGATCTCCAAACCTTCGACAGACCTTTGCGAACCACAATTACTCTTGGTTGTTGAAGATCTTGCTCGGTGAAGACAACAACTCTTCAACACTCGAGCCGACACCTATCCGTCTAGAGAGTGCGCAGCTCTCAAGAGTAATAGGTACAAGAACTCTAAACTCAGAACTACTATGATGGTCAACCACTGTCTAAGTTTTGGGCTCTTGATTTTTCTCTCGGTGGATTTTAAACTCAAATCACTCGGAGAGGGGATGCTCAATCAATCTTCTCAGAAATCTTAAGCGTAGCAGCCAACGGGCAACGTTGGAGCGGGGTGGCTATTTATAGCCGCAACCTTCCCTGAAGGGAAATGACCAAAATGGACATGTGGAGCAACCAATGGCCGAACGACATGAGTCCAATGGTCGGAAATTGAGCACAACGGTAACATTCCTTGCGGAGCAAGTAATGCTAACTCCTTAGTCCAAAAGATATCTCCTGCAGCACGAAGACCACGTCTACTGCTGGCAGGTAATCATTCAAAACAAAAAGAGATTTCTCTCAGTCTCGCATAGGTTTTGGGTTAAGCATCACAGCGGATCTAAGCTTCGAGAACCTATACCCCTCTTAATAGGACGGAGGTCCTATGACTCAATTGAATGAAAGAAGAAGAACGAAATGAATACTACGTCTTCACTTTGTCTTCGACTACCACTCACTGCAGTCAATTTTCTTCGGACAGAAACTCCGAATCAGTTGCTTCACTTCAGCAATAAATTTTTGAGGGGTTAACTCCTTCACATCAATCTTCTCGTCTACATGTTCTCAACAGATGTAGCTCATTCTTCTCTGCAACACAGATAATCTTCGGTGAAGTTCCTCGAACTTGACATCAGGGACAACATTCTCTTCGGTTCTGCATGGACTATTTCTCTCTGTGTGCACTAGCAAACAAATTAGTCCATGACTGTTTCTGTTAACAATCTCAAAAATAGAAGAGGGCAAATATTGCACCAACACATGGGTGTCTTCAATGTGACCATTAAACTGGTGTATTCAGTTATGGCAAGGCCGACCATCTTGAGTACATGTGTTCTGGCAGAGCAAGGGATGCACTGCAGGAAGAATAATATTAGAGCAAAATTTATTCGCTATCCAAATCTAGAAATAATTTCCTCTTTCATGTCAGTGTTGACCATGGTACTAGCACCTTTTATCCAAATATAGCAATCCAAATTTCCAAATTATTCGACAGCATGTTCAAGAACCCCGACCCTCCCGGATAGAAAAGAGGATTCTAGGAACATACTGTGTGCGTTTTAAAATCATGTGTTAGGATGAGAAGGAACAAGTGTGGTGTCTCGCCAAGGGCATATAAACCTGTAAGGTCCTCCCACTTTGGGCACTGCAAATGAAACACACTAGAATCAGTAGGAAGAAAAATGCATCAACAGCGGCGGCTGCCATCCTAGGATTACCGGCGACCAAGGGACTAGGATTTATCGGGGATGGATGAAGCATTCGTACCTGGTTCTCCATGAGAAAACCCTAAGCAATCGCCGAGAGGAGGTTTTCTCTGAACAAGTAGATGAGGGAGAAGGGGATTCAGGCCCAGTGAAATATTGATGCTTCGTCCGTCCAGCTTACTGCTACTGCTGGAAAGGTGGGGGTTTTGTGATTTGAAGGCTCATTGGGCATTACCGCGGCGCTACGACCGGGGTGAGTCTACCGTGTATTTGTGCACTCTAATTTGGTGCATGGCACGTGGACCCCGTTGCCGGATGCCCCGCATATCAGCGAAAGGAAGTAGGAAGGCAGGAGTAACTAGTTACACATAAATATATTTTTGATACAGAGATACTCCCTCTGTAAAGAAATATAAAAATCTTTTATATCACAACTTTATACATAAGAAAAATCAAGAGGAATATATAATATGGGGTTCAAATGAGAATAAAATACTCAGATAGGCTGATGGGTCTGGACTTTGGGCCACAGGCCGGTGGGCTTGCATGTTTGGGGGCCCATGTGTTCTAACTCAGCGCATTTCATCCGGTAAATATTGCAAGCGATCGGTACATCGCTGGTTTTAGATGTTGTCGCAAGGCGAATACAGAAAATTAAATAAAGCACGACAGATGTTAGAATGAAATCGAGCGACAGTTTGTAACCAGCAATTAAAGTTGCAATTCTTTCATGATATCCTACGTGATAAATAATAATGTAGTACTACTTATACACACATGACACTTGTTTCGCCATGCCATATTACATGAAAAGCTCTCGGAGGATAGATCAGTTCGGCAGTTGTGTGCTGCTACTGAAGAATTTCAATGTTGATTAGGACCAGCTCTCCTTGCCAAGAAAGTTCGATTCTGACATCATCTCCAACCGTAAGATTTGATCAAGTTTTGAACCTTGACCATCCTTTAGCATCAATCATCATGCGACCATCCTTTCTACTTACGGTATATTGAGCAGGTTCATTCACACCAAGGCTACGCATGGTAAGAGAAACTTGGCCACGGTCGCTCAGATTATTGAATGACTCCCTTGTTGCTCTAGGAATTCTCTGTTTGCAAACAAGAAGACATGCACAAACAGTTAGATCAACACAGTGAATCATGTGAAACAACATGGAAGGAAAAAAGAACGAAGCACTTGGGCTGCCAATGCTTACCAAGAAGGTGGAGATGTCGGTTTTTGTAAGGACTTTGGTATATGCAGTGCGAATTGCAGCCCAGTCTGTTGCTGGTGCAAGTGGTGGTTCCGTTGCCGCTGCACATGCCGGAATAGATGCAAGTGCAAGTTCAAGTGTTGCTCCAGGTGCCGAAGCCGTTGCTGGTGCCCGTGGCGGTGCGACTGGTAGTGCCATTACTGCTACCGGAGATGGTGGTCCTTGTGGAGCTGGTGCCGGTGTCGGAGCAGGTGCCCGTGTCGGTGTCCGATCCTCCGGTAGATCAGCCTGATCCGCTGACGCGGTCCGTGCCCAATCCTCTGGTGGATCACACTGAGCTGCTGCCGCTGTTAGTGCTAGAGCCAGTGCTCGATCCGATGCTGAAGGTGGTACCGATATGCGAGACAGCAGCGATCGTCTCTGGTCTGCTATAATTTCATACTCCAGCTTTTTAACTTCGCTAGGATCCGTGACCTGGATCCAGTCTTTTTCTTCACTTCTTTTAAACACGATCCGGACTAATTATGGCGTGTTTGTTATAACAAACTGCAGTTCATCATAGGGGTTCAGATTGTACTCAGACAACAGACTGATCCAATTGTGTCCAGTAATATAAGTGATGGACAGTGCCTTCGTTACTGACACGTCATAAGAAGTGAAACCTGCTAAAATAACAATCATAGAGGAAACCAAACGGTTTATTCTATAATGAATGTGACATGGCAAAACCTGCATAGTAAAATTGCAGCAAAAGTAAGAAAACATGACAGTAAATCAATAAGATTTACTTGATGTGACACGAGTGAATCCTTACGAGGATATCACTATGTTCAGGTTCTAAATTGAAGGTTGATCGTCCAGTTACGGGTGGCATGCAGGGCCCCCACTTACTCCCACAAGCAGGACAGTGCAAAGGTCGTGACAACTCGTATGAAGCGAACATCCATGGGGCTGGAAATTCTGGTGGGTGCGATAAACCCAGCAATGCATACAGATATTGGAGTGTAACCATAATTGATAAACCGTCCTCACAAAAAAGATGATCTGGATACTTCAAAATATGCAAACTGAATTCAGTGGACAAACATTAACATAGATTGTTCTCAGGACTCACCACACAACAAAAGTGGCAGTACTAAACCATACAGGGTTCACACACACACAAATCACCTACGGAACAATATTACTTACTACAGACAATCAAAGTTGCACTAATTAAACTCTGCAGACTATTTCTTGCCACCGACCTACGGGATGTACCCCGCATAACTAACTAGGCCATGGACTTCATGAGAGATGTCTACCGGCACCTTCGCCATCTCGTCATCCTTGGGGAACCTAACAGAGTGGTCTTTCCACTCATAAGCATGACGATGAAGACAGTCCGCATCGGATTTGTCGGGAAGCTTTACAAGAACCACACCCTTCGTAATCGAAGCACAACTAGGAAATTGTTGTGGTGAAGTACACCCTCGAGAACACGCCTGACAACAATGCTACATGAGAACACTTGTTCACGACACGTGGCAACAAGGACACAACAGCTGGATAGTTTAGTAGTAAAACACATCCTCAGGTCTTCCAGTTCACACGGCATGATTTTGAGAACTTCATATCCACCGCAGACCTGGTTCTAACTCAAACAGAAACCAAATATTTTATTACTACCTCCGTCCAGAAATATAAGATGATTTTTGATATTTTACTCCATATAAGACTACATATACGCACAAAAATGAGTGAACAAAGACACTAGAACATGTCTACAGGAGATACACAAAAAAAGTTAGAACATCTTATATTTGTGAACAGAGGGATTACTTGCAATATCCATAACACAAGTTACTGAGGCTCCTATACTCTCTTCCAAGGCATGAGAGCTAAAATCTTGCATTTCCTACAACTAGCATTGTGTTTCATAAACTAGTTGAAAGTAATCTATAAGAAATCAGTGTTATGTGCAAAAATCATATGTATGTCAACCTCTCGCATGTTTTGGTCAAAGGAGCCATTTAGAACCGTCATTTGGCACACAAAAATCACATGCAAGATCGCCCAGAAAGTTTTACTACCAGTACTAGTTCTGCGTGTATATTACACAAACCTCGTATATTAGCAAGCACTCTGCAAGTTAGATGAAAAAACACGATCAAGATTGCCAAAAAGATCGTCAAGAAGATATATTACCTGGACTGGCTTAACGAGGGATCCCAGAGAGGGGGGCTTGGACATGGCGATGGCCTTGAGCTTGTCTGTGGTAGTCTTGGCGGGGTGCTTGCGCTTCTTCATACCCTGAGCCTTGACGGTTTTGGCCAGAGCCATAGACATCACTTCGGCTAGTGCTCCAGGGTCCATCAAGAAACTGTCAAATAGAAATAAAATTAAAGAAACCATAATCACCAACCCAAAATAAGAATAGAGAGGGAGTTATGATCGGTCGTGGGGTTGCAAGACCAGTCCTTGGCCAGAAGGAACACAATTGTTGCGCTCACCTTTCCTTCTTTGGGAGAGAAGAACAATGGCAGAAGCGTGTTGGGGTTTTCTTGAAGAACTAAGGAACAAGATGAGGGAGAAGCGAGTTGGGGTTTTCTTCAAGAGAGGAAGATGAGGGAGAAGAGTGAAATGATGGTTGCTTCGTCTGTCCAACTTACTGCTGGAAAGGTGGGGGTTTTGTGATTTGATGGCTCATTGGGCATTACTGCGGCGCTTCGACCGGGGTAGTCTACCGTGCAGTTGTGCACTCTAGTACGGAGTAATTTAGTGCATGGGAAGTGGACCCCGATGCTGGCTGTCCCACATGTTGGTGAAAGTGAGTAGCAAGGTTCCCAACGATCGTCGAGGAGGATCTGCGCGGTAGTGTGTGTCCAGTGTTTCTGAAGAAAAATGATTACATCAAGCGTTTCCACTCTTACGACGGAGAAGTGCGAAACACGGCAGCCACTTGAACTTACACAGTACTCCTACTACTAGGCATGTGCAGTGGTTCATACGTTAGTACTATAATCTTGTTGCTAGTGTAGTAAGATATGACGATAAAAAATGATGTTGTGCGCATGTCAACTATGAACAGTAATGTAGCATGCCCCTTTTTTGGCTGTCCGGTCGAGAATGAACGGTGAGATCAATGTTAACAGAACTAGGTCTACAGTGCACAGAGAGTACGGTGCTACAGTACTCCATGGAACATGAACCATATGAAGCACGAATCTGTGTTTAGTAGGGTGTATGAAGGGTGCATGGGAGCAAAAGTTCCCTTCTCGACCCACTTTTGGGTGTTTGGCAGAGTCCACACTAGGTTAACACAAATACACTAGGAGCATGCAGAGCATGCATGAAGAGGGGTGCTGAGATGAGCATGCACGAAGAGGGCACAACTATGTTGAGATGAGAATGCAACCAAACACACCCGCACGCTTTGTGCTACACTGACTGATCTGCACCGTCTGAGTTTGATCCAACGGTCATGTTGCACCGAACCATGCCCATGCAGAGGACGCCTAAACACCACTGAAGTCCCTCTGCTTCTCGAGGCGCACGACGGTGGTGATGCAGGGTGCCACTGCCTGCAGAGCCCGCTCCCGGTCGATGGGAGCCAGCTCGTCAAAGACGATGTCCAATGGCACGAATGGATTCCAGTGACGAAGCCCTGAGAGGATTCGCCCGGCAACGGCAACGGCCGCCCGCAACCCCTCCTTGTCCAGCTCCGCCCTCACCACCGCGCGGAGACGACTCAGCTCCTCGGAGATATAGGTGAAGAAGGAGACCAAGCCAGGAAGCCGCAGCTCGTTCAAGTCGATGGGGTGGTCGAAGGTGACTAAGCAAAATGTGTGACCAAATCCTTTCTTAAGAAATATTAACATCTACAACAGTAAAGATGTATCGCTTGAAAATTTATTTCATGGTGCAGGTTATGATATTGTTTCAAATCCTGGATTTTAAATTTCAGAAAATCCAAAACTGACATGAAATTCATGAAACTGAGCATGGTCTCGTGATATGGCACAAATAGGCTGACGTAATTTTTTTGTTCAATTTGAGACAAGCTGCTTATGAAAAGTTGCACAAATGAAGAGCCAAGGTATTTTGGAACAAAGACCTGTCACGTTAACGCGAACGGTTTCACTCTTCAAACCATGGGTGTTAGACCTACATGCCGCCACGAGTCCCGCTTCTCATCGGCAGGTGCCGTCCGAGCAAGCGTGTGAGTCGACGGGAGGCGTGCGAGCAGACCGCTGTGCCGGCTGACCGGGAGGCATGTGACCAGGCCGTTGTGCAGGCTGTCCGGGAGGCGTGCGAGCATGCCGTTGCGCAAGCTCACCGGGAAGCGAGCCCTTTGACCAGGCTTCGCCACCCACCTTCCTCCCAACTGCCCCCACTTTTAATGGCGCCGGTGCCATAGTTTAAATCATCCCCGCACTCTCTGGTCTCGCTACAATCTTCTCTCTTCCTCTCCGATTCTCCTGTCGTCTACCTCCAACCAGCCTGACCTCACCGTATGCCATGCCGCATCACGATGGGCTGCCCTTAGTGTTCCAGTTTCCTGAGGAAGATACCCAGCCGGAGTCTCAAGAACATAAGGCGCTTTGGGACGAGGTTGAACTGGCCTTGCGGGAAGACGCCGCGCCTGTCCCCGCTCCCGTTCCAGCTCCCGTCTCCCCGACTGCGCCGGCGCCCATCCCCGTGGCATTGATGGGCTGGGTGCCGCACATTGTCACCGAGCTTGAATCCACGGGGTTTCATGAGGTCCCCGCTGACTTTCACGCACCCGTGCACCTGCCAGCACATGCGCCTACGCGTGCACTAATGCACGTGCCCATGCCGGTACCCATGCACACGAATGTCACCGCCGCGCCGTTGCCAGCGCCTGTCCCCGCGCCAGTGTCAGCGCCCCCTCAGCGGCATGGATCGCCGCTGTAGGCCGCTTCCTTGCACCAACGCCAGTCGCCTCCTCCCGCCAGTTGACGGACTCCTGGAGATCGAAGTCCAGAACATTCTGGCCTTCCTTGAAGCTAGGACCAATGTCCAGGAGTACACCAACAACGGCGCACGGCGCTGCCGTAGTCGCCGGTCAGTGGCCCGACGACACACAGAGCACGGCAGAGGAGGCGCTTCCCACTGCAAGACGCCTCCGCCGCCGCTGCGTAATCTAAATTTGCCATGAAAAACGTTCGGATTGCCATGCTTAAAATCCGAATGTTTGGAATTTATCATTTCCATTTATTTTAGTTCGATCGTGGTATGAATGTAAAGTTGCAGTTAGACTGAATGAAATCTATGGTTTGATCGATTGAATGTTCTGCTAGAGCCGTATCAAATTAAATATAAAATGTCATCATGCGACATGTATTCCTTCTCATCGCAAACATTTCATATTAAATACCACTCTAATTCTGAAAAAAAATTAGGGAAGTCAATTTCAAATACTTGTAGGGCGCGACCAGTCCCCTTGTTCGAGCACTAGGCGATACATATATTTATCCACACATTTAATTATTAGTAGATAAATAGTAGTACTACTAGCCTAACTTGTCCGTAACGGTCACTTTTGTTCCTAAACTTGTTACATGTATAATACTACTAGTATGTGAAACTGTTGCCGTAACTTGTGAATGCGTCCAGATATGGTCAACAGCAACACCGCCCGCGCGTTCTTCGTGTTTTCCCGTGCGTCTAAACATACGTAGAAGGGGAGGAGAGAGAGAGAGCAGACATGGAACCCACCAGTAAGTGAAGGCGAATAGTACGTGCTCACGAGCCGGTCCCACTAATATACTAAAATTAATATAAAAACATGTTATCCATTAAATAGGTTGTGGTAATATAAAAATGTTATATCAACAAAGGGAAGTACAACAAATGTTGCTACTATGTTACCTATTGACGTGCGGCTTGAAGGCCCTGGTCGCATGTTCGATCCTCGTCCTTTTCCATTTTTAATTTATATATGGGTACAAATTTGTTCTATGACAGGTGGGCCCCCCGGTGTGTAGTTTGTACCACTTTAATTTCTGGGTCGAAATTTGTTCCATTATAGGTGGACTCCCGGTGTGTAGTTTGTAGCTTATTTGTAATAATTAAAGAGAACAACATAGTTTTTTGCAAAAATACCATAGTGCGACGTGGAATGTGAGAAAGGGCATGTGAGAGAGCGGTGACCGAGCCAGAGGGAAATCAATTGGGGGAGGGGCGGGGGTTGCAACGGTGTTTGGAGTAGTTGTGGGCCGAATGGTATGAAAATATAATCTAAACCCACCGGAATAAATGCCTTCACAAATTAATCCAAGGTTGGAGTGCCCCTCGCAATGTAAATAGCTCCGGCTCTACGAGGGATGGAGAGGGAGCTTCAATGTGTGGAAGGCATCAGAAAGCAAGGTCAATCGAGACATAGATAGATAGAGAGAGAAAGTGAGTGTGGCCCGGCATTCATTGAAAAGAAATATATTCTTTGGAGAGATATTGTCTGATTGAGCTTTTGGGAAGGGTGAAGGCTGTAAGAGAGAGCTTGACAGATGATCTAGTCACAGACAGGTTGATATATCGTTTGTGCGTGGGAGGAAGCAAGGTCAATCGATACATAGATAAAGAGAGAGAGATTGAGCGAGTGTGGGTCGTCATGCAATCGAAAGAGTGAGACGGGTTGGAGAGAGTGACCTAGATAGACAATGTGCGTGAGAGAGTATACAATATGAATATATCGAATTGGGCCCAAACATGGAGATATATCATTTGTGTGTGAGAAAGAGCGAGGTCAATAGAGACATACATTAAGAGAGAGAGAGATTGAGCGAGCATGGGCCGCCATGAGGTCGAAAGAGTGGCGCGGCTTGGAGAGACTGACCTAGATAGACAATTTGCATGAGAGAGTATAGAGTGTGTTGATTGAGGCCCGAACAAGGAGATATATAATTTGTGTGTGAGAGAAAGCAAGGTTAATCGAGACTTAGATAAAGAGAGAGAGATTGAGCGAGTGTGGGCTGCCGTGCGAAAGGAAGGGTGAGATGGTCTTGAGAGAGTGACCTAGATAGACAATGTGCGTGCGTGTGCATGAGAGGGGGGGTTGGCAATGTATGTAGCTAGCGAGAGAGGGTGGGAGGGGGAGAGAGAGCGAGAGAGCTCAGCATGGAGTGCAATGGCGGGTGTGTGAGAGAGATACATTTGTTAATAGATTGGAAAAAGGGGGTTGTGTAGTTGAGAGAGTTAAAGATCAAAACATGGAGAGAAAGAATGAACATGTGTCGGAAACCAATAGCTTTGTAAGGTGGTTAGGAGAGGAAGATTGATTGATACATGAAGTATGTAGCGTGTGTGCCGGGGGGGCCTAAAAACATCATTTGAATGTAGATAGTACTAGACTTAATATTGACATTTCAATTTAGTGTACATTGTAAGATTTGAATTGAGGACCATGCATATGGCTTCCGTAATTATTTTGAATTCGTGTCATACTAGGTTTGGAAAAATTAATATTGACTCGATTGTTGTGGTATTTTGTATGTGTGTGGTCATATGCTTGAATACATCCAAAGTTTTCTCACTACCATGGTGTTCATCTTATACATATGAATTTGTATTAAAAAAGTAGCATGGATACCGTGAAATGTGAAATCCACGTTAGAATTGGAGATCGCTATGTGACAAACACACTCTAATTCAAAGAACTCCTCATTAATTAATTTATAGTATCTCATTTCGAAGGACTAATTATTTGCAAGGAAAACACGGGCATGGTAATACATAGAAATTCGTTTGCCAATGAAAGAAGATTCGTTTGCATTCTCAAATGTAGGCGCACCAGGCAGGCCAGGGTCGTGTCGTGGTGGTCACGTGTGTCGTACAGACGCTAGCACCCAACCCTCCCTCCCTCCCCCCGCCCCCAAAAAGAACGGCCACAAAAAAGGTTCGCACTTCCATGTTTCGGATTGAAATATCTGGTGGCCCCAATTCCATCCCTTCAAAATCTCCCTTCTCCCTCGCCCCCTTCTGCGCCCAGAGCACTCAAATCCCTAATTCACCGCCAACCCAAGCAAAATTCGAATCGCCCCTTGTCTCGTCTCTTTCCCCACCTTTGTGCCGGACGACAACAACGAAGATGACGATAGCTCTTCACCACCGCACCGGAGCTACCTCATCTACGCCCTCGTCCACTGCACTGGGTGGTCCACTGACAACATTGGCCACCGCAGTCGACGTGCCTCACAGACACCGACTTCCACCGCATCAGGTGCACATCACCGACGCCGTCTCCCACCTCACCGGGGCTACTTCACCGAGCACATAGTCGCACCTCCACCCCCTGAGGCCGTTGGTGCTTCACCAGCGGCCTCGTACACCGCATCGTAGCACTCTGCTGCCGCTCAAGATCTGCATATGTACGCGGCCAGCCAACACCAGCGCATCACCCTCAACGGCTCTGAAGTTACCCGCACTCTAGGCGAGCATGCCCAAACACCGGCCCAAACTAGGTATCCACATATCACTCCCATGTGCACTGTTCCGACGATGTTTGGATAACCTTTTACTGCTCTCTTAGCTTACACGCCTATGCAACTCCAACTTTAACTCTTATTTCTTCTAGAGATATCATCTGAAACAAGCAAAACCATTTTTTAGCGAAGCATGACGGCGCTACCGGATCTGGTACACATCCTGCACGCCGGTCTAACCTTGTAAGTACCTGTCCTCTGGTACAACAACAATGTCGATTCCTCTCATTTGATCAACCATTCGCCGTGCCAAAAATGCAGAGGGGGATGCAAGGAGCACAAGCACTACAAAAAAGACATATCCGTGACATTTTGGCCTGAACGAAAAAGTTTTTCTGTCATGCTTATGACACTTCTATGACGATAATTGTGACAAAACCATGTATCATCATAGATGTGGTGGGCTCCTACTTCTATGACAAAAAATCATGACAAAAAATGGGCTTTTTGTCTTGGGCGCGCCGGGGACGCACCTGCATGACATTCTTTGGGCCATCCATGATGAAAAAAATAGTTGTAGAAGCGAGGGCAAGGAAAATTTTAGGGAGTTCCCGGTTATGGTGGGTGGTCGGGGCCGAGCGACGCACAGAGGTTTGCGCATTTCTCTCGTACACGTACACGCGTGTGCGAGGCGTTGGGCTCTAACTGAACCCGAGCGAGGCGTTCGCTTACTGAACCCGAGTGATTGTACTAGCTACGTTACTGAACCCGAGCGATCGATCCCTTGGCTGTTAACTGAACCCGAGCGATTCCTTCGCTACTGCTGCTAACTGAAGCCGATCGAACCAGCTGCCTCTTGATGAAAAGTGACTATTGTTGGGGGTTGGATGAACAGTTCCCGGTGGGGGTTGGATGAATAGGACCCCGTGGTAGTAGAGGCCGTTGTCGCTGTATGAACAGGACCCCGATCGAGGAGGCCGCCACACCCGAGCCGGTTGGGGGTGGATGAACAGGACCCCGTGGAGGGCTGGTTGAATAGTAGCCAATGGAGGCTGGATGAATAGTATCCCATGGATGAACAGTAGCTGGTGGAGGCTGGAGGAAGTCGACGGTGGATGAACAGTAGCCCGTGGAGGCTGGAGCGAGGCAGTAGATAGTGGATGAACAGTAGCCCGTGGAGTCCCGTTTTGCGGTACACCACACCCCTCCCAATGAATAGGACCCCGTTTCGATCGTAGGCGCTCCAACACAAGTCCGTTTCCTCTGTTTTGCAGTACGCCACACCCCTACCGATCAACAGGATCCTGTTTCGACTGTAGCAGGTCGAACAGAAGGCCGTTTCCTCCGTACTACGGTATGTCATACATCGTTTTGGCTGTTTCGTCCAAGCCGGTTGGCTCCCGATGAACATGACATATTCCGACCTAGTCGGTTGCCTCCCGATGAACACGATGTTGTTTCCTCTGTTCCGACCCAGCGGGTTGGCTGCCGATGAACAGGACATCGTCACTGCCGGCCGTATGCGTGAGTACGCGTTCGAGACCCCGCCCCTATGTACGTATGTACCCGTATTTACTTTCTTGCAGCATGGCTGTACGTACGTGTACACGATATAGATGGGACTGCGTGGCATGCTACGTCGGCGGTTCTACTACGACACCTGCCGCTCCTTGCTCTGCCACGATTCATCGCTGCAGAGAGACCGATCAACCAGTATGTACGTACACATTTGCGACCAGAATGACAACGCTATGTACGCTTTGACAGGGTGGGTCCCAGCTGTCAGGGAGGATAAGGAGGCACTTCCTTGCGTGTGAAGATATTGATTGTGGGTCCGAGCTGCCAGGGGGAGGATTCATTTTTTACGCGTAATAAGGAGGCACTTCCTTGTGTGCGAAGATGTAGCTGGTGGGTCCAGCTGTCAGCCTCACCGCGTACAGTACTCTTCCGATGGGTGTCATTCGTTAACCACGTTGACCACGCCATGCGGACAACACCCAGGCGGTGGACGACAGTGAGGCAGGCAACGACCCGGAGCCTGGGAACACGCGGAGGGTAGTACGAGGGTTGACTAGTTCGGCTGTGGTGTGAGGCTGCCGTCGCCGCAAAATAATAGGGGGTGTGGGTGAGTAGAGGGATGGCCTACCAGCGGTGGGAGTAGGAGGGGGCGGTGAGGCCTGCGCGGCAACACAGTCGGCCATGGGAGGCAGGAGCACGCGGTGGTTTGGACGGCTGGAGCAAGGAAATTAGAGGTTGAAGAAGCAGGACGACCGTTGGATGTTAATAATCCAACGGTCACTGGTGATAGAAAAGTTTGTTGACTAAGTTGACAAAGCCCTGCGTACGCCTCAACTTAGTAGGGCCACAAGTCAGCCTCCAAATCTGGTGGGCCCTAGTTGTCATGGGGAGCAATCATTATTTTTCGCTTAATAAGGAGGCACTTCTTTCCGTCTGAAGATATAGCTGGTGGGTCCCAGCTGTCATGGGAGGATTCATTTTTTGGGCGTAATAAGGAGGTACTTGCTTGCATGCGGCCATGGACCATGTGGGTCCCTACTGTCAGCCTCTCCACGTACATCCCTCTTCTGATGTTGTCGTTTGTTGACAACATTGACCACACCGTGCCGAGAACACCAACGCGGTGGATGACGACGAGACCCAGGAAGGGAATGACCCGGAGGCGGCGAAGCCACAGCAGTGGAGGGATGTGGGTGTGTAGAGGGATGGCCTGGCTAGCGGTGGGAGTAGTAGGGGTGGTGAGGCCTGCGCGACAGCATAGCCGGCCACAGGAGGCGGGAGCAGGCGGTCCCGCCGGCGCTAGATTTGGCAGCTGGAGCAAGAAGATCAGAGATTGAAGAAGCACGACGGCCGTTGGATTGACATCCAACGGTCACTTCTGCTAGAATCGTTTGTTGACTAATATATTATCAGTGAAAAAATCCTACATACACGTCAACTTAATAGGCCCACAAGTCAGCCCATTTCCTTATTTTTTAATAATTTACAGCTCATTTGCAACTTCTTATGCAATTTATTGCAGTCCATTTTCTTTTTGTTGGCCAGGGCCACGGTTAAAAATTTAAATGAAATTTTGCATATTTCGGTGGGTCCAAACTATTTTTAATACCGAAATGTCGAGCCAGATTTAAAGTACTTTGAAGATATATTTAAATTATGTTAAAGCCCAATGAAATTGGAATCTGAAAATGTGAAAAAATTCAGAAATTTGAAAGTAATTGCCAATTTGTCGTGTGTGTTTTATATTTACAGCCCATTTCATATTACTTTTAAGATTTGTAGCCGTCTTGAAAGAGTTGCAGCCCAGCAGGGTGGAGAAAAATAAGTAGGCCTGGGTTGGGTATGCCTGGATTGGGTATTAATCAGAAAAAATAACCCGGGCTAGCCATTTTCACAAAGAAAAACTAGCTGGGCTGGTTATGTGGTGAACGTAAAATAGAAGCCTGGGCTAGACGGGCCACAGCCCAGTTGAAACCCTGCTCCGTCTCAACAATAATAATAAAAAATACTGCTCGAGCAGCTATGTCCCAGGTGTCAGCCGCTCTTGTGCTGTTCTCTTGTCTATTGACTATACAATGACAATGTCATGGGTCCCAGATGTCAGCAAACCACTAGGAGGAAGCATTTCCTTTTTCTATACGCTGACAATGGAGTATATAACAAAAAATGAGGAACTTGCTTGCGTACGGCCATGGACATGGCGGGTCCCTACTGTCATCCTCTCCATGTACAGTCCTCTCCCGATTCCTCTTGTTTGTTGACCATGTTGACAACGCGAGAGGGCGGCACCGCGGCGAGCGCACCAAAGCGCACGGAGGACGACGGCAAGGCATCGGACGGGAACAAACAGGAGCCGAGGAAGATGCGGCGGTGAAGTCGCGGGCGAAGGGGAGTACCAGGGTTGACTGGTTCGAGTGCGGGGTGGGGCTGACGTCGGCGTTAACGATTTAGGAGACGGTGGGGCGGCGATGTGTGCGCTGAGGCGCAGCCAGCCGTGGGAGGCGGGAGCAGGCGGCCCCGCCGGCGCTGGTTTGGTTTTGGCGGCTGGAGGAAGACGAGACTGAAGAAACACGACAGATTGTAAAAGCAGCAGGAGTACTTAACAACCTTAACTGAAACCAGCAGGGGCACTTAACAACCATAGCTGAAAGCAGTATGAGTACTTATACAGGTTCAACCTTACAAAGCACACCTCAAACAGTGCTACTCTGCCTACAGTTAACCAAGGGTGAGGCCACCAAGCCCCAAGACAAGGCCCAGGTGCCACCCCACGCATCCACAACCTTCTGAAAGCGGCTTCATCTCGCAATGTGGTTAATAAACAGGATATTCGCTTTAGAGCCATGGAAAAGCATGAGCATAACCTTCTGTCCTATTCTCCAAGATGGACGGGCCTTCATTATTTGAGACCACCCATGAATAAGTATCTTTTCACCTCTAAGGGAAATGGAGTAGGTCGACATAAACATCATGTTGTGCCCAAGCGAAAGTCTGACCCGACCATGGTCAGGCATCTTTATAGGAACAATAAAACTGGGCAGTTTCTGTTTCAAGAAGACCACAGCTATAACACTGTGTATAAACAAGAGTTTATGAACAACATATATAACTGAAAACAGCTCGTACCATAAGTTTCTTGACATAGTTGGACCTGTTCAACATGTGCACTAGTGGCACACATATCCCACGTGGCCTTCCACCATTGAAACGCCCCACAAGGACCTCAAGACGATCAATAAAGTGTAGGAACTGGTGGAGTTCTTATCAAATAACAAATGATTAGTGTCCTGAACTTTGAAATAACCTACACGTGCCACCAATTATAATAAATATTAGTTAGAAGTAGCATCTTTGTGAGAGAAGGGGATCACAAATTGTTTCTACTTCTAAAGTCAAATTGTGATTAGTTAGACAGAATAGGTGGATTAAGAAGTAATCGAGGCAACATGCAAGAACCAGATACAAAACTAACATGGATGAACTACTGGAACAATGTCGGGGTGGAAGGTCACAGTGAAGATGAGACCAGGTTCTGCTATTTCCATCAATATTCGTGTGCCAACTTTCAGTCCGTAACACTTGAGAAAGTTTATCCAAGTTCGGCCATAAAAAAAGCAGCGATCTTTTTGGTTCATGAACCCAACTGGGAAGTTACATCCATGGCGTGTCTTCATTGTGACCATTAAACTGGTGTATTTAGTTATGGTAAGGCCGACCATCTTGAGTACATGTGTTATGGCAGAGCAAGGGATGCACTGCAGGAAAAATAATATGAGAACACAATTTATTCGCTATCCAAATCTAGAAATAATTTCCTCTTTCACGTTAGTGTTGACCATGGTACTAGTACCTTTTATCCAAATATAGCAATCCAAATTTCCAAATTAGTCGGCAGCATGTTCAAAAACCCCAACACTCCCGGATAGAGAAGAGGACTCTAGAAACATACTATGCGCGGTTTAAAATCCTATGTTAGGATGAGAAGGAACAAGTGTGGCGTCTCGCCAAGGGCGCAGAAACCTGTAGGGTCCTTGCACTTTGGGCACTGCAAATGAAACACACTAGATTGAGTAGGAAGAAACATGCATCAACAACGGCAGCTGCCATCCTAGGATTACCGGCAAGCAAGGGGCTAGGATTTATTGGGGATGGATGAAGAATTTGTACCCAGTTCTCCATGAGAAAACCCTAAGCAATCACCTAGAGGAGGTTTTCTCTGAACAAGCAGACGAGGGAGAAGGGGATTCAGGCCCAGTGAAATATTGCTGCTTCGTCCATCCAGCTTACTGCTACTGCTGGAATGGTGGGAGTTTTGTGATTTGATGGATCATTGGGCATTACTGCGGCGCTACGACCGGGGTGAGTCTCCCGTGCAGTTGTGCACTCTAATTTGGTGCATGGCACATCAACCCCGTTGCCGGATGCCCCGCATATCAGCGAAAGGAAGTAGAAAGGCGGGAGTAACTAGTTACACATAAATATATTTTTTATAGAGATACTCCCTCTCTAAAGAAATATAAAAATCTTTTATATCACAACTTTATACATAAGAAAAATCAAGGGGAATATATATAACATAACATGGGGTTCAGATGAGAATAAAATACTCAGATAGGCTGATGGGTCTGGACTTTGGGCCACAGGCCGGTGGGCCTGCATGTTTGGGGGCCCATGTGTTCTAACTCAACGCATTTCATCTGGTAAATATTTGGGCGTTGGTTTTAGATATTGTCGCAAGGCGAATACAGAAAATTAGATAAAGCACGACAACTGTTAGAATGAAATCGAATGACAGTTCCTAACCAGCAATCAGAGTTGCAATTCTTTCATGATATCCTACGTGATAAATAATATTGATGTACTACTTATACACACAGGATACTTGTATCACCATGCCATATTATTACATCAAAAGCTCTCGGGGGATAGATCACTTCGGCAGTTGCGTGCTGCTACTGAAGAATTTCAAAGTTGATTAGGACCAGCTCTCCTTGCCGAGAAAGTTCGATTTTGACATCATCCCCAATCGCAAGATTTGATAGAGTTTTGAACCTTGACCATCCTTTAGCATCAATCATCATGCGACCATCCTTTGTACTTACGATATATTGAGCAGGTTCATTCACACCAAGGTTGCGCATGGTAAGAGAAACTTAGCCACGATCGCCCGAATTATTGAACGAATCCCTCGTTGCTCTAGGAATTCTCTGTTTGCAAACAAGAAGACATACACAAACAGTTAGATCAACCCAGTGAATCATGTGAAACAACATGGAAAGAAAAAAGAACGAAGCACTTGGGCTGCCAATGCTTACCAAGAACGTGGATATGTCGGTTTTTGTAAGGACTTTGGTATATGCAGTGCGAATTGCAGCCCAGTCTATTGCCGGTGCAATTGCTGGTTCTGTTGCTGCTGCACGGGCTGGAGCAAATGAAAGTGCAACTTCAAGTGTTGGTGCAGGTGCCGAAGCCGTTGCTGGTGCCCGTTGCGGTCCTACTGGTAGTGCCGCTGCTGCTGCCGGAGATGGTTCTCCTTGTGGCACTGGTGCCGGTGTCGGAGCAGGTGCCCGTGTCGGTACCCGATCCTCCAGTAGATCAGCCTGATCCGCTGACACGGTCGGTGCCCAATCCTCTGGTGGATCAGACTGAGCGGCTGCCGCTGTCAGTGCTAGAGCCAGTGCTATTGGAGTAGGTGTCGGTGCTTGATCTGATGCTGAAGGTGGTACCGATGTGTGAGACAGCAGCGATCGTCTCTGGTCTGCTATGATTTCATACTTCAGCTTTCTAACTTCGCTAGGCTCCGTGACCTGGATCTAGTCTTTTTCTTCACTTCTTTTAAACGCGAGAAGGACTAATTGTGGCATGTTTGTTAAAACAAACTGAAGTTCATCATAGGGCTTCAGATTGTACTCAGACAACAGACTGATCCAATTGTGTCCAGTAATATAAGTAATGGATAGTGCATCCTTTACTGACACGTCATAAGAAGTGAAATCTGCTAAAATAACCATCGTAGAGCAAACCAAACAGTTTATTCTGTGATGAATGTGACATGGGAAAACCTGCAATGTAAAATTGCAGCAAAAGTAAGAAAACATGACTGTAAATCAATAAGATTTACTTGATGTGACATGAGTGAATCCTTACCAGGATATCACTATGTTCAAGTTCTAAATAGAAGGTTGATCATCGAATTACGGGTGGCATGCAGGGCCCCTACTTACTCCCACAAGCAGGACAGTCCAAAGGTTGTGACAAGTCATTTGGAGGGAACATCCATTGGACTGGAAATCCTGGTGGGTGCGATAAACCCTGCAATGCATACAGATATTGGAGTGTAACCATAATTGATAAACCGTCCTCACAAAAAAGATGATCTAGATACTTCAAAATATACAGACTGATTTGAGAAGAGAAACATTAACATAGACTGTTCTATGGACTCACCACACAATAAAAGCGGCAGTACGAAACAATATAGGGTTCACACACACAAATCATGTACTGAACAATATTACTTACTACAGACAAGCAAAGTTGCACTAATTAAACTCTGCAGACTATTTCTTGCCACCGACCTACGGGATGTACCCCACATAACTGACTAGGCTATGGACTTCGTGAGAGATGTCTACCGGCACCTTTGCCATCTCGTCAACCTTAGAGAACCTAACATAGTGGTCTTTCCACTCATAAACATGATGATGAAGACATTCCGCATCAGATTTGTCGAGAAGCTTTACAAGAACCACACTCTTCGTAATCGAAGGCACAACTAGGAAATTGTTATGGTGAAGTACACCCTCGAGAACACGTCTGACAACAATGGTACAGGAAAACACTTGTTCACGACACGTGGCGACAAGGACACACCAACTGGATAGTTTAGTAGTAGAACACATCCTCCAGTCTTCCAGTTCACACAGCATGACTTTGAGAACTTCATATCCATCGGGGACCTAGTTCTAATTCAAACAGAAACCAAATATTTTATTACTACCTCCATTCAGAAATATAAGATGATTTTCGATATTTTATTCCATATAAGACTATATATACGCACATAAATGAGTGAATAAAGGCACTAGAACATGTCTACATGAGATACACAAAAAAGTTAGAACATCTTATATTTGTGAACAGAGGGATTACTTGCAATATCCATAACACAAGTTGCTGAGGCTACTATACTCTCTTCCAAGGCATGAGAGCTAAAATCTTGCATTTCCTACAGCTAGCATTGATGTTCATAAAGTAGTTGAAAGTAATCTATAAGAAATCAGTGTTATGTGCAAAAATCATATGTATGTCAACCTCTCGCATGTTTTGGTCAAAAGAGCCATTTAAACCGTCATTTGGCACACAAAAATCACATGCAAGATCACCCAGAAAGTTGTACTACTAGTACTAGTACTGCGTGTACATTACACAAACCTTGTATATTAGCAAGCACTCTGCAAGTTAGATGAAAAAACAAGATCAAGATCGCCAAAAATATGGTCATGAAGACATATTACCTGGACTGGCTTAACGAGGGATCCGGGAGAGGAGGGCTTGGACAGGGCGATGGCCTTGAGCTTGTCTATGGTAGTCTTGGTGGGGTGCTTGCACTTCTTCGTACCCTAAGCCTCGACGGTTTTGGCCAGAGCCATAGACATCACTTCGGCGGGTGCTCCAAGGTCCATCTAGTAACTGTCAAATAGAAATAAAATAAAAGAAACCATAATCACAAACCCAAAAGAAGAACAGAGAGGGAGTTAGGATCGGTCGCGGGGTTGCAAGACCAGGCCTTGGCCAGAAGCAACACCATTGATGCGCTCACCTTTCCTTCTTTGGGAGAGAAGAACAATGGCAGAAGTGCGTTGGGGTTTTCTTGAAGAAATGAGGAACAAGATGAGGGAGAAGCGAGTTGGGGTTTTCTTCAAGAGAGGAAGATGAGGGAGAAGAGTGAAATGATGGTTGCTTCGTCCGTCCAACTTAGTGCTAGAAAGGTGGGGGTTTTGTCATTTGACGGCTCATTGGGCATTACTGCGGCGCTTCGATCGGGGTAGTCTACCGTGCAGTTGTGCACTCTAGTACGGAGTAGTTTACTGCATGGCAAGTGGACCCCGATGCTGGCTGTCCCACACGTCGGCAAAAGTGAGTAGCAAGGTTCCCGAAGACCGTCGAGGAGGATCCGTGCAAGAGAGCGTGTCCACTGTTTCTGGAAAAAAAATGATTACAGCAAGCGTTTCCACTCTTACGATGGAGGAGTGCGAAACACGGCAGCCACTTGAACTTACACAGTACTCCTACTACTAGGCATGTGCAGTGGTTCATACGTCAGTACCATAATATTGTTGCTAGTGTAGTAAGATATGACGATAAAAAATGATGTTGTGCGCATGTCAACTATGAACAGTAATGTAACATGCCCCTTTTTTGACTGTCCGGTCGAGATTGAACGGTGAGATCAATGTTAATAGAACAAGGTCTACAGTGCACGGAGAGTACGATGCTACAGTACTCCATGGAACATGAACCATATGAAGCACAAATCAGTGTTAGGTAGGGTGTATGAAGGGTGCATGGGAGCAAAAGTTCCCTTCTCGACCAACTTTTGGGTGTTTGGCAGAGTGCAAGAAGGGTGGATGAGTTCACACTAGGTTAACACAAATACACTAGGAGCATGTAGAGCATGCATGATGAGGGGTGTTGAGATGAGCATGCACGAAGAGGGAACAACTATATTGAGATGAGAATGCAACCAAACACACCCGCAGACTTTGTAGTCCAGGTTGCTAGTTCTTCATGTGTGCCCGCGCATTTTTTTAGTTATAATAACACCATGGCAAGCTCGCGCCGCTCTTCGTGTGTGCCCGTGCGTCTAAAGGTTGTACTAGATGGAGAGGAGAGAGAGATCGCAGACATGGGACCCACCAGTAAGTGAGTCAACGATTATGCACGTGTTGACGAGCTAGCCACTCCCTCTACTCTACTCAACGTAATACTGTATAAAATCAAGTTATGCGACAAAGCCAACAACCATTGCTGTTTCAGGCTATCGACATACACTTTGTAGTCCAGGTTGCCAGTTCGAATCTTGTCCTTCAGATTTGTTAGTTTTAGGTCCAAATTTGATCAATGACAAGTGGGATCCCCGTGTGTTGTTCCGATATTTCAGTGTAGGATGTTTTTTACACAAACACTTTGCACGGTTAGACAAGTTATGGCACTAGTTACACGTATTTTACAAGTTTAGGAACAAAAATGACAGTGGCATAGAATATCACATGCACCCCGCAACTTAGATGCTATGGTGATACGAGATTTTACGTCGTTGGTCTGAGATCCAATGGCTTGGGAGTAGTCTTTGTAATTATGCGGAATTTCCAAACTCTCCAAGGTTTTTTTTGCAAAAAAACATCCAGGCCTCGTTGTCGGTGTCAAAACCGGAGGATCTCGGGTAGGGGTCCCGAGCTGTGGATCTAGGATCGATGGGGAACAAGGGACGATGAACACGGTATTTACCCAGGTTCGGGCCCCCTCTAGGAGGTAAAACCCTACGTCCTACTTGATTGTATTTGATGTATGGTATGGTTACAGAGTAGTTCTACCTCGAGATTAGGTGAGCTAAACCCTAAGGCAATGAGGTGATGAATGTAGCTCTAGCCCTAAAGACTAAAACCCTCTGGTTTATATAGACGCCAGCAGGGTTAGGGTTACACGCGATCGGTTACAAAGAAAGGAAGATCCTGCCTAATCTTGGCTTGGAGGACACACCATGGCTCCAAAGATTCCTTATCCATTCATGGATCCGGACTCCTGCTTGGGCCCCATAACGGCCCATCAATCCAGCCCAAACATAACAGGCCGGAAGCCCGAGGACTCCTTAATCCAGGACTCCCTCAGTAGCCCCCGAACTTGCCTCCAACGCCAGGGCTCGTGTCCGGCATCCACACACCTCATGGTCTTCGGCTTGCGAGGCGAGTTCTTCATCGTGTCCTGTACATGCTCGGAATCAAGTGGTGTTCGGAATCTGAAGCGTCCATTTTACTTAGCTCCGAAGGCAAAAATCGTTCCAGTGCGAATAGTGTTCTCATCTGACAACTTTTTCCTCTTTAATGAAGGATCGCGACCGATCATAATACCTAGCAGCCTGACTGTTCATGATGCGCGGCTCGAGACCGCCTCCCTATTGGCACGTCCCATTAAGGCAGAGATCGCGCCCCATTTTTTAGGGGATATGATCAATGACCTCGATTCCCCACCCGCGCATAACTTCGCGAGAGTATCGGGAAGTGGAGAAGCCCACAGTGTGGAAAGAGGAACCCTTGGCTCTTCATGGCCTATAAAAGAGGTGGATTGCTACAGTTAGCATCCTACGCCTTCTTCCACCTCCCGCTGCTGCTTGCACAATCCTCCAGAGTTCTAGCGCCCTACCTTTCTGCTCTGTGGCGAATCCCATCCTGCCCTCCCCAGCCATGGCCGGATTCGGTGCCAACGGCAAATGGGATGTCTCTGTCATCACCAACAACGACATCTTGGAGCTGAATTGGGCCGGCTACTTGTCAGCCGACATCGCCCACCGGGCCCCTAAAAGGGCCAGCTCATCCCCACGCCCAAGCCGGGAGAGAGGGTTGTATTCCTCCCCCATTTCATTCGGGGGCTTGGCTTTCCCCTACACCCCTTTGTGAGGGGATTGATGTTCTTCTAGGGGCTAGATTTCCATGATCTAGCCCCCAACTCTCTCCTCCACATCTCGGCCTTCATTATCGTCTGCGAGGCCCTCCTCCGAGTCCAGCCGCACTTCGGCCTATGGCTGAAGGTGTTCAATGTCAAGCCCAAGGTGGTTGGCGGTGCCTAGGCAGACTGCAGTGGGGCCATGATCAGCAAGCTGACACGGGTCCAGTGGCCGGAGGGCAGGTTCTTTGACACCATCAAGGTGTGGCAAAAAGAGTGGTTTTACATCACGGAACCAGGGAGGCTACCTGGACGGCTATTCCCGAATTCATATCCAGACCCCCGGTGAGATTAGCCTCGTGGACTACAAAGAGTCCGGACTGGGGGTCCACTGCGGACGTGAAGCTGCTACAGAAGCGCGTTGTCAATGTGATGGAGACTGGCGCCAAGCTGACCAACGTGGTCCATATAATGCTCAAGCGCCGGATCCTCCCCTGCCAGCAAAGGGCAGCCCCGATGTGGGCATACAAGCCCGAAGACCCGGCCACCGTGCAATTCCTCTTTGGCACAACCCATGACAAGGCGTGGGGTCTGCTGTTCAAGCCTCAAGAGGAGTGGCCGGGCAAGGAGGAGGACATCGGCCTTGACACGACGACCCCCCCGACGGAGGTGAGTGGTCTTTCCCCTGACATGTCTTCGGGTAATCATACTATGCATAATTTATTCTAAACCTCTTTTTACGGATTTTTGTAGGGTTGGCTCAAAAAGGCCGAAAAGATTAGTAGTGAGGCGCCGCTGCCTGAAAAGCCCCGATCGGCTCAGCTAGAAAAGCTGCTGGCTGTGGTGCCTTACAAGGCGCCCGACAAGAAGGGCAAGAAGAAGGATGTGCCCGAGGCCAGGGAGGGCCTCCGCCGAAGAGCTCATCCGGACACCCGGTCCGGAGGGGCTATCGCCCTGTCTGCTCAGGATGCGGACGAAGACGTGGGCGAGGAGGAAAGCGCCTCCTCGCACTCCAAAAAGAGGGCGGCGTCCGAAGACGTCGAGGAGGTACAACCACCTCAGGCCTCGAAGAGGCAGTGTCAGCCTAAGGTGATCCTTCCTGACAGCTCGGACTCCGATGGGGAGTCCGAAGCGTCCGAAAAGGTTCCGGAGAAGGAGCCCAGGGTCAAGCCCCCAGCTGCCAGGTGCGTACTTTGGCGTTTTTAGTTGCTTTATTTTTAATAATCCCTTACTCCTGGAAGCTGAACGTGTGTCGTCGCAGCCCACCGTGCGGCCATCCCGCTAAGCAGATCTCGGAAGGGACATCCCCATCTACTGAACTGGCGGACAACAGGTCCGCATCGTACTCCGCACCTCCCTTGATACCCGAAGAGGCCTGGGAAGTGCTGTCTTGAAAGACCCCTCCCCCTCCGAACACAGGGGAGGAGGGCGACGCTGTCATGGCCGAGGCTGACGCCTCGGTCGCCGAGGATCAGGAGGATGATACCCTTCTGGCGAATGCGGGAGGGAGGTCCAGACCATCCGGACCCCCTCTGTCGTCCGCACCTGAGCCCCCAAGGCACTCGACGGTGCCGGTCCCTCCCTCCAAAGAGGGAGGGGTTGAGGGCCCAACGCCCGCGCTGAACACCTCCAACCAGGCGACGGCGGGCTGGCCGGACGTGCTGGAGGAGTTGGTGAACAAGTCCGTCATCGTCGACGGGCACCGCACCCTTATGGGTGCAGTTTTACAGGGTGTTCGGTCCATCCAATCCGGACTGAACGACGCTATCCAAGGCCTGCTAACAGACTTTGAGGTAAGTCAAGTAATACACTTTAACCGTAAAGTGGTTTTAGCCCTTGGTTTTACTGCTTAAATAGGCCGTATGTATAGCAGCCCCCAAGACTCTGTAAGAAGTACGAAGAAACTTGCAGAGGGTCCAATTTCTCGAGGCCAATATTTAAAGTAGTGTGAACTTTTTTGATGTCTCAGGCATCTTCCATGGCCGCGGCCGCTAATGCCGCGACACTAGAGGAGATGGATCAGAAGCTCAAGTGCTCCGATGGAGAGCTTGACCTTGTCAACAAGCGGCTTGATGAGGCGCAAGGTAAGCCCTTGTTAAGATGTATGACTGCTTATTGCCGGATATTTACTTTTCGGATTGTATGCTAATCATGCAATATGCGGATATTGCAGCTGTTGCCGCCGAGGTAGAGGGCTTGACGGCGGCTTTGGAGAAGGCCAAGGCCGAGGCGGTCACAGAGAAAGCGGCCGCCGCGAAGGCGATGGCTGAGCTTGAAAAGGCCAAGCTTGCTGGTGAAAAGCACGAGGCTCGAGTAGCCGAGGTGCAGGTGGAGCTCAAGGATGCCATCAAGAAGTTTGAGGCCCTTGAGAAGGAACAGGAGGAGCGGTCTTTTGAGCTGTCCAAGTTCGAGAAGGAGCTCCAGGAGGCGAGGATCGAAGTGCGAGGTGTCCGGGAAGAGCTCCACCAAGTGGGGCAAATCACAGATGGTAAGAAGTACTTACTGCAGAGTATGTTTGGAGGCAATAGGTTCGCCTTGCTGACGCGGGTCTGGCGCTTCGCAGGCGTTTTCGCTGAGCTTCCGAAGAGTGCGGCTGCTACGGCGGAGCACTATGCGATGTGGGAGGAGAATTCGGAACGATGGCTCTTCTGGTCGCAGTTCCAGGCGCCCGAACACCCTCGGCTCCTCAGCAACCAAATGAAGCAGTTGATGGAGCTGCAGCGGATAGCCGAGCCTACCTTGAAGGACCTTTGTGTCTGGCTATGGCCTGATGAGCCTATTCCGGACAGCTACTTTGGCTTGGTGCAGAGGCTGTGTGAAGCATTATCGCGGATCGATGTCGTGAAGCGATCCGCGTGCCTGGAGGGTGCGAGGCTGTCCTTTGCAGAGACTATGGTGCATTGGCCGAGGATCAGGCCGTTGGATATGGCCGTTGGTCCTCCGCCGGCAGGAAAGGAGCACCGCCGCCCTAAGATGTACTTCACCCAAGTTATGGAAGGTGCTCGGGCCATAGAGGGTCAGTGTTCGAAGGATGTAATCATCGAATGATTTCTTGCCCTGTTGCCACCCGAACATGTTGCTTTATTGTGCGGCCCGTTTTGTATTTATTGTTTTAATTTTGACTCATGTGCGGCTGTTTAGTTGTTCTGAAAGTTACCAGTCGTCGGCTTCAGCCCCCAAGTAAATGTTACGAGGGGTGTTTCATCTCTGCACTGTTACCCTTAGCCGACGTGTCGGTGCCCGAAGGTGGTAGTGCGAGAGAGAGACTAGGCAATCAGACTATGCGGCTTTATCACTTTCACTTAGCCATAGGAGCTTGACGGCGGGGGCTAGTGACTAGCCCCCAAGTTTTGGTGATGTACGCGGGAGCCGAGGCGTGCCTTTGTAGTCACGTGGTTTGTGCTAGGACGAACCCTTCGCGTGACACGGGTAAATCGCCAATGATTTCTTAGTTTAACACTTGTCGTCGGATCGCTGACCAGTTCTCGCTTACTATGACGGTCAGTTTTTGGCTTTCTCCCCTGAGGCGCTTGACTGGACTAGCGAGAAGCACAATCGTAGGGGTTCTCCCTTTACCTTCTTAGCCGAACGTGCGGAATGTAAGAGGGCAAGCACAGTAGCTGGGCAACCCAACTATTGACCCAAGACATAGTTCGAAACTAATGCATATAGTGCAATATCCGAGACGACGGACACTCGACGCGAGGTGGTGCCAGACTTAATATGTAGAGCTAACGGGAAAAATTAGGCCTTCGGTCAAGTAACCAGTTTATTACACGAGATGTGTATACCTAGCCGTTCGAAGAGCGGAAAAAGGAAAAGGAAAGAGAAAGGGGCCTAATAATGCGGATGCCCGAACACCATGAAAGATGTTTTTATTTTCCATAAGCTCTGGACGTCTATCCGTATAATTCAAACTACTGAGGTGTTTATAATAATGAAGAAAAGAAAATTTTATAGAGGAAGGTTTACACAGGGCCTTGATGTGTGGGTCGAAGCCTCAACTGTGCCCTGCTACACGTCTGCGCCTTTCCTTCTGCGAGGTGGAGGGGAGCAAATTGGATATCCATTTATAACGCCATGTCCTGGCGAGGGGTGCCTTCAAAAAGGGACCTTGAGATGTAAACATGCTGTTGTAGCTTGATGCTGAGCGAGTCCGGAGTCCTGCCCGTTATTGTCCAAGGATGTGGTGATATAATAGTTCGATTGAGCCGAACACATTGTGTTACAGGCCCCCACGGCCGCCCATGGTATCTTTCACACGAAGTTGTGCTGACGAGGCACATAACGCGTGGGGAAGGCGGGCGTACCGTGGGGGGCGTATCCCTATTTGCGGCGAACGCAGGCGGGTTCCCATGATGGGGATCGGGCTTGAGCCTATTTAAGTGTATCTTTTGCCTTTACGGCGGGCTGATACCTTGGCCTATTGGCGACGGACTGGTCTTCAGCTGCCAGTGCCGCAGTGTGCTCCTTAGTCCGGAGCGAGCGTTCCATGTTGCCGTTTATCATTATGACGCTCGCAGGCCCAGGCATTTTTAGCTTGAGGTATGCATAGTGTGGGATAGCATTGAACTTGGCAAACGTCGTTCGGCCGAGGAGGGCATGATAGGCACTGCGGAATGGGGCGATGTCGAAGATCAAGTCTTCGGATCGAAAGTTGTCCGGCGAGCCGAATACTACTTCCAGCGTTACCGTGCCTGAGCATTGGGCCTCTACACTCGGAATAACCCCCTTAAAGGTGGTGTGGCTGGGTTTGATCCTTGATGGATCGATCCCAATTTTCCTCACTGTGTCTGCGTAAATCAGATTGAGGCTACTGCCTCCGTCCATTAGGACTCTCATGATGTGGTACCCATCGATAATGGGGTCTAGTACCAGGGCCGCCGATCCTCCATGACGGACATTGGTCGGATGGTCCCTATGGTCGAAGGTGATCGGGCAAGCCGACCACGGGTTGAACTTCGGTGCTACGGGCTTGACGGCGTACACATCCCGCAGCGCGCGCTTCCTCTCTTTCCTTGGTATGTGGGTGGCATAGATCATATTCACCGTCTTGACCTCAGAAGGGAAGGGTTTTTGGCCTCCATTGTTCGGCCTGCGTGGCTCATCGTCGTCCTCGCTTTGTGGGTTTTGCCTGAGTCTTCGGCTGTGAGCTTGCCGGCTTGCTTTATTACCCAACAATTGCGGTTGGTGTGATTAGTGGGCTTTTCAGCGGTGCCATGAATCTGGCAGGGCCTGTCCAGGATTGCGTCCAACTTAGTTGGCCCATTCTGATTGCCTTTAGAAGGCTTTTTCCGTGACCCGGACTTCAGACTATGGAATCCGGCATTTACTGTCGTCTCGTCGATTTCGCTGTCATTGTGCTGATGCTTGTTCTTGTTGCGCCGTGGATTTCCATTCCCGTCCCGGACCTCAGAGGTGCCGGGGGCTTCCGGGTTGGTGCTTCTACGAGCCAACCAACTATCCTCCCCGGCACAGAAACGGGTGATGAGGGAGGTAAGCGCCGCCATTGTCTTTGGCTTGTCCTGGCCGAGCTGCCTTGCTAGCCATTCATCTCGAATACTATGCGTGAAGGCGGCTATGGCTTCGGTGTCCGAATAGTCAATGATTTGGTTCTTCTTGGTCAAAAACCGGTTCCAGAATTGCTGGGCTGACTCACCGGGCTACTGGATTACGTGGCTCAGGTCATCGGTGTCCGGAGGCCGGACATAAGTACCCTGAAAAGTTGGCTCGAAAAGCATCCTCCAGCTCCTCCCAACATCCTATGGAGTCTTCAGGGAGGCTGTTTAGCCAGTGTCGAGCTGGACCTTTGAGCTTCAATGGTAGGTATTTGATGGCATGAAGGTCGTCGCCTCGTGCCATGTGAATGTGTAGTAGGAAGTCTTCTATCCATACGGCCGGATCCGTCATCCCGTCGTAGGGCTCGATATTTACAGGCTTGAAGCCCTCCGAGAATTGGTGCTGCATCACTCTATTTGTGAAGCACAGAGGGTGAGCGGCGCCCCTGACTTGGGCTATGTCGCGCCAGAGACCATCTGTCATCCGGGCTCGCTGTTGTTCCCGAGCTCTGTCGTTTCGGTCTAGCCAAGCTTGGTAATTGTCCCGTCGATCAGGAGAGTTGTCTTTGGGTCCATAGATGGATCTTGTGAGACTGCGTGGGCATCTAGGTCACGTCGTAGGTCATACTCATAGGCATGCCGAACTGGCTCCTTGCCTGGATGGCGAGGTGGAACAAGAGGCTGTTTGGTTTTGTCGGCCAGCCTATCCCGTCCTCGAGGGGGGCGGTCCGGCTCATCTGCCTTAGTGTGTCGTGCAGGTGCTGGCTCTATGGCCTCATCGTCAAATTGCGGCAGAAGCTTTCGCATTGGGTAACTTTTGGTTTGCCGCTCGTAGCCATACCCTTCTTCGGCAGCTAGGACTTTAGTCCATCTTTCATTGATGGTGTCTTGCTCGGCCTTTATTCTCTATTGATGTTTCTTCAGGCTACACGCGGTTTCAATGAGCTGCCATTTGAACTGCTCTTATTCCAGCGGGTCTTCAGGGACGATGAAATCCTCTTCGCCCAAGCTAACCTCCTCTTCGAAGGGGGGGGGGAGGTAGTTGCTGTCTTCGGAATCACCGAAGTCCTCTAGGTTGAGCGGGTCTTCCTCGTGATCGGCTTGAGGTTGCTCGTCGGCGCCGTGGTCCTCGAGGTTGTCCGCGTTATCTGGAGTGCCGTTCTCTCCGGTGTCCATGTTGCTTGCATGGCTTCGGCGTGCCTTGGAGCAACGACGTTGTCTACGGCGCCTATGCGGCTCATCGCCGGGCTTGCCGCTAGCCTTCCTGGGGGTGCCGTCGTCTTTTGGAGTGCCCACCATGTAAATGTCGTAAGTGGATGTGGCTGTCCAGCGGCCGGTGACGGGAGGTGCGGCGTCGGTGTTGACGGTGGCTCCGCTGTCCTCGTCCATAGAATAGGCGTTTTCCGAAGTGTAGTCCAACATGTCAGTTAAGTCCTCGACCGCGCCACGAGGTGGGTGGTGGGTGGGACGCAAAATTCCCCGAAGCACGTCTCAAAGGGCCGCTGAACGCGAGCCGAGGGCGGATCCTCCTGAATAGCCATCATCTGGATTCGGTCTAAGGCCTCGCTTATTAAAGTGAAGGTCGTCAGACTGGTATGCGGTGGCCGCAAGGGGCCGGCTTTCGATGTGGCGGGGCATGGACTGATCGGGGCCAGAGCCGGATCCTGATCTTCGAGGGCCGAGTTAACCTCGAGGTCCGGGGCCGGATAGTCATAAGAAACCGAGGACAAGACTTGGTCTTCGGATATTGCTTCCATATTGGGGCTCGAACCGAGTTGTCGAGGGGGAGTTCGGCTAGGGGTAACCCTTGGCCATCGAACATCGACCCGTCGCTGGGGCTCAAGGCCGTAGGCGTGTTGTGAGGAGAGAGTTCGGCCGAAAGCAACTCTCAGCGTCCGAACCTTGCTTTTTCATTGTGGCCTGAAGACGAGTCTCCGGCGAATATTGCGGGCACGGTCGAGAGGGATTCCTGGCCTCCGTTCGAGGTGGAGATGTCCAAACTCGAGGCTGGCCGTAGGATGGGGGCCAATCCGTAGTTTGGATCAAGGAAGGGTTCAAGAGCAGGCGCAGTGAATCCGGCGAAAACCAGATCACCGCAAACGTCCGCAATGTACTCCAGATTGCCAAATCGAATTCAGTGCTCAGGCGCGAAGCTGTTGATCTGATCTAAATTACCAGTTGGGTTGGCATGTAGCACAATGCTGCCGAACGCAAAGAGCTCGCCGGGAATAAAGAGGTCCTCGGAGCTAATGCCTTCTTTGATGATTAGGCGAGCCATTGATCCTTTTGGCGACCCAACAACGGAACTCTCAATGAAAGCACCAATGTCGGTGTCAAAACCGGCGGATGTCGGCTAGGGGGTCCCGAGCTGTGGATCTAGGATCGATGGGGTACAAGGGACGATGAACACAATATTTACCCAGGTTCGGGCCCCCTCGAGGAGGTAAAACCCTACGTCCTGCTTGATTGTATTTGATGTATGGTATGGTTACAGAGTAGATCTACCTCGAGATCAGGTGATCTAAACCCTAAGGCAATGAGGTGATGAATGTAGCTCTAGCCCTAAAGACTAAAACCCTCCGGTTTATATAAACACCGGCAGGGTTAGGGTTACACGTGATTGGTTACAAAGAAAGGAAGATCCTACCTAATCTTGGCTTGGAGGACACACCACTGCTCCGAAGATTCCTTATCCGATCATGGATCCGCAATCCAGCTTGGGCCCCATAACAGCCCATCAATCCGGCCCAAACATAACAGGCCGGCATCCCAAGGACCCCTTAATCCAGGACTCCCTCACTCGTGTGTGCCGCTGGATCTTGGATCCGGATCCAACGGCTCCCAGTACCTCATATTAGGTGCTCCCCGCAGCTTAATTAGCCGCTACGGTGATACGAGTATCTAGGTCATTAGATATGTGATCAGATGCCGCATGCATAGTATTTGTACTTTCTACGCAATTCCCAAACTCTTTGAGGCCTATATTGCAAAAATACATTCAAACCTCCTACTGCGAGCCGTTAGATCTGCTGGGAACTCATATCACCATAGGATCTACGGTGTGCGAGCACCTCATATTCTCTCGTGCGAGAAAACATCAAGTGCCCTCGCAGCTTGGATGCTACGGTGATACGAGCTTCGAGGTCATTCGATCTGAGATCTAATGGCATCTGAGCAGTCTTTGTGCTTATGAGCAGTGCCTAAACTCTTTGGGGGCTTTTCTGCAAAAAAAACATTCAAACCACCAAGGAGTTGTTGGATCTCAGATCCAACGGCTCCGAAGAGCTTGTATCACCACAGCATCTAAGGTGTGGTAGCACATGATATTCTTACATACAAGAGAATATGAGGTCCTCCCTCATCTTAGATGCTACGGTGATACAAGCTTCGAGGTTGTTGGATGTGGGATCCAAGGGCATCTGAGTAGTTTTTGTACAAATTGTGTGCAATTCCCAAACTCATTAAGGTTTCTTGCAAAAATATTAAGACATCCTGTGAGCCGCTATATCTCAGATCTATAAGCTCCAAGGAACTCGTATCACCATATAGCATCTATGGTGTGGGGGCACATGATATTCTCCCGGGGGGGGGGGTGGTGCACAACCCATCGATGTTTGGGAGGGTGGAGACAAATATAATGTTCAAAAAATATAATCTAAAAAATCCTAAACAAAGCTTCACAATTTTATCTAAGGTCGAGGGGTTACCCCCCGAGAATCTACATAGGTCCGCCTATGCAAGAGGTGTAGTGCCAGCGTCTATGTGTGAGAGAGACGACGCGAAAAAGCGAGGTCAATCGAGTCATTTATAGAGGGAGAGATCGAGTGAGTGTGGCCTAGCATACACTCGAATGTTAAAGACGATGCACCGAGATATCATGCGGCGAAGCTGTAGTGAGGGCTGGAGGGAGATAGTTACCGATAGAGTGGCCTAGATAGACTTTGTGTGTGCGCGCATGTTGAAGGTGTTTTACAAAGGCAACGTATGTGTCTTGAGAGAGAGAGAGAGGGAGGGTTTGTCATGGAGGGCACAACAAGGTTGTGTGTGAGAAATACATTTATTGAGAGTGTGAGGGCAGAAATGACATAAATGGAGATCGAAACGTAAAGAGAAATAATGAGCGCACATGTGTCGGATACCAATAGCTCTATTAACAAAGAAATAAACATCAATCGATACATGAAGTATGTGTGGTGGGGGGGGGGGGGTCGATGAAGAGACCTAAACACAACATTTGCATGTATGTAGTACTAGACTTAATATTCATGTTTCAGTTTACTGTGCATTTTAAATATTGAATTGAGGACCATGCATGGCTTACATTTTACTCCCTCCGTTCCTAAATATTTGTTTTTTAGAGATTTCAAATGGACTACCACATACGGATGTATATAGACTTTTTTTAGGGTGTATATTCACTCATTTTGCTCCATATGTAGTCACTTGTTGAAATCTCTAAAAGACAAATATTTAGGAACAGAGGGAGTATTTTTGAATTCGTGTCATACATGCATGGTCTGGAAAAATAGATGCACTATACTTACTGGATTGTTGTTGTATTCGTGTGTGTGTGGTCATATGCTTGAATACATACAAAGTTTTCTCACCACCATACCATTCATCTTTTAAATTTGAATTTGCAATGAAAAACTTACTGGGGATACCATGAAATGTGAAATCCACGTTGAGATAACTATATCACAAACTCACTCTAATTCAAGAACTCGTCATAAATTAATTACCGTGCCTTTTGGAATGACCAGTTATTTGCAAGGAAATACGGGCATTGTAATACATATAGATTCGTTCGGCAATTTAAAAGATTCCTTTCGTATTCTCAAATGGTAGAACCCGACGGCGTACCAGCCAGACCCGGGCTCGTGTCCTGCTGGTGGCATGCGTGGTACACACATTAGCCAACCCCAACAACTTGAGCCTCCATGTGTCGAATCGAAATATCTGGCGGACAGAATTCCAGCCCTAGGAAATTCCCCTCATGTCCCCGGTCCATAACGACTACCGATGAACAATGGAGGGATGCTTTATTAACTAGACCACGTTGCCTAACGTGCCGAGCACGGTTCAATTCCCTCGGTCGCCGCTACCCAAGGTCACCCGTCAGCTCCATTGCCTAGTACGTACTAATAGTACTACACTAGGATGAGCACAGAATGGAGCTCCGTTTGTTCGTGCCTAGTACTAGAGTTACTATATCAGGCAATGCACTGGTACAGAGGGATTATCCTTTTACTCTGCATATATAACTTGTCTGAAGTCTAACTAAGCAAAATGTTTGACCAAATCTTCTTAAGAAATATTAACATCTACAACAGTAAAGATGTATCGCTTGAAAATTTATTTCATGATGCAAGTTATGATATTGTTTCGAATCCTGGATTTTAAATTTCAGAAAATCCAAAAGTGACCTGAAATTCATGAAACTGAGCATGGTATCGTGATATGGCACAAATAGGCTGTCGTAATTTTTTGTTCAATTTGAGACAAGCTGCTTATGAAAAGTTGCACAAATGAAGAGCCAAGGTATTTTGGAACAAAGACCTGTCACGTTAACACGAAGGGTTTCACTATTCAAACCATGGGTGTTAGACCTACATGCCGCCACGAGTCCCGCTTCTCATCAGCAGGTGCCATCCGAGCAGGCGTGTGAGTCGACGGGAGGCGTGCAAGCAGACCGCTGCGCCGGCTGACCGGGAGGCGTGCGACCAGGCTGCTGTACAGGCTGACCGGGAGGCGTGCGACCAGGCCACTTCGCAGGCTCACCGGGAGGTGAGCCCTTTGACCAGGCTCCTCCGCCCACCTTCCTCCCAACTGCCCCCCACTTTTAATGGCGTTGGTGCCATAGTTTAAATCACCCCCGCACTCCCTGATCTCGCTACAATCTTCTCTCTTCCTCTCCGATTCTCATGTCGTCTACCTCCAACCAGCCTGACCTCACCATACACCAGGCCGCATCACGATGCGATGCCCTTAGTCTTCCAATTTCCTGAGGAAGACACCCAGCCGGAGTCCCAAGAACATAAGGTGCTATGGGACGAGCTTGAACTGGCCTTGCGGGAAGACGCCACGCCAGTCCCCGTTCCAGTTCCAGCTCCCGTCGCCCCGACTGCGCCAGCGCCCATCCCTGTGGTATTGATGGGCTGGGAGCCGCACATTGTCGCCGAGCTTGATGCCACGGGGTTCCATGAGGTCCCCGCCGACTTTCACGCGCCCGTGCACCTGCCAGCGCATGCGCCCGCGCGTGCACTGATGTGCGCGCCCGTGCCGGTGTCCGTGCACACGAATGTCTTTGCCGTGCCATTGCCAGCGCCTGTCCCCACGCCGGTGCCAGTGCCCCCCTCAGCGGCATGGATCGCCACCGTCGACCGCTTCCTTGCACCAACGCCAGTCTCCTCCTCCCGCCAGTTGACTGGATCCTGGAGACCGAAGTCCAGAACATTCTGGCCTTCCTTGAAGTTAGGGCCAACTTCCAGGAGTACACCAACAACGGCGCAAGACGCCGCCGTCGCCGCCGATCAGTGGCCCGACGACACACAGAGCACGACAGAGGAGCCGCTTCCCACCGCTAGACGCCTCCGCCGCCGCCACGTAATCTAAATTTGCCATGAAAAACGTTCGGATTACCATGCTTAAAATCTGAACGTTTGGGATTTACCATTTCCGTTTATTTTAGTTCGATCATGTTATGAATGTAAAGTCGCAGTTAGACTGGATGAAATCTATGGTTTGATCGAATGAATGTTCTGCTAGAGCCGTATCAAATTAAATATAAAACATCATCAAGTGACATGTATTCCTTCTCATCACAAACATTTCATATTAAATACCACGTCAATTCCAAATTTTTTTTTAGGGAAGTCAATTCCAAATACTTGTAGGGTGCGACCAGTCCCCTTGTTCGAGCACTAGGTGATACATCTATTTATCCACACATTTAATTATTAGTAGATAAATAGTAGTACTACTACTATCCTAAGTTGTCCGTCACGGTCACTTTTTTCCTAAACTTGTTACACTTGTGAACGCGTCTAGATATGGTCAACGGCAACACCGCCTGCACGTTGTTCGTGTTTGCCCGTGCATCTAAACGTAGAAGGGGAGGGAAGAGAGAGAGCAGACATGGAACCCACCAGTAAGTGAAGGCGAATAGTACGTGCTCATGAGCCAGTCCCACTAATGTACTAAAATTAATATTAAAACATATTATCCATTAAATAGGCTGTGGTAATGTAAAAACATTAACAGCTACTCCCTCCGTCCCATAATATAAGAGCGTTTTGTACAGTACACCAGTGTACAAAATACTCTTATATTATGGGAAGGAGGGATTGGTTCGTTGTGTAGCATTACTCTGCATCTTATCTCCCTCGCCCACCATTTACTAAAAAATATCAGATCTATATTTAATCTTACCAAAAAGTTGAATACACAGACAATGCCAGTGCAGAAGTGTAGCCCATTGCTCTTGTCAGTACATTTTTTCCTGTAACGCTTGTACTTACAGGGATAGGTAGTTGATTATGTAGCATCAATCTGCATCTTATCTTCATTATCCTCTATCCCTTCCAGTATTATCATATCTATAATTACTCTCTACAAAATGTAGAGTACAGGCAATGCTTATGAAGAAGTTTATGTGCTGAAATTCTTGAGTTATCCTTCCCTTGACATGGAGAAGGCCATTATAGAGCCGGTGTTAACTATTAATGTTAGTCAGTCCTTCTAAAGCCTTTATCCTCAACTGCTGTTTAATTTTCTCATACTCCCTATCGTCAACTACTGTTTAGTTTGTTATTTCTATCAAAATGCATGTTCGCAACAACTGTAAGTTCCAAGTTTTAGTTGTAAAACCAAATTCCTGATTCATACCATGCACATTACTCAATACAGATCGAATGATTTTCTTTAGCCCTGCATGTATGCTTGTTTTTGTTGATCTATAATCCAGTGTGTGGTGAAGCAGCCCACATTTGCACCTTGTCATTTCCTGCTTTATCTTACTTATGTGGCTGATATATGAACAACATGCCATGCACATTAACCGAAATAGATACAATGATTGTCTTTTGCCCTTCATCTATGCTTGTTTTGTTGACATGGTAATCCAGTAGTGTGTTGAAGCTCCCTGCATTATGAACAATGCCAAATTATGCTATTAACATTTTGAACTGTCTCTTTATTTTCTAATTTGAAACTGGATGGAATTGATAGCACAGTTACCATCTTTATTTATATACGTGCAAAACATGTCATCTCTGTGCTTGTTTCAGGGTGATATGCCTGATGGCATGCACAAGTCTGCTGAAGGCTGTGAGACAAACCCAACACATATTGTAGCAAAGAAGGCAAAACATCTTGAAGATAGCGAGACAACCCCAAAGTCATGTCTTGATGCAGTGTTCAAGTTACTTGACACTAGCAGTCACACAAGCTCACAGAATTCGCTGCCTGAATCAGTTCGACTTCTTCAGTCTCAACTTCAAGCAGAAAGGCATTATGCAAATCAACTTTGACTTGAAGTCCAATCTCTAAGGAAGATCGCGGAGAACTCCAATGAGAACCTCATTGCTAATGAGCTACAACTGGAAGCTATGACCAACATGCTAGGCCGGTCTCACAGCCTTGTTCAGCTGCTTGCGCAGCAGCTCCCGTGCAAGGCTAACCTTTCTTGAACTGTCTTGGGAGTGGTCTTGGTTCAGTATTATTTTGTTACCCTGCAATGGCGCCCAGTTTTTGTAATCTGCTTGTTCGTTGAGCTTTATGATCACTGGTGGCGAACTTCGACGCCCGGTGGATGTAATATACCATAAATCCTTTATTGTATAATGTAGATTTATTATTCTAAGTTTCTATGTCGTAATTTGTTTATTGTATAGAGTAGGTTTGTTCTTAATTCCTACTAGTTACCGTATATGCCATCATTCGAAAAAAGGGCAAAAATCCGATGTAGGCGATCGTGCCGACACATTCGCCTCTAACGGGGCTGCATTTTCAGTGGGCCACAATTGGGCCGGCCCGCAACTTTCTTGGGCCCGCGCTGACTGGCCATTTGGGCCCTTGATGGGTGCGCCAGGCCCATGATGTCTACTACACAACTTGTTCTTGTAGACTCGTGTTGGGCCTCCAAGCGCAGAGTTTTGTAGGACAGTAGCAAATTTCCCTCAAGTGGATGACCTAAGGTTTATCAATCCGTGGGAGGCGTAGGATGAAGATGGTCTCTCTCAAACAACCCTGCAACCAAATAATAAAAAGTCTCTTGTGTCCCCAACACACCAAATACAAATGGTAAATTGTATAGGTGCACTAGTTCGGCGAAGAGATGGTGATACAAGTGTAGTAATGATAGTAGATATTGATTTTTGTAATAGGAACAATAAAAAACAGCAAGGTAGCAATTGATAAACGGAGCACAAACGGTATTGCAATGCTTGAAAATGAGGCCTAGGGTCCGTACTTTCGCTAGTGCAATCTCTCAACAATGCTAATCTAATTGGATCATATAACCATCCCTCAAAGTGTGATGAAGAATCACTCCAAAGTTCTTATCTAGCAGAGAACATACGAAGAAATTGTTTGTAGCTATTCTTTCCGATCAATCTATCCAAGAGTTCGTACTAAAATAACACCAAGTTATTCTTTCCAATCGATCTATCAAGAGTTCGTACTAAAATAACACCAAGTTATTCTTTCCGATCGATCTATCAAGAGTTCGTACTAAAATAACACCAAAGCAAGTTCAGATTCATAATACTCAATCCAACACAAAGAACCTCAAAGAGTGCCCCAAGATTTCTACCGGAGAAACAAAAGACGAGAACGTGCATCAACCCCTATGCATAGATTACCCCAATGTCACCTCGGGATTCCGCGAGTTGAGTGCCAAAACATATCTCAAGTGAATCAATATAATACCCCATTGTCACCATGGGTACTCATATGCAAGACATACATCAAGTGCTCTCAAATCCATAAAAGTATTCAATCCGATAAAACGAAATCTCAAAGGGAAAACTCAATTCATCACAACAAGATAGAGAGGGGAAAACACCATATGATCCAACTATATTAACAAAGCCCGTGATACGTCAAGATCGTGACATCTCAAGAACACGAGAGAGAGAGAGAGAGAGAGAGAGATTAAACACATAGCTACTGGTACAAACCCTCAGACCCGAGGGTGGACTACTCCCTCCTCATCATGGTGGCCACCGGGATGATGAAGATGGCCACCGGTGATGATTTCCCCCTCCGGCAGGGTGCCGAAACGGGGTCTAGATTGGTTTTTCGTGGCTACAGAGGCTTGCGGCGGCGGAACTTCTGATCTAGGGTTACCCCGAGGGTTTTTGGAATATTTGGCAATTTATAGGGCGAACAGGCGGTGCGGGAGGCCACCGAGGTGGGAACAACCCACCTGGGCGCGCCTGGTCCCCCAGGCGCGCCCTGGTGGGTTGTGCTCCCCTCGAAGCTCCCCTCTGGTACTTCTTTGGCCCACCGGGTGTCTTCTGGTCCAGAAAAAATCTCCAAAAAGTTTCGCTGCGTTTGGACTCCGTTTGGTATTGATTTTCTGCGACGTAAGAAAACAAGCAAAAACAGCAACTGGCACTGGGCTCTATGTCAATAGGTTAGTCCCAAAAAATAATATAAAGTTGCTGTAAAATGATTGTAAAACATCTAAGAATGATAATATAACAGCATGAATACTTCATAAATTATAGATACGTTGGAGACGTATCAGCATCCGCAAGCTTAATTCCTACTCGTCCTCGAGTAGGTAAATGATAAAAGAAATAATTTATGAAGTGTGAATGCTAGCAAAGTGCATAAGTTTGATCAATGATAATTTTAATCACTCTTCCTAGCATCATAACATCAATTCTTTCTCATAAAACTTCTCATGTTAAAGTAGCAACCAATTCACATGTTAAGGTTCAAACAATGAATTCTCTTGAAACTCAACAACCTATGTTCTCAGTGACCAAACAATTGCAATTCAACTTATTCAACAAAATCTAAGTAAGAGCTCCACATACTCAATCATCATATAGTCTTCTATGATTGCTAGTACTCAAAGCATATTCTTAGAACAAATGGCATCCATCGAACACAGAGAAAGATAGGGGCTTAATATTTCGCCTCCCAACTCATTTATCATAGAGATAATTGTCAACAATAACAAATCATGATCAAATATATTTGACTGGTCATATGTGCCTAGATCTTTCCCCACCACATGATGCTTGCCAACTAGAGAATAGTTGAGGTTGAAATGAGATTTCATACTATTGACTCTTTGCATAAAAGTAAATACTGAAAAGTAAAAGATAGGCCCTTCGCAGAGGGAAGCAGATGTTGGCATGCGCTTTTTATTTGGATGCCCAAGCTCTTAATGCAAAGGAACGTCACGTTATATTGCCCCTTATGATAGCAACCTTTATTATGCAGTCCGTCGCTTTTATTACTTTGCCATCACAAGTTCGTACAACGCTCAATTTTCCCTTACAATAAAAGATCAAACATATTTAGGAGCAATTTTTATTGCTTTATGAACCGATGACAACTTACTTGATGGATCTTATTCAATCCATAGGTAGGTATGGTGGACACTCATGGCAAGAAACTGGGTTTAAGGGTTTTTGGATGCACAAGTAGTATCTCTACTTAGTACGAATTTTTGGCTAGCAAAAGATCCTAGGCAAACACCACATGTTGGAGGATCCATAACAATATAACTTCTATGCAAATATACACAACCATAACTCATTACGTTGTCTTCCTTGTCCAACTTCAACTAATTTGCTCAAGTTTGAAAATAATTAATGCGTATTCACAATCATAGAAGATGTCCAAGATAATATATTTGCATGTGAAAGTTCTCTTCCTTATACTAATCATTCATGAATTGCTTGTATGACCAATATTGTGATTGTCAAGCTTCAAAAGATTTCACTTTCTAAACCCAATGTGAAGCCACTACTAGGCATGATATGGACATATAATTTCAACTTCATGATATTCAATTCATTCAATAATTTACTCATAGGATATAAGTGAAGCACAAGAGTAAATAACAAACTACTCCAAAAAGGTATAAGTGAAGATCAAGCGAGTAGTTCAGTAAATAGGTAGCTAATTGTGGACTCTCTCTTATTTAAAAACTTTCAGATCTAATAATTTTATTAAAACAGCAAGCAAAAACAAAATAAAATGACATTCTAAGAATAGCATACATCTTGTGAAGAAGCAAAAACTTAGGCTCAACCGAGACTAACCGATAATTGTCGATGAAGAAAGGTGGGATGCCTACCGGGGCATCCCCAAGCTTAGATGCTTGAGACTTCTTGAAATATTATCTTGGGGTGCCTTGGTCATCCCCAAGCTTGAGCTTTTTCATCTCCTTAATTCCTTTTATATCACGGTTTCCCTAAATCTTAAAAACTTCATCCACACAAAACTCAACAAGAACTCATGAGATAAGTTCGTATAAATCAATGCAAAAACCTTATCATTCTCTACTGTAGAAAATCACTAAAATTATTATTCAACATTGCATACTAAATGCCTCTGCATATTTAATACTTCCATCCTCAAATAGAATCATTAAACAAGCAAACATATGCACACAATGCAAACATAACAGCAATCTGTCTAAACAGGACAGTCTGTAAAGAGTGAAATTGTACTCATACTTCCCTAAAACCAACAATTCTAAAAAATAACCACACTGTATAAAATTTATTATAGCTTACTATTCAAAAAAATTCAACCTTTTATCACATTCTGACTTTTTTAGAGAATTTTTGCAACAGCGATAAACTTTCTGTTTTGAAACAGCAACTCATATACTTGCAAAATAAGCATGGAAAAGGCTATACTTGACATTTTTATTGAAATGAAAGATGCAAAACATTATTATAAATATCAGCAAGCAAATAAAAATAAAATAAATTGATGCTCCAAGCAAAACACATATCATGTGACGAATAAAATTATAGCTCCAAGTGAGGTTACCGATAATGTCGGAGACGAAAGAGGGGATGCCTTCCGGGGCATCCCCAAGCTTAGTTGCTTGGATCTTCCTTGAATATTACCTTGGGGGTGCCTTGGGAATCCCCAAGCTTAGGGTCTTGTCACTCCTTATTCTCCTCATATCGACATCTCACCCAAAACTTGAAAACTTCAATCACATAAAACTTAACGGAACTTCGTGAGATGGGTTAGTATGATAAAGACAAATCATTCACTTTGGTACTGTCAAGACAAGATTCATAATTTTTCTCACATAATTCCTACTGTACTATACAATTTTCACAATTTATATTAAGCAATATAAGCCATAGAAACCATAAAACAAGCAAACTATGCATTGCAAACAGAATCTGTCAAAAACAGAAAGTATGTAAAGATCTGAATTAAGGTCATTCTGATGTACGTCAAAAAATTCTGAAAAATTGGGAAAACGTAGAAAATTTGTATACCCATCAACTGTAAAAAATTCAGAAGTTTTACACTTTCCAGTAAAAGACAGGAATTTCTGCACTGGACGCAAAAGTTTCTGTTTTTGCACAGAATCAAGTCAACTATCATCCACACTATCCCAAAGGCTTTACTTGGCACTTTATTGAAATAAAAGCTATAAAAAATGATTAATACAGTAGCTTAATCATGTGAACACACAAAAAACAGTAGGGGTAAATGTTGGGTTGTCTCCCAACAAGCGCTTTTCTTTAATGCCTTTTAGCTAGGCATGATGATTTCAATGATTCTCACATAAAAGATAAGAATTGAAACACAAAGAGAGCATCATGAAGCATATGACTAGCACATTTAAGTCTAACCCACTTACTATGCATAGGGATTTTGTGAGCAAACAAATTATGGGAACAAGAATCAACTAGCATAGGAAGGCAAAACAAGCAAAACTTCAAGATTTTCAACACATAGAGAGGAAACTTGATATTATTACAATATGTAAAAGCATATGTTCCCCTCTCATAATAATTCTCAGTAGCATCATGAATGAATTCAACAATATAACTATCACATAAAGCATTCTTTTCATGATCCACATGCATAAATTTTTTATTACTCTCCACATAAGCAAATTTATTCTCATGAATAGTGGTGGGAGCAAACTCAACAAAATAACTATCATGTGGGGCATAATCCAATTCAAAATAAAAATCATGATGAAAAGCTTCATGGTTATCATTATTCTTTATAGCATACATGTCATCACCATAATCATTATAGATAGAATTTTTTTTTCATAATCAATTGAAAACTCTTCCAAAATAGTGGATTCATCACTAAATAAAGTCATGACCTCTCTAAATCCACTTTTATCGATATTGTGAAAAGATTCAACACCCTCCAAAATAGTGGGATCATTAACTAGAGTTGACACTCTTCCAAACCCACTTTAATCAACATAATCATCATAAATAGGAGGCATGCAATCATCATAATAAACTTGCTCATCAAAACTTGGGGAACTAAAAATATCATCTTCATTAAACATAGCATCCCCAAGCTTATGGCTTTGCATATCACTAGCATCATGGATATTCAAATAATTCATACTAACAACATTGCAATCATGCTCATCATTCAAAGATTTTTTGTCAAACATTTTATAGAATTCTTCCTCTATCAACTAAGCACAATTTTCCTTTCCATCATTTTCACGAAAGACGTTATAAAGATGAACAATATGATGCAACCTCAATTCCAATTTTTTTGTAGTTTTCTTTTATAAACCAAACTAGTGATAAAACAAGAAACTAAAATATTCAATTGCAAGATCTAAAGATATACCTTCAAGCACTCACCTCCCCAGCAACGGCGCGAGAAAAGAGCTTGATGTCTACTACACAACTTGTTCTTGTAGACTCATGTTGGGCCTCCAAGCGTAGAGTTTTGTAGGACAGTAGCAAATTTCCCTCAAGTGGATGACCTAAGGTTTATCAATCCGTGGGAGGCATAGGATGAAGATGGTCTCTCTCAAACAACCCTGCAACCAAATAATAAAAAGTCTCTTGTGTCCCCAACACACCAAATACAAATGGTAAATTGTATAGGTGCACTAGTTCAGCGAAGAGATGGTGATACAAGTGTAGTAATGATAGTAGATATTGATTTTTGTAACAGGAACAATAAAAAAACAGCAAGGTAGCAATTGATAAACGGAGCACAAACGGTATTGCAATGCTTGAAAACGAGGCCAAGGGTCCGTACTTTCGCTAGTGCAATCTCTCAACAATGCTAATCTAATTGGATCATATAACCATCCCTCAAAGTGCGATGAAGAATCACTCCAAAGTTCTTATCTAGCGGAGAACAGAAGAAGAAATTGTTTGTAGCTATTCTTTCCGATCGATCTATCCAAGAGTTCGTACTAAAATAACACCAAGTTATTCTTTCCGATCGATCTATCAAGAGTTCATACTAAAATAACACCAAGTTATTCTTTCCGATCGATCTATCAAGAGTTCGTACTAAAATAACACCAAAGCAAGTTCAGATTCATAATACTGAATCCAACACAAAGAACCTCAAAGAGTGCCCCAAGATTTCTACCGGAGAAACAAAAGACGAGAACGTGCATCAACCCCTATGCATAGATTACCCCAATGTCACCTCGGGAATCCGCGAGTTGAGTGCCAAAACATATCTCAAGTGAACCAATATAATACCCCATTGTCACCATGGGTACTCATATGCAAGACATACATCAAGTGCTCTCAAATCCATAAAAGTATTCAATCCGATAAAACGAAATCTCAAAGGGAAAACTCAATTCATCACAACAAGATAGAGAGGGGAAAACACCATATGATCCAACTATATTAACAAAGCCCATGATACATCAAGATCGTGACATCTCAAGAACACGAGAGAGAGAGAGAGAGAGAGAGATTAAACACATAGCTACTGGTACAAACCCTCAGACCCGAGGGTGGACTACTCCCTCCTCATCATGGTGGCCGCCGGGATGATGAAGATGGCCACCGGTGATGATTTCCCCCTCCGGCAGGGTGCCGGAACGGGGTCTAGATTGGTTTTTCGTGGCTACAGAGGCTTGCGGCGGCGGAACTTCTGATCTAGGGTTACCCCGAGGGTTTTTGGAATATTTGGCAATTTATAGGGCGAAGAGGCGGTGCGGGAGGCCACCGAGGTGGGCACAACCCACCTGGGCGCGCCTGGGCCCCCAGGCACGCCCTGGTGGGTTGTGCTCCCCTCTAGTACTTCTTTGGCCCACCGGGTGTCTTTTTGTCCAGAAAAAATCTCCAAAAAGTTTCGCTGCGTTTGGACTCCGTTTGGTATTGATTTTCTGCGATGTAAAAAAACAAGCAAAAAACAACAACTGGCACTGGGCACTATGTCAATAGGTTAGTTCCAAAAAAATGATATAAAGTTGCTATAAAATGATTGTAAAACATCTAAGAATGATAATATAACAACATGAATACTTCATAAATTATAGATACGTTGGAGACGTATCAGCCCACAACTTACATGGGCCTTCATTGGGCTCAATGTTTAGTTGGGCCTGCTGTGGACCCATCGCTTAGTTGGGCCCATGTAGCTTCGGGCCTTTAACATGCTGAATATTCTCCTGGCATGTTACGGCCCAGAAGATACCATGGGCCTTTAGCAAGCCGAAATGCATGTTGGGCCTCAATTTTCAATAGTTGTCCACAGGCCTTTAGCAGGCTGAAATGTAGACCGGGCCATTATTGGCCCAATTATGTGACGGGCCGTTACCAGGCCGAAACATACCTCGGGCCTTCTTTGGCCCACTGACATCATGGGCCTTTAAGAGGCCGAAAGCTTAGTAGAGGCATCACAGGCCGAATTATACTACAGGCCTTTAACAGGCCCAAAGTCACGTTGGGCTGAACTGTTGCCACCTTGTTCATGGGCCGTTAGTGGGCCGGATGTCGCGTCGGACCATATATGTCCCATGGGCAGCACAGGCCATTACCAGGCCGAAAGTCACAACGGGCTAAAATGGGCCCATGTCTACATCGGGCCACTAACAGGCCGAAATCTTACTGGGCCGTAATTGGGCCCAAAGACATGGCGAACAATTCACGGGCCAGATCTCGCGGTGGGCCGTAAATGGGCCATGTTTAATCAGGCCGTTAGTGGGCCAGCCCACCAGTACCTGAGTAAATCAAACGGGCCTTTGACCGGACCGGCCTTTTTAACCTATATGGGCCTCTGTTGGGCCCTGCCACATGTCGACGTATCATAGGCACGTCTCCTTCATTGGACTGACGACATCTGGCCCATCGCGGAGTCAACACGTGTTTTCCTCCGGCCAATGAGAATTTTACACGTGGAAAATCGCAATTGGTCGTTGCTGTTAACTGGTTATTGGATCCAAAATCGGACCTGATAGCTTAACGGCAACCCATTACAGTGGATGCCACATGTCGGTTACTCTTGATGAAAGCACTTCCATGACGCGTCATTTATCGTCATGGAAGTGAACACTTCCGTGATGATAATTTTGGTATTGTCATGGAACACTTCTACGACAGCACAGATATGACTATCTTGATTCTGTCATAAAATCGTCATGGATGCCATTGCATGACAGAAAACGTGACCTACTATGACAAACACGTATCATCACAGAAGTGGTTTTTTTATAGTGAAGGCCTGCACATCCAAGCAAGTGGTAATATTGACTTGTACATGGAACATCCCAAGCGCAAGCAGAGCTGCAGTGAGCCTGTACAACGAGCTAGCGTAAGTCCCTGCATTTCACTTAATTCATACAGGCCTACGTGTATGATTTGTGTGTAGTGGCGGATCCATGAATTCAAGTTACCAAGGGCGAAAATTTAACTTAAAAAATACGAAGGCACTTGCACTCTGGAAATCAACATAACTTGAGAAATGTGAAGCTACATGCACTTTGAAAACCAGCTAATGATCCAAAGTAGTTCCAGATTATAAAACACTAGATGATGCAAGCACAAAAAAACACAAAATACAACATGGTGTACAAGGACTACTAACATGGACTGTACCTGCTTGAATTATTCGTTCTCTAGCCGAAAATATCCATGTCTAGTTGCACCTATAACCAGTGCGCAAACTGCATATCAATATATCTATCTTGCACAAGTATGCCAATAGTTTCAAACAACAGATTAGAAAAGTATTTATGCTAGGTTGTCATGATACGGGGACATTGTGCTAGATAGCCTCGATGTTTCCTCAGGCCATGAAAATGTACTATAATTTGCTTGTCATCAATTCCTGCAAATCTCTCTCTCTCTCTCAACATAGCAGATCATCATTAGACACTACTAGTAAGGCACACTTGCATTGCATGCATGAGATTTGGCAACAAAATTATGAATAAATACCACACTATAGCATGTAAGCTTTGAGTCATATATGCATGATGTAGATGTTCGTTTAGTTCTTATAGTTCATCTCATTCAAAATCAATTAGTTTTATAAAAAAAGTTAAGATTCATGGGATGGTGCATTGTAAAGCATAAAGTAAAAACAAATATTGGCAATTCATTTAGAAAAAAAGTTTGGGCAATTATGATACGAAAGATTCTAGAACAAAGGAGAAGTGCTTGTGTTTTGAGGTTTGTGCATTATGCTTAAGTTCAACCATGGAGTCTTCTAGACTGTACATGTGGCAGAATCTGGTGGAATGTAGATGATATCCAACAGCCAGTAGTGCTCGGATTTGCCATCTCTGCACCGTCGGATTGGCTTCATCCAACGACCATCTTTCAAAGTTATTCGCACACTATATAGGGGTATAGAAATCCTTCAATGGGAGCTTGCAAAATACTTGCATTACATCCCTCATTAGACACTATATGTTCATCACCAGGAGCATGTAGAATGTTTGCATCAAATCCTTCATTAGCAGTCTGTTCATTAGATACTTCAGGCTCAAGAACAACATGAGCTTGTATGTTTGCACCAAAAACTTGATTAGACACATCAGGTTCAGTCAGTTTAGTATTGATTGGGGGAGTTATAAAATAAGCAGAAATTGGTTTCATTTTCTTATAGATTCCCTACATACAAGCAGTTTTACAACACCATCAGGTTTAACTATTGGCCAGAAATTGAATAGTTGAATTAGATATAATCAGGGATGTGATGTAGCTGCTCGTTGCGCATAGTGCTCTTGCAAGCTGCGACTGTCCATTTGCACAAGCTCTATGCCATGCCCGTGCTGCCGCCGCTGCCTCCCACACAGGCTACACCTAGAGTTGGATCTTCATCTTCTTGTCCTTCCATTCACTTGAAGCCAGGCGACCGGCGTCCAATGAGGGCGCGAGGAAGAGCTCTGTCGGTCTGTCTAGTGGCGGCTAGGTTAGGAGCGAACCAGACTGGAGGCTGGAGCGAACGAATTGGGGATTTTTCCTGCTGTCGATCAATATGGGAGGCGCTCGTTTGGCCGCGAGCCTGCTATAGGGCCTGCCTTGCACTTACGTTACTGGCCCATCCAAATTGAAATGTTTTTCTTCATTTTTTACATTGCATGCTCATGCGCTGGGACGAACAAAACTAGCCTAGGCCAACCTGGATGACTCAAACCAGGTGCGCACTTTCTAGCCACCCGAGGCGGCCGCCCATACCAGCCCCTATGGTGGCGCCACCCCTTTTGCGTGTATGATTGGGGTAGTGAAAAATCTTCGAGTGGCGCTTTTGATTTACCCACAAAATGGTTGAATTTCTTGTTTCTACGAACTGAGTTCGCCAATAATGTGAAGGAAGCCAATCTTTTCATCGTATTGTAGATTGCTTAGATCTCGATATGCCAAATGTAATTGCATGAAATATACAGTAAAAGCCAGTTTGATGTGTGTTGCTACAACTAGTTTGACAACCCGTCCTCATATAACATATCAAGGACACACCATCTTATCAGATTAACCATTCGACTTACCAATGCAATGTGGGAAGACAGAAGTATTAGGACTGCGTATCCGAGCAATTGATGCCATGAATTCCTTCGTAGAACCTTGTAAGTGAAAAAGCAGTTGCAGTGTGCCTGTACAAAGAGCTAGCGTAAGTTCAGTTACCTGCTTCTCAGAATTTTAGTTAGCCACTGATTGCAAAATTGTTCAATTACCTTGCTTGGTTTAATTTAGTTTGCTACTGATTACATAATGCCATAGCCTGTTAATCCTATTATAGACCATGCCTATCTATGTGTTTGATACTTATTGTTTATAGAATTACCTGTTTTCCTGAACTTAAATAGCTACTTAAGCATGTAGATAGCTAGTCATATGTACTTCTAGGGTGCAGCAAAATTCATATGTAATTTATGTTCTGATACCCTGTTTGTTTAAATGGTTTGCTGTTATGACTTGTAGCACTAGTAATGTTTGCATGTTCATAGACAGACAATTGTCAGGTTTATATGAGGGACAACGTCTTTTTAACTTATATATATGTGTCAGAATCATTTTGCTTACATCAAAGAAATTTACATATGTCTGTGTTGCTGGTAAACAGTACCGACTTGTTACTTTAATACGTTGCCAAGAACTTATTTGTTTTACTAGTTCATGTGTAATTAAATACGTAGCCAAAACTGGTTAGTTTACTAGTTTGGTGTTAGTTTCTTATGGCTCTTGCAATACTTTATTTATGATTGCTAACATTCAAGTTTGTAGGATCCAACTGAAACTCCGATGGCACAACAGGTATGTTTTCAAGAACTTCCTTGTTTACCTAGTTTGCTGCTGCAACTTGTTGCTGTAATCATCTTACTAACTTCAACTTTTCAGGATCCAATTGGAAGTCCAATTGTACAGTAGGTACATTTTCAAAAATTTATTTGTGTAACAGGTTTGCTGCTGTAACTTGTTGCTGTAATCATCTTACCAACTTCAACTTTTTAGGATCCAATTGGAAGTCCAATTGCACAACAGGTACATTTTCAAAAATATATTTGTGTAAATAGGTTTGCTGCTGTAACTTGTTCTCTAATCAAGTTACTGTCTACTCAACTTTTCAGGATCCAAGAGAAACTCCAATGCCACAACAGGTGCCTTTTGCAAAACTTGTTTGTTTAACTGCTTTGCTGCTGCAACCGGTTGCTCTAATCAAGTTACTGACTACTCAACTTTTCAGGATCCAAGAGAAACTCCAATGCCACAATAGGTATATTTTGCAAAACTTCTTTGTTTAACTACTTTGCTGCTGCAACCGGTTGCAATGATGTTAATAACTACTTTTCAGCATCCAATCGAAACTCTTTAATTCCTTGTTTGTTTAACTGGGTTGCTGTTCTAACTCCCAGTTGAGATGTTTTGCTAACTTCAACTTTTCCGAATCCAATTGGAACTTTAATGGTAGAACAGGATAGCCCAAGATCAAAGAGCGAGGTCCCCATGGACGTTGTATCATCCCACAGCAGTGGTACTGGCCCAATCATGCATCATGAATTGCCAACTGCTGATGCTCTAGAGGCTAAACTATTGGTAGAAAGAGATTCTGCTTCTGCACTTAGAGATGAAGTTGACATGTTGAGGAAGCAAACAACACAATCACAAGTAGTACTCAAGACAAACATTAAATATTTGGTGGATTTCAAAACGAAGCAAGCTGAGACTGACCACATTGTTAAGGTCCTAAAGGAAAGAAGGAAATTAAATTCCCACTTTGTAAATCAGAGGTGAAATGTTTTTTCCATTGTTGAATAACCTTTGTGTTGTTTGTTCATGTAATCGATCAAACCATTTGTTTTAGAAATCATGTAATAATTGTTTTTTGTTTTTTGGTCTGTATTTTTTTGAGCACGAGTCTGTATTAATTGATAAGACTGAGACATTTCATTTTGCTTGTTATGCCAGACCTACAAATATGCCAATCGGGCTGAATGTGCATTCACCAATAATAGTAGTATAGATGGTCCTTAAGTGGCATGCATCTGAAAGGGCCAAGATGCTGTACTAGCTTTGCTAAAAAAAATGATGCTCTTCTAGCAAAAAAAGTACAGCGGCCTGGCTTACGTATGCTAGTTGATATTATTGATCCATATACTCTACAGGTGTTTATATGTCTGTTAGTTTTGTACATTATTGGTCAATTGACTCAGTATTTTGAATCTTGAGACATCGCTTGTGTACATATCTAAATGGGAGTACACTATATGTTGTGTGTGTCATACATGTTACACTTGAGTTGGACATAAAGTGGTTTCAAATATTCGAATTCACCTTAAACTAGATTCTACCTTCTGAATTCGAGTATCGGCATTTGTAAATCATATTCATATATGATAGTGGAATATATCTTTGTAGTGCTTTTCAAGATATATAAAAAACATAGACTGATTTATAAAGATTCGTATAAGAATAAAAAATGGATTTGAATTTAGTTGCCAGGGTAAACGTGAATGCTTATTGTCCCAAAATTTGAAAGAAGCTGCAAAACATCCACTCCCATGTCGGCTGCCCAATGCTAGTGTTTGCGAGATGGAAATTACTGTCTACCCCTTACACGAACAATCCATCAGCCCGATTTCCACTGCTCTAAATAGGGGTAGGTTAGTAACTTCAATCAGACATGACACGACCGCCTCTGAGCCCATTCAGACACGGTTGGCACCAAACGTGGGCGGCAAAACACATTTGATTCAAGCTCATCCGAAAGACCTCTGTCTCTTCCTTCATTTCCCCATTCATACACGGTGGGCGGCAAAACAAACTCGACTCGGCCGAAATCGATGTAGGCAAATATTTTTAATACGGGCAGGTTTGTAACTTCACTCATATGTGACACAACCGTTGTACCTGTCAGCCCGTTCATACACCGTGGGTGCCAAAACACCCTCTCCTCGCTCGAAATCGCTTTGGGCAAATATTGGGGAGATGTGAGATTATCGTCCTATCCCCAACTCACGAGACGTCCAAATTTTAAACGGGGGCTAAGGTCGTAACTTCCCCATATTTTAGACAGGCGTGACCCAAAGACATGGTTCCCCATACCTCTCCCTCCATTTTCCCATTCATACCGCGTCCGCGCTAGAACACCATCCCCACACCAGCCACGTCCATCCGCCACCCCATCCATCACCGCCGTCCTCCACCATGCTGGAGCGCCTACCAAGACCGCGTCGTCTGTGACGCCCCCGGCCCGATCATGCACTAATCATACACGCAAATGCACACGATCAAGCCTAAGGACTCACGGGAAGATATCACAACACAACTCTAAAACATAATAAAGTCATACAAGCTTTATATTACAAGCCAGGGGCCTCGAGGGCTCGAATACATAAGCTTGCGAACAAGCGTCAGCGGAAGCATCAGATATCTGAGTACAGATATGAAACAGAAACAGAAAGGCCTTTAGAAAGGCGGGGCAAAATAAAACACTACGATCGAAAGGCGTAGGCCTCCTGCCTGGGACCCTCCGATCCTACTCCTGGTCGTCAGTCAACTCGTAGTAGTATCCATCCTCTAGGTAGTAGTAGTAGTCGATCGATGGGGCATCTGTCTCAGGGGCTCCGTCCTCTTGGTCATGACAAACTGATATGGGGAGAAAAAGGAAAACAAAGCAACCGTGAGTACTCAGAAGTACTCAGCAAGCAAGGATCTACACTACATATGCAACATTTTCAATGAGAGGCTGTATATGTGGACTGGGCTGCAGAAATGCCAGAATAGAGAGGAGGCCTAGTCCTATCGAAGACTAGCATCTTCAGAGGTCTTGCAGCAATAGAAGAGAGTAGAACAGTACAATATAATGTAGTAGTATCATTAAGTCTCATCCTCACCCAGAGATCCTTCCTCGACTCCCTGCGAGAAAGCAATCCCAGAGCCATACAGTCATCAACCTCGTCCTGAGATCCCTTCTCGACTCCCTGCGAGAAGCAATCCCAGAGCCATAGTATCCAAGTATCCAGTTCTAATTTGTATCAATCAGGATACAACTCCGAGTGTCCTTTACCGTAGGACCGGCTATCGATAGAAGTGTTCTTCCTTGCAGGGGTGCACCAACTTACCCAACACGCTCGATTAACTCCGGCTGGACACACTTTCCTGGGTCATGCCCGGCCTCGGTCAAATGACACATCGCAACCCTACCTACAGCTCAGCAGACAGGTCCCCGCCGGTCTACATCCTAAGCGCAAGGGGGTCTTGGCCATCGCCCCTCGCCCTCCGGGTCGTTGTGAGCAGGGTGGATACCAGCGCCAACGGCATGATTCGACCCGGCCACAATGCTGAACTGGACGTCTGACAAAGCTTTCGGCTGATGCTACGATGCAGAACGCCCATACTATGCCCACGTGATGGTTAGTGCTATCAGGCCAGAGGCCTGCTCGGATCAAATATCCAAATCGTTAGGACTAGGGGCTTGCGGTAACGAGCAGAGACTCACAAAAGATGTGACCCCATCGCTCCGTCTCGAGGACTTGCGGCAAGGGCCATGAATGCCCGGCCACGCCTCGTATTCACCACTCGGGCACCACACAGGCACCCGTCTTCACAACACTCGCCTCTCAGGCGCACGCGGGTACCCTTCAGGGTCGACCCGCCTATCCAAGTAACAGTGTAAAGTCCAAGTATCCTTGTGTCCATAACATTAGGGGAATCCGAGGTATCACCCTCGTTGGATTCCTACTCGATGTATCCGTCAAGGTGAAGTCGGAGGAATCACCCTCACTGGGTTCACACTTGAGGTATTGTACGACGGCGTAGTTATCGGAAGCGGTGAAGGAGGAATCACCCTCGATGACCATGACCGAATAGCTACTCTACAGAGTTAACATCAGAAGTGCTACAAGAGGTTTCACCCTCGGCACTCGATAGTAACGCTGCAGTGTCGTTACAACTAAGGGGGGTGATGTGCGGTGCCGGGGTCTGGTCTTCAATCCCGTTAACATCAAGTGTAAAGTCCAAGTATCCATGTGTCCATAACATCAGGAGAATCCAAGGTATCACCCTCGTTGGATTCCTACTCGATGTATCCATCAAGGTGAACTCGGAGGAATCAACCTCACTGGGTTCACACTTGAGGTGTTGTACGACGGCGTCGTTATCGGAAGCGGTGAAGGAGGAATCACCCTCGATGACCACGACCGAATAGCTACTCTACAGAGTTAACATCAGAAGTGCTACAAGAGGTTTCACCCTCGGCACTCGATAGTAACGCTGCAGTGTCGTTACAACTAAGGGGGATGATGTGTGGTGCCGGGGTCTGGTCTTCAATCCCGTTGATCGGGTCTTCTTGATAATCCAGCGGGGCAGTCGGGATAAGTGGGGTCACTGATAGGTCTCTACCCAGCCTATACTAAGCAGTTTAGGATATGCAGGTAATTATCAACAACAGGTTACAATAAACAGGCTATGCATCAGAATAGGTAAAGCAGTAGCAGCAGCAATTCTAATGCAAGCATGGGAAATTAGAATGGGCGATATCGGGATGATCAAAAAGGGGGGGCTTGCCTGGTTGCTCGGCGGAAGGGCAAGGTTGTCAATGGTGTCTTCGGGCTCCGGAGCTGTGTCGGCCTCGAGGACGATGTCGGGGTCTAACGAGAGAGAAGAGGGGGAGGAAACAGTATAAATACACAACAAACAAGTGCATGTCATGTCAATAAGCAGAGCTAGCGGTGTTCTATCGTAGGGCTAGGTAATACCGGCGAAAGAGGAAAACATCCGGGAAAGTATTCCCGGTGTCCGGCTTTTCGGACAGACGAAAAGAGGGAAACGGTTGCACGTTCGAATAGCTAGGGACGTGTGGCGGACGAACGGACTGCGTATTCGGATTCGTCTCGTCGTTCTGAGCAACTTTCATGTACAAAGTTTTTTGATCTAAGCTACGGATTATTTAATATGAATTTATGAAGATTTAAACAATTTCCAGAATTTATTTAATCATTTAATTCCGACATTATCCGAAACAGTAATTGATGATGTCAGCATGACATCATGCTGACGTCAGCACAATCTGACAGGTGGGGGCCACCTGTCATAGACTGGTTAGTTAATTAGTGATTAACTAATTAATTAATACTTAATTAAACTAATTAACTAAACTAGATTAACCTAAACAGGGTTAATTAACTTAATTAATTAACTAATTGATTAATTGATTAATTAATTATTAATTTTAATAATTTTATTTTATTTTTATTTCTATTATTTAACAGGGGGCTGGGCGCGCGCGCGGGCGGGCGGGAGTGTGGGGCGGCGCCGGAGGAGGAGCTGCGGCAGGGGGGCGGCTGGGCGATGGTAGGCGGCGCGGGAGGTAGGTGCGGGCAAAGCAGGCGCGCAGCAGCGGCCGGACGGGGGCGCGGCCAGGGCACGGACGTGCGGCGGTGAGCGCGAGCGAGGAGGGCACGGGGTGCGCGGCCGGGGCGCGGGCGAGGGGCGACGCGGGCGATGACCGCGGCGAGGGAGGGAGAGGGAGTAGAGGGACGAGGGAGACGTGGGGGAGGGGGGCGAGTGTGGGTGGGCTAGGGTTCGAGGTCGCGCAGGGGGGGGGAGAATATGGGCGCGGCTGGTGGGCCGGCCAGGTGGCCTGCTGGGCCGTGGCCCAGGGGGGGAGGGGGTTCTGTTTTTTTTTTGTTTTCTTCTTTTCTTTTCTTTTTCTCTTTTCTCTGTTTTACAAATAGTTTGGCCACTAAATGGTTTTTGCAAAATATGAGACCTAGCCCTTAAATCTCAGTGCATTGAATGCCACTGCAATAAAATGGTTTTGAATCCAAATGTTTTCTTTTAGATTTTATTTAAATAAATAGGTATTAAATAGTGCTGTTTTGTGGTTGTTAGGGTCACCTAATTTATTTAGTATATGTTGAATATAATTTTAGAATTGTCTCTGGAATATTTATTATTTAATGAACATTTTAGTCTCTAGATTTGTACAACTTTTATTTTCACTTTTAGTTTGAATTTCCATTGGAGTTTGAATTTGAAAGGGATTTACTACTAATGATGATTAAGCACTGTTGATCCTGATGACATGGCATTATCAACAGGGTGATTACTGTAGCTTAATACATGGGCTGTTACAAATCTCCTCCACTAACAAGAATTCTCGTCCCGAGAATTAAGAGGTAGAAGGAAAAAGTTTGGGGTATTCCGCACGAAGATTATCCTCGCGTTCCCAAGTGGCTTCCTCTTCAGTACGATTTGACCACTGCACTTTGAGGAACTTGGTAACCTTCTGACGGGTCCGACGTTCAGCTTCATCGAGAATGCGGATCGGTTGCTCCTTATAAGATAGGTCATCTTGCAATTCGAGCACCTCGTGATCCACTGCTCGGTGCGGAGATTCCTTGAAGCATTTACAAAGTTGTGACACATGGAAGACGTCGTGGATATGAGAGAATTGCGGTGGCAACTCCAATTTATATGCCACTTGACCACGTCTAGCAATTATGCGGAAAGGACCAATGTAGCGTGGAGCTAGCTTGCCCTTGATTCCAAAACGGTGAGTGCCCTTCATAGGAGTGACTCGCAGATAAGCTTGATCACCAGGTTGATAAGTCAAACCCCATCGTTTGCGATCATAGTTGCTCTTCTGGCGGTCCTGAGCCGCCTTGAGATTTTCTCGAACAATACGAACTTGCTCTTCGGCGTGTTGGATAATATCCGGACCCACGAGCGGTCGTTCCCCAGTTTCTGAGCAATTCAGAGGGGTTCGACACTTACGTCCATAGAGTACTTCGAAGGGGGCCATCTTCAAACTGGCTTGAAAGCTGTTGTTGTAAGAGAATTCGGCATATGGAAGAGATTCTTCCCACTTCTTGCCAAACGATATAACACAAGCTCGCAGCATATCTTCAAGAACCTGATTGACTCGCTCAACTTGGCCTTGGGATTGGGGATGATAAGCTGAACTCCAGGTAATATGAGTTCCCATAGCTGTTTGGAAACTTTCCCGGAATTTGGAAGTGAAAAGGCCGCCACGGTCCGAACTGATCTCCTTCGGAATACTGTGGAGTGATACAATTCTGGAGATATACAACTCTGCTAACTGACTAGCAGTGATAGTCTCTTTGACAGGCAGAAAGTGTGCAACTTTAGAGAGTTGGTCGACGACGACAAGAATAGCATCGTGACCCTTCTGTGACCTGGGAAGTCCTGTAACGAAATCCATCTGAACCTTATCCCATTTCCATAGAGGAATAGGAAGTGGTTGCAGAATTCTAGCTGGTTTCTGATGTTCTGCTTTAACGCGACGACAAACATCACATTCAGCAACATAACGAGCAATGTCTTGCTTCATTCTAGACCACCAGTACCTTTGACGGAGATCACGATACATCTTGGTGCTACCCGGATGAATAGACAGCGGGGTATCATGTGCCTCCTTCATGACCTTGTCAGTCATAAGCTCGAAGCGAGGTACCACAATGCGGTTTCTGAAATACAAGGTTCCATCTTCAGACAGCGAGAAATCCCTATACTTTACAAGGTGAAGGTCTTTCTTCATCAGATCAATTTCAGCATCTTTAGCTTGCGCATTCTTAACAGCTTTCTCAAGATCTGGTTGTATCACAAGGTTACTTAGAGAGCCCTGTGGAACAATACGCAGATTCAGCTTGCGCAGTTCTTCAAAAAGAGGACGTTGAGCTCGCCTAACCATGAGGTTGTCGCAATAGGACTTGCGGCTTAAGGCATCAGCCATCACGTTAGCCTTGCCAGGGGTATAGGAAATACCCAAATCATAGTCCGCAATGGCCTCCATCCATCTTTGCTGACGGAGGTTTAGAGATGGTTGAGTAAACAAGTACTTCAGACTTTTATGATCCGTGTAAATCTCGCAATGATTACCGAGAAGGTAATGTCGCCACAACTACAGTGCATAGATGACAGCAGCTAGTTCTAGATCATGTACCGGATAATTCTCTTCATGTGGGCGCAACCGTCGAGAGCCATAAGCAATCACTTTACGCTCTTGCATTAGGACACAACCTAATCATTCACGGGATGCGTCACAATAAATCACAAAGTATTTGCGGGTATCCGGAGGAAATAGTACTGGGGCAGATGTCAGCTTGTCTTTGAGTGTCTGGAAATTTTCCTGACATTTTTCTGTCCATTCGAACTTAACGCCCTTGTGAAGCAGATCAGTCAAAGGCTTAGCAATCTTTGAGAAATTCTCGACAAAACGACGTCAATAACTTGCAAGGCCAAGAAAACTTCTCACTTGCCTGACGTTCTTCGGAGGAGTCCAGTCAAGAATAGCCTGAACTCGTTTTGGGTTAACAGCAATTCCATCCTTGGAAATTACATGACCAAGGTAGGTTACTTCAGAAAGCCAGAATTCACATTTGGAGTACTTGGCATACAACTGGTGTTCTCGGAGCCTTTCCAGTACAAGACGGAGGTGTTCGGCATGTTCTTCTTTATTCTTTGAATAGACCAGAATATCATCTAGATAAACCATGACAAATTTGTCGAGGTAATCCATGAAGATATAATTCATCAGACGGGAGAATGTGGCTGGAGCATTTGTTAAGCCAAATGACATTACAGTGTACTCATAAGAGCCATAGCGAGTAACAAATGCAGTCTTCGGAATATCCTCTTCACGAACACGGATCTGATGGTAACCCAATCTCAAATCAAGCTTAGAGAACACTGAGGAACCAACAAGTTGATCATACAGATCGTTGATTCTGGGAAGCGGATACTTGTTCTGAATTGTTGCTTGGTTGATAGGACGGTAGTCTTGAACCAACCTATTCGTACCATCTTTCTTCTTGACAAAGAGAGACGGTGCTCCCCAGGCAGAGGAGCTGGGACGGATGAAACCCTTCTTAAGTGACGTGTCAATTTCTTCCTTAAGCTCAAGAAGATGATGCGGAGGCATCTTATAAGGGCGCTTCGCAATAGGGGTAGTGCCGGGCTTCAAGTCGATGACGAACTCAACAGCTCTAGCAGGGGGTATTCCTGGAAGTTCTTCTGGAAAGACGTCTTGAAAATCACGAACAACTGGAACGTTCTCGAAGCCTTCAAGAGGTGAAGCATTCAATGCATTCATAACATATATCTGGCTCTCAGCATCCTGAGCTATTCGGGCTGAGTAATTGATCACCTGACCAGAAGGGTGTGTGAGCTGGACTGTCTTAGTAGCATAGTCAATCAAAGCATTATGGGATGTCAACCAGTCCTTACCGAGAATGATTTCTATGTCGGAAGGTCCAAGAGCAATAAGGGAAGCAGAGAACATCAACCCTTCAATTCTGATCTGATTGTTGTGACTTACCATTTTGGTTTGCCACCTGGAACGGGGAGTGATGATTTCTAAATGAGTGGGTAATGAGCTCATAGCTAACCCATGCAATTGTGCAAATTGCTGGGACACGAAGGAATGTGATGCACCTGAATCAAAAAGAACAGAAGCTGGCACTGAATTCACAGAGAGTGTTCCCAGCACGATAGTCGGTTCCTTCTGAGCCTTTTCAGCATTGACATGATTGGCATGGCCAAGTACAACAGTAGATGGTATGACATTACAGTTTCTGAGTCGGCGGTTTCGACAATTCTTCTTACGACCATTAGGAGGACGTGGCGCCACTTGAGGGGAAGCCATAGCATCAGGCGGTCCATCATGAACCGTAAGCTGTCTCGGCGGTGAAGGCAGACGAGGTGCAACATAAGACGGCCTTGGTGTTGGAGCAGGTCGGTGATGAACATTGTGCGGGATCCACACTCGATGCTTCTGAACAGGCTGACCCGAGGATGAGCCAGCTTCATGAGTGCGCTTGAGCGACTCCTGGTACTCAGTCAGAGCTGTTTCAACTTGGAAAGATTTGCTGACAAGCGTTGCGAAGTCTGCAAAATCAAGGACAACAAGTGCGAGGTTTATATCCGTACGCAGTCCTTCACGGAATTTCTCCTGCTTGCGAGTGTCAGTGTCGACGTTATCCACAGCATAGCGGGATAATTCAAGGAATTTCCTCTGATATTCATCCACAGTCATTTTACCCTGAGAGAGTTTACGGAACTCCTGCTTCTTCTGGTCCATCAGACCTTGAGGAATGTAACGTGCATGAAAAGCTGACTGAAATTCCTGCCAAGTGGTTACAGTCTCTGCAGGCAACATAGCCTTGTGGCTTTCCCACCATTGAGCAACGGGACCCTTTAAGTGGAATGTCGCAAAGGTGACATGACTGTCAGGGGCAACATTAGCTGACTCCATCTCAAACAGGATGTCACGAAGCCAATCATCAGCATCCATAGGATTGGTGGAGTTGCAGAAAACGGATGGATTGAGGCGCACAAATTCTGGCAGCGAGATCGGTCCAGGCTCCTGGCGAGCCTCGTTGCGTTCCAAACGTCTTGCCAGACTCTTGTTGAGCTGACGGTTCAATTCAAACTGCTGCATCATTGCGGCAATATAGGGTGGAGGTGGAGGATCGTCAGCCATCCTGCCAAATCAACAGGGGCATTTTGGAAAAACTGCAGGTGTACGGAATGATTCATGAAGTAACACGCACAACAGAAGGAAGTGCAATAGATACTTCATCATATTCGCGCCAGACATTCGAAGCCACACATAGCCTCGGTTAGTATCCGACATTACGACAGTTGAAAGGGGAGGCTAGACAACTAGGCGGCGCGCAGGCACGCGATACAGGAAGTACACAACGAGACATAGCAAAGGCTACATCAACGTCGGAGAAAACTATTGGGGCGAGGAATCTGCAAGTGAAACACAGGGTGCCCTCGATAAGAGGATCCTGCAAGTAGAACCTGGCCCACAATCTTGAAGAAAGGAGGGGTAATTCCAGAACACCGGGTGGATGTGATCACAAGAACCTAATGTTGGGGTTAGTAAAATTTTAACCCGAATAGAAGAGAGATCAGAGTCCCAGAGTATAGACGAGGAGTAAAAGATCCTAATACCACCCAATTGGCAACGTGGGCCCGTAAGCCACACAGCCAAGTTAGCAAAACAGTTTTCGGTTACTAGACTCAACTTCGACCAAGGAGTTGGAAAGGGGGATTCCTACAGGCAGTCGGCTCTGATACCAACTTGTGACGCCCCCGGCCCGATCGTGCACTAATCATACACGCAAATGCACACGATCAAGCCTAAGGACTCACGGGAAGATATCACAACACAACTCTAAAACATAAATAAAGTCATACAAGCTTTATATTACAAGCCAGGGGCCTCGAGGGCTCGAATACATAAGCTTGCGAACAAGCGTCAGCGGAAGCATCAGATATCTGAGTACAGATATGAAACAGAAACAGAAAGGCCTTTAGAAAGGCGGGGCAAAATAAAACACTACGATCGAAAGGCGTAGGCCTCCTGCCTGGGACCCTCCGATCCTACTCCTGGTCGTCAGTCAACTCGTAGTAGTATCCATCCTCTGGGTAGTAGTAGTAGTCGATCGACGGGGCATCTATCTCAGGGGCTCCATCCTCTTGGTCATGACAAACTGATATGGGGAGAAAAAGGAAAACAAAGCAACCGTGAGTACTCAGAAGTACTCAGCAAGCAAGGATCTACACTACATATGCAACATTTTCAATGAGAGGCTGTATATGTGGACTGGGCTGCAGAAATGCCAGAATAGAGAGGAGGCCTAGTCCTATCGAAGACTAGCATCTTCAGAGGTCTTGCAGCAATAGAAGAGAGTAGAACAGTACAATATAATGTAGTAGTATCATTAAGTCTCATCCTCACCCAGAGATCCTTTCTCGACTCCCTGCGAGAAAGCAATCCGAGAGCCATACAGTCATCAACCTCATCCTGAGATCCCTTCTCGACTCCCTGCGAGAAGCAATCCCAGAGCCATAGTATCCAAGTATCCAGTTCTAATTTGTATCAATCAGGATACAACTCCGAGTGTCCTTTACCGTAGGACCGGCTATCGATAGAAGTGTTCTTCCTTGCAGGGGTGCACCAACTTACCCAACACGCTCGATTAACTCCGGTCGGACACACTTTCCTGGGTCATGCCCGGCCTCGGTCAAACGACACATCGCAACCCTACCTACAGCTCAGCAGAGAGGTCCTCGCCGGTCTACATCCTAAGCGCAAGGGGGTCTTGGCCATCGCCCCTCGCCCTCCGGGTCGTTGTGAGCAGGGTGGATACCAGCGCCAACGGCATGATCCGACCCGGCCACAATGCTGAACTGGACGTCTGACAAAGCTTTCGGCTGATGCTACGATGCAGAATGCCCATACTATGCCCACGTGATGGTTAGTGCTATCAGGCCAGAGGCCTGCTCGGATCAAATATCCAAATCATTAGGACTAGGGGCTTGCGGTAACGAGCAGAGACTCACGAAAGATGTGACCCCGTCGCCCCGTCTCGAGGACTTGCGGCAAGGGCCATGAATGCCCGGCCACGCCTCGTATTCACCACTCGGGCACCACACAGGCACCCGTCTTCACAACACTCGCCTCTCAGGCGCACGCGGGTACCCCTCAGGGTCGACCCGCCTATCCAAGTAACAGTGTAAAGTCCAAGTATCCGTGTGTCCATAACATCAGGGGAATCCGAGGTATCACCCTCGTTGGATTCCTACTCGATGTATCCGTCAAGGTGAACTCGGAGGAATCACCCTCACTGGGTTCACACTTGAGGTGTTGTACGACGGCGTAGTTATCAGAAGCGGTGAAGGAGGAATCACCCTCGATGACCATGACCGAATAGCTACTCTACAGAGTTAACATCAGAAGTGCTACAAGAGGTTTCACCCTCGGCACTCGATAGTAACGCTGCAGTGTCGTTACAACTAAGGGGGGTGATGTGCGGTGCCGGGGTCTGGTCTTCAATCCCGTTAACATCAAGTGTAAAGTCCAAGTATCCGTGTGTCCATAACATCAGGGGAATCCGAGGTATCACCCTCGTTGGATTCCTACTCGATGTATCCGTCAAGGTGAACTCGGAGGAATCACCCTCACTGGGTTCACACTTGAGGTGTTGTACGACGGTGTCGTTATCGGAAGCGGTGAAGGAGGAATCACCCTCGATGACCACGACCGAATAGCTACTCTACAGAGTTAACATCAGAAGTGCTACAAGAGGTTTCACCCTCGGCACTCGATAGTAACGCTGCAGTGTCATTACAACTAAGGGGGGTGATGTGTGGTGCCGGGGTCTGGTCTTCAATCCCGTTGATCGGGTCTTCTTGATAATCCAGCGGGGCAGTCGGGTTAAGTGGGGTCACTGATAGGTCTCTACCCAGCCTATACTAAGCAGTTTAGGATATGCAGGTAATTATCAACAGCAGGTTACAATAAACAGGCTATGCATCAGAATAGGTAAAGCAGTAGCACCAGCAATTCTAATGCAAGCATGGGAAATTAGAATGGGCGATATCGGGATGATCAAAAAGGGGGGGCTTGCCTGGTTGCTCGGCGGAAGGGCAAGGTTGTCAATGGTGTCTTCGGGCTCCGGAGATGTGTCGGCCTCGAGGACGATGTCGGGGTCTAACAAGAGAGAAGAAGGGGAGGAAAAAGTACAAATACACAACAAACAAGTGCATGTCATGTCAATAAGCAGAGCTAGCGGTGTTCTATCGTAGGGCTAGGTAATATCGGCGAAAGAGAAAAACATCCGGGAAAGTATTCCCGGTGTCCGGCTTTTCGGACAGACGAAAAGAGGGGAACGGTTGCACGTTCGGATAGCTAGGGACGTGTGGCGGACGAACGGACTGCGTATTCGGATTCGTCTCGTCGTTCTGAGCAACTTTCATGTACAAAGTTTTTTGATCTGAGCTACGGATTATTTAATATGAATTTATGAAGATTTAAACAATTTCTAGAATTTATTTAATCATTTAATTCCGACATTATCCGAAACAGTAATTGATGATGTCAGCATGACATCATGCTGACGTCAGCACAATCTGACAGGTGGGGGCCACCTGTCATAGACTGGTTAGCTAATTAGTGATTAACTAATTAATTAATACTTAATTAAACTAATTAACTAAACTAGATTAACCTAAACAGGGTTAATTAACTTAATTAATTAACTAATTGATTAATTTATTAATTAATTATTAATTTTAATAATTTTATTTTATTTTTATTTCTATTATTTAACAGGGGGCTGGGCCCCACGTGTCTGTGGCCTAGTAGGGGCTCGCGGGCGCTCGCGCCCGAGGCCACGGCCAGGCGCGGCAGGGCGCGGGCGGGAGTGCGGGGCGGCGCCGGAGGAGGAGCTGCGGTAGGGGGGCGGCGGGGCGATGGTAGGCGGCGCGGGAGGCAGGTGCGGGCAAAGCAGGCGCGCAGCAGCGGCAGGACGGGGGCGCGGCCAGGGCGCGGACGCGCGGCGGTGAGCGCGAGCGAGGAGGGCATGGGGCGCGCGGCCGGGGCGCGGGCGAGGGGCGACGCGGGCGGTGACCGCGGCGAGGGAGTAGAGGGACGAGCGAGACGTGGGGGAGGAGGGCGAGTGTGGGTGGGCTAGGGTTCGGGTTCGGCAGGGGGGCGGGGAGACTAGGGAGAGGCTGGTGGGCCGGCCAGGTGGCCTGCTGGGCCGTGGCCCAGGGGGGGAGGGGGTGCTGTTTTTTTTTTGTTTTCTTGTTTTCTTTTCTTTTTCTCTTTTCTCTGTTTTACAAATAGTTTGGCCACTAAATGGTTTTTGCAAAATATGAGACCTAGCCCTTAAATCTCAGTGCATTGAATGCCACTGCAATAAAATGGTTTTGTATCCAAATGTTTTCTTTTAGATTTATTTAAATAAATAGGTATTAAATAGTGTTGTTTTGTGGTTGTTAGGGTCACCTAATTTATTTAGTATATGTTGAATATAATTTTAGAATTGTCTCTGGAATATTTATTATTTAATGAACATTTTAGTCTCTGGATTTGTACAAGTTTTATTTTCACTTTTAGTTTGAATTTCCATTGGAGTTTTAATTTGAAAGGGATTTACTACTAATGATGATTAAGCACTGTTGATCCTGATGACATGGCATTATCAACAGGGTGATTACTGTAGCTTAATACATGGGCTGTTACATCGTCCATTGCTAGAGATGGACGTTTCTCATCCACGATGATGGACCAGGAGCCTTGCATCGCGTCCTCTCACTTCATCAGCGCCATTGAGGGAGTCCTGGACTAAGGGGTACTCGGGTGGCTGGCCTATCTCTCATGGGCCGGACTGTTGGGCCGCATTGTGTCCGGACCGAAGACCTCTTGTGCCTTGGTGTGTGCTCCAAGTCAAGATGGAAGATCCGGCGTTCCCTTGATGTAACCGACTATATGTAAACCCTAGTACCCCTGGTGTCTATATAAACCAGAGGGTTTAGTCCATAAAGGCCAGAAGAACAATCGCCATCCTACTAGCTAGGGTTTAGTTCGTCTGATATCGTGGTAGATCTATTCTGTAATCCTCATATACACAAGTAATATACACAAGCATGACGTAGGGTTTTACCTCTTAGAGAGGGCCCGAACCTGGGTAAACATCATGTCACATGTCTACTGTTCCCCATCGATCCAAGATCCACAGTTCGGGACCACCTACCTGAGATCCGCCGGTTTTGACACTGACATTGCTGCTTTCATTGAAAGTTCCGTTGTTGGATCGACGAAAGGATCGATGGCCACCTACGCTAGGGACGGCTCATCCTCTGGCCGGGCTCTTATGCCCGGTGGTGCCAGGCCGCATACTGATCCATCCAGCCCCCTAGGCCAGGATGGAAGCTTCACCCCCGGTCAGAAAATCAGGTTTGGGAGCCTAGAGTTCACCGCCGATTCCCGAGGAGGTCTTACTCTTACTAAATCACCGGTTCCCCTCAGGGAATCCACCGATCCCGACATTTTGACTTCGAAGACGGAGGCCGACGATGTACGAGACCTGGCCTTAGTCCTGGATTCCGTTGATACGTCGGCTGGGCGCTGTCCGGACACTGTCTCAAACAAACTTGGAGCGGCCGCACTTCAAGTCAGGCCTGAGCCCTTAGGCAGCATGTACCCGGCGGACCTCTCGTCCGCAAACGATCTGCTAGATCAGATTCAGGCCATGGGATCCTCCAACAGTCAATCCCTGGTCTACGACCGGATTGGGTTCAAACTAGACAATAGGGAAATTAACACCCCACCTATCACGCACCTCGTCGTCACCATTGAAGAATTGGCCGAGGGTTCATTATCGCCGAAGCTTAAAACAAGTTACGTCCGGATCAATGATCGAGCCTCAAGCCCGGACTCTGTCGATCGCCTCGAAGAAGGTCCGGAGCCAAACTCCAACCTAAAACATGACTTAAAGCCTCCATCACCACCCGCTGATAGTGCGGATGCCGGATCCAATACGTCAAGTGCTTCAGGGGCCGCAGACACCGCTACTAGAGTTCCAGACACACAATCTGGGGTAGTACGAAATTTTTACCCACCCACCCCCCATGTCGCGTACCCCCCAGACAATTCGGGTCCTCTAGACATCTAGAATTTGATGTACGTAAAACAGCAGCCCGGAGAAATAGTCCACCATTATTAGGCTAGATTCCTCCTTGTGAAACAAAAAATCACAAGTTACCATGACCAAGACATAATCACGACTTTTCGGTCTAACTGCCGAGACGAAGGGATTCTGAACGCCCTCGCCCGTCGCCACGTGCAAAGCTTCACCAAGTTATCGGAACTGGTACGCGAATACTGCACCATGGAGATCACCTAGAAAGAACAACAAATGTGCGTGGAGTCAAACCACGTCGAACAGTCAAATACAATCCGGGAAAAGTGTGCACACACACAGCGGTCGCCTGAACACGAGCCAGCTGAAAAAAGAAATAGATCCCTCGCCGGACCTAGATCGGTCCTGGACGAGCTACTAGACAAACCATGCCCCATACACTCGGCCGTGCTAAACACAAACCCAACTCACAGGCTTAGAGCTTGTTGGGTTGTTAGACAGGTCGCCAGGAGTGGCGAGACCATACTCCGCCTTCAAACCCCTGCAGAGGATCAGAGGCACCCTCATCCAATGAGAATAATGTCCTAACCATCTACGAAACCTTCTCCTCGAACAATCAGAGGAAAAGAGCCCTTCGAGAGCTCAGTCAAGTCCAACAGGTCACAGCAGCAAGCTCCTGGACGGACACCCCCATCACCTTCGATGCGGAGGATGAACCAAGGGCGCGACCCATCCGAGCACCCGCCGCATTAGTCCTCGACCCCATCATGGATGGCTTCAGATTAAGCAAGGTGCTTATGGATGGAGGCAGCGGATTAAATCTCATTTATGAGGATACCCTCGACAAGATGCAGTTTGACAGATCTCAAATCGAACAAAGCTACACTATGTTTCGGGGAATCAGCCCTGGCAAGGAGGCACGCTGCTCCGGATGAGTCGCTCTGGATGTAGTGTTTGGCACTCCAACGAACTATAGGACTGAAGAACTACTCTTCCACATTGTGCCCTTCCATAGCGGATACCACGCCTTATTGGGCGTGACGCATTTTCAAAGTTCCAGGCTATACCCCATTACGGGTACATGAAACTCAAAATGCCAGGGCACAATGGTCTGATCACAATAGCCAGCGACCCGGACAGAGCCCTCCGAGCTGAAAACAAAAAAGCATCCTTGGCCCTCGAGGCACTATCTGAGGCTCTCGCAGCCGAAGAGTTGACCACACTACATACATTAGTAGACAGGGATGATGTCACCCTCAGCAAAAGACCCAAGTCTACATCCTTCAAACCAGCTGACAAAACCGTCAAGTTCCAAGTACATCCGATGGACCCCAATAAAACAGTGACCATCGGAGCACAGCTGGACCCGGAGGTCGACGAGGCGCTACGGCATTCCTGCGCTAAAATTGGGACATATTTGCCTGGCACCCTTCGGACATGCCAGGTATCCCACGCAGGCTGGCAGAACATTGCCTGAACATAATTAAGGGCTTCAAGCCAGTAAAACAGACGCTCCGCCGATTTTCCGAACCCAAGCATCAAGCCATGGGGGAAGAATTAGCTAAACTACTCAATGCCGGATTCATCAGAGAAATCAAACACGCCGACTGGCTGGCAAATCTGGTCATGGTACCTAAAAAAGACAAATCCTAGCGGCTGTGTGTCGACTTCAAAGACCTCAACAAGGCTTTCCCCAAGGATCCCTTCCCTCTGCCGTGAATAGACCAGATCATCGACACCACCGCTGGACATGCCTCATTATGTTTCCTTGACACCTACTCAGGGTATCACCAAATCAAGATGAAGGAATCTGACCAACCAGTAACCATGTTTATTACACCCTACAAACCATTCTGCTTCAACACAATGTCCTTTGGGTTGAAAACGCAGGTGCAACCTATCAGCGCATGATTCAAACATGCCTAAAAACCCAAATCGATAAAACAGTTGAAGCATATATGGATGATGTGGTCATTAAGACCAAACACGTCAGCCAGTTGGTCGATGACCTCCGTCTGACCTTTGAAAACTTGAAAACATATGATATACAGCTTAACCCGGATAAATGTGTTTTCGGAGTTCCCGCTGGAAAACTACTCGGATTCATTGTCTCCCATAGAGGGATAGAAGCCAATCCGGCTAAAACCCGAGCACTGTCCCAACTGGCAATACCCACAGAGCTCAAACACGTCCAGAAGTTGACTGGCTGCGTCATCGCCCTAAGCCGTTTCATCTCTCGTCTCAGCGAAAAGGCCCTGCCGCTCTACAAACTACTCAAAAATACCAATTTTTTTGAATGGACAGACGAGGCAACCGTCGCTCTAGAGGAAATAAAGACTCCGCTAGTAGGCAATCCTATCCTGACAGCACCGAGCATAGGCGAACCCATGTTACTATACATTTCAGCCACGAACCAGGTCGTGAGCGCCGTACTCATGGTAGAACAAGAGGCAGAAGGGCATAAGTTATGGATACAAAAACATGTCTATTATGTATCATAGGTGCTCACCCCATGCAAATCTCGATATCCGCACTATCAGAAGATCACCTACATAATGTTTATGGCATCCCACAAGCTTCGACACTACTTTCAAGAGTGTTCGGTCACCGTGGCATTTGAAGCGCCCTTGAATGGCATCATCAACAATAGGGATGCCACAAGTCGCATTGCCAAATGGGCCATAGAGCTTCTACCTTTTGAAATTGTGTACAAGCCACGCCGAGCTATTAAGTCTCAGGTACTAGCCGATTTTTTGGCAGAATGTACATAAGCCGAGCTTCCACGGGAATACAACACGTACTCACACTGGACAATGTATTTTGACGCCTCCAAGATGCTGGCCGGGCTAGGGGCTGGCGTAATCCTCACGTCCCCCACCGGCAACACTATTCGGTATGTACTGCAGACCATGTACACGGACTCCCTGTTGCATGGTCTTCGGATGGCAATGTCAATGGGTGTTCAGTGGCTCGAGGTGCGGGGAGATTCCAACCTCGCCATCTCTCAAGTCAATGGTGAATTTGACGCCAAAGACCAAAAAATGGTGGCATACCAAAATGCCGTCTTAAGAATATCAGCCTGGTTTGAAGGGTTAGAATCCACCATGTCTCTAGAGACAGTAATCAAGCTGCAGATATCCTCGCCCGTATGGGCGCCAAGCGCGACCCTGTCCCTACAAGCACCTTTCTGGAGCAGCTTTTTAAGCCATCCGTGGTGTGGCAGGAGGGGGATCAGGATACAACAACCACTGGGCCCGAACAAATCATCCCTCCGGGCATTGAGCCAAATGACGACATCATCGGTGGCTCGACAGTTGAAGAAACCACTTCGGCTCATGAGGTCATGGCCGTAATTGCACCATGGACTGAGCCCTTCCTTGCCCACTTGACATGGCAGGAACTCCCCAACGATCAGATCGAGGCTGCATAGTCCGGCGCTTTGAAGCCTACAAGGTCCACGAGGGCAAGTTATATAAGAAAAGCACTATTGGAGTCCTACAGCGGTGCATATCAGAAACAGAGGGGCAACAACTTTTGGCCGAGATACATGCTGGCATGGGCGGCCACCACGTGGCGGCTCGGGCCCTTGTAAGCAAGGCCTTCCGAGCAAGGTTTTTTAGCACACTGCCCGTGAAGACGCCCATACTCTAGTCCAACATTGTGTTGGATGCCAGCTTTTCGCTAATCAAAGCCATATGCCCCCCACAGCTATCTGGACTATACCAATTACCTGGCCTTTTGCAGTATGGGGATTGGAGATGGTTGGACCACTTAAAGGGGGAACCAAGAAAAAGAAATACCTACTGGTTATGGTCGACAAATTCTCTAAATGGATTGAAGCAAAGCCAGTAACCTCAGCAAAGTCCGGACCAGTTATCGACTTTCTATCAAGTGTGGTACACCGTTACGGTGTCCCTCACAGTATCATCACAGATAATGGATCCAATTTCATGGCCTAGGAAGTCAAGGACTGGTGCGCTACTATGGGCATCAAGCTTGACTACGCTTCGGTGTACCACTCGCAGACCAACGGACAAGTTGAGCGGGCCAACAGACTAATCATGAGTGGCATTAAGCCTCGCCTAGTCCGTTCCTTGAAACAATCTGATTGTCACTAGGTGGAGGAACTCGACTCCGTGCTTTGGGGATTGCGCACTACCCCCAACCGATCAACGGGATACACACCCTTCTTCATGGTATACGGCGCAGAAGCAGTCCTACCTTGTGACATTATTCACGACACACCTTGAGTACGCATGTATGAGGAAAAGGAAGCTGAGTTGGATCGGCAGGATGACCTAGACGCCTTGGGAGAAGAGCGGGACGTAGCTCGGGCTCGTTCTACATTTTATCAGCAGCAGGCTCGATGCTACCAGAGCAGGGAAGTTCGGGCGAAGGCTACAACATTAGAGAACTCGTCCTCCCCCTCCTAGAGAAGCAAAAGGACAAACTCTCACCTAAGTGGGAGGGCCCTTTCATAATTGATGAAGTGTTAGTAGGAGGAGCGTATCGTATTCGCAACCCGGCCAATGACTGCCTCGAACCACACCCCTGGAATGCAGCCCAGCTCCGACGCTTCTATGGCTAAGGATGCCCACGTGAGTCCACTACCCCTTTCCTCATTGTAAATCTCTTCCTTTTTATTCTGGAGAATTAGCATCTCCCGGGCCCTGTTCGAATAAACCGAATTCTGTTTAGGCCCTCTTCATTGCACATTTTCAAATGTAACACCCAGATTTCACCTGGGGGCTCCTTTAAAGCAGCCAATTAATATATTTCTATGCACGTGATCGTCTCTATCGTGTTTGCACTCTCCCGAATACCTCTTCAGCCATCATATGCACCGATTTGACTTAAGTTTTTGCCAAGCTGGGTTACCTGGCTCCTATGCTTACCCCCTATGTTCCCGATTATTCGGCTAGGGGGTAATGGGAGCACCTCTGCGATTGTTACGACCGGGTCAGCCGTGTACATACCTCAGATGGGTGAAGCTGAAGGCTAGCGTTCTTAAGAACACAATGGGTCGGCAAAGAGGAAAACTATAGTAATGTTGGTGTTCGTCACCAACGCTTGGGGATTCGGCCCCCGCACCAATTATCCGCATACTTCGGGTATCCGAATACAAACGTCTGCACTTGACATGACGAACCTGAAGAAAGGAACCCATAGAGGAACTATTTTCTTCTGAAGATGTTTCTTACGTTAAACAGTAATATAACATAACTCTCCGCATATGTTTTTGTCTGTTCGCACCCAAAGGCCCGATTGCCTGGTTATCGGAAGTGATTTCCTGCTTACCTCAGGTCACATAGTACGGAACACTCCTTGATCACTGGTCGGGGAGGCAGAAGCCGATGGCCGATTAAGACAACGTTTTACAGTTTGGATCAAGACCGTTCGATGTAAAGTACATAGTTACATAGAATTAAACACATCACTCTTCGTCCATATTGTTTATTATGCTATCTAAAGCACAATCTTGCTGGGACAATCGAGCTACAGGCATCACTTGGTCATAAACCAAATGAACGGGTATTTCCTGCCCATCCGGCCCTACTGGTCCAACACGAGCCATATGCTCTGGCTCGAGTTTCCTGAACCGGGTTTTCACCATGGCCCATGCTTCTCGCGCCCCCTCCCGACAGGATGATATTTTCCACAATTTGAAGTGGCGTCGAGCTCCCTTAAAGCGATTCACCAGTTCGGCCATATCGTCCGGCGCCACTTCGGTCGGCCATAATGCCTTCACCATGTTCTTCATAGCCTTTCGAGCTTTCTCATGAACCACTGGCAGTTCCTTCAGCACATTCCCGCCAAAGGACTGGACCTCCTCTCCAGGCCGACTAGTCAGGAGACCTAGCATCAAAGCATGGCATATCTTTTACATTCAAGCATGGTACAAGTCTATACTTATCCAATGCTTATGGACAAACTTACTAAACATGCCGCTTCTCAAGCTCTGGTTTTCTCCGCGAACTTGCGCCAATTGAGTTTTTAGACTCTCCAGTTCTTCGGCCTGCTGCTGGTTCTCCGCCTTCAGTTTGTTGGTCTCCTCATGGCTTCATTTTAGAACCCGAAGACCGGCTTGATTCTATGATTCCGCATACCGTTGAGTTTCTTTGGCGGCGGCCAGGTCCTTCTGTAGTTGACCTATGGATTCAACTACTACAAAGATAGCCGGTGTTAAACAAAGCGTGATGGCATAGTTCATGCGAGTTTAAAAGCTTTCCCTCACCATGGGCCTCGCTGGTGAACTTCTTCACAGCTTCCAATTCGGCTTCCGCATCAGCCAACCGTGTTCGGGTTAGCTCAAGGTCCTCGGACAATTTTTTGTTCTGGTCCTTTAAGGCTTGCAGCAAACGATAAATACTTCTCACGCCCTTAACTCGGCCATCCCACCCGATTCAAGGCTCGGGGGCTACCGGGTTAGTATTTACATTTGGCTATTAGAACTCATCCCTTACCTGCATATCGGCTGACAGAAGCTTGGCAATTCCCTCGAGACCTATTCGGGCCACTCCGAGGTATGTGTCGACCGAATTGAAAGCAATAAATTCTTGGCCGGTAAAGGCGGCCTGGCGCAGGGATTCCTTCCATCGCCGGTGATTCATCACACTTTCAACTTCTGAATTGGTAACCAAAACATCCTCAGGATCTTCCACAGACTGGTGTATTGTGAGATCCGCCGCATTAACCTTTGCTCGCGCTGAGGATCTTCGGCCACTCCCTGACACTCCCTTGATGTCTTCGGACGGTTGGGGTGGTACCTTCTTCCTACTGACCCAGATTGAATTTCAGTGGAGCCCCACATAAATGAGGCTAGCGATGAATTAATGGCAATTTTAGAGCATACTACCTTTTTTTTCCGAAGATGTGATTGGCATGGTCGCTTTCTGTCTGGAGGCTCCTTTGTTGGCTGGAATTGACGCCGCCTCCATTGGTGTTCAACATGAGGTACGGCAGCCCTTGGGAGTAGAAGTTAGCGTAGCTGGAGTAGCGCAAGGCGAACGCCTTGTTGGAAAGGAGGCCTTCTTGCTACTTACGGCGGAGGAGGGGAGAAGCCCAGGATGATCGGTTGTGATAGCCACCTTAGAACTGTCAAGGCTTTCCTGAAAGAAAACCCTGTCCTCAAAGTCAATTGATATCTCCGGGTCCTCGTGAAAACCCGGGTCGTCGTCACGGGAATGATCCTCCGGTTGAGGAGTGGGGCAGCTGATGCCTTCAACTTGGCGTCTCCAGCTCTGTTCGGAAAAATAGTTGAACTGATCAGTATTCGGGTGTGATATCCGAGCTATGTACACAAGTTTAAACTTACCCATTCAATGGGGTTGTAGCCCGAGTAGCCTTTCCAGTTTCTCGGGCGAGCGAACTCTTCTTCCGCACCTTTGAATAGATCCGCCAATATGGCGGCCATTGCTGCTTGATTGTCCGACCCCTGTCGCTTGTAGAGGGATGCATCACTTGTCCAATTGTAGCACCACAAGGGGTGCATCCTTTGTTGAAGGGGTTGCACACATCGATCGATCGCGGTGGCCATTACATCAACCATGGTCAATCCACCGTGGGCTAGCACCCTTACCTTTGTGGCTAGGCACTGTACATCGGTGGACTCTTCTTGGGAGGATCTTTTGGGCCGCCAGTTAAGTCTCTTCTTTAGCAGGGCGTCTGAATACTCGGGTAGACCTCTCCGAACTGGTTCGAATAGGGGGACATCTTCAATATAAAACCACTCCGAAGACCACTCTTCGGAATCTTTCTTTGTAGTCCCAATGGGATATCTAGTGCCGACTATACGACACACTTTGGCTCGGCCTACTTCAAGAATTGACGCCCCATGGGTGCGAGGGACGAGGCAGAAATACTACCTCCATAGCTCGAAATGGGCCTCGCAACCTAGGAACTTCTTGCAGAGAGCGACAAAGCCAGAAATATGCAGAATTGATCCTGGGGTGAGGTGGTGGAGTTGGATCCCATAAAACTCTAGCAGGCCCCTTAAGAAAGGGTGAATGGGGAATCCTAGACCTCTTAGAAGGAAGGATATGAAACATACCCTCTCATCCTTATTTGGATTGGGAAAGTTCTCCGTGAAGGCTTCACCGTTGTCTGAGGTCAACCCGACACGAACGGGCACGATATCTGCAGCTGGAAGATACCCTTGCCGCTGGAGGTCGCATAGCTGGAGCCATGACATAGAGCAACTGGTCCAATCACCCGGGAGTTGGCCGTGAGGGCGCGAGGATGAGTCAGGGGCGTTGACCACGTGCCTTGGGGATTTTCTCTCGACAAGATTGTATTTCTTGTTTGGAGACGATGGACCGCTTGATGCGACCCTGGCCTATTTAACGGATATATTCCTGGTCTCCAGTGGGTGTTTTTGTAAAAGACACGGGACTGCTCGTATTCTGGCAGGCACACGGAAATTAAGGGTCGCTTTTGACAAAGTTAATGGTGGGGGCCTGCCACAGTTTGGTTTAGAAGTTATTGATAACCGAACCATTGAAGTCAGCCGAACAAGAAGAAGATGGGGAACTCGCCTCACAAGCCGAAGACTTTGGGAATCACAGGACAATCAACGGTGGTGAAGCTCCGACGTTGAAGGCTAGTTCGGGGGCTACTGAGGGAGTCCTGGACTAAGGGGTCCTCGGGTGGCTGGCCTATTTCTCATGGGCCAGACTGTTGGGCCGCATTGTGTCCGGACCGAAGACCTCTTGTGCCTTGGTGTGTGCTCCAAGTGAAGATGGAAGATCCAGTGTTTCCTTGATGTAACCGACTATATGTAAATCCTAGTACCCCCGGTGTCTATATAAACCAGAGGGTTTAGTCCGTAAAGGCCAGAAGAACAATCGCATCCTACTAGCTAGGGTTTAGTTCGTCTGATCTCGTGGTAGATCTATTCCGTAACCCTCATATACACAAGTAATATACACAAGCAGGACGTAGGGTTTTACCTCTTAGAGAGGGCCCGAACCTGGGTAAACATCGTGTCCCACATCTACTGTTCCCCATCGATCCAAGATCCACAGTTCGGGACCCCCTACCCGAGATCCGCCGGTATTGACACCGACAGCCATCGTCCTCCTTGTCGGGGCCGCTCCGATGACCTTCTCGTCCACCGCAATGGGACTTATCCCCCGATGCACCTATTTACCGTCACAGATCTGCTTCCATGCCACCGACAGCCATCGCACCCCCGATGCCTACATGGCGCCACAAGAGAGGTGGTACTACTTCATATCAGCTCAACTTTTTGATCTCAACCAGAAAATAGATCATAACTTGGTTACTTTACTTTCTTTTCAGCTCTTAGAATCTTAGTTCTTAGTTCGAAGCAAACAATGGTTGCAAAGTGTCGTGGGAAACCACGGCCACCTATGGGGCCACGAGCCCCTTTTGGTTCAGCAGGGGGACTGAGCACGTTGCACAAAGAGCGGAGGAGCGCAGCGCAGCATGGCAGAGATCACACGGGCAGTTTTTACCCAGGTTCGGGCCGCCGCGAGGCGTAAAACCCTACTCCTGCTTTGGTGGATTGATGGTGGATGGTGGTGGAAACGCAGTGCTCTTGCCCGGCAGGGTTGCTTCGGGGCGAGAGTAGCTACACGCGTACGAGTGTACAAGGGTCCGAATCCCTTCTATGGTTGCCATGTGTCTCCTTTTATAGATCAAGGGGTCACCACAGTGGCAAATCAGTCATTGCATACTGATTAGATAGCAAACAGTGCTATCATATCTACTCTGCAGACAGAGCAGAGCGCATTAAATGCACCGCTTAGTGTCACATCATGGTCTGCCCGGCACGCCTTGCCGGGCTGCTCGGCCACCTTCTCTCCTGGCTTCATGACACGTTGCTGGACGGTTGTCATTTGGAGGTGATTCCTGTAGGAAATGGCTGCCATGTGGCAAAAGACAGACACTTAGTCACTTTGGGGCTTGATACCGCATCGATCGATGACTTGCATCACTGCGAGGTGGAGCGGTGAAGCCTTGGTGGGGTGTTTTTGCCTTCGTAGGACCCGGCAGGCTGGCCGGGGCGGTCTTGAGGCTTGCTTCCGGGGCAACCTTGACCTCGCCAAACTCTCCTGCCCGGCAAGGGAGGTTTTTCCCTTAGAAGTGTCTTGCTCCTTGGCTCGATTTGGTATTCTTGATCTGCACTCTGGTTCTTCAAAGAGCTGATCTCTTGTGCTTGGTCTGGTCTTGGACGCTGCAATCTTGATCTCGGGCATGTGCACGGTCTGGGCAACAGACCCAGGGTTTGTTGCACCGACAGTAGCCCCCGGGCCTGGCCCGAACCCGCTGCCGGGCGTCGTCGGGGTATGCCCTAACTTGTGCACAGGCGAGAGGGAAATAGCTGCTTGCCCTTTGAGATCTTCTTTGCTTCTTCATTAATCCGAGCCCAGGTCGGTTTCCGGTTCTCCCGTGCATCGCGTAACACCAATTGCAGTGATGGGGATAATGGGCCGCGATCCGCGGAGTCACCCACGTCCCTTGTCCACGGGGCGGTAACTGCCACCCCACTACCTTTCCCACTCCAAACGCCTCCGCCATGTGTATCGCATGCATTGCGCATGGTTGGTGGTGGATGCGAAGGGCGCGGGAATGCATGCCATGGCAGAAAGCCAGGCGCCGTAGATTGGCGCAGGGGGTCGGCCTTGATTCTTCGAGCCGTTAAGGGCGAGGAGGAACCGGACTGGCCGAGCGGGGCGGCCACCTCTATGAAGAAAACCCAGCCCCCTGCCATGCCCGCCTATAAAAAAGGGGGGCGCGGTGCGAGACGTTCCTCCACACCTCCTTCCTTCTCTATTTCTGCAGTAGCCCACGTCTGTCATGGTGAGAGGTCGAGGGTCCGGCCGTCCCCAAGTGGCGACGAGAACTTCTGCTCGACAGTGTCTCCCTCCTCCCTCCGAGGATGCAGGGACGGAGCCAGCTACGAGAGGAGGTGGGAGAGGACGAGGTCGAGGCCGTCGTGGCGCATGGGGTCGAGGGGGATGGGGTGGCGCTCTGATTGCACCCCCACCGGCCGCCCCTCCCCCGATGGAAGGCCACGTTGGAGACCAGCCCCTGGAGTTCATCCTTAGGCTGTATAAACCCCCACGCGGCCGCCTCTGTCTCCCCACCCCGTTCGCAAGGGCGATGGAGCTCGAACATCCGCGTGCGTTGAGACTGCACATGAGGGGCTGCGGGAATGGTAGCATACGGGTGGATGTAGATTTCCCCACCCCTCATGTCATGTACTTCCGCCGTGGTTGGAAGACCTTTGCCCGCGCCCATAGCTTGTCGGAAGGGCACGTCCTCCATTTTAAGTTAATGGAGGCCGATTTCTTTTCCGTCAAGGTTTTTGGGAGCTCGTGTGCTCGCTTAGGGTGCTGCGCGAAGAGCTTGACCGACGACGAAAGCTCCTCCTCGAGCGATAGTGACGAGGAGGACAGTGACGGTGATGACGATGGCATCGACCGAGAGGGCGACGACTCTGACTCCGGCTGAGCATCAGCTGCACCATCATCATCAGGCGGCGGCACCATCATCTGCACCTGCATCTCCTCTCCGGCAAGGTGATTTACCGGGGAGTTGGATGCGGGGGTGGGGATGGTGCTCCTGGCTCCTCTAGTAGCCTTCCAGCTGGACTCCGGTAGGCTTCCTCATGGGCTGCAGCTTCGTTCGCCCTGCCGCGTCCTGCTAGCCCTGGTGGTGGCGGTTGACAGGTCGTCTCCGCCAATCTCTTCACCATCACCTTCGCCCGCGCCCTCCCGCTCCCGCTCCCGCCAGGCTCCTCGTCAGGGGACCCGACGGGGTTAGGCCGGCCTTCTGCCCAGGTGCTCCTTTTGCCCTCTTCACCTCCTACCACAGTGCCTAGAAGGAGAGGGGCAAGAAAGGGCATCACGGGGCACTTATCTTTTTTCAATCTAAAATCTGCAGGCACTTGCCAAACTTTATTTCAAATTATGTAATCCCTTTTATCCATGTTTGTGTTCTGTAAGGTCTGCGCTTGTTGATCAGCATATTAATGAAAAAGATAAACCTTGCCGGGCGCTTGTGCATGTAACATGTCCATACAGAGGTAGAATGCCTCTATACGCTCAAGTAAACAAGTTTTTCCCGGTAGGCTATCTTGCCGGTACCCTCAGTTTGCTGTCGCGGAGCTAGGCTTGCCGGGCCCAAATCGTATAGAGGGATCAGCCCCCCGCCAACTTTCTCGCCAAAGGCCACTACAACCACCCCGACCGAAGCAACGTTCGAGTCAAGGGACGGGAGCACCTAAGTTTTGAAAGTGGCAAGGTTCCCCTATGAACAAGTTTTTACTTACAGAATGCGTATGGATAAGAGAGAGAACTTATCTGTTTGGGCTTGCCGGGGATCGCAATGTAGGCTTGTCTTCTCTTCTCCTCTTCGGGATCGAATCCGCGGTAGGCGCCTGCAGTTTGATGCAAATGAAAATGATGCCTCATGCTATCGTATCTACATGAACATGCAATGCTCATGATATGCTTATGCATGCATGCAATTTGTCGGGGGCCCCCCAGCGCTTCATTTATTTCTGTTGCTCAGGGTCTGCGCCTGGCTTTGTACAAGGGGTTACATGCAACAGAGGAAAGGCCTGTACAAAAGGGTGGTTGCCGGGCAGGACCCGACAGCCGCGCCTTACATGTAGAACTTGCGGAGATGCTCAATGTTCCATGAGTTTTGCAATTGAATGCCATCTCCGGTCTCCAGACGGACTGCGCCAGGTCTAGTGACTCGTACTACCCGGTAAGGGCCTTCCCACTTTGGCGTCAACTTGTTTGCACCCTTGGCGGACTGAACGCGCCTAAGGGCAAGGTCGCCTTCCTCAAAACACCAGGCATGAACCCTGTGGCTGTGATAGCGACGTAGGGCTTGCTGATAGCGTGCGGCACACGTAGCAGCCCGGAGATGGTTCTCCTTGAGTAGCACAGCGTCGTCACGCCGGTGCTAATCTTGCGCCACTTCATCGTAGGCAAGCACTCGAGGTGGCCCGTAAATGAGTTCCGTGGGGATAACTGCTTCTGCCCCATAGACTAGGGAGAAGGGAGCCTGCCCGGTAGCTCGATTTGGTGTCGTTCTGAGGGACCAAAGAACCACCGGCAGCTTGTCGATCCACCGCCTGCCACACTTCTGCAGCCTATCAAATGTTCTCGTCTTGAGTTGTCGTGGGAAACCACGGCCACCTATGGGGCCATGAGCCCCTTTTGGTTCGGCGGGGGGGATGGGCACGTTGCACAAAGAGCGGAGAAGCGTCGCGCAGTACGGCAGAGATCACACGGGCAGTTTTTACCCAGGTTCGGGCCGCCGTGAGGCGTAAAACCCTACTCCTGCTTTGGTGGATTGATGGTGGATAATGGTGGTGGACGTAGCACACTCGCCCGGCAAGGTTGCTTTAGGGGCGAGAGTGGCTACGGGTGTATGAATATGCGAGGGTCCAACCCCTTCTACGGTCGCCATGGGCCTCCTTTTATAGATTAAGGGGTCACCACAGTGGCAAATCAGTCTTTGCGTACTGATTAGATAGCTAACAGTGCTATCATACCTAACTCTGCAGGCTGACAGAGCGCATTAAATGCGCCGCTCAGTGTCACATCACAGGTCGCCCGGCAGGCCCTGCCGGGCTGTTTTGCCAGCTTCATGCCTGCTTGTTTGACACATCTCAGGACGTGTGTCATATGGAGGTGTTTGCTGTAGGAAGTGGCTGCCATGTGGCAAAAAGCAGCCACTTAGTCGCCTTGGAGCTCGACACCGCTCTGATTAATGACTTGCGTCGCTTGTGAGGTGGAGCGGTGGACTGGCTTGCCTCCGCCAGCCCCGGCGGGCCTGCCGGGATGATCTGGGAGCTTGTTTCTGGGGCAAAACCCAACCTTGCCGGGCTCGCCTGCCCGGCAAGGTAGGTCCTTTCCTTAGTGATGCCTTGTTCCTCTGGCTCACCTTGGCCTTCTCGACCTGCACTTGGATCCTTCAAGGGAATTGATCCTCCTTGCTTGGTCTGATCTTGGTTTTGTAATCTTGTCTCTGGGCCTGTGCACAGTCCGGGCAATGGACCCAGGGTTTGTTGCACCGACAGGAGCCCCCGGGCCTGGCACGAACGCGCCGCCAGGCGTCGTCGGGGTAGGCCCTAACCAGTGCACAGGCAGAAATGTAAGGGCAGCTCCGCCCTTTGAGATCTTCTTTGCTTCTTCATTAACCCGAGCTTGGGTCAGTTTTTGGTTTTCCCACGCGCCGTGCAACGCCAATTGTGGTGGGTCCATTCTTGTAATGGCCCGTGAATGACTTTAACGCACGGGCGGGTAACTGCCAATTCACTCTTCCCACCGCGCCCTTATCCTTAGTCACATATGCCGCATGCATTGAGCGGGGTAGGTAATGGAGGCGCGTGGTGCGGGAGAGCATCAAGGCAGGGGCCTAATCTTCTTGGATTGGTTGAGGAGGACGGCGGTTACTCGCCGGGGAATCAACCCTCAGCCCCAGCTCGCCTATAAAAGGAGGAGTGGGGGAGGAGTGGAGGCATTCATCCACATTCCTCTCCTCCTCCACCTTCTGCTTCTTCTGGGTATGCTGAAAGGAAGAGCCTGGGGCTAGGCCCCGGGTCCTAGCTTGGAGTTGTTGACGATGTCAAATGCTTGTGCTGATGCTTGGGGAGTGAGTCTGGTCTAGTGACGTGCATCGCCGGGGGTCGTCGCCCTGTTGGCGAGGTGTCCGGGGTTTTCAATGCTTGCCTGGGATGCAGTATATGGGGTCCTTGGTAATCCTAGCACTGCTCCCTCTGGCGGATCTTGCATTCTTGCTAAGGATGGCGGCGTCTTCCTGCCCGCCAAGGTGGGGAGTGGCGCGTATCGAGCCCCCTAGCCACTGCGGCTGCTCGCCGTCTCCCCGAGGGAGGTGCCGGGTTGGGGGCCCGGCGTCTTCCTGGAGCGACGGTGATGGAGAGAAATCGAGGGAAGACGGGGGAGGCGGGTGGCAGGGCATCAGGTGGGAGTAAGATGTCACCAACGCCTTCGTCTCGTATTGGTGACCTGCTGCCTCATCTTTCCACTCTTCCCCTCCCTCCCCGGCACCATCATCACCAGCCTCTTCGGGTGATAGCCGGGAGGGATGTTCCCTTGGTGCCGTCCCCCTCCTCCAGCAGTCTTCCAGCCGGGTGTCGACGGTTGATCCCTCCGGTGCTCGAGCTGGGGCTTCCTGCTGGTCCTGGAGGTGGCGACCTGGGCACTGCCAAGCTGCTCTTTATGCCACTCCTTCGTAGCCTCGCCACTCCCGATCTTGTCAGGCCGTGCCCGACAGGCTATGAGGGGATCGGGGGTGGGCTCCTGCTTGGGTGCTCTTTTAGCCATCTTCTCTTCCCACCGCAATACTTGGCGGAGGGAAAACGAAAAGAGGAGATTACGGGGCACTTATCTTTTTTCAATCTTAAATCTGTAGGCACTTGCCAAATTTTAGTTCAAATAATGTAATCTCTCGTATCCATGTTTATGTTCTGTGAGATTTGTACTTGTTGATCAGCATATTAATGAAAAAGATAAGCTTTGCCGGGCACTTGTGCATGTATGATATCCATGCAGAGGTGAAACACCTCTATACTTTCATGTAAACAAGTAGATCCTAATAAGCTACCTTGCCGGTATCCCATAGGATTGCTGCCGTGAGGCTGAGCCTACCGGGCGCAGAACCCATTGGGAGAGACCAGCCCCCCGCCAACCCCTTTCAGCCAAAGGCCACTATGACCATCCTAACCGAAGCAGCGTTCGTGTCAGTGGATGGGAGTACCTTTGTTTCCGGGGCGGCGAGGTTTTCATATGCACAAGTCCTACTCACAGAACATGTATGGATAAGAGATGGAACTTATCTGTTTAGCTTGCTGGAGACCGCAGTGCTGGCTCGTCTTCGCATCCTCTTCCTAGGACTAAGCCCACGGCAGGAGCCTGCAGTTTATGCAAATGAAGATGATGCTAGATGCAATCTATCTACATGATCATGCAACCTATCTACATGAATCATGTGATGCTTATGATATGCTTATGCATGCATGCAACTTGTCGGGGCCCCCTAGCGCATCATTTATTTCTCTGTTGCTTAGGGTCTGCGCCTGGCTTTGTACAAGGGGTTACATGCAGCTGAGGCAAGGCCTGTACAAAAGGGTGGCTGCCGGGCAGGACCCGACAGCTGCGCCTTATGGGTAGAACTTGCGGAGATGCCCAATATTTCATGAGTTTTGGAATTGAATGCCATCTCCGGTCTCCAGACGGACTGCGCCAGTTCTGGTGACTCGTACTACCCGGTAAGGGCCTTCCCACTTCGGCGACAGCTTGTTTGTACCCTTGGCGGACTGAACGCGCCTAAGTACAAGGTCGCCTTCCTCAAAACACTGGGCATGAACCCTGCAGCTATGATAGCGACACAGGGCTTGCTGGTAGCGTGCAACATGCGTAGCAGCCTGGAGACGGTTCTCCTCGAGAAGCACGGCGTCGTCACGCATGTGCTGTTCCTGCGCTACTTCATCATAGGCAAGCACTCGAGGTGACCCATAAATGAGTTCTGTGGGGATAACTGCTTCTGCCCCATAAACTAGGGAGAAGGGAGTCTGCCCGGTAGCTCGATTTGGTGTCGTCCTGAGGGACCAAAGAACCACCGGCAGCTCATCAATCCATCACCTGCCGTGCTTCCGCAGCTTATCAAACGTTCTTGTCTTGAGTTCTCGCAGCACTTCAGCATTCGCCCTCTTAGCTTGTCCATTGCTTCTAGGATGTGCAACAGAGGCAAATGAGATCTTGCTTTCGAGGGCATGAACATATTGCATGAAGGCGCGGCTCGTGAACTGGGTGCCATTGCCGGTGATGATCTGAGCAGGGACCCCGAAGCGGCACACCAATCCTTTCAAGAACTTGATAGCTGACTGAGCAGTCACCTTTCTCACGGCATCTACTTCCGGCCACTTTGTAAACTTGTCGATTGCAACGAACAAGAATTCAAAGCCCCCGGCAGCTCGGGGGAAAGGGCCGAGGATATCGAGCCCCCAGACCAAAAACGGCCATGACAAAGGGATTGTCTGGAGTGCTTGGGCAGGCAGATGGATATTTTTGGAATGGAACTGACAGGCTTCACACTTGGTGACTAGCTCAACCGCATCTTGGAGGGTTGTGGGCCAATAGAATCCTTGCCGGAATGCTTTCCCAACCAAAGCCCTTGATCCAATGTGGGAGCCGCACAAGCCTTTGTGTATCTCTGCCAGCAGTTCCTTTCCTCCTTCCCGGCAAATGCACTTAAATTTCACACTGTTGGGCGGGCTACTCTTTCAGCTTCCTCTTGCTCTTCGGGAAGTTCTCTGGTTTGGAGGAAATGGACTATGTGCCTTGCCCAAGTTGGAGCCTAAGGCTCGGTAATGAGGACAAGCGGCACCACCTCATTCGTGGGGGCGCATCCCTCAACCGCGGGGACCAGTGGCCCGGCAGGAGTGTGCAGCCCGGCAATCGAAGGGGAGTTGTTTCCGGCAGGGTCCCTGCCAGGAGCCCCGAAAGGCTCTACCTGGAGAGGCTTACCGGAGTCCAATTTCCTCCTCTTTTGGGCCATTATTGTCGGGGATACGGAGGGCTGAGTAAGATGGAGAACAAAAGTTCCTGGTTCCATAGGAAGCTTTTGTGCAGCGCACTTTGACAGGTGATCAACAATGCTGTTTTTCGCACGGGGTACGTGCTCCGTTTGCAACCCGTCAAAGCGCTCCTCCAATCATCTCACTTCCTCGACGCATGCCTCCATCAATGGGCTTTGGTAGTCCTTGTTGACTTGTCTCACCACCAGTTGTGAATCTCCTCGAATGATCAGCTTCTTGATTCCCAATTCTGTGGCAATCCTAAGCCCGGCAAGAAGCCCTTCATATTCTGCTGTATTGTTGGTCACCTCCTCCCGGGGAAAGTGCATCTGGACGACGTACCTCAGGTGCTCTCCAGTGGGAGCAACGAGAAGCATGCCAGCCCCTGCACCTTGTAGGGAGAAGGCACCATCAAAATACATGATCCATTCTTGGGGCGCTTCCTTGCCGGGGATAACTATTTCCAGTATTTCTTCATCAGGGGTTGGCATCCATTCTGCAATAAACTCTGCCAACGCACTGCTCTGGATTATTGATGTGCTTTCAAACTTCAGGCCAAAGCTGGACAACTCCAATGCCCAATCCACTATCCTACCAGTGGCCTCTGGGTTTAGAAGTATCCTTTGCAACAGGAAGTGGGTGACAACCGTGATCTCATGGGCTTGGAAGTAGTGGCGCAGTTTCCTTGAGGCCATGACAAGGCCAAAGATCAATTTTTGCATGCCAGAATACCTGGATCTAGCCCCCTGCAATAGGGAGCTGACGAAGTATACTGGGCGCTGCACCACCTTCTTCCTTGCCGTGTCCTTGGGGTTGCCTCCGCTGCCGTGCTCCTCTTTGTCCTAATTCGTATCTGGCCTTGCCGGGCCACTCTCTTTCTCTTCCCTGGGTGGGACACTTGCTGAGGTTGCTGCTTCTTCTACTTCCCGCTATGCTACCAGGGCCACACTAACCACTTGATTAGTTGCTGCCAGATATAGCAGCAACGGCTCTTGTGGTTTGGGTGCAACCAAAGTAGGCACAGAAGACAAGTAGGTCTTCAAATCCTACAGTGCTGCATCTACTTCCAGGGTCCACTTCATGGGTCCTGCCCTCTTCAAAATCCTGAATAACGGCAAGGCGCGCTCGGCGGACTTGGAGATGAATCTGCTAAGCGCGGCAACACATCCTATCAAACGTCTCACATCCTTAACTGTCTTGGGTACCTGTATCTGCTCAATGGCCTTGATCTTATCGGGGTTGGCCTCTATCCCACGATGGGACACAAAGAAACCAAGTAGCTTGCCGGAGGGAACGCCAAATACGCACTTCTATGGATTCAGTTTCAAGTTGATCTTGCGCAAATTAGCAAATGTCTCTTCTAAATCCTGGATGAGGGTTGATCTGTCCTTGGTCGATGCATGGCAAGGGAAATGGGTCCTTTGGTGTGACGCCCCCAATTCAATCGTACACTAATCATACACGCAAACATGTACGATCAAGATCAGGGACTCACGGGAAGATATCACAACACAACTCTAAAAGTAAAATAAGTCATACAAGCATCATAATACAAGCCAGGGGCCTCGAGGGCTCGAATACAAGTGCTCGATCATAGACGAGTCAGCGGAAGCAACAATATCTGAGTACAGACATAAAGTTAAACAAGGTGCCATAAGATGGCTAGCACAAACTGGGATACAGATCGAAGAGGCGCAGGCCTCCTGCCTGGGATCCTCCTAAACTACTCCTGGTCGTCGGCGGCGGCCTGCACGTAGTAGTAGGCACCCTCGATGTAGTAGGGGTCGTCGAAGGTGGCGTCTGGCTCCTGGGCTCCAGCATCTTGTTGCGACGTCTGAGAAGAATGGAAAAAGGGGGAAAAGAGGGAGCAAAGCAACCATGAGTACTCATCCAAAGTACTCGCAAGCAAGGATCTACTCTACATATGCAATGGTATCAATGAAATGGGTAGTATCTGTGGACTGAACTGCAGAATGCCAGAATAAGAGGGGGATAGCTAGTCCTATCGAAGACTACGCTTCTGGCAGCCTCCATCTTGAAGCATGTAGAAGAGAGTAGCAAGTACAGCATCAAGTAACATCGCGTAGCATAAACCTACCCGGCGATCCTCTCCTCGTCGCCCTGTGAGAGAGCGATCACCGGGTTGTATCTGGCACTTGAAAGGGTGTATTTTATTAAGTATCCGATTCTAGTTGTCATAAGGTCGAGGTACAACTCCGGGTCATCCTTTTACCGAGGGACACGGCTATTCGAATAGATAAACTTCCCTGCAGGGGTGCACCACATTACCCAACACGCTCGATCCCTCTGGCCAGGCACACTTTCCTGGGTCATACCCGGCCTCGGAAGATCAACACATCGCAGCCCTACCTAGGCCTAACAGAGAGGTCAGCACGCCAGTCTAAATCCTATGCGCGCAGGGGTCTGGGCCCATCGCCCATTGCACACCTGCACGTTTCGTGGGCGGCCGGTGAGCAGACCTAGCAACCTCCATTACAAAGGAAGTTGCGTTACACGGTCCAACCCGGCGCGCGCCGCTCAGTCGCTGATGTCTAGGAGGCTTCGGCTGATACCACGACGTCGAGTACCCATAACTGTTCCCGCGTGGTGGTTAGTGCGTATAGGCTCATAGCCAGACTCAGATCAAATACCCAATCTCGTTAAGCGTGTTAATTGATATAACCGCAGACGCCGACCAGGGCCAGGCCCACCTGTCTCCTAGGTGGTCACAACCTGCCCTGTCGCTCCGCCACAAAGTAACACTCGGGGGCCGTCGGGAACCCAGGCCCACCACTACCTAGATGGAACCACCTGCCCCTTCAGCCCCCATCTCCGAACAGAAACATAAGTATGTAATAGTATATAATATAAACCCGTGATCACCTCCCGAAGTGATCACGGCCCAGTAGTATAGCATGGCAGACGGACAAGAGTGTAGGGCCACTGATGTAATTCTAGCAACCTATACTAAGCATTTTAGGATTGCAGGTAAGGTATCAACAGTAGTAGCAAAGACAGGCTATGCAGCAGAATAGGATTAACCGAAAGCAGTAACATGCTACACTACTCTAATGCAAGCAGTAGAGAGGAGGAATAGGCGATATCAGGTTGATCAAGGGGGGGCTTGCCTGGAAGCTCGACAGAGAAGGACGGGTCGTCAACACTGTAGTCGTTCACGGCAGCGTCGGCGTCGGTCTCGAAGTCTACCGAAGAGAAGAGGAGGGAAGAAACAATGAATATAAAGCAGACAATTGTAACACAAAGCAAGACATGGCGATAAGCGGTGCCGGGTGTGACCTAACGCAGTGCTACACGATACCGATGAAGGGGGAACCCATCCAGGAAAGTTTTCCCGGTTCCGGACATCTGTCAGACGGATGACCGGAGGGGGACAGTTGCATGTTCGCTATGTTAGGGACGTGTGACGGACGAACGGACTGCGTAATCGGATTCGTCTTGTCGTTCTGAGCAACTTTCATGTACAAAGTATTTTCATCCGAGTTACGGATTATTTTATATTAATTTTTAAAGTTTTAATACATTTTGGAAATTTCCTGGATTTAATATTAATTCGAAAATAAAAGACTAATTGCTAGATACACCCAAAACTGTACCCAGACTAGGGCCATAGTGGCTGACAGTGGGCCCAGTCAACCGTTGACTAGTCAACGGTGTGAATAGTACATGCAGGACCCCCATGTCATTCCCTCTAGTAATTTCAACACTGATTAACATTTATACGTAGCAGTGGACCCCATCTGCCATTGTCTAATTGATTTTAGTTATTTAGTTAATTTTAACATATGGACCCACGTGTCATACATTGTAATTATGTTAAATTAATTAAATGGATTAATTAGCCTTGGGGTCCTACCAGTCAGCGTATCAAGGGCTAATCAACAGAGCCATTTAGTCCATTTAGTCCCTAATAGTCAGGGACGCGACAACCGGCCGGGGTTAACCGCCGGCGACCTTCTGAGCGGCGGAGACACGTCGAAGGCCCACGGGAGCGGCAGACAAGGGCAACAGAAGATACCCCACAGTTGCGCGCATCTAGGGGTTTCGCAGCAGGCGTTGGAGTTGCCGGAATCGTCGGGAACGACGAGTCCCGCGGTGGTGGAGCCACGGCTTGCTCCGGGATGGTGCACGGGCGTGGCGCGGGCATGTGTGTGCGCGGCCGATGGTGGTGAGCACGAGCGCCCAACGAGCTCTCGACGAGGTGGTGCGGCAAACTTCGGCGACGGAAAAACGCGACGGAGAAACGGAAAGGAGGAACAGGGGGATCGAGGGGGAGCCTCACATCGAGCGGCAGGGGAGGTCTGTGAGCTTGGGGGAGGCCGTGGCGGGTCGAAGAGGTGGCCGACGAGGCGCGGGCCGCCGGTGACGAGGCGGTCGGGCAGGGGCGACGACGGGCAGAGCAGAGGGGCAGGCGCGGACATGAGAGGAAGGAGGGAGGCCGGATCCGCGACGGGGCCTCCGGGATCTGTCCATCTCCGGCGATGAGTGGCTTGGCGCGGTATGGACGCGGAGAACCAGGTGGCGGAGGCCATGGCAGGAGCTCCAGCGCGGCGGTGTCGCGAGGACAGTGGGGCAGAGGCGGCGGTTAGGGCTTGCCGGCGGCGCGACCGGAGCGGCTCTAGGTGGCGGTGAAGGGCAAGGAGGACCTCGGGCACGAGGCACGGTGGGGTCGCGCGCGAGGTCTCCCTCCTGTGGGTGGCGGCGCGCGAGGGGGGTCGAGAGGGAGTTGGGGATCGAGCTGAGGGGACTGGACCGCTCGGGAGGAGTGGGTGAGGCCTAGGGTTAGGTAGCTGGTGGGGGGGGGGGCTGGGCTGCCGCGGCCCATTGTGGCCTAAAGCCCAGGGGGGAGGCAGTGGGGTTTTCTTCTCATTTTTTTTGTTAGTTTTGTTTTACCTTTTGTTTTTATTTATTCTTTTCTGTTTTATTTATTTTAGTTAGCAAAATAGTTTTACAAAAATATAACCCTTGCTCCTAAATTAGCATAATACCATAGGCCACTTCCTCAAAAAGTTGGGTGACTAAATAAACTAGTTTAATATTTGTTTAGTATTTAAAAGCATTTAAATAATTGTTCTTGCTATTGTTTTATTCATTACAGTGCATTTAAACACATTATAAAAGTGTGGTTCCTTCACCAATATCATTTGTGATTTATTTGTCACAAACTGAACATTTTAGTTTTGATGTTTCAAAACTTTTGTTGTTTGCCTTTATTTTGAATTTGAATTTCGAATCGGTTTTGAACTATCATGAGATTAACAACAATAACCGAGGTGATGTGGCATCATTAGTAGAGGGTTACTGTAGCTTAATTATCCGGGCGTCACAATTCTCCTCCACTACAAGAAATCTCGTCCCGAGATTTAAGTGGTAGAGTAAGGGGGAAAGAATTGGTTACGAAATTCTAACGATTCTTCTTGGTCTTGGTTGCTCTTCTCGAAGAGGTCGATCCACTACGTTGATGTCTTCATTTCTCTGCCTCAGGTCATTATGATGATGCCGGCATCCTTTCTTCGGGAATTCCTACGTACTTACGAATAGGTAAGGGGCAGCTCGACAATGCTAGAATGCTATAAGGGGTAATCGTCTGAGGTTTATCCCATGAATGAGCACATGACTATCTCTCGAGTTGAACAAATAAAACACCTCGAGAGCAAAGTAAGAAGGTACGATAAGAAGTTCCAAGCGGATAGATAATCGCTCGAAGTTTGAAACAAAGTGCGAAAGGGGTCCAGAGCAACGAGAATAAGTATTGCATCTGATACCAGAATTGATGACCTCTAGGCAGGTGGCCCGTGAATTACATACGAAGTCAAGCGCGAGGAATAACTTTGGCAGCAGAGGTGTACAGGAGAGTCAGGTTTCGATCCTGTGGAACTGTGGGTTATGGGCCCACCATGTGGGTAAAAGGTAGAAATGGCGCTGACACATGATAGCAAGGCATGTCAGAGAAGAGACTGCCAGTTATGATGGCAACAACATAGATACCAAGGGTGAGGGATGAAGAGAACTATTTTCCTGCTCATTGAATGAGGCGGACCAATAGGCAAAGTTCTCGTCCATCGGTGGTTACTGGAAGGTCATCAACAATAGTAACAGGGTCTTACTGACAGAGTTGTACACTGAGGTGCTTACTTAAGCAGAGATTTATTTCTGCTCATCTTCTTATAGATCACAAGAAAGGTTAAACAACCCAATGGAAAGAAAATGTGATTATTAGTTTAAACAAACCAATGGAAAGGAAAATTTGTTTAAACACAAGTAATAGGAGTATATCCTTCCCAAGGTTAAGCAGGGCATGATATACGTGTCAGGAGATCAAAGGCATAACCATTTAGATAAAGGGGGTAAGAAGAATCAGGATATGTATCCATACAACGGTGTTTGGATAACTGATCAAGAAACATTTAGTATTTTGCTTCCAATGTCATTTTTGATGTTTGAGTACCACGGTCATGATTCGGGGTAGCATTGACATGGTCATCAGGTAAAGGTCGGACTTTGGATACACAAGGGATCCATCAGGAACAACTCAAGAATAAGTCTTACAATTTCCTCATGGAATAAAGGTTAACCCTGCTAAAAAGGAAACTAAAACATTAGGTCCTCCGGGCAGGTGTGTTAGGATGACATCACCTTATCGGGGGCATATATACAGACCAACGTCATAACTCTTGGAAATATGTTCCAACCATCATATCTGACCGAGATTCAGATCTGATTGGTGTCAGGATACCTCAGACCCAGGATGTCTGAGAAGGAAGGGGTGCAACACAATTTGACGAGATGGCGTTGCAAGATTCTCGGGTAATGAACTATGGAAGCAAGTCCCGAATCATGAGTTCATCATTAAACCAAGGAGAGGATGAGGAGGTGGCTAATGGACTCAGCGACAATTCATCGAGATTAACAAAAGATGGATTTCCACAATTATGTGAACAAGGAGATAAAAATTGTCAATTCAAATGACATAAGGTTGTATGCTCGAGGAAAACATACACCATTAATCATCGGTTGAAAGGTGCATCCAAAATATGACCATAGGCAGCATGATCAATGTTAGAATGGCGATTCAATAACCAACAGCCTAAGAATGAACTGTTGATCATTAACTTCAAAGCAATTGGGTTGCTAGAAGTACAGAATCCAAGCAGCATCGCTCACTTGTTGTGACCCTGGTTAGAATCAACACGGGGACCAAGAAAAGAATGTAGATGGCGAGAAGTATTACTATATCAAGAATTCTTAAGAGGTGGTGAAATCCTCACGACATTCTTGACATAAAAGATGATAATACTTCAAGGTAGAACATAACATAAGCTAGATAGCAAGGAACTCAAGGTACAACACAAAACATGACCAAGTCTGTGTCTGGAAGGAAGGCATGGATGTGGTCGATGATAACACAGATCATCGAGGGGCAAGCATGGAATTTCTCATCTTGAATTCAATTGATCTCTCGGAAGAAGTTAAAGTGTTGACGATGATCACGACACATTTGTTGAGAGGCTTCTTGAAGATGTAATCGATCATTGATGACATCAAGCAAAAGGAATGATGAAGCGAAAGGTTATCGAAACCACGGTACGACACAAACTCGGAATCAAGCTTGCTGTTCAAGGCAAAAGATATGACGATGAAGATCGATGTAAGTTTAACTCATCGTCGAAATTGTGCTCCGAGAAGCAGTACTAGGTAGCATAGTTAAGATAACGATGTAGCCGATTAGCTGGAGAAGCTGCAAGTCGCTGGGCCGCCCTGGTTCTTGATAGCTGCCCGTGAAGGCACCAATGAACTCATGGCACAGGTCAGCCCAGGTCGAAATGGAGTTCTCCGGCAGGTGCATCAGCGAAGACCTCACATTTGACTTGAGGGCCAAAGGGAAGTAGTTGGCAAACTCCTTCTCATCTCTTCCCCTGGCAGCTTGAACAGCAATGGTGTAGATGCTGAAGAACTCTGCCGGGTTTAGTCTCCCATCATACTTCTCGGGTATCTCTGGCTTGAACATGCGAGTGGACGGCCAACGAACTTGCCGCAGCTCACGGGTGAAGGCAGGGCACCCAAGCTCGAAAGGCAGGTACCCGCCATCTCCGAGCGCGGGCTCGTCGACGTCGGGGCCATCGCACCCATTGGACCGACGGGGGTTGTCGCGGCACCGCTCATCGATGACGCGCGCGCCTTCCCTTCGCCTGCCCTCCAGGGCACGCTGTCAGCCTTGTCGCGCTCGAGGGTTTGACGAGGCCATCGAGATGTCATCGGGTGCTTGGTTTTGCGGCTCCCGAGTGGTTTGCCGTGGTGGGGATTGCACTGTGAGGGTAGCCCCTCCCACACGACCAGCCGCATGAGCCGTCGTTGCTGCCGGGGAAGGCCGCGACGGTCCGGCCCGCTGTGATCCTTCCGCCTCGGCAAAACCAATCAGACTTTGGATGGTGGCTCGCCACTCATCCATCTGGTCTGCCGCCGGTGGAAATCTCAACAGCAGTTGGGCTCGCGCCATGGCCTCCAAGGCCGTGCTTGGCATAGGTGATGACGATGTAGATCGTAGTGTCGCTCGGCTCCTGATGTTGTCGGTGGCAACCGCGTCGCGCCCTTGCTGCTGCGAACTAGCCGTTTGGATGGCATGGTGACGCGGCGGAGGCGCCTGAGGGCCAGCGGCTCCGTTGGGCACAGTAGCTGGATCAGCCCGCCCCGGGGGTGGCGCGTGCCCTGCGGTCGCGCTCGCAGCGGGGGCGGCCGAAGGGTTGCGATTCGCCCCGGAACGAGCGTCATCACTGCGGCTGTGCCCGTTGGCGAGGAGAAGGGGTTCAGGCGGAATGATCCCTCCATCCGTACCTCGTGGAGCATGGCCGTTGGGATGTTGCTGATGCTGTCCTTCCCCGGTGCCTCCCGTTCCTGCTTCGGCCGTGGGGGAGGTGGCGACGGCGCCGCCTGCGCCGACCACGTCCCCCGTAGCATCCACATCCTCGCGAGCCCCCGCATTCCCCGTGACATCGGCGGTCGCGGGCGGCAAAGCCTTCGAGGTGGACGGGTGATTTGTAGCTCCGGGCTTCCTCTTGGGCGCCATAGTCGATGCCGCCGTCGATGACGAAAATGTCGATGAAGATGACGCGCAGCGTACGCTCTCGGGTTCGCGCAAGTGATCCCCCTACCTGGCGTGCCAAAGATGTCGTGGGAAACCACGGCCACCTATGGGGCCATGAGCCCCTTTTGGTTCTGCGGGGGGGATGGGCACGTTGCACAAAGAGCGGAGTAGCGTCGCGCAGCACGACAGAGATCACACGGGCAGTTTTTACCCAGGTTTGGGCCGCCATGAGGCGTAAAACCCTACTCCTGCTTTGGTGGATTGATGGTGGATAATGGTGGTGGGCGTAGCACACTCGCCCGGCAAGGTTGCTTTGGGCGAGAGTGGCTACGCGCGTATGAATATGCGAGGGTCCAACCCCTTCTACGGTTGCCATGGGCCTCCTTTTATAGATTAAGGGGTCACCAAAGTGGCAAATCAGTCTTTGCGTACTGATTAGATAGCTAACAGTGCTATCATACCTAACTCTGTAGGCTGACAGAGCGCATTAAATGCGCCGCTCAGTGTCACATCACAGCTCGCCCGGCAGGCCCTGCCGGGCTGTTTTGCCAGCTTCGCGCCTGCTTGTTTGACACGTCTCAGGACGACTGTCATATGGAGGTGTTTGCTGTAGGAAGTGGCCGCCATGTGGCAAAAAGCAGCCACTTAGTCACCTTGGAGCTCGACACCGCTCTGATTAATGACTTGCGTCACTTGTAAGGTGGAGCGGTGGAGTGGCTTGCCTCCGCCAGCCCCATCAGGCCTGCCGGGACGATCTGGGAGCTTGTTTCTGGGGCAAAACCCAACCTTGCTAGGCTCGCTTGCCCGGCAAGGTAGGTCCTTTCCTTAGTGATGCCTTGTTCCTCTGGCTCACCTTGGCCTTCTCGACCCGCACTTGGATCCTTCAAGGGAATTGATCCTCCTTGCTTGGTCTGATCTTGGTCTTGTAATCTTGTCTCTGGGCCTGTGCACAGTCCGGGCAATGGACCCAGGGTCTGTTGCACCGACATGAGTCCTCGCAACACTTCAGCATTCGCCCTCTCAGCTTGTCCGTTGCTCCTTGGATGGGCCACAGAGGCGAACGAGATTTTGCTTCCGATGGCATGAACGTATTGCATGAGGGCGCGACTCGTGAACTGGGCCGTTGTCAGTGATGATCCGGGCAGGAACTCCAAAGTGGCACACTAATCCTTTCAAGAACTTGATAGCTGACTGAGCAGTCACCTTTCTCATGGGCTCTACTTCCGGCCACTTTGTAAACTTGTCGATTGCAACGAACAAGAATTCAAATCCCCCGGCAGCTCGGGGGAAAGGGCCGAGGATATCGAGCCCCCAGACCGAAAACGGCCATGATAAAGGGATTGTCTAAAGAGCTTGGGCAGGCAGGTGGATATTCTTGGAATGGAACTGGCAGGCTTCACACTTGGTGACAAGCTCAACCGCATCTTGGAGGGCTGTGGGGCAGTAGAATCCTTGCCGGAAAGCTTTCCCAACCAACGCCCTTGATCCAATGTGGGACCCGCACATACCCTTGTGTATCTCTGCCAGTAGTTCCTTTCCTCCTTCCCGGCAAATGCACTTCAATTTCACACCATTGGGCCTCCTTCTGTACAGTGTGTTGTCAACGAATTGATACATACTGGCCCTCCGGGCTACTCTTTCAGCTTCTTCTTGCTCTTCGGGAAGTTCTCCAGTTCGGAGGAAATGGACTATGTGCCATGCCCAAGGCGAAGCCTGTGGCTCAGCAACAAGGACAGGCTCGGCAATAAGGACTAATGGCACATCCTCATTCATGAGAGTGCAATCCTCGACCGCGGGGACCGGTGGCCTGGCGGGAGGATGCAGCTCAGCCACCGAAGGGGAGTTGTGCCCGACAAGCTTTCTGTCGGGATCCTCGGAAGGTTCTACCGGGAGAAGCTTACCGGAGTCCAGTTTCCTCCTCTTTCTGGCCATTGTTGCTGGGGATACGGAGGGCTGAGTCAGATGGAGAACAAAAGTTCTTGGTTCCACAGGGAGCTTTTGCGCAGCGCACTTCGATAGATGATCAGCAATGCTGTTTTCCGCACGGGGTACGTGCTCTGTTTGCAATCCGTCAAAGCGGTCCTCCAACTTTCTCACTTCCTCAACATATGCCTCCATCAATGGACTTTGGTAATCTTTGTTGACTTGTCTCACCACAAGTTGTGAGTCTCCGCGGATGATCAGCTTCTTGATCCCCAGTTCTGTTGCAATTCTGAGCCCTGCAAGGAGCCCTTCATACTCTGCTGTATTGTTGGTAGCCTCCTCTCGGGGAAAATGCATCCAGACGACGTACTTCAGGTGCTCTCTAGTGGGAGCAACGAGAAGCACGCCAGTCGCTGCACCTTGTAGGGAGAAGGCACCATCGAAATACATGATCCATTCTTGGGGAACTTCCTTGCCGGGAATAACTGTTTCCAACACTTCTCCATCTGGAGTTGGCGTCCATTCTGCAATAAACTCTGCCAATGCTCTGCTCTGAATAGTTGACGTGCTCTCAAATTTAAACCAAAGCTGGATAAATCCAAAGCCCACTCCACTATCCTGTCGATAGCCTCTGGGTTTTGGAGTATCCGTTGCAAGGGAAACGGGTGACAACCATGATCTCGTGGGCTTGGAAGTAGTGGCGCAGTTTCCTTGAGGACATGACAAGGCCAAAAATCAATTTTGGCACGCCAGAGTACCTGGATCTAGCCCCCTACAATAGGGAGCTGACGAACTACACTGGGCGCTGCACCACTTTCTTCTTTGCCACGACCAGAGAACTGCTTCCGCTGCTTTGCTCTTCTCCATCTTGGTCTACACCTGACCTTGCCGAGGTGTGCTAACTTTCCTCCCCGGAAGGGATACCAGCTATGTCTGCTGCTTCATCCACTTCCCGCTGCGCCACCAGTGCTGTGCTGACCACTTGAGTAGTTGCCACCAAGTATAGCAGCAACGGCTCTTGTGGTTTGGGAGCAACCAAAGTGGGCACAGAGGAAAGGTAGGCCGTTAAATCTTGTAGTGCAGCGTCTGCCTCTGGGGTCCACTCCATGGGTCCTGCCTTCTTCAAAATTTTGAAGAGCGGCAAGGCTCGCTCGACAGACTTGGAAATGAATCTACTAAGCGCGGCAACACATCTAGTCAAACGCCTCACGTCCTTAACTGTCTTGGGTGCTTGAATTTGCTCGATAGCCTTGATCTTGTCGGGGTTGGCCTCTATCCCCTGGTGGGACACAAAGAAGCCAAGTAGCTTGCCGGAAGGAACGCCAAACACGCACTTCTCCGGGTTTAGCTTCAAGTTGATCTTGTGCAGATTAGCAAATGTCTCTTCTAAATCCTGAATGAGGGTCGATCTGTCCTTGGTCTTGACCACAATATCATCCATGTAAGCTTCAATGTTTCTGTGCAACTGTGACTCAAAACTAACCTGGACTGCCCTCGCGAAAGTGGACCCGGCACTCTTCAACCCAAAAGGCATCCGCACAAAGCAGTATGTGCCACATGGGGTGATGAACGCAGTCTTTTCTTCGTCTTCCTTGGACATGAAGATCTGATGATATCCAGAGTAGGCATCCAGGAAGAAAAGCAGGTCACACCCGGAGGTGGAATCCACAATCTGATCGATGCGCGACAAGGGAAATGGGTCCTTCGGGCATGCCTTGTTCAGATCCGTAAAATCTATGCACAACCTCCACTTCCCATTAGCCTTGCGTACCACCACAGGATTTGCTAACCACGTTGGATGCAAAACTCCTCTAACCAGACTAGCTGCCTCAAGTTTCTTGATCTCCTCAGCAATAAACTGTTGTTGCTCCAAAGCTTGCTTCCGGACCTTCTGCTTGACAGGCCGGGCATGTGGGCAGACAACAAGGTGGTGCTCGATTACCTCCCTAGGAACACCGGGGATGTCAGATGATTGCCAGGCAAACACATCGACATTCGCCCGCAGGAAGGCAACGAGCGTGCTTTCCTATTTGTCATCGAGGGTGGCGCTGATAGTGAAAATACCATCAACGCCAGCCAGCCCTGCCGGGACCTTTTTCACAGCGGGTGCGGCGGCCTTGGATCTCTTGCTATTAGAACTCTTCGGCAAGTCATCAACAAGTGCAGCGTACCCCGTGGGGGCATGCTTCCCGGATTCCTTGCTGGTGTCCCTGCTAGCCTTCTTCTTTCCATTGCTTTCCTTGGCGGGAATTGCGGCTTCAGTGGCCTCTACCACGACTGCTTCCCTGTACATCTTGTCCATGCAAATAATTCCGTCCTTCTCGTCTGATGGAATGGAAATGACGCCCATCGGCCCTGGCATCTTCAAGGTGTTGTAGGCATAGTGGGATGCCGCCATGAACTTGGCCAGAGCTGGGCGACCAAGGATTCCATTGTATGGCAGGGGGAGGTCAACCACATCAAACACGATCTTCTCAGTCCGGTAATTCAACTCTCCCCCAAATGTCACCGGCAACGTGATTTTCCCCTTAGGACGACTCCTGCCGGGGTTGATTCCTTGAAATGTACCAGTAACTTTGAGCTCTTCTTCTGCTATCTGGAGTTTGCTGATGACCTTTGAAGAAATCAGATTCAACCCGGCCCCGCCGTCAACCAACATCTTTGTGACTTTGAGGTTGTGGATTGTTGGTGATACCAACAACGGCAAGCACCCTACCGCGATGGTGCGGTCAGGATGGTCCCCTTCGTCGAAGATGATGGGCGTGCAGGACCACTTGAGCGGCCTCTGAGAATTTGCCGCTGGCTCCACGGCATTGACTTCACGCGCCCACCATTTAAGTTGGCGGTGGGAGGAGTGCAAAGATGCACCCCCGTCAATGCACAGGGCGTCAGTGGCTTTCTGGAGTTCCTACTCGCTAGTTTCCTCTTCATCTCCTCCATCATTCTCATCATTGCAATCCCCCTTCTCACGGCCTCTGGCGGGTTTCCCTTGATTCTGAGGAGCCTTGCCGGGGCGGCTTGCTCCGCCACCCCAACCCTTTCCGCCAGCGCCATTCTAACCTTTCTCTTTATCTCGCTTCTCATCTTCAGCCCTCTGCTTCTTGACAAGCTGCTCAACCTGATGACACTCCTGGAGATCGTGGCCCTTGGTCCGATGGATCTTGCAGTACGAGCCATCACCTTTCCCATCCTTCTCGGCAGCTGCGGCTTCCCGGCAATCAGTGCACGTGGCAACTTCCTTGTCGGGTATCTCAGCCTTGGCTTTCTTGCCGGTACTAGGCATGCCCGATCCCTCAACGGTCATCACTGGTTTATCCTTGCGCCTTTTGTTGCGCTTCTTGTTCTTCTTCTTTTGACTGGTGGCCTCATCATCATCCTCTGAATCGATGTCGACGCCATCCTCTTCTCCGGGGAGCTTCCTCCCTTCCTCTATTCGAGCACACTTATCCACCAGATTGTAAAGCTCCTTCACAGTCTTGGGCAATCTAACATTCATCTTGGAACGTATCTGATGATTGCGCACGTTGGACTAGAACGCAAGTATCACAGTTGTCGGGTGGATGTCCGGAATATTCCTGTGCACTCGGCTGAATCTATGCATGTATTTCCGCAGGCTCTCACCTTCCTTCTGCGGGAGAAGCTGCAAGTCGCTGGGCCGCCCTGGTTCTTGATGGCCACCCGTGAAGGCGCCAACGAACTCATGGCACAGGTCAGCCCAGGTCAAAATGGAGTTCTCCAGCAGGTGCATCAGCCAAGACCTCACATTTGGCTTGAGTGCCAAAGGGAAGTAGTTGGCGAATACCTTCTCATCTCTTCCCCCGGCAGCTTGAACAGCGATGGTGTAGATGCTCAAGAACTCTGCCGGGTTTAGTCTCCCGTCATACTTCTCTGGTATCTCTGGCTTGAACGTGCGAGTGGACGGCCAACGGACTTGCCGCAGCTCGCGGGTGAAGGCAGGGCACCCTGCCTTCCGCCTTCAGCCAGTGCGGGCTCATCAACGTCGGGGCCATCGCGCCTGTCGGACTGGCGGTGGGCGTCACGGTGTCGCTCGGTGGTGACACACGCACCTTCCCTCTGCCTGCCCTTCAGGACAAGCCGTTGGCCTTGACGCGCTCGAGGGTCGGACGAAGCCATCGAGACATTGTCAGGTTCTTGGTTGCGCGGCTCCCGCGCCGGCTGCCGTGGAGGGGATTGCACCGTAGGAGTGACCCCATCCACACGGCCAACAGCGTGGGCTGTTGTCGCTGCCTGGGGAGGTCGTGGTGGGCCAGCCCCCTGCGATCCTCCCACCTCAGTGAAGCCAATCAGACTCTGAATGGTGGCTCTCCACTCATCCATCTGATCGGCTGCCGGAGGACATTTCAATAGCAGCTGAGCCCGCGCCACGGCCTCCGAAGCGGTGCTTGGCATGGATGTCGATGAAGACCATAACGTCGCCTGGCTCCTGACGGTGCCGGTAGCGGTCGCGCCATGCTCTCGTCGTCGCGAGTCAGCCACCTGGATGGCGTGGTGACGAGCTGGAGGTGCTTGAGGGCCAGCGGCTCCATTTAGCGTAGCGGCTGGGTCGGCTCGTTCCGGGGGTGGCGCATGCTCTGCGGCCGCACCCGCGGCGTGAGCGGTCGGGGAGTTGCGATTCCCCCCAGAGCGAGTACCCCGCTGCGGCTGTGCCCCTCGACCGGATGGGGAGGTGCATATGGAATGATATCTCCTCTCGTACCTCGTGGGGCGTGGCTGCTGGGATGTATTTGGTGTTGTCCTTCTCCGGTGCCTCCTGCTCCTGCTTCGGCCGTAGGGGAGGTGGTGACGACGCCGCCTACGCCGACCACGTCCCCCACAGCGTCCACACCTCCAAGCGTCCCCATAGCCCCTGCGGCGTCGACGGTCGCGTGCGGCGGGGCCTTGGAGGTGGATGGGTGAGTTGCAGCGCCGGGCTTCTTCTTGGGCGCCATGGACGATGGAGCCGTTGATGAAGAAGATGGCAGTGAAGATGACATGCTACGTACACTTCTCGGGTTCGCGCAAGCGCTTCCCCCTACCTGGCGCGGCAAAGATGTCGTGGGAAACCACGGCCACCTATGGGTCCACGAGCCCCTTTTGGTTCGGCAGGGGGACTGAGCACGTTGCACAAAGAGCGGAGGAGCGCAGTGCAGCACGGCAGAGATCACACGAGGAGTTTTTACCCAGGTTCGGGCCGCCGCGAGGCGTAAAACCCTACTCCTGCTTTGGTGGATTGATGGTGGATGGTGGTGGAAACACAGTGCTCTTTCCCGGCAGGGTTGCCTCGGGGCGAGAGCAGCTACACGCGTACGAGTGTACAAGGGTCCGAATCCCTTCTATGGTTGCCATGGGCCTCCTTTTATAGATCAAGGGGTCACCACAGTGGCAAATCAGTCATTGCGTACTGATTAGATAGCAAACAATGCTATCATATCTACTCTGCAGATAGAGCAAAGCGCATTAAATGCACTGCTTAGTGTCACATCATGGCCTGCCCGGCACACCTTGCCGGGCTGTTCGGCCACCTTCTCTCCTGTCTGCATGACATGTTGCTGGACGGGTGTCATTTGGAGGTGATTCCTGTAGGAAATGGCTACCATGTGGCAAAAGACAACCACTTAGTCACTTTGGGGCTTGACACCGCATCGATCGATGACTTGCGTCACTGTGAGGTGGAGCAGTGAAGCCTTGGCGGGGTGTTTTTGCCTTCGTAGGACCTGGCAGGCCTGCCAGGGCAGTCTTGAGGCTTGCTTCTGGGGCAACCTTGACCTCGCCAAGCTCTCCTGCCCTGCAAGGGAGGTTTTTCCCTTAGCAGTGTCTTGCTCCTTGGCTCGATTTAGTCATCTTGATCTGCACCCTGGTTCTTCAAAGAGCTGATCTCTTGTGCTTGGTCTGGTCTTGGACGCTGCAATCTTGATCTCGAGCCTATGCACGGTCTGGGCAACAGACCCAGGGTTTGTTGCACCGACACTAAGTAGCATTTCTGCGGTTTGCAGCTTGAAATCTGCCATGGCACAGTCATAATAGGGTTTAATTTATCATGCTTGGGGTTTCCCCCCTTTTATGATCACTATACGATCAACCTACGTGCTTCGTGTCATAATAGCACTGCTCCACCCATCGAGCTAAACAAGCTTAGTTGTTCCAATACGAATCTGATATTATTAAAACACACTCGTTTAATTTTTTTTGAGCAAAACAGAGTCGTTTAATTGGTTAGCTAAATGTTCCTAATTTAGTTTCGAAATGCATGTACGCCGCTGGGGTGGATCTACAGGGTGGCCACGATGGGCCGCTATCGGATTCGGGGTTCTGCAGACCCTTGAGAGGTTCAAACTCTGGGGTGCGTGCGAAGAACTCTCTCTCCCCAGTCTGCCTGCTCAATGATTCCACAGCCTAGCTCGACGAACCCAAGGAACAAGAGACACAGCAGTTTATCCTGGTTCGGGCCACCTTAGGGTGTAATACCCTACTCCAGCTTTGTGGTGGATTGCCTCGGGGGGCTGGGGATGAACTAGTACAAAGGTGGAACGAGCTCAGGAGGTGAGGTGTTCTTGAGCTCGATGAGCTGGTGAGGTGGTGAGGGTGGAATGGATCTGGTCCAGCTCCGGTCCCCTTCCTATGGTGGTGGCTAAGTCCTATTTATAGTGGCCTTGGTCCTCTTCCCAAATGTAGGCGGGAAGGGATCCCACAACGGCCAAATTCGAAGGGAGACAACTAGTACAAGTTATCCTGACAAAAGTAGTCTTCGCCTGCAAAAGCCTCTGGTTGTGACGCTGCAGTGAGCTCATCGATGACCTCCGTCCTACCGTCCTGGCGGTCCTGGTCTTGTTGCACCGATATGGAAACCTTTGCTTGATTCCTCGGGACTCCGTGCCTGCGCTTGCCTCCTTTGCACCAAAGAGGAAACTGGTACACTGCGCCCGCTGGCGCCCGCCTGGTCCTGGTCGTCATGGCTCACGTCAGGTGAACCTCGCGAGGTGCAGCTTACATTGATATCTCCGCTCCTCGGGAGACAGCCTGGGGAGGCCACCCCCCGTGGAGGTCTTGGTGTCATCCGCCTCGCGAGGCTTGGCCCCTCACGAGGGTCTTGAGTTGTTGTTGCTGAAGCTGGGCCGTACCAGGCCGTCGATGGAGCCACGCCACGGGCCGCAGGCAGGCAAGTCTGGGCACCCCCGGTCCCAGGACGCCGACAGTAGCCGCCAGGCCCAAGGCACGCTCGAGCTTGGCTTCGAGGCGAAGCCAAAGGGCAAGTGCGGAGCGCCGCGGGTCCTAGCCGCCTGCGGCCTCTGTTGCCGCATGGCGATTGATGGGACATGGGCGCCCCCACTTTCCCACGCGGCCTTGATATTCGCCTAGCTTGACGGCCGCCGTTGCCGATGCAGCTCCATCCCCATTGCTTGCTGTGCGCTCTTCCAGCCCCTTCGCCTTCCAGAAAGACAGCGGCTTCCTTCCCAGGCCTGACCCCGGCGCTGGTTCTCCCCGTTGCCATGGCGCCACGCCCGAGGAAGAAGGGAAAGGGGAGAACCTGCGCCCTGATGGAATCGCCGCCGGTCTACGAGCCCGCCCTTGAGCGGTCAGAGGTGCTCAATCAGGAAGGGCTGGACAAGGTTCGCCCAGCGCTCGCCGCCGATTCCAATGAATGGAAGGCGATGGTGGCTTGGCCCACTTCCCGCGCAATGATAGATATGGCGGCCACTGAGATCCCCGTCCATCTTCATGCCCTCTGGGCTGGCCTGATCCCCCCTTTCTCCGATTTCTTCAACGCCATGCTCTCGCATTACCAAGTCCATGCGTTGCATCTGGATCCCCAATCCATCATTCTCCTCGCCATTTTCGCCTTCGTCTGCGAGGCCATGGTGGGCATTGCCCCCTCCGTGGCCTTGTTTCGCCATTTCTTCTCACTTCACCTAGTCGACGCCCGCCAGTGCTCGGGGTGCGTGGCCTTCCAGGCCGTGGCAGCAACGGCCGGCTCGGGGATCGACTTCGAGCTTTCACCAGCTGCAAATGGATTCTGAAAGCGGTGGGTGTTCCTGGGTGTCGGCGTGCTCAACTCTCTGCTCTTGCTTCCTCGGGCGCCAGCTTTTCCCAGCTCCGGCTGGGGGCACATGAAGCTTGTCGACCATTGTCTTGCCCATGTCTAGCGCAGGCTAGCCAGGTTGAAGAAGCTCGGGGTGACGGCATCCATGGTGGTGAAGGAGTTCATCCAGCGCCGCATCGCTCCGCTCCAGCGTCACTCTCGGCCAATGTGGACCTTCTCTGGTAGCAGGGACCCCATGAGGCTCCATGTGCACGCGCTTCCTCCCGAGGCGCTGTGGGCAGTGCTTGAGCTCTTGACGGCGACCCAGTGCTAGCCGGCCTGCTGGAGGAGGGTTGCCTCTTGTATTGCTGCTCGAACAAGGTGGAGTTCGTGAGGTAGATGCCCCCTTTCAACGAATGGGGACTGCGCCCGGCTAGCCTTGAAGGGCCCCGTGAGAACCCCGTCCTCGTGGTTCCTCTGCCCACCATCACCGCGGCGCACACCCCGGAGGCTGACGCAGGGGGGCGTGCATCGTCGGACGCCGCCGAGGCGACTGCTGAAGGGCCGGTGCCAGCCGATGCTCCTGAGATGGCTGCCCCTGTGGCTTGGGTGAGCCGTCCTGAAGAGGCAGCCAGGGAGTTGGTGCGGTTCGAGGCTCCTGAGGCCGCTACCTCCGGAGCTCGGGCGAGCAGTCCTGAGGTGGAGACTGGTGAGCTAGCGCAGTCCGGGACTCCCGAGGCCTCCACCCCAGAGGCCCCGCCGAGTGTCCCTGAAGCTGATGGTTGCGCCTTGAGCTTCGGCCGGCTTCGTCTGAACCTCGACGCACTCCGCAAGAGAAAAGGGGCTCCAAACTACAGTGGTGATGTCTACCGGCCGCTGAAGCAGAGGAAGTATATGGCCATAGATGAGTAAGTACCTTCCCCTTGCGATTTCCTGCATGTTGCGCTCCCTCCTGACGATGGCTCTCTAGGATCCCTTCGGCTGCAGCGGCGAGGTCTCCTGAAGAGCGGCCTTCACCAGTCCTTGGCTCGTCCCCGATCTCGAGCTCCCCACGCTGGGCCGCTGCGCCAGGCACGGGGCCTGTTCAAGGAGCGGATGCGCCGACGGGGGGCCTTGATCCTGCGTTCTTGTCGTCCTTCTTCCGTAGTCCGGCCTGGGGCGCAAAGGGCGTGCCGAGGGCTCTTCCGTTGGTCGTCACCGGCGGCTGGGTAACCCCAGCCCCGGCTTCATCCTCGAGTAGTGAGGCCATGCCATGCGGCGCCTCCACCGAAGCCCGAGGGGTGGCGGGGAAGGCGCCGGCCCCCAGCCCCCTGCCAGGGGCAAGCAGTCCGCCTCACATTTCCCCGATAACCCCCAGCACGAAGGACTGCCTTGGCCATGCGCTGGCGCTCGCGCGTGGGCGCGGTGTCATACACCACAAGCTTTTTTGGGAGGCAATGGGTGCACTGAGCCGACTCGGAGAAGAACTTGCGGACGTCGATGCTCGCCTTGAAACAGAGAACCTTCGGTTGGTGGACGAGTGGCATCAGTTGAAGGTGGCTATCAACCTCGGGCATCTTCAGCACGAGTGCGCCAATGCGAAGGCCGCGGAATCCCTCGCGACCTCATGCGAGGCTTACGCCCGGGCCTTGGAGGAGGCCAGGGCGGCCGACCATCGCCGCGAGGCCACCGAGGAATGCGAGCGGGAACTCCAGGCCTCGAACGCTGCCCTTGAACAGCGGATCGAGGCACACAGGGCCGTCTTGGCGTCGATGAAGGGAGCGCCTTCCGAAGAGGAGGAGATCTTGAAACGCGAGGAGGCACTGGTGCTGGAGGCCTCGGAGCACAGCCTGGAGCTTGAGCGGCTGGAGGTGAGGGAGCACCAGGTGACCATGGCTGAGGATGCCGTCACCGCGCGGGAAGCCAAGATCCAGGAGGAGGTCGATCAGAGGGTGGTGAAGGCTTATGCAGCTCTCGTCGACGGGCATCGCCTGGAGTTGGAACTCCTGAGAGCCGAGGCTGAGGGCAGGGCCGCTGCCCTCAGGACAAGGCTAATCGAGGCGGAGCAGTGCGAGAGGGCCGCCAAGGAGGCTCAAGCCTTAGCCCAAGGTGACTTGGCGTCCACTCGCGCCGACCTGCATTCGCTCCAGCAGCAGATCGATAACGCCGCAACCCTTGCGAAGAAGAACGCGGACGAAGTGTGCCGCCGCCTGTCACTACAGCGCGAGCATGCCTCCATGCTCCAGGCTCTCAGGGTGAGGGCCAATCGAGCCTTGGGCACCATCTGCGAGGAAAGCGCCCCTCACCCGCACGAGGGCGACTACGCCAGCCACCTCCGCTTCTTTATCGAGATCGTGACCCGCTTGGAAGATCAGGCCGCGAGGGTCGGTGAGCTCATTGAAGAGAGAAGTTGTGGCCTCCTCGGGCGCGTGTTCTCACGCATCTTCAGCCATCTTCAGAATCTTTACCCCCATTTTGATTTTGACGCCGCGATAGTCCCCGTGCCCTGGGTTATCCAGAACAACTTGGCGGAATGGGTGGACGGCCATGTCGACGATCTAATCGCGGAGTTTGCTCTTGAGGACGACGCGGTCGTGATCGCGGCTGAGGAAGGCGATGCGGATGACGACGTCGAAGACGAAACCAGCGACAGCGCGAGTGGCACGGGTGAACATGGCGACGACGGTGCTGACGAAGACAAATCCGGTGACAGTGTCGATGGCGCAGATGAGGGTAGCGAGGACGGCGCTGGAGGCGGCACCTCTGGCTAGGCCTGCCTTTCCTTTGCCTTGACCTGTATGCAAAAAACTTGGGGGGCGTGAAAGCATTTTGAAGGGGGAGCCCTTTGTATGAAATGACGATATGCTTTTGAGGTAGGATCTGAACTGCGCCGTCGCGAGCCTGCGGGCTCCTGAGCGGGGTAGCTGTTGTGACTTATCTTTAGTTCCGTAGATCCTGAGTGGGTCCTGATGTCGCGATTGCATCCTCTCCCTGAGGTAAGCCTGAGGGGTTCGTGAGGTCCTGAGCCTCCCGAGGAGCCTGCTAGCCTGCCCCAGAGTGCCTCGCGAGAAGCCGATTGCCGGATCACGGCAGGGTATGCTGGTGACTGCGCCCCCAATCCCCAGGGGGCCTTGGCATCTCCGGGGCTGACCCGAGGGAGCTTGATGCGTGCATGCCACGCCCAGCCCCCGCTCGCGGGGTGCTCGCAGGGATGGGTAGCAGGTGCGAACCGTACTTGTTGAATACGAAACCAGAAAGCAAGAAACTGCCGTGAGACAAGAGAAAAGCAAACTCCCCCCATTTTTGACAACATAAAAGAACTTCAAATCTCAGTCCAGAAGGCGGCGAATCGAATTACAGAAAATGGGACAAAAGCAAATAGCCGCATCCGGCACCTAGCTAGTCTTCTTGTCTTCCCACCAGCGCGGAGCTAAGTGCTTTCACTAGACGTGAGCATAGTCATTGGGGGACAGTGTCGACGGCCAGCGCGGAGCATGGTGCTTCCACTTAGACATGGGCGGGAGCCCCCAAGGCCCGAGGGCGGCACTCCGGAGACTCCGGGGCATGTACAGCCCCACTCATTATTATGTGAGAGTGTCACGAGCGGAGACCTTCACAGGCGTGAGCCTTGCTTCATATCGCCAGACGAGGGTCCCGCGCTGTGCCACCCCCGACCACCGTTGGGGCGTCCGGAAACCAGGACGAGACCAAGGGGCAAGGGGGACACTGGCGGCACCCTCGGCGACCACGGGCCCTCTGCCGGGGGGGAAGGGCTTGCCGGCACCTCCCCCGGCAGAGGACCTACCTCCGTGCAGCGCCTTGCTCCGTGCGGCGCAGGGGAGGCCCTGGCTCTGGGCCCGTGAGAGTGTCACGAGCAGAGACCTTTACAGGCATGAGCCTTGCTTCATATCGCCAGACGAGGGTCCTGCCCTGCGCCACCCCCGACCACCGTTGGGGCGTCCGGAAACTAGGACGAGACCAAGGGGCAAGGAGGACGCTGGCGGCACCCTCGGCGACCACGGGCCCTCTACCGGGGGGGGGGGGGGAAGGGGGGGAAGGGCTCGCCGGCGCCTCCCCCAGCAGAGGACCTACCTTCGTGCAGTGCCTTGCTCCGTGCGGCGCGGGGGAGGCCCTGGCTCCGGGCCCCTCCCGCGCAACCCCCAGTGCGCCACTCCCGCCTGGAGCGGTGCCTCCACCCTGGGGTTTCCGACCGCTGTTGTGGCCTGGTTCACCTGCGGTCCATGGTTAGTGTAAGCATGCTCTCGAGATATCGGCTGTACCCTGCGGTCGTTGTTGCTGAAGGGGCCGACAAAGTCTCCGGGTAGCTCGTGGAAGACTCCAGCCTCTAGCGTCCCTTTTGCCCAGCTTGGCTCGGGGAACGAGCTGGGGCCTTCCTCCGGTGTGTACTCCAGGTCCACCATGCGGGGAACGTAAGCGTCTGCAGTCGCCGCGTCGGGGCCATCGCCTGGGTGCCCCGCGTCATGGGCCTCCAGGCCCGGCGCCTGGTCCCGATGGCCGTGGGGTGAAACCCCAGCGCGGCCCCGCTGTGGGCCGCCAGAGCTCACCCCTCCTAGAAGCGGTGCTGTCGTGGTAGGAAGAGCGGCGCCACGGTCCACGTTGGTGTTGTCGATTCCTGCAGGTGCTCCAGGGGGCGCGCATGCACGCCTGTGCCCGGCGCACACCCCCGTCACAGGCTGACGCTTGGGCAAGGGGAAAAAGGCCGCCGCACCTCTGCAGGCGGCGTCAAGCAGCTCAGCGACCCGCTCCAGCAGCGCGTCGCGGCCGCTCTCTGCCAACCTGCAATGTAGCAGCTCCCGTGGCACGATGAGCGCAGCTCGCATGTTCGCCTACTCCCGATGAGTGCACGGTGCCGTTGCTGCGGCGTAGCCTGAAGACCGCGTAGTGGCGCGCGCGCCGGGGTGCTAAGGCGGACGGCGCCGCCCCGCGCCGCCCGTGCCTAGCGGTGTTGGGAGGTGTGCGGGCTGCTTGGAGCGCGGAGTTGAGGTCCTCTTGGGCGGACGGCGCTGCCTGGACGGGCCATGCAGCCCATTGCTCGGTGTAAGCCCTTGGATCATCAGCCATCGGAATTGCAGAGCGACGGCGGGCCAACTGGAAGAAGAGGGGCTCCGACGCACCCCTACCTGGTGCGCCAAATGTCGGATTCGGGGTTCCGCAGACCCTTGAGAGGTTCGAACTCTAGGGTGTGTGCGAAGAACTCTCTCTCCCCAGTCTGCCTGCTCAACGATTCCACAGCCTAGCTCGACGAACCCAAGGAACAAGAGACACAGCAATATATCCTTGTTCGGGCCACCTTGCGGTGTAATACCCTACTCCAGCTTTGTGGTGGATTGCCTCGGGGGGCTGGGGATGAACTAGTACAGAGGTGGAAGGACCTCAGGAGGTGAGGTGTTCTTGAGCTCGATGAGCTGGTGAGGTGGTGAGGGTGGAATGGATCTGGTCCAGCTCCGGTCCCCTTCCTATGGTGGTGGCTAAGTCCTATTTATAGTGGCCTTGGTCCTCTTCCCAAATGTAGGCGGGAAGGGATCCCACAACGGCCAAATTCGAAGGGAGACAACTAGTACAAGTTATCCTGACAAAAGTAGTCTTCGCCTGCAAAAGCCTTTGGTGGTGACGCTGCAGTGGGCTCCTCAATGACCTCCATCCTGCCATCCTAGCGGTCCTGGTCTTGTTGCACCGATATGGAAACCTTTGCTTGATTCCTCGGGACTCCGCGCCTGTGCTTGCCTCCTTTGCACCAAAGAGGAAACTGGTACACTGCGCCCGCTGGCGCCCGCTTGGTCCTGGTCGTCATGGCTCACATCAGGTGAACCTCGCGAGGTGCAGTTTACATTGATATCTCCGCTCCTCGGGAGCCAGCCTAGGGAGGCCGCCCCCCGTGGAGGTCTTGGTGTTGTCCGCCTCGCGAGGCTTGGCCCCTCGCGAGGGTCTTGAGTTGTTGTTGCTGAAGCTGGGCCGTACCAGGCCATCAATGGAGCCACGCCACGGGCCGCAGGCAGGCAAGTCTGGGCACCCCCAGTCCTAGGATTCCCCTCTGTTCTGCTGTGCTTGTGATTTTGGGTTGGCCCAGACCCTGATTCCCCTCTGTTCTGCTGCGCTTGTGATCTCTACTCGCCCCCAGCCGCCTGCCTCGCCGGTGACTTGCCGTCCCCGGACATGATGACTTTAGGAGGACACACCAGACTAAAAGGAGGCCAGGAGCTGCTCGCCCAACAGCGTCACCGCTGCCCGGGCGGGCCATCGTGCCTACCTTCCTAGTCCGTTCAGGGCTCAGGTGTGCAACACCCACTAAGCCAACCTGATTTATCCTTAGATACATCCTCAACACTCAGCAGCCACTCCCCATCACCCATTTTCTAATTGATTCATTACTCATTAGGCAGGACTGTCATTAGGGTTTGTTGTGTACTGACCGCTACCTACACTTAATGGTTCAGATATTTCAGTAATCTTCAGTACCTGTAAAGTTCACAGGGTTTCAAAATTCCGGCCCTAGGGATAGACACTAGTCATGTTGGATTGTTGGTCATAGTGACATTGTCCCAGATTACTACTGCCGGCCAGGTTTGTTGACAATTTTACTTGTCTTTCTTACTCATTCGATATGATATCCAATTATTGACTTCGATTAGTTACAAACAATAAGTGCTAGACCAACTTCTTGATTCAGATTTTGGACGGTCTCTTACTACAGTTACAATTCTGCATACTTGTCCTATTAAGCTCACAAGTAATGATTGATTCACTACCTCTATGCTTGCCTTGTCATATTTGTTGTCAATATTCTTTTAGGGTGGACCACCCTGTTTCAAAATACTGGAACCGCAGACATGAGTGAATAGTATTTCTCTATGTGATCTCTTCCATCATGTGTGGGCAACGAACATTGCATTGTATAGACAGAAAAGTGGCATATCCACCTTTTACATAGACTACGATCTTTACATGGAATACAATCTACCTACTTGCTTTGTGTCGCACTACCAGCACCCCACCCTTGAAGCTAAACATTATGCCACTTATAATTCCTTAGTTTATTTGTTCAAATATGAATTTGATATGATTCTAATGTTCATACTTCAGTTTTGAAATGTGTGTCCCTTATAGATACATAAGAGGTTTGTATTTCTGTGTGTGGTCTGGTCAGCACGGTTGGGGGATGAACTTTGTATACGCAGAGGTTTGTAGGGAGACACTCTTCAAGTTGAATCTGCAATGCATTCCATAGATAATCTGACTACTTTTTATGTTTTCATGAATCTCAGATACTGAACAACATCATAATGATTATGAGCTTGCGTGCTTGAAAAGAATAAAGCCGAACAATGCCATGGATGTCAAACTTGGCATTAAGGGACTAGATCCAGTCTGGATGCAATGCAATGCAAATGCTCTCCACCTACAGATTCGTGTTCAGAATATGATCCTAACAATGATTCTGAGCTAGAGGGAGACCTAAGTCAATGTAGCTCCCTAGTGGAGGAGTCAGAGGCAGATGCCCTATCTTATTCACCCATCATGGTGCTTGCTCTAACTTTGCAAGGTTATATTGGTCGCACATATCTTGCAACTGATGCTTTGCATTGCTTCTACTTTGTTGCACATCCATTTGCTTATTACACATAGTGTATGTGAATACGCCCTGCCTATCCATTTTCAGTACATATTCCATCTGTCATCATACCATATCTATCCATTCAAATGTTATTCTTGTGTATCAGACGTTCAAAAGGAAGAGGGCGATTGCTGATCACGAAGGAGCATGAACAAAGTATTTGGAAAAGGTAGTGACACCTGATATATCAAATAGCCCATTAGGTGTAGTTGCAATATCACCAGACCCACAAAACACGGCCCCAACTCTAGCAGACTCTAGCCCTACTACACTGGCCATCTCTGATGCCCCAACTCAGCAGACCCCAACTGCAGCAAACAGTATGATGATGCCAGTTGACATAGCACCAGCTCTACGATGCAAAACCCCCATTCCAGCGAAGAGTACACCAAATCTAGTTGCCAAATCCCTTTTCGAACGAGAGAGATCCCCAATTGCAGCAAATAGGACCCCTGTTTCACTTCTTCCCAGTTTAGAAGACGAAGCTTATATTGTTGTTAGGAACTTTGTGCGCATCTTTCCTTCATGGAAAGATTATACCACAGACAAAGAACAATCTCCAATCTTCCTCCGCAACATACATGTAAGTAATGTACTAATGTTATTCATGGTAATTAGTGCGTATGTTTCTGCTGACAGAAGACACAAGATTTCATTTTTAAATAGGCGAGGACCAAATTGGATAGTCAAGACGAGCAAGGGTCGGTTGTGCTTTTCAAGCACTCGTTGATGAAGTATCGTTCCTACCTGAGGCAAGCGCACTTCGATGGCAAGCCTCTAAATGAAATTTCTATAAAGTCTCTGGTGCTACATTTATTAGACAATGACTGGAATAATCTTGTTACACATTAGTCTCGTCTGCAGCGTAAGGTACTGTCTATGATATCACATCACAATTTGAACTACATTTCTGCATGTGCCTTACCGTCTCACTTGTACCGAAACTGTTTGCAGTAGAATATTCATTCTCAAGGGACCACAAAGTCTCGCAACTATACTGCACACTGCTTTGCTCTTGTGAGTACCTCTTGCCTTGTATGACCATACTTACTTTCATAGCTGGTTGATTATGTAGCATCACTGCACATGTTAGCCTCCTTACCCTCCATTTGGTGGACATTATAAGATCCGTATCGACTCTTACATAAATTTAGAATCAACCCAATGCTTTTGAAGAGGTTAAGCTCTGCAATCCTCTTGTAAGGACCAAATGTCTTCCATCATTGTACTTACATTAACAGCTACTCCCTCTGTCCCATAATATGAGAGCGTTTTGTACAGTACACCAGTGTACAAAACACTCTTATATTATGGGAAGGAGGCATTGGTTCATTGTGTAGCATTACTCTGCATCTTATCTCCCTCGCCCACCATTTACTAAAAAATATCAGATCTATATTTAATCTTACCAAAAAGTTGAATACACAGACAATGCTAGTGCAGAAGTGTATCCTATTACTCTTGTCAGTACATTTTTTCCTGTTACGCTTGTACTTATAGGGATAGGTAGTTGATTATGTAGCATCAATCTCCATCTTATATTCATTATCCTCTATCCCTTCCAATATTATCATATCTATAATTACTCTCTACAAAATGTAGAGTACAGGCAATGCTTATGAAGAAGTTTCTGTGTTGCAGTTCTTGAGTTATCCTTCCCTTGACATGGAGAAGGGCATTATAGAGCCGGTGTTAACTGTTAATGTAAGTCAGTCCTTCTAAAGCCTTTATCCTCAACTGCTATTCAATTTTCTCATACTCCCTATCGTCAACTGCTGTTTAGTTTGTTGTTTCTATCAAAATGCTTATTCGCAACAACTGTAAGTTCCAAGTTTTAGTTGTAAAACCAAATTCCTTATTCATACCATGCACATTACTCAATACAGATCCAATGATTTTCTTTAGCCCTGCATGTATGCTTGTTTTTGTTGATCTATAATCAAGTGTGTGGTGAAGCAGCCCACATTTGCACCTTGTCATTTCCTACTTTATCTTACTGATGTGGCTGATGATATGAACAACATGCCATGCACATTAACAAAATAGATACAATGATTGTCTTTTGCCCTTCATCTATGCTTGTTTTGTTGACATGGTAATCCAATAGTGTGCTGAAGCTCCCTGCATTATGAACAATGCCAAATTATTCTATTGATATTTTGAACTGTCTCTTTATTTTCTAATTTGAAATTGGATGGAATTGACAGCACAGTTACCATATTTATTTATATACGTGCAAAACCTGTCATCTATCTGCTTGTTTCAGGATGATATGCCTGATGGCATGCACAAGTCTGCTGAAGGCTCTGAGACAAACCCAACACATATTGCAGCAAAGAAGGCGAAACATCTTGAAGATAGCGAGACAACCCCAAAGTCATGTCTTGATGCAATGTTCAAGTTACTTGAGACTAGCAGTCACACAAGCTCATAGAATTCGCTGCCTGAATCAGTTCGACTTCTTCAGTCTCAACTTCAAGCAGAAAGGCAATCTGCAGCTCAACTTCAACTTCAAGTCCAATCTCGAAGGAAGATCGCGGAGAACTCTAATGAGAACCTCATTGCTAAGCAGCTACAGCTGGAAGCTATGACCAACATGCTAGGCCGGTCTCACAACCTTGCTTACTTGCTTGCGCAGCAGCTCCAGCGAAAGGCTAACCTTTTGTAGGGGTATTCTCGCGATAGATGCCAGGGGGTGGCTTATCGTGGATGGGGCCGAAAGGACGTCGTCGGGCCCTGGAAGCGGGAATGGGCGCGAGCTCGATCGCACACGAGACGTACCTAGGTTCGGGGCTCTCTGGGGAGATAACACCCCTAGTCCTACTCTGCGGGGTCTCCGCATGATGACTATGATCAAAGGGTGGCTACAAGGTTGCTCCTTGAGCTGCGTTGCTAGAGGAGGAAGAAGGGCAGAGCTGCTACCTTGCTCTCCCTAGCTATGGTGTGTGTGAGTGACGTGTGTGCTGAACCCTTTGCATGGGTGATCCTGGGGGGCTTATATAGGCCTACCCCCCAGGGTACAATGGTAACACGGCCGGGTGTAGGACCCGGACGTCAGTGTCTAGGGTCGCCGGGTTCTCCGCCGGCTGCTGGGGCCCGCCTCCGGAGGGCCCCGCCGGCTGCTGAGAATCTATCTGACAGGTAGGGCCCGCCGCCTGTGGGCCACGCTGATTGCCTTTTGCTGTAGCGTTGTACCTGATGACAGAGGCCGCGTCAGGAGTCGTATGGCTACAGTCCCGCCGCTTGGTCAGCGCGCACTATAGCCATGCTCCGTCTCGTCGAAGTAATTGAGCGCGGACTCTGAGGGGAGGGGAGGGCCGGCTGCTGGAGGCTGGCCCGCCCCCGAAGCCACCTTCTTGGGGAGTGCCATCTTCTGGGAGCTCACGGACAGGTAGGGCCCGCCGCCTGTAGGCCGTACTGATTGCCTTTTGCGGTAGCATGACCCTGGCTGACGAGGGCCATGTCGTGGGTCGCATGGCTACAGTCCCACGCCTGGCAGGTGGGTGACAGCTTGGTCAGCTTGCACTGTAGCCACGCTCCCCCGGGATTTGGGGGAGTGGGTGGCCCTGTAGCCATGCCCATCTTGTCGTAGTGGTTGAGTGCAGACTCCGAGGGGAGGATGGGCCATCTGCCAGGAGCCGGCCTCCCCTGAAGCTGCCTTCTAAGAGCGCGTCATCTTCTGGGAGCCGGCTGCTTGGCCTAGCCGGCCCAAGGAGCCGGCTGAGAGTCCGGAAGGTGCGAGGGGCTTTGCTAGCCCCGATGTCTTGAAATGCTAAGGGGTGTGGGTGAGGCTACTCGTGGTCAATGCCTCCGACAATAGTCCCCGAAGCTGGTGAGGCGCCACGGCTCAAAGCTGGAGTGCCTCAGCAGTTTCCACCTCCAAGAGATCCTATGCCCTTGCTTTGTCTGGCTGGGAGAAGCCGTCCGACAGGAGCCGGCCGAGGCAAAGCTGGCCGTCTGGTGAATTTGAACCGTCGTGGTGGGCGCCGAGCTGACGCCATCGGGTGGCGCGCTTGCCGCCCGTTGCTTGCTTGCCACCCAGCGCTAGCAGGCTAGGCCGGCCTACCAGCCCACGCCTGTGACGGGACGTCGCCGCAGGCTCAGGTCCACCACTACAGGGCCTCGGCACGCGCGCGGATCCGCTGCGGCCGAGGTGGGTGTTTGCCCTTCCGGGGCATAATGATCAAGCGTCTTTAAGGCGCGGGATTTACGGGGTCATGCGGGGCGTGGGCGCAGTTAATCCCCACATTCCCCATGACCTGCCGCTTTGGCTCCGCCGCCGTTGTCGTATAAGTAGGAGGGAGGGGGTGCGGCCGAACGCACGCGCCCCCCTCCGCTCTTCTTCTTCTTCTTCTTCTTCTTCTTCTTCTTCTTCTCGCTCCTTGCTGTCGCTGCGCTGCTGCGCCGCCCACCATCGAAGCGCCACCGCAGCTCGTCGTCGTCTAGCCTCGCCGTGCCACCATAGAATCGCCGCCACCTGACCTTGCCGCACCGCCGCCAAGTCACCATGAATCATGGCGCGAGGCGAGTGGGACGGCTCGAATGTCCATGATCGGCACGTCGAGTTCCTCCGTGCGACGCGGCGGATGCCCAATGAGGCGTGCGTGGGGATGCACCTTCCGGACGCGCGGGAGATCTCGCCGGCGCCGCGGGCCAGTGAGTACGTCGTCTTCTGCAGCCACTTCCTCCGTGGCTTCGGCTTGCCGGCGAGCGCCTTCCTCAGCAAGTTCCTCGACTTCTACCGCCTTCAACCTCACCATCTCATGCCCAACACGGTGGTCCTCCTCTCCACCTTCGTCACTTTCTGCGAAGGCTACCTCGGCGTCCTGCCCACACTCGAGTTGTGGGGCAGGTTCTTCTACCTTAAGCTCGGCACCGCGGCCAAGGGCGAGCCGGCCCAGTGCGGCGCTTGCGTCGCCGTGCGGTGCACCGGCGCCGGGACCCGATTTCCCCCCGTCGTCTTGCACGAGTCGGCGAAGTTGTGGCAGAAGTCATACTTCTACGTCCACCCGACCCATGATTACATCAACCTATCGGCCTTTGTGCCTGGCCCGCCTGCTGAACCACGGAGCAATTGGGGGCAGCAGCCAAAACCATTGCCGGCTACCATCACCAACGCCCTCGACCAGCTTCAAGAGACCGAGGAGCCGGCACCCGCCCTCGACCGGCTTCAAGCTACTGCCGAGTGTCGCCCCTCCAATTCCAGTCGCATCCGATCTACGACATGAGCGGCCATCGGGACCCCTGCCAGATGTCGAAGAAGGAGCTGCCGACTGTTGAGGTGGTCCGGCATGTTAATTACTTTTCCAACAGCCAACTGAGCGAGACCGACTGGAGCTTCGGCAAGCCACCGTACAGCCGCGCCAACCCGCCGCCTGCGGTTAGTATCTGGTCCCCTTTCTTTTCTCATGATGTGCTCTTCATCCGCCCTGACCACCCAAAAGCCGCGTAGCGCTTCGCCGGCCAGGCAGCAGCCACCGCGCCGGCTCCTGGCCACCAATGGATGGTAGACCGGGAGGTGAGTGACGTGGGCGACCCCGAGCTGGGGGTGGCCGCGTTGGAGGAAGACGACGCCGCCGGGGGAGGCGGCGCTGGAGCAGGCGGAGCCGCAGGAGGTGGCACGGGAGGCGACGTCCGGGACTGGCCGGATGATGAAGAGGACGGTGACAGGCAACACCGCCCTGAAGGCACCGACAGGGCGGGTGCCGGCTCCTCGGCGGCGCGTCCGACAGGCGGGGCCCCGACTGGGGCACCCGACGCGTCTAAGCGCTACGCCGACGCGGGGATGTTCGACAGCAGGCTGACCAAGAAGGCCAAGTCGACGGCCGCCACCAGGCGGGAAGAGGCCGCGAAGATGGCTGCCGTCCGGAGGACCCTGAAGGAACGCCCACTAGTGTCCGCGTGAGTGCTCTTACTGCTCTTGTCTTGATTTTTTTGTCTCGGCTTTTCCTCTCTTACGAGTTTCTTATCTTTGTTTGCTTTGCCACGCAGGGCTCCCCTTTCCGTGTCACGGGCTTCATTCACCTCGCTGATTGGAGCAACAGGCGGCTCTGAGGAGGCCCGCCACGTGGACCCGGCCATCGTCCTTCGGGAGGCGACGGAGAGGAACGCGCGAGAAGCACGGGAGGAGCGGGAGACCACAGCGTGACTGGAGGCCGAGGCGGCCACCACGGCGCAGGCGGAGGCCGACGCCGCAGCCAAGGCGCAGGCGGAGGTCGACGCCAAGGCCACGGATGACCCGGCCCGCTGCGTGGTTCCGGAGGCCACCAACTTGCAGCAGTCGGAGCCGCCGGTGGTGGAGGATCGGGTGCCGACTGGAGCAGTCGGAGCTGACCAGGCGGCCCCGGAGCGGGAGGGGACCGACCCCGTCGTCCCGGAGATGGAGGTGGCCCAGCGCGCGTCGGATGCTGGCGAGCGAGGTGAAGGCCATCCCGAAGGGCCGGAGGTGCCTCCAGCCAGCACCGAGCTGGTGACGAGCCGGGCCATGATGACACACGCCTCCACGCACCTGCGCCCGTCACGGGCGGCTTCCGCGCCAAGGCCAGCCGAAGCCGGGGTCGTGAGCTCACCGGGAGCCGACACCGAAGCCTCGAGCTCTGCTCCGCCTGGTTGGACACCAGGAGCCGGCCCGGCCGCCCTGAACCTCGCGGTGCAGGACGTCCTGGACAAGTTCTCCGCCCACGGCGCCACCCTCCTGAAGGCGAGGAGCGAGATGGTGGCGATGCAGACGTCTGTCCGAGTATGTTCTTAGTCTTGCTTTTTATCTTTGCAATCTTCAGTGGGGGCGCGCCAGCGCACCCATTAGGTGTAGCCCCCAAGTTCCAAGCCGGCTGCTGAGCAGGCGGGTTGGAACTTTTAAGGCGTGTTTCTGAATGCTGAAGTGTTGCTCTTGCCGCAGGACTACCACAACCTGCGTGCGGCCGCCTTCAATTCAGAGAACCAGCAGCTTGCCAACCGGACCGCTGAGTTAACCAAGAGCCGAGTTACGTAGGCCAGCCATCAGTAGGGGCGTGCAAGCGCACCCACTGGGTGTAGCCCCCAAGATTCGGGCCGACTGCTGAGCAGCCGGGCCGGATCTTCCCGGCGACTTCTTGTCTTCGTTGACGCTGACGGTTCTTCTTTGTCTTTGCAGAGGCCACCGCCAATCTGCGGAGCCACGTGCACGAGCTCAAGAGCCAGCTTCAGGCCAAGGAGATGGAGCGCAGCTAGGCGGCCGCGGAGCGCAACCGGCTCGAGAAGGTGCTGGCTGACCAGGCGACCCGTCATGCGGACCAGGTCCAACAGCTGAAAGACGGGAAGGAGCTTCTCAAGGCCGAATTCGAGTCTCAGCACTCGGGCTGGGCCGAGAGGGAGAAGTGCATGTCGGAAGGCTATGAGGTGATCGAGGCCATTCTCGAAGGTAACTTTTCTTTCATGCTTGGGGGTGCCGGCTGTTGCTGGAAGCCGGCCTCTTATTCCTTTGTTTTCTTTTTACGCGGAGTACTTCCCAGACCACGCCGGCGTCATCAGCCAGGCGATCGAGGCACGGTGCGAGCAGCGGAGGCAAGTGGGTGAGGGGATTACGCCGGACCGGCCTTGGACATGGGCGAACAGTTCTGGGCCGTCCAACTATGCCTTGTGCCGGTCCGCCGGCTGCTCCGCCGCTTTCAACGCGTCGGGTCCCAGGTCTTGGAGGGGCTCTGGCCGGGTGTGCAGGTGCCCCGGACTCCCAGTCGGACCGCCGACTGGCTGGAGGTGGCGGCCGAGCGGCTCGACGCTTGGAAGGGTGCCGCGGCACGGGCAGGCACCAGGGCGATGCTGGAATTCGTCAAGGCGTGGTACCCAGGCATGAGTTTGGCTCAGCTGGCCACTTTTCGCTAGGAGGCAGCGTCGGAGCTGGAGGCGGAGCGCGAGGCGATCGCCGAACGCGCGGCAGCCCTTGCCGACTATGCCGACTATGCCGACGTCAGCGTTTTCATCCTGGAGCGGGCGGAAGATGGCACTGAGGTGCCGTCCTCTTGGTTCGGGCTGAACCCGAACAAGGGGGAGGACCCAATGGAGGGGATCGTCTCCAGCGACGAAGGCACGGAGGAGAGCGGGGACGAGGAAGGTGATGACGTCGCACTAGACGGCGGAGCCACCAGCCGGACTCAGCCGGACCCGGCCTCGGCCAGCGAGCCATGGGAGACTACGTCACCCGCCGCCGACGCCGACCTGGCCGAGACCCGCCTGCCGGAAGCCCCACCAACCGGTGCCTCAGCCACCGCCGACCTGTCCGAGCAGCCCGCCGCACCTTCGGCCTAGGCGGCCCTTTTATCTTCTTAAATTCTTTGTCTTGTACTTAAGAACAAGTTAATCGTGCGTAGTTCCACCCACTGGGGGTGTATTAAACTCTGATGAATGCTGGCCTTGGGCCTTTTGCAATGTAAATAACTTATTTTCACATGCTTGTCTCTTTGCCGGGCTCTGGCTCGATTTTGCGTTTGCTCTTGTTGGCTTTTTCTTTTGCCGCGTTCCTATGGCCGCCGCCCTGCCAGCCGGACAGCTGCGCTGCGGTTTGTGGCCGGGTCAGGGACTTGGCCGTTTAGAATATGCAAGTTACTTCAGCCGCCTAGAGCGTAGCTAGTCGAGCAAGAAGCCGGCCGGCCGGCTGCTAGGCAGCCAGACGGGTGAGGCGAGGAGCCGGCTTGGCCTGTATTGGTGTTCTTCCTTAGTCGTTTTTCGTGTGAACAGTGTTTCCAGCCTTTAGCTCTTGTCAGCCAGACAGTCGCGCTGCGAGCTATAGCTGAGGCGAAGAGAGGGCCTTGGCGTCGGCGCACTACTTAGCCGACTTCGGGTGGTGCCAACTTAGGTCAAGGCGGCGAGCCCCCGGGCCGGCTGACCGGACCCGGACAGGGCGGAAGAAAGAAAGAACACGTTCATAGGCGAAGCTTATCATATAGATAAAAAGGTAGCCCCCGAGTGTGCCTCGGGGGACCTGTTGTCTTTGCTTAATACAAAAGGTAGCGTGGTACATACACTGCATCAACTGTAAAATGGGTGGAGAAGGTTCGCGTTCCACGGGCGCTCCGACTCTCGGCCGGCATTGTCCCTCTTGCGCGCCCTGGGCTTTTGTGCATCGATGAGGTAGTACGAGTCATTGCCCAGGGCCCTGCTGATGATGAAGGCCCCTCCCAAGGAGCCGAGAGCTTGTGCTGGCCGGCTATTCGCTGGATCAGCCGGAGCACAAGGTCGCCCTTGTGGAAGGCGCGTGGCTTGATCTTCTTGTTGTGGTAGCAGCGCAGACTCTGCTGGTAGATGGTGGACCGGCTGAGTGCTAGCAGCCGAGCCTCTTCGAGCAGGTCGATGCCGTCATCTCGTGCTTCCTTGGCTTCCACCTCCGTGTACATGGTGACGCGAGGCGAGTCAAATTCAATGTCAGTTGGGATGATAGCCTCGGCCCCGTATACGAGGAAGAAGGGTGTGAAGCCGGTTGCTCGATTCGGCGTAGTCCGAAGACTCCAAAGGACGGCCGGCAACTCCTCGATCCAGCAGCCGGCCGAGCGCTCCAGAGGGTCGACCAGCCGGGGCTTGATGCTGGTTAGGATGAGGCCGTTTGCTCGCTCCACTTGGCCGTTTGACTGCGGATGGGCAACGGACGCGAGGTCCAGTCGGGTGCCCTGCGTCGCGCAGAAACGGGCCAAGGTGCCTTTGGCGAAGTTCGTGCCGTTGTCGATGATGATGCTGTGCGGGATGCTGTATCGGACGGTGATATCCGCGATGAATGTGACAGCAGTCGGACCATTCAGCTTCTTGATTGGCCTCGCCTCAATCCACTTCGTGAACTTGTCCACGACAACCAGCAGATGGGTCATGCCGCCGCGTGCTGTCTTGAATGGGCCCACCATGTCCAGTCCCCATACGGCAAACGGCCAAGTGAGGGGAATGTTCTTGAGTGCAGAAGCCGGCAGGTGCTGCTTGGAGCTGAAGCGCTGACACCCCTTGCACTTGCGGACCAACTCCTTGGCGTCGTCCAAAGCAGTTGGCCAGAAGAAACCGTGGCGGAAAGCTTTGGTGACAAGGGCTCTGGAGGCGACATGGTGGCCACATTTGCCTTGATGAATATCCCTGAGGATTGCTATGCCCTTATCCGGCTCAACGCAGCACTGGAAGACACCAGTCACGCTGTGCCTGACGAGCTCTCTGTTGACAATTGTGTATGCGGCCGCTCGTCGTTGCACCTGCCAGGCCAAGATCTCATCGGGTGGTAGCTCTCGGCTTACCAGAAAGTTAAGGATGGGCTGCGCCCAGGATGGAGCTTCTACCACTGTCATGACGGCAACTGGTACTAGGGCGGCCGGGTTGGGAGGCGGCGGGTCAGAGCCGGACGCTGCTTGCTGCGTCGCTGAAGTACCCGGGCCGACTGCAGCAGTCCCTGGGCCGGGTTCTGGGGTCCCCGGGTCGGGTGCGGGTGTTGCAGCCCCCGGGCCGCCTACAGAAGTCCCCGGGTGACTGCTGAAGTCCCCGAGCCGGATTCGACTATTCCAGGGTCAGCTGGTACGAAGATGGATTCTGATTCCGGCGAAGGTTTGACAAATGGCTTGCACAGGCACTCGAGGGAGACGCAAGCTGGTATGGCCTGCCGAGTGGAGCCAATCCGTGCGAGGGCGTTGGCTGCTTCGTTGTCGGCCTGTGGTACGTGGAGGAACTCACACCCGTCAAAGTGTCTGCTCATCTGCTGGACGAGGAAGCGGTAGCTAGCCATGTTGGCGTCCTTGGCGTCCCAGTCACCAGAAGACTGTTGGACCACCAAGTCCGAGTGGCTGTAGCACAGAATGCGGTGGATGCCAATCTCCTTGGCTAGCCGAAGCCCGTGGACGAGCGCCTCGTACTCGGCCACGTTGTTGGAGGCGGCAAAGTGGATCTGTAGCATGTACTTGAGCTTGTCGCCTTTGGGAGAGGTGAGGACGATGCCGGCTCCCAAACCGGTGCGCATCTTCGAGCCGTCGAAGTGCATCCTCCAATGCGTGGAATCCGGTGCTGGCGGCAGGCACTGGGTCTCGGCCCAGTCGACAAGGAAATCGGCCAGCGCTTGGGACTTGATGGTGGTGCGGGGCTGGTAGAGGATGGTGTGGGGAGCCAGCTCGATGGCCTACTTTGCCACCCGGCCTGAGGCGTCTCTGTTGCCCATGATGTCGGCAAGGGGGGCAGTGCAGACGACCGTGATGGTGTGCTCCTGGAAGTACTGCTTCAGCTTCTTGGCGGCAAAGTACACGCCGTAGCACATCTTCTCGTAGTGGGGGTAGTTCTGCTTGGAGGCAGACAACACCTCGCTCAGGTAGTAGACCGGCCTCTGGACTGGCTGTGCTTTGCCGTCTTCTGGGCGCTCGACAATGATCACGGTGCTGACGACCCGGCTGGTAGCGGCGATGTAGAGGAACATGGGCTCTTTAGCAGCCAGAGCGGCCAGAACAGGCGGCGTGGACATCATTCACTTGAGCTGGAGGAACGCCTCGTCCGCCTGGTCGGTCCACTCGAAGCATGTGGTCTTCTTCATCAGCTAGTACAGAGGGAGGGCCTTCTCGCCCAGCCGACTGATGAACCGGCTGAGAGAGGCTAAGCACCCGGTGAACTTCTGGACGTCCCGCAGCCGGGTCGGCTTCTTCATCCGCTCAATGGCCTTGATCTTCACGGGGTTGCACTCGATCCCGCGCTCAGAAACAAGGAAGCCAAGGAGCTGGCCGGCTGGTACCCCGAAGACACACTTCTCTGGGTTGAGCTTGATCTGGAAGCGGCGCAGGTTGGTGAAGGTCTCCTTGAGATCCTCCAAAAGGGTGCCGTGCTTCTCCTTCTTCACCACAATGTCGTCCACATAGACGTGGATGTTCCTGCCGAGTTGCTTCAGGAGGCACTTCTGCATGCAGCACTGAAAGGTGGCGCCAACATTCCTCAAGCCGAACGTCATGGTGATGTAGCAGAAGGCGCCGAAAGGGGTGATGAAGGCGGTCTTCAGTCGGTCGGCCGGGTCCAGCTTGATCTGGTGGTAACCGGAGTAGGCGTCCAAGAAGGACAGCAGCTCGTAGCCGGCCGTGGAGTTGATCACTTGATCTATCCGAGGCAAGGCAAAAGGGTCCTTGGGGCAGGCTTTGTTAAGGCTAGTGTAGTCGGTACACATGCGCCACTTGTTGTTTTTCTTCAAAATGAGGACTGGGTTGGCAAGCCAGTCCGGGTAGAACACTTCCATGATGAAGCCGGCTGCCAGAAGCCGGGCGATTTCTTCACCAACGATCCTTCTCTTCTCTTCTGATAGGCGGCGGAGGGGTTGCTTGACCGGTTTTGCATCCGATCTCACATGCAGCTTATGCTCGGTGAAATCCTTTGGAACACCCGGCATGTCCTTGGGGGACCATGCAAAGATATCCCGATTCTCACGGAGGAAGTCGACGAGCTCGCTTTCCTATTTGCTGTCAAGGGCGGACCCTATGACAGCGAACTTCTCCGGGTGCGCCGGGTCCAAGACGATCTTCTTGGTTTCCTTGGCCGGCTGGAAGGAGGCCCCGGCCTCCGCGTCCTTGGGTCGGATGGTATGGCCAGCTGCTCACTGGCCATAGCCACAACCCGATCAAGGAGACGCTTCTCTTCGGCGATGACGAGGGACTCGGCCAGCCGGGAGCTGGCAGCGGCGCACATGAGCGACTTCTGGTAGTCGCCGGCAATGGTGATGATGCCCTTGGGACCCGGCATCTTCATCTTCAGATAGGCATAATGCGGCACCGCCATGAATTTGGCCAGTGCAGGCCAGCCTAAGAGCGCGTGGTAGGGGCTGTCCAAGTCAACCACCTCGAACCAGATTGGCTCGTGGCGGAAGTGGGTCTTGTCGCCGAACAAGACATCAATCTTGATTTTGCCGATTGGAGAGCAGGAAAGCCCAGGGACAATGCCATGGAACACGGTTCGACTGGGCAGGAGTTGCTTCTCTTTGATGCCCAGCTTCTCCATTGTGTCGCGGTAGAGGATGTTGATGCTGCTACCGCCGTCTATTAGGATCCGGGAGAAGCGGCAGGCCCGCCTCTCCATTGAGAAGGTGGAGTCCAGCACCATTGCATAAGCACCCGGCGAGGCCATCACGGTCGGGTGGTCATCACGGCTCCAGGAGATGGGCATCTCGGACCAATGCATGAATTGGGGGACCTCTGAGGCGACAGCATTCACCTCGCGGTGGTGCTGGCGCCGGCTATGCTTGTCATCGGCTTCACTGGTGAAGACGACATAGGTGGCGTTGGCGTCGGGGAACTCGTCTTGGAGCATGCCGACTGGGTGGGCCGCCGGCTGCTGAGGAGGCGGAGCCGCCGCGCCGGCAGGAGGAGGTGGCAGGCCCTCACCCTTGGTGATTCTGGCGAGCCAGTTGCACTGCCGGGTGGTGTGGTTAGACGGCTTCACGCCACTATGGAACTTGCATGGGGCATCGAGGGTTTGCTCGAAGGAGAAGGCAGGCAGCCAGGCACCCTTGCCGCCCTTCTGGCGCTTGGGGCCGGGTTGCCCGGCCGGCTGCTGATCCTCGACAGTGGCCACTTGCCGGTTGCTGGTAGCCGGCTGCTGGGCCTTGCGCTTGTTGTCATTCGGCTGTTGACGCCGGTTGGAGTCACCAGCCGGCGTTTGGGGAACCGGCGGGAGCACCTTCCCGGACGCGTCAACCCGGATCTCCGACTTCATGGAGGAGTCAGCGGTGGCGTACTTGTCCGCCACGACCAGGAGCTCATCCAATGTAGCCGGCTCGCTGCACAGAAGCTTGTGCTTGAACAGGGTGCCCTCTCTGCACCCGGCGGTGAAGTACTCGATGGCCTGCACCTCGTGCACCCCTTCGCAGGAGTTGCGTAGCTCGGCCCAGTGCGTCAGGTAGTCGCGGGTGGACTCGGTCGGGCCCTGAACGCACATGGAGAGCTGGCGTGGCTTGGGGGGCCGCTTGTAGGTGCTGGTGAAGTTGCAGACGAAGACGTCGGTGAAGTCCAACCAGCTGTTGATGCTGTAGGGTTCGAGGCTGTTCAGCCATGTCCGGGCCGTGCCCTGGAGCATGAGCGGAACATACTTCACGGCAACACGCTTGTTGCCGTTTGCTATGCTGACTGCCGTAGCGTAGTCGGTCAGCCAGTCCTCCGGCTTCACGGAGCCGGTGTACTTGGGAGTGTCTTGGGGGAGCGAGAACCCTTTGGGGAAGGGCTCATCGCGGATGCGGGGGCCGAAGCAGGCCGGGCCGACAGTATCCTCCTCCTCGACTGCCAAGGACCGAGCTAGCCACTCGATCCGGTGGCGGGCATCATTCTCGCCGACTCCTTCATGGGGGCCTAGCCGGCCCTCGAGAATCGGGTGGTCTACCAGCGCAGGAGAGGCCAGCCTCTCCCTGCGAGTGGGAGGCGGACGCTCATCCTGCTAGTGCCGGTCCCCCACTCTTGGAGGAACTTGCCGGCTGTTGACAACCGTCAGGCGGGTGCGCCGGCTGCGGCTAGCAGCCGGCTCCGGGTTCCGCTGGCCGCGATCGCTGCCGCTTGGGGACCGGGAGGTCGCTCCATGCTCGCGGTGGGGGGGGGGGATGGTTCTCGGCTTGCTTGTCGGCTTCCACCGCGTAGTTGCACGCGTCTTGCTGCGTATTCGCAGCGTCGAGGCGCTCCTGGAGGCGCACCATCTGGCTGCGCCACTTGTTGCCCTCCAGGTGGTCCAATTCTTCTGCCGCCGCCTGGGCGGCATGCAGGTTCTGCACGGGGGCAGCGTAGATCGGGCGTCCGACCCCCAGCATGGTGGCTATGGCCACGCCGCGTTGCCGAACGGCGCCGGCTCGGCTGGGCTCACCAGCAGCCGGCGTGCCGCCTGTGATGCGGTCGATCTCGCGCTGGTTGGCCTCCGCGCGGCGCTTCATGGCCGCCATCTTGTTGGCGCTGTCAAGGAGCGTGACACGGAACACCTCTAGTGTCGCCCCATCGGCATTGGCAGCAACGGGAGTGGCCAGGCCCTGCATGGCCGCTCACAACGGGTCCTGGGCGGCTCCATCGGAGTCCCCGCTATGGCCAGTGACCAGCACCTCCACGACAATGCCGGCGTCGGCATCGCTGGCGACAGAAGGGAGTGGATCATCAACGACCACCACGTCGGCGGGGAACCCGTAGGTGGAGGCCGCATCGGAGACGGTGAGCTTCTCGAAAAGCTAGGAGAGGGGTCGACGGAGCGGAGGGCCTCGGCGTCGGAGGCGGGCTCGTCGGAGAAGCTGGCCTTGCCGAAGAGGTCGACAAGGCTGCTCGCGGGGCAGGCTGCCCCCACGTCGAGCGGTGCGCTGGTGCAAGCGCAAGCGGGCGCGCCGGGCTGGCTGATCAGGCTGGCCGCGACGTGCTCGCCGGAGAGAAAGAGGGTTCCCGTCCAGAACGTGTCTCCGGCCGACACTGCATTATGCCCCATGGTGGGCGCCAACTGTCGAGGTATTCTCGCGACAGATGCCAGGGGGTGGCTTATCGTGGATGGGGCAAAAAGGATGTCGTCGGGCCTTGGAAGTGGGAATGGGCGCGAGCTCGATCGCACACGAGACGTACCCAGGTTCGGGGCTCTCCGGGGAGATAACACCCCTAGTCCTGCTCTGCGGGGTCTCCGCATGATGACTATGATCAAAGGGTGGCTACAAGGTTGCTCCTTGAGCTGCGTTGCTAGAGGAGGAAGAAGGGTAGAGCTGCTACCTTGCTCTCCCTAGCTATGGTGTGTGTGAGTGGCGTGTGTGCTGAACCCTTTGCATGGGTGATCCTAGGGGGCTTATATAGGCCTGCCCCCCCAGGGGTACAATGGTAACACGGCCGGGTGTAGGACCCGGACGTCAGTGTCTAGGGTCGCCGGGTTCTCCACCGGCTGCTGGGGCCCGCCTCCGGAGGGCCCTGCCGGCTGCCGAGAATCTAGCTGACAGGTAGGGCCCGCCGCCTGCGGGCCATGCTGATTGCCTTTTGCTGTAGCATTGTACTTGATGACGGAGGCCGCGTCAAGAGTTGTATGGCTACAGTCCCGCCGCTTGGTTAGCGCGCACTGTAGCCATGCTCCGTCTCGTCGAAGTAATTGAGTGCGGACTTTGAGGGGAGGGGAGGGCCGGCTGCTGGAGGCCGGCCCGCCCCCGAAGCCGCCTTCTTGGGGAGCGCCGTCTTCTGGGAGCTCACGGACAGGTAGGGCCAGCCACCTGTAGGTTGTACTGATTGCCTTTTGCGGTAGCATGAACCTGGCTGACGAGGGCCATGTCGTGGGTCGCATGGCTACAGTCCCACGCCTGGCAGGTGGGTGACAGCTTGGTCAGCTTGCACTGTAGCCACGCTCCCCTAGGATTTGGGGGAGTGGGTGGCCCTGTAGCCATGCCCATCTTGTCGTAGTGGTTGAGTGCAGACTCCGAGGGGAGGATGGGCCGTCTGCCAGGAGCCGGCCTCCCCTGAAGCTGCCTTCTAAGAGCGCGCCATCTTCTGGGAGCCGGCTCCTTGGCCTAGCCAGCCCAAGGAGCTGGCTGAGAGTCCGAAAGGTGCGAGGGGCTTTGCTAGTCCCGATGTCTTGAAATGCTAAGGGGTGTGGGTGAGGCTACCCGTGGTCAATGCCTCCGATACCTTTCTTGAACTGTCTTGGAAGTGGTCTTTCAGTATTATTTTGTTACGCTGTAACGGCCCCCAATTTTTGTAATTTGCTTCTTCGTTGCGCTTTATGATAACTGCTGGCGAACTTCGATGCCCAGCGGATGTAATATACCATACATCCTTTATTGTATAGTGTAGGTTTATCCTAAGTTACTATGCCATAATTTCTTTATTGTATAGAGTAGGTTTGTTCTTAATTCCTACTAGTTACCGTATATGGCATCATTCGCTATCTAAAAAAGGCAAAAATCTGATGTAGGCATCCGGGCCGAAACATTCGCCTCTAACGGGGCTGCATTTTAGCGGGCCACACTTGGGTCGGCCCGCAACTTTCTTGGGCGTGCGCTGACTGGCTATTTGGGCCCTTCGTGGACACTGTGCACCAGGCCCACAATTTACGTGGGCCTTCATTGGGCCCAATGTTTAGTTGGGCCTTGTGTGGACCCAACACTTAGTTGGGCCCATGTAGCTTCGGGCCATTAACAGGATGAATATTCTGCTGGCCTATTACGGCCCACAAGATACCATGGGCCTTTAGCAGGCCAAAATACATGTTGGGCCTCAATTTTCAATAGTCATCCACGGGCCTTTAGCAGGCTGAAATGTAGACCGGGCCATTATTGGCCCATTTATATGACGGGCTGTTACCAGTCCAAAACATATCTCGGGCCTTAGTTGGCCCACTGATATCATGGGCCTTTAAGAGACCGAAAGCTTAGTAGAGGCATCACGGGCCGAATTATACTACATGCCTTTAACAGGCCCAAAGTCACGTTGGGCTGAACTGTTGCCACCTTGTTCACGGGCCGTTAGTGGGCCGGATGTCGCGTCGGAACATATATGGCCCATGGGCAGCATGGGCCATTACCACGCCGAAAGACACACCGGGCTAAAATGGGCCCATGTCTACATCGGGCCACTAACAGGCCGAAATCTCACTGGGCCATAATTGGTCCCAAAGACTCGGCGAATAATTAATGGGCCAGATCTGGCGGTGGGCCATAAATGGGCCATGTTTAATCCGACCGTTAGTGGACCAGCCCACCAGTACCTGAGTAAATCAAATGGGCCTTTGACTGGGCCGACCTTTTAAACCTATATGGGCCTCTGTTGGGCCCTGCCATGTGTCGATATATCATAGGCACATCTCCTCCATTGGACTGATGACATCTGGCCCCCCGCGGAGCCAACACGTGTTTCCTCTGGCCAATGAGAATTTTACACATGGAAAATCACCATTGGTCGTTAGTGTTAACGGGTTATCGGATCCAAAACCGGACCCGATAGCTTAACGGCGACCCGTTACGGTGGATGCCACGTGTCGGATACCCTTAACGAAAGCACTTCCATTCATTTATCGTCATGGAAGTGAACACTTCCGTGATGATAATTTGAGTATTGTCATGGAACACTTCTACGACAGCACAGGTATGACTATATTGATTCTGTCATAAAATCGTCATGGATGTACATGCATGACAGAAAACGTGACCTACTGTGACAAACACGTATCATCATGGAAGTGTTTTTTGTAGTGTATCCACGTACATCCCTCTTCTGACGGTTGTCATTTGTTGAACACGTTCACCACGCCACAACGAGAGCACTAACACGGTGGATGACGGCGAGACCCAGGAAGGGAACGACCCAGAGGCGGCGAAGCCACAACAGTGGAGGGATGTGGGTGAGTAGAGGGATGGCCAAGCCAGCGGTGGGAGTAGGAGTGGGTAGTGAGGTCTGCGCGGCAGCACAGCCGGCCACGGGAGGTGGGAGCAAGCGGTCCCGCCGGAGCTGGATTTGGCGGCTGGAGCAAGAAGATCAGAGATTGAAGGAGCATGGCAGCCGTTGGATTGACATCCAACGGTCAGTTCTGCTAAAATCTTTTGTTGACTAATATATGATAAGTAAAAAATTCTTGCATACGCGCGTCAACTTAATAGGCCCACAAGTCAGCCTCCCAATCTGTGGTGGACAACATACAACCCATTTGCTATTTTTTTAGTAATTTACAGCTCATTTGCAAATTCTTATGCAATTTATTGCAGTGCATTTTCTTTTTGTTGGCCAGGACCAGGGTTAAAAATTTAAATGAAATTTCGCATATTTTGGTGGGGTCCAAACTATTTTTAATACCAAAATGTCGAGCCAGATTTAAAGTAATTTTGAAATGTATTTAAATTAGGTTAAAACCCAATGAAATTAGAAATCTAAAAATGTGAAAAAATTCAAAAATTTGAAAGTAATTGCCAATTTGTCGTGTGTTTTTTATATCTACAGCCCGTTTCATATTACTTTTAACATTTGCAGCCGTCTTGAAAGAGTTGCAGCGCAGTAGGGCAGAGAAAAATAAGTTGGCCTGGGTTGGGTAGGCCTGGATTGGGTATTCTTCAAAAAAAATAAACTGGGCTAGCCATTTTCGTAAAGAAAAAAAATAGCTGGGTTGGTCATGTGGTGAACGTAAAATAGAAGCCTAGGCTAGATGAGCCACAACCCAGTTGATACCCTGCTCCATTTCAACAATAACAAAAAAATTGCTCGAGCAGCTAGGTCCCAGGTGTCAGCTGCTCTTGTGTAGAAATCTTGTCTATTGACTATACGCTGACAATGTCGTGGGTCCTAGATGTCAGCAAACCACTAGGAGCAAGCATTTTCCTTTTTGCTTGTATATAACAATGCGGAACTTTCTTGCGTACGGCCATGGACATGTGGGTCCCTATTGTCATCCTCTCCATGTACAGTCCTCTCCTAACCCCTCTTGTTTGTTGACCATGTTCACAATGCCAGACGGCGGTGCCGCGGCGAGCGCACCAATGCATGCAGAGGATGACGACGAGGCCTTAGACGGGAACAAACTGGAGCCGGGGAAGATGCCGCAGTGAAGTCACGGGCGAAGGGGAGTACGAGGGTTGACTGGTTCGCGTGCGAGGTGGGGTTGACGTTGGTGTTAACGATTTAGGAGACGATGGTGCGGCGATGCATGCACTAAGGCGCAGCCAACCATGGGAGGTGGGAGCAGGCAGCCCTACCGGCGCTGGTTTGGTTTTGGCGGCTGGAGGAAGAAGAGACTGAAGAAACACGACAGACTATAAAAGCAGCATGAGTACTTAACAACCTTAACTGAAAGCAGCAGGAGCACTTAACAACCATAGCTAAAAATAGTATGAGTGCTTATACAGGTTCAACCGTACAAGGCACACCTCGAACAGTGCTACTTTGCCTACAGTTAATGAAGGGTTAGGCCACCAAGCCCTAGGACGAGGCCCAGGCGCCACCCCGCTCATCCACAACTTTCTGAAAGCGGCTTCATCTCGCAGTGTGGTCAATAAACAGGATATTCGCTTCAGAGCCATGGGAAAGCATGAACATAACCTTTTGTCCTATTCTCCAGGATCGATGGGCCTTCATGGTTTGAGAGCACCCATGAATAAGTATCTTTTCACCTCTAAGGGAAATGGAGTAGGTCGACATAAATATCATGTTGTGACCAAGCGCAAGTCTGACTCGACCATGGTCAGGCATCTGTATAGGAATAATAAAACTGGGCAGTTTCTGTTTCAAGAAGAACACAACTGTAAAACTATGTATACTGTATAAGCAAGAGTTTATGAACAACATATATAACAGAAATCAACTCGTACCATCAGTTTCTTGACATAGTTGGACCTGTTCAACGTGTGCACCAGTGGCACACATATCTCGCATGGCTTTCCATCATTGCAATGCCCCACAAGGTCCTCAAGACGATCAATAAAGTGTAGGAAATGGTGGATGTCATCCCAGTCAACTTCAGTGCCATCAGTAACAGTTGAGTTCTTCTCAAATAACAGAGAGTAGTGTCATCCACTTTGTAATAACCTACGTGTGCCACCAATTATAAGAAATATTAGTTAGAAGTAGCATCATTGTGAGAGAAGGGAATCACAAATTGTTGCTACTTCTGAAGTCAAATTGTGTTTAGTTAGACAGAATAGGTGGATTACAAAGTAATAGAGGCAACATGCAAGAACCAGATACAAAACTAACATGGATGAACAACTGGAACGACGTCGGGGTGGAAGGTCACAGGGATGATCAGACTAGGTTCTGCTGTTTCCATCAACATTCGTGTGCCATCTTTCAGTCCGTAACACTTGACAAAGTTTATCCAAGTTCGTCCATAAAAGAAGGAGCGACCTTTTTGGTTAATGAACCCAACTGTGAACTTATATCCATGGCATGTCTCTAATGTGACCATTATACTGATGTATTCAGTTATGGCAAGGCTGACCTTCTTGAGTACATGTGTCCTGGCAGAGCAAGGGATGCACTGCAGGAAAAATAATATGAGAACACAATTTATTTGCTATCCAAATCTAGAAATAATTTCCTCTTTCATGTTAGTTTTGACCAGGGTACTACTACCTTTTATCCAAATATAGCAATTCAAATTTCAAAATTAGTCGACGACATGTGATGACCCATAAGTATAGGGGATCAATCACAGTCCTTTCGATAAATAAGAGTGTCAAACCCAACGAGGAGCAGAAGGAAATGACAAGCGGTTTTCAGGAAGGTATTTTCGCAAGCACTGAAATTATCGGTAACAGATAGTTTGGTAGCAAGATAATTCATAACGGGTAACAAGTAACAAGTGTAACAAAACTGCAGCAAGGTGGTCCAATCCTTTTTGTAGCAAAGGATAATCCCGATCGAACTCTTATATAAAGCAAAGAGCTCCCAAGGACACATGGGAATTATCATCAAGTTAGTTTTCATCATGCTCATATGATTCGCGTTCGTTACTTTGATAACTTGATATGTGGGTGGACCGGTGCTTGGGTGCTGCCCTTACTTGGACAAGCCTCCCAATTATGATTAACCCCTCTTGCAAGCATCCGCAACTATGAAAGAAGAATTAAGACAAATCTAACCATAGCATTAAACATGTGGATCCAAATTAGCCCCTTACGAAGCAACGCATAAACTAGGGTTTAAGCTTCTGTCACTCTAGCGACCCATCATCTACTTGATACTTCCCAATGCCTTCCCCGAGGCCCAAATTATGGTGAAGTGTCATGTAGTCGACGTTCACATAACACCACTAGAGGAAAGACAACATACATCTCATCAAAATATTGAACGAATACCAAATTCACATGATTACTTATAATCAGACTTCTCCCATGTCCTCGGGAACAAAAGTAACTACTCACAAAGCATGTTCATGTTCAAGATTAGAGGGGTATTGAATATAATTAAGGATCTGAACATATGATCTTCCACCAAATAAACCAACTAGCATCAACTATGAGGAGTAATCAACACTAGTAGCAATCCACTGGTACCAATATGAGGTTTTGAGACAAAGATTCAATACAAGAGATGAACTAGGGTTTGAGATGAGATGGTGCTGGTGAAGATGTTGATGAAGATTGGCCCTCCCACGATGAGAGGATCGTTGGTGATGACGATGGCTTCGATTTCCCCCTCCGTGAGGGAAGTTTCCCCGGCGGAATCGCTCCGCCCAAGCTCTAGATTGCTTCTGCCCAGGTTCCGCCTCGAGACGGTGGTGTTTCATCCCGAAAGCCCTTCTCCTTATTTTTTCAAGGTCAAAACCCTTCATATAGCAGAAGATGGGCACCGGGGGCTGGCCAGGGGGCCCACAAGCTCAGGGGGCGCCCCCAGGCTTGTGCCTGATACGTCTCCAACGTATCTATAATTTATGAAGTATTCATGCTGTTATATTATCATTCTTAGATGTTTTACAATAATTTTATAGTAGCTTTATATCATTTTTTGGGACTAACCTATTGACATAGTGCCCAGTGCCAGTTGCTGTTTTTTTTGCTTGTTTTTTACATCGCAGAAAATCAATACCAAACAGAGTCCAAACGCAGTGAAACTTTTTGGAGATTTTTTCTGGACCAGAAGACACCCGGTGGGCCAAAGAAGTACCAGAGGGGAGCTCCGAGGAGGGCACAACCCACCAGGGTGTGCCTGGGGGCCTAGGCGCGCCCAGGTGGGTTGTGCCCACCTTGGTGGCCTCCAGCACCGCCTCTTCACCCTATAAATTGCCAAATATTCCAAAAACCCTCGGGGTAACCCTAGATCAGAAGTTCCACCACCGCAAACCTCTGTAGCCATGAAAAACCAATCTAGACCCCAGTCTGGCACCCTGTCGGAGGGGGAAATCATCACCGGTGGCCATCTTCATCATCCCGGCGGCCACCATGATGAGGAGGGAGTAGTCCACCCTCGGGGCTGAGGGTTTGTACCAGTAGCTATGTGTTTAATCTCTCTCTCTCTCTCTCATGTTCCCCTCTCTATCTTGTTGTGATGAATTGAGTTTTCCCTTTGAGATTTCATTTTATCGGATTGAATACTTTTATGGATTTGAGAGCACTTGATCTATGTCTTGGCACTCAACTCGCGGATTCCCGAGGTGACATTGGGGTAATCTATGCATAGGGGTTGATGCACGTTCTTGTCTTTGTTTCTCTGGTAGAAATCTTGGGGCACTCTTTGAGGTTCTTTGTGTTGGATTGAGTATTATGAATCTGAATTTGCTTTGGTGTTATTTTAGTATGAACTCTTGATAGATCGACCGGAAAGAATAACTTAGTGTTATTTTAGTACGAACTCTTGATAGATCGATCGAAAAGAATAACTTGGTGTTATTTTAGTACGAACTCTTGGATAGATCGATCGAAAAGAATAGCTACAAACAATTTCTTCTTATGTTCTCCGCTAGATAAGAACTTTGGAGTGATTCTTCATCGCACGTTGAGGGATGGTTATATGATCCAATTAGATTAGCAATGTTGAGAGATTGCACTAGCGAAAGTACGGACCCTAGGCGTCATTTTCAAACATTGCAATATCGTTTGTGCTCCGTTTTATCAATTGCTACCTTGCTGTTTTTTATTGTTCCTATTACAAAAATCAATATCTACTATCATTACTACACTTCTATTACCATCTCTTCGCCAAACTAGTGCACCTATACAAATTACCATTGTATTTGGTGTGTTGGGGACGCAAGAGACTCTTTGTTATTTGGTTGCAGGGTTGTTTGAGAGAGACCATCTTCATCCTACACCTCCCATGGATTGATAAGCCTTAGGTCATCCACTTGAGGGAAAATTGCTACTGTCCTACAAAACTCTGCGCTTGGAGGCCCAACACGTGTCTACAAGAATAAAGTTGTGTAGTAGACATCAAGCTCTTTTCTGGCGCCGTTGCCGGGGAGGTGAGTGCTTGAAGGTATATCTTTAGATCTTGCAATCGAATCTTTTAGTTTCTTGTTTTATCACTAGTTTGGTTTATAAAAGAAAACTACAAAAAAAATGGAATTGAGGTTGCATCATATTGTTCATCTTTATAATGTCTTTCGTGAAAATGATGGAAAGGAAAATTGTGCTCAATTGATAGAGGAAGAATTCTATAAAATGTTTGACAAAAAATCTTTGAATGATGAGCATGATTGCAATGTTGTTAGTATGAATTCTTTTAATATCCATGATGCTAGTGATATGCAAAGCCATAAGCTTGGGGATGCTATGTTTAATGAAGATGATATTTTTAGTTCCCCAAGTTTTGATGAGCAAGTTTATTATGATGATTGCATGCCTCCTATTTATGATGATTATGTTGATGAAAGTGGGTTTGGAAGAGTGTCAACTCTAGTTAATGATCCCACTATTTTGGAGGGTGTTGAATCTTTTCACAATATTGATAAAAGTGGATTTGGAGAGGTCATGACTTTATTTAGGGGATGACATTCATGGAAGTCGTGGCAAAAAAACAAAAATCAATGCTCCAAAATTTCATTTTTTTACCACGACTTCCACGAATGCCATTCCCTTATGAAACTTGGCAAGCACTCAAAACATTGGTCAAAGTTTGCCACCAATTTTTTTTAGATTTTACTGTTCATGCTAAGATCATATGAGCTAAAACTAAGATGGGGACTGGCCAACACTTTTTTCATGAGTGCAAATGACATGCACATATAGGTGATGCTTTTCTGAACATTTTGATATCTTATTTGAATATTTCTGAGTTAGTATGAATTTTTTATGAAGTTTTCAAAGTGATGGTCAAACAGTCAAAGGGCAAAAGCATAAGAGGAGCAAAGTGGTTTGGGAAAGAACAAGTGTTTTCGGAAACTAGGGGTAAACCTGCCGAGTGTGACCAATTATCCCATAATACAATTGGATTATGCCTCACATGATAGTTATTTTGTTGAGTTTGCTCCCACTACTATTCATGAGAATAAATTTGCTTATGTGGAGAGTAACAAAATTTCTATGCTTATGCATCATGAAAAGAGTGCTATATGTGATAGCTATATTGTTGAATTCATTCATGATGATACTAAAAATTATTATGAGAGGGGAACATATGCTTTTACATATTGCAATAATATCAAGTTCCCTCTCTTTATGTTGAAAGTTTTGAAGTTGCACTTGTTTTGCCTTCCTATGCTAGTTGATTCTTGTTACCATAAGTTGTTTTCTCACAAAATCCCTATGCATAGGAAGTGGGTTAGGCTTAAATGTGCTAGTCATATGCTTCATGATGCTCTCTTTGTGTTTCAATTCTTATCTTTTATGTGAGCATCATTGAAATCATCATGCCTAGCTAAAAGGCATTAAAGAAAAGCGCTTGTTGGGAGACAACCCAACATTTACCCCTACTATTTTTTGTGTGTTCACATGATTAATCTACTGTATTAATCATGTTTTATAGCTTTTATTTCAATAAAGTGCCAAGTAAAGCCTTTGGGATAGTGTGGATGATAGTTGACTTGATTCTGTGCAAAAACAGAAACTTTTGCGTCCAGTGCAGAAATTCCTGTCTTTTACTGGAATGTGGAAAAATTCTGAATTTTTTACAGTTGAATTTTTCAGAATTTTTGGACGTACAGAAGTATGACCTTAATTCAGATCTTGATGTACTATTCTGTTTTTGACAGATTCTGTTTGCAATGCATAGTTTGCTTGTTTTATGGTTTCTATGACTTATATTGCTTAATATAAATTGTGGAAATTGTAGAGTACAGTAGGCATTGTGTGAGAACAATTATGAATCTTGTCTTGACAGTACCAAAGTGAATGATTTGTCTTTATCATACTAACCCATCTCACGAAGTTCCGTTAAGTTTTGTGTGATTGAAGCTTTCAAGTTTTGGGTGAGATATCGATATGAGGAGAATAAGGAGTGACAAGACCCTAAGCTTGGGGATGCCCAAGGCACCCCCAAGGTAATATTCAAGGAATATCCAAGTAACTAAGCTTGGGGATGCCCAAGGCACCCCCAAGGTAATATTCAAGGAAGATCCAAGTAACTAAGCTTGGGGATGCCCCGGAAGGCATCCCTTCTTTCGTCTCCGACATTATCGGTAACCTCACTTGGAGCTATAATTTTATTCGTCACATGATATGTGTTTTGCTTGGAGCGTCAATTTATTTTATTTGTATTTGCTTTCTGCTATTTATAATAATATTTTGCATCTTTCATTTCAATAAAAATGTCAAGTATAGCCTTTTCCATGCTTATTTTGCAAGTATATGAGTTGCTGTTTCAAAACAGAAAGTTTATCGCTGTTACAAAAATTCTATAAAAAAGTCAGAATGTGATAAAAGGTTGAAATTTTTTGCATAGTAAGATATAATAAATTTTCTACAGTGTGGTTATTTTTTAGAATTTTTGGAGTTAGGGAAGTATGAGTACAATTGCACTCTTTACATACTGTCCTGTTTAGACAGATTGCTGTTATGTTTGCATTGTGTGCATATGTTTGCTTGTTTAATGATTCTGTTTGAGGATGGAAGTATTAAATATGTAGAGGCATTTAGTATGCAATGTTGAATAATAATTTTAGTGATTTGCTACAGTAGAGAATGATAAGGTTTTTGCATTGATTTATACTAACTTATCTCACGAGTTCTTGTTGAGTTTTGTGTGGATGAAGTTTTTAAGATTTAGGGAAACCGTGATATAAAAGGAATTAAGGAGATGCAAAAGCTCAAGCTTGGGGATGCCCAAGGCACCCCAAGATAATATTTCAAGAAGTCTCAAGCAGCTAAGCTTGGGGATGCCCCGGTAGGCATCCCACCTTTCTTCATCAACAATTATCGGTTAGTCTCGGTTGAGCCTAAGTTTTTGCTTCTTCACATGATGTATGCTGTTCTTAGAATGTCATTTTATTTTGTTTTTGCTTGCTTTTTTAATAAAATACTTAGATCTGAAAGTTTTTAAATAAGAGAGAGTCCACAATTAGCTACCTATTTACTTAACTACTCGCTTGATCTTCACTTATATCTTTTTGGAGTAGTTTGTTATTTACTCTTGTGCTTCACTTATATCCTATGAGTAAATTGTTGAATGAATTCAATATCATGAAGTTTAAATTATATGTCCATATCATGCCTAGTAGTGGCTTCACATTGGGTTTAGAAAGTGAAATCTTTTGAAGCTTGACAATCACAATATTGGTCATACAAGCAATTCATGAATGATTAGTATAAGGAAGAGAGCTTTCACATGCAAATATATTATCTTGGACATATTCTATGATTGTGAATACCCATTAATTATGTCGGCGTACGACACCTATGGGATCGTGTGGATCCCTTTTATGGTTCGGCAGGGAGAGAGGTGTACACAAAGAGCAGATCCAATAATCAACGCGAGGGGATTTTTACACAGGTTCGGGCCACTGAGAAGCATAATACCCTACTCCTGCTTTGGTTTATTGTGGGTGTTCAAGCCCAAGCTCTAGGAGCACTTGCGATGAACAGTATGTTCGAGCAGCAGCTACGCATGCAGAATGGGCCAGAGAGTCCTCCTCCCTGTAGCTACACCTTGGGCCTCCTTTTATACGTCCAAGGGGTCACCAACAGTGGCGTACAGTACATACAAGAGGTGTAAAGTTGCTACAGTGTTTACATGCTTATCACTGAAGATTTAGGACAAACACATTAAATGCTCCATTTAGGTGTCCGTTTAGGTGTCCCTTACTTTCTTGGGGACGGAAAAAGGGCCCATCCCATCAGCACCGCTTAAGCCCGTCCACCACTAGTGCCATGACACGCATCCAGGAGGACAAAACCCAAATGACAGGCTGGTCGCTGCGCTGGAGCAGTGGCAAGGTGGCGGAGTCTTGCCGGGGCTTCGCAAGCCATCACGGCAAGTACCTTGCCGGGGATCCGGCCTTTGGGCTTCTGTCTTCTGGTCACTCATTTGAATCCCTTCTTGATAGTCTTGCACTTGCTTCCAGCTGTCCCTCGGCAGGCCTTGCCACTGGTACGGCTACAACCGTCCGTGCACAAGTATGGGGTACTAAAGGACCCAAACTTTAGTACACCGACAGGAGCCCCCGGGCCTAGGCCATACACGGGTGCGATGGGTTGTTGGGCTAGGCCCAAACAGTGCACAGGCACGCGTGGCAGGAGTTCGCTGTTGTAATTATCTTGTTTACCGTGCTTCCCCATGGCGCATATTGAATGCACGACGCGGGATATGTGCGCGGAACAACCACTGTAGCAGCGCGCTCGCGAAAGCGCATTCACATTGATTAGAAAGGAGGCAACCCCGCGCCTTCCCCATAAAAAGGAATCCGCAGAGGCGCTGTTCATTTACCTTTCATCCTTTCCAATCTGGAAACTGCCGTCGCCTTCTTCCTCAAACTCAAAGCAGAGCCCCTCCCATCCATTCACCGCCTCCACTCTCTCATCGCCCTCGGCCCCTGCTTCCTCAGTCGCCATGCCACCCAAAGTGAGCAAGGGCAAAGAGGTGAAAGATGTTGGCTCGGGTGTGCAGGCGGAGGAGAGTGAGCTGGTGAAGATGCGGAAGGAGCACGTCGTCTTCGCCCCAACGCTCGACGCGAGCGCCCTGAAGGATCGGTATCTGTGCATGTGGGGGAGGGAGACAAAGGCTCATCCTGCTACTCGCGTAAATCTAGCTTCCTCTGAGGGTGGCCCAGATAAATTCCCTTTCTTTGCCGCACACTTTTATTGCGGGCTCTGCCCTCCATTTTCTGATTTCTTCATCCACATCATGTACACATACAGCTTCCTTCTCTTGGATTTCATGCCGAATGCTGTGACATGCATGTCAGTCTTCGCCCATCTCTGTGAAAATTTCGCCGGAGTAATCCCCAGCACAGCCCTCTTTCGCCACTATTTCATTCCCCGTATCAAAAAAGGAGACGCCCTTTCCGGTTCTATCACCTGGATTCCAAGGGCATGGAATAATGAGATATATCCAGAAGGGCTCTACCGTACGAAGTGGGAAGAATGGCGGGGCGAATGGTGCTGGATTAAGGAGAAAGATCCCCAGCCTTTCTGTTTGCCTCGACAAACAAAAGTGGTCCACGGCAATGACTGGAGCGCTCTGGATCCTCAGTACGAGAAGCTCACAATCGCAATTACCAGGATCCACCGTCTCATGGCTGCCGGGCTCACAATAGAAATGGTTGGCGCTGATTTCCTTCGCCGCCGCATCGCCCCTCTGCATAACAAAGGGAGACCAGCCTGGGAGTTTCGGAATGCGGCAGATATCATGAGGCTGCGTCCTGGGCTGAACAACAACTTGACATCATACATCACACAGCTCTCTGCCACAAAATGTTCAGGCCCGGCGGGAAATATAAGTTGCCGGCGAGCGTAATTCCTCTGTGCAACAACTCCGCACTGACCTCAATCATCGCCATGATACCGGCATGTAATGCTCACGGCCTTGATGGAACTTGGGTCGAGCCATCTGCAGAGCAAGCACAGGGGTTCTTTGACAATCTGTCGGAGAGAGCCATCCTGGAAGAGACAAACCTCATCCGCCCCACTACTGACGAGGAAGTAGTGTATATCGCCAGCAATGCGGAAGAGGCGAATCTTGCCGCGGAGGCTGGCAGCGCTGGCTTCGTGGAAGAGGAAGCCAGCGAATAAGAAGTAATGTCAAAGGAAAATCTTGCCGGGCAGGGTGAGACTGCTGGGGAGCAGAGCGGTACAGCTGCCAGGAGCCCTTTTGTCGAAGACACAACCGAGGAGCAGCTGCACGAGGAGCCCCCAGCTCTAGAGAAGAAGAAGCACGTGCTGCGGAAAGCCGCCTCTGGCGTCCCAGCACATCAACCTTCCTCGAGCGGTGAGGTTCCCGGCAAGAGGGCGGCCGGCAAGGCTGCGCAGCGGTAAGAAGCTCAACACCAACCCGAGCGACGTACGAGATGCACGACCGCGGCAACAACTGGAGCGGCGGGGGCGTCTCATACGACAGCATCAACAGCCGGAGCAACAGGGTCACACCGACCCGCCGCTTCTGTCACATCCAAGCGACCCAGGACCCCTCCTCCACCCCCTCGCACGGGTACTGTAACGGAGGCCGACTTCAACATCTCCGCTTTTAGCCCGGAAAGAGAAGAGTAAGGGTCTTGTCACATCACTTAACTTCTGAATTTCTGATTTTGCTTAACTCATTTGTCTTGCTTTGGCCTGTCTCCGCATCGATACGGAAACATTGGCGCAAAGGATGGCAAAGAAGGCAAAGACTTCAACGGGTGACGAGCCCCCGGCAAGCACCATAGGTGCCCCAGAGCTCATCGTCGTCAGCCCGGAGCTCAGTCCTCAACGCAGCCCCCAACTCAGCCCCAAGCGTGAGTCCACTACCCATTTTCCGCTGGCGGGCGTTGAGGTGTTTATCTTTGCTACTGACATCACCGGGCTTGCAGGAGAAGAACGGCAACAAGGAGAGCCATCGGAGGCCGTCCCTGACACGCCGTCTCCGTCAACCACGCCGCCCAGAGACGAATCTCCGGCTAGGGCTTCCACTAGCGAGCCCATTCATGTTGAAGAGGAGCCGGCAAGCACGGGCACTGGCAGTCCTACATCGGCAACCAATGCTGCTGGGAAAGGAGAAACCACCTCTCAACAGCTTGACACAGGTAAACCACTTGCCTCTGAGTACTTGTCATTCTTTCTTTATTTTTGTCTTCTTGAACTTCAACCTTGGTCTCATCTGGTTTCCTTCCCCGGTCTTCAGATCTTCCCTTGATGGAACAAATGGATGTTGATATCGTCATTGAGGAGACCGCCAAGGATGTTGCCGCCGAGGCCGACAAAGTCGCTGCAGACAAGGCCGTGATGTCTACTACGCAACTTGTTCTTGTAGACTCGTGTTGGGCCTCCAAGCGCAGAGTTTTGTAGGACAATAGCAAATTTCCCTCAAGTGGATGACCTAAGGTTTATCAATCCGTGGGAGGCGTAGAATGAAGATGGTCTCTCTCAAACAACCCTGCAACCAAATAATAAAAAAGTCTCTTGTGTCCCCAACACACCAAATACAATGGTAATTTGTATAGGTGCACTAGTTCGGCGAAGAGATGGTGATACAAGCGTAGTAATGATAGTAGATATTGGTTTTTGTAATAGTAACAATAAAAAACAGCAAGGTAACGAGTAACAAAAGTGAGCACAAACGGTATTGCAATGCTTGAAAATGAGGCCTAGGGTCCGTACTTTCACTAGTGCAATCTCTCAACAATGCTAATCTAATTGGATCATATAACCTTCCCTCAATGTGTGATGAAGAATCACTCCAAAGCTCTTATCTAGCGGAGAACATAAGAAGAAATTGTTTGTAGGGTACGAAACCACCTCAAAGCTATTCTTTCCGATCAATCTATCCTAGAGTTCGTACTAAAATAACACCAAGCTATTCTTTCCGATCGATCTAACCAAGAGTTCATACTAAAATAACACCATATGAAACACATCAACCAACTCTAATGTCACCTAGATACTCCAATGTCACCGCGAGTATCCGTGAGTTGATTATACGATATGCATCAAACAATTTCAGATTCATAATACTCAATCCAACACAAAGAACCTCAAAGAGTGCCCCAAGATTTCTACCGCAGAAAGTAGGACGAAAATGTGCGTCAACCCCTATGCATAGATTACCCCTATGTCACCTCCGGAATCCGCAAGTTGAGTGCCAAGACATAGATCAAGTGCTCTCAAATCCATAAAAGTATTCAATCCGATAAAATGAAATCTCAAAGGGAAAACTCAATTCATCACAACAAGATAGAGAGGGGAAAACACCATATGATACAACTGTATTAACAAAGCCCGCGATACATCAAGCTTGTGACATCTCAAGAACACGAGAGAGAGAGAGAGAGATTAAACACATAGCTATTGATACAAACCCTCATCCCTGAGGGTGGACTACGCCCTCCTCATCATGGTGGCCGCCGGGATGATGAAGATGGCCACCGGTGATGATTTCCCCCTCCGGCAGGGTGCCGGAATGGGGTCTAGATTGGTTTTTCGTGGCTACAGAGGCTTGTGGCGGCGGAACTTCTGATCTAGGGTTACCCAGAGGGTTTTTGGAATATTTGGCAATTTATAGGGCGAAGAGGCTATGCGGGAGGCCACCGAGGTGGGCACAACCCACCTGGGCGCGCGTGGGCCCCCAGGCACGCCCTGGTGGGTTGTGCTCCCCTCGGAGCTCCCCTCTGGTACTTCTTTAGCCCACCGGGTGTCTTCTGGTCCAGAAAAAATCTCCAAAAAGTTTCACTGCGTTTGGACTCCGTTTGGTATTGATTTTCTGCGATGTAAAAAACAAGCAAAAAATAGCAACTGACACTGGGCACTATGTCAATAGGTTAGTCCCAAAAATGATATAAAGTTGCTATAAAATGATTGTAAAACATCCAAGAATGATAATATAACGCCATGAATACTTCATAAATTATAGATACGTTGGAGACGTATCAGCATCCCCAAGCTTAATTCCTACTCGTCCTCGAGTAGGTAAATGATAAAAGAAATAATTTATGAAGTGTGAATGCTAGCAAAGTGCATAAGTTTGATCAATGATAATTTCAATCACTTTTTCTAGCATCATAACAGCAACTCTTTCTCATAAAACTTATCATGATAAAGTAGCAATTGAAAATGGAATTTTTGTTGCGGAAAGCTACCTATCATATTCATCATATACTCTTTCTTTTGTAGCATGGACATTTGGACTTGAATGATTCAAAGAAATAGTCTGTAATTTGACATGAAGACATCAATACTCAAGCATATCAACAAGCAACCATGTCTTTCAAAATATCAACACTAAAGAAAGTTATCCCTAGCCCATCATGCTCAATCATTGATCCATTTGCAAAACACACTCGCATATTAGCTACATCCAATGCTCAAGTACGATCATAGTGCCCCTTAGTTGGTGCTTTATAAGAGAAGATGGAGACTCAAATAAAAATAAAAATTGCATCAAGTAAATAGATAGGCCCTTCACAGAGGGAAGTAGGGATTTGTAGAGGTGCCAGAGCTCAAAGCTTAAATTGAGAGATAAAAAATTTGAGAGGCATACTTTTCCCGTCAACAAAAACGACCAAGTAATTCCCAACACTTTCCATGCTAGATATATCATAGGCGGTTCCCAAACAGAAAATAAAGTTTATTCCTTTTTCCACCATTCTTTCACGATCCATGGCTTGCCGTATCCACGGGTGCCCTCCATACCAACACTTTCCAAGGAATTTATTATTTGACAACATAAAGTAAATTCATTTTTCATTTCGGGACTGGGCATCCCTAATACCTTTGCCGTACTCTCGTGCAATGACAAGTGAATAAACACTCATCTTGAGAATAACACATCTAGCATGGAAAATATTGGCACCCCCGGCCGCTTCATGAGCGGTACGTGCACACAAAAAGGAAATCATTTTGAAAATTTAGAGATGGCACATACAAATTTGCTTAGAACGGCATGGAAATACCGCATATAGGTAGGTATGGTGGACTCATTTGGCACAAATTTGGGTTTAAGAATTTGGATGCACAAGTAGTATTCCCACTTAGTACAAATGGAGGATAGCAAATATATTGAGAAGCAACCAACCAAGAAACGAAAATTCACATAAACGAGCATTGAGCATAACTAACACCGAATAATGCACCACAAGTGGGATGCAATTTCATTGCATAATTATTAACTTTCGTGCTTGCATAGGGAATCACAAACCTTAACATTACTCACCAACATGACTCACATATTATTATCTCCATATCGCAAAACTATTGCAAGAAATCAAACTTATCATATCCAGTGATCTACATGAAAGTTTTTATTATATCCTTCTTGAATATCCATTACTTTGGGACTAAAATTGTCTATTACCATTGCTACTAACAAGCTCTCAAATAAATTTAAGTGAAGCACGAGAGCATAAGTATTTCTTCACAATTTTCAACTCTCAAAATAATCTAAGTGAAGCATGAGAGTAAATGAAAAACTAATCCAAAAAGATACAAGTGAAGATCAAATGAGTAGTTAAGTAAATGGGTAGCTAATTGAGGACTCTCTCTTATTTAAAACTTTCAGATCTAAGTATTTTATTAAAACAGCAATAAAAACAAAATAAAATGACATTCTAAGAATAGCACACATCATGTGAAGAAGCAAAAACTTAGGCTCAACCGAGGCTAACCGATAATTGTTGATGAAGAAAGGTGGGATGCCTACCGGGGCATCCCCAAGCTTAGATGCTTGAGAATTCTTGGAATATTAACTTGGGATGCCTTGGGCATCCCCAAGCTTGAGCTCTTGTGTCTTCTTCATTCCTCTCAAATCATGGTTTCCCTAATTCTTAAAAACTTCATCCACACAAAACTCAACAAGAACTCGTGAGATAAGTTAGTATAAATCAATGCAAAACCTTATCATTCTCTACTGTAGCAAATCACTAAAATTATTATTCAACATTGCATACTAAATGCCTCTGCATATTTAATACTCCTATCCTCAAATAGAATCATTAAACAGGCAAACATATGCAAACAACGCGAACATAACAATAATCTGTCTAAACAGGACAGTCTGTAAAGAGTGCAATTGTACTCATACTTACCTAACTCCAAAAATTCTGAAAATTTACCACACTGTATAAAACTTATCATAGCTTATTGTGCAAAAAATTTCAACATTTTATCACATTCTTACTTTTCTGGAGAATTTTTGCAACAGCGATAAACTTTCTGTTTTGAAACAGCAACTCATATACTTGCAAAATAAGCATGGTGAAGGCTATCCTTGCCACTTTTATTGAAATAAAAGATGCAAAACATTATTATAAATAACAGAAAGCAAATACTAATAAAAAAATGACTCTCCAAGCAAAACTCATATCATGTGATGAATGAAAATATAGCTCCAAGTGAGGTTACCGATAATGTTGAAGACGAAAGAGGGGATGCCTTCCGGGGCATCCCCAAGCTTAGTTGCTTGTATCTTCCTTTAATATTGCCTTGGGGGTGCCTTGGGAATCCCCAATCTTAGGGTCTTGTCACTCCTTATTCTCGTCATATCAATATCTCACCCAAAACATGAAAACTTCAATCACACAAAACTTAACAGAACTTCGTGAGATGGGTTAGTATGATAAAGACAAATCATTCACTTTGGTACTGTCAAAGAGAAGATTCATAATTGTTCTAACACAATGCCTACTGTACTCTACAATTTCCACAATTTATATTAAGCAATATAAGCCATAGAAACCATAAAACAAGCAAACTATGCATTGCAAACAGAATCTGTCAAAAACAGAACAGTACGTAAAGATCTGAATTAAGGTCATACTTATATAACTCAAAAGATTATGAAAAATTAGGACAATGTAGAAAATTTGTATAACAATTAACTTTAAAAAATTCAGAATTTTTACACGTTCCAGTAAAATATAGGAATTTCTGTACTGGACGCAAAAGTTTCTGTTTTTGCACAGAATCAAGTCAACTATCATCCACACTATCCCAAAGGCTTTACTTGGCACTTTATTGAAACAAAAGCTATAAAACAAGATCACTACAGTATCCTAACCATGTGAACACACAAAAAAAGTAGGTAAAAGTGTTGGGTTGTCTCCCAACAAGCGCTTTTCTTTAATGCCTTTTAGCTAGGCATGATGATTTCAATGATGCTCGCATAAAAGATAAGAATTGAAACATAACAAGAGCATCATGAATCATAAGTTCCTCTCTCATAATAATTTTCAGTAGCATCATGAATAGATTCATCAATACAACCATCACATAAAGCATTCTTTTCATGATCCAAAAGCATAGAAAATTTATTACTCTCCATATAAGCAATTTTATTCTCATTCACAATAGTGGGAGTATCATATGAAACTCGAATACTATAAATTGTTTCCACATTAAAAGAGTAATGTTCAGTAAAAGGATATTCAAAATTATGACAATAATTATCACTACTTTTTATAACATAAGTATCATCACAATAATCATCATAAGTAGCAACTTTGTTCTTATCATAGATAGGAGGCATGCAATCATCATAGCAAATTTGATCATTCAAAGTAGGGGGACTAAAAAGATCATCTTCATTGAGCATATCATCCCCAAGCTTGGGACAAACATTAATTGCAGCAAATAAATTCCCAAACATGTAATTCTCATCAAACATAGCATCCCCAAGCTTGTGGCTTGGCATATCCTTAGCATCATGGATATTCAAACAGTTCATACCAACAACATTGCAATCATGCTCATCATTCAAAGATTTTTTGTCAAACATTTTATAGAATTCTTCCTCTATCAATTGAGCACAATTTTCCTTTTCATCATTTTCACGAAATACATTATAAAGATGAACAATATGAGACCACCTCAATTCCATTTTTTTGTAGTTTTCTTTTTATAAACCAAACTAGTGATAAAACAAGAAAGTAAAATATTCGATTGCAAGATCTAAAGATATACCTTCAAGCACTCACCTCCCCAGCAACGGCGCCAGAAAAGAGCTTGATTTCTACTATGCAACTTGTTCTTGTAGACTCGTGTTGGGCCTCCAAGCGCAGAGTTTTGTAGGACAGTAGCAAATTTCCCTCAAGTGGATGACCTAAGGTTTATTAATCCGTGGGAGGCATAGGATGAAGATGGTCTCTCTCAAACAACCCTGCAACCAAATAATAAAAAAGTCTCTTGTGTCCCCAACACACCAAATACAATGGTAATTTGTATAGGTGCACTAGTTCGGCGAAGAGATGGTGATACAAGCGTAGTAATGATAGTAGATATTGGTTTTTGTAATAGTAACAATAAAAAACAGCAAGGTAACAAGTAACAAAAGTGAGCACAAACGGTATTGCAATGCTTGAAAATGAGGCCTAGGGTCCGTACTTTCACTAGTGCAATCTCTCAACAATGCTAATCTAATTGGATCATATAACCTTCCCTCAACGTGCGATGAAGAATCACTCCAAAGTTCTTATCTAGCGGAGAACATAAGAAGAAATTGTTTGTAGGGTACGAAACCACCTCAAAGCTATTCTTTCCGATCAATCTATCCTAGAGTTCGTACTAAAATAACACCAAGCTATTCTTTCCGATCGATCTAACCAAGAGTTCGTACTAAAATAACACAATATGATACACATCAACCAACTCTAATGTCACCTAGATACCCCAATGTCACCGCGAGTATCCATGAGTTGATTATACGATATGCATCAAACAATTTCAGATTCATAATACTCAATCCAACACAAAGAACCTCAAAGAGTGACCCAAGATTTCTACCGGAGAAAGTAGGACAAAAACGTGCGTCAACCCCTATGCATAGATTACCCCTATGTCACCTCCGAAATCCGCAAGTTGAGTGCCAAGACATAGATCAAGTGCTCTCAAATCCATAAAAGTATTCAATCCGATAAAATGAAATCTCGAAGGGAAAACTCAATTCATCACAACAAGATAGAGAGGGGAAAACACCATATGATCCAACTATATTAACAAAGCCCGCGATACATCAAGATCGTGACATCTCAAGAACACGAGAGAGAGAGAGAGAGATTAAACACATAGCTACTGATACAAACCCTCAGCCCCGAGGGTGGACTACTCCTTCCTCATCATGGTGGCCGCCGGGATGATGAAGATGGCCACCGGTGATGATTTCCCGCTCTGGCAGGGTGCCAGAATGGGGTCTAGATTGGTTTTTCGTGGCTACAGAGGCTTGCGGCAGCGAAACTTCTGATCTAGGGTTACCCTGAGGGTTTTTGGAATATTTGGCAATTTATAGGGCGAAGAGGCAGTGTGGGAGGCCACCGAGGTGGGCACAACCCACCTGGGCGCGCCAGGGCCCCCAGGCGCGCCCTGGTGGGTTGTGCTCCCCTCGAAGCTCCCCTCTGGTACTTCTTTAGCCCACCGGGTGTCTTCTGGTCCAGAAAAAATCTCCAAAAAGTTTCGCTGTGTTTGGTCTCCATTTGGTATTGATTTTCTGCGAGGTGAAAAACAAGCAAAAAACAGCAACTGGCACTAGGCACTATGTCAATAGGTTAGTCCCAAAAAATGATATAAAGTTGCTATAAAATGATTGTAAAACATCCAAGAATGATAATATAACGGCATGAATACTTCATAAATTATAGATACATTGGAGACGTATCAGGCCGCCAAGGATGCACAGGAGGAAACCGCCAAGGGGTCTACTGAGAGGGCCGGCAAGGAGACCGGTGACCATACTGATGGCATTCCTGCCACAGGAGTACCTGGCGCTGCACCGGTCACAGAGCCCCTAGTTACTGGCGAGGCGGTTGTCGAGGATCAACCGTCAACATCTGAGGCCCCTTCATCAAGCAGATACCTTAAGGTTGGCGACAACCTGTTCGTCAGCATACCAGGGACGGCAAGCACTGGGGTGCCAACTGAAAAGGAAATTCTCGATGAAGACGTTATCGCCGCTGCTGGACTCAAGATCGTTGATGAGCCATGTGCCAGGAGCTACGGGTCCAAGGAAGAATAGCTCCTCCAAGCCATGAGCAGCAACTTCCAGAAACTCCAGGCGCTTCACCGCACCCGAAAGGAAAAATTGGACTCCAGGGCGGCAGTTGTTGAAGCAGCGGAGACAGATTTTCAGAAGCGCGTTGAGGAAACGCAGGTCTGGTACGCTGAGGCCTTCCAGGAGCTGATGGCTGGCCGGCAACAACTAAGTCAAAGTTGGAGCGAGTTCCTCTTAAAGCAATCCGATGCCGAGAAGGCACAGGAAGAGGCGGCGCAGCAGGCCGCTACAGAGGAAGCTCGCTTGACGGAACGCCGCGTCAGGCTCGATGCTCATGAAGAGGACCTTGCCGCTCACGAGGAGGCACTTGCCGGCAAGCTCCACAGCAAGGACGAGGAGATCGAAAAGCTTGTCACGCAGCGAACCCAGGAGCTGGAGCAGAAACACAAGGAGACGCTTGAAGCTCTGGCCATAGATCACGCCGGCAAGTTGAAGGAGGCCATCGATGCCGCCGAAGCTGCATAGGCTGCCAAGAACGAGCTGGGCGATAAAGTAAAGAGGCTAGAGGGAGATCTCGAGGACCATGGCAAGGAGCTCTCGACGCTCAAAGCCAACAAAGAGAAGTCTCTCTATAGCTTGGCGGAGATGCAAACCTCCATGTCCGAGATCAAAAAGCTCACCTCAGCGAATGAATCCATTGCTGATCTGAAACTGAAGCTGACCACGCTGGAGAAGTCCCTGGAGGACGGCAAGGCTCGCGAGAAGGCCTTAATCAAGGACCTCCGAAACGAGAAGGATCTGTTCAAGAGCGCCGCCGCCACTTATAATGATTTTGAGAAAGGTGTGAAGATCTGGACCGAGCGCCTTGTTGACGTCGTGGAAAGGCTTGCAGCAGAACTGTCCACCATGGGCCTACAGAACTTCAACTACTCTTCTGACGATAGGGTGTCTCCGAGCGCCAAGCTCACCATGTTCTTTGAGGGCGTCATTGATGCCCTAAAGCTACTCCATTAAGAATGAGCAACCCATCTGGCCAACGAATCCCACAAACTCTGCCGAGCCGTCCTCCTCAAGGTGCTCGTCAAAGTGGTGCACAAGAACCCTGGCATCAACCTCACCAATGTTCTCAACAGCCTGCCGGAGAATGTCAACCTTGAGGCACTCAAAGAGCTTGTCGCGCCCATCGTCGACAAGGTGAGCCAAGTCAAGAGGGTCGAAGGCCAGTGTAGGGACTAGCCACTTCTCTTCATCTTTGCCACCACCATTCCATGCCAAAGACAATTTCATCTTAAGTTAGAATCGTGGCAACTATCAATGTAATATAACTTGCTATGTTTTGGATGAATGCACGCTATTTCTCTTATCGGATTTCTTTCTGTATGGTGCATGCCCTACGCTTATTGGAAAACTTGCCGGCGCGCGCACCCTTGCCGCGAGCGCTTTGAGGAACGGATCCTTAGCAGCCTGCTGGAGGTGTCGCTACGGGCAAGATACCTTGATGTTTTCAGTGCAGCCACCGAAGCTGTTGAGCGGACTCGAAACAGAGTAAGGGCGCAACCGATCACGACAAGGTTCCTTCGCGTGCAAGTTTTCCATACAAAAGCCGAAATCGTTCAAGGAAAATAACCCTTAAGTAAAAAGAAATCCACCTAAAGTTCTGCAGCTTAGCTTTTTGTTGCTGTGCTCCTTCCTGCAAGATGTCAACCTTGAACGTCGCCTGTCGTTATCCATACCATCACTCCTCCCGGCAAACTTGCACGCTAACGCTTACCGGAAGCAAGAAGAGAAAACAAGGATATGGAACCTTGGCGGTTCGTTAACGCTTTCCGGAAGCAAGTGTAATACAATATCTCAGACAAGCATGCATATAGATTAACATGAAAATCGACAGGAATTGTAAAACACTTAAGCTTATTCAACTATGCACAGGGTCTGCGCCTGGCTTTGTACGAAGGATCATATGCCTTGCCGGCAAAACTCGTACAAAAGGTGGTTGCCAGGGGACCCGGCAACCGCGCCTTATGGGTAGAACTTACGAAGATGCTCGATATTCCAGGAATTGCTCATTGGAATGCCATCCTCGGTCTCTAGGCGGACAGCGCCAGGCCTGGTGACTCGTACTACCCAATAAGGGCCTTCCCACTTTGGCGTCAACTTGTTGGAATTCTTGGCCGACTAAACGCGCCGAAGAACAAGGTCGCCTTCCTCAAGACTTCAGGCATGAACCTTGCAGCTATGGTAGCGGCGCAAGGCTTGCTGGTAGCGTGCAGCTCGCACAGCAGCCTAAAGACGATCTTCCTCAAGGAGTGTAGCATCATCTTGCCACAGCTGCTCTTGCTCAAGCTCATCATAAGCGAGCACTCGAGGTGACCCATATATGAGTTCCGTGGGAAGAACTGCTTCTACCCCGTACACTAGGGAGAAGGGTGTCTGGCCAGTGGCTCGATTTGGTGTCATTCTGATTGACCAAAGAACCGCCGGCAGCTCATCAATCCAGTGTCTTCTGCACTTTTTTAACTTGTCGAAAGTCCTTGTCTTGAGTCCTCGCAACACTTCAGCATTTGCCCTTTCCGCTTGGCCGTTGCTTCTCGGATGAGCAATAGAAGCAAAACAGATTTTGCTGCCAAGGTCTTGGACGTATTGCATGAAGGTGTGGCTCATGAACTGTGTGCCGTTGTCGGTGATGATCCTGTTTGGCACACCAAAATGGCAAACTAGTCCTTTGAAGAACTTGACGGCTAATTGTGCTGTCACCTTTCTCACTGCTTCCACTTCAGGCCACTTTGTGAACTTGTCGATTGCGACGTACAAGTACTCAAAGCCCCCGGTAGCACGGGGAAAAGGGCCCAATATGTCGAGCCCCCAGACCGAAAATGGCCAGGAAAGAGGGATTGTGTGAAGAGCCTAAGCTGGCTGATGCAATTTCTTTGAATGGAACTGGCACACTTCACACTTGGTTACTAGTGCAGTTGCATCCTGGAGGGTAGTGGGCCAAAAGAAACCTTGTCGGAATGCCTTACCGACAAGAGCCCTTGAGCCTATGTGGGAGCCACATATGCCTCCATGTATCTCTGCCAACAGCTCCAGTCCATCTTCCCGAGGAATGCACTTCAATTTCATGTCGTTCGGTCTCTTTCTGTACAGGACATTGTCCACGAATTGGTACATACTAGACCGACGGGCTACTTTCTCCGCTTCTTCCTGTTCTTTGGGGAGTTCCCCTATTTGAAGGAACTAGACGATGTGTTGTGCCCATGCTGGAGCCTGAGCCTCGACAGCAAGGACTAAAGGCATGTCTTCTGTCGCGGGAGCGTTTGTCTCTACGGCAAGGGCTCCCCGACAAGCTTGGCATTGTTCCCGGCAACTTCCTTGCCGGCGGCTTCCGGGAGCTCTGCGGGAAAGTATTGGCCGAAATTCAACCTCCTTCGTTTATCTTGCCTCGCTGATGGTGTTACGGATGGCTGAGTCAATCGGAGCACAAAAGTACCTAGTTCCACAGGTAACTTGAGGGCAGCACGCTTTGACAAGTCGTCAGCAATGTTGTTCTCTGCTCAAGGAACATGCTCTGTCTGCAAACCGTCAAGGCGCTCCTCTAATTTCCTCACTTCATCTACGTATGCTTCCATCAATGGGCTCTGATAGTCTTTGTTCACCTGCTTGATGATAAGCTGTGAATCGCCTCTGACGATGAGCTTCTTAATTCCAAGGTCCGCCGTGATCCTGAGACCGGCAAGCAGCCCTTCATATTCTGCAGTGTTATTTGTTGATCTCTCCCGGGGAAAGTGCATCTGAATTACATATCTGAGGCGCTCTCTGGTGGGTGCGACAAGCAGTACGCCAGCACCGGTGTCTTGCAGCGAGAAAGCCCCGTCAAAATACATAATCCACTCTCAATTTGTTTCCTTGCCGGGGAGAGTTGTCTCTTGACTTTCTTCATCTGGCGTTGGGGTCCATTCTGCAATGAACTCCACCAAGGCTCTGCTCTGAATTGTTGAAGTACTTTCAAATTTGAGATCAAAGCTTGACAGTTCCAACGCCCACTCCACAATCCTGCCGGTCGCATCTGGATTTCGTAAAATCCGTTGCAACGGGAATCGAGTAACGACGGTGATCTCATGTGCTTGGAAATAATGGCGCAGCTTCCTCGAGGCCATAAGGAGGCCGAAGAGCAACTTCTGCACACCAGAGTATGTTGACCTAGCCCCCTGCAAAAGGGAGCTGACAAAATAAACTGGGCGTTGCAGCATCTTCTTCCTCTGTGTTGCTTCATTTGACCTTGCAGATTCTGCCTTGTCAGCACTAGACCCTGCCGGGGAAGATCCCAGCTTGTCATTTGATGGTCTTGCCGCCACCGCTGCTTCCTCGTCGACTTCTCTCTGCGCTACTAATGCAGCACTAACCACTTGATTCATCGTCGCTAAATATAGCAACAACGGCTCTTGTGGTTTAGGCACGACTAGTATCGGTGGAGAAGAGAGGTACCTCTTCAAATCCTGCAGCGCTGCCTCCGCTTCCGGAGTCCATTTCATCGGACCCGCCCTCTTCAAGATTTTGAAAAAAGGCAGGGCATGCTCAGCAGATTTGGAGATGAACCTGCTCAGAGCAGCGATGCAGCCGGCAAGTTGACGCACATCTTTGACGCGTCTTGGTGCTTCAATCTGCTCAATTGCCTTGATCTTGTTGGGATTTGCTTCGATCCCACGCTGAGATACAAAGAACCCGAGAAGCTTGCTGGATGGAACGCCAAACACACACTTCTCGGGATTGAGCTTCAGATTGATCTTGCACAGATTTGCAAATGTCTCTTCCAAATCTTGTATGAGCGTTACTTTGTCCTTGGTTTTAACCACTATGTCATCCATATAAGCTTCCGTATTTCTATGTAGCTGAGGCTCAAAACCAATCTGGACCACTCTCGCAAACGTTGAACCAGCACTTTTCAACCCAAAAGGCATACGTATGAAGCAATATGTACCACACGGGGTGATAAATGCGGTTTTTTCTTCATCTTCCTTTGCCATGAAAATCTGATGGTACCCTGAATAGGCATCGAGAAACGACAACAAATCGCAGCCGGCAGTGGAGTCCACAATCTGGTCAATGTGCGGCAAGGGGAAAGGATCTTTTGGACAGGCTTTACTGATATCTGTATAGTCGATACACAGCCTCCATTTCCCATTCGCCTTGTGCACTATAACTGGATTGGCCAACCATGTTGGGTGGAGCACTCCTCTGACCAAACCTGCCGCTTCCAACTTCCTAATTTCTTCGGCAATAAATTCTTGTCGTTCCAAGGCTTGCTTCCTAACTTTCTGCTTGACGGGCCGTGCATGAGGACAGACAGCAAGATGGTGCTCAATTACTTCCCTGGGAACACCAGGGAGATGAGATGGTTGCCATGCAAATACATCGATATTCACCCGCAGGAAAGCAACAAGCGCGCTTTCCTATTTGTCATCGAGGGTGGAACTTATGGTGAAAGTTCCTCCCATACCATCCTCCTTGACGGGAACCTTCTTAGTTTCTGGTGGAGCTGCCTTGGATTTCTTACTCTTGCCGGTGGAGCTCTCTGGCACATCCTCGACGGGAGCGCAACACTTCGAGGAGGTGCGCTTGCCGGAGTGTGTGCTAGAGGTCTTGCCGGTCTTCTTCTTCCCCCCAGGAGCTTCAGCGGCAGGAGCAAGTGCCTTGGCGGCAGATGCTACAACTGCCTCCTGGTAGAGTTGGTCGGCGCGGATGAGCGCATCCTTCTTGTCGGAGTTGATAGTGATGACGCTCATCGGCCTGGGCATCTTTAATACATTATAAGCATAGTGCGAGGCCGCCATGAACTTGGCCAGCGCTGGACGGCCCAGAATCCTGTTATATGGTAACGGAATCTTGGCAACGTCGAAAACGATCTTTTCTGTTCTGTAGTTTAGCTCACTGCCAAATGTCACCGGCAGCGTGATCTTGCCCTTCGGCTGGCTCCTTCCTGGATTGATCCCTTGAAACGTGCCCGTTTCCTTGAGATCTTCGTCAGGAATTTGCAACCTCTTGATCACACTAAGCGAGATTAGGTTCAAACCGGCCCCACCGTCAACTAAAATTTTTGTCACCTTGAGGTTGCGAATCGTTGGTGAAACCAACAATGGCAAACACCCGACCGCGGTTGTGCGATCAGGGTGATCCTCAGCGTAAAAAATGATAGGCGTGGTGGACCATTTCAGAGGCTTCCGGGCATCGACTGACGGCTCTGTCGCATTAATCTCGTGCACCCACTGTTTAAGTTGGCTGTGAGAAGAATGCAACGAGGTGCCTCTGTCAACGCACATAGCTTCTGTAGCCTTTTGGAACTCGTGCTCGCTGGACTAATCGTCCTCTTCGTTGTCATTGTCACCCCCTCTTCCTTGTCGCGGCCTCGAGCAGGCCTCTCCTTCTGTTGCTTGGCCTTGCCGCGGTGACCTCCTCGGCCACCGCGTTTCTTGCCAGACCCCTCAGCACCATCCTGGGCTCTCTCCTTGTCTCGCCTTTCATACTCAGCTTTCTGCCTCTCGACAAGCTGCTCAACTTGTCGGCAGTTTTGGAGAGCATGGCCCTTAGTGCGATGGATCTTGCAGTACTGCTTGTCGGAGCCTTCCGGCTTGTCGGTAGCCACCAAGGCCTGGCAGGAGGCACACCCGGCAACCTCCTTGCTGGGGTCATCAACCTTGATCTTCTTGGCGGTGCCGGGGTTGCCAGATTCCTCGATGACAAGCACAGCCTTGCCCTTGCGCTTCTTGTTATGCCGTTGACCTTTCCTTGTCGGGGCGGTGGCATCTTCACCTTCAGAGTCGATTCCTGCACCAGCATCCTCGCCGGGGAGTCTCCATCCCTCTTCAGCCCGAGCACATTTGTCTGCCAGAGCATAGAGCTCAGTAATATCCCTGACTTTGTTCATCGCCAGCTCTTCTCGCATCTTGCGGTTGCGCACGTTCTGATGAAATGCGCTAATAACAGCGGCAGGATGAACGTCTGGGATATTGTGCTGTATACGGCTGAATCTCTGTATGTACTTGCGCAAGGGCTCGCCCTCTTTTTGAGGGATGAGATGTAAATCGCTTTCCTAGCTAGGAGCTTGGTGGTCTCCGGTAAAGGCGCCAACAAACTGGTGACACAGGTCTGCACAGGAAGAAATGGAATTCTCCGGCAGATGCATCAACCACGACCTGACGTTGGGCTTGAGCACCAATGGGAAGTAGTTGGCGAGTATCTTATCATCTCGAGCCCCGGCAGCCTGCACCGCAATGGTGTAGATGCTCAGGAACTCCGACGGGTGAGTCTTGCCGCCGTATTTCTCCGGGACCTCCGATTTGAACGTTCGGGAATTGGGCCACTGGACTCGCCGCAGCTCACGGGTAAACGCTGGATAACCCACCTCATAAGGTAAGTTGCCGGAATACCCCGGTGTAGGCTTGTCTACAGTGGCGCCCGCGCGTCTATCAGATTGATAGCGCGCTTCCCGTCGCCGCTCGATGGCAGTTCGAGCATCTTCTTTACTTCGCTCCCGAAGAACTTGACGTTGATCGCGGCGCGTTCGCGGATCAGACGACGCCGTGGAATCGCCATCACAGACGTCGGTCCGCCGAGTTAGTGACCGCTATTGCTGTCGTGGAGGAGAGTGCATCGTAGTCATTCCACCTCCAGTCTTTTCACCATCAGCACGTGTCGGCTCGATGGACCGCCGCCGTGAAGGCTCCGCCTGCTGCGGCCCATCTCTATTGGCGAAGCCGATGAGGCTCTGAATAGCAGCTCTCCAATCTTCGAGCTTCTCTGGAGCGGGAGGGAAATCCAGGAGCAGCTGCGCTAGCGCCAACGCTTCTGCTGGTGTAGGCGGCGGCGAAAGGTGCGAGGAACGTGAGGTGCTCTGACTCCTAACCGTGTTAGAGGAGCTCCATCACGGTCCCGCGACCGCGCCGCGCTTCCACTGGCATCTTGGCATGCATGCTGGCCCCGCGCGTCTCAGGAATGATGCGCAGGGGTCTTTCCTTGGGGACGCCTAGAACCACCGACGTCACGGCGCTGTTCATCGCGCACGACCTGAGAAGGCCGCCGCGCATGCGCCGGCGTGGGTGCCTTGGAAGGCGCCATCTCGTCCTTGGAGTTCGCTATGCCACCTGTTGGCAGCATGGCTCCGTCCTTAGATCTAGCGGCGTGCGGGTTGTTGTCGCCACTGCGAACAACACTGCTCGCCTGGCTTTGATCGCCAGAACGTCGTGGAAGCTCAAGACCTCCACCTCCTCCACCTGCGTCCACGCCATCGCCCGTCCATGAAGGCACGGGCAAACCGGACGCAGATGGACTAGCCGCCGCCAAACCCTTCTTCTTGGGAGCCATGGAGACGAAAATGATCAAGATACTGACGCGCAGATTGCTAGATCAGGTTCACGCAACCTACTCCCCCTACCTGGCGCGCCAAAGATGTCAGCGTACGACACCTATGGGATCACGTGGATCCCTTTTATGGTTCGGCAGGGAGAGAGGTGTACACAAAGAGTAGATCCAACGATCAACGCGAGGGGATTTTTACCCAGGTTCTGGTCGCTGAGAAGCGTAATACCCTACTCCTGCTTTGGTTTATTGTGGGTGTTCAAGCCCAAGCTCCAGGAGCGCTTGCGATGAACAGTATGTTCGAGCAGCAGCTATGCATGCAGAATGGGCTAGAGAGTCCTCCTCCCTATAGCTATGCCTTGGGCCTCCTTTTATACGTCCAAGGGGTCACCAACAGTGGCGTACAGTACATACAAGAGGTGTAAAGTTGCTATAGTGTTTACATGCTTATCACTGATGATTTAGGACAAACGCATTAAATGCTCCATTTAGGTGTCCATTTAGGTGTCCCTTACTTTCTTGGGGACGGAAAAAGGGCCCGTCCCATCAGCACTGCTTAAGCCGTCCACCACTAGTGCCATGACACACATCCAGGAGGACAAAACCCAAATGACAGGCTGGTCGCTGTCGGTGTCAAAACCGGCGAATCTCGGGTAGGGGGTCCCGAACTATGCGTCTAAGGTCGATGGTAACAGGAGACGGGGGACACGATGTTTACCCAGGTTCGGGCCCTCGCTATGGAGGTAATACCCTACGTCCTGCTTGATTGATCTTGATGAATATGAGTATTACAAGAGTTAATCTACCTCGAGATCGTAATGGCTAAAACCCTAGAAGTCTAGCCTGTCTGATTATGATTGTGATTATCCTCTATGGACTAAACCCTCCGATTTATATAGACACCGGAGGGGGCTAGGGTTGTACAAAGTCGGTTACAGAGAAAGGAATCTTCATATCCGAATGCCAAGCTTGCCATCCACGCCAAGGAGAGTCCCATCCGGACACGGGAGAGAGCCTTCTGTCTTGTATCTTCATGGCCCATCAGTCCGGCCCACATTATGTAGCCCGGACGCCCGAGGACCCCTTAATCCAGGACTCCCTCAGTAGCCCCTGAACCAGGCTTCAATGACGATGTGTCCGGCGCGCAGATTGTCTTCGGCATTGCAAGGCGGGTTCCTCCTCCAAATACTCCAAAACAGACTTCGAGTACAGAAAACGTGTCCGGCTCTGCAAAACAAGTACCACACACAACCGCAGAGAGTATAATATTTCACGAGTCCAATCTACTGACAACTTTTTGTAACGCGACACCACATTCCTGCACGGTCATTATTTTGAACCTTTTTTTTCTTTAGCCTCCCGCTCCACGTTTCGAGAAGCGGTTTTATTGGCATGTCTTGTCGAAGCAGAGATCACGTCCCCTTATTACGGGATTCTCATTAATACGGGCGTGGGTAACCCAACCGTCCCGTTGGTATGATTCCTTGGGAATAGGCAGGTTTTGAGGCCTAGGAGGAGGCGTTTTGATATTCATCGCCTTTATAAAGGGGCACAGACCCGTCTTTCTCCTCCACGCTTTCCCTTTCCTCATCTTTTCCAACCTCGAGTGCTAGCACCCAAGGTTCAATTTATTTGTTCCGAGCCTCCTAGCCATGTCCGGACCCAACCTTCAAGGCCGGTGGGTGGCCTCCTCTGTCACAGAGGAGGATATCGCGAAGCTCCGGGCGGCAAGATACCTGACCACGGAAATCCCCCACAGGCTCCCTGCTCAAGGGCAGGTCATTCCTACTCCCAGATCTGGCGAGAGGGTCATATTCATCTCTCACTTCCTCCGAGGGCTAGGGTTCGCTCTCCACCCCTTCGTTCGTGGACTCATGTTCTATTACGGGCTAGATTTTCATGATTTGGCTCCAGAATCCTTTCTTCACATCTCGGTGTTCATCGTCATGTGCGAGGCCTTTCTCCGAATTCCCCCACACTTCGGCTTATGGCTCAAGACCTTTAATATGAAGCCGAAGGTAGTCGATGGGAAGCAAGCGGAGTGCGGCAGTGCTACGGTGAGCAAACTCACCCATACACCTTGGCCAAAAGGCTCTTTCACGGAAACCTCCAACCTATGGCAACGGGAGTGGTTTTACATCACTGAACCCCGTGGTACCAAGTGGGCAGCTACACCTGCGTTCCGGTGGGGTCCTCCATTACGGCTCGCATCATGGATTAATAAGGGGCTGGACTGGGGATCAACGGATGAAGTGCAGACGCTACAAAGCGGCATCCGAAGCCTCCTCGAGAAGGACACCGGCCTCATCAATGTAATCCAGGTAATGCTAGTTCGCCGGGTCCTGCCATGCCAGCGACGGCCCCTCCGCATGTGGGAGTTCAATCCGGAAGGACCACGGACTCTTCAGCAATTCTTTGGCACGATGGACAAAGGAATGTGGAAGTTATTCATCGGGACATGAAAACAGTGGCCGGATACTACCGAGGACATCGGCCTCGACTGCAACCATCCGGATACCTCGGTAAGCCCTTGACTCCTGAACACAGCTTAGTTAAATATCTCATAACAATATACTGAGAAAACCATCTTCGACCAGGGCTAGATCAAGAAGGCGGAAAGAATTAGGTGTTCGGCCCCTCTTCCCGAAGACTCAGCAGATCCTGTGTTAACAAGGATGCTGGCTCCGGCGCCATATCAAGTGTCGGCGAAGGGGGACAAAGAGGAGAGCAAGAAGGCTAAAGGTGGCCTCTATTCTAGAGGTACACCAGACACTATGTCCGGGGAGATTGGAACTCCCTCTTCCGAAGACAAAAGAGAAGAAGAAACTGACATCCCCTCTCCCGATGGGAAGAAGAGGGCCGCCTCCGAAGATTTGGAAGCAAAGGCTCTTAAGAGAGGGAAGATGTCCCTGTCAGGTGGCTCGGGTTCAGAAGACGATGTTGTTGCGCAGTTCCTCCGTAAGGACAAGCTCTTAGCCGAATCGTAAGTGAACGGGGGCGTCCGAAACATATCCCATTGCTTTCCGGTTACCAGGGTAACATTTAAGATATATGTGTTTGCAGTCCGGCACGCAGTCTTCCTCAACAGTCCTCCTCCTCGGGGGATCTTCTTCCGGAGATGATGGAAAGCGAGACACCTCCTCAGACCTTCTCACCCGACAGGACGGACGACGCCGAGGTGTCGTCCCGGAGGATCTCTCCTGATCAACAAGCGGTGCGAGGGATAATAAAAACTACGCTCGAAGGTGATACTTTGGCCGTCCAGAGTTCGGGGCATGCGGACCCTATGGGGACCAACAATAAAGGGCCCGGACTATCCGGTTTACAGCCGGGGACGACTCTAGAGTCGGGTAAACATATTCTTTTGAAGGAATCCCGTACTCCCGCGGCCGCTCCCAGGGATCCGGGGGCGCCGGATACAATGACGGGCATGCTACAACATGCGTCCGTGTCAGAGGAACATCGTACCTTAATGGGTACAGTAGTTGAGAGGATTCTGTCCGCGAAAAGCGGATTGAATGAATCCTTCATGAGCCTGCTAGGAGGCTTCGAGGTATGCAATGTAATATCTTCAATTGCACTTCTACGTGCAAAAATGCACCTGTGTATAGGTAGTAGCCCCTGAGACTCTGATTGGCGTTCGGAGGGAGGCGATCAAAGGATCAAAAAAGATATTCCCAGGAAATAATCTTATGAATTGGCACACAGGCTGTTTCATCCATGACGACTGCCCAAGCTACAGAGGTTGCAAGGCTGAAGCAGAAACTTGATGTGGCGGATGACGACCTCACACTTATTAACAGGTGGCTCGACGAGGCGCAAGGTATGTTTTTTGGGGCAGTCAGTATATGTAAGTATGATAATATGAGCATGACACTGAAATTTGTATACTGAGATGTGCATAACTGCAGATAATGCTACCGCAGTTGAGGCCCTATGGGCTGAGCTTGCCCGGGCCAAGGAGCAAGCCAGGATGAGTGAGGCGGCTGCCAAGAAGGCAGCTGCTGAGTTAAAGGCCGAACAGGCTGCTCGGCGCCAGTGCGAGGAGAGAATATCTACCATGACGCGCGAGCTAAAGGATGCCAATGTTCGATGCGAATTCCTCGAGAAGGATAACAAAGCCAGAACGGTCAATCTCGGCAAGGCCTTACAAGAGGCCAGAGAAGCACCGTCCGAGTCTAGAGCGGCTCGGGAAGAGATCCGGCAAGCTGGGGAGATAGTGGCTGGTAAGCCTTTCTTATTACAGACTAAATTTGGCGATCCGAAGTATGCCCCCCTTAATCAAATGTGGAGTTCTCCAGACGCATTCTTGGACTTGCTGAAGAGTGTCTCCGATGCGGCGCAGTTTTTCCAAGCGCAAGAAGGACGTGCAGCGGAGAAGCTTTTCTGGTCGCAATTCAGCATGCCGAAGCGTCCGCTGTTGCTAAATGAACAGATGGCTCAGTGGGCCGAGCTCCACAAGATATCCGGATCGGCCATGAAGGACGTCGTGGTCCGGTTGTGGCCGACTGAGCCAATTCCGAATAGTTATTTTGGTTTGGTGCAGTGACTTGTTGATGCGGTGCCGCGTATCGACGCTGTTAAGCGGTCAACGTGCATTGAGGGTGCACGGATGGCCTTCGCCCACGTCAAGACGTACTGGGCGAAGATGAAGGCCACCGATATTGCAGCAAAGAGTCCACCCGAGGGCAAGGACCGTCACACGCCAGAGCATTATTTTGAGGATGTCCTAGAGGGTGCCCGCTTGATAGAGGGTCAATGCTCGAAAAATATGATGTTCGAGTGAATATACCAAATTTGTAAAAAAAATATTATGATATATTAAGGCCATATTTTTTATACTTTTGCCTGAAAGTTTTGGTTCCTCCTGTGCGGCCGTTCTTCATATAATCTGAAATTTTGCCAGTCGTCGGCTTCAGCCCCCTCGCATATAATACGGGGGTGTTCGGAAAGGCACTTGATCACTCTTGACCCAACGTCTTGGTCCATGAAGGAGGTGTCAATGCGGCGAACTAGGCAATCGGACTATAGGGCTTTAACACTTTCACTTAGCCATAGGAGTTTTACGGTGGGTCTACTATATAGCCCCTGGTATGTACGCGTTTACCCGAATACGGTGCGTTACATGGGTGACCAGAAGAACGGTCTTTCCTGTAATATGGAAAGAATCGCGAAAGATTCTGATGAGTCATCGAGTGGTTGACCAGCTCTCACCGCATCATGACAGTCAGTTTTTGGCTTTCTCTACTGAGGTGCTCATCCGGATGAACCGGGGCACAATCGCAGTAGTTCTCCCTTTACTACCCTAGCCGATATAGAGGAACGTAAGCTAGTAAGCACAGGAGCCGGGCAACCCAACTATTGACCAAAGATGTGATTCGGAGCTGATGCATATAAGGCCAAACTCATGACGCTGAAGTGTGCTGAAAAGCTGTTCGGACTTGTCGGCAACTCATGTGTTGCCGTATCGAGTCCCTGGCAATTTGTGCCGAGGTGCGTTCGTGAAACAACCGAAGAAGCAAAATTCAGTACGTAGAAAAAGCGGATACTGAATACGGGTTATGTTCACTGGAATCTGATTGACACGTCAAACGCAATTTTACAGATTATAACACCCCTACCCGGATTATTTAACATGCCGGGGGCCGAGGGCTGAGGAAAAAAGGCACTTTACAGGTTTAAAATAAAGAGTGCGGTCTTACTAAAATCATTAGGACCTCCTGTCGCACGTCTGCGCTGCCTTGCCTCAGTTAAAGGACTCCTTAGTAGGAATAGCCTTTGGTTATTTATACGAAGCTAAACTTTAGAAAGAGTCCGTAAGATGACCAGGCTTTGAATCACCTGTTGTAAAAGATAAAAGATAGTTAGAAAAAAGTAAAAAGACTATGAGTGTGCGGACCGCATTGTAGGCCTGTCCGTACTGTGCCTCCGCCGATGACCATGGTATTTTAAGTGCATAATTATGTATGCGCGGTATAAACTTCGCGGCTACATGGGGCGGACGACGGAGGCCGAACTGCTAATCCAGCTCTGAAATTGATCGGTCCTATTTAGTAGAGACCGGCGGCTTGACGGCCGATGAGGTACGCGGCTTGATAAGGCCGCTTTGTACTTCGGCTGTAGTAGCCATGGTACGCTCCTCTGTACGGAGGGAGCATTCCGTATTTCCGTTTATCATGATGACACCGCGTGGACCAGGCATCTTAAGATTGAAATAGGCGTAATGTGGGACCGCATTAAAACGAGTAAAAGCGGTATGCCCGAGTAGTGCGTGGTAGCTGCTGCAGAACGTGACAATATCGAAGGTCAAGCCTTCGCTTCTAAAGTTGTTCGGCGAGCCAAAAACGACTTCCAATGTAATTGAGCCCGTGCAGCGAGCTTCTACGCCGGACACTGCTCCCTTGAAGGTAGCTGTGGTGAGCTTGATTCATGAAGGGTCAATGCCCATTTTGTGGACAGTGTCTAGGTAGAGCAGATTAAGACTACTGCCGCTGTCCATAAGGACTTTCATGAGATGGAACCCATCAATAATTGGATCGAGGATCAGAGCTGCCGAACTTTTGCGACGGATACTGGCTGGGTGGTTCTTGCAATCAAAAGTGATCGGGCAGGCCGCCCATTGGCTTAATTTTGGGGTGCCTGGCTCTATGGCATTGGCGTCCTGTAGTGCGTGCTTGCGCTGCTCTGTAGGGATGTGCGTCACGTATACCATGTTGACTGTTTTTACTTCGGGGGGAAATTGCTTCTGACCCCCGGTGTTCGGCTGGCGAGTCTCTTCATCATCGCTGTCACTGGGCGGCCCCTTCCCCTTGTGTTCGGCGTTAAGCTTGCCGGCTTGTTTGAAGACCCAACAGCTTCTGTTGGTATGATTGGCTGGTTTACCAGGGGTGCCATGAATTTGGCAGGGCCGATCTAGTATTTTGTCTAAATTGGATGGTCCGTCTCTGTTTGCCTTGAATGGCTTTTCCCGTTGACCGATTTTGGAGCCGCTGAATCCGGCGTTTACCGCGGTGTCTTGCGTTCCTTCGTTATTATTTCGACGCTTGTGTTTATTGCGTCGTGGCTTGCCGTTGCCGTCTCGAACTTCGGAAGTGCCCGGATCACTGGTGCTGTTGTTTCTACGAGCGAGCCAGTTATCTTCTCCCGCGTAAAAGCGGGTCATCAGAGCGGTAAGGGCTGCCATGGATTTTGGTTTTTCTTGACCGAGGTGGCGGGCAAGCCATTCATCTCGGACGCTATGTTTAAAGGCCGCGAGGGCTTCGGCGTCCGAACAATCGACAATTTGGTTCTTTTTAATTAGGAACCTAGTCCAGAGCTTCCTGGCTGACTCCCCGGGCTGCTGGATGATGTGACTTAGGTCGTCGGCATCTGGAGGCCGGACATATGTACCTTGAAAGTTATCGCGGAAGGCGTCTTCCAAGTCTTCCTAGCTGCCAATGGAGTTCTCTGGGAGGCTGTTCAGCCAGTGCCGTGCCGGTCCCTTTAATTTTAGCAAGAGGTATTTGATGGCGTGGAGGTCATCACCACGGGCCATGTGGATATGGAGAAGGAAATCTTCAATCCATACTGCGGGATCTGTTGTCCCATCATATGATTCGATGTTCATGGGTTTAAACCCTTCCGGAAATTCGTGTTTCATTACTTCATCAGTGAAGCAAAGGGGGTGTGCGGCGCCTCTATATCGGGCCAAGTCACGGCGTAGCTCGGATGGAGTTCGTCGGCAGTTTTCGGCCCGGGCGTGGTTATGTTTGTCACGTCTGGCTTGATAGCCGTCGTCGCGCGCCAGGGCATGGCCCCGCGATCCATAGATCGATCTGGACTGACCTGCTCTATTGTCCAGGTCCTGCCGCAGGTCATATGTATGACCCCGGGCTGTTATGTCTCTGCTTTTGCGGCGAGGTAGTATGGGTTGGTGTTCGGCTTGAGTTGCCGCTTTGTCCCTGCCACATGGTGGTCGGTCAGCCGCATTACGTGTTTTTGGCATGGGCTCAAGTGCCTCGTTGTCGAATTGGGGTAGCAGTTTACGCCTCGGGTAACTTTTAATGGGGCGCTCGAGTCCGTATTCCTCGGCTGCCAGGACATCAGTCCATCTGTCGTTGAGTAGATCTTGATCAGCTTGAAGCTGCTGCTGTTTCTTTTTCAGGCTCCTCGCAGTGGCTATTAGCCGGCGCTTAAAGCGCTCCTACTCGACGGGTTCCTCAGGCACGATAAAGTCTTCATCGCCGAGGCTCACCTCATCTTCGGAGGGTGGAAGATAGTTGCTGTCCTCCGAGTCTTCGTTTATGGCCTGTTCGTTAGGGCTGGCTTGCCCATCTTCCCTATCGTCCTGTTGGAAGGTCGGCTCGACGGGATCTTCTTTGTCTTCGGCCTCATCCGGAGTATTGTTTTCTCTCGTGCTGGTATTGCTGTCTTTTCCACGGCGTGATTTAGGGCGGTGCCGCTGACGTCGGCACTTTGGCTGTGTCTCAGGAGGTTTATCCTCGACTTGATCTTTCTTGTTATCGCCGTTATTCTCTTTGGGGGTATCCTCCATGTACACGTCATACGAGGAGGTGGCTGTCCAACGCCCAGTAAACGGCGGGTTTTGGGCCTGCTCCTCTCCGGCATCATCGTCCATACTGTCGATGTCTTCGGAGTCGTAATCGAGCATGTCGGTTAAGTCTTCGACAGTGGCAATGAAGTGGGCGGTGGGTGGGAAGCAAAATTCTCCGTCATCAGCCTCCAGTTCAAACCGGATATAGTTCGGCTGTGAGTCCCCCACTAAGGAGAGAGTTTTTAATGAGTTTAGCACATCACCCAAAGGTGAGTGCCGGAAGATGTCCGCGGAGCTGAACTCGACGATCGGCGCCCGATCGAGCTCGATGGGCGTGGACGCACGCGGTTCGGAACCTGTGGCCGGAGACGAATCCGAGGTTCCGGTGACACAGATCCTGTTTGAAGTTGGGTCTGTGTGCGGCTCCAACGCCGCTGAGTCTGCGGCTTCTGTGGCGGGGTTGAGCTTCTCGTCCTCGGATGGCGCAATCTGCTCCGGATCTAGGGCCAGAGGAGTTACAGGAGCTATCTCCCGGGTATGGTCCGATGACAGATTTAGGTCATGTTCATCGCGGTGGCAGGGAGCGGCTGCCATGGGCTCGAATCCGTCGAAGATCAAGTCTCCGCGGATATCAGCAACGTAGTTCAAGCTTCCAAATCTAACCTGATGGCCAGGGGCGTAGCTGTCGATCTGCTCTAGATGGCCAAGCGAGTTGGCTCGCAGTACGAAGCCGCCGAATATGAAGATCTGGCCAGGGAGAAAGACCTCCCTCATGGCAGCATCGTTGTGGATGATTGATGGAGCCATCGAGTCTTCTAGCGACGACACAGCGGAACTCTCAATGAAAGCACCAATGTCGGTGTCAAAACCGGCGAATCTCGGGTAGGGGGTCCCGAACTATGCGTCTAAGGTCGATGGTAACAGGAGACGGGGGACATGATGTTTACCCAGGTTCGGGCCCTCGCTATGGAGGTAATACCCTACGTCCTGCTTGATTGATCTTGATGAATATGAGTATTACAAGAGTTAATCTACCTCGAGATCGTAATGGCTAAAACCCTAGAAGTCTAGCCTGTCTGATCATGATTGTGATTATCCTTTACAGACTAAACCCTCCGATTTATATAGACACTGGAGGGGGCTAGGGTTGTACAAAGTCGGTTACAGAGAAAGGAATCTTCATATCCGAACGCCAAGCTTGCCATCCACGCCAAGGAGAGTCCCATCCGGACACGGGAGAGAGCCTTCTATCTTGTATCTTCATGGCCCATCAGTCCGGCCCACATTACGTAGCCCGGACGCCCGAGGACCCCTTAATCCAGGAATCCCTCAGTCGCTGCGCTGGAGCAGTGGCAGGGTGGCGGAGTCTTGCCGGGTGCGAGTCTTGCTGGGGCTTCGCAAGCCATCCCGGCAAGTACCTTGCTGGGGATCCGGCCTTTGGGCTTCTGTCTTCTAGCCACTGGTTTGAATGCCTTCTTAATAGTCTTGCACTTGCTTCCAGCTGTCCCCGGCAGGCCTTGCCACTAGTACGGTTACAACCGTCCGTGCACAAGTATGGGGTACTAAAGGACCCAAACTTTAGTACACTGACAAATTATTTTCAAACTTGAGCAAATTAGTTGAAGTTGGACAAGGAAGACAACGTAATGAGTTATGGTTGTGTATATTTGCATAGAAGTTATATTGTTATGGATCCTCCAACATGTGGTGCTTGCCTAGGATCTTTTGCTAGCCAAAAATTCGTACTAAGTAGAGATACTACTTGTGCATCCAAAAACCCTTAAACCCAGTTTCTTGCCATGAGTGTCCACCATACCTACCTATGGATTGAATAAGATCCATCAAGTAAGTTGTCATCGGTGCGTAAAGCAATAAAAATTGCTCCTAAATATGTTTGATCTTTTATTTTAAGGGAAAATTGAGCGTTGTACGAACTTGTGATGGCAAAGTAATAAAAGTGATGGACTGCATAATAAAGGTTGCTATCATAAGGGGCAATATAACATAATGTTCCTTTGCATTAAGAGCTTGGGCATCCAAATAAAAAGCGCATGACAACCTCTGCTTCCCTCTGCGAAGGGCCTATCTTTTACTTTTTAGTATTTACTTTTTTGCAAAGAGTCAATAGTATGAAATCTCATTTCAACCTCAACTATTCTCAAGTTGGCAAGCATCATTTGGTGGGGAAAGATCTAGGCACATATGACCAGTCAAATATATTTGATCATGATTTATTATTGTTGACAATTATCTCTATGATAAATGAGTTGGGAGGCGAAATATTAAGCCCCTATCTTTCTCTGTGTTCGATGGATGCCATTTGTTCTAAGAATATGCTTTGAGTACTAGCAATCATAGAAGATTATATGATGATTGAGTATGTGGAGCTCTTACTTAGATTTTGTTGAATAATTTGAATTGCAATTGTTTGGTGACTGAGAACATAGGTTGTTGAGTTTCAAGAGAATTCATTGTTTGAACCTTAACATGTGAATTGGTTGCTACTTTAACATGAGAAGTTTTATGAGAAAGAATTGTTGTTATGATGCTAGGAAAAGTGAATAAAATTATCATTGATCAAACTTATGCACTTTTCTAGCATTCACACTTCATAAATTATTTCTTTTATCATTTACCTACTCGAGGACGAGTAGGAATTAAGCTTGGGGATGTTGATACGCCTCCAACGTATCTATAATTTATGAAGTATTCATGCTATTATATTATCATTCTAAGATGTTTTACAATCATTTTATAGCAACTTTATATCATTTTTTGGGACTAACCTATTGACATAGTGCCCAGTGCCAGTTGCTGTTTTTTTGCTTGTTTTTTACATCGCAAAAAATCAATACCAAACGGAGTCCAAACGCAGCAAAACTTTTTGGAGATTTTTTCTGGACTAGAAGACACCTGGTGGGTGAAAGAAGTACCAGAGGGGAGCTCCGAGGAGAGCACAACACACCAGGGCGCGCCTCGGGTCCCAGGTGCGCCCAGGTGGGTTGTGCCCACCTCGGTGGCTTCCTGCATCGCCTCTTTGCCCTATAAATTGCCAAATATTCCAAAAACCCTCGAGGTAACCCTAGATCAGAAGTTCCACCGCCGCAAGCCTCTGTAGCCATGAAAAACCAATCTAGACCCTGTTCCGGCACCCTGCCGGAGGGGGAAATCATCACCGGTGGCCATCTTCATCATCCCGGTGGCCACCATGATGAGGAGGGAGTAGTCCACCCTCGGGGCTGAGGGTTTGTACCAGTAGCTATGTGTTTAATCTCTCTCTCTCTCTCTTGTGTTCTTGAGATGTCACGATCTTGATGTATCGTGGGCTTTGTTAATATAGTTGGATCATATGGTGTTTTCCTCTATCTATCTTGTTGTGAATTGAGTTTTCCTTTTGAGATTTCGTTTTATCGGATTGAATACTTTTATGGATTTGAGAACACTTTATGTATGTCTTGCTATGAATACCCGTGGTGACAATGGGGTATCATATTGATTCACTTGATATATGTTTTGGCACTCAACTCGCAGATTCCCGAGGTGACATTGGGGCAATCTATGCATAGGGGTTGATCCACGTTCTTGTCTTTGTTTCTCCGGTAGAAATCTTGGGGCACTCATTAAGGTTCTTTGTGTTGGATTGAGTATTATGAATATGAATTTGCTTTGGTGTTATTTTAGTACGAACTCTTGATAGATCGATCGGAAAGAATAACTTAGTGTTATTTTAGTACAAACTCTTGATAGATCGATCGGAAAGAAAACTTGGTGTTATTTTAGTACGAACTCTTGGATAGATCGATCGGAAAGAATAGCTACAAACAATTTATTCTTATGTTCTCTGCTAGATAAGAACTTTGGAGTGATTCTTCATCGCACGTTGAGGGATGGTTATATGATCCAATTAGATTAGCATTGTTGAGAGATTGCACTAGCGAAAGTACGGACCCTAGGCCTCATTTTCAAGCATTGCAATATCGTTTGTGCTCTATTTTATCAATTGCTAGTTTGCTATCTTGCTGTTTTTTATTGTTCCTATTACAAAAATCAATATCTACTATCATTACTACACTTTTATTACCATCTCTTCGCCGAACTAGTGCACCTGTACAAATTACCATTGTATTTGGTGTGTTGGGGACACAAGAGACTCTTTGTTATTTGGTTGCAGGGTTGTTTGAGAGAGACTATCTTCATCCTACACCTCCCACGGATTGATAAACCTTAGGTCATCCACTTGAGGGAAAATTGCTACTGTCCTACAAAACTCTGTGCTTGGAGGCCCAACACGTGTCTACAAGAATAAAGTTGCGTTGTAGACATCAGTGCCCACCTGGTGGGTCCCCTCCTGGTATTTCTTCGCCTAATATTTTTTATATATTCCAAAATAATTCTCCGTAAAGTTTCGGGACATTTGGAGTTGTGCAGAATAGGGATCTCAGATTTGCTCCTTTCCGGTCCAGAATTCCAGCTGTCGGCATTCTCCCTCTTCATATAAATCTTGCAAAACAAGAGAGAAAAGGCATAAGAATTGTATCATAAAGTGTAATAACAGTCCACAATGCAATAAATATCAACATAAAAACATGATGCAAAATGAACGTATCAACTCCCCCAAGCTTAGACCTCGCTTGTCCTCAAGCGAAAGCCAAAATCGATAATCATGACCACATGTTTAGAGGTAGAGGTGTCGATAAAACAAAATACAGACATGAGGGCATCATGGTCATCTCTAGAACAGCAATATATTGTCATATAACTTCTTATGCTAAAGTGATAATTCTTTCATGAGGTAAAGTATGAACCATAAACTTCATTGAAAACCAAAAAACTATTATCTCAGTCATTGATGCAATTTTTCATAATGCCAGAAAGAGTCAATGTAAGAGGTTTTATTTAGCAAGTTCATATACTCAACCATCGTTTAATCTTTCACAATTGCTAACACACACGCGATACTTATGAGATCGAAGTTTCAGTCAGACACATAGAAAGATATGGGCTTATAATTTCGCCTCTCAACCATTTACCTCAAGGGTAATGTCAATAATAATTCATGATCACCTACACCTGAGTGGATATATATGTCTAGATCTTTCCCCAACACATAGTGCTTGCCAAAAAAGAGAAAAATAAAAGGAAGGGTGAAGATCACCATGACTCTTGCATAAAGGTAGGTATTAAAAATAAAAGATAGGCCCTTCACAGAGGGAAGCAGAGGTTGTCATGCACTTTTTATTTGGATGCACAAAATAATGCAAAGGAACATCACTTTATATTACCACTTGTGGTAGAGAACTTTATTATGCAGTCCGTCGCTTTTATTTCTTCCCCATCACAAGTTCGTACAAAGCTTATTTTCCTCACATTAAAAGATCATACATATTTAGAGAGCAATTTTGTATTGCTTGCACCGATGACAACTTACTTGAAGGATCTTACTCAATCCATAGGTAGATATAGTGGACTCTCATGACATGAAACTAGGTTAACTATTTTTGGATGCACAAGTAGTATCTCTACTTGGTGCGGAAGTTTGGCTAGCATGGGATAGAAAGCAAGCTCAACATGTTGGAGGATCCATGACAATATAACTTCTATTTGGATATAAGGAAGCATAACCCATCACGTTGTCTTCCTTGTCTAACATCAACTTATTAGCATATAATATTTTAATGAGTGCTCACAATCATAAATGATGTCTAAGATAGTGTATTTATATGTGAAGCCTCTATTTCTTTATTACTTCTCATTAATTACAACAATGACCAATACTATGTTTGTCAACCTTCAACAAATTTCAAGCATTATACTTCTTATATGTGAAGTCATCACTCTCCATAAGATTATTATATAATCCTTTACTTCTTTTTATTCTTTTCCATCTCTGTAATCAAAACAAGAAAGCAAAACACTCAACTCAAAACTAAACTTTATTATATAACTCTCACACTCGATTACATAGATAGATCAAGAAGCAAAAAAAACATAAAGACTAGATCATACTAAAAAAATTTTATTCTACTAGATTACGATTTAACCAAAAGTATCGAACTAAGATAAACGATAATGATAAAGATGTGATGGTGATACGATACCGGGGCACCTCCCCCAAGCTTGGCACAAGCTAAGGGGAGTGCTTATACCCGTGTACTCAAGTCTCCTTCTTCGGAGCTGGTGATGATGAAGTTGATGATGTGGCAGTGAGGTTCTCCAGCTTATGTTTGAGGATGAAATTTTCCTTCCTCAAATCATTGTTTTCTTGCTCAAGGTTCAATATCTTTTTACATAATGCCTCTTTGCTTTCCTGCAGAAAATGGGACGGGATAAATTCGATCTTAGTTTTGTTTACTGTGTTTGGAAGGCTCGACTTCTTGAACTCCACATGCATATCCCCTGGTTGAGGTAGGGGGACATTTTCCTCATCTGAGCTCGCCTCTTGCTCCTTCATCCGTGGACCATAGATAGGGGTATATTTCCCCAAAGATCCTTGGATCTGCAACATAGTGCAAAACATAGCTCTCTCCATCTGAATCTTGCAAAGACATATTGCTCTAAATCTGCAATAGAAATAGCTCAAAACAAGAACAAAGGATATTGTCATGATGCGGTGGTCAAAACCTTCGGGAGTTTATATAATGATTTTTTACCGTGCAAAACAAGTAATCTGGGAGAAAACGGAGTCCGAAAGGCACACGAGGGCACCACAAGCTCGGGAGGCGCGTCCAGGGGGTAGGGCGTGCCCCCAGGCTTGTCGCCTGCTCGTGCGCTTTTCGGACTACTTATTATTTTCCTAATTTTTTAAATATTCCAAAATAGAGTAAAATTGCTTTTATGGAACTTTTGGAGTCGGTTTACTTATCGTATCACATACGTATTCCTTTTCAGGGTTCTGGAGCGTTCTGGAAATTTTCCTTTATACTCGTCCGGTGTTATGGACTAAATAATGTTGGTTTCAATATTTATAGGCATACGTAAGATATAATGCTTGATTCTTTGCCCATTCACCACCATCGGATTGGTGCCCTCGGCGTTGTTGATCTTGATAGCATCGGAACGATAAACTTCTTCGATAACGTATGGTCCTCCCCATTTAGAGAGGAGTTTTCCTACAAAAAATCTTAAACGAGAATTGTATAGCTAGACATGGTCACCAACATTAAATTCCCGCTTTTGTATTCTTTTGTCATGCCATCTTTTAACTTTTTCTTTAGACAGTTTAGAATTTTCATTGGCATGGGTTCTCCATTCATCATGTGAGCTAATGTCAAATAACCTCTTTTCACCAGCAAGTTTAAAATCATAGTTGAGCTCTTTAATTGCCCAATAAGCTTTATGTTCTAATTCAAGAGGTAAGTGACATGCTTTTCCATAAACCATTTTATATGGAGACATACGCATAGGATTTTTATAAGCAGTTCTATAAGCCCATAATGCATCATCAAGTTTCTGAGACCAATTCTTTCGAGACCTATTGACAGTCTTTTGCAAGACCAGTTTTATTTCCCTATTACTTAATTCTACTTGACCACTAGACCGAGGATGATAAGGAGATGCAATTCTATGGTTAACATCATATTTAGCAAGCAATTTACAGAAAGCACCATGAATAAAATGTGAACCACCATCAGTCATTAAATATCTAGGGACTCCAAACCTCGGGAAAATAATTTCTTTAAGCATTTTAATAGAGGTGATGTGATCAGCACTACTAGTTGGAATAGCTTCTACCCACTTAGTAATGTAATCAACAGCAACTAAAATATGAGTATACCCATTGGAGGAAGGAAAAGGACCCATGTAATCAAATTCCCAAACATCAAATGGTTCAATAACAAGTGAATAATTCATAGGCATTTCCTAACGTCTACTAATGTTACCAATTCTTTGACATTCATCACAAGATAGAACAAACTTACGTGCATCTTTGAAAAGAGTAGGCCAATAAAAACTAGATTGTAATACCTTGTGTGCAGTTTTGTCTCCCGCATGGTGTCCTTCGTAAGCTTCAGAGTGACACTTCCATAGGATTTGTTCTTGTTCATGCTTAGGTATACGACGTCTAATAATACTATCTACTCCTTCTTTATAAAGGTGTGGGTCATCCCAGAAGTAATGTCTTAAATCATAGAAAAACTTTTTCTTTTGTTGGTATGTGAAACTAGGTGGTATAAATTTAGCAACAATATAATTAGCATAGTTAGCATACCAAGGAGTACTACGAGAAGCATTTATGACAGCTAGTTGTTCATCGGGAAAGCTATCATCAATAGGTAACGGGTCATCAAGAATATTTTCTAACCTAGACAACTTGTCAGCTACTGGATTCTCAGCTCCTTTCCTATCAGTGATATGTAGATCAAATTCTTGTAGCAAAAGAACCCACGTAATAAGTCTAGGTTTAGCATCTTTCTTTTCCATAAGGTATTCAATAGCAGCATGATCAATGTGAACAATTACTTTAGAATCAAAAATATAAGACCTGAATTTATCACAAGCAAACACAACTGCTAAAAATTCTTTTTCAGTGGTAGCATAATTTCTTTGAGCACTGTCCAGAGTTTTGCTAGCATAATGGATAACATTTAATTTCTTATCAACTCTTTGTCCTAGAATAGCACCAACAGCATAATCACTAGCATCACACATAATTTCAAAGGGTAGTTTCTAATCAGGTGGTTGAACAATAGGTGCAGAGATTAAGGCTTTCTTAAGTACTTCAAAGGCTTCCACACAATCATCATCCAAAACAAATGGAACATCTTTTTGCAAGAGATTAGTAAGAGGCCTAGAAATTTTAGAGAAGTCTTTAATAAACCTCCTATAGAAACCTGCATGACCAAGGAAACTTCTTATACCTTTGATATCTTTAGAACATGGCATTTTCTCAATTGCATCAACTTTAGCTTTATCAACTTCAATACCTCTTTTGGAAATTTTATGCCCAAGACAATACCTTCGTTCACCATAAAGTGGCACTTCTCCCAATTCAAGACAAGATTAGTTTCTTCACATCTCTGCAAAACTCGATCAAGGTTGCTTAAGCAATCATCAAAAGAAGTTCCGTAAATGGAAAAATCGTCCATGAAAACCTCAACAATCTTTTCACAAAAGTCAGAGAATATAGCAGTCATACATCTTTGAAAGGTAGCAGGTGCATTGCATAAACCAAAAGGCATACGTCTATAAGCAAAAGTACCAAAAGGGCATGTGAAAGTAGTTTTTTCTTGATCCTCTTGTGACACAGGTATTTGGGAAAAACCAGAGTATCCATCTAGAAAATAGAAATGTGTATGTTTAGATAATCTTTCTAGCATTTGATAAATAAATGGTAGAGGGTAATGATCTTTCCTAGTAGCTTTGTTAGTTTTCTAAATTCATTCACCGTCCTATAACCTGTTATAATTCTTTGTGGGATAAGTTCATTTTTATCGTTAGGGACAACGGTAATACCTCCCTTCTTAGGAACACAATGAACAGGACTTACCCATCTACTATCAGCTATAGGATAGATTATACCTGCTTCCAGAAGCTTTAATATTTCATTTCTTACCACTTCCTTCATCTTAATATTTAATCATCACTGGTGATCAACAACAGGCTTAGCAACTGGCTCCATATTAATCTTGTGTTGACATAGAGTGGGACTAATGCCCTTAAGATCATCAAGAGTATATCCAATAGCAGCACGGTGCTTCTTCAGAGTTTTCAATAATCTATTTTCTTCATGCTCTGAAAGGTTAGCATTAATAATAACATGATATATCTTCTTTTCATCAAGGTAAGCATATTTCAATGTATCAGGCAATTGCTTAAGCTCAAACACGGGATCACTCTTGGGTGGAAGAGGATCTCCAACAGTCTCAACAGGCAAGTTGTGTTTCAAAATAGGCATTTTTTTAAAGAATGTCTCATCTATTTTGTTTCTTTCATTCATATGCATATCATTTTCATGGTCTAGCAAATATTGTTCTAACGGATCACTAGGAGGCACAACAATAGAAGAAATACCAATAATTTCATATTTACTAGGCAATTATTTATCATGAGGTTGTCTGCAAAATTTGGAGAAATTAAACTCATGAGACACATCACCAAAATTAACACTAACAGTTTCCTTAGTGCAATCGATCTTAGCATTGACCGTATTCAGGAAAGGTCTACCAAAAATGATGGGACAAAAATCATTTTGTGGGGAGCCAAGAACTAGAAAATCAGTAGGGTATTTTATTTTCCCACACAAGACTTCAACATCTCTAACAATCCCAAGTGGTGTGATAGTATCTCTATTAGCAAGCTTAATAGTAACATCAATGTCTTCTATCTCAGCAGGTGCAATATCATTCATAATTTCCTGATATATGGTAAACGGGATAGCACTCACACTAGCACCCAAATCACATAAGCCATGATAACAATGGTCTCCTATTTTTACAGAGACAACAGGCATGCCAACAATAGGTCTATTCTTATCTTTATCATCGGGTTTAGCAATTGCTTCATCACAGAAATAAATAACATGCCCATCAATATTATCAACCAAGAGATCTTTAACCATAGCAACATTAGGTTCAACTTTAATTTGTTCAGAGGGTGTAGGTGTTCTTATATAACTCTTGCAGACCATAGTTGAAACCTTAGGATGTTCTTTTATCCTTACGGGAAAAGAAGGTTTCTCAATATAAGCAGTAGGAATAACTGGGTTAATACTATAAGTAACAATTTCCTCTTTAGCTTTAGTAGGTTCTTCTAATTCTACTTCAATAGGTGGATCATATTTAAACCACTTCTCCTTGGGGAGATCAACATGAGTAGCAAATGATTCATAGAAAGAAGTTACTATCTTAGAGTCAAGTTCGTACTTAGTGTGAAAATTATGAAAAGCATCGGTATCCATAAAGGATTTAACACAATCAAACTCAAGCTTTATACCTGACTCCTTACCTTTGTCGAGTTCCCAATCTTCAGAGTTGCGTTTAATTCTTTCAAAAAGATCCCACCTGAATTCAATAGTCTTCTTCATCAAAGAACCAGTACAAGAAGTATCGAGCATGGATTGATCACCACGAGAAAGCCGAGCATAAAAATTATGTATAATAATTTCTCTTGAGAGATCATGATTGGGGCATGAATACAACATTGACTTAAGCCTCCCAAGCTTGAGCGATACTTTATCCTTCACGAGGCCAAAAATTATATATATAATTCCGATCATGATGAACCAGATGCATAGGATAAAACTTCTGATGAAATTCCAATTTTAATCGGTTCCAGTCCCATGTTCCAATATCATCACATAGCCTATACCATGCTAATGATTTCCCCCCCAAAGATAAAGGAAAAACCTTCTTCTTAACTTCATATCTGGGTAAACCTGCAAGTTTAAACAATCTACAAATTTCATCCACATATATCAGGTGCATATCAGGATGCAAGGTTCCATATCCTGCATAAGGATTAGCTAGCAGTTTCCCTATCATACCCGAATGAATTTCATAATAAATATTTTCAATAGGGGTAGTAGGTTGAGGAGCAACTCTTTGCGCTTCCGTTCGAGTTGAAGATACCCCAAACAAACCCCTCAAAGGATTATTTTCCATAGTGGCAAGTGATAGTAAATTTCACCACATAATATAAATGTTTCCTTACCAAAGTCCACTCACCAAAGGCGCTTTACTCCCCGGCAACGGTGCCACAAAAGAGTCTTGATGACCCACAAGTATAGGGGATCAATCGTGGTCCTTTCTATAAGTAAGAGTGTCAAACCCCGATGTTTGCTTGAACTACGTCGGCATTTCCCCAAAGAGGAAGGGATGATGCAGCACAGCAACGGTAGGTATTTCCCTTAGTGATGAGACCAAGGTTATTGAACCAGTAGGAGAACCAAGCAACACTATGTAAACAGCACCTGCACACAAAGAACAAATACTTGCAACTCGACGTTTTAAAGGGGTTGTCAATCCCTTTCGGGTAACGGCGCCAGAAATTGGCAAACGGACGTGAGAAAGTTGTAATAGATTGATAGATGCAAATAAAAGCAAATAAAATTCAGCGAGGTATTTTTCGGTTTTTTATAATATAGATCTGAAAATAAAAGTAGCAAATAAATAAAAAGGCAAATAGCAAAATAGATCTGAAAATATATGATGAGAAAATAGACCCGGGGGCCGTAGATTTCACTAGTGGCTTCTCTAGAGAAAAATAGCATACGGTGGGTAAACAAATTACTGTTGGGTAATTGATAGAACTTCAAATAATTATGACGATATCCAGGCAATGATCATTATATAGGCATCACGTCCAAGATTAGCAGACCGACTCCTGCCTACATCTACTACTATTACTCCACACATCGACCGCTGTCCAACATGCATCTAGTGTATTAAGTTCATGGAGAAACGGAGTAATGCAATAAGAATGGTGACATGATGTAGACAAGATCTATTTATGTAGAAATAGACCCCATCTTGTTATCCTTAATAGCAACGATACATATGTGTTGGTTTCGCTTCTGTCACTGGGATCAAGCACCGTAAGATCGAACCCATCACAAAGCACCTCTTCCCATGACAAGAAAAATTGATCTAGTTGGCCTAACTAAACCAAAGATTCGAAGAAGAAATACGAGGCTATAAGTAATCATGCATATAAGAGATCAAAAGACTCAAATAACTTTCATGGATAAAAACATAGATCTGATCATAAACTCAAAGTTCATCGGATCCCAACAAACTGTCGGTGCAACAGACCCTGGGTCCATTGCCCAGACTGTGCACAGGCCCAGAGACAAGATTACAAGACCAAGATCAGACCAAGCAAGGAGGATCAATTCCCTTGAAGGATCCAAGTGCAGGTCGAGAAGGCCAAGGTGAGCCAGAGGAGCAAGGCATCACTAAGGAAAGGACCTACCTTGCCGGGTAGGCGAGCCCGGCAAGGTTGGGTTTTGCCTCGGAAACAAGCTCCTAGATCGTCCCGGCAGGCTTGCCGGGGCTGGCGGAGGCAAGCCACTCCACCGCTCCACCTCACAAGCGATGTAAGTCATTAATCAGAGCGGTGTCGAGCTCCAAGGTGACTAAGTGGCTGCTTTTTGCCACATGGCAGCCACTTCCTACAGCAAACACATCCATATGACACCCGTCCTGAGACATGTCAAACAAGCAGGCGCGAAGCTAGCAAAACAGCCTGGCAGGGCCTACCGGGAGAGCTGTGATGTGACACTGAGCGGCGCATTTAATGCGCTCTGTCAGCCTGTAGAGTTAGGTATGATAGCACTGTTAGCTATCTAATCAGTACGCAAAGACTGATTTGCCACTGTGGTGACCCCTTAATCTATAAAAGGTGGCCCATGGCGACCGTAGAAGGGGTTGGACCCTCGCATATTCATACGGGCATAGCCACTCTCGCCCCCAAAGCAACCTTGCCGGGCGAGTGTGCTACGTCCACCACCATTATCCACCATCAATCCACCAAAGCAGAAGTAGGGTTTTACGCCTCACGGCGGCCCAAACCTGGGTAAAAACTGCCCGTGTGATCTCTGCCGTGCTGCGCGACACTTCTCCGCTCTTTGTGCAACGTGCCCATGCCCCCGCCGAACCAAAAGGGCCTCATGGACCCATAGGTGGCCGTGGTTTCCCACGACATCTTTGGTGCGCCAGGTTGGGGGGTCACTTGTGCGAACCCGAGAGCGTACGCTGCGCGTCATCTTCATCGACATTTTCATCGTCGACGGCGTCATCAACTATGGCGCCCAAGAGGAAGCCCGGAGCTACAAATCACCCATCCACCTCAAAGGCTCCGCCGCCCGCGACCGCGGATGTCGCGGGAAATGTGGGGGCTCGCGAGGATTTGGATGCTGCGGGGGACGTGGTCGGCGCAGTCGGCATCGTCGCCACCTCCCCCGCGGCCGAAGCAGGAACGGGAGGCACCGGGGAGGGACGGCATCAGCAACATCCCAATGGTGATGCTCCACGAGGTACGGATGGAGGGATCATTCCACCTGAACCCCTTCTCCTCGCCAACGGGCACAGCCGTAGTGATGAAGCTTGTTCCGGGGCGAATCGCAACCCTCCGGCCGCCCCCGCTGCGGGCGTGACCGCAGGGCACGCGCCACCCCCGGGGCGGGCTGACCCAACTACTGTGCCCAACAGAGCCGCTGGCCCTCAGGCGCCTCCGCCGCGTCACCATGCCATCCAAACGGCTGGTTCGCAGCAGCAAGGGCGCGGCGCGGTCGCCACTGGCAACATCAGGAGCCAGGCGACACTACGATCTACATCGTCATCACCTATGCCAAGCACGGCCTCAGAGGCCATGGCGCGGGCCCAACTGCTGTTGAGATTTCCACCGGTGGCAGACCAGATGGATTAGTGGGGAGACACCATCCGAAGTCTGATTGGTTTTGCCGAGGCGGAAGGATCACAGCGGGCCGGACCGTCGCGGCCTTTCCCGGCAGCAACGACGGCTCATGCGGTTGGTCGTGTGGGACGGGCTACCCTCACAGTGCAATCCCCACCACGGCAAGCCGCCCGGGAGCCGCAAAACCAAGCACCCGATGGCGTCTTGATGGCCTCGTCAGACCCTCAAGCGCGTCAAGGCCGACAGCGTGCCCCGGAGGGCAGGCGAAGGGAAGGCGCGCGCGTCATCGACAAGCAGCGCCGCGACAACCCCGCCGGTCCAATGGGAGCAATGGCCCCGACGTCGACGAGCCCACGCTCGGAGATGGCAGGTGCCTGCCTTTCGACGTTGGGTGCCCTACCTTCACCCGTGAGCTTCGGCAAGTCCGTTGGCCGTCCACTCGCACGTTCAAGCCAGAGATACCCGAGAAGTATGATGGGAGACTAAACCCGGCAGAGTTCTTGAGCATCTACATCATCACTGTTTAAGCTGCCGGGGGAAGAGATGAGAAGGTGTTCGCCAACTACTTCCTTTGGCCCTCAAGTCAAATGTGAGGTCTTGGCTGATGCACCTGCCGGAGAACTCCATTTCAACCTTGGCTGACCTGTGCCATGAGTTCATTGGTGCCTTCACGGGCGGCCATCAAGAACCAGGGCAGCCCAGCAACTTGCAGCTTCTCCAGCAGAAAGAAGGAGAGACTCTACGGAAGTACTTGCAGAGATTCAGCCGAGTCGACAGAAATATCCCAGATATCCACCCAGCAGCCATGATAGTTGCCTTCCAATCCAACGTGCGCAACCGCAGGATACGTTCCAAGATGAACTTTTGGTTGCCCAAGACTGTGAAGGAGCTCTACACTTTGGTGGACAAATGTGCTCGGGTGGAGGAGGGGAGGAAACTTCCTGGAGAGGAAGATTGCATCGACATCGACTCAGAAGATGATGACGAGACCATCAGTAAGAAGAAGAAGAACAAGAAGCACAACAAGAAGCGCAAGGATAAGACAGTGATGACTGTTGAGGGGTCAGGCACGCCTAGTACCGGCAAGAAGGCCAATGCTGAAGCCCCCGGCAAGGAGGCTACCGTATGCACTGACTGCCAGGAGGCAGCGGCTGCCGAGAAAGCTGGGAAAAGTGATGGGCCGTACTGCAAAATTCATCGAACCAAGGGCCATGATCTCCAGGAGTGTCATCAGGTTGAGCAGCTCGTCAAGAGGCAGAAGGCTGAGTATGAGAAGTGTGATAAGGAAAAAGGTCAGAATGGCACTGGCGGGAAGGGCCGGGGTGGTGAAGCAAATCGCCCCGGCAAGGCTCCTCAGAACCAAGGGAAACCCGCCAAAGGCCGAGAGAAGGAGGATTGCAGTAATGAGAGTGATGGAGGGAATGAAGAGGAAACCAGCGAGTAGGAATTCCAGAAAGCCACTGACACCCTATGCATTGACGGAGGTGCATCTTTGCACTCCTCTCACCGCCAACTTAAACAGTGGGCGCGTGAGGTCAATGCCGTGGAGCCAGCGGCAGATTCTCGGAAGCCGCTCAAGTGGTCACGCACGCCCATAATCTTTGATGAAGAGGACCACCCCGACCACATTACTGCGGTAGGGTGCTTGCCGTTGTTGGTCTCACCAACAATTCGCAACCTCAAGGTCACAAAGATGCTGGTTGACGGCGGGGCCGGGTTGAATCTGATTTCCCCAAAGGTTATCAGCAAACTCCAGATAGCAGAGGAAGAACTTAAGGCCACAGGCACATTTCAAGGAGTTAATCCCAGCAGGAGCCGTCCTAAGGGAAATGTTACGTTGCCAATGACATTTGGAGGAGAGTTGAACTACAGGACTGAGAAAGTTGTGTTTGATGTGGTTGATCCCCCCTGTCGTACAACGGGATCCTTGGGCGCCCGGCCCTGGCCAAATTCATGGCAGCATCCCACTATGCCTACAACACCTTGAAGATGCCAGGACCGATGGGCATCATTTCCGTTCCGTCGGACAAGAATGACGCAATTATTTGCGTGGATAAGATGTACCAGGACGCGGTCGCGGCAGAGGTCGCGGAAGCCACAGTTCCCGCCAAGGAAAAGCATAGCAGAGGCACTGGCAAGGAATCCGGAAAGCGTACCTCTGCGGAATGTGCCGCGCCCGTTGATGACATGCTAGAGAGTTCCAATAGCAAGAGATCCAAGGCTGCTCCACCCCAAGTGAAAAAGGTCCCGACAGGGTTGGCTGGCGCTAATGGTACTTCCACTATCAGCGCCCCCCTTGATGACAAATAGGAAAGCGTGCTCGTTACCTTCCTGCTGGCGAATATCGATGTGTTTGCCTGGCAACCATCTGATATCCCCGATGTTCCTAGGGAGGTAATCGAGCACCACCTTGATGTCTGCCCACATGCCCGACCCGTTAAGTAGAAGGTTCGGAAGCAGGCCTTGGAGCGGCAGCAGTTCATTGCCGAGGAAATCAAGAAACTTGAAGCAGCTGGTTTGGTCAGAGGAGTACTACATCCAACATGGTTAGCAAACCCAGTGGTTGTGCGCAAGGCTAATGGAAAATGGAGGCTTTGCATAGATTTCACGGATTTGAACAAGGCATGCCCAAAGGACCCATTTCCCTTGCTGCGCATCGACCAGATTGTGGATTCTACTTCAGGATGTGAGTTGATCTCTTTTCTAGATACATACTCTGGATACCATCAGATTTTTATGTCCAAGGAAGACGAAGAAAAGACCTCATTCATCACCCCATGTGGCACATACTGCTTTGTGCGCATGCCTTTCGGGTTGAAGAGTGTCGGGTCCACTTTTGCAAGAGTAGTCCAGGTTGGTTTTGAACCACAGTTGCACAGGAACATTGAAGCCTATATGGATTATATTGTGGTCAAGACCAAGGACAGATCAATGTAGGGTAACGCAGCAGAAAAAAAAATTCCGACCTACGCACCAGCCCAGGACCATTATGAAGACTACATACAAGGTTTGATCATTTTCGTTACCGACTCGTAGCGCAGCGGAAGTAGAGTCGATGACGATCGGCAGTGCAGATCCCCGCAGCTAGGATTTTACAACCTCCCAACCACGAGGATGTATACCCTCATCTTCCCTTCGGACAGCCCTCCGGGAGGCGGTCAGACAGTCCCCCGGACGGTGTCGCGGACAGCCCTTCAGGAGGACCCTCAAAACTCGGACGGTCACTCGGACAGCCCTTCGGGAGGACCCTCAAAACTCGGACGGTCACTCGGACAGCCTTTTGGGTGGCACTCTCGAACTAAGACCAAAACTATGATCTCTCTATTGAGTTGCACACATATGGTGTCATCTATCCGGCAGGGCTTCGCCGTCCAGAACTAGTTCCCACCGGAACCCAGACAACCTTACCGCTCTACGAAACTATTTCGTTGGGAGGGAGAGAGAATCCAGATTATTGCATGGCACTTGTATGTGAGAATGGATGAGGTTTGGGCAGCCCCCTCACCTCCTATTTATAGGAAAACCCAAGGGGTAGTGTGCCTCCCAAATTACCAAAAACTCCCATGCAAAAGTCTTCACATGAGGGCAATATGGACAAAATGGGATGCCATGTGGAGCTCCAAGGAGCTCCACCTCCCTTGGCCGGCTGCCCCCCATGAGGGGCTCCCATGGCCCCCATGCCCTTCTAGAAGCCTTTTTGCAAAAGCCCTAAAAGGTGGCTTTCCAAAAAATATCCCAAAAAGCACTTTCACTATTCACGATGACATTTTTCAGCGTCCGTTCGAACTGAAAATATTTATGTGGGCTTAGAACATTTCCAGTACCCACTAAAATAATTTTCAACGCATTCCAGAACAATTCTAGATTAGTGATTTTCATCTGCGAAAAGCATCTAAAGCGGTTCCGGTAGCTCCGGAACATTTTCGGTTTTCATCCCGAAAAATTCCAGAAAGTTTCCAGAATGATTCTGGCACCCTCCAAGAATTATCAGGCATGTGCCAAAACCAATTTGACTTTGTGGTATCCTCTTAAACAACTTTTCAGTTTCACCGGAACTCATCCGGTGACCTCTTTCTTCAAAACTTTTCCGCTGTCTCCGAAAAACTTTTTCCGAAAACTTTCTCTCAGACTCCCTGTCTAGTATTCAGCAGATAGATGACCCTTAAGCGTGTGACCCTATAGGTTCGGTGAAGTATAGACATGACCCGGAACCCTTCCGATCAATGATCAACATCGGAGCCGTGGACACCCATATTGACCCCTATACCCACACGAATGAATATTCGAGTGAACCTCCAGTTGCCGTGTGCTATTCCTGTTGCTTCACGATATGTTACAAATACCCGAGGTGAGATTTACTTGCATCCTCGTGGATCAACAACTTGTCCACTATGCTAGTTACCTCGTTACCGGTTTTGTTCTCTTTTCTCGTTTCCGTGTTCCGGCATCCCTGTGATCAAATCACACTGTGTCTGGCCAGACGATGATGGATACCGTAACACCAAGAGGGCCCAGAGATATCTCTCCATCATCGGAGGAGCAAATCCCAATCTTGAGCTATCAAGTTACTTGACATACTTTTCCATGAACCCGTAAGCCGCCGTAATAGCCACCCATTTACGAATGACGTTTAACAAACCCCAAAGTTCATGAAGCAAGCATGAAGAAACTCGATACTCTCATGGTCTAAGGAATCATGCAAACATTAACCATCTCTATGTTATTAACCATTAACTTGTGACGAATGTATCTAATGGCATAACATCAATTCGGGTCGATTCAACACAAGTGTTCTGCCAACAATTGTGCCCTCAAAATTGCCGGCATAGTCATGCCCATGATTAGGAAAACAGGATCATCATGCAATACTTGAGCCAGTCATAGAGGCTTGGCTAGGAATTCATTTTACCGTTTATTATCCCACACATGCACATGAGTTTCCCTCCAAGCCTCGTTTTATTTGCAGACTCGAGAATCATTGCAGTTATAGCATGGAACATAAACCTAATTATGAACAGGGAGATAAACAATAACTTTTATTATTGCCTCTAGGGCATATCTCCTACAGACTCCCACTTGCACTAGAGTCAATAATCTAGTTAATGCTAATGCACTTTACATCTATGGCACATTGGTGTAAAATATGCTTCGCATGTGGTATAGCCTGATGTCCAACGGATCTGACGACTTCAGCTCCGTGTGTATCTTTGCATATCCTCGCGTTTTCACGCTTTCACAAAATTCATATTTTGTGTGGACTTGGCTTTGTATGTATGTGAATCACAGGTCGAACCTGGATTCCTCAGACTGAGTTATGGAGCAACTACCTGCAGTAGTGTCCCATTGACAAAAGCCATCTTGGAACCATACTAAGTTCATGAATGAACTATATGATTCAACATCTTCTTTGTCGCTTCAAAAGCGGCAACATACTTCGCCTCTGTTATAGAATTCACCACAGTAACTTGTTTGGAAACCTTTTCCAACTAACTGTGCCACCACATTGTGTGTTACACAAAACCCTCAATTTAAATCGAAAATCACATGGAGCATTGATGATGACTGTATCGATGTAATTACTTACAACGAGCACTTCATAATCTCTGCTTGCGAGAAAACATGTCATCAATACTACTCTAGTACTAAATGACATCTTTCACTGTTGTCCCATGATCAGTACTTTTGATCACTTTGGTATCTATACTCGCAACAACTTTGGAGTACTGGACATATCTGCTTGTTTTACATACCATGGAATACATGATTAATCCAAACACGAAGGTGTGTGGAATCTCCATCATGTATTTTGCTCATCAGTGTTTTTGGGACACCGAGTCTTGCAAAAACTCTTTCCATGTGACTTCGGCAAGAATCACTCCTTAGCGTTTTAAATGCTAAAAAGTTTTAGCATCTTGTCAATATGTATTTATTGCTTAGCCCCATTAGGTAAATCTATCTCCATAGATCATCATGCATAATATTGAGGCTATTTAGCCCAAGCACTTCATCGAAAAACTATTTTCAAATGAAGTCCTAATTTGTGTCAAGAATTTTATTTCCAATTAACAATGTGTCAAGCACACAAGGTTTTTAGAAATATTATTAGGCTCCCACTTACTTTCTTGAATTACAAGCATCTTTATTACCCATTGATGAAGTCAAACCCCTTCGACCATTTCATCAAAACACGAAGATTCCAACTCCACTTTGCTCTCTTCTGTCCATCGCTGGAACTCTGAAGTTTGCACCCTTACTAGCATCCTCTGGACTGACAAAAATACCTTGGACTGTAACACATGCAAGTCCTTGGTTTTATTTCCATCAGATGGAAATCCTATTGCCATCCATGTTTCATATCTCATGACTGAAATATGTATTAATTGATAGTTCAACCCGAACCGACTTTAAGCATCGCTACGGTGAAACAACCTCATTGTAGTCAACTCCTTGAACTTGTTATTTCAACAAGTCGAGCTTTATGGATAAAACATTTTATCCATATCAGTTTATAGTTCCATAAATATTCGTTAGACTCTAAGTCTTCCGAAAGGTGTATCAAGATTTTAATCTTGAAACACTTATATGGAAACTATCTCGGATTGTATTGGCATTTAGCCAATTCCGGAGTCATGGCCCATCAACGCTTCCTTGTGTATCATAGGTATACTGTTGTCTAACAACAATATCTCATTTGCGCACCGAATAGGTTTGCACGAGCCTTGCCTACGTGGTTCAGCTGCAAGTTCGACCGAAGTCCACACATTTTATTGTAGAGACTTTCGTATCAGTCGCAGTAGGAAACTCTGGAATCACTTCCAAGGTCTCTTTCCTTTGACCTGATGACGAAGATACTAGTTATCTCATCGAGTTGCACTGTCCTCCCACTCACCTTTTACAAGAACTATTCTCTTTAAAAGCATACCGATTTGTGGCAAAAATCCTTTGCCTTGGTATAGTGGTGGGGGAATACCCAATGACTTGGGATAACCTACAAAGTAGCACTTGTCTGATTTGGAATAGGTTTGTAATCTTTTACACAAGCCCCATATTCCAAAAGTTAAGAAAAGATATAACATGGTTGGGCGTACCATACCATGGCGTCATTTCAATAGACCTGATGGAGCTCTTTTCAGTGTAAAAGCCGCAGTCTCTAAAGCATCACTCTTTAAAAGGGATAATGGCAAATTTATTTATGTCATCTTTGATCTTGCCATTTCATAAATGGTTCGATTACATCTTCACGGACTTTCCACTTGTAGTGGTGTTCCGGGAGGTGCAAGTTATGAAACCCCTTTCACAACTCATCAGACATTCGCTAAACTTGTAACTCAAATATTCCTTTCTGCAGTCGAATTGTAGAAACATAATTTTCTTGTTACAATAATTTCTTCTTCATTTTGAAGACCTTTCGAATGATTTCAAAAGGTCCAGACTTACGTCTCGTCAAGCAAATATCCATATATCGATTTGAGTCATATTTGAAGATAGATAAATCCACTGTTTGCAACATTATTTATCGGACTACATACATCAAAATGTATGATCACCAATAAGTTCTTTGCTCGTTCCTTATGGCCTATGAACGGTATTTCAGTCACTTCACTTTTCGGAGGGAAGTTGCAATTGTCAGATGATTCAAAATCAAACGACTTCAAAATCCATCATAATGGAATTTTCCATGCGGGTTTCTCCAATGTGACCAATGCGGTGCCACACATGTGTGGTATTCTTTTAGTCTTGCGACATTTTGTCAGTGTCATGGATGTATTACATTACTATCAATATTCATAACATACATCCCATCTTGAATGGAAGTATGGCCCTTCATGTTATTCATAATACTGAACAACAATTGTTGTTTTTATGAACAACTCTTTTGCAACAAACATTGTGCAATGGGCTAGAGTGTATGAAACTCTAAAATGAATTATGAAAGTAAACACAGAGGTAATATATTATTATCAACATTCATAACATACATCTCATTCATAATGAAAGTATGGCCCTTATGTTATTCATAACACTGAACATTAAAAGTTCTCTTATGAACAACTCTTTTGCAACAAACATTGTGCAATGGGCTAGAGTGTATGAAACTCTAAAATGAATTATGAAAATAAATACAGACGGTAATACACCGATGGAAGGTATAGTAACATTTACTATGTTCCCTGTGTATACCTAAACCTCATTCCTGGCTAGTCTTTCAGGCCATAGTAGTTCTTACATCGAGTTGCAACAGAATGCAATCAAGCGGGTATCTTTGTGATTTAACTCACAATACCCAAGAATCAGTGATTAACAATTTAATCATAATTCCCAAGGACTATATCTTTGACCAGCCTTCTATACATCAAAAACTTGTATGACATTCATACATGAGCTGGATATTACAGTCTTCTCTCTTATTGCCTTTAAACTTCTAACAGTTTAACTTTCAGTATTTCTCCTACTCTCAGAAGAAGCACTCAACTTAAGAGTGGCGTTAGCCCCAGACTTCCTAGGCGTGAAAGTTTCACTAACACCCTTCGGACACTTCCTTTCTCTTTAAGTTGTTGTTTTATTCACCTTTCATCATATGACAGGCGTTCTTCTAGATCCCTCTCTTATCAGTCTAATGCATAGTAAACACCTTTTCTAATAGTTTGCAAACAAACATTGCTTTGGATATCTCATATCTTTTAGCTTTTGTTTGTCTCTGAAAATGATTTTTCAGATTCCATGAATATCACATAACTATCCAAACTTTCGAAGTTCGGGTCTCATGGAAACAAACATATTGCACTTTGACTGAAAAGGAATTCTAGCTTTTTGGATCGAAGGACGAGAGTCACATGATCCATAGCATTAGCGGGAGAATACCAAAAGCATGCGATAGGACAAGTCCTTATCGGCACTCTAGAGGACAATCCTCACATTATGTTACCAACTGTAAAGATTTAACCAGATATTTAATAGCTATTCAATTTTAATAGGGAAGGTGGAAACGCGAGCCATTATTCTACAACTATGAGCAAATAACACTTAGACAGTGTTCAAAATTAATTGCACTGAGAATTAAACAAGTCAATTCTACAGTGCGCTCCCACTCAAATCAATATCTCTCATAATTGATTGTGAGTGATTCAAGATCCAGACTTCAATTCATCGCCATAGAATCATCATCTCATGATGGGAATTTTAATCGGTAGGCCAACATGCCGATCACATCTCTATGTGACTCTTGTTCATCTTTCGATGCGCGTGTTCTGAGCTCATGACTTTCATGCCTGAATGTCAAGACAACCAAGTGATCTCACTGCGAGGTCTGACCTCACCCGCCTCACACATCCCTAATCGTTCGTACCCATGCATCCATGGCGCACCCCGAAAAGTTAGGTGCCGCGACGGTGCTACACTTGGGAGAACACTAACTACTTGATATTTTTGTGAGAGATCACCCTAATAAAAGCGACTACCGCGCAATCAAGAAGGGTGCATCATAAGGGATAAACATCTCAGGAAATTCATAATAGCATGATATGGTATAGCCCTTTCTGACGGAGAAGTCTTTCATTTCTTCGTCTTCGGCATTCGCATCGGTATTCACCTTTGCGAAGATTGCCACCACCTTGTTGATGCACCAGATAATATTGCTATCTCTATAGCTAATAAAATAAGTGCATTACTTAAGGTTGACTCGCAGGTCATTTAAAGTGCAATCATATGGCTCCAGCCATCATGCCGAATCATGACACACAGGTCATGTTAATCAATTTACATTATATAGTCATCTCATACATAATCAAACTAATATGAGCACTGCTATACCACATCACATGCACATGCAAACCCTCCTACAAAACCAAGTTAGACGCCTCTAATCGGTTCAGCAAAACTATTTTACGTGGCTTCTAAGGTTTCAAAACAAACCGAAGCTACCAACGTCCATCATCAAGTATGATAATTCAAGTCGCTAAATTAACTTCGCGGGGTGTATGAAGCACGAGATAATAAAATCTCAAACCCCATACTAAACTTTGTCATACGCATGACCCCCGTGCAGATCATATTTGCATTGCCCTTTCGTCTGCGAAACATCTATCTTTCTTTAACTATGGTGGAACCCAAAGAACTGTTAGCACTTCGTTGATCTGTCAATCAGCATACTCAGGAGCAGCATGAAAGGATCGCAGATTGCCAGAACTTTGTGAGATTCCACCATGCCGTCAAGATCAGGATTATGCAAATTCAAGGGAAGCAACAGGAACATCGGGTAACAGATTTCATCTGCTACCCGCACAAATAATTTTCAGTAATAGAACTCATCTACTACCTAATTATATTGTGCAACACCCATACATCTCTATGTATTCTAGATCACAACCTGCATCTATGCATAGCACGGCTCATGATGCCACTGTTGGGTAACGCAGTAGAAAGCAAAAAAATTCTGACCTACGCACCAGCTCAGGACCACTATGAAGACTGCATACAAGGTTTGATCATTTTCGTTACCGACTCGTAGCGCAGCGGAAGTAGAGTCGATGACGATCGGTGGTGCAGATCCCCACAGCTAGGATTTTACAACCTCCCAACCCCGAGGATGTATACCCTCATCTTCCCTTCGGACAGCCCTCCGGGAGGCGGTCGAACAGTCCCCCGGATGTTGTCGCGGACAGCCCTTCGGGAGGACCCTCAAAACTCGGACGGTCACTCAGACAGCCCTTCGGGAGGACCCTCAAAACTCAGACGGTCACTCGGACAGCCCTTCGGGAGGCACTCTCGAACTAAGACCAAAACTACGATCTCTCTACAGAGTTGCACACATACGGTATCATCTATCCGGCAGGGCTCCGCCGTCCAGAACTAGTTCCCACCGGAACCCAGACAGCCTTTTGACTCTACGAAACTATTTCGCTGGGAGGGAGAGAGAAGCCAGATTATTGCATGGCACTTGTATGTGAGAATGGATGAGGTTTGGGCAGCCCCATCACCTCCTATTTATAGGAAAAGCCAAGGGGTAGTGTGCCTCCCAAATTACCAAAAACTCCCATGCAAAAGTCTTCACATGAGGGCAATATGGACAAAATGGGATGCCATGTGGAGCTCCAAGGAGCTCCACCTCCCTTGTCCGGCCGCCCCCCATGAGGGGCTCCCATGGCCCCCATGCCCTTCTAGAAGCCTTTTTGCAAAAGCCCTAAAAGGTGGCTTTCCAAAAAATATCCCAAAAAGCACTTTCACTATTCACGATGACATTTTTCAGTGTCCGTTCGAACTGAAAATATTTATGTGGGCTTAGAACATTTCTAGTACCCACTAAAATAATTTTCAACGCGTTCCAGAACAATTCCAGATTAGTGATTTTCATCTGCGAAAAGCATCTGAAGCGGTTCCGGCAGCTGCGGAACATTTTCGGTTTTTATCCCGAAAAATTCCAGAAAGTTTCCAGAATTATTCTGGCACCCTCCAAGAATTATCAGGCATGTGCTGAAACCAATTTGACTTTATGGTATCCTCTGAAACAACTTTTCAGTTTCACCGGAACTCATCCGGTGACCTCTTTCTTCGGAACTTTTCCGCTGTCTCCGAAAAACTTTTTCCGAAAACTTTCTCTCAGACTCCCTGTCTAGTATTCAGCAGATAGATGACCCTTAAGCGTGTGACCCTATAGGTTCGGTGAAGTATAGACATGACCCAGAACCCCTTCTGATCAATGATCAAGATCGGAGCCATGGACACCCATATTGACCCCTATACCCACACGAATGAATATTTGAGTGAACCTCCAATTGCCATGTGCTATTCCTGTTGCTTCGCGATATGTTACAAATACTTGAGGTGAGATTTACTTGCATCCCCGTGGATCAACAACTTGTCCACTATGCTAGTTACCTCGTTACCGGTTTTGTTCTCTTTTCTCGTTTCCGTGTTCCGGCATCCCTGTGATCAAATCACACTGTGTCTGGCCAGATGATGATGGATACCGTAACACCGAGAGGGCCCAGAGATATCTCTCCATTGTCGGAGGAGCAAATCCCATTCTTGAGCTATCAAGTTACTTGACATACTTTTCCATGAACCCGTAAGCCGCCGTAATAGCCACCCATTTACGGATGACGTTTAACAAACCCTAAAGTTCATGAAGCAAGCATGAAGAAACTCGATACTCTCATGGTCTAAGGAATCATGCAAATGTTAACCATCTCTGTGTTATTGACCATTGACTTGTGATGAATGTATCTAATAGCATAACATCAATTTGGGTCGATTCAACGCAAGTGTTCTGCCAACAATTGTGCCCTCAAAATTGCCGGCATAGTCATGCCCATGATCAGGAAAATAGGATCATCATGCAATACTTGAGCCAGTCATAGAGGCTTGACTAGGAATTCATTTTACTGTTTATTATCCCACACATGCACATGAGTTTCCCTCCAAGCCTCGTTTTATTTGCAGACTCGAGAATCATTGCAGTTATAGCATGGAACATAAACCTAATTATGAATAGGGAGATAAACAATAACTTTTATTATTGCCTCTAGGGCATATCTCCTACAATCAACCCTCATCCAGGATTTAGAAGAGACATTTGCTAATCTGCGCAAGATCAACTTGAAACTGAATCTGGAGAAGTGCGTGTTTGGCGTTCCCTCTGGCAAGCTACTTGGTTTCTTTGTGTCCCACCGTGGGATAGAGGCCAACCCTGATAAGATCAAGGCTATTGAGCAGATACAGGCACCCAAGACAATTAAGGATGTGAGACGTTTGACAGGATGAGTTTCCGCGCTTAGCAGATTCATCTCCAAGTTCGCCGAGCGCGCCTTGCTGTTCTTCAAGATTTTGAAGAGGGCAGGACCCATGAAGTGGACCCCGGAAGCAGATGCAGCGCTGCAGGATTTTAAGACCTACTTGTCTTCTATGCCTAGTTTGGTTGCACCCAAACCACAAGAGCCGTTTGCTGCTATATCTGGCAGCAACTAATCAAGTGGTTAGTGCGGCCCTGGTAGCACAGCGGGAAGTAGAAAAAGCAGCAACCTCGGCAAGTGTCCCGCCAGGGAAAGAGAAAGAGAGCGGCCCGGCAAGGCTAGATACGGATCAGGACAAAGAGGAGCACGGCAGCGGAGGCAACCCCAAGGACACGGCAAGGAAGAAGGTGGTGCAACGCCTAGTATACTTCATCAGCTCCCTGTTGCAGGGGGCTAGATCCAGGTATTCTGTCGTGCAAAAATTGATCTTTGGTCTTGTCATGGCCTCAATGAAACTGCGTCACTACTTCCAAGCCCATGAGATCACGGTTGTCACCCACTTCCCGTTGCAAAGGATACTTCCAAAACCCAGAGGCCACCGGCAGGATAGTGGAGTGGGCATTGGAGTTGTCCAGCTTTGGCCTGAAGCTTGAAAGCACATCAACAATCCAGAGCAGGGCGTTGGCAGAGTTTATTGTAGAATGGATGCCAACCCCTGATGAAGAAATACTGGAAACAGTTATCCCCGACAAGGAAGCGCCCCAAGAATGGATCATGTATTTCGATGGTGCCTTCTCCCTACAAGGTGCAGGGGCTGGCGTGCTTCTCGTTGCTCCCACTGGAGAGCACCTGAGGTACGTCGTCCAGATGCACTTTCCCCGGGAGGAGGCGACCAACAATACAGCAGAATATGAAGGGCTTCTTGCCGGGCTCAGGATTGCCACAGAAGTTGGAATCAAGAAGCTGATCATTCGAGGAGATTCACAACTGGTGGTGAGACAAGTCAACAAGGATTACCAAAGCCAATTGATGGAGGCATAAGTCGAGGAAGTGAGAAGATTGGAGGAGCGCTTTGACGGGTTGCAAACGGAGCACGTACCCCGTGCGAAAAACAGCATTGCTGATCACCTGTCAAAGTGCGCTGCACAGAAGCTTCCTGTGGAACCAGGAACTTTTGTTCTCCATCTTACTCAGCCCTCCGTATCCCCGTCAAAAATGGCCCGAAAGAGGAGGAAATTGGACTCCGGTAAGCCTCTCCCGGTAGAGCCTTTCGGGGCTCCCTGCCGGAAACAACTCCCCTTCGATTGCCGGGCTGCACCCTCCTGCTGGGCCACTGGTCCCCGCGGTTGAGGGATGCGCCCCCACGAATGAGGAGGTGCCGCTAGTCCTTGTTACTGAGCCTCAGGCTCCAACTTGGGCAAGGCACATAGTCCATTTCCTCCAAACCGGAGAACTTCCCGAAGAGCAAGAGGAAGCTGAAAGAGTAGCCCGGAGGGCCAGTATGTATCAGTTTGTCGATGACACACTATACAAAAGAAGGCCCAATGGTGTGAAATTGAAGTGCATTTGCCGGGAAGGAGGAAAGGAACTGCTGGTAGAGATACACAAAGGCATGTGCGGCTCCCACATTGGATCAAGGGCTTTGGTTGGGAAAGCATTCTGGCAAGGATTCTATTGGCCCACAGCCCTCCAAGATGCGGTTGAGCTCATCACCAAGTGTGAAGCCTGTCAGTTCCATTCCAAAAATATCCATCTGCCTGCCCAAGCACTCCAGACAATCCCTTTGTCATGGCCGTTTTCGGTCTGGGGGCTCGATATCCTCGGCCCTTTCCCCCGAGCTGCCGGGGGCTTTGAATTCTTGTTCGTTGCAATCGACAAGTTTACAAAGTGGCCAGAAGTAGATGCCGTGAGAAAGGTGACTGCTCAGTCAGCTATCAAGTTCTTGAAAGGATTGGTGTGCCGCTTCGGGGTCCCTGCTCAGATCGGCATCGACAATGACACCCAGTTCACGAGCCATGCCTTCATGCAATATGTTCATGCCCTCGGAAGCAAGATCTCATTTGCCTCTGTTGCACATCCTAGAAGCAATGACAAGCTGAGAGGTCGAACGCTGAAGTGCTGCGAGGACTCAAGACAAGAACGTTTGATAAGCTGTGGAAGCACGGCAGGCGATGGATCGATGAGCTGCCGGTGGTTCTTTGGTCCCTCAGGACGACACCAAATCGAGCTACCGGGCAGACTCCCTTCTCCCTAGTTTATGGGGCAGAAGCAGTTATCCCCACGGAACTCATTTACGGGTCACCTCGAGTGCTTGCCTACGATGAAGTAGCGCCGGAACAGCACATGCATGACGACGCCGTGCTTCTCGAGGAGAACCGTCTCCGGGCTGCTACGCGTGCTGCACGCTACCAGCAAGCCGTCGCAGGGTTCATGCCCGGTGTTTTGAGGAAGGTGACCTTGTCCTTAGGCGCGTTCAGTCCGCCAATGGTACAAACAAGCTGTCATCGAAGTGGGAAGGCCCTTACCGGGTAGTACGAGTCACCAGACCTGGCGCAGTCCATCTGGAGACCGGAGATGGCATTCAATTGCAAAACTCATGGAATATTGAGCATCTCCGCAAGTTCTACCTGTAAGGCACGGCTGTCGGGCCCTGCCTGGCAGCCACCCTTTTGTACAGGCCTTGGCTCAGCTGCATGTAACCCATTATACAAAGCGCTGGGAGGCCCCGACAAGTTGCATGCATGCATAAGCATATCATAAGCATCACATGATTCATGTAGATAGGTTGCATGATCATGTAGATAGATTGCATTTGGCATCATCTTCATTTGCATAAACTACAGGCTCCTGCCGTGGACTTAGTCCCAGGAAGAGGATGCGAAGACGAGCCAGCACTGCTGTCTCTGGCAAGCCGAATAGATAAGTTCCATCTCTTATCCATACATGTTCCGTGAGTAGGACTTGTGCATATGAAAACCTCGCCGCCCCGGAAACAAAGGTACTCCCATCTACTGACACGAACGCTGCTTTGGTTAGGATGGTCGTAGTGGCCTTTGGTTGGAAGGGGTTGGCGGGGGGCTGGTCTCTCCCAATGGGTTCTACGCCCGGCAGGCTCAGCCTCACGGCAGCAATCCTATGGGATACCGGCAAGGTAGCTTACCGAGATCTACTTGTTTACATGAAAGTATAGAGGTGTTTCACCTCTGCATGGATATCATACATGCACAAGTGCCCGGCAAAGCTTATCTTTTTCATTAATATGCTGATCAACAAGTACAAATCTCACAGAACATAAACATGGATACGAGAGATTACATTATTTGAACTAAAATTTGGCAAGTGCCTACAGATTTAAGATCGAAAAGAAGATAAGTGCCCCGTAATGCCCTTTCTTGTCCCTCTCCTCCTAGGCACAACGGTAGAAGGCGAAGAGGGCAAAAGGAGTGCCTGGGTAGAAGCTTAGCCCGACCCTGTCGGGCTCCAGGAGAGGTTGCCCGGCGGGGGCGGGAGGGCGTGGACGAAGGCAACAGTGAAGAGACCGGCGGAGATGACCCGTCAACCGCCACCAACAAGGCCAGCAGGACACGACAGGGCTAACGGAGCTATAGCCCGAGAGGAAGCCTACCGGGGTCCAGCTGGAGGACTGCTGGAGGAGCCAGGGGGCACCGTCACCACCTATGCACCCAACTTCCCGGCAAACCACCTTGCCCGGGAGAAAACGCAGGTGCATATGATGTTGCTGCCGCCTGATGAAGATGGTGCAGGCGATGTTCAGCCGGAGTCAGAGTCGTCGCCCTCGCGGTCGCTGCCGTCGTCATCGCCGTCACTGTCCTCCTTGTCAGTTTCGCTCAAGGAGGAGCTTTCATCATCGGTCGAGCTCTCCGGGCAGCACCCTAAGCGAGCTCCCGAGCGCCCAAAGACCTTGACAAAAAGTAGGCCGCTCTCCATTAATTTAAACTGGAGAACGTGCCCCTCCGACAAGCTATGGGCTCGAGCAAAGGTCTTCCAGCCACGGCGGAGGTACATAATATGAGGAGCAGGGAAGTCAACATCCACCCACATGCCACCATTCCCACAGCCCCTCATGTGCAACCTCAGTGCACGTGGCTGTTCGAGCTCCATCACCCTTGCAAATGGAGTAGGGAGGCGGAGGTGGCCGCGCGGAGGCTTATACAGCCTGATGACGAACTGTAAGGGTTGATCTTCGACGTGGCCTTCCATCGGGGGAGGAGCGCCCGGTGCGGGCGCAATTGAGGCGCCGCCCCGGCCTCCTCAGCCGCGCGCACCGCGGCGACCTCGACCGCGCCCCCTTCCGCCTCCTCTCACAGCGGGTTCAGCCCCCACATCATCAAGAGGAGGGGGAGACGCTGTCGAGCAGAAGTTCTCGTCACCACCACCGGAGTACCACCACGCCCTCGCCCCCTCACCATGGCAAGCAAAGGAAGTTTGAGAAAGGGGAGAATGAAGGTGTGTGAGCAGACACACTACTCCTACCCCATTTTGTAGGAGAACAAGGCAGGGGGCTGGCCTCTCGTCCAGCAGGCGACCGCCCTGCTCCTCCAATGCGGTTCCCCTGCGCCTCCAACGGCTCGAAGAATCAGAGCCACCCCTCTACACCAATCGGCGACGCCTGGCTTTCTGCCATGGCACCCGTTTCTGCGCCCTCCGCGTCCACCACTTACCCTACGCAATGCATGCAGTACACGTGGTGGAAGCGCCCCGGAGCAGGAGGCAAGTGGGATGGCAGTTTCCTACCCCGTGATCGTGGGGCGTGGGCTGCCCACAGGTCGTGGTTCAGTTTCTTCCCTAACGTTTCACACGACGTGCCAGAAAACCGGAAACTGACCCAAGCTCGGGTTAATGAAGAAGCAAAGAAGATCTCAAAGGGCGGAGCCGCCCTTACATTTTTGCCTATGCACTGGTTAGGGCCTACCCCGACGACGCCTGGCGGCACGTTCGTGCCAGGCCCGGGGGCTCCTGTCGGTACAACAGACCCTGGGTCCATTGCCCGGACTATGCACAGGCCCAGAGACAAGATTACAAGACCAAGATCAGACCAAGCAAGGAGGATCAATTCCCTTGAAGGATCCAAGTGCAGGTCGAGAAGGCCAAGGTGAGCCAGAGGAGCAAGGCATCACTAAAGAAAGGACCTACCTTGCCGGGCAGGTGAGCCCGGCAAGGTTGGGTTTTGCCCCAGAAACAAGCTCCCAGATCGTCCCAGCAGGCCTGCCGGGGCTGGCGGAGGCAAGCCAATCCACCGTTCCACCTCACAAGCGACGCAAGTCATTAATCAGAGCGGTGTCGAGCTCCAAGGTGACTAAGTGGCTGCTTTTTGCCACATGGCAGCCACTTCCTACAGCAAACACCTCCATATGACACCCGTCCTGAGACGTGTCAAACAAGCAGGCGCGAAGCTGGCAAAACAGCCCGGCAGGGCCTGCCAAGTGAGCTATGATGTGACACTGAGCGGCGCATTTAAAGCGCTCTGTCAGCCTGCAGAGTTAGGTATGATAGCACTGTTAGCTATCTAATCAGTACGCAAAGACTGATTTGCCACTGTGGTGACCCCTTAATCTATAAAAGGAGGCCCATGGCAACCGTAGAAGGGGTTGGACCCTCGCATATTCATACGTGCGTAGCCACTCTCGCCGCCAAAGCAAGCTTGCCGGGCGAGTGTGCTACATCCACCACCATTATCCACCATCAATCCACCAAAGTAGGAGTAGGGTTTTATGCCTCACGGCGGCCCGAACCTGGGTAAAAACTGCCTGTGTGATGTCTGCCGTGCTGTGCAACGCTTCTCCGCTCTTTGTGCAACATGCCCATCCCCCCGCCAAATCAAAAGGGGCTCATGGCCCCATAGGTGGCCGTGGTTTCCCACGACACAAACACACCGCAAAAAGAATTACATCAAATAGATCTCCAAGAGACCATTGTATTGAGAATCAAAAGAGAGAGAGGAAGCCATCTAGCTACTACCTACGGACCCGTAGGTCTACAATGAACTACTCACGCATCATCGGAGAGGCACCAATGAGGATGATGAACCCCTCCGTGATGGTGTCTCGATTGGATCTGTGGTTTCTGGAACTTGCGAAGGTTGGAATTGGTTTTCGTCGACTCCCCTAGGGTTTCTGGAATATTGGGGTATTTATAGAGCAAAGAGGCGGTGCGGGAGGCGGCCGAGGTGGGCACAACCCACCTGGGCGCGCCTGGGCCGCCTAGGCGCGCCCTGGTGGGTTGTGCTCCCCTCGGAGCCCCCTTAGGTACTTTCTTGGCCCAACTTGTGTCTTCTGGTCCAGAAAAAATCACCAAAAAGTTTTGCTGCGGTTGGACTCCGTTTGGTATTGATTTCCTACGAAGTAAAAAACAAGCAAAAAACAACAACTGGCACTGGGCACTATGTCAATAGGTTAGTCCCGAAAAATGATATAAACTTGCTATAAAATGATTCTAAAACATCCAAGAATGATAATATAACAGCATGGAACAATAAAAAATTATAGATACGTTGGAGATGTATCAGCATCCCCAAGCTTAATTCCTGCTCATCCTCGAGTAGGTAAATGATAAAAACAGAATTTTTGATGTGGAATGCTGCCTAACATGTTCATCACATATTCTTTTCTTTGTAGCATGGACATTTGGACTTTTATATGATTCAAAGCAATAGTCTAGTTTTGACATGAAGATTTCAATACTCAAGCATATCAACAAGCAACCATGTCTTTCAAAATATCAACACTAAAGCAAGTTATCCCTAGCCCATTATGCTCAATCATTGATCCATTCATGAAACACACTCGCATATTAGCTACACCCAATGCTCAAGTACAATCATAGTGCCCCTTAGTTGGTGCTTTATAAGAGAAGATGGAGACTCAAAATAAAATAAAAATTGCATAAAGTAAAAGAAAGGCCCTTCGCAGAGGGAAGTAGGGATTTGTAGAGGTGCCAGAGCTCAAAGCAAAAAAGGTAGAGATAAAACATTTTGGGTGGCATGCTTTTCCTGTTAATGAAAAAGATCGAGTAGTTCCCAATACTTTCCATGCTAGATATATCATAGGCGGTTCCCAAACAGAAAATAAAGTTTATTCCTTTTTCCACCATACTTTCATTTTCCATGGCTAGCCGTATCCACGGGTGCCTTCCATACCAACACTTTCCAAGGAATTTATTATTTGACAACATAAAGTAAATTCATTTTTCATTTCGGGACTGGGCATCCCTAATGCCTTTGCCGTACTCTCGTGCAATGACAATTGAATAAACACTCATCTTGAGAATAATACATCTAGCATGGAAATATATCAGCCACCCCCTACCGTTTCATGAGCGGTACGAGCACACAAAAGAGAAATTTATTTTGAAATTAGAGATGACACATACAAATTTGCTTAGAACGGCACGGAAATACCGCATATAGGTAGGTATAGTGGACTCATATGGCAAAACTGGTTTAAGGATTTTGGATGCACAAGTAGTGATCATACTTAGTGCAATTGAAGGCTAGCAAAAGATTGAGAAGCATCCAACCAAGAAACAAAAAATCTCATAAGCGAGCATTAAGCATAACTAACACCAAATAATGCACCACAAGTAGGATGTAATTTCATTGCATAACTATTGACTTTCGTGCTTGCATAGGGAATCACAAACCTTAACACCAATATTCTTACTCAAGCATAATTACTCATCAACATGACTCACATATTATATCAACATATCGCAAAACTATTACAAGGAATCAAGTTTATTTTGTCCAATGATCTTCATGAAAGTTTTTATTATATCCCTCTTGAATATCTATCACTTCGGGACTAATTTCATTTGTTGCTTTTGATAGCTCAAACAAATCTAAGTGAAGAACATGAGCATAAAATTTTCTTCTCTCAAAATAATTTAAGTGAAGCAAGAGAGAATTTCTAAAACATTTACTAACTCTCAAATAAATATAAGTGAAGCATGAGATCGTTTCTTCAAAAATACTAAAGCACACCGTGCTCAAAAAGATATAAGTGAAGCACTAGAGCAATTCCATAGGTCATAAAGATTTAAGTGAAGCATAGAGAGCAATTCTAACAAGTCATAGCATAATTTTGGCTCTCTCAAATAGGTGTGTCCAGCAAGGATTCATGACTAAAAATAAAAAGCAAAACAAGCAAATACTCATATCATACAAGACGCTCCAAGCAAAACTCATGATATGTGACGAATAAAAATATAGCTCCAAGTAAAATACCGATGGTCGTTAGAAGAAAGAGGGGTTGCCACTCGGGCATCCCCAAGCTTAGTTTCTTGCTTCTCTTTGGATAATGGCTTGGGGTGCCATGGGGAATCCCCAAGCTTAGGCTCTTCTTACTCCTTATTCCTTCATCCATCGTAATCTCACCCAAAACTTGAAAACTTCAATCACACAAAACTCAACAAAACCTTCATGAGATCCGTTAGTATAAGAAAACCAATCTTTACTTTAAGTACTGTAGAAAACCCATTCAAATTTTGTTCTTGCATTATATATACTGTATTCTAACTTTACCATGGCTTATAACCTCCAATACAAACCATAGATTCATCAAAATAAGCACACAATGCAAAGAAAACAGAATCTCTCAAAAATAGAACAGTCTTAAAAGATACGAATTGTTCTCATAATTATATAACTCCAAAAACTCTTAAAAATTAGGACAACATAGGAAATTTGTATATAAATCTTTTGTAAAAAAATTAGAATTTTTCATTTCTTCTGTGAATTTTCAAAATTGTTTTACTGGACGCAAAAGTTTCTGTTTTCCAACAAGATGAAATCAACTATCACCAAAGCTATCCCAAAGGTTTTGTTTGGCACAAACACTAATTAAAACATAAAGAACACAATCATAACAGTAGCATAATTGTGCAAACACTCAAGAACAGAAAGAAAAATACAAAAATAAATTCTATTCATTGGGTTGCCTCCCAACAAGCGCTATCGTTTTACGCCCTTAGCTAGGCATAATGCAAAGATCTAAGTGTTGTCATCCTTGTTTCTAGATCCATAAGATGCCCTCATGATTGATTCATATGGTGGCTTAATTCTTGTTCTAGGGAAGTGTTCCATACCCTTTCTCAAAGGAAATTGGAATTTGATGTTCCCTTCTTTCATATCAATCACGACACCTATAGTGCGCAAAAACGATCTACCAAGAATAATTGGACAAGACGGATTGCAATCAATATCAAGAACAATAAAATATATGGGAACATAATTACTATTTGCAAGAATAAGAACATCATTAATTCTTCCCATAGGCTTTTTAATAGTGGAATCTGCCAAGTGCAAATTTAAAGAACATTCTTCAATATCGGTAAGACCAAACACATCACATAAAGATTTCGGAATTGTAGAAACACTAGCACCCAAATCACACAAAGCAAAACACTCATAATTTTTAATCTTGACTTTGATAGTAGGTTCCCATTCATCATGTAATTTTCTAGGAATTGAAATCTCTAATTCCAACTTTTCTTCCAAAGCTTTCATCATAGCATCAACAATATGTTTAGTAAAATCTTTATTTTGTTCATAGGCATGGGGTGAATTTATCATGGATTGCAACAAAGAAATACAATCAATCAAAGAGCAATTATCATAATTAAAGTCTTTGTAATTCAAAAGAGTGGGCACATCACTAGTTAAAGTTTTGACCTCTCCAAACCCACTTTTATCAATTTTCTCAACAAGATTTCCACCCTCCAAATTATCGGGACGCCTTCTAGCTAAAGTTGACTCTTCTCCAGTCCCTTTATTATCAATCTTAATTTTAATAAACAAGGAATCAATAGAAGAAACACCAATCACTTTAAGATCTTCATCATTTTTATGAAAGCAATCACTGAAAAACGCTTTTTCTAAAAATTCTCTTCTAGCTCTAAGCATAGCGGTTCTTTTCTTACTTTCATCCATAGAAACATATAAAGCTTTAATTGATTCTTCAACCTTAGGCACAAAAATTTTCATCTGGAGATTTTCTACATCATGAGAAATTCTATCAACGCTTCTAGACAAATCATCAATCTTACTCAATTTTTCTTCCATCGTAGTATTAAAATTCTTTTGAGCATTGATAAATTCTTTAATATTATTCTCAAAATTAGAGGTGTTCCTATTATTATTATAAGAAGGATTACCATAATTATTAGAGGAGTTACTAGGAAAAGGCCTAGGATTAAAATTACCTCTATAAGCATTGTTATTGAAATTGTTTCGAGAGATAAAATTCACATCTACGGCATCACTATTTTGCTCAATCAAGGTAGACAAAGGTACATCATTAAAATCAATAGGAGCACTTTTATTAGCAACCAATTTCATAAGAGCATCAACTTTTTCACTCAAAGAAGAAATTTCTTCAACCGAATTAACTTTTTTACTAGTAGGAGCTCTTTCGGTATGCCATTGTGAATAATTTGCCATAATATTGTCTAGCAATTTAGTAGCTTCACCCAAAGTAATTTCCATAAAAGTACCACCCATGGCGGAATCTAAAAGATTTCTAGAAACAAAATTCAATCCCGTATAAAAATTTTGTATGATCATCCAAAGATTTAAACCATGAGTAGGACAATTTCTTAGCATCAATTTCATTCTTTCCCAAGATTGCGCAACATGTTCATGCTCAAGTTGCTTAAAATTCATGATTTGCATACTAAGGGAAATAATTTTCGTGGGCGGAAAATACTTAGTAATAAAAGCATCTTTGCACTTATCCCAAGAATCGATACTATTGCGAGGCAAAGAAGAAAACCAAATTTTTGCATGATCTCGCAAAGAAAACGGGACGCGGCATCTTTTTTCTTTTGCATATCGCATAATTCCACGAATGTGTTAAGATGGGACGCGGCATCCTCACTAGGAGTACCGAAAAATTGATCTTTCATAACAAGATTCAACAAAGCGGCATTAATATCACAAGACTCCGCACTAGTGGCGGGAGGAGCAATCGAAGTGCTAATAAAATCATTGTTGTTGGTATTGGAGAAATCACACAACTTGGTGTTCTCTTGAGTCATCGTGACTACGCAACAAGATTGCACTCAAAAACAGATCTGACGAGAAAACGACGAACGAAAAAGAGGGTGAATAAAACGGCAAATTTTTGTGAAGTGGGGGAGAGGAAAACGAGAGGCAAATGGCAAATAATGTAAATTGCAAGGAGATGAGATTTGTGATTAGGAACCTGGTAGATGTTGATGATGTCTCCCCAGAAACGGCGCCAGAAATTGGCGAGTTGTCGGGAAACTATCTTGACTTGATCCTCCCCGGCAATGGCGCCAGAAATTCCTTTTGATGTTTGCTTGAACTACGTCGGTATTTCACCAATGAGGAAGGGATGATGCAGCACAGCAACGGTAGGTATTTCCCTCAGTGATGAGACCAAGGTTATCGAACCAGTAGGAGAACCAAGCAACACTATGTAAACAACACCTGCACACAAAGAACAAATACTTGCAACACGACTTGTTAAAGGGGTTGTCAATCCCTTTCGGGTAACGGCGCCAGAAATTGGCAAACGGACGTGAGAAAGTTGTAATAGATTGATAGATGCAAATAAAAGTAAATAAAATTCAGCGAGGTATTTTTGGGTTTTTCATAATATAGATCTAAAAATAAAAGTGGCAAATAAATAAAAAGGCAAATAGCAAAATAGATCTGAAAATATATGATGAGAAAATAGACCCGGGGGCCGTAGATTTCACTAGTGGCTTCTCTCGAGAAAAATAGCATACGGTGGGTAAACAAATTACTGTTGGGCAATTGATAGAACTTCAAAATTTATGATGATATCCAGGCAATGATCATTATATAGGCATCACGTCCAAGATTAGTAGACCGACTCCTGCCTGCATCTACTACTATTACTCCACACATCGACCGCTATCCATCATGCATCTAGTGTATTAAGTTCATGGAGAAACGGAGTAATGCAATAAGAACGATGACATGGTGTAGACAAGATCTATTTATTTAGAAATAGACCCCATCTTGTTATCCTTAATAGCAACGATACATACGTGTCAGTTCCCCTTCTGTCACTGGGATCAAGCACCATAAGATCGAACCCATCAGAAAGCACCTCTTCCCATGGCAAGAAAAATCAATCTAGTTGGCCTAACTAAACCAAAGATTCGAAGAAGAAATACAAGGCTATAAGTAATCATGCATATAAGAGATCAAAAGACTCAAATAACTTTCATGGATAAAAACATAGATCTTATCATAAACTCAAAGTTCATCGGATCCCAACAAACACACCGCAAAAAGAATTACATCAAATAGATCTCCAAGAGACCATTGTATTGAGAATCAAAAAAGAGATAGAGGAAGCCATCTAGCTACTACCTACGGACCCGTAGGTCTACAATGAACTACTCACGCATCATCGGAGAGGCACCAATGAGGATGATGAACCCCTCCGTGATGGTGTCTAGATTGGATCTGTGGTTTCTGGAACTTGCGGCGGCTGGAATTGATTTTCGTCGACTCCCCTAGGGTTTCTGGAATATTGGGGTATTTATAGAGCAAAGAGGTGGTGCGGGAGGCAGCCGAGGTGGGCACAACCCACCTGGGTGCGCCTGGGCCCCCAGGCAGGTTGTGCTCCCCTCGGAGCCCCCCTCAGGAACTTTCTTGGCCCAACTTCTGTCTTCTGGTCCAGAAAAAATCACCAAAAAGTTTCGCTGCGTTTGGACTCCGTTTGGTATTGATTTCCTGCGAAGTAAAAAACAAGCAAAAAATAGCAACTGGCGCTGAGCACTATGTCAATAGGTTAGTCCCAAAAAATGATATAAAGTTGCTATAAAATGATTGTAAAACATTCAAGAATGATAATATAACAACATGGAACAATAAAAAATTATAGATACGTTGGAGAAGTATCAGATCCAACGAGGAGCGGAAGGAAATGACAAGCGGTTTTCGGCAAGGTATTTTCTGCAAGCACTGAAATTATCGGCAACAGATAGTTTGGTAGCAAGATAATTCATAACGGGTAACAAGTAACAAGTGTAACAAAAGTGCAACAAGTTTTCCCAATCCTTTTTGTAGAAAAGGATAAGCCCGGACAAACTCTTATATAAAGCAAAGCGCTCCCGAGGACACATGGTAATTATCATCAAGTTAGTTTTCATCATGCTCATATGATTCGCGTTCGTTACTTTGATAATTTGATATGTGGGTGGACCGGTGCTTGGGTGCTGTCCTTACTTGAACAAGCCTCCCACTTATGATTAACCCCTCTCACAAGCATCCGCAACTACGAAATAAGAATTAAGATAAATCTAACCATAGCATTAAACATGTGGATCCAAATCAGCCCCTTACAAAGCAACGCATAAACTAGGGTTTAAGCTTCTGTCACTCTAGCAACCCATCATCTACTTGCTACTTCCCAATGCCTTCCCCTAGGCCCAAATCATGGTGAAGTGTCATGTAGTCGACGTTCACATAACACCACTAGAGGAAAGACAACATACATCTCATCAAAATATTGAACGAATACCAAATTCACATGATCACTTATAACAAGACTTCTCCCATGTCCTCGAGAACAAAAGTAACAACTCACAAAGCATGTTCATGTTCAAGATCAGAGGGGTATTGCATATCATTAAGGATCTGAACATATAATCTTCCACCAAATAAACCAACTAGCATCAACTACAAGGAGTAATCAACACTACTAGCAACCCACAGGTACCAATCTGAGGTTTTGTGACAAAGATTGAATACAAGAGATGAACTAGGGTTTGAGATGAGATGGTGCTGGTGAAGATGTTGATGAAGATTGGTCCTTCCATGATGAGAGGATCGTTGGTGATGACGACGGCTTCGATTTCCCCCTCCGGGAGGGAAGTTTCCCAGGTGGAATTGCTCCGCCGGAGCTCTAGATTGCTTCTGCCCAGGTTCCACCTCAAGACGGCGGCTCTTCATCCCGAAAGCCCTTCTCGTTGTTTTTTCTAGGTCAAAACCCTTCATATAGCAGAAGATGGGCACCGGGGGCTGGCCAGGGGGAACACAAGCTTAGGGGGGCGCCCCCCAGGCTTGGGGCCACCTGGTGGGTCCCCTCCTGGTATTTCTTCACCCAATATTTTTTATATATTCCAAAATAACTCTCCGTAAAGTTTTAGGACATTTGGAGTTGTGCAGAATAGGGATCTCAGATTTACTCCTTTCCGGTACAGAATTCCAGCTGCCGGCATTCTTCCTCTTCATATAGATCTTGCAAAATAAGAGAGAAAAGGCATAAGAATTGTATCATAAAGTGTAATAACAGTCCGTAATGCAATAAATATCAACGTAAAAACATGATGCAAAATGGACGTATCAGCGTGTTCAAAAACCCCAACCCTCCCGGATAGAAAAGAGGATTCTAGGAACATACCGTGCACTTTTTGAAATCCCATGTTAGGATGAGAAGGAACAAGTCTGCCATCTCACCAAGGGTGCAGAAACCTGCAGAGTCCTCACACTTTGGGCACTGCAAATGAAACATACAAGATTCAGTAGGAAGAAAAATGCATCAACGGTGGCGGTTGCCATCCTAGGATTACCGGCGACCAAGGGACTAGGATTTATTAGGGATGGATGAAGAATTCGTACCTGGTTCTCCATGAGAAAACCCTAAGAAATCACCGAGAGGTGGGTTTCTCTGAACAAGTAAACGAGGGAGAAGGGGATTCAGGTCGAGTGAAATATTGTTGCTTCGTCCGTCCAGCTTACTGCTACTGCTGGAAAGCTGGGGTTTTGTGATTTGACGGGTCATTGGGTGTTACTGTGATGCTACGACTGGGGTGAGTCTACCGTACAGTTGTGAAATCTAATTTGGTGGATGGCACGGGAACCTGGTTGCTGGATGTCCCGCATATCAGCGAAATGAAGTAGAAAGGCAAGAGTAACTAGTTACACATAAATATATTTTTGGTAGAGAGATACTCCCTCTATAAAGAAATATAAAAATATTTTATATCACAACTTTATACATCAGAAAAATCAAGGGAAATATACATACATAATATTGGGTTCAGATGAGAATAAAATACTCAGATAGGCTGAAGGGTCTGGACTTTGGGCCACAGGCCGGTGGGCCTGCATGTTTGGGGGCCCATTTGTTCTAACTCAGCGCATTTCATCCAGTAAATATTGCATGCGATCGGGACAGCGCTGGTTTTAGATGCTGTCGCAAGGTGAAGACAGAAAATTAAATAAAGCACGATAGCTGTTAGACTGAAACCGAATGACAGTTCCTAACCAGCAATCAGAGTTGTAATTCTTTCACGATGTCCTACGTGATAAATAGTCGTACTACTTATACACACAGGACACTTGTTTCACCATGCCACATTACATCAAAATCTCTCGGAGGATAGAGCAGTTCGGCAGTTGTGTGCTGCTACTGAAGAATTTCAAAGTTGATTAGGAACAGCTCTCCTTGCAGAGAAAGTTCGATTCTGACATCATCCCCAACCACAAGATTTGATCAAGTTTTGAATCTTGACCATCCTTTAGCATCAATCATCATGCATTCTACTTACGGTATATTGCGCAGGTTCATTCACACCAAGGCTACGCATGGTAAGAGAAACTTGGCCATGGCCGCCCAGATTATTGAACGACTCCCCCGTTGCTCTAGGAATTTTCTGTTTGCAAACAAGAAGACATACACAAACAGTTAGATCAACACAGTGAATCATGTGAAAACAACATGGAAAGAAAAAAGAATGAAGCACTTAGGCTGCCAATGCTTACAAAGAAGGCAGAGATGTCAGTTTTTGTAAGGACTTTGGTATATGCAAGCCCAGTCTGTTGCCGGTGCAAGTGCTGGTTCCATTGCCGCTGCAAAGGCCGGAGCAGATGCAAGTGCAAGTTCAAGTGTTGGTGCTGGTGCCGGAGCCATTGCTGGTGCCCGTGGCGGTGCGACTAGTAGTGCCATTGCTGCTGCCGGAGATGGTGCTCCTTCTGGAGCCAGTGCCAGTGTCAGAGCAGGTGCCAGTGTCGGTGCCTGATCCTCTGGTAGATCACCCTGATTCGCTGACGCGATAGGTGCCCAATCGTCTGGTGGATCAGGCTGAGCTGTTGCCACTGTCAGGCCTAGAGCCAGTGCCAGTGTCGGAGCACGTGCTCAATCCGATGCTGGAGGTGGTACCGATGTGCAAGACAGCAACGCTTGTCTCTGGTCTGCTATGATTTCAGACTTCAGCTTTGTAATTGTGCTATGATCCTTCTTAAGAAACAGTGCATGTTAGCAATTCGAACTTCCTCTAGCTCCGTGACTAGGATCCAGGCTTTTTCTTTCCTTCTTTTAAAGGCATGAAGGACTAATTCTGGCGTCTTTGTTAAAGTAAACTGCAGTTGATAAGAGGGCTTCAGTTTGTACTCAGACAACAGATGGATCCAATTGTGTTCAGTAATATAAGTGATGGACAATGCCTTTGTTATTGACACATCATAAGAAGTGAAACCTGCTAAAATAACCATCATAGAGCAAACCAAAAGGTTTATTCTGTAATGAATGTGACATGGCAAAACCTGCATCGTAAAATTGCAGCAGAAGTAAGAAAACATGACAATTAATCAATGAGATTTACTTTATGTGACACGACTGAATCCTTACCAGGATATCACTATGTTCAAGTTCTAAATTGAAGGTTGTTCGGCCAATTACGGGTGGCATGTAGGCCCCCCTTACTCCCACAAGCAGGACAGTCCAAAGGTCGTGACAACTCGTATTGAGCGAACATCCATGGGACCGGAAATCCTGGTGGGTGCGATAAACCCTGCAATGCATACATATATTGGAGTGTAACCATAACTGATATATACTCCCACCGTCCACAAAAAAATGATCATCTGGATACTTCAAAATATACAGATTGAATTGAGTGGACAAACATTAACATAGAGTGTTCTCAGGATTCACCACAAAACAAAAGCGGCAGTACTAACCCATACAGGGTTCACAAACACAAATGAAGTACTGAACAATATTACTTACTACAGACAAGCAAAGTTGCACTAATTAAACTCTGCAGACTATTTCTTGCCACCGACCTACGGGATGTGCCCCACATAACTGATTAGGCCATGGACTTCATGAGAGATGTCTACCGGCACCTTCACCATCTCGTCAACCTTGGAGAACATAACAGAGTGGTCTTTCCACTCATAAACATGACGATGAAGACACTCCACATCAGATTTTCTGGGAAGCTTTACAAGAACCACACCCTTCGTGATCGAAGGCACAACTACGAAATTGTTGTGGTGAAGTACACCCTCGAGAACATGCCTAGCAAAAATGCTACAGGAAAACACTTGTTCACGACATGTGGCTACATGGACACAGCAACTGGATAGTTTAGTAGTGCACATCCTCAGGTCTTCCAGTTCACACGGCATGACTTTGAGAACTTCATATCCACAGCGGGCCTGGTTCTAATTCAAACAGAAACCAATATTTTATTACTACCTCCATTAACAAATATAAGATGATTTTTGATATTTTACTCAATATAAGATGCACAGAAATGAGTGAACAAAGACACTAAAACATGTCTACATCAGATACACAAAAAAATTAGAACATCTTATCTTTGTGAACAGAGGGATTACTTACAATGTCCATAACACAAGTTACTGAGGTTACTATATTCTCTTCCAAGGCATGAGAGCTAAAATCTTGCATTTCCTACAGCTAGCATTGATGTTCATAAAGTAGTTGAAATTAATCTATAACAAATCAGTGTTATGTGCGAAAGTCATATGCATGTCAACCTCTCACATGTTTTGGTCAAAATAACCATTTAGAACCATCATTTGGCACACAAAAATTGCATGCAAGATGACCCAGAATGTTTTACTACTAGTACTGTGTGTACATTAAATAAACCTCGCATATTAGCAAGCATTTTGCAAGTCATATGAAAAACACGATCAAGAAGAGATATTACCTGGATCGGTTTAACATGGGATCCCGGAGATGGGGCCTTGGACAGGGCGATGGCCTTGAGGTTGTCTGTGGTAGTATTGGCGGGGTGCTTGTGCTTCTTTGGACCCTGAGCCTCGACGGTTTTGGACAGAGCCATAGACATCACTTTGGACGGTGCTCCAGGGTCCATCAAGAAACTGTCAAACAGAAATAAAAGGAAAGAAAACAATAATCACAAACCCAAAAGAAGAACTGAGAGGGAGTTAGGATCGGTCGCGGGGTTGTAAAAGATGACGAGGCCTTGGCCAGAAGCAACACTATTGATGCGCTCACCTTTCCTTCTTTGGGAGAGAAGAACAATGGCAGAAGCGAGTTGGGGTTTTCTTCAAGAGAGGAAGATGAGGGAGAAGAGTGAAATGATGGTTGCTTCGTCCGTCCAACTTACTGCTACAAAGGTGGGTTTTTGTGATTTGATGGCTCATTGGGCATTACTGCGGCGCTTCGACTGGGGTAGTCTACCGTGCAGTTGTGCACTCTAATATGGAGTAATTTCGTGCATGGCAAGTGGACCCCGATGCTGGCTGTCCCACACGTCGGCAAAAGTGAGTAGCAAGGTTCTCGATGACTATGGAGGAGGATCCGTGTGGTAGAGCGTGTCCACTATTTCTTAAAAAAAATTGATTACAGCAAATGTTTACTAGGCATGTGCAGTGGTTCATACGGCAGTACTATTATATTGTTGCTAGTGGAGTAAGATATGATGATAAAAATGATGTCTAGTAACTGATTGTAAATAAATCTATGGTGAAGGATATTGTTGCGAGTGTTTCAACATATTTTTGGCTTACATCGCCGCTAGTATTCGTGAATACGGTCCTAGGTGGGTCCCCTACATGTATGTGCCTCCCATCCGGTACTACCTCGGCGTATGGGCGCCCTGTGGTGTATTATTTTTAGCAAACAAGGCAACTGGAGAAGTAGAATCAAGGGATGGAGGCGGCAGCCACTCCTAAGGGTGTCTCCGGAGGATTGACATCCGTTGACATGCTGTGGGCATGTCAACTATGAACAATAGTGTAAGATGCCCCTTTTTGACTGTCCGGTCGAGAATGAATGGTGAGATCAATGTCAACGGTGCTAGGGCTACAGTGCATGGAGAGTACACTGCTACAGTACTCCACCGAACAAGAACCATATGAAGCACACATCTATAGTGCTTTGTGCTACAATGACTGATCTGCACCATTTGAGTTTGATCCAACAGTCATGTTGCGCCGTGACATGCCCATGCAGAGGACGCCTAAACATCACTGAAGTCCATGTGCTTCTCCAGGCACACGGCGGTGGTGATGCAGGGTGCCACCACCCGCAGAGCTCGCTCCCAGTCGATGGGAGCCAGCTTGTCAAAGACGGCGTCCGATGGTAAAAATGGATTCCGGTGATGAAGCCCGGAGAGGATTCGCCCGGCAACGGTGATGGCCGCCCGCACCCCCTCCTTGTCCAACCCTGCCCCCACCACCGCGTGGAGACAGTTCAGCTCCTTAGAGATGCAGGTGAAGAAGGAGACCAGGTCAGTGATACGTCTCCAACGTATGTATAATCTATGAAGTATTCATGCCATGTTTACAACAATTCTATATGGTTTTGGTATGATTTGATTGGAACTAACCCGGACTGACGCTGTTTTCAACAGAACTACCGTGGTGTTGTTTTTTGTGCAGAAATAAAAGTTCTCCAAATGCAACGAAACTTTTTGAAGATTTTTTTGGAACAAAAGAGGCACTAGAAGCTTCGTAGGAGGACCAGAAGGTGAAGGAGGTGAGCACGATACACCAGGGCATGCCAGGTGCCTTGCCCGTGTGCTGGTGTATCGTGGGCCCCTTGAAGCCCATCTTTGCGTGAAACCAATGCCAAAAAATCCAATAAATACAGAAACCCCCAGAAATAACCCTAGATCAGAAGTTCCTCCGCCGCAAGCCTCTGTAGCCATGAAAAACCAATCTAGACCCTGTTCTGGCACCCTGTCGGAGGGGGAAATCATCACCGGAGGCCATCTTCATCATCCCGGAGGCCACCATGATGAGGACGGAGTAGTCCACCCTAGGGGCTGAGGGTTTGTACTAGTAGCTATGTGTTTAATCTCTCTCTCTCTCGTGCGTTCTTGATTTGGCATGATCTTGATGTATCACGGGCTTTGTTAATATAGTTAGATCATATGGTGTTTTCCCCTCTCTATCTTGTTGTGATGAATTGAGTTTTCTCTTTGAGATTCTGTTATTATCGGATTGAATATTTTTATGGATTTGATATCACTTGATATATGTCTTGCATATGAATACTCGTGGTGACAATGGGGTATTATATTGATTCACTTGATATATGTTTTGGTACTCAACTCATGGATTCCCGAGGTGACATTGGGGTAATCTATGCATAGGGGTTGATGCACGTTTTCGTCCTACTTTCTCCGGTAGAAATCTTGGGGCACTCTTTGAGGTTCTTTGTGTTGGATTGAGTATTATGAATCTGAAATTATTTGATGCGTATCGTATAATTAACTCATGGATACTCGTGGTGACATTGGAGTATCTAGGTGACATTAGAGTTGGTTGATGTGTATCATATGGTGTTATTTTAGTACGAATTCTTAGATAGGTCGATCAAAAAGGATAAGTTGGTGTTATTTTAGTACGAACTCTTGGATAGATCGATCAGAAAGGATAACTTTGAGGTGCTTTTGTAACCTACAAACAATTTCTTCTCATGTTCTCCGCTAGATAAAAACTTTGGAGTGATTCTTCATCGCACGTTGAGGGATGGTTATATGATCTAATTATATTAGCATTGTTGAGAGATTACACTAGCGAAAATACGGACCCTAGGCCTCATTTTCAAGCATTGCAATACCGTTTGTGCTCACTTTTTTTACTTGCTACCTTGCTGTTTTTTATTGTTCCTGTTACAAAAATCAGTATCTACTATCATTACTACACTTGTATCACCATCTCTTCGCCGAACTAGTGCACCTATACAATTTACCATTGTATTTGGTGTGTTGGGAACACAAGAGACTTTTTATTATTTGGTTGCAGGGTTGTTTGAGAGAGACCATCTTCATCCTACACCTCCCACGAATTTATAAACCTTAGGTCATCCACTTGAGGGAAATTTGCTACTGTCCTACAAAACTCTGCGCTTGGAGGCCCAACACGAGTCTACAAGAACAAGTTGTGTAGTAGACATCAAGCTCTTTTCTGGCGCCGTTGCCGCGGAGGCGAGTGCTTGAAGGTATATCTTTAGATATTGCAATTGAATCTTTTAGTTTCTTGTTTTATCACTAGTTTGGTTTATAAAAGAAAACTAAAAAAATGGAATTGAGGTTGCCTCATATTATTCGTCTTTATCATGTCTTTCTTGAAAATGATGGAAAGGAAAATTGTGCTCAATTGATAGAAGAAGAATTCAATAAAATATTTAACATAAAATCTTTGAATGATGAGCATGATTGTAATGATGCTAGTATTAATTCTTTGAATATCCATGATGCTAGTGATATGCAAATCCATAAGCTTGGGGATGCTATGTTTGATGAAGATGATATTTTTAGTCCCCCAAGTTTTGATGAGAAAATTTATTATGATGATTGCATGCCTCCTATTTATGATGATTATATTGATGAAAGTGGGTTTGGAAGAGTGTCAACTCTAGGTAATGATCCCACTATTTTGGAGGGTGTTGAATCTTATTGTAATAATTAGGAAAGTGGATTTGGAGAGGTCATGACTTTATTTAGTGATGAATCCACTATTTTGGAAGAGGTTTCAATTGATTATGACAAGAAAGTTCCTATCTATGATGATTATGGGGATGACATGTATGCTATAAAGAGTAATGATAACTATGAAACTTGCCATCATGATTTTAATTTTCAATCACATGATAGTTATTTTGTTGAGTTTGCTCCCACTACTATTGATGACAATAAATTTGCTTATGTGGAGAGTAATAAAATTTCTATGCTTGTGGATCACGAAAATAATGCTTTATGTGATGGTTATGCTTTTGAATTCATTCATGATGCTACTGAAAATTATTATGAGAGAGGAACATATGCTTTTAGGTATTGCAATAATATCAAGTTTCCTCTCTATGTGTTGAAAATCTTGAAGTTATGCTTGTTTTACCTTCCTATGCTAGTTGATTCTTGCTCCCATAATTTGTTTGCTCACAAAATCCCTATGCATAGGAAGTGGGTTAGGCTTAAATGTGCTAGTCATATGCTTCATGATGCTCTTGTTATATTTCAATTCTTATCTTTTATGTGAGCATCATTGAAATCATCATGCCTAGCTAAAAAGGCATTAAAGAAAAGCGCTTGTTGGGTGACAACCCAACATTTACCCCTACATTTTTTTATGTTCACATTATTAGGCTACTGTAGTAATCATGTTTTATAGCTTTGTTTCAATAAAGTGCCAAGTAAAGCCTTTGGGATAGTGCGGATGATAGTTGACTTGATTCTGTGCAAAAACAGAAACTTTTGCTTCCAGTAACAGAATTGTTTAAATTCACTGGAATGTGGTAAAATTCTGAATTTTCTACATATGGTTGATATGCAAATTTCCTACGTTGTCCTATTTTTTCAGAATTTTTGGAGTTACATAAGTTTGGTCAAAGTTCAGATCATTATAGACTGTTCTGTTTTTGACAGATTCTGTTTTCAATGCATAGTTTGCTTGTTTTCTAGTTTCTATGGCTTATATTGCTCAATATAAATTGTGGAAATGATAAGGTACAGTAGTCATTGTGTGAGAACAATTATGAATCTTGTCTTTGACAGTACCAAAGTGAATGATTTGTCTTTATCATACTAACCTATCTCACGAAGTTCCGTTAAGTTTTGTGTGATTGAAGTTTTGAAGTTTTGGGTGAGATATCGATATGAGGAGAATAAGGAGTGACAAGACCCTAAGCATGGGGATTCCCAAGGCAACCCCAAGGTAATATTCAAGGAATATCCAAGCAACTAAGCTTGGGGATGCCCCGGAAGGCATCCCCTCCTTTGTCTCCAACATTATCGTAAGCTCACTTGGAGCTATATTTTCATTTGTCACATGATATGTGTTTTGCTTGTAGAGTCATTTTTTTGTTAGGATTTTCTTGTTTATATTTAGAATAATGTTTTGCATCTTTTATTTCAATAAAAATGTCAAGTATAGCCTTTGCCATGCTTATTTTGCAAGTCTATATGTTGCTGTTTGAAAACAGAAAGTTGCACGCTAGTGCGTGAATTCTTGAAAAATGTAAGAATGTGATAAATGTTGAATTTTTTTCCATAATGAGATATAACAAATTTTCTACAGGGTGGTAAATTTTCAGAATTTTTTGAGTTAAATAAGTATGGATACTTCATCATCCATTACAGACTATCCTGTTTTGACAGATTGATGTTATGTTTGCATTGTTTGCATATGTTTGCTTGTTTAATAATTCTATTTGAGGATATGAGTGTTAAATATTCTGAGGAATTTATTATTAAATTTTAAATAATAATTTTAGTGATTTGCTACAGTAGAGAATGATAAGGTTATTGCGTTGATTTATACTAACTTATCTCACGAGTTCTTGTTGAGTTTTGTGTGGATGAAGTTTTTAAGAATTAGGTAAACCTCGATATGAGAGGAATTAAGGAGACACAAGAGCTCATGCTTGGGGATTCCCAAGGCATCCCAAGATAATATTCCAAGAAGTCTGAAGCATCTAAGCTTGGGGATTCCCCGGTAGGAATCCCACCATTCTTCATCAACAATTATCGGTTAGTATCGGTTGAGCCTAAGTTTTTGCTTCTTCACACATTGTGTGCTATCCTTGGTGTGTCCTTTTATTTTCATTTTGCTTTCTGTTTTAATAAAACACTTAGATCTGAAAGTTTTTAAATAAGAGAGAGTCCTCAAATAGCTACCCATTTACTTAACTACTCACTTGATCTTCACTTATATCTTTTTGGAGTAGTTTGTCATTTACTCTTGTGCTTCACATATATCCTATGAGTAAATTGTTGAATGAATTGAATATCATGAAGTTGAAATTATATGTTCATATCATGCCTAGTAGTAGCTTCACATTGGGTTTAGAAAGTGAAATCTTTTGAAGCTTGACAATCACAATATTGGTCATACAAGCAATTCATTAATGATTAGTATAAGGAAGAGAACTTTCACATACAAATATATTATCTTGGACATGTTCTATGATTGTGAATACCCATTAATTATTTTCAAACTTGAGCAAATTAGTTGAAGTTGGACAAGGAAGACAACGTAATGAGTTATGGTTGTGTATATTTGCATAGAAGTTATATTGTTATGGATCCTCCAACATGCGGTGTTTGCTTAGGATCTTTTGCTAGCCAAAAATTCATACTAAGTAGAGATACTACTTGTGCATCCAAAAATCCTTAAATCCAGTTTCTTGCCATGAGTGTCCACCATACCTACCTATGGATTGAATAAGATCCTTCAAGTAAGTTGTCATCGATGCATAAAGCAATAAAAATTGCTCCTAAATATGTTTGATCTTTTATTGTAAGGGAAAATAAGCGTTGTACAAACTTGTGATGGCAAAGTAATAAAAGCGACGGACTGCATAATAAAGGTTGCTATCATAAGGGGCAATATAACGTGACGTTCCTTTGCATTAAGAGATTGTGCATCCAAAATAAAAAGCACATGACAACCTCTGCTTCCCTCTGTGATGGGCCTATCTTTTACTTTTCAGTATTTACTTTTATGCAAGAGTCAATAGTATGCATTCTCATTTCAACCTCAATTATTCTCTAGTTGGCAAGCATCATGTGGTGGGGAAAGATCTAGGCACATATGGCCAGTCAAATATATTTGATCATGATTTATTATTGTTGAGAATTATCTCTATGATAAATGAGTAGGGAGGCAAAACATTAAGCCCCTATCTTTCTCTGTGTTCAATGGATGCCATTTGTTCTAAAAATATGCTTTGAGCACTAGCAATCATAGAAGACTATATGATGATTGAGTATGTGGAGCTCTTACTTAGACTTTGTTGAATAAGTTGAATTGTAATTGTTTGGTGACTAAATATATAGGTTGTTAAGTTTCAAGAGAAGGCATTGTTTGAACGATAACATGTGAATTGATTGCTACTTTATCATGATGAGTTTTATGAGAAAGAGTTGATGTTATAATGCTAGGAAAAGTGATTGAAATTATCATTGATCAATCCTATGCACTTTGCTAGCATTCACACTTCATAAATTATTTCTTTTATAATATACCTACTCGAGGACGAGCAGGAATTAAGCTTCGGGATGCTGATATGTCTCCAACGTATCTATAATTTATGAAGTATGCATGCCATGTTTACAACAATTCTATATGGTTTTGGTATGATTTGATTGGAACTAACCCGGACTGACGTTGTTTTCAGCAGAACTACCATGGTGTTGTTTTTGTGCAGAAATAAAAGTTCTACAAATGCAGCAAAACTTTTTGATTATTTTTTTGGAACAAAAGAGGCACTAGAAACTTCGTGGTAGGACCAGAAGGTGAAGGAGGTGAGCACGATACACCAGGGTGCGCCAGGTGCCTTGCCCGTGTGCTGGTGTATCGTGGGCCCCTCGAAGTCCATATTTGCGTGAAACCAACACCAAAAAATCCTATAAATACAAAAAAACCCAAAAATAACCCTAGATCAGAAGTTCTGCCGCTACAAGCCTCTATAGCCACAAAAAACCAATATGAACCCTGTTCTGGCACCCCGCCGGAGGGGGAAATCATCACCGGAGGCCATCTTCATCATCCCGGCGGCCACCATGATGAGGAGGGAGTAGTCCTCCCTCGGGGTTGAGGGTTTGTACCAGTAGCTATGTGTTTAATCTTTCTCTCGCATTCTTGATTTGGCACAATCTTGATGTATCGCGGGCTTTGTTAATATAGTTGGATCATATGGTGTTTTCCCCTCTCTATCTTGTTGTGATGAATTGAGTTTTCCCTTTGAGATTCCGTTATTATCAGATTGAATATTTTTATGGATTTGAGAGCACTTGATATATGTCTTGCATATGAATACCCGTGGTGACAATGGGGTATTATATTGATTCACTTGATATATGTTTTGGTACTCAACTCGTGGATTCCCGAGGTGACATTGGGGTAATCTATGCATAGGGGTTTATGCATGTTTTCGTCCTACTTTCTCAGGTAGAAATCTTGGGGCACTCTTTGAGGTTCTTTGTGTTGGATTCAGTATTATGAATCTAAAATTGTTTGATGCGTATTGTATAATTAACTCATGGATACTCGTGGTGACATTGGAGTATCTAGGTGACATTAGAGTTGATTGATATGTATCATATGGTGTTATTTTAGTACGAACTCTTAGATAGATCGATCGGGAAGGATAACTTTGAGGTGGTTTCGTACCCTACAAAGAATTTCTTCTTATGTTCTCCACTAGATAAGAACTTTGGAGTGATTCTTCATCGCACGTTGAGGGATGGTTATATGATCCAATTATATTAGCATTGTTGAGAGATTGCACTAGCGAAAGTACGGACCCTAGGGCTCATTTTCAAGCATTGCAATACCGTTTGTGCTCACTTTTGTTACTTGCTACCTTGCTGTTTTTTATTGTTCCTATTACAAAATTCAATATCTACTATCATTACTACATTTGTATCACCATCTCTTCGCTGAACTAGTGCACCTATACAATTTACCATTGTATTTGGTGTGTTGGGGACACAAGAGACTTTTTATTATTTGGTTACAGGGTTGTTTGAGAGAGACCATCTTCATCCTACGCCTCCCACGGATTGAGAAACCTTAGCTCGTCCACTTGAGGGAAATTTGGTACTGTCCTACCAAATTCTGCGCTTGGAGGCCCAACACGAGTCTACAAGAACAAGTTGTGTAGTAGACATCAGTCAGGAAGCCGCGGCTCGTTGAAGTCGATGGGGTGGATGAATGGGTTTAGCCCGACGGCCGGCATGGTCGCGCTGGCACGACGGTAGGCATCGCGCAACCGCAACACATGTGTGGCAACATGGTCCGGCAAGTGTTTGAGGCGATCCTGGACCTCGTCACGATCGGCCCGCTTACGCTCCAGCCGGCTCGCCTGACCGCCTATCATATCTCCCGCTTTCTGTAACAATGCCGCTGACGCCTCAAGCATCTTTGTGGTGGACTCCTGCCACTTTTGAAGCTCTGTGAACTCCCGCTCATAACGGAGGAGCATGGCACTCTTCTCCTCCCTGAGCTCACGGAGCTCCATGTCCTTGGCCCTGAGCTCCGCATCCTTGGCCTGGAGCTCCTCTGTCAGGCGCCTCACCTCAGACTCCATGATCTGGTGCACCGCCATGGAACCAGGTAGAAGCAATGGGGAAAGGAAGCAAAGGGGGTGAAACGGCTGAAAGGCAATGCAATCTACGGGAAGTGGAGGGAGCTAGTGGAGGAGCGGGGTAAATCTTTTGGTTTTGACCATGGGAAAACCCCAGTCGATACCTTTTCACATCAGGGAGCAGTGGATTTTACTGGTGGAGTCATCATGACTAATTCCTGCCGCGCCTGCTCCCGTCAAAAGAAAAATTCCTGCCGCGCCTACTCCCGTCAAAAGAAAAATTCCTACCGCGCCTGCTCCTGTCAAAAGAAAAATTCCTACCGCGCCTGCCGCACCCGAAGACCAAAGCAATGCAGTGGTGTTTATTTAAATTTACCCAGCGGCAAGGAGAGAAAAAATGTGTGAAAAAATGTGGCGGTAGCCTAGATGAGCGGTCGCACTAGCCCAACTAGCTAGCCATCGTGCTTCACTGATGTACTCGGCGGGAAAGGTGATGTTTTGTGATTTGACCACTCATTACTCACTTCGGTGCAATGATCGAGGAGGACCCAGAAACCACGTGGTAGGGCGTCCCACATCTCAGCAAGGAATAAAAGATGTGTGCACCACTGGGGAGGACCCAAAAACCACGCGGTAGGGTGTACCACGTCTCAGCACGGAGGAAAATGTCTGTGTAAAAACATATGAGACGTACCTATGGTTCAAACTTGGGACCCCGCAAAAAAAACTCGAGACCCAGCCAATTGGTCAAAAGCACCCCACTAGCCACAAAGCTTCATCATGCTAACGTGGGACGGAGGATAGGTGTGGTTAGCTCTATCTCGACCAGCCACGAGGTCTCTTGTTCCTAGGCGATTCATCTATTTTCCCAGCATTTTTTAGTTATAATAACACCACGGCTAGCTCACGCTGCTCTTCGTGTTTGCCCGTGCGTTTAAGGTTGTAGATGGAGATGAGAGAGAGATGACTGACAGGGGACCCACCAGTAAGTGAGTCAATGTTCATGCATATGCTGACGAGCCACTCCCTCTACTCTACTCAACGTAATACAGTATAAAATCAAGTTATGCGACAAAGCCAACAACTGTTGTTGTTTTTGGCTATCGACGTACGCTTTGTAGTCCAAGTTGTCGGTACAAATCTCGTCCTTCTGATTTGTTATTTTTAGGTCCAAATTTGATCAATGACAAGTGGGATCCCCATGTGTTGTTCCGATCTTTTAGTGTATGAGTTTTTTTTGCACAAATACTTTGTGCGGTTAGACAAGTTACGATACCAGTTACACGTATTTTGCAAGTTTAGGAACAAAAGTGACAGCGGCGGAGAATATCTCGTGCTCCCCGCAGCTTAGATGCTACGGTGATACGAGACTCTACGTCGTTGGATCTGAGATCCAATGGCTTAGGAGTAGTCTTTGTACTTATGCATAATTTCCAAACTCTTCAAGGGTTTTTTTGCAAAAAACATTCAGGCCTCCTGTGAGCCACTGGATCTTGGATCCAATGGCTCCCAGTAGCTCATATCACTAGCATCTAAGGTGTGGGAGCACCCGATATTCTCACGTACAAGAGAATATAAGGTGCTCCCCGCAGCTTAGCCGCCACGGTGATAAGAGCATCTAGGTCATTGGTTCTGAGATCCAATGCCATGTGCGTAGTATTTGATTTGTACTTCTGTGCAATTCCCAAAATATTTGAGGCCTATATTGCAAAAACATTAAAACATCCTACTGGGAGCCGTTAGATCTCCCGGGAGGTCGTATCACCATAGAATCTACGATGTGGGAGCACCTCATATTCTCTCGGGCGAGAGAACATCAGGTGCTCTCGTAGCTTGGATGCTACGGTGATACGAGCTTTGAGGCCATTCGATCGGTGGCATATGAGTAGTCTTTGTACTTGTGAGCAATTCTTAAACTCTTTGAGGGCTTTTTTTGTAAAAACCATTCGAACCACCTAGGAGCTTGTATCACCACAACATCTAAGGTGTGGTAGCACGTGATATTCTTTACAGACGAGAGAATATGAGGTACTCCTATATCTTAGATGCTAAAGTGATACGAGCTTCGAGGCCGTTGGATATGGGATCCAATGGCATCTGAGTAGTTTTTGTACTAATTGTGTGCAATTCCCAAACTCATTAAGGTTTTTTTGCAAAAATATTAAGACCTCCTGTGAGCCTCTAGATCTCAGATCTACCATCTCCCAGGAACTCGTATCACCATATAGCATCTAAGGTGTGGGGGCACATGATATTCTCCGGGGGGGGGCCATAGCCCATCGGTGTTGGGAGGGTGGGGCCAAATGTTTAAAAAATATAACCTAAATAATCCTTAAAAAAGACCTTCATAATTTTACCTAAGGTTGGGTGGTTATCCCCCGACAATCTACATAGCTCCGCCTATGCAAGTGGCGTAGTGGGAACGTCTATGTGTGAGAGAGACGACGCGAGAAAGTGAGGTCAATCGAGTCATATATAGAGGGAGAGATCGAGTGAGTGTGGCCTAGCGTACACTCGAATGCGAAAGACGATACACAGAGATATCGTGAGGCAAAGCTGTAGTGAGGGCTAGAGGGAGATAGTTACCGAGAGAGTGGCCTAGATAGACTTTGTGTCTGTGCGCGCGGTGAAGGTTTTTTACAGAGGCAACGTATGTGTCTAGAGGGAGAGGGATAGAGCGAGAGGGAGAGCTCGTCATGGAGGGCATGATGAGGTTGTGTGTGAGAAATACATTTGTTGAGAGCGTGAGGGCAGGTGTGACATAAATGGAGATCGAAACATGAAGAGAAATAATACCCAAACACATTAAGTTTTTTTGGCAAAAATATTAAGATCTCCTATGAGCCGCTAGATCTCAGATCTACCAGCTCCCAGGAACTCGTATCACCATATAGCATCTAAGGTGTGGGGGCACATGATATTCTCCCGAGGGGGGGCACAACCCATCGGTGTTTGGGAGGGTGGGGCCAAATGTTTAAAAAATAGAATCTAAACAATCCTAAAAAGACCTTCACAATTTTACCTAAGGATGGCGGGGGGTTACCCCACGACAATCTACATAGCTCCGTCTATGCAAGAGGCGTAGTGGGAGCGTCTATGTGTGAGAGAGACGACGCAAGAAAGCGAGGTCAATCGAGTCATATATAGAGGGAGAGATCGAGTGAGTGTGGCCTAGCGTACACTCAAATGTGAAAGATGATACACAGAGATATCATGCGGCGAAGCTGTAGTGAGGAATGGAGGGAGATAGTTACCGAGAGAGTGGCCTAGATAGACTTTGTGTGTGTGTGTGCGCGGTGAAGGTTTTTTACAGAGGCCATGTATGTGTCTAGAGGGAGAGAGGGAGAGAGATAGAGAGAGAAGGAGAGCTCGTCATGGAGGGCACGACGAGGTTGTGTGTGAGAAATACATTTGTTGAGAGCGTGAGGGCGGGTGTGACATAAATGGAGATCAAAACATGAAGAAAAATAATTCCCAAACTCATTAAGTTTTTTTGCAAAAATATTAAGACCTCCTATAAGCCGCTAGATCTCAGATCTACCAGCTCCCAGCTCCCAGGAACTTGCATCACCATATAGCACCTAAGGTGTGGGGGCACATAATATTCTCCTGAGGGGGCACAACTCATCGGTGTTTGGGAGGGTGGGGCCAAATGTTTAAAAATATAATCTAAACTCACTCTAATTCCACGTTGAGATCACTATATCACAACCTTACTCTAATTCAAGAACTCGTCATAAATCAATTACTATGCCTTTTGGAATGACCAGTTATTTGCAAGGAAAATACGCGCATTGTAATACATATAGATTCATTCGCCAATTTTAAAAAGATTCATTTCGCATTCTCGAATGGTAGCACCCGATGACGTACTAGCCAGACCGGGCTCGTGTTGTGGTGGTGGCGTGCGTGGTACACACATTAGCCAACCCCAACCAAAAGAATCACGATATAAACTTCGCGCCTCCACTCGAGCCTCCGCGTTTCGAGTCGAAATATGTGGCAGCTAGAATTCCAGCCCTGCGAAATTCCCCTTATGTCCCTAGTCCATAATGACTTCCGATGAACAATGGAGGGATGCTTTAGTAACTAGCCCACGTTACCTACCGTGCCAAGCACAGTTCAAGTCCCTCGGTCGCTGCTACCCAAGGTCACATGTCAACTCCATTGCCTAGTACTAGTACTACACTGGGATAAGTATATAATGGAGCTCTGTTTGTTCGTGCCTACTAGAGTACTATCATGCGATGCACTGGTACGGAGGGAGTATCTTTTTACTCTGCATATATAATTTGTTTGAAGTCTAACTAAGCACTGTTTGACCAAATTCTTTCTTAAGAAATATGAACATTTACAACAGTAAAGATGTATCGCTTGAAAATTTATTTCATGAAGCAGGTAATAATATTGTTTGGAATCCTGGTTTTTAAATTCTAGAAAATCCAAAACTCACCTGAAATTCATGAAACTGAGCATGGTCTTGTGATATGGCACAAATAGGCTGTCGTAATTTTTTTGTTCAATTTGAGACAAGTTGCTTATGAAAAGTTGCAAACATGAAGAGCCAAGGTATTTTGGAACAAAGAGCTATCATGTTAATGCAAATGGTTTCACTATTCAAACCATGTGTGTTAGACCAACGTGCCGCCACGCGTCCCGCTTCTCATCGGCAGGTGGCGTCCGGGCAAGCGTGTGAGTCGACGGGAGGCATGCGAGCAGACCGCCGCACAGGCTGACCGAGAGGCATGTGAGCAGGCCGCTGCACAGGCTCACTGGGAGGCGAGCCCTTTGACTAGCCTCCGCCGCCCACTGCTACTTGTGAGTTGAGTTGGGATTTCCCAAAGAGGAGAGGATAATGCAGTACATTAGAGATAAGTATTTCCTCAGTTAGAACCAAGGTTATCAATCCAGTAGGAGAACCACGCAAGACCTCGTGAACAGCACCTACACACAAAATAACAAATACTTGCACCCAACGAAAACAACGGGTTGTCAATCCCTTGGCGGTTAATTGCAAGGATCAAATCTCATAGTGATAGATAGATAAAAACAAAAAATAAAATAAAAGTAAATAAATTGCAGAAAGGTATTTTTGGATTTTAATATATGATAACGATAGACCCGGGGGCCATAGTTTTCACTAGACGCTTCTCTCTTGAACAAAAAGCATATGGTGGGTAAACAAATTATTGTTGGGCAATTGATAGAAAAGTGCATAGTTATGACGATATCCAAGGCAATGATCATGTATATAGGCATCATGTCCAAGACAAGTAGACTGACTCCTACCTGCAGCTACCACTATTACTCCATACATCGACCGCTATCCGGCATGCATCTAGAGTATTAAGTTCATAAAGAACGGAGTAACACCTTAAGCAAGATGACATGATGTAGACAAAGTAAACTCAAGCAATATGAATAAACCCCATCATTTTATCCTTAATGGAAACAGTACAAATACGTGTTCTGTCCCTTTCTGTCACTAGGATATAGAGCACTACAAGATTGAACCCATCACAAAGCACATCTCCCATTGCATGACAAATCAATCTAGTTGGCTAAATAAACATATAGATCAGAGAGAAATACAAAGCTATAATAATCATGCATAAAAGAGTTCAGAGAAGACTCAAATAATATTCATAGATAATCTGATCATAAACCCACAATTCATCGGATCCCAACAAACACACAGCAAAAGAAGATTACATCGAATAGTTTGCTACTTCTTGAGCTTGCGTTGGTTTTTCCCTTGAAGAGGAAAGGGTGATGCAGCAAAGTAGAGATAAGTATTTCCCTCAGTTAGAGAACCAAGGTATCAATCCAGTAGGAGACAACGCACAAATCACCAATACCTGCACAAACAATCAAACACTTGCACCCAACGCGATAAAGGGGTTGTCAATCCCTTCACGGTCACTTGCAAAAGTGAGATCTGATAGAGATAGATAAAACTAAACAAAAGATAAAGTAAATATTTTTAGGGTTTTTAGTTTATAGATCTGAAAATAAAAGATTGCAAAATAATAGATCGGAAAGTAATATGATGGAAAATAGACCTGGGGGCCATAGGTTTCACTAGAGGCTTCTCTCAAGATAGCAAATAATACGGTGGGTGAACAAATTACTGTCGAGCAATTGATAGAAAAGCGCAAAGTTATGATGATATCCAAGGCAATGATTATGAAATATAGGCATCACGTCCGTGTCAAGTAGACCGACTCCTGCCTGCATCTACTACTATTACTCCACACATCGACCGACTCCTGCCTGCATCTAGAGTATTAAGTTCATGAAGAACAGAGTAACGCTTTAAGTAAGATGACATGATGTAGAGGAATAAACTCAAGCAATATGATATAAACCCCATCCTTTTATCCTCGATGGCAACAATACAATATGTGCCTCGCTGCCCCTACTGTCACTGGGAGAGGACACCGCAAGATTGAACCCAAAGCCAATCACTTCTCCCATTGCAAGAAAAACCAATCTAGTTGGCCAAACCAAACCGATAGTTCGAAGAGAATTACAAGTATATCTAATCATGCATAAAAAAATCAGAGAAGATTCAAATAATATTCATAGATAAGCTGATCATAAATCCACAATTCATCGGATCTCGACAAACACACCGCAAAAGAAGATTACATCGGATAGATCTCCAAGAACATCAAGGAGAATGTTGTATTGAGAATCAAAGAGAGAGAAGAAGCCATGTAGCTACTAGCTATGGACCTGTAGGTCTGAGGTAAACTACTCACGCTTCATCGGAAGGGTAATAGAGTTAATGTAGAAGCCCTCCGTGATCGAATCCCCCTCCGGCAGGATGCCGGAAAAGGCCCCAAGATGGGATCTCACGGGAACAGAAGGTTGCGGCGGTGGAAAAGTGTTTTCGTGGATGCTTCTGGTGGTTTGGGAATATATGTGAATATATAGGAGGAAGATCTAGGTCAGGGGGTCACCGAGGGGCCCACAAGGCAGGGGGCGCACCCTACCCCCTGGGCACGCCCTCCCCCCTTATGGCCGCCTCGTGGCTCTTCTGACTTGCACTCCAAGTCTCCTGGGTGTCTTCTGGTCCAAGAAAAATCATCGCGAAGGTTTTATTCCGTTTGGACTCCGTTTGGTATTCCTTTTCTGTGAAGCTCAAAAACAAGGAAAAAAACAGAAACTCGCACTGGGCTCTAGGTTAATAAGTTAGTCCCAAAAATAATATAAAATAGCATATTAATGCATATAAAACATCCAAAATAGATAATATAATAGCAAGGAACAATAAAAAATTATAGATACGTTGGAGACGTATCAAGCATCCCCAAGCTTAATTCCTGCTCGTCCTCGAGTATGTAAATGATAAAAACAGAATTTTTGATGTGGAATGCTACCTAACATATTTATCCATGTAATTTTCTTTATTGTGGCATGAATGTTCAGATCCATAAGATTCAAAACAAAAGTTTAATATTGACATAAAAACAATAATACTTCAAGCATACTAACAAGGCACTTATGACTTCTCAAAATAACATGGCCAAAGAAAGTTTATCCCTACAAAATCATATAGTCTGGCTATGCTCCATCTTCATCACACAAAGTATTCAAATCATGCACAACCCCGATGACAAGCCAAGCAATTGTTTCATACTTTTGGTGTTCTCAAACCTTTTCAACTTTCACGCAATACATGAGAGTGAGCCATGGACATAGCACTATAGGTGGAATAGAATATGGTGGTTGTGGAGAAGACAAAAAGAGGGAGATAGTCTCACATCAACTAGGCATATTAACGGGCTATGGAGATGCCCATCAATAGATATCAATGTGAGTGAGTAGGGATTGCCATGCAACGGATGCACTAGAGCTATAAGTTTATGAAAGCTCAAAAGAAAACTAAGTGGGTGTGCATCCAACTTGCTTGCTCATGAAGACCTAGGGCAATTTGAGGAAGCCCATCGTTGGAATATACAAGCCAAGTTCTATAATGAAAAATTCCCACTAGCATATGAAAGTGACAACATAGGAGACTCTCTATGATGAAGATCATGGTGCTACTTTGAAGCACAAGTGTGGGAAAAAAAGATAGTAACATTGCCCCTTCTCTCTTTTTCTCTCATTTTTTTGTTTGGCTTCTTTGGCCTCCCTTTTATTTTTTTCCTCACATGGGACAATGCTATAATAATGAAGATCATTACACTCTTATTTACTTACAACTCAAAAATTACAACTCGATACTTAGAACAAAAATATGACTCTATATGAATGCCTCCGGCGGTGTGCTGGCATGTGCAATGACTCAAGAGTGACATGTATGAAAGAATTATGAAAGGTGGCTTTGCCACAAATACGATGTCAACTACATGATCATGCAAAGCAATATGACAATGATGGAACGTGTCATAATAAAATGGAACGGTGGAAAGTTGCATGGCAATATATCTCGGAATGGCTATGGAAATGCCATAATAGGTAGGTATGGTGGCTGTTTTGAGGAAGGTATATGGTGGGTTTATGGTACCGGCGAAAGTTGCGCGGCACTAGAGAGGCTAGCAAAGGTGGAAGGGTGAGAGTGCGTATAATCCATGGACTCAACATTAGTCATAAAGAACTCACATACTTATTGCAAAAATCTATTAGTCATCAAAACAAAGTACTATGCGCATGCTCCTAGGGGGATAGATTGGTAGGAAAAGACCATCGCTCATCCCCGACCGCCACTCATAAGGAAGACAATAAAAAAAATACCTCATGCTCCAACTTCGTTACATAATGGTTCACCATACGTGCATGCTACGGGAATCACAAACCTCAACACAAGTATTTCTCCAATTCACAATTACTCACTAGCATGACTCTAATATCACCATCTTTATATCTCAAAACAATCATAAGGAATCAAACTTCTCATAGTATTCAATGCACTTTATATGAAAGTTTTTATTATATCCCTCTTGGATGCCTATCATATTAGGACTAAATTCATAACCAAAGCAAATTACCACGCTGTTTAGAGACTCTCAAAATAATATAAGTGAAGCATGAGAGTTCAATAATTTCTAAAAAATAAGGCCACCGCCGTGCTCTAAAAAGATATAAGTGAAGCACTAGAGCAAAATTGCCTAGCTCAAAAGATATAAGTGAAGCACATAGAATATTCTAATAAATCACGATTCATGCGTGTCCCTCTCAAAAGGTGTGTACAGTAAGTATGATTGTGGCAAACTAAAAAAGCAAAGGCTCAAATCATACAAGGCGCTCCAAGCAAAACACATATCATGTGGTGAATAAAAATATAGCCTCAAGTAAAGTTACCGATAGACGAAGACGAAAGAGGGGATGCCTTCCGGGGCATCCCCAAGCTTAGGCTCTTGGTTGTCCTTGAATATTACCTTGGGGTGCCTTGGGCATCCCCAAGCTTAGGCTCTTGCCACTCCTTATTCCATAGTCCATCAAATCCTTACCCAAAACTTGAAAACTTCACAACACAAAACTCAACAGAAAATCTCATAAGCTCCGTTAGTATAAGAAAATAAATCACCACTTTTTGTTACTGTTGTGAACTCATTCTTTATTTATATTGGTGTAATATCTACTATATTCCAACTTCTCCATGGCTCATACCCCCCGATACTACCCATAGATTCATCAAAATAAGCAAACAACACATAGAAAACAGAATCTGTCAAAAATAGAACAGTCTGCGAAGATCTGAATTGTTCTAATACTTATGTAACTCCAAATTTTTGAAAAATTAGGACAACGGAGGCAATTTGTATATAAATCTTGTGTAAAACATTCAGGGTTTTTGCACGCTCTAGTGAATCTAAACAATTCTGTGACTGGACGAAAAAGTTTCTGTTTTTTAGCAAGATCAAATCAACTATCACCGTAAGCCATCCCAAAGGTCTTACTTGGCACAAACACTAATTAAAACACAAAAACACATCAAACCAGAGGCTAGGTGAATTATTTATTGAAAAACAGATCCAAAAAGCAAAGATCAAAAATAAAATTGGGTTGCCTCCCAACAAGCGCTATTGTTTAACGCCCTTAGCTAGGCATAAAAACACATAGATCTAGGTATTGTCATCTTTGGTCTTTATCTTTTTAATAGAGAAATGCTCAAATCCAGGAGGTTCTTTGCGTTTCTCCTCATATTCAGAAATCTTTATATCTAGAGCATCCAACCTCTTATTGCAAAGAGTGATCAACATATTCATGCGGTGGAGGTTTCCACTAACACTTTTGAGGGGTTCAAGAGATTTTTGCAAAATTTTCGTTACTTCACAGAGTTTCTCAAAAACTTGTGTTCCCTCTTGAGTGTGATGTAATCCCTTTTGTGGGGGTAATATTCCTACTATTCCTTCTATTATCTCATAAGCAATGTTGGGATCAATTTCAATAAAATTCCCTTTAGCAGCGAAATCCAAAAGTTGCCTATGGGACATGGTTAGCCCAACATAAAATTACGAAGTAAAATCTTAAAATCCCCCTCTATAGTGCAATTGCGATAGGATTCTATCATCCTATACCAAGCATCCTTTAAATTTTCTCCTTGTTTCTATTTGAAGTGAAGAACTTCAAAGTCAGGAGACAAAGGAGGGGTAAAAGCGCTAGTCATAGAGAGAAAAAAAAAGTAAAGAAGAAGTAAGCAAATGAAGAGACGAACGGAAGGAGGGATGGAAGAACGGTGAATAAAAAGGCAAATCTTTTCGAAAATCGTTTTAGAAGTGGGGGAGAGGAAAACGAGAGGCAAATGGTGAATAATGTAATGCAAGAGATGAGAGTTTATGATGGGTACTTGGTATGTCTTGACTTGGCGTAGATCTCCCCGGCAACGGCGCGAGGAATTCTTCCTGCTACTTCTTGAGCTTGCATTGGTTTTTCCCTTGAAGAGGAAAGGGTGATGCAGCAAAGTAGAGATAAGTATTTCCCTTAGTTAGAGAACCAAGGTATCAATCCAGTAGGAGACAACGCACAAATCATCAATACCTGCACAAACAATCAAACACTTGCACCCAACGCGATAAAGGGGTTGTCAATCCCTTCACGGTCACTTGCAAAAGTGAGATCTGATAGAGATAGATAAAACTAAACAAAAGATAAAGTAAATATTTTTAGGGTTTTTGGTTTATAGATCTGAAAATAAAAGATTGCAAAATAGTAGATCAGAAAGTAATATGATGGAAAATAGATACGGGGGCCATAGGTTTCACTAGAGGCATCTCTCAAGATAGCAAATAATACGGTGAGTGAACAAATTACTATCGAGCAATTGATAGAAAAGCGCAAAGTTATGACGATATCCAAGGCAATGATTATGAAATATAGGCATCATGTCCGTGTCAAGTAGACCAACTCCTGCCTGCATCTACTACTATTACTCCACACATCGACCGACTCCTGCCTGCATCTAGAGTATTTAGTTCATGAAGAACAGAGTAACGCTTTAAGTAAGATGACATGATGTAGAGGAATAAACTCAAGCAATATGATGTAAACCCCATCTTTTTATCCTCAATGGCAACAATACAATACGTGCCTCGCTGCCCCTACTGTCACTGGGAGAGGACACCGCAAGATTGAACCCAAAGCCAAGCACTTCTCCCATTGCAAGAAAAACCAATCTAGTTGGCCAAACCAAACCGATAGTTCGAAGAGAATTACAAGGATATCAAATCATGCATAAAAGAATTCAAAGAAGATTCAAATAATATTCATAGATAACCTGATCATAAATCCACAATTCATCGGATCTCGACAAACACACCGCAAAAGAAGATTACATCAGATAGATCTCCAAGAACATCAAGGAGAACGTTGTATTGAGAATCAAAGAGAGAGAAGAAGCCATCTAGCTACTAGCTATGGACCTGTAGGTCTAAGGTAAACTACTCACGCTTCATCGGAAGGGCAATAGAGTTGATGTAGAAGCCCTCCGTGATCGAATCCCCCTTCGGCAGGATGCCGGAAAAGGCCCCAAGATGGGATCTCATGGGAACAGAAGGTTGTGGTAGTGGAAAAGTGTTTTCGTGGATGCTTCTGGTGGTTTGGGAATATATGTGAATATATAGGAGGAAGATCTAGGTAAGGGGGTCAACGAGGGGCACACAAGGCAGGGGGCACGCCCTCCCCTCTTGTGGCCGCCTCGTGGCTCTTCTGACTTGCACTCCAAGTCTCCTGGGTGTCTTCTGGTCCAAGAAAAATCATCGCGAAGGTTTTATTCCGTTTGGACTCCGTTTGGTATTCCTTTTCTGTGAAGCTCAAAAACAATGAAAAAATATAAACTGGCACTGGGCTCTAGGTTAATAAGTTAGTCCCAAAAATAATATAAAATAGCATATTAATGCATATAAAACATCCAAAACAGATAATATAATAGCATGGAACAATAAAAAATTATAGATACATTGGAGACGTATCATAGTTCTCCAGGAACATCGAGGAGAACATTGTATTGAAGATCAAAGAGAGAGAAGAAGCCATTTAGCTACTAGCTATGGACCCATAGGTCTGTGGTAAACTACTCACACATCATCGGAAGGGCAGCAAGGTTGATGTATAGGCCCTCCATGGTTGATTCCCCCTCCGGCAAAGTACTGGAAAAGGCCTCCAGATGGAATCTTGCAAGAACAAGGCTTGCGGCGGCGGAAAAAGTATTTAGGGTGGCTCTCTGTTGGTTTCCCAATTTTAGAGAATTTACAGAGGAGCAATTAGGTCAGTCGAAAAAACAAGGGACCCATAAGGTACCTATGCGTGCCTGCCCCCTGGGCGTGCCTAGGTGCCTTGTGGCCTACTCCTTTACCTTCTGGTCTCCTCCTGAAGCTTCCAGGGTCTCTTATGTCCAGGAAAAAAAATCATCAAAAGTTTTGTCGCATTTGGACTTCGTTTGGTATTGATTTCCTAGAAAACCAAAAATAGGCAAAAAACAGCAACTGGCACTTGGCACTAAGTTAATAGGTTAGTCCCAAAAAATGATATATAATTGTATATAAAAACATCCAAGATTGATACTATAATAGCATGGAACAATCAAAAATTATAGATTCATTGGAGATGTATCACCCACCTTCATCCCAACTATCCCCACTTTTAATGCCGCCCATGTCGCAGATTAAATCAACGCCGCACTCCCCGGTTTCGCCACTATCTTCTCTCTTCCTCTCCGATTTTCCTGTCGTCTACCTCCAATCAGCCTGACCTCACCGTACGCCATGCTGCATCACGATGGGCTACCCTTAGTCTTCTAGTTTCCTGAGGAAGACATCGAGCCAGAGTCGCAAGAGCATAAGGCTCTTTGGGACAAGCTTGAATTGGCCTTGCGAAAATTCGTCGTGCCTGTCCCTGCTCCCGTTCCAGCTCTCGTCGCCGCGCCTGTGCCAGCGCCCATCCCCGTGGCATTGATGGGCTGGGAGCTACACATTGTCGCCGAGCTTGAAGCCACGGGGTTCCACAAGGTCCCCGTTGACTTTCACGCGCCCGTGCACCTGCCAGAGCATGCGCTGGCGCGCGCGCCCGTGCCGGTGCCCGTGCACATGAATGTCTCTCCACCGTGCCATTGCCAGCGCCAGTCCCCGCACCAGTGCTAGTGCCCCCCTCGGCGGCATGGATCGCTGCCATTGATATGTCTCCGTCGTATCTACAATTTTTGATTGTTCCATGCCATTATTTTAAAACTTCTACATATTTTTGGCAACAATTTATATGATTTTCTTGGACTAACATATTGATCCAGTGCCCAATGCCAGTTCCTGTTTGTCGCATGTTTTGTGTTTCGCGGAATATCCATACCAAACAAATTCCAAACACAATAAAAATTTATGGAGAATTATTTTGGAATATATGTGATTTTTGGGAAGAAGAATCAATGCGAGACGATGTCCGAGGGGCCACAAGCCCAGAGTGCGCGCCCCCCTACCCAGGGCGCACCTGGCAGGCTTGTGGGTCCCCTGTAAGGCGGTTGGTACCCTTCTTTCATCGCAAGAAATATAATATCTGGAAGAAAATCCCCTCAAAATTTCAGCCCAATCGGAGTTACAGATCTCCGGGAATTTAAGAAAACATGAAGGGCCAGAAAACAGGAAGCAAAACAGAAGAGAACAGAGAGAGATCCAATCTCGGAGGGGCTCCTGCCCTCTGGGAGCCATGGAGGCCAAGGACCAGAGGGGAAACCCTCCTCCCATCTAGGGGAGAGGCCAAGGAAGAAGAAGAAGGAGGGGGCTCTCTCCCCCTCTCCCCCGATGGCGCCGGAATGCCATCGGGCAATCGTCGTGTGACGGCACCAACAACTCCATCATCTTCATCAACACCTATATTGATGAATTTATTGAGAAAGTCTCCGCTATCCAAGAAGAGACTAATATTTTGCAGGAATCTATGGAAGAAGAAATTGCTGAAACTATGAGCTCATTAGATGAAAAAGATGATGAGGAGAGTAAAGAACAAAAGGAGGAAGAGCGGATTAGCTACCCGTGCCCACATTCTAATGAGAGTAACTCTTCAACTCATACATTGTTTAATTTCCCTTTATGCTTACCGAAGGATGAATGCTATGATCCATTGGATTCATTTGAAATATCCTTTTTTGATGAAATTGATGCTTGCTATGCTTGTGGCCATGATGCCAATATGAATTATGCTTATGGAGATGAACTTGCTATAGTTCCTTATGTTAAGAACGAAATTGTTGCTATTGCACCCACACATGATAGTCCTATTATATTTTTGAATTCTCCCAACCTATATCGGAGAAGTTTGTGCTTATTAAGGATTATATTGATGGGTCATGTTTTACTACTACACATGATGATTTTGATGGATATAATATGCATGTGCTTGCTGCTCCTAATTGCAATTATTATGAGAGAGGAATTACATCTCCACCTCTCTATGTCTCCAACACAATAAAATTGCAATAAACTGTTTATGCTATGTATCGGCTTTTATTATGTGTGCATGAATTGTTCTTTTATGACATGCCGATGCATAGGAAGAGAGTTAGACTTCGTCATTGCATGATATATGTTGCTCTGTGATCACTACGAAATTACAAATCATTGTTAATGAAAATTGGTTTTGATATACCGAACCAGGTGGATCAATTACTTGAGCACTATATGCCTAGCTTAATGGCTTTAAAAAAAGAGCTGCCTGGGAGACAACCTAGAAGTTTTAGAGAGTCGTTTATTTCTGTTGTGCTTTTAAAAGGTTTTAAAACAAAAAAAATATAGAGGGGAACCTAATAAGTTTTTCAAAAATAGAAGCGATTGGAAGGTTATGCATTGGAGAAGTGAGGGTCGACCTTGAACACTTGTGTTCATGCTCGTGGAAACAATGTAGAATTTTTCATGGAAGTTTCTCACAAAAATAATTACCCCCTTGTACAAATCCATTGTATTATAAAATAATGTGCCAAGATTTACCTTTAGGGTATTTAAATCACTTGTTTGGTATGTGCAATGCAAAAATAGAAACTTTGGCTCTAGTGCATGAATTTACATTTTTAACTGGAATGTTAAAAGTTTCTGAAATTTTTACACGATAATGCTATGAATTTTTTTTATTTTTTCCTAATTTTTCAGAATTTTTTGAGTTACATAAGTATATTTACCATCTGCATCTTTACAGACTATCCTATTTTCACAGACTGTTGTTATAGTTTCATTATTTGCTTATGTTTGAAATCTTGTTGAGCCCCGTTGACTCGGGAGTCATAGAATTGTGATATCATATAGTGGGTAATATTTGATTATAATTATAAAATAATGTTACAGCAGGACATGATGGAATTTGATGTTATATGTACTAACCCTTCTAATGAAAAGTTCGGCTAAGTTTTGTGTGGATGAAGTGTTCGAAGATCGAGGAGGTATCGATATGAGGAGAATAAGGAGAGGCAAGAGTTCAAGCTTGGAGATGCTTGAGGCACCCCAAGTAAATGTTCAAGGAGACTCAAGAGTCTAAGCTTGGGGATGCCCAGGAAGGCATCCCATCTTTCTTCGATAACTATCGGTATGTCTCGGTTTTTGTTTTGTTCACATGATATGCGTAAATTCTTGGAGCATCATGTGATTTTTCTTTTTATTTTAATAATGCACCATGCTGGTACGAGATAGTACTTGGTTGATTTATAGCATGATCTTTGCACTTCACTTATATCTTTTAAGTATGGCTTTATAGAATACTTCATGTGCTTCACTTATATCATCTGAAGTTTGGATGCCTGTTTCTCTACATAGGAAAACCGTCATTTGTAGAATGCTATTTTGCTTCACTTATATTTGTTAGAGAATGGGCAAGTCTTTTGTAGAAAGAATTGAATTAAACTCTCATGCTTCACTTATATCTATTTAGAGAGTCATCAGGAATTGGTCATTCACATGGTTAGTCATAAAATCCTACATAAAACTTGTAGATCATTGAATATGATATGTTTGATTCCTTGAAATAGTTTTGCGATATTAAGATGGTGATATGTGGGGGTACTAGTGAATGATTGTGGTTTAGTAAGAATATTAGTGTTAATGTTTGTGATTTCCTAAGCATGCACATATAGTCTCTAGTTATGCGACGAAGTTATATCCTACTCATGCTAGTATCCAATGTTAATTATTCGCAAATGCATGATTATGACCGTTGTCGCTCTATAGTTGGTAGCTTCTTAATCTATTTGCTAGCCTTCACCTTTACAAAGTGGGAAGTCTGCTTGTGCATCCAAACCCTTAAACCAAAGTTGTTCCAGATGAGTCCACCATATCTACCTATATGCAGTATTACTCTGCCATTCCAAGTAAATTTGCATGTGCCACCTCTAAACATTCAAATAAGCATATGTTCTGTGTGCATGTACTGCTCATGGAGCAGTAGGGGGTGGTCAGTATCTTCCATGCTAAGCGGGTTATTCTCATGATGGGTGTTTATTCACTTGTCATTGCATGAGAGAGGCTAGTAATTGGGATGCCCAGTCCTGTAATCAAAATGAAAAAAAATCATAATGAAACAAACTCCCCCCGAAAGTTGATTGTATGGACGGCACCCGAGGATTCGGCTAGCCATGGCTTGTGTTTGAATGGTTGAGGAGGAGTAAACTTTACCTTTCTGCTTGGGAACTGCCGATAATGTGTTTAGCATGGAAGATATTGAGAATCCTCGGTCGTGACGTTGACAGGAAAAGTACACCTCTCAAAATGTATTCATCTCTGATTTAAGCTTCGAGCTCTGGCACCTCTGCAAATCCATGCTTCCCTCTGCGAAGGCCTATCTATTTACTTTTATTGTTGAGTCATCACCTTCTCATTCAAGCACCAGTTGGAGAGCACTATTATCATTTTTATGCATTGAGTATAGTTAATGTTGTATGCATCATGACTGGATCAATGATTGAGCATGACAGGCTAGGGATAGCATTCTTTAGCATTTTTATTCTGAAAGGCATGATTGTTTGTTTGTATGCCTGAGTATTGATGTCTTTATATCAATTATAGACTATTGCCTTGAATCACTCATATCTATTCATGCCATGATTCAATTATATGAGCAAGATTCCGTTAGGTAGCATTCCACATCAAAAGTTATTTTCTTTTTATCGTTTACCTACTCGAGGATGAGCAGGAATTAAGCTTGGGGATGCTGATATGTATCCGTCGTATCAATAATTTTTTATTGTTCCATGCCATTATCTTACAACTTCTACATATTTTTGGCAACAATTTATATGATTTTCTTGCACTAACATATTGATCCAGTGCCCAGTGCCAGTTCTTGTGTGTTGCATGTTTTTTGTTTCGTAGAATACCCATACCTAACAAAGTCCAAACGTGATAAAAATTTATGGAGAATTATTTTGGAATATATGTGATTTTTGGGAAGAAGAATCAATGCAAGACGATGCCCGAGGGGGCCACAAGCCCAGAAGGCGCGCCGCCTACCCAGGGCACGCCTGGCAGGCTTGTGAGTCCCTTGTAAGGTGGTTGGCAGCCTTCTTTCGCCACAAGAAAGATAATATCCGGAAGAAAATCCCCTCAAAATTTCAGCCCAATCGGAGTTACGGATCTCCGAGAATTTAAGAAACGGCGAAGGGCCAGAAAACAGGAAGCGAAACAGAAGAGAACAAAGAGAGAGATCCAATCTCGGAGGGGATCCTGCCCTCCGGGAGCCATGGAGGCGAAGGACCAAAGGGGAAACCCTCCTCCCATCTCGGAGGGAGGCCAAGGAAGAAGGAGGAGGGGGGCTCTCTCCCCCTCTCTCCTGGTGGCGCCGGAATGTCGTCGGGGCAATCATCGTGTGACGACGATCTACACCAACAACTTCGTCATCTTCATCAACACCTCCATCACCTTCCCTCATCTATATACAGCGGTCCACTCTCCAGCAACCCGCTGTACCCACTACTTGCATATAAAACATCCAAGATTTATACTATAATAGCATGGAACAATAAAAAATTATAGATACGTTGGAGACGTATCATGGCCCGACGACACACAGGGCGCTTCAGAGGAGCCGCTTCCCGCCGCAAGACGCCTCCGTCGCCGCCGCATGAACTAAATTTGCCATGAGAAATGTTCGGATTGCCATGCTTAAAACTTGAACATTTGGGATTTATCATTTCCGTTTATTTACTTCGATCGTGGTATGAATGTAAAGTCGTAGGAAGACTGAATGAAATCTATGGTTTGATCGATTGGGTGTTCTGCTATAGCCCCATCAAATTAAAAAAAATCAACAAGCGACATGTATTCCTTCTCATCGCAAACATTTCTTATTAAATACCATGTCAATTCCAAATACTTTTTTAGGGAAGTCAATTCCAAATACTTGTAGGGCGTGAGCAGGTCCCTTGTTCGAGCACTAGGCGATACATCTATTTATCCATGCATCTAAATATTACTAGTTAAATACTACTAGCATGAACTTGTCCGTCACGATCACTTTTATTCCTAAACTTGTAACATATAGTACTACTAGTACGTGAAACTGGTACTGTAACTTGTGAACACATCCAGATACGGTCGACAGCATCAGGCATCTTCCTCGAGTGGCGCGCCATGTTTACTTCTTTTTTTAACACCGCCCACGCGTTCTTCATGTTTGCCCGTGCATCTAAATGTTGAAGGGGAGAGAGAGAGAGAGGGAGAGAGCAGACATGGGACCCACCAGTAAGTGGCTCAATGAAGGGGAATAGTATATGCTGATGAGCCGGTCCCATTAATCTACTAAAAGTAATATAAAAACATGTTATCCATTAAATAGGTTGTGGTAATATAAAAACATGATATCAACGAAGGGGGGTACAACAAATGTTGCTCTATGTTGCCTATTGACGTGCGCCTGGAAGGGCCTGGTCGCCTGTTCTATCCTCGTCCTTTTTCATTTTTAATTTATATATGGGTCCAAATTTGTTCCATGACAGGTGGGTCCCCTAATGTGTAGTTTGTAGGACTTTAATTTCTTGGTCGAAATTTGTTCCATTACAGGTGGACTCCCGGTGTGTAGTTTGTAGCTTATTTGTTATAATTAAAGAGAACTTGAGAGTTTTTTTTTTGCAAAAATACCATGGTGCGACGTCGAAGGTGAGAAAGAGCATGCGATAGAGCGGTGACAGAGCTAGAGGGAAATCAATTGGGGGAGGGGCGGGGGGGGGCGCAATGGTGTTTGTAGTAGTTGTGGGCCGAATGCTACAAAAATATAATCTAAACACACCGAAATAAATGCCTTCATGAATTAATCCAAGGTTGGAGCCCCCCTCGCAATGTAAATAGCTCCGGCTCCGCGAGAGATGGAGAGGTAGCGTCTATGTGTGGGAGAGACGACGTGACAAATCGAGGTCAATCGAGACATAGATAGCTAGAGAAATAGAGTGAGTGTGGCCCGATATTCGGTGAAAAGATAGATATGCTCCGGAGAGATATTGTGCGATTGAGCTTTTGGGGAGGGTGAGGGCTATCAGAGAGATCTTGAGAGATTGACCTACATAAACGATGTGCATGCCAGGGTATACAGAGTGTGGATCTAGTCCTAGACAGGTAGATATATCATTTGTGTGTGAGAGGAAGCAAGGTCAATCGAGACATAGATAAAGAGAGAGATTGAGCGAGTGTGGGCCGCCATGCGGTCGATAGAGTGAGACGGGTTGGAGAGAGTGACCTAGATAGAAATGTGTCTGAGGGAGTATACAATATGTTGAACTGGGCCTAAACAAGGAGATATATCATTTGTGTGTGAGAGAAAGCAAGGTCAATCAAGACATATATACAGAGAGAGAGATTGAGCGAGTGTGGGCCGCCGTGAGGTTGAAAGAGTGGGACGGCTTGGGGAGAGTGACCTACATACACAATCTGCGTGAGAGATTATAAAGTGTGTCGATCGAGGCCCAAACAGGGAGAAATATCTTTTGTGTGTGAGAGAAAGTGAGGCTAATCGAGACTTAGATAAAGAGAGAGAGAGAGAGAGAAAGAGATTGAGCGAGTGTGGGCTGCTGTGGGGTCGAAAGAGTGAGACAGTCTGGAGAGAGTGACCTAGATAGACAATGTGTGTGTGTGCGCGCGAGAGGGGGGTCTAGATAGGTAATGCATGTATCTAGCGAGAGAGTGTGGGAGAGAGAGAGAGAGAGCTCGGCATGGAGTGCAATGGCGGGTGTTTGAGAGAAATACGTTTGTTGACAGAGTGGGGAAAGAGGGTTGTGTATTTGAGAGAATTAGAGACCGAAACATGGAGAGAAAGAATGAGCATGTGTCAGAAACCAATAGCTCTGTAAGGTGGTTAGGAGGGGAAGATTGATATATAGAGGAAGTATGTAGTATGTGTGCCGAGGGGGGACGCCTAAACACAACATTTGAATGTAGATAGTACTAGACTTAATATTGACGTTTCAATTTATTGTACATTGTAAAATTTGAATTGAGGACTATGCATATGGCTTCCATAATTATTTCGAATTTGTGCCATACTAGGTTTGGAAAAGTTGATGCACTAATATTGACTCGATTGTTGTGGTATTTTGTATGTGTGTGGTCATATGCTTGAATCCATCCACTACCATAGTGTTCATCTTATACATATGAATTTGCATTCAAAAAAAATAGCATGGATACCGTGAAATGCGAAATCCACGTTAGAATTGGAGATCGCTATGTCACAAACACAATCTAATTCAAAGAACTCAGCATTAATTAATTACTAGTATCTCGTTTCAAAAGACTAATTATTTGCAAGGAAAACAGAGGCATGGTAATACATACAGATTCGATTGCATTCTCAAATGTAGGCGCACCAGGCAGACCAGGGTCGTGTTGTGGTGGTGGCGTGTGTTGTACGGACGCTAGCACCTACCCCCTTCCCCAGAAAAAAGAACAGCGACAAAAAACTTCGTGCCTCCACATTTCGGATTGAAATATCTGGCAGCCCGAATTCCAGCCATGCAAAATCTTCCTTCTCCCCCATCCCCTTCCGCGCCCAGAGAGCTCAAATCCCTAATTCGCCACCACCAAAGCAAAATTCGAATCGCCCCTCATCTCGTCTCTTTCCCCACCTTTGTACCGGACGACGACGACTAAGATGACGGTTGCGCTTCACCACAGCACCGGAGCTACCTCATCTACGCCCTCGTCCACCGTGTCGGGTGGTCCACCAATGTTGGCCACTGCAGCCGACGTGCCTCACAGACACCGACTTCCACCGCATCAGGTTTGCTTCACCGACGCTGTCTCCCACCTCACCGGGGCTACTTCACCGAGCACATCGTCGCACCTCCACCCCCAGGTCGTCCAACGGCCTCGTCCACCGCATCATAGCACTCCGCTGCCGCTCAATATCTGCATCTGTAGGTGGCCAGCCAACGCAAGCACACCACACTCAATGGCTCTGAAGTGACCCGCACTCTAGGCGAGTATGCCCAGACGCCGGCCCGAACTAGGTATCCACATATCACTCTATTGTGCACTGTCCTGAGGATGTTTGGATATCCTTTTACTGCTCTCTTAGCTTACACACCTATGCAACTCTAACTTTAACTCTTATTTCTTCTGGATCTATCATCTGAAACAAGCAAAACCATTTTTTAGCAAAGCATGACGGCGCTACGGGATCTGGTACACATCATGCACACTCGTATAACCTTGTAAGTACCTGTCCTCCAGTACAACAGCAAGGTCGATTCCTCTCATTTGATCAACCATTCGTAGTGCCAAAAATGTAGAGGGGAATGCAAGGAGCACAGGGCCAACACATCCAAGCAAGTGGTAACATGGACTTCTACATGGAACATCCCAAGCGCAAGCAGAGCTGCAGTGAGCATGTACAATGAGCTAGCGTAACCCTGCATTTCATTTAATTCGTACTGGCCTACGTGTATGATTTATGTGCAGTGGTGGATCCAGGAATTCAAGTTACCAGGGGAAAGAAGTTAACTTCAAAAATATGAAGGCACTTGCACTCCGGAAATCAACATAACTTGAGAAATGTGAAGCTACATGCACTTTGAAAACAAGCTAATGATCCAAAGTAGTTCCAGATTATAAACAACTACATGATGTAAGCACCAAAAAAAACAACATACAACATGGTGGACAAGGACTACTAACATGGATTGTAGCTGCTTGAATCATTCATTCTCTGGCCCAAAATATCCAAGTCTAATTGGCACCTATTGTTGGGGAACATTGCATGGAAAAAAAAAAAATCTACGCACATGCAAGATCTATCCATGGAGATGCATAGCTATGAGAGGAGGAGAGCATCTGCATACCCTTGTAGATCGCTAAGCGGAAGCATTTATCAACGCGGTTGATGTAGTCGTACACCTTCACGATCTGTCCCGATCAAGTATCGAACGTACGGCACCTCTGTGTTCAGCACATGTTCAGCTCGATGACGTCCTCGCCTTCTCGATCCAGCAAGAGAGGTGAAGTAGTAGATGAGTTCCGGTAGCACGACGGTGTGGTGACGGTGGTGGTGAACTAGAGGGAGGAGATTAGAACCACACTGGGCTTCTAATTATGAGGATTAGAGGTAGCTAGGGCTAGCTCTAATTAGTCAACTAGGACCAACTAGAGGAGGCTCAAAAACTTGTGTTCTAGGGGCTAGCCCTCCTCCTCTATTTATATGTTGAGCCCTTGGGTCGTAACTTGGAGAGGAGGCCTCCCCAAAGTCGGTTTGGAACGCAAGGAAGAGTCCTTCTTGGACTCCAGGGCTAAACGCCCTGGTTCCCGACGTTTATGTAGACACCACGGACTCCGGCATTTACCCCAGGGGTAGACGCCATGAACCCTGGCGTCTAGCCCCTGCCTTCCATACAACTCCTTTGTGCACTGACCTAAAGCCTCGTGGGCTTTACCCCTTGGCTCAACCATATTATCCTATACATCAATCTTTACCTCCGGACCATTCCGGAGCTCCTCGTCATGTCCGTGATCTCATCTGGGACTTCGAACAACATTCGGTCACCAACATACATAACTCATATAATACTATATCATTAACGAACATTAAGCGTGCGGACCCTACGGGTTCGAGAATGATGTAGACATGACCGAGACGCTTCTCCGGTAAATAACCAATAGCAGGACCTGGATGCCCATATTGGTTCCTACATATTCTACGAAGATCTTTATCGGTCAAACCTTTATGACAAATACGTAGTTCCCTTTGTCTGTCGGTATGTTACTTGCCCGAGATTCGATCGTCGGTATCTCCATACCTAGTTCAATCTCATTATCGACAAGTCTCTTTACTCGTTCTATAATACATCGTCTCGTAACTAACTCCTTAGTCACTTTGCTTGCAAGCTTCTTGTGATGTCGTACTACCGAGAGGGCCCAGAGATACCTCTCCATCGTACGGAGTGACAAATCCCAATCTCGATTCACGCCAACTCAACAGACACCTTCGGAGATACCTGTAGAGCACCTTTATGATCACCCAGTTATGTTGTGACGTTTGATAACACACAATGTATTCCTCCGGTATCCGGGAGTTGCATGGTCTCATGGTCGAAGGAATATGTATTTGACATTAAGAAAGCAGTAGCAATAAACTGAACGATCATATGCTAAGCTAACGGATGGGTCTTGTCCATCACATCATTCTCCTAATGATGTGATCCCGTTATCAAATGACAACACATGTATATGGTTAGGAAACCTTAACCATCTTCTGATCAATGAGCTAGTCTAGTAGAGGCTTACTAGGGACATGATATTTGTTTATGTATCCACACATGTATTTAAGTTTCCGGTCAATACAATTCTAGCATGAATAATAAACCTTTATCATGATTAAGGAAATATAATAATAACCACTTTATTATTGCCTCTAGGGCATATTTCCAACACCTATAACCAGTGCACAAAGTGCATAACAATATATCAATCTTGCACAAGTATGTCAATAGTTTGAAACAATAGATAAGAAAAGTATTTATGCTAGGTTGTCATGGTACGGGGACGTTGTGGTAGATGGCCTCGACATTTCCTCAAGCCATGAAAATGTACTATAATTTTCTTCTCATCAATTCTAGTAAATCTCTCTCTCTCTCAACATAGTAGATCATCATTAGACACTAAATCCTTCAATGAGAGCTTGCAAAATGCTAGCATTAGATCCCTCATTAGACACCATTTCTTCAGTCCCAGGAGCACGTAAAATGTTTGCATCAAATCCTTCATTAGCAGTCTGTTCATTAGACACTTGAGGCTCAAGAACAACATGAGCTTGTATGTTTGCACTAGAAACTTGATTAGACACATGAGGTTCAGTTAGTTTAGTATTGATTAGGGGAGTTACAAAATAAGAAGAAATTGGTTTCATTTTCTTATAGGTTCCCTACATACAAGCAGTTTTACAACACCATCAGGTTTAACTATTGGCCAGAAATTGAATAGTTGAATTAGATAATCAGGGATGTGATGTACCTGCTTGTTGCACATGCTGCTCTTGCAAGCTACGATTGTCCGTTTGCGCAAGCTCGATGCCATGCCTGTGCTGCCGCCGCTGCCTCCCATGTAGGCTACACCCACGGTTGGATCTTCATCTTCTTGTCCTTCCATTCGTTTGAAGCCCGGCGACCGGCGTCCAACGAGGGCACGAGGAAGTGCTCTGTTGGTCTGTCCAGTGGTGGCTAGGTTAGGAGAACCAGACTGGAGGCTAGAGCGAACGAATTGGGGATTTTTCCTGCTCTGTCGATCGATATGGGAGGCACTCGTTTGGGCCGCGAGCCTTGCACTTATGTTATTGGCCCATCCAAATTGAAATGTTTTTCTTCGTTTTTTACATTGCCTTCTCATGCGCTGGGACGAATGAAACTAGCCAGGGCCAACCTGGACGACTCAAACTAGGTGCGCACTTTCCAGCCACTCGACGCGGCCGCCCATACCAGCCCCTATGATGGCGCCGCCCCTATTTGTGTGTATGATTGGGATAGTGAAATGTATTCCAGTGGCACTTTTGATTTACCCACAAAATGGTTGAATTGCTTGTTTCTATGAACTGAGTTGGCCAATAATGAGAAGGATGCCAGTCTTTTCATCCTATTGTAGATTTCTTAGATCTCAATATGCCAAATATCATCGCATGAAATATACAGTAAAAGCCAGTGTGATGTGTGTTGCTACAACTAGTCTGACAACCCATCCTCATATAACATATCAAGGACGCACCATCTTATCAGATTAACCATTGGACTTACCTATGCAGTGTGGAAAGAAAGGAGTATTGGGACAGCGTATCCAAGCAAGTGATGTAATGGACTCCTTCGTAGAACCTTGTAAGCAAAAAAGAAGTTGCAGTGTGCCTGTACAAAGAGCTAGCGTAAGTTCAGTTACCTGCTTCTCAGAATTTTAGTTAGCCACTGATTATAAAATTGTTCAATTACCTTGTGTGGCTTAATTTAGTTTGCTACTGATTACATAATGCCATAGCCTATTAATCCTATTATAGACTGTGCCTATCTATGTGTTTGTTACTTCCTGTTTATAGAATTACCTGTTAGCCTGAACTTAAATAGCTACTTAAGCACGTAGATAACTCATCATATCTACTTCTAGGGTGCAACAAAATTCATGTGCAATTTACCTTCTGATACCTTGTTTGTTTAAATGGTTTGCTGTTATGGCTTCTAGCACTAGTAATGTTTGCATGTTCATCGACAAACAACTATTAGGTTTATATGAGGGACAACATCTTTTTAACTTATATATATGTGTCAGAATCATTTTTCTTACATCAATGAAATTTACAGATGTCCGTGTTGCCAGTAAACTGTACCGACTTGTTACTTTAATACGTTGCCAAAAACTTGTTAGTTTTACTAGTTCATGTTTAATTAAATACGTTGCCAAAACTGGTTAGTTTTACTAGTTTGATGCTAGTTTCTTATGGCTCTTGCAGCACTTTATTTATGATTGCTAACTTTCAAGTTTTTAGGATCCAACTAAAACTCCGATGGCATAACAGGTATGTTTTGAAAAACTTCCTTGTTTAACTGGTTTGCTGCTATAACTTGTTGCTCTAATCATGTTACCAACTTCAACTTTTGAAGATCCAATTTGAACTCCAATTGCACAACTGGTACATTTTAAAAAACTTATTTGTGTAATAGGTTTGCTGCTATAACCTGTTGCTCTAATAAAGTTACTGACTTCTCAACTTTTCAAGATCCAAGAGAAACTCCAATGCCACAACAGGTGCCTTTTGCAAAACTTGTTTGTTTAAGTGCTTTGCTGCTGCAACCGGTTGCAATAATGTTAATAACTTATACTTTTCAGCATCCAATCGTAACTCTTTAATTCCTTGTTTGTTTAACAGGGTTGCTGTTCTAACTCCCAGTTGAGATGTTTTGCTAACTTCAACTTTTCCGAATCCAATCGGAACTGTAATGGCAAAACAGGTTAGCCCAAGATCAAAGAGCAAGGTCCCCATGGACGTTGGATCATCCCAGAGCAGTGGCACCGGCCCAACCGTGCATCATGAATCGCCAACTTCTGATGCTCTAGAGGCTAAACTATTGGTAGAATGAGAGTCTACTTCTGCACTTAGAGATGAAGTTGACATGTTGAGGAAGCAGACAACACAATCACAAGAAGTACTCACGAAAACCATTAAATATTTGGTGTGTTTCAAAATGAAGCAAGCTGAGACTGACTGCATTGTTAAGGTACTGGAGGGAAAAAGGAAATTAAAATCACACTTGGTAAATCATAGGTGAAATGTTGTTTCCATCATTGAATAACCTTTGTGTTGTTTATTCATGTAATTGATTGAACCAATTGTTTGAGAGATCATGTAATCATTGTTTTTTGTTTTTTGGTCCGTATTTTTTTAGCATGAGTATGTATTAATTGATAAGACTGTGAGACATTTTGTTTTTGTTGTTGAGGCGAAGATATTTTATTTTGTTTGCTATGCCAGACCTACAAATATGCCAATCGGGCTGAATGTGCATTCAACAATAATAGTAGTATAGATGGTCCTTAAGTGGCATGCATCTGAAAGGGCCAAGATGTTGTACTAGCTTTGTTATAAGAAAGATGCTCTTCTAGAAAAAAAGTACAACAACCTGGCTTATGTATGTTAGTTGATATTGTTGATCCATACACTCTATAAGTGTTTATATGTCTATTAGTTTTCTATATTATTGGTTGATTCACTCAGTATTTTGAATTTTGAGACATCGCTTGTCTTTTGAAATTCATATCTAAATGGGAGTACACTATATGCTGCGTGTCTTACATGTTACACTTAAGTTGGACATAAAGTGGTTTCAAATATTCGAATTCACCTTAAACTGGATTCTACCTTCTGAATTCGAGTATCGACATTTGTAAATCATATTAATATATGAAAGTGGAATACATCTTTGTTGTGCTTTTGAAGATATATAAAAACATAGAATGATTTATAAAGATTCATATAAGAATACAAAATGGATTCCAATTTAGTTGCCAGGGTAAACAGTGAATGCTTATTCTCCCAAAATTTGAAAGAAGCGGCAAATCACCCACGTCGGCTGCCCAAAACCAGTGTTTGCGAAATGGAAATTACTATCTACCCATGACACGCACAACCTATCGGCCTGATTTCCACTGCTCTCAATAGGGGTAATAGGGGTAGGTTAGTAACTTCAATCAGACATGACACGACCGCCTCTCACGCATTCAGACACGATGGGCACCAAACATGGGTGGCAAAACACATTTGATTCAAGCTCGTCCGAAAGACCTCTGTCTCTCCCTCAATTTCCCCATTCATACACGGTGGGTGGCAAAACAAATTCTCCTCGGCCGAAATCGATCTAGGTAAATATTTTTAATAGGGGCAGGTTTGTAAATTCACTCATACGTGACACAACCACCCTACCTGTCAGCCCCGTTCATACACCGTGAGCGCCAACCGTGAGCGCCAAAACACCCTCTCCTCGCCCGAAATTGATCTAGGCAAATATTGGGGAGATGCGAGATTAATGTCATATCCCCAGCTGACGAGACATCCGAAATTTTAAACGGGGGCTAAGTTCATAACTTTCCCATATTTCAGATAAGCGCATCCCAAAGACATGGTTCCCCTTAACTAACTATGCCTCCATTTTCCCATTCATACACTGTCAGTGCCAGAACACCATCCCCACACCAGCCTCCTCTGTCCGCCACCCCATCCATCGCCCCCCATCCTCCACCATGCCGAAGTGCCTACCCAGACCGTGTCGTCCACTGCAAGAGATCGACGTTTCTCATCCACGATGCCGGACCAGGAGCCTTGCATCGCGTGCTTGCTTCATCCGCGCCGTCGTCCACCTTACCGAGGCCGCTCCGACGACCTTCTCGCCCACCGCAATGGAAGTTATCCCTCGATGCCTCGATCTATCATCGCAGATCTGCTTCCACACCACCGACAGCCATCGCACCCCCGATGCCTACATGGCGCCGCAAGAGAGGTGGTACTCCTTCATATATGCTCAATTTTTTTATCTCAACCAGAAAATAGATAGTCACTTGGTTACTGTACTTTCTTTTCAGCTCTTAGAATCTTAGTTTTTAGTTCAAAGCAAACATTGGTTGCTAAGTAGCCTTTGTGCGGTTTGCAGCTTCAAATCTGCCATGGCACAGTCATAATAGGGTTTAATTGATCATGATTAGGGTCTCCCCCCTTTTATGATCACTATACGATCAACCTACATGCTTCGTGTCATAATAGCACTGCTCCACCCATCAAGCCAAACAAGCTTAGTTGTTCAAATAAGAATCTGATATGATGCGAATATTAGTAAAATACAATCGTTTAATTGGTCAGCAAAATGTTCCTAATTTAGTTTTGAAATGCATGTACACCACTGGCGCGGATCTACAGGGTGGCCACGCTGGGCCACGAACCATCCTGGGATTGTGGCTCAGCCCAGACCCCGATTCCCCTCTGTTCTGCTGCGCTTCCGATCTCTACTCGCCTCCAGCCCCCTGCCTTGTTGGCGACTTGCCATCCACGGACGACATGAGTTTAGGAGGAGACGCCGGACTAACAGGAGGTCAGGAGCCGCTCGCCCAACAGCGTCACCGCTGCCCTGGCGCGCTGGCGTGCCTACCTTCCTTGTCCGTTCAGGGCTCAAGCATGCAACACCCACTCAGCCAACCCGATTTATCCTAAGATACGTCCTCAACACCCAGCAACCACTCCCCATCACCCATTTTCTAATTGATTCATTACTCATTAGGCCTGACTGTCATTGGGGTTTGTTGTGTACTGAGTGCTACCTACACTTAATGGTTCAGATGTTTCAGTAATATTTAGTACCTATAAAGTTGACTGGGTTTCAAAATTCCTGGCCTAGGAATAGACACTAGTCATGTTAGATTGTTGGTCATAGTGACATTGACCCAGATTACTACTGCAGGCCAGGTTTGTTGACAATTTTACTTGTCTTTCTTACTCATTCGACAATAAGTGCTAGCTCAACTTCTTGATTCAGATTTTGTACGGTCTCTTACTGCAGTTACGATTCTGCATACTTGTCCTAGTAAGCTCACAAGTAATGATTGATTCACTAGCTCTATGCTTGCCTTGTCATATTTGTTGTCAATATTTTTTTAGGGTGGACAACCCTGTTTCAAAATCCTAGAACCGTAGACATGAGTGAATAGTATTTCTCTGTGTGATCTCTTCCATCATGTGTGGGCAACGAACACTGTATTGTATGGAAAGATAAGTGTTATATCCACCTTTTACATAGACTACGATCTTTTACATGGAATACAATCTGCCTACTTGCTTTGTGTCGCACTACCAGCACTCCACCCTTGAAGCTAAACATTATGCCACTCATAATTCGGAAGTTTATTTGTTCAAATACGGATTTGATATGATGCTAATGTTCCTACTTCATCTTTGAAATATGTGTCCGCCCCTTATAGAGACATAAGAGGTTTGTATTTTTATGTGTGGTCTGGTCAGCATGGTTGGGAGATGAACTTTGGATACGCAGGGGTTTGTAGGGAGACACTATAGGAGTAGAATCTACAATGCATTCCATAGATAATCTGACTAATTTTTATGTTTTCATGAATCTCAGATACTGAACATCATCATAATGATTATGAGCTTGCGCGCATGAGAAGAATAAAGTAGAACAATGCCATGGCTGTCAAACTTGGCATTAAGGGACTGAGATCCAGTCTGGATGCAATGTAATGCACACCTCTCCACCTATAGATTTGTGTTCAGAATATGATTCTAACAATGATTATGTGCTAGAGGGAGACCTACGTCAATGTAGCTCCCTAGTGGAGGAGTCAGAGGCAGATGCCGTATCTTATTCACCCATCAAGGTGCTTGCTCTAACTTTGCAAGGTCATATTGGTCGCACATATCTTGCAAATGTTGCTTTGCATTGCTTCTACTTTGTTGCACTACCATTTGCTTAGTTTACACATCGTCTATGTGAATATGCCCTACCTATCCATTTTTGGTACATATTCCATCTGTCAACATACCATATTTCTCCATTCAAATGTTGTTCTTGTGTATCAGACATTCAAAAGGAAGAGGGCGATTGATGATCACGAAGGAGCACAAACAAAGTATTTGGAAAAAGTAGTGACACCTGATAAATCAAATATCCCATTAGGTGTAGTGGCAATACCACCAGACCCACAAAACACAGCCCAAACTCTAGTAGACTATAGCCCTACTCCACTGGCCATCTCAGATGCCCCAACTTAGTAGACCCCAACTGCAGCAAACAGCATGACGATGCCAGTTGACATAGCACCAGCTCTATGATGCAAAACCCCCATTCCAGCAAAGAGTACACCAACTGCAGTTGCCAAATCCCTTTTCAAATGAGAGAGACCCCCAATTGTAGCAAATAGGACCCCTGTTCCACTTCTTCCCAGTTTAGAAGACGAAGCTTTTATTGTTGTCAGGAACTTTGTGCGCATCTTTCCTTCATGGAAAGATTATACCACAGACAAAGAAAAATTTCCAATCTTCCTCCGCAACTTACGTGTAAGTAATGTACTAATGTTATTCATGGTAATTAGTGTCTATGCTTCTGCTGATAGAAGACAAAATGTAGCGACCCGACCTCAAACGGTCAAGCCTCTGTGTATCCGTGCCATCCCTGGATCAGTATGCTGGCACACACAGTACATCAATGTATATATCAAAGTGCAATCACATGTATAAATAACGTAAAACTGATATATACCTTATAAGTCTCAGCGGAAACAATCAATCTGGTGTGGAGTCCCATCAACGCCATCGGCAGGTTGAGTGTAGACCGTAACCCTGTATCGTAACTCTTACTCGTCGAAGAAATATCTACAACATGATACGTTGCAGCCGTGTAGGTCAGTACATTGAATGTACCGGCAAGATCACTGTAAGAAAAACAGATGATAAAACTATACTATATGCAATATGGCTTGGTGGCTCTGTGTCTGAGTTTTGTTTGCGTAAAAGCTGCTTTTATTTTCCCTACATCAAAGGAATATCAGGAGTCTGTACTACGGAGTTTTCTATCATGACATGGTTCCGCCAACCGATGTCTCATATCCCAGAACAATCATAAGTTACCCACAATTAAGTTATCAGTCCAGTGTTGAGAGTTCCGAGATAGATCCAAGTCCAGAGGCTCAAATTGTCCGTAATCGGGGACACGGCTAATCGATTAGGTTTTAACCCTCTGCAGAGGTTTGTACACTTTACCCGCAAGATTCGATCCCTCCCATTTCGTCCTCGCACTTCATGATGTTTGAGAACAAGACGATCGAAACATGGTCTTCCAAAGAGTTCCTCTAAGCTCTGTCCGGTGCTCATCCAATCCTACCGTAGTTCTACATCTGCTAGCACCGTCCCAGCCAGAGTAACCACTAAGGTCAACCAAGCCAGAGCCCATAATGACTTGCGGTTGCACAGGTAAGCTTCCGGGCATGAAGTATTCTTCCATCTCTTTGAGTCTGGGTGAAGCTTTCCGCAAGATGTCATGGCGCTTCTCCATGCATACCGGCCATCCACTGGTTTCTCCAGGGTGCCCGTCAACCGTCCTTCACCCAGTAGTGTGTATTGAATTCTTGTCTCGAGTCTTGAAGTCTTGAGGCCTCGAAGGTGCAGTCCTTGCAGATTCCAGCATGGAGTTGTCGTCATTGACGTAGAGTCCTCCATTCTCACACCACTCCCGAACACTCGTACCAACCCCGTCTACTATAGCGTAGCATTCAAACTACATAACGTCCCGGGCTTGGTAATCAGGGAGATGGGTTCCTACCTCATGCATTCTACTCAACTACAAGAATTCAATATCACTACTGGAGGGATTATGAATGGTGACACTAAATGCAATAAAAACATAGGTATGAAAAGCATGGTCAAAGTGAACTTGCCTGGTAAGGTGATGAAGATATTATCGCTCTCAAAAACTTGATAAACTAGTCGTCACTCTCCGATGAAATCTATACAAGCAAGCATAGTATTCACATAAGCAAACATTCTAGCACTCAATCATAACAATCAAAATAACAATGAAGTCGAAATATGATCGAAGGCAAAAACCAAATAAAACTCCAAATCACTCAAAGCAAAGCATAACACTAACCTACAACACAATCAACTCTACTAACAGCAAGTAAAAAGCCTAAAACAATTACTTAACAGAGAGTAAAAATAAGTATTCACTAATTAACAGAAAATATTTTTCCTATAATAAAATTCAAGCAAAACAATAAAATAACGCTATTGCTATTACTAGCAAACTAGACATGCAACTTACAACACCTAGAACCTCAAGAATACTAAGTCTAATAACTCCTAAAATTTACCTACTGTATAACAACATGATATATGCTACAGTAGTGAAAACTAACAAAAGAAACTAATTAAAACTAATTACTAATAATTAAAATACAAACAGTACTAAAAACAGGGTTTACGGCACTGTTTACAATAAAAAGCTATTTTAAATAGATCACTAACATGCAAACTGAACACTACTGTATAGCTAAGCTAATAAGCAACCAGTAGCAAAAAGAATCGGTAAAAAATAATATTCCTAACTCAAATCTAGTGATTTGAGCAAATTCATACAAACACAAATTTAAACTGCTCAAATGTGAAATCCAATTGTACTAACAGAAACTTCATGAAATTTGTGATCCAACGCAGTTGGAATCACTCAAAAATACCTCGTAGATAATTAACTATGGATTTTACAAGATTGAAACTATTCTGTTTTAAAAATAGAACGGAAAAAAAGGCAGGTCGGGGTTACTGTAGCAGTTCCGGAGATGGGGTTCTGGTGGAGCTCCGGCGACGTCCTCCGGTGGTCCGGGGCGGTGGCTGAGGGGCCGGGTGGGGGCGGCGGAGCGAGGGGAGTCCGGTGGTGGGGTCGGTGGGTGGCGGGGGTGGCCGGAGGTGGCGGGGCCGGGCGGCAATGGCGGCGGTGGTCCGGCGAGCTCCTGCGGGCGGCTCGGGGCGGGGAAGAGGGGGCTAAGGGCGGGGATGGATTGCGGGGTGCGGTATTTATAGGGGTGGGAGGTCGGTTTGGAGGAGGGGGCAAGGGATTTCGTGAATCCCGCGATCTCCGGCGGTGCTCTGGCGGTGGCTGGAGATCGAGAGGATCTCGCCTGGAGGAAAGAGATGATTCTGTTCGGATCGGGCCAGATTTGGCCCAAAAAAACAGTACCTTCCTTTTTTTTAATAACCCGCGAAGAAAAATCATTTTAGAAAATAAAATAAAAATAAAATATAGGAGTATTATATATCAAAATTCTCAGAAAAATAAGCCCAATTTAATGGGATAGTTTTCACGGACAAATAAAATACTTTTTGAAAAATCATTTTTTTTAAATTCAAACAAAAATCCAAATGACTTTCAAAACTCATCGGAAAAATTCTTCCAACATTTTTGGGGTGTCATGTTAATCCCTCTCAACACTTTTGTTTCAAGTGTTCTTTGTCAAAAAAGTTTTTGAATAATATTCAAATGCCACTTTGAGTTAAAAACAAAATTTAAATGACAAATTCAAATGAAATTTTTTTCTTTACTTCCCACTCTCTTTCATTGAAGAAATCATGAGGATCACCGAGTGGCATGAAGTTTGAATTATTTCCAAATTCAAATATTTTCAAACAGAAACATTTTTTTTGGAAAGTCCTTTTATTCCCTCTCATTCAAAACTTCAAAAGTTTAAAATTTCACTCAATCAATCACTCAACAATCAATCAAACAATCATATATTTTAATTATTATAACATTCCAAAATTTAGAATTTTGGGATGTTACAAACTACCACACTTAAAATGAATCTCGTCCTCAAGATTCGAAGAGGCTAGCAAGAAAAGGTTAGGGGTTGGGGTCTTCTAGCAAATCTTTTGGTCGGAAAGGTCAGGGGTGCTACCACACTTAAAAGGAAGGTTACGGTTCCAATAAACTCAGATACTTCCTCTGGAGTGCCGACAATATCTGTCTCTTCACATATCTTACAATAGCTCCTTCATTAACGCTCTTCTGTCAGAAGCATAGCGTTTTCCTCAAAATCTTGGGTCGCTACGTCAAAGATGAAGTTCGTCCGAGACTGGATCTTCTTAGCTGATAGGTCTGCGTCCATTCTAGACAACTATCGAAATACTCATGGTGGTCTACCATTAATGGTTTCTGCAGAAAAAGGGCCTTGGCTTTATTCTCACCGTATAATCTACGATTGGCAACAGCTGCCATGTACATGGGTTATCATCATACATTCTAAGGCTTAAGCAAGGCTTCAATGAGTGTTGTCACTTTACTATGGTAAGTCTCTCAGATTTACCATTCCAAATGTCAGAGCGAATGATAAGAGTAAGTCGGTATGGTGTCAATCCATTCCGCACCCAGATCATTACCCTGTATAAGGTTTAGCGAATCTCGTATTTCTAACACTCGGGCATCCTCTCGCATTGCAGAATTTCTCTTGTCGACGAACTGAGTTCGGATAAATCCATTGATTCTCCCAGCTGAATAAAACATCTATCGTTCTTCACAACTCTCTGGTTTCGTAACCTCCTAAGAAACGTCTGCTGATCAATTCACAACTTCTTCCAAAATTTCTTCTTCCAGGTGGGGGGGGGGGGGGGGTACTCGATCCTTATTAATTCCTGGGCCTGTGGGTTATGGGTCCCTTCAATACTTGCACAACTTTAACTTATCCTGGGAGTTACAATTGTTCCATATTCCAACATTACATCTCCTTTAAATCCATAGTACTCCATTTCGTCATACTCTTGGGGTAACCATCATAATCAAACTCCAACTTATTTGGTCCACTCCCTTCTAATGGGGACCGTCATGAATAACACATTTCTTTCTTCATTGATCCTGTGGCTTTACGGAGTACTACCACACTTAAAATGAAATGCACTAGTTCATCCATAAATCATATTATTTTCATATCAAATCTTTTATTACATCCTTAAACATTTCTCAAAATTCCAATCTCAAAAGTACTTTATTACAAATGCTGCCATCCACATAGTTTGGTATGGTCAAGCATTACTTCCAACTTTATTCATTTTTCCTCCTTGAGGATCCTTCAGTCCCACTGGAATTGTGCGACATGCTCCTTGAAATCTTCCATCTTTTGCTTCATCATGGTGGACATGAGCTTCATCTCCATCATCTTTGCATGCACCTCTCTCAGGTATTCCTGAGTATGACGGAGTCTTACTTCCAATATGTCTCCGATCTGTCGTATGGCTTCCATGGCAGCTTCACGAACAGAGTCAAAGAAAGTTGCTCGGGGTACTCTGGAAATGTAAAAGTATTGCCCCATAGTCTTTGGGCAAACTCCTTTCACCCGGTGAAGGTGTACCTCCACATACCAAAGTTCCACTCCATTCTCGATGAAGGGATAACCCTTGTAAACTGCATCTCCTTCCAGGTGGATGTGCTTCATCATATCCTTCAAGACTTTCGGGTAATCATGATCACTAGTCAGGGTCATGGTCATTTTCGGTCCCTTGAGGAATGACTCATAAAGGGTCGTCATATGCAGTTGTAAAACAAAAATGGTACTCAGAATAAGGTATGTATCTCCTTGGGTAAACATTCATATCATCCAAACAAAACTTCAAATCAATTTCCAACATACAGTTTATGCATCACAACTCATTTTCTTCCATGTTCACCCACAATATTAATTTCCAAGATAAAACATAATAACTCCTTAAAGCCTTTTAGCATATAACATATCAACTTTATTGAGTCATGAATTATTACAATCTCTGAGTAATCTATTACATAACTCAACTCCACATTCTCATGAAAATAAAAGTTTTTTCCATACCACACTTATTATTGATATCAACATCTCCACTACTCAGCTCCAGCTTTCTCCTGATCTGAACATTCCCTAGCAAAATGTCCTGCTTCCTTGCAACGAAAACAAATAACTTCCGACATGTCTCGGGGCTTCTTGGTGATGGTGCCTGCTCCTTGAGTTCCTTGCTTCCTTTCGAGACAATCATTGGCATAATGCCCGACGTCCTTACATTCAAAACAGGTAATATGACTCTTGTCCCTCTTTGCAGAAATTGGGTTGTTCTGAGGATGCCTTCGTTTTCTCTTCCTGGATTTCTCCGTAATGATCAGAGCTTCTATTTCCCGAGGGTCAAAGTTCACTTCTGCTGTCGGGAAGTCTCCGAGATACTCTTCTCTTTCCTTTGTGCAGTGATGTGAAAAATGTCCTTCTTCTCCACATGAATAGCAAGCATGACCGTAAAATCTGTTTAGGCCTTCACCATTAGGGTCTTCAACAGCTTTCCTTCATCACAGGTGTTTCTAAACTTTCCATGAGGGCTTCTTTCTGCTGATTGATAACTTCTTGTACCTTGGGGTAAAGGTGACACTGAGCAGGGTAGTGCGTAGTTCCTTCACACAGGAAACAAGTAACCTGCCCAGTCGGGCATTCTTCGGCTGGGTGATTTTCCTCACAATGAGGGCATCCATCCTTGTGTTCTTCATGGGTGTGTCCTATTTCTCCGCAAATCTTGCAGGCACAAGGTTTCTTCATCGGGTTATCACAGTGCTTCCGGATAAGACGAGATCTCAACAGAGTCTTCTTGAATTCTTCCCAAGTTCTTGCTCCGTTACATCCTTGTATGGCTTGATGCATTTTCCACTAGGTTGCAGCACTTTCTGTAAAGTACCGAAGAGCATATTGAACCTCATACTTCCTTGAAATCAATTTTTTCTCGAAGTGATCCTCCAAGTTTTTAATCCATAGCTCTGCCTCCAACTGAGTCACAAGTCCAGAGAATACCAGTCCAACTTCATTCGTCATCTATTGGGTCCAAGGGTTTTAGGGTGAGAAGAGAGAAGAATGGAGGGATATACACACAATACAAACAATAGTTTTGGAGAAACGGGTTTTATTTGTGGCTGTCAGAAAAATATCAAATGAATGACAGCTCACAAATCATCGCATCTAACGTAAGTATATAACTGGGGTCTGGTCTTCTAAAGGTCAAATAAATCTTTAGAGTCTTCAATTTCTTCGAGTCTTCAGAGTCTTCAATGGTTGTAGCATCTTTCTCCGAAATGTATGGTGAAATACTCTTTACTCTGAAGTGGCCATCAGTTGTCCGATATCTTGTTCTTCTTGGAGCGGCTTCAGTTGATCCTTCGTGTGGTCAAAAGGGTAAAGGGTATATTCTAAGTATTTGAGGTAAGAGGGACTTTGTGGTAAAATCAGAAAAGATGAGAAGTAAGGGTCTTTTTAAAAAAATAAAGTTTTATAAATATCCTGTCCTAGGGGCTTTCCGATTTCTAGGGTCACGTCCTACAGTCAACATGTGCTCTGATACCATCTTTGTAGCGACCCGACCTCAAATGGTCAAGCCTCTGTGTATCCGTACCATCCCTGGATTAGTATGCTGGCACACACAGTACATCAATGTATATATCAAAGTGCAATCACATGTATAAATAACGTAAAACTGATATATACCTTATAAGTCTCAGCGGAAACAATCAATCGGGTGTGGAGTCCCATCAACTCCATCGGCAGGTTGAGTGTAGACCATAACCCTGTATCGTAACTCTTACTCGTCGAAGAAATATCTGCAACATGATATGTTGCAGCCGTGTAGGTCAGTACATTGAATGTACCGGCAAGATCACTGTAAGAAAAACAGATGATAAAACTATACTATATGCAATATGGCTTGGTGGCTCTGTGTCTGAGTTTTGTTTGCGTAAAAGCTGCTTTTATTTTCCCTACATCAAAGGAATATCAGGAGTCTGTACTACGGAGTTTTCTATCATGACATGGTTCCGCCAACCGATGTCTCATATCCCAGAACAATCATAAGTTACCCACAATTAAGTTATCAGTCCAGTGTTGACAGTTCCGAGATAGATCCAAGTCCAGAGGCTCAAATTGTCCGTAACCAGGGACACGGCTAATCGATTAGGTTTTAACCCTCTGCAGAGGTTTGTACACTTTACCCGCAAGATTCGATCCCTCCCGTTTCGTCCTCGCACTTCATGATGTTTGAGAACAGGACGATCGAAACATGGTCTTCCAAAGAGTTCCTCTGACCTCTGTCCGGTGCTCATCCAATCCTACCGTAGTTCTACATCTGCTAGCACCGTCCCAGCCAGAGTAACCACTAAGGTCAACCAAGCCAGAGCCCATAATGACTTGCGGTTGCACAGGTAAGCTTCCGGGCATGAAGTATTCTTCCGTCTCTTTGAGTCTGGGTGAAGCTTTCCGCAAGATGTCATGGCGCTTCTCCATGCATCCCGGCCATCCACTAGTTTCTCCAGGGTGCCCGTCAACCGTCCTTCACCCAGTAGTGTGTATTGAATTCTTGTCTCGAGTCTTGAAGTCTTGAGGCCTCGAAGGTGCAGTCCTTGCAGATTCCAGCATGGAGTTATCATCATTGACGTAGAGTCCTCCATTCTCACACCACTCCCGAACACTCGTACCAACCCCGTCTACTATAGCGTAGCATTCAAACTACATAACGTCCCGGGCTTGGTAATCAGGGAGATGGGTTCCTACCTCATGCATTCTACTCAACTACAAGAATTCAATATCACTACTGGAGGGATTATGAATGGTGACACTAAATGCAATAAAAACATAGGTATGAAAAGCATGGTCAAAGTGAACTTGCCTGGTAAGGTGATGAAGATATTATCGCTCTCAAAAACTTGATAAACTAGTCGTCACTCTCCGATGAAATCTATACAAGCAAGCATAGTATTCACATAAGCAAACATTCTAGCACTCAATCATAACAATCAAAATAACAATGAAGTCGAAATATGATCGAAGGCAAAAACCAAATAAAACTCCAAATCACTCAAAGCAAAGCATAACACTAACCTACAACACAATCAACTCTACTAACAGCAAGTAAAAAGCCTAAAACAATTACTTAATAGAGAGTAAAAATAAGTATTCACTAATTAACAGAAAATATTTTTCCTATAATAAAATTCTAGCAAAACATTAAAATAACGCTATTGCTATTACTAGCAAACTAGACATGCAACTTACAACACCTAGAACCTCAAGAATACTAAGTCTAATAACTCCTAAAATTTACCTACTGTATAACAACAGGATATATGCTACAGTAGTGAAAACTAACAAAAGAAACTAATTAAAACTAATTACTAATAATTAAAATACAAACAGTACTAAAAACAGGGTTTATGGTACTGTTTACAATAAAAAGCTATTTTAAATAGATCACTAACATGCAAACTGAACACTACTGTATAGCTAAGCTAATAAGTAACTAGTAGCGAAAAGAATCGGTAAAAAATAATATTCCTAACTCAAAATAACTCAAATCTAGTGATTTGAGCAAATTCATACAAACACAAATTTAAACTGCTCAAATGTGAAATCCAATTGTACTAACAGAAACTTCATGAAATTTGTGATCCAACGCAGTTGGAATCACTCAAAAATACCTCGTAGATAATTAACTATGGATTTTACAAGATTGAAACTATTCTGTTTTAAAAACAGAACGAAAAAAAAAGGCGGGTCGGGGTTACTGTAGCAGTTCCGGAGATGGGGTTCTGGTGGAGCTCCGGCGACGTCCTCCGGTGGTCCGGGGCGGTGGCTGAGGGGCCGGGTGGGGGCGGCGGAGTGAGGGGAGTCCGGTGGTGGGGTCGGTGGGTGGCGGGGGTGGCCGGAGGTGGCGGGGCGGGGCGGCAATTGCAGCGGTGGTCCGGCGAACTCCGGCGAGCTCCTGCGGGCGGCTCGGGGCGGGGAAGAGGGGTCTAAGGGCGGGGATGGATTGCGGGGTGCGGTATTTATAGGGGTGGGAGGTCGGTTTGGAGGAGGGGGCAAGGGATTTCGCGAATCCCGCGATCTCCGGCGGTGCTCCGGCGGTGGCTGGAGATCGAGAGGATCTCGCCTGGAGGAAAGAGATGATCCTGTTCGGATCGGGCCAGATTTGGCCCAAAAAAACAGTACCTTCCTTTTTTTTAATAACCCGCGAAGAAAAATCATTTTAGAAAATAAAATATAGGAGTATTATATATCAAAATTCTCAGAAAAATAAGCCCAATTTAATGGGATAGTTTTCACGGACAAATAAAATACTTTTTGAAAAATCATTTTTTTTAATTCAAACAAAAATCCAAATGACTTTCAAAACTCATCGGAAAAATTCTTCCAACATTTTTGGGGTGTCATGTTAATCCCTCTCAACACTTTTGTTTCAAGTGTTCTTTGTCAGAAAAGTTTTTGAATAATATTCAAATGCCACTTTGAGTTAAAAACAAAATTTAAATGACAAATTCAAATGAAATTTTTTTCTTTACTTCCCACTCTCTTTCATTGAAGAAATCATGAGGATCATTGAGTGGCATGAAGTTTGAAATATTTCCAAATTCAAATATTTTCAAACAGAAACATTTTTTTTTGGAAAGTCCTTTTATTCCCTCTCATTCAAAACTTCAAAAGTTTAAAATTCCACTCAATCAATCACTCAACAATCATATATTTTAATTATTATAACATTCCAAAATTTAGAATTTTGGGATGTTACACAAAAGATTTCATTCTTTTAAATAAGCAAGGACCAAACTGGATAGTCAAGATGAGCAAAGCTTGGTTGCGCTTTTCAAGCACGCGTTGATGAAGTATCGTTGCTACCTGAGGCAAGCGTACTTTGATGGCAAGCCTCTAAACAAAATTTCTGTAAAGTCTCTGGTGCTACATTTATTAGACATTGACTGGAATAATCTTGTTGCACATTGGTCTCGTCTGCAGCGTAAGGTACTGTCTATGATATCACATCACAATTTGAACTACATTTCTGCATGTGCCTTATCATCTCACTTGTACGAAAATTGTTTGCAGAAGAATATTCATTCTCAACGGACCACAAAATCTCGCAACTATACTGTACATTGCATTGCTCTTGTGAGTACCTCTTACCCTGTATCACCATACTTACTTTCATAGCTAGTTGATTAAGTAGCATCACTACACATGTTGGCCTCCTTATCCTCCATTTGGTGGACATTATAAGATTCGTATTGACTCTTACATAAATTTAGAATCAACCCAATGCTTTTGAAGAGGTTTAGTTCTGCAGTCCTCTTGTAAGGACCGAACGTCTTGTATCACTGTACTTGCATTAACAACTACTCCCTCCATCCCATAATATAATAGTGTTTTGTATAGTACACTAGTGTACAAAACACTCTTATATTATGGGAAGGAGGGAGTGGTTCATTGTGTAGCATTACTCTACATCTTATCTCTCTCGCCCACCATTTACTAAAAAATACCAGATCTATATTTAATCTTACCAAAAAGTTGAATACATAGACAATGCCAGTGTAGGCGTATAGCCCATTGCTCTTGTCAGTATATTTTGTCCTGTAACTCTTGTACTTACATGGATAGGTAGTTAATTATGTAGCATCAATCTGCATCTTATCTTCATTATCCTCTATCCCTTCCAATATTATCATATCTATAATTACTCTCTACAAAATGTAGAGTACAAGCAATGCTTATGAAGAAGATTTTATGCTGAAATTCTTGAGTTATCCTTCCCTTGACATGGAGAAGGGCATTATAGAGCCGGTGTTGACTGTTAATGTAAGTCAGTCCTTCTAAATCCTCAACTGCTGTTTAATTTGCTCATACTCCCTATCATCAACTGTTGTTTAGTTTGTTATTTCTATCACAATGCATGTTCGCAACAACTGTAAGTTCCAAGTTTTAGTCATAAAATCAAATTCCTTATTCATACCATGCATATTATTCAATACAGATCCAATGATTTTCTTTAGCCCTGCATGTATGCTTGTTTTGTTGATCTCTAATCCAGTGTGTGGTGAAGCAGCCCACATTTGCACCTTGTCATTTCCTACTTTATCTTACTGATCTGGCTGATGATATGAACAACATGCCATGCACATTAACCAAAAGAGATACAATGATTGTGTTTTGCCCTACATCTATGCTTGTTTGTTGATATGTAATCCAGTAGTGTGGTGAAGCTCCCCACATTATGAACAATGCCAAATTATGCTATTGACATTTTGAACTGCCTCTTTATTTTCTAATATGAAATTGGATGAAATTGACAGCACAGTTACCCTCTTTGTTTATATACGTGCAAAACCTGTCATCTGTCTGCTTGTTTCAGGGTGATATGCCTAATGGCATGCACAAGTCTGTTGAAGGCTGTGAGACAAACCCAACCTATATTGCAGCAAAGAAGGCAAAACATCTTGAAGATAGCGAGACAACCCCAAAGTCATGTCTTGATGCAGTGTTCAAGTTATTCGAGACTAGCAGTCACACAAGCTCACATAATTCGCTACCTGAATCAGTTCGACTTCTTCAGTCTCAACTTCAAGCAGAAAGGCATTCTGTAACTCAACTTCGACTTGAAGTCCAATCTCTAAGGAAGATCGTGGATAACTCCATTGAGAACCTCATTGCTAAACAGCTATAGCTAGAAGATATGACTGACATGCTAGGCCGGTCTGACTGCCTTGCTTAGCTGCTTGCGCAGTAGCTCCCGCGCAAGGCTAACATTTCTTGAACTGTCTTGGAAGTGGTCTTGGTTCAGTATTATTTTGTTGCGTTGCAATGGCAGGAGATCTGATGCCTAGTTTTTGTAGTCTGCTTCTTGGTTGCGGTTTATGATCACTGGTGGCGAACTTTGCTGCCCAGTGGATGTAATATACCCTAAATCCTTTATTATATAGTGTAGGTTTATTCTAAGTTACTATGCCATAATTTCTTTATTGTATAGGGTAGGTTTGTTCTTAATTCCTAGTTACCGCATATGTCATCATTCGCTATCTGAAAAAAATGGCGAAAATCTGATGGAGGCGACCGGGCCGAAACATTCGCCTCTAACTGGCCTGCATTTCAGTGGGCCATAATTGGGCCGGCCCGCAACTTACTTGGGCCTACACAGACCTGCCATATGGGCCCTTCATGGGCACAGTGTGCCAGGCCCATAACTCACATGGGCCTTATTTGGGCCCAATGTTTAGTTAGGCCTTTAGTGGGCCAAACATTTAGTTGGGCCCATGTAGCTTCGGGCCATTAACAGGCTGAATATTCTGCTGGCCTGTTATGGCCCAGAAGACACCATGGGCCTTTAGCAGGCCGGAATGCATGTTGGGCCTCAATTTTCAAGAGTCGTCCACGGGCGTTTAGTAGGCTGAAATATACCTCAGGCCATTATTGGCCTAGTTATATGATGGGCCGTTACCAGGCCGAAACATAACTCGGGCCTTGGTTGGCCCACTGATATCATGGGCCTTTAAGAGGCCGAAAGCTTAGTAGAGGCATCAACGGACCGAATTGTACGACGGGCCCTTAACAGGCCCAAAGTCAGGTTGGGCTGAACTGTTGCCACCGTGATCACGAGCCGTTAATGGGTTGAATGTCGTGTCAGAACATATATGGCACATGGGAAGCATAGGCCATTACCAGGATGAAAGACACACCGGGCTTAAATGGGCCCATATCTACATCGAGCTTCTAACATGCCGAAAACTCACCGGGCCGTAATGGGGCCCAAAGACTGAGCGAACAATTAACAAGCCAAATCTGGCGGTGGGCCATAAATGGGTCATGTTTAAGCAGGTCGTTAGTGGGCCAGCCCACTAGTACCTGAGTAAATCATACGGGCCTTGGAATGGGCCTCACCTTTTTAACCTATATGGGCCTCTGTTGGGCCGTGCTACGTGTTGACGTATCATAGGCATGTCTCGTCCATTGGATGGATGACATCTATCCCAACACGGACCAGACACGTGGTTCCTTCGGCCAATGAGAATTTTACACGTGGAAAATCGCCATTGGTCATGGTTGTTAACGGGTTATCGGATCCAAAACCAGACCCGATAGCTTAATGACGACCCGTTATGGTGGATGCCACATGTCGGTTACCCTTGATGAAAGCACTTCCATGACGTGCCATTTATCATCATGGAAGTGGACACTTCCGTGATGATAATTTGAGTATTGTCATGGAGCACTTCTACCACAGCACAGGTATGACTATCTTGATTCTGTCATAAAATTGTCATGGATGTACATGCATGACAGAAAACGTGACCTACTGTGACAAACACATATCATCGCGGAAGTGTTTTTTTGTAGTGCACGCCCAAGATAAATTCGAGGACCTGCGATGCTTCGGCTATTGTGACTGGCTTTGCCTCGATCCATTTTGTGAACTTTTCGATTATGACGAGTAAGTGTTTCTTCTTGTTCAAACCCCCTTTAAGAGGGCCTACCATGTCAAGCCCCCAGACCGCGAAACGCTAGGTAATTGGGATGGTTCGAAGAGTCGTGGGGGGCATGTGACTTTGGCTGGCAAAAACCTGACAGCCAGGGTACCGTTGAACCAGGGTTTTTGCGTCTTCCTTGGCTGTAGGCCAATAGAATCTAGCTCGGAAGGCCTTACTAGCCAATGCCCGGGCTGCACCATGATGGCCTCTCATGCCGAAGTGTATTTCGGCGAGGAGCTTGCATCCTTCATCTTCGGCTATACACCTCTGGAGGACACCGGGACGCTTCACTTATACAGCTCGCCTTCATGGACCCGATAGGCCTTTGATCGACGGATTATCCTTCTTGCTTCAGTTTGGTCGTCAGGCAGCTCGTTGCAGAGTAAATATCTAAGGACTGTAATTACTTCATGAGCCAACGATGTTTCTTTAACTGCCGAGCCTCCCATTATGGCTTCATCTTCCTCGGATGCCGGAGAGTTAACCTTTTCAGGTGTTCTCGTTTGGCCAAGTCACAGATGGCTTAAAGAGCCATTCTAGAAATGTATTTTCTGGGACCGGGTCGTGCTTGGCGCCCATCCTAGCGATTCAAGTTGATCAACACACAAAGTGTAGAAGATGTACCGAGTGGGATCAAGTGGTCTCATGGTATGGTAAGCATTGTCCATTATGCTTTGTGTACTAACCCATGGTCTACGTGAGAGTTCTATGTGGGGTTAGGTATGTTTCCTTGGGCTTGCGTCAAGAGGAAGATCTCATACAACCTATGGAGGATGACATCAAGTGGTGATTGTCATCAAGATTGCGGTGTGCAAGTTCAAGTGGAGCCTCATGAAGAGATCATGCTTGAAGCTTGCCATCCATTGGGGTGACAATGGAATTGTGAAGATGTTCCGAACAATGGCTCACCCATAGTGGAGTATGGGGGAGCAATCTACTAGTCTTCGTCGAGCCAACACAATCAAGAAAGGTGGTCCAACTTGAGGGAGTCAAGATCGTCATCATCTAGCTGAAGTGGACTATGTGCAAGGCAAAGGTTTGCCCTTGATAGGTTTTCTATTTTTACTGGTCTCATGGTGGTAGTTGGGAGACCAGGTTATAGGATCGATTGTCATACTATCAAGGGGGGATCTCAAGTTAGTAGCTTGATCGTATTGTTCGTAGAGAGCTCAAACCATTGCATCCTTGCATCATCTTTCTTGGTTCTCGTTTGGTGTTTCTCTTTGTGAGTTTTAGAGCTTTTGGTCATCTTCATGACAAGCTCGAGTTCATCGAAAACGGAGTTCACTTATTTGTCTTCTATGATGTTTTTTATGTTGTTGTTTTTGCCGGTCCTTCATTCATAGAGGTTTCACACCTCTATATCATTGGCATTTTTCTATTGCCTCTTCTATGTTTTTTCTCTAGTTGTTGGATGGCTCTTGTCGTCCTCTATCCAACAAGCTTGAGTTTCCTCATTTCGAAGCTCGTACGCAAAAGTTATGGCAGTTTCATGCGCAGGTAAGTTTTTAAGCGGTAGTACCGCTTATAAGCGGTAGTACCACTCGGTAGTACCGCTTATAAGAGGTAGTACCACTCTAGGCAGCGGTAGTACCGCTTATAAGCTGTAGTACCACTCTAGGCAGCGGTAGTACCACTTGTGCACGACCTGTGCACATAACGGTTGGATTTGGGGAGGCCTATTTAATGGGGCCTTCTTCCCCAATGGCATCTATCCTTCTAGCTCATATTTGCCCCCCATTATTGACCTTCTTCGAGCTTGCTATCTCTTAATCCCTCCATGGATTCTTGCTAGTTTTTGGAGGAAACGAGAGAGGATATCTAGATCCACATTTCCACCAATCACTTTCTCCTCTATGTGAGGGGAACCCCTTGGATCTAGATCTTGGAGTTCTTGGTGCTCTCCTTCTTGTTCTTCCTCTCATTTTCTTCCATATAGCTTTCATTGTTTGCTGGGATGTGAGAGTGGTGGACTTGGGCACTCCGTGTGCCCTTGCCATTGCATTTGGTGCATTGGTTTGAGTTCTCCACGGTGATACGTGGAAGTGAAAGTTGAGAAGCTTATTACTCTTGGGTGCTTGGTACCCTAGAGCTTGTTCCTCTTGGGTGCTTGGGTGCCCTAGACGGCTGGTGGTGCCTCGGAGCTCAATCATTGTGGTGTAAAGCTCTGGGCAAGCATCAGGGTCTCCAATTAGGTTGTGGAGATTGCCCCGAGCAATTTGTACGGGTTCCGGTGACCGCCCCCAAGGGTTGCCAAAGTGTACGGGTTCAGTGACCGCCCCAAGGGTTGCCATTTGTACGGGTTTGGTGACCGCCCTCAACGGTCCCTTAGTGGAATCACGGCATCTTGCATTGTGCGAGGGTGTGAGGAGATTACGCTGGCCCTAGTGGCTTCTTGGGGAGCATTGTGCCTCCACACCGCTCCAAACGGAGATTACATCTGCAAGGGTGTGAACTTCGGGATACATCGTCGTCTCCATGTGCCTCGGTTCTCTCTTACCCGAGCCCTTTACTTATGCACTTTACTTTGTGATAGCCATAGTATGACATGATATATATCTTCCTATCACTTAGTTGTTTATCTTGCTTAGCATATGTCGGATTCAGGGCTCCGCAGACCCAAGAAAGATTCGAACTCTGGGGTGTGTGCGAAGAACTCGACCTCTCCAGCCAACTGATTCGTTGCTCTCACGGCCTAGCTTGATGAACAGGAAAGGAAAGAGACACGGCAGTTTACCCAGGTTCAGGCCACCTTGCGGTGTAAGACCCTACTCCTGCTTTGGGGTGGATTAGCCTCGTGAGGGGCTGAGGATGAACTAGTACACAGGAAGAACAACCTCACAAGGTCTGTTCTTGTGTGGGTTTGAGCTGAGGATTCGATCTCCCTTTCCTACGGTGGTGGGTAACCTATATATAGTGGCCTTGGTCCTCTTCCTCCAAAATTTAGGAGGGAAGGGATCCCACAATGGCCAATTTTGAAGGGGGACAAGTAGTACATCTTATCCTGACGAAAGGTGGTCTTCGCCTGCAAAGCTTCTGGTCGTGACGTCATGGTGGGCTTGGCGATGACATCCGTCCCGCCGTCCTGGTGGTCTTGGTCTTGTTGCACAGGAATGGAAACCTTTGGGTGATTCCTCGGGACTCCGTGCCTGCGCTTGCCTCCTTAGCACAAAAGAGGAAACCTGCTACACTGCGCCCGCTGGCGCCCACCTGGCCTTGGTCGTCATGGCTTGCGTCACCCGAACCTCATGAGATGGGTGCTTGCATAGGAATCTCCGCTCCTCAGGAGCCAGCCTAGGGAGGCCGCTCCCTCTAGAGGTCTTGGCGTCGTCCGCCTCACGAGGCTTGGCCCCTCGCGAGGGTCTTGTCTTGCCGATGCTGAAGATGGTTCGTACCAGTCCGTCGATGGAGCCACGCTGTGGGCCGCAGGCAGGCAAGTCTGGGTACCCTGGTTCCCAGAACGCCAACAGCATAAGTTGTTGGTGCACATAGGTGAGCCTAGTAGATTTAGGTTTTGTGCTTGACAAATTAAACGCTAGTTTTATTCCGCATTTGTTCAAGCCTAAACCGTAATTATTTTAAAGCGCCTATTCACCCCCCCCCCTCTAGGCGACATCCATGATCATTCAATTGGTATCAAAGCCTCGTCTCTCTTTGTTAGGCTTAACCCCCTAGAGAGTAAAGATGTTAACTAGGGGATTAGGATTCTCTGACACTCTTAGTTTCGATGGCACAAAATTTGATGTTTGGGTAATTTGCATGCTTAATCTCTTTAGGGCCATGGACCCAAATTTAGAGCGAATTGTAGATATGGGTTTTTCTCCTCCAAAGAATCCCCAAAGATTATCTTTAGAGGATGAGAAAAACTCTTATCTCAATGTAGTTATATTTCAACTCATGCCGTTTCGGGATGCTCATGAGTTGTGGACAAAGCTACAAGATAAATATGGTGTGTCCAAGATTTGTGGGAATGATTGTTCTCCCTCCACCTCCGACCATGTTGTGTTCTCAACTTCTTCTACTTCACCTACATGTGGATTGCCACAAGGTAATGATATGGTGAGTAGTGATGTTCATTGCAATGATGATAGTGGGCTAATTGTTGATGATTCTTCATCACTATCTTATTGCAATGATTCATCTTTGGACTTTGACACTTCGAGCACCCTACATGTTTCACATGCTTGTGTTGATAGTCCTTGCATATCATGTATAAATGGCTTGAATAAATCTCATGATGATATGCTTGCTATATCTCGTTGCCATGATAAAAATGCATGTATTTCCTCTAGTTGTTGTGCTAACAATGTAGAGGAAACCCAACACTCCATGGAACAAGATGTGGTCTTGAATGGTGCTTCAAGGGATCTTACATCATCATCTATTGCTTCTCACTTTTGCCTTATGGCTAAGGCTTTGAAGGTATCTCCTACTTCGAATCCCAATATAGCTTGTGATGATGATGTTGATGATGATAAGAATGATGATGATGTTGTTAATGATGAAGAGAATGATAATGTTGCCTCCTTAAAAGTTAAGGGGGAAATGATTTTTAAAGCTCTTCATAAAAATAAAATTGCTCATTCCAACTTCATGGAAATCATGTCTATTGCCATTGAGGGCAAGAAATACATTGAGGAGTTGGAATATCATCTCGAGGAGCATGAGGTAACCATTGATAAAATGAAGGTCATGAGCGTGATTACGCTAATGAAATCGCGAACCTCTCTCAAGCTCTTGAACTTGAACAAACCACCAAGGAATCTCTTGAGGATACTTTTGCTTTAGAACTATCTAGAATAAAGGAATCCCATGATAGAGCCCTTGAGGTGGCCAATGATTTCAAAACTAAAAATGCTAAGCTTGAATTTGCTCATGCTAAACTCCTTGAGAACTTTGAGCACCTCGAAAATGGCTCAAGGGTCATTAAGAGTCAGCTCATCAAACTCACTGAGTCTCGTGCTCAACTTAAAGCTTCTTATTTAAAAGAGCTTGCCAAGTTGTCTTCTCCTCTTGGCATTAATGATGATGCTTGTGCTACTAACTCTATTTCTTGTGAAGCATCCATATTGAAGGATGTTGAGCTAAGGGCTCAACTTGGGTTGCTATCTAGCAAGTATGGAAAATTAGAAGAAAATTATGTAAAGCTCACAAGCTCTCATGATGATCTTCTAGTATCCCATAATGTGCTAAATATAGCTCATGAGGCCATGATTACTAGGTAACATCTAGTGAGCCTCATGTGGATACTAGCACTACAAGTGAAAATGCTTTATTGCCTTGTGCTAGTCCTCGCAATTCGTCTACTCATAATGTTGCCACATCTTGTGATGAATTGCTTTCCTTGCCTTGTTGCTCTAACAATGATGCTTACACTTCCTATAGTACTTGTGTTGATACTAACCACGTAGAGGAAATCAAAGAGCTCAAGGCCCAAGCCACTTCATTGAAGAAAGACTTGGAAATGTGTCATGAAGGGAAGTTCACTCTCAACAATATCTTGAGTATGCAAAAATCCCCCAATGAAAAAGGTGGACTTGGATTCAAATCCAATAATAAGAAGAAGTCCAAGATCAACAAGAAGAAGGGCCAAGAACAAGTCAAGAATTCAGCCAAGATTATTTGCTTCAAGTGCAAAATTGAAGGGCGTCATGGTAGATCTTGCCCGTTGAAGAAGAAGCTCATTAGTGACAAGCAACAAGGGAAGAGGCCACAAGTTTAATCTCATGCTCAAACACAAGTTGAAGAAAGGCCACTTCCCAAGAAGACTCAAGGCAATGATCTTCAAGTTGAGAAGTCAACTAAGAAGAAAGAAAAGAGTAGATGTTGCTACTTATGCCGTGAGAAGGGTCACCTTGCTTCTTCATGCACCAATGGTACCTTATCCAACCCTATTCTAATTGATGATATCTATTCTCTTGGGAAGGATAAGGTTGGCAATGTGTTTACCAAATTTGTTAGTACTCAAAGTGGTGTCAAGAAAAGAACCATTTGGGTAGCCAAGCCTATTGTGACTAACCTCTTAGGACCCAACTTGGTTGGGGGCCAACAAGCTCAAACTTGATCAATAGGTGTTATTGGAGGGCATTGGAGACTTGGCTACATCATGAAGAATAAAGGGATCTTCATCATTCATATTGTCTCAAGCCAAGTCAATTGGGTTATCAAGTTTCTATCTTATATCCAATGTGCCTCCTTGCGGTAACTTGTACTTAAATTGTTTACATTGAAAGTTACTTGCCCCTTTGCATGTTTTGGTTTTGTTCCTTGCATGTGTTTGTATATGTTGTGCCTCCAATTTGCTTATCTTGAGTAAGCAAGTATGTGTGTGTTGGTTTGCACATCATGTACGTGTGTGTCGTGCATTGAGCCTTTGTGCATCTTGTTTGTATCTTAGTTGGCTCTTGTGAGAGATTAATGGAAAATCCCATTTTGGGGGAGTGATGTGCTTTGTGCACCTCATAATCCTATAAATGTGTGTACATGAGGAATACCATCTAGTATTGATATTACAAGATTATCTAGTCGCTATGTGGTATGTCTTCTCATGAGAAATTCAAATTCTATATAGTCCATTAATTATCTCTTGTTGGATCCTTTTATTGCCTCTTGTTAAGTTTTCTTTGGTATCACATTATGGGGAAGTAATATGATATGTGCATATTACAAGCCTAGAAAATTTGTAAATTGGAGATATTGTCACCTAGAGTTGATATTGTAAATTATCCTGTTCCTAGGTGGCATGTTAGCTCTACAAGTTACAATTTTCTTTTGTGCTTTATGTGAAGATGATGTTGGATATCTTTGATATCTACCACCGGGAATTATTTCCAAATACTTCTTGTCTCTTGACAATTAGTACTCATTTATGTGGTAGAAATTATTCATCATCTTTACATTGGCTTTTGCTTTATTTGCCTTATCTCTTGCCAAAGAATGTGTCAACTCTTGGTGTCTTCCATGCCTCTTGTGGATCTATTTTCCTTCTTCATCTTGTCTAGTGTGCCTATAGATATAGTGAAAGCGGTGATCCCATATTGTGCATGTATTCAAATGCAAATTCTCTATAATGCATAACGCTTGGGGGAGCTATCCTACTTTCTTTAGAACACTCTTCATGTGATCCTTATCAAGTGTGTGTTGGTGGAAGGCAAGACGTTTCTTTTTGGTACTTTGTGCCATCATGAAACTTTGTAGAGGGATTGGTTTATTTGGAACCATCCTCTCTTTTGGGAGTTCGATATCTTTCATTTTGCATGTATCAATGGATATCTCATTCCTTGATGTATCTTTTATTTGATATCTTCCAAGTGATGATTTATTCATTCGGTATCCTATTTTCACTTGGTATTTCTTTTTCATTTGGTATCGGTACTTGAAAGTCTTGACCATGCATATTTACTTCATGTATTTTCTTTGGCATGCTTTCTTTCTTTGACCCGATATATAGGGGAAACTCCATGAAGTCACAAATTGGATGAGATGTGAATGAAATTCAATTTCATATATATACACACATATTTTTGTGGAGTTTGTCCTATGTATTGCTGGTTCTCTAACTCTTTGGTCCCAATGAGTTTGGATACCATTTTGTTTGTGCTGATTGTTCTAGGAACAATTGGAGATGCATTGGATGCTCGGCTCGCTCACAAGGAAGGTGGTGTCACCATGTGCTTTTTGGAGTCAAGCTAGGATGATCAATGAACTACTATCTACCTTCAATTGGTATCTACTACATCCTTCCAATTCTATCTCAGTAACAAGTATCTATTCATGCATTCTTTTCTTGCATCCAACCCTGTTTAGGTTGCATCATGGCATGAATTTCTTGATTCGTTCTTGTGATACTTGGTTCCTTTATCAAAGCATCCCAACAATGATCTCGTGTTGCTAGTTGTGATGTCTTTGATGGATGTGTGGTAGGAGTTCATTTATATACAATAAGACCATATCTAGCCATGTGCTATGCTTTCAAGCAAATATCTTATTGGTATATTTATGACTTCCTTGTGGATATCTTGTCCTTTCCTTTTGTAACTATTTCGTGTGTACATCTTTCTTTGTGGATTGATATCATCATGATTTTCATCTACCTAGGATCTTTTACACTTGAGAGTAGTTACATCTCTAGTTGATATCCTTATTCTTTCATGTCCACCTTTTCTTTGGTGGTTCCGTGAAAGGATTTATCTTGAGTGCGGATCTTATATCATTGCTTCTTGATTCACTCTTTTGTGGTGTAGATTTTTTTTCTCTTGCTTGTCTTGATGAGGCTTTTGCCATTTCGATTGGTATCCCTCCTCTTGACAAAGCTATCATTTTGTTTCTTCACCATGGGTTGTCACAAGCGTTGGTTATTCATTTGCTTTAGTAAACCTGTGAACCCATTTGCTAGTTGTATGTGTGTGGGGAGGACATGTCTTGCACCGTGTATCTCAATTATTTAAGACTATGTTGATGCTTAATGCTCATCCTTATATTAGTCTTATCTAGTGCTTTGCCATGACTCACACGCATCATTTTTGGTTGAGCCTATTCTTAAGTTGCATATTTTGCATGTTACTCAACCATGTGCTTGCTGCAAGTGCAATGCCTTGTTTCTTATCTATGCTCACTTGCACTTGTTGTGAGTTTTGATTGATTTTGGGGAGTGATGATCCTATTTTGTGCACGTTGTATCCAAATACAAAACTACATAATGCACAAATCATGGGGAGCTTCTCTATGTTCTTTAAAACACCCCTTTGCTCATATCATAATATCTTTTAGTATTGTGGCTCGTAGAATCATTTGATTGAGTGGTTCAATTGCTTGGTTCTCTCTTTGTTATTCCTTTGTGGCATATCATCCTTTTGCAATCTTTGGATCCTCATTATAGTTTGTCTTCCTCCAACTTCTTATCTTTGGATATATTTGTGTATGTTTTTTTCACCCACATTTTGAGAAATACACACTTTATGGAGGAATACATATTATATTGGCCTTCTAAGTTTTTCACCCATTTTGGCAGTCGATGCCAATGGGGGAGAAGTTTCAAGAGTTTAGTTTGGAGAGCTTAGAGGGTTTTTGGTATCTTGCTTTGGTTCTGTTCCTAGGCTTTTACATCTCATGCTCATGCATTATTAGTGTTGTCTTGCATGGTGATGCTTAATTCCTTATATAAACTCTCTTGAAAGTGATTGTCATCACTTACAAAAATGGGGGAGATTGAAAGAACATGCGGTGCCCCCCATGTTTGGTTTTGGTAATTGATGACAATCTCTATGGACTAATGGTTGCCTTGAGTTATATCGTAGGATTTTCCCATAGGCATTTCTTGAAGTCCATGTGTGGGTTTCAAGGAGTTTATGAGTTGACCAAGGTGCTTTTCAAGGAATTATCCAAAGATTGGGTTGGCCATGTGAGAGTTGAGCCTATTGCAAGCATGTCTTGAAGAGGAAGATTGTGTGAACATTCATGTTTACCTTCAAGACATCATCCTAATGAAGAGAGTTGGAAAGATTCAAGGTTGATCAAGACTAAGTACAAGAGTGATTCAAGTTGATCAACACACAAAGCATAGAAGATGTACTGAGTGGGATCAAGTGGTCTCATGGTATGGTAAGCATTGTCCATTATGCTTTGTGTACTAACCCATGGTCTACGTGAGAGTTCTATGTGGCGTTAGGTATGTTTCCATGGGCTTGCGTCAAGAGGAAGGTCTCATACAACCTGTGGAGGATGACATCAAGTGGTGATTGTCATCAAGATTGCGGTGTGCAAGTTCAAGTGGAGCATCACGAAGAGATCATGCTTGAAGCTTGCCGTCCATTGGGGTGACAATGGACTTGTGAAGATGTTCCGAAGAATGGCTCACCCATAGTTGAGTATGGGGGAGCAATCTACTAGTCTTCATCGAGCCAACGCAATCAAGAAAGGTGGTCCAACTTGAGGGAGTCAAGATCATCATCATCTAGCTCAAGTGGACTATGTGCAAGGAAAAGGTTTACCCTTGATAGGTTTTCTATTTTACTGGTCTCATGGTGGTAGTTGGGAGACCGGGTTATAGGATCGATTGTCGTACTATCAAGGGGGGCTCTCAAGTTAGTAGCTTGATCATATCGTTCGTAGAGAGTTCAAACCATTGCATCCTTGCATCATCTTTCTTGGTTCTTGTTTGGTGTTTCTCTTTGTGAGTTTTAGAGCTTTTGGTCATCTTCATGAAAAGCTCGAGTTCATCAAGAACGGAGTTCACTTATGCATCTTCTATGATGTTTTTGATGTTGGAGTTTTTGCCGGTCCTTCATTCACAGAGGTTTCACACCTCTATATCATTGGCATTTTTCTATTGCATCTTCTATGTTTTTTCTCTAGTTGTTGGATAGCTCTTGTCGTCCTCTATCTAACAAGCTTGAGTTTGCTCATTTCGGAGCTCGTATGCAAAAGTTATGGCAGTTTCATTCGCAGGTCAGTTTTTAAGCGGTAGTACCACTTGGTAGTACCGCTTATAAGAGGTAGTACCGCTCTGGGCAGTGGTAGTACTGCTCTAGGCAGTGGTAGTACCGCTTGTGCACGACCTGTGCACATAACGGTTGGATTTGCGGAGGCCTATTTAAGGGGGCCTTCTTCCCCAATGGTCTCTATCCTTCTAGCTCGTATTTGCCCCCCATTGTTGACCTTCTTTGAGCTTGCTATCTCTTAATCCCTCCATGGATTCTTGCTAGTTTTGGGGGGAAAAGAGAGAGGAGATCTAGATCCACATTTCCACCAATCACTTTCTCCTCTATGTGAGGGGAACCCCTTGGATCTAGATCTTGGAGTTCTTGGTGTTCTCCTTCTTGTTCTTCCTCTCATTTTCTTCCATAGCTTTTTTTGCTTTGCCGAGATTTGAGAGTGAGGGACTTGGGCACTCCGTGTGCCCTTGCCATTGCATTTGGTGCATCGGTTTGAGTTCTCCACGGTGATACGTGGAAGTGAAAGTTGAGAAGCTTATTACTCTTGGGTGCTTGGTACCCTAGAGCTTGTTCCTCTTGGGTGCTTGGGCGCCCTAGACGGTTAGTGGTGCCTCGGAGCTCAACCATTGTGGTGTAAAGCTCCGGGCAAGCGTCAGGGTCTCCAATTAGGTTGTGGAGATTGCCCCAAGCAATTTGTGCGGGTTCCGGTGACCGCCCCCAAGGGTTGCCAAAGTGTACGGGTTCGGTGACCGCCTGATACGTCTCCAACGTATCTATAATTTTTTATTGTTCCATGCTATTATATTATCTGTTTTGGATGTTTTATATGCATTAATATGCTATTTTATATTATTTTTGGGACTAACCTATTAATCTAGAGCCTAGTGCCAGTTCCTATTTTTTTCCTTGTTTTTGAGTTTTACAGAAAAGGAATATCAAACGGAGTCCAAACGAGCTGAAAATTTACGGTGATTTTTTATGGACCAGAAGAAGCCCACGGAGCATCGGAGTTGGGCCAGAAGAGTCCCGAGGTGACGGCAAGGGTGGAGGGCGCGCCCCTCTAGGGCGCACCCCCCTGGCTTGCCGCTGCCTCGTGGACCCCCCTGACGTGAGACCGACGCCAAAAATTCCTATAAATCCCGAAACCCCCAGAAAGAAACCTGGATCGGGAGTTCCGCCGCCGCAAGCCTTTGTAGCCACGAAAAACCAATCAGGAGCCCGTTCCGGCACCCTGCCGGAGGGGGAAACCATCACCGGCGGCCATCTTCATCATCCCGGCGGTCTCCATGATGAGGAGGGAGTAGTTCATCCTCGGGGCTGAGGGTATGTACCAGTAGCTATGTGTTTGATCTCTCTCTCTCGTGTTCTTGATTTGGCACGATCTTGATGTACCGCGAGCTTTGTTACTATAGTTGGATCATATGGTGTTTCTCCCCCTCTACCTTCTTGTGATGAATTGAGTCTTTCTCTTTGATGTTTCGTTATGTTGGATTGAGTATTGGATTTGAGAACACTTGATGTATGTCTTGCGATGGGATATCTGTGGTGACAATGGGATGTTCTATTGATTCACTTGATGTATGTTTTGGCACTCAACTCGTGGATTCCCGAGGTGACATTGGGGTAATCTATGCATAGGGGTTGATGCATGTTTTCTTCCTACGTTCTCTGATAGAAACTTTGGAGTGATTCTTTATTGCACATTGACGGATTGCCATATGATTCAATTATGTTATCATTGTTGAGAGAACTTGCACTACTGAAAGTATGAACCTAGGCCTTGTTTCCAAGCATTGCAATACTGTTTTTGCTCACTTTTGTTACTAGTTACCTTGCTGTTTTTATATTTTCAGATTACAAAAACCTATATCTACCATGCATATTACACTTGTATCACCATCTCTTCGCCGAACTAGTGCACCTATACAATTTACCATTGTATTGGGTGTGTTGGGGACACAAGAGACTCTTTGTTATTTGGTTGCAGGGTTGTTTGAGAGAGACCATCTTCATCCTATGCCTCCCACAGATTGATAAACCTTAGGTCATCCACTTGAGGGAAATTTGCTACTGTCCTACAAAACTCTGCGCTTGGAGGCCCAACACGAGTCTACAAGAAGAAGGTTGAATAGTAGACATCAAGCTCTTTTCTGGCGCTGTTGCAAGGGAGGTTAGTGCTTGAAGGTATATCTTTAGATCTTGCAATTGAATCTTTTAGTTTCTTGTTTTATCACTAGTTTAGTCTATAAAAGAAAACTACAAAAAAAATGGAATTGAGGTTGTCTCATATGCTTCATCTTTTTAATGTCTTTCCTGAAAATGATGGAAAGGAAAATTGTGCTCAAGTGTTGGAAGAAGAAGTCTATAAATTGTTTGGCACTAAATCTTTGAATGATAAACATGATTACAATGTTGTTAGTTTGCTTGCTATGAATATTCATGATACTAATGATGATTGCACTATTCATGATAAAAAATGTTTCTTATAAGCATGTCAATTTTTGTGGAGTGAATAGAATTTGTGAAGACATGCCTTATAGGGATGATAGATTTTGTAAGAAGCATAAACATGATGAAACCAATCGGTGGCTTAAGGTGATAGATAAATTTGCTACAAAATTATGCTCTCTTTATCCCATTACTTGTGAACTTTGCAATAGAGTTGGTCATCTTAATTTTCAATGCACACTTTTTCATGACCGAATCGTAGCCAAATATAGCAATAACTTGATCACCCTTGAACTTTATAATGAACTTTGTTTATTTTTGGGGTGTGAAGAATTGTCACATAAAAATAGTTGGTTTGAAGCGTTCATATTCACCGACCATGCTGAAACTACTCTTAAAGAAATCTATATGTTTTTCATGGTAAATTGCAATGTGAATGCTTATATTGCCAACTATAGAAAGATGGGAAAACCATTAGAATATAAAAAGAAATACTAATGAAAGGGTAAAGCTCTCCACTTTCCCTCCTATTGTCTCTCGTGAAACAGGTTACGAGAATGAGCTTCCTATGCAACCAATCTCATCAATAAGGAGCTCCAAAAAGTTGATTAAACCCACACATGACGTGGAGAAGAAAAAGAAAAGCGGAGGAGCAAAGGTAAAAAGGTATCCCTCCCAAATGATGTTGCTCCTATTATTGTTATGACTCATGAGAATGAATCAAAAATAAATATGGAAGATGATATACTTGATGATGATATTGATTCTTTTTCTTATGGTACAATGTTCGAAGAAACTATTGAGGATGATTTTGTTATGCCTATTACTCATTGTGATGATTATGATTGTGAAAATAATGATACTTCTTATAATCTTGAAAATCTTTTTGGCACCAACTTAGAAAATTGTGATGATAATAATTGCTATACTATTGGTGCTATTCATACTATTAATGATGAGAGTGATTATGCTTATGATATGCAAAGCCACTAGCTTGGGGATGCTATGTTTGATGAGAATGACATGTTTGAGAATTTATTTGCTGCAATTAATGTTTGTCCCAAGCTTGGGGATGCTATGCTTAATGAACATGATATTTTTAGTCCCCCAAGTTTTGATGTGCAAATTTATTATGATGATAGCATGCCTCCTATTTATGATGAGTGCAATATTTATGAAAGTGGGTTTGGCAGAGTGTCAACTTTAGATAATAACTATCCCACTATTTTGGAGGGTGTTGAATCTTATTATAATGATAAAAGTGGATTTGGAGAGGTCATGACTTTATTTAGTAATGATTCCACTATTTCGGAAGAGGTTTCAATTGACTATGATGAGAACAAAGTTGCTACTTATGATGATTATTGTGATGATACTTATGTTATAAAAAGTAGTGATAATTATTGTCATAATTTTGAATATCCTTTTACTGAACATTACTCTTTTAATGTGGAAACAATTTATAGTATTCAAGTTTCATATGATGCTCCCACTACTATTCATGAGAATAAATTTGCTTATGTGGAGAGTAATAAAATTTCTATGCTTGTGGATCATGAAAATAATGCTTTATGTGATGGTTATATTGTTTAATCCATTCATGATGCTACTGAATATTATTATGAGAGAGGAACTTATGCTTCTACATATTGCAGTAGTATCAAGTTTCCTCTCTATGTGTTGAAAATCTTGAAGTTATGCTTGTTTTGCCTTCCTATGCTAGTTGATTCTTGCTCCCATAAATTGTTTGCTCACAAAATCCCTATGCATAGGAAGTGGGTTAGACTTAAATGTGCTAGTCATATGCTTCATGATGCTTCTATTATGTTTCAATTCTTATCTTTTATGTGAGCATCATTGAAAGCGCTTGTTGGGAGACAACCCAATATTTACCCCTAATGTTTTTGTGTGTTCACATGATTAATCTACTGTAGTAATCATGTTTTATAGCTTTTTTTTTCAATAAAGTGCCAAGTAAAGCCTTTGGGATAGTGTGGATGATAGTTGACTTGATTTTGTGCAAAAACAGAAACTTTTGCGTCCAGTACATAAATTCCTGTATCTTACTGGAACGTGTAAAACCTCTGAATTTTTTACAGAGGATTTATATACAAATTTCATACGTTGTAATAATTTGTCAGAATTTTTGGAGTTACATAAGTATGACCTTAATTCAGATCTTTACAGACTGTTCTGTTTTTGATAGATTCTGTTTTCAATGCATAGTTTGCTTGTTTTCTAGTTTCTATGGCTTATATTGTTCAATATAAATTATAGAAATGATAAGTTACAGTAGGAATTGTGTGAGAACAATTATGAATCTTGTCTTTTACAGTACCCAAGTGAATGATTCGTTCTATTATACTAACGGATCTTACGAGTTTTCTGTTGGGTTTTGTGTTGTGAAGTTTTCAAGTTTTTGGGTAAAGATTTGATGGACTATGGAATAAGGAGTGGCAAGAGCCTAAGCTTGGGGATGCCCAAGGCACCCCAGGGTAATATTCAAGGACAACTAAGAATCTAAACTTGGGGATACCCCGGATGGCATCCCCTCTTTCGTCTTCAATACATCGGTAAATTTACTTGAGGCTATATTTTTATTCACCACATGATATGTGTTTTGCTTGGAGCATCTTGTATGATATGAGTCTTTGCTTTTTAGTTTGCCACAATCATCCTTGCTGGACACACCTTTTGAGAGGGACACTCATGAATCGTGAATTTATTAGAATACTCTATGTGCTTCACTTAAATCTTTTGAGCTAGGCAATATGCTCTAGTGCTTCACTTATATCTTTTTAGAGCACGGCGGTGGTTTTATTTTGAAGAAATTGATGAACTCTCATGCTTCACTTATATTATTTTGAGAGTCTCTAAACACCATGGTAATTTTCTTAGGTTATGAATTTAGTCCTAATATGATGGGCATCCAAGAGGGATATAATAAAAACTTTCATATAAAGTGCATTGAATACTATGTGAAGTTTGCTTCCTTATGATTGTTTTGAGATATAACGATGGTGATATTAGAGTCATGCTAGTAAGTAATTATGGATTGGTAGAAATACTTGTGTTAAAGTTTGTGATTCACGTAGCATGCACGTATGGTGAACCGTTATGTGATGAAGTCGGAGCATGATTTATTTATTGATTCTCTTCCTTACGAGTGGCGGTCGGGGACGAGCGATGGTCTTTTCCTACCAATCTATCCCCCTAGGAGCATGCGTGTAGTACTTTGTTTCGATAGCTAATAGACTTTTGTAATAAGTATGTGAGTTCTTTATGACTAATGTTGTGTCCATGGATTATACGCACTCTCACCCTTCCACCATTGCTAGCCTCTCTAGTACCGCGCAACTTTCGCCGGTGCACTACACCCACCTATACCCTTCCTCAAAATAGTCACCATACCTACCTATTATGGCATTTCCATAGCCATTCCGAGATATATTGCCATGCAACTTCCACCGTTCCGTTTATTATGACGCGCTTCATCATTATCATATTGCTTTGCATGATCATGTAATTGACATCGTATTTGTGGCAAAGCCACCATTCATATTTTTTATACATATCTCTCTTGATCATTGCACATTCCAGTACACCGCCGGAGGCATTCATATAGAGTCATATTTTGTTCTAGTATCGAGTTGTAATTCTTGAGTTGTAAAGTAAATAAAAGTGTGATGATCATCATTATTAGAGCATTGTCCCATGTGAGGAAATGATGATGGAGACTATGATTCCCCCACAAGTCGGGATGAGACTCTGGACGAAAAATAAAAAAATAGAGAAAAGAAAAAAAAGAGGCCGTAGAGCCCAAAATAAAAAAAATAAGAGAAAAGAGAGAAGGGGCAATGCTACTATCCTTTTTCCACACTTGTGCTTCAAAGTAGCACCATGATCTTCATGATAGAGAGTCTCCTATTTTGTCACTTTCATATACTAGTGGGAATTTTTCATTATAGAACTTGGCTTGTATATTCTAATGATGGGCTTCCTCAAATTGCCCTAGGTCTTCGTGAGCAAGCGAGTTGGATGCACACCCACTTAGTTTCTTTTTGAGCTTTCATGCATTTATAGCTCTAGTGCATCCATTGCATGACAATCCCTACTCACTCACATTGATATCTATTGATGGGCATCTCCATTGCCCGTTAATACGCCTAGTTGATGTGAGACTATCTCCTTCTTTTTGTCTTCTCCACAACCACCATATTCTATTCCACTTATAGTGCTATATCCATGGCTCACGCTCATGTATTGCGTGAAAGTTGAAAAAGCTTGAGAACATTAAAAGTATGAAACAATTGCTTGGCTTGTCATCGGGGTTGTGCATGATTTAATACTTTGTGTGATGAAGATGGAGCATAGCGAGACTATATGATTTTGTAGGGATAACTTTCTTTGGCCATGTTATTTTGAGAAGACATGATTGCTTTATTTAGTATGCTTGAAGTATTATTGTTTATATGTCAATATTAAACTTTTATTTTAAATCTTATGGATCTGAACATTCATGCCATAATAAAGAAAATTACATGGATAAATATGTTAGGTAGCATTCCACATCAAAAATTCTGTTTTTATCATTTACCTACTCGAGGACGAGCAGGAATTAAGCTTGGGGATGCTTGATACGTCTCCAACGTATCTATAATTTTTGATTGTTCCATGCTATTATATTATCTATTTTGGATGTTTTATATGCATTAATATGCTATTTTATATTATTTTTGGGACTAACCTATTAATCTAGAGCCCAGTGCCAGTTTTTGTTTTTTTCCTTGTTTTTGAGTTTTACAGAAAAGGAATATCAAACGGAGTCCAAACGAGCTGAAAATTTACGGTGATTTTTTATGGACCAGAAGAAGCCCACGGAGCATCGGAGTTGGGCCAGAAGAGTCCCGAGGTGACGGCAAGGGTGGAGGGCGCGCCCCTCTAGGGCGCACCCCCCTGGCTTGCCGCTGCCTCGTGGACCCCCCTGACGTGAGACCGACGCCAAAAATTCCTATAAATCCCGAAACCCCCAGAAAGAAACCTGGATCGGGAGTTCCGCCGCCGCAAGCCTTTGTAGCCACGAAAAACCAATCAGGAGCCCGTTCCGGCACCCTGCCGGAGGGGGAAACCATCACCGGCGGCCATCTTCATCATCCCAGCGGTCTCCATGATGAGGAGGGAGTAGTTCATCCTCGGGGCTGAGGGTATGTACCAGTAGCTATGTGTTTGATCTCTCTCTCTCGTGTTCTTGATTTGGCACGATCTTGATGTACCGCGAGCTTTGTTACTATAGTTGGATCATATGGTGTTTCTCCCCCTCTACCTTCTTGTGATGAATTGAGTCTTTCTCTTTGATGTTTCGTTATGTTGGATTGAGTATTGGATTTGAGAACACTTGATGTATGTCTTGCGATGGGATATCTGTGGTGACAATGGGATGTTCTATTGATTCACTTGATGTATGTTTTGGCACTCAACTCGTGGATTCCCGAGGTGACATTGGGGTAATCTATGCATAGGGGTTGATGCATGTTTTCTTCCTACGTTCTCTGATAGAAACTTTGGAGTGATTCTTTATTGCACATTGACGGATTGCCATATGATTCAATTATGTTATCATTGTTGAGAGAACTTGCACTACTGAAAGTATGAACCTAGGCCTTGTTTCCAAGCATTGCAATACTGTTTTTGCTCACTTTTGTTACTAGTTACCTTGCTGTTTTTATATTTTCAGATTACAAAAACCTATATCTACCATGCATATTACACTTGTATCACCATCTCTTCGCCGAACTAGTGCACCTATACAATTTACCATTGTATTGGGTGTGTTGGGGACACAAGAGACTCTTTGTTATTTGGTTGCAGGGTTGTTTGAGAGAGACCATCTTCATCCTATGCCTCCCACAGATTGATAAACCTTAGGTCATCCACTTGAGGGAAATTTGCTACTGTCCTACAAAACTCTGCGCTTGGAGGCCCAACACGAGTCTACAAGAAGAAGGTTGAATAGTAGACATCACCGCCCCCAAGGGTTGTCATTTGTACGGGTTCGGTGACCGCCCTCAAGGGTCCCTTAGTGGAATCACGGCATCTTGCATTGTGCAAGGGCGTGTGGAGATTACGGTGGCCCTAGTGGCTTCTTGGGGAGCATTGTGCCTCCACACCGCTCCAAATGGAGATTAGCATCTGCAAGGGTGTGAACTTCGGGATACATCGTCGTCCCTACATGCCTCAGTTATCTGTTACCCGGGCCCTTTACTTATGCACTTTACTTTGTGATAGCCATAGTATGACATGATATATACTTGCTATCACTTAGTTGTTTATCTTGATTAGCATAAGTTGTTGGTGCACATAGGTGAGCCTAGTCGATTTAGGTTTGTGCTTGACAAATTAAACGCTAGTTTTATTCCGCATTTGTTCAAGCCTAAACCGTAATTATTTTAAAGCGACTATTCACCCCCCCCCTCTAGGCGACATCCATGATCGTTCAATGTCGCTATCCGTAATCCATGTAGCAAGGCCTCGTATTCGACCACATTGTTTGAATCGGTGTACATTATTTGTAATATGTACCGTATGTTGTCATCGGTGGGTGAGGTGAGGACTACCCCGGTCCCCAGCCCAGCCAGCATCTTGGAGTCGTCCAAGTACATTGTCCAATGGGAATATGAACTGTACTCCCTTGGGAGTTCGGCCTCTGTCCATTCAGCCACGAAATCTGCTAGCACCCGAGATTTAATAGCTCGGCACGGGCGAAACACGATTTCAAAGGGTAGTAGTTCAATATCCCACTTAGTGATGCGGCCGGTTGCATCTTTGTTGTTGATAATGTCACCTAAAGGGACCTCGGATGCAACAGTGATAGAGCATTCCTGAAAGTAATGTCGCAGCTTCCGAGATGCCATGAACACATTGTAGGCGATTTTCTGATAGTGGAGATACCTTGTTTTACACTGGGTCAATACCTCGAAAACATAGTATACGGGCCTTTGCACCTAGAACTTGTGGCCTTCAGCGTCGCGTTCGACTACGAGTACAACACCGACGACCTGGTTGGTGGCCAAAATGTACAGTAACATCGGCTCGCCTACTCCAGGTGACACGAGTATAGGATTTGTTGCGAGGAGCCTTTTGATTTCATCTAAGGCATCTTCTGCCTCGCTAGCCCATTTGAAGTTCTTGGTCTGTTTCAAGAGTTTGTACAATGGCAGGGCCTTTTCTCCCAGTCGTGATATGAATCGACTGAGGGCGGCCACGCAGCCGGTGAGCTTTTGAACGTGTTTCAGTTCGGTGGGCACTGCCAAAACTGCGAGGCCTCGGATCTTGGTCAGAGTGGCATCGATTCCTCTGGGAAACGATGAATCCGAGCAGTTTTCCTGCTGGTACTCCGAAGACACATTTTTCTGGGTTTAGCTTGATATGATATACCCAGAGACTGGTGAATATGTCGCCGAGATTTTTGACGAGCTGCCGGACGTCCTTGGTTTTGACAACCACGTCATCGACATAGGCTTAGGTTGTTTTTCCGATATGATCTTTTAGGCATGTTTGAATCATGCGCTGGTAGGTTGCGCCGGCGTTTTTTAATCCGGACGGCATTGTGTTGAAACAAAATGGCCCATATGGCATTATGAAAGCTGTTGCTTCCTGATCTGACTCCTTCATCTTGATTTGATGGTACCCTGAATATGCATCCAGGAAACACAATGAGTCATGTCCCGCTGTGGCATCAATAGCTGGTCGATACGTGGTAAGGGGAAAGGATCCTTAGGGCAGGCCTTGTTGACGTCTTTGAAATCGATGCAGAGGCGCCAAGATCTGTCCTACTTGGATACCATGACCATATTAGCCAACCAGTCGGGGTGCTTGATGTCACAAAAGAATCCGGCTTCAACTAATTTAACCAGTTCCTTGCCCATAGCATGACGCTTGGGCTCGGCAAATTGCCGAAGTGCCTGTTTAACAGGTTTGAACCCTTAATAATGTTGAGGCTATGTTCCGCTAGGTTCTTTGGGATTCGTGGCATGTCCGAAGGGTGCCAGGAGAAAATGTCCCAATCCCGAAGGAAATTTCATAGTGCCTCATCGATTTCTAGGTCTAGCCCAGCACCGATGGACATTGTTTTGCTTGGGTCTATTGGGCGTACTTGAAACTTGATGATATCATCGTCTGGTTTGAATGAGGTTGATTTGGATCTTTTGTCTAAAATGACGTCGTCTGAGTTGACAGTGGCCCGAAGTGCGATTAGTTCTTCGGCTGCAAAGGCTTCTGCTAGCGTTTCAGGGCTAGCGAAGCTGTTTTGTTCTCGGCCCTAAGCGCCCTATCCGGGTCGCTGGTGATGGTTTCACTCCATTGGGGCCAGGCATTTTGAGCTTCATATACCCATAGTGGGGTATGGTGTGGAATTTTATGAACGCTTCTCGCCCAGTAGGGCGTGGTAGCCACTTCAGAAGGGCACGACATGGAAAGCAACTCCTCGGACTGATAGTTCTCGGGAGTGCCAAAGACCACATCGAGAGTGATCTTTCCCTTGCATCGTGCTTCCCTGCTGGAGATGTAATAGAGCTATGCTAGATGCGAGTTGTATCGAATTGCATTTTTCCAGTGTACCCTCGTAAATGAGGTTTAAGCTACTGCCACCGTCCATTAGTACCTTATGCAGTCGACATCTATCAACTATGGGGTTGAGTACCAGAGCGGCTGGGCATTAGCTTACATTGAGCACCGCCTGATCGTCCTGCTCGAACGTGATCGGCGTGTCTAACCAGGCGGCCGGAGGTGTACGTACTGGGGCATGGACGAGCTCCTGTAGGGCCTATTTCTTTGGTTTCCTGACTTATACGTTCGTAAATCATCAGGACCTTGGCTTCTTCTGGGGATTTTGTGGCATGACTAATAGTGTGCCTATTTGCAAGGAGCGCCTCACCACCCTTAGCAACTTGTTTCACAACCCAACAGGCTTAAAGGCTGCGGGTTGGATTGGTGTTAAGCAGAGTAGAGTGTATAGGGCTTGGTTGGTCCAGCAGTCCTTCTAGGGCGGTCCGGGGTCCCGTCTTCTTTCTTTTTCGTGGTGACTCTACTAGCGTGGGGCGCCTGAAGGGCTCCCCTTGTGTGAGGTCATGCGCCTTTGATCCGTCCGAGCATACTGATTCCTGGGCCAGCCAGGCTTCCTCAATGGTGCAAAATTTTGACACCAACTCTGAGAGCTCGGAGAAGGTCTGAACTCGGCGCCAAGCGACAGCGTTTAATAGACCCTCGTCGTGGCAGTTGTGGATGAAGGCAGCCAGTGCTTCCGCATCGGGGCAATTAGTTGTTCTGTTCTTGACGAACAGGAATTGTGAGCAAAATTGTCGAACTGTCTCTTCGGAATGCTGTTTTACAAACATCAGGTCGCAGACATCGGGAGGCCCCGAGTTACTTGGACAGTATTTGATGTGGGCGGCGGGTGGGATAAAAAATCCTAATCCGATCGGGCACGCCTCCGAGGTGCCCCCGCATCCTTCGCAGGAAGAGTGCACGGAGGAGAAGGTGCGTGGGCACAGCTTGACATCCGAAACGCCAACCTCTCCTAACCGATTGGTTTCACACTTATTCCCCATAGGAGAGTTCATATCCGAGGTTCCCTTGAGTTGGGTTCTGTCGGCCGAGCTCATAAAAGGAGCATGAAGCTCCAAGCAGGTTTTCTGGTCGTGCTCTGTTGCCTCACAGGGGGAGCGTGATTTAGGACTCGACGAGCCTTTAGGTGGCCCGTTGGGGAGAGCCGTTGATGCGCCTATGGCGTTGAGGGAACTCCAATCACCGATTGGCGAGGCCATCGACCCTAGGTGATCCAACAACGACCTCTAAATGAAAGCACCAATGTCGGTGTCAAAACCGGTAGATCTCGCGTAGGGAACCCGAGCTGTTAGATCGGTTCGATAGATAACAAGAGAGAACACACACAAAGTTTACCCAGGGTTGGGCCCTCTCTATGGAGGTAAAACCCTACGTACTGCTCTTGCTTATATTATGGAAGTATCAAAGTAAAGAGTTGATCTACCTCGAGATCATGAGTTGTGGTCTAAACCCTAGGGATATGATTAATGTTATGAATGGGTGTATGATGGCCTCTACAGACTAAACCCTCTGGTTGATATAGGCACTAGGGGTATCTACGGTTACACATGGTCAGTCGCCATCTAAGAATTTACATGACGAATCTAATCAGATATGCTTGAAGTACACGCCAAGTCTTCGGTCGCTACACTTCGAAGGCCTCCGGAGTCCTTCCTCCTTAACAGGCTGGTGGTCCGGCCCATACATTAGTCCGGCTGGGCTAGGACCCCCTAGTCCAGGACATCATCAACTGTGATGCTCGGCCAATATCTAAGTTTCGGCTCTTGATTTTCTCTCAATGGATTTTAAACTCAAATCTCTCAGAGAGGGTACTCAATCAATCTTTTCATAATCCCAAGTGCGAGCAGCCAACGAACCACGTTGGTGTGGGGTGGCTTTTTATAGCCGCAACCTTCCTATAAGGGAAATGACCATTTAGGACAAGCTGTCTATGGCCAACCGACATGTTTCCAATGGTTGGATTTTGAATGCACCCGACAACTTTACTTGAGGAACAAGTAAAGCTGACTCCTCAGTTCGAAACATTTCTCTCGCAGCTAGATGATCATCATCTCTGGCTGACAAGTAAATGTGTCGAAACACAAAGAGGTTTCTCTCAACTCTCATAGGATAGGTTTCTGTTAAGCATCACAACAGACATAAGTCTCAAAATACTTATGCCCCTCTTAATAGTACTGTAGTCCTATGACTCAAGGAAAAAATGAAACGACGAAACAAATGCTACGTCTTCACTTTGTCTTCATTCTTCATGATTGCATTCATTTCTTCTCGGACGCCTCATGTACCAATTGCTTCACGTAGCAATCTTTTCAGGGGCCATCTCTGACACGCAATCTTCTCAGAATCAAACTCCTCGAAATCTATTAATCTTCACCGCTTCACAGAAGACTTTCACTGAAGTTTGTAGCAAACCTCTCGGAAGAATATAGCAATCTTCTTCACACTCCAGGGACTACTTCTCTCTATGTGCACTAGAAAACAAATCAGTCCCTCATCGTTTCTGAGAATTAAGAAACAGTAAAATGGGGCTAGCTACGCTGCCGCTCAGTGATTTGATATTGAGCGGCTGAGATCTCTGGTCGTCCCACAATCAATTCAGGCATGTGTTACCACTCGCCTCCGCACAATCCGGGTGGGCCAACAGCTTCGCAGGGTTGATGCTCTACAGAGCGTTCTCGATGCACTCTTGTTAATTGGGCCCTTAAGTATGCGAAAACTACTTCGCTATGTTGCCCTCCCTTTCCATCAACATCAACATCGTCGGCTGAAAGTGCGTTATATCGACTAGAGGGGGGGTGAATAGGCGATTTTTACAAATTCGTCACTGAGGAATTTCAAGGTGAGGAAATTCCTAAGCGACGAACTACTTAGCAGCAGAATAAGTGCCCAGATGCAAGCATAACAGAGCAGTAGCACAGTCATCATGATGAAATGAAAACAAGCACAGAGTACGAGTAGCGTAAACACAGGATAAGCAGGCTGAAGACAAACTGACTGAAGAAATTGAACTGAGGAAATTGAGAAAGTCTTCAGTCAAAGTCTTCAAACAGTAATGATCAAATACATAGCAAGTATGCGAGGAAATGAAAGGGGTTGAGGAAATAGAACCAGTAGCTCGGTGAAGACAATGATTTGGTAGACCAGTTCCAACTGCTGTGACAGTTGTACGTCTGGTTGGAACGGCTAGGTATTTAAACCTGAGGACACACAGTCCCGGACACACAGTCCTCACCATATTCTCCTTGAGCTAAGGTCACACAGACCTCGCCCAATCACTCGTGGTAAGTCTTCAGGTGACTTCCAAACCTTCACATACTCGGTCACTCGGCAATCCACAATTTCCTCTTGGATGCTCTAGACCATGACGCCTAACCATCTGGAGGATGCACAGTCCTCAAAGGTAACAAGCGTCGGTTCCACATAGGAACAATCTCTTCAGTGATGCTCAATCACTTTGGGTTTGTAGGTGTTTGGGTTTTCGGGTTTTTCCTCACTTGATGATTTTCTCTCAAAGTCCTCGGAGGATGGGATGCTCTAAATGACAAGTGTCAATCTATCTCTCGGAGCAGCCAACCAGCTAGTGGTTGTAGGGGGCGGCTATTTATAGCCTAGGGAGCAGCCCGACATGATAAGACATAAATGCCCTTCAATGATATGACCGTTAGGTGGGTAGGATATTTGGACAGCTGGCGCGTAGCACAGCAACGGTCGGAAATTTGAGTATCAAATTCCTCAGGGCTATCATGATCCTCACTTGTAGGCAATCCGCACTGGCGAATTCCTAACTCCTTAGTCAGAACAAATTCCTCAGAGAACAGAAGAACTTCGTCTCTGTCACTGAAGAACTTGACTAAACTGTATGAGATTTCCAATGGCTTCACTCGAAAGGATTGGGTAGGTGTAGGATTTTGAGTTGAGCATCACTTGGAAACTTTTCCTTAGTTTTACCTCGACCCCCTTTAACAGTACGGTGTTTCCTATGACTCAAGAAGAAGAAAATGAAACTACGAAAACAAAAGTCTTCACGCTTCATAATCCTCGCATGAATATCAAGTCTTCAGGGTCACACCGATTTCTTCACTTTCAAAGTCTTCAAGAAAACCAAAGTCTTCAGTTGAAGACATTCATTTTTAGGGGTCGACATTCATCGTAAATAACAAACTCCTCATAGACTTATAGACCTGTGTACACTCACAAACACATTAGTCCCTTAACCTATAAGTCTTCAATACACCAAAATCACTAAGGGGCACTAGATGCACTTACAATCTCCCCCTTTTTGGTGATTGATGACAATATAGGTTAAGTTTTCAACGGGGATAAACATATGAAGTGTAAATACTAATATTGAGGAATTTGACTGCAAGATATAGAAGAACTCCCCCTGAAGATGTGCATATTTGAAGAATTTGCTTTGAAATAGCAAATGCACATTGTTGAATAATATCATGGAGATCTCCTCCTATATCTTGAAATTCATACACGCATTTATCATATGATATGAAGAATTTGAAATGCATGATGAAATATGGTGTCTGATGAAATTCAGCATGCGTGCATTATGGTATTGAGGGAATAGCATGCAGAAAGTATCAGACCACCATAGGACTTAAGTTTACAACTCATCAGAGCAAACACCTCAGAAAAGCAAGAGTTGAAACTTAACAGAAATATAGCCCATATATAAGACCACATATAAGACCCGCTTGAAGACTAAACTCAAATTTCTCCCCCGTTGTCATCGAATGACCAAAAGGGACGAAAAATGAGGACTAACGCCCCTGAAGAATATCATCATGATGTCGATGGAGGAGCGCCAGCATTGTTGGGGTCGACTGTTGAGGTAGGGCCTGCCGCAGTGTCGTTCAAGTCTTCAGCTTCATCCGTCACGCGCGATGAAGAATATGAACTGGCAACAAGCTGAGGAACTTTGACTTTCTTGAATTTCTTCGAAGGTGGTTGGGACCAGTCAAAGTCCTGTTGGAAGCCCATCTCCTTGAGTTCTTCAGCACTATGAAGATTAGACAGAATCGCCCAAGTGCGGTCAAAGACTTCATGCAAGTAGTAGTGATTCTTCTTCACAGTATTTTGAGTGACTGTCATGTTCTGAAGAATTGCACCAAACTGACGCTTGACCCACTTGTGATTTCGATCAACTTTCTAATGAAGACTAAGGAGAAGTTCACGATCAGTCATCACACGCGGAGCTATGGCTTGAGGATGATGTTCTGAAGCTTTGGCGGCAGAATCTTGAGTTGCAGAGTCATCATTGGTGGAATAGGAAGTAGCTTTGCGAAACTGTCCATCCAATGGACGAGTACCTTCATCAATAACAGCAGCCTTGCCCTTCTCGTCAGATGAGGAAATAGTCCGTTTGAGGACTTCAATAGGGGGCAAATAGCTGAGATGATTTTGAAAATCAGCCTTATAATGAATTGAAGACCTTGATCTGATGAACTTCATGATCCAGGGAGCATAAGGCTTCAACTCAAAAGGTGACAGAGCAGCATTGGCCAAAGTCCTTATGAAGAAATCGTGGTAGTTGATAGGAATACCGTGAATGATATTGAACAGCAGATTCTTCATAATGCCAACAACTTCTTCATCATCAGAGTTGTTGGCCCTGATTGGACTGAGGTTTTGGTCAAGATGCGATAGACTGTCCTTGGACATAGAGCAATTCCTTGACGAGGAATTTGGTCCTTGGAGCTTGGCCTGGCTTCAAAGGCTTCATCAGCACTTGCATCAGATGATCAGACAGTCAGGTTCAACATAGAGAAGCCTTGCACCTTCAGTGGAGGGACTGACTGGGACGGCATGAAGCAATTCAGAGGCCGGTGCTTTGAAATGAGTATTATCGGTTCATCCAGTCCAATACCCATGAATTGACATCATCAACATTTCCAGTAATGTGCAGCGTGGCGAAGAATTGAAGAATGAGTTCTTCATTCCAATCGCAGATGTCGGTGCAGAAATTGAGTAACCCAGCGTCATGAAGAACACTGAGGACTGGGGTGAAGCAGGGCAGCGATTCCATATCTACATGAGGAATTTGCTCATGTTCAAAGATCTTATCCTTATCAACCAATAATGAGGAGTAGAAGTTCATCTGGCTTGCAGTCCAGAAACGCTTGCGACGAAGACGAGCAGAGTCATAGGGATTGTAGTCAGTGAAGAATATGTGCTCGTTGAAGAAATCCTTAGCATTAAACTTCTGCTTCTTGGAGTGAGGGTTCTGTGGCTTGGGCTGAAGATTAACAGTTGAAGAATTTACAGCCTCTTGAGTTATAGCCACTGGAGCCACAGGCTAAGGAATTTCAGCAGCAGCCTTGGCCTCCATTTCTTCAGACATATGTACATCAGCGCTAGTGGCTGGAACTTCTTCAGGAATAGAATGAAGTGAAGCTTGACGTTCATCAGAGCCCGTATGAATTTCTTCAGTTGGCACAGGGGACTGAGGAACATGATGTAGAGGGGTTGTCAGAGGTGAATTGGGGTGATGACTTTCCCAAAAGTCATCATTCAGAATAGGTGTTGTAGACCCAATATCCACATCCTCATCTTCTTCAATTCCTTCGACGCCTGCCTCTTCAGCTGTGAACTGAGGCATGGGCGATGATACCAGTGGGGTTGAAGAGAAAGCATCCACTTCAATTTCTTCATCCATCTGCTCTGTCGAAGCAGCAGAAGGATCTTCTTCATCAGATTTACTAGGAATTTCATATTCCTCACCAAAGGGAATGATCTCCTTTGATGGCATGCTTGATATTGGAATAGCATCAATTGGGTCTTCAGATGAACTCGTCAAAGTCTTCAATTTCTTGGGAGCTGAAGACTCTGAAGATGCAGATGCTTTCCTTTTCTTCACAGCTGCTCGCTCCGCAGCCTTGGTTTTCTTCGCTTCTGATGCAGAAGGAAGGTTGATGCTTGTCATCGGTGCAGGAGGAGCAGAGGAAATTGGTTGAATTTCTTAAGGCACAACTGATGCAGTTGCCCTGGCTTGTTCAGATTCCTCAGGCACAGTAGCAGATGCTTCAACTGGCCTGGATTGCTCTTCAGGCGCAATGTTGGAGGTTGCCCTGGCATTTTCTTCAGAGACTGGAATTTCTTCATCAGCTCTGGCGCTTTCATTTTCTTCAGCAGACTGAACAGATGTTCCAGTCTGAGGAAATTTGGGTTGCGATGAAGCTGCAACACTTGGAGTAAATCCTTTTGCCATTCTGACGAATCTGACTTTGGCACCTAGCCAATCTGCATGGAATGCATGAAATTCATCACTGAGTGCTTTGATCTCAGCCTGCATAGACACAAGTTCTTCAGGAGACATTTTCACAACATTGTTCTTCAGAAAATGCTCCTTCTTGTACTGAGCCTTCTTCACCTGCCTGGCCTTTTCAAATTTCCATTTCTCTTCATTTATGAAGGCCGTCAACATGTGACTTTGACCAGGAGTGAGGTTTAATTCAGGCAAAGGTGTATTTGGATCCTTGTGCCATAGATTGATGAAATCAAGGATCTTCCTTGGATCCAGCATGAGGGGCACAGCACTGCCTTTGGCTCTAGCGGCCCTTTGTTGTCGATCTCTGATGATCTCAGCTAATTCTTCATCATCAGCTTCGTCTTCGCTTGACGGAACCTGAAAGGCGACTTGCTTCTTGTGAGGACTTGGCCTTGTGCCTTGTCCAGCAGTGGCCTTTTTCTTCAGCAAGGTCGGAGTTGTTGAAGACTGAGGTGGAGCTGAAGAACTTGCAGAGACTCCTGAAGCAATTGAGATTCCAGTAGTCCTTTGGCATGTGGCAAGATGCACAGGTGCTGAGGACTTTGCAGGAGCAGCTGAGGATTTTGCAACCGAGGGAGTTGGAGCTGCTTTTGAGGAATTTGCTTAAGGAACAGGTCGTGAGGGCTTTGAAGAGCTTGGCCGTGAGGGCATTGCAGCTGAGGAACTTGTCTTGACAGCTGATTTCTTCAGCATAGCCTTCTTAGGCTTGATAGCAGAGGCCTCAGCGGCGGCAGCAACAGAATCTTCATTGAATTTCTTCACTGCCTCTTTAGCCACTTTGGCCAGCTTGGCTTGACGCTTAGCCCACTCCTGAGGAAATTCCTCACCTCTTCTGATGCTAGTGGGATCAGCTTCTTGGCCAGGAGCCAATGGAGGTCTTGGACATGGAGGGTTAACAGCAAATTTCTTCATGTACTTGGGAGTGACATAGCGATATTCCCTCCATTCTCTTGCCCATCTCCTCTCAATCTTCTGAATGCGCACTTTGCGCTGATTTTTGTTCTCCTTGCCATGAGTTGCTTCATCAGGAGTACAATATTCATCATAGATGTCATCAGGGATCTCAAAAGCAGTATTTGTTTCTGGCCTCTTTCCTCCCTTCTGAGGTCTTTTACCATCAGCCATTTTCTTCACTTGAGGGTTTTGAACAATTGAATTTTCTGATGAGGTATGCAATTTTTCTTCAAGGAACGCTGCAAATGAGTTAAGTTGATGAGAACCTAGAGATTCAGCAGCGGACATGTGTACCTGTGAACAGAATATAGGTGCGAAGAGTTTTGGAGAGGTCATATGCGTTCTCAGAAGATTTTCAAAAGTATCAAGTTTGAGGAAGATGACCAGGGGTGTCTTGAGGAATTTCACTAAGCATTTTGACTTAGGTTCCAGAGTTGTGTAGATTGAAAATCCACACAATTGAGGAATCTTGAAGAAAAACGTTGCTTAGAGAAACTGATCAAGGACAGAAGCAAGTTGGTGTTTAAGAACATGAAAGTTGAAGAATAAACACCTTTTGAAGATTTTGTGGAAATCATCAGAATCAACAAGGGCAGTAAAAATAAATTTTATTTACCCTTGACGAAGAACACGACGAACTGAGAGTGGCAGTGGAGATGTTTGTCCGTTCAGATCTTCCACGCCCTAACTTGGCGATGGAAAACAGCTACGGCGGCGGCGGAGTGAAGATTTCCGCGGCCGGCGTGAGTACGACGGCGACGAGGTCGAGGCAGTGAAGCTCTTCCTCACCGGCGACGATGGAGTGTAGCGGCGGCGCTAGGTCTGAGAGCTCGAGCGAGGGAGTAAGATCGAGCGGGGTAAATGAGCTCTGAGGAGGGCGAGGGGTATTTATAGCCGAGGTGAAAAACCGCTTGTCTGAGGAAAATGGACGAACATGCCCCTGACCCTTCTCATCCTAGCGACATGTGTCACCCACGTACTGTGAAGTGGAGATCGTGTTAGATCGTGGGTGAATAGATAAATCTTATCGAGGGATATGGAACGGTTTGAGCGGCAAAAGCCGAAAATTCAGATAAGAATATTTTAATGTTTCGTTCGCAAATTCTTCAGCTGTCAAGGACACAGTGAAGACTTTGAACGGGTTTCAAATAGAACGCACATGAAGAATTTGTGAACGGACTGGATTGAGTTTAGCAGAGAGGGGGAACGGGTCCGATCACATTCACTTAGAAGAAAAACAACTTGAAGAATTAGCAATAAGTGAATGCTGTAGAGGACAGAAAACTCAAATATATATATAGTCAATAAAGAACACAGTCGGAAAGAGTGAAGATTTTGCAAAGTTGAAGAATTTGAAAATTTGAAGAATTTGCACAATGATGAAAAACTCAAATTTTGAAGATTTTCAACTTTTTGTGGTGGCGTGACCCACCGTGTAAGAATGATGATTTCAGACACCGCGTACAATTATCGTAGGGTTCTGAGAATCAAATTCTTCATTAATTTCTTCACACTTAGAGGGTTAGTCTTCATTGATTGAAGAAAAATGTTTCTTCGTGTGTTGCACACCTAAGTCATCAATTTGCATAAGTGTTAGTATGTGTGTCCTTTTCAAAGGACATTCGAAGATTCTAAGATATTTAGCTCACACCGCAACTTGCTAAATCTCTTCTCATCCAAGGGCTTTGTGAAGATATCCGCTAGCTGTTCTTCAGACTTCACGGGATCAATAGAGATGTCACCCTTCAACACATGATCTCGAAGAAAATGATGATGAATCTCGATGTGCTTTGTCTTCGAGTGCTGAACTGGGTTATGAGCAATTTTGATGGCACTCTCGTTGTCGCAGTAGAGTGGCACATTCTTCACATTGATGCCGTAATCCTTGAGGGTTTGCTTCATCCATAGCAATTGAGCACAGCAAGAACCAGCAGCAATATACTCAGCTTCAGCAGTAGAGAGTGATACGCAGTTCTGCTTCTTCGAGGACCAACATACTAAGGATCAGCCGAGGAAATGGCATGTGCCTGAAGTTGACTTGCGGTCCACACGATCACCGGCATAGTCAGAGTCAGAATATCCAATGAGATCAAAAACCGAGCCCTTGGGATACCATAATCCAAGTGTTGGAGTGTGAGCTAGATATCGAAGAATATGTTTCACAGCCTTATGGTGTGATTCCTTCGGTGTAGCTTGAAAACGGGCACACATGCAAACACTAAGCATAATATCCGGCCTAGATGCACATAGGTACAATAAAGAGCCAATCATGGAGCGGTATACCTTTTGATCGAAGTCTATTCCATTTTCATCAGTGCATAGATGGCCATTTGTGGGCATAGGGATTTTGACGCCTCTGCATTCTTGCATACCGAATTTCCTCAGAACGTCCTTGAGGTATTTCTCTTGAGAAATGAAGATGCCATTGCGTTGTTGACGAATTTGAAGACCTAAGAAGAATTTCAATTCTCCCATCATGGACATTTGATATTCCTCACTCATCATGTAAGCAAATTCGTCACTGTAATGTTGGTTAGTACAGCCAAAGATAATATCATCAACATATATTTGGCACACGAATAATTCATCATCATAGGTTTTGGTGAAAAGAGTTGGTTCGAGTGAACCGGGTTTGAAGCCTTTCTTCATGAGGAATTCCTTCAGAGTATCATACCACGCCCGAGGGGCCTGCTTGAGGCCATAGAGGGCCTTATTGAGTCTGAAGACTTTGTCAGGATGCTTAGGATCTTCAAAACCTGGGGGTTGAGCAACATATACTTCTTCCTCAAGCTTACCATTGAGGAATGCACTTTTCACATCCATTTGATATAAGATGATATTATGATGGTTAGCATAAGCAAGCAATATGCGAATAGCCTCAAGTCTAGCAACAGGTGCAAAAGTCTCATCGAAATCAATTCCTTCAACCTGTGTGTAGCCTTGAGCCACAAGACGAGCCTTGTTCCTCACCACTAGGCCATTTTCATCTTGCTTGTTGCGGTAGATCCATTTGGTACCGATGATATTGTGCTTGCATGGGTCCGGTTGCTTGATAAGCTCCCACACATTGTTCAGCTTGAATTGATGTAATTCCTCTTGCATTGCTTGAATCCATTCAGGCTCCAGAAATGCCTCATCAACTTTGGTGGGCTCTGTGATAGAGACGAAAGCAAAATGCCCACAAAAGTTAGATAAATGTGAAGCTTTTGAGCGAGTCAGAGGATCTGGTGCGTTGATGTCGTTGATGATTCTCTCAATCTGTACTTCATTTGCAACGCGGGGATGAGCAGGTTGACGACTTTGATTTGGCTCAGCATTTTCTTCAGAGCCATTTTCTTCAGATGCGCCAGCATGCTGTTCTTCATGTTCTGGAATGATTTCTTCAGCAGATTCTTCAGTAGGAATGACATCCTCAGTAGCTTTGAACTTGATGGTTTCCTCAGGCGTCTTTTCATCTAGCACAGGAGGTAGGTGCTCTCTTTGAGAGCCGTTAGTTTCATTGAACCGCACATCTACAGTTTCAACAACCTTGTTGTGATAGGTGTTGAAGACCCTGTAGGTGTGCGAGTCCTTTCCGTAACCAAGCATAAAACCTTCATGTGCTTTCGGTGCAAATTTAGAATTGTGATGTGGATCTCTAATCCAGCATTTAGCACCGAAGACTTTGAAATAACTCACATTGGGTTTCTTGTCAGTGAGGAGTTCATATGAGGTCTTCTTGAAGAATTTGTGAAGATATACCCTGTTGATGATGTGGCATGCAGTATCAATTGCCTCAGGCCAGAAGTGACAAGGTGTCTTGTATTCATCAAGCATGGTGCGAGCCATCTCAACAAGAGTCCTGTTCTTGCGCTCCACAACGCCATTCTGCTGAGGAGTGTATGGGGCAGATAGCTCATGAGTAATACCAAGTTCATCGAGATAGTCATCAAGGCCAATATTCTTGAACTCAGTCCCATTGTCACTACGTATATGCTTGATCTTCACGCCGAAATTCATCGAAGCCCTTGAGGAAAATCGTCTGAAGACTTCCTGCACTTCAGTTTTGTAAGTAATGACATGCACCCATGTGTAACGAGAATAGTCATCAACAATGACAAAGCCATATAGAGATGCTGCATTTGTTAGTGTGGCATAATGAGTAGGGCCAAAGAGATCCATATGAAGCAATTCAAAAGGACGAGAAGTAGTCATGATAGTCTTCGAGGGGTGCTTCGCTCTGGTCATCTTTCCAGCCTCACAAGCCCCACAAAGATGATCTTTGAGGAATTTGACACCCTCGATGCCAATGACGTGCTTTTTCTTCACGAGCGTGTGTAAGTTCCTCATGCCAGCATGACCCAGTCGTCGATGCCATAGCCAGCCTTCTGAAGCTTTAGCAAGTAGACAAGTGGCAGGCTGTGGTCCTGCAGAGAAATCAACAATATACAAGTCTCCTCTCCTAAAGCCTTCGAAGACTTTGGAATTGTCAGATTCCATGAGCACTAAGCAACGATATTTGCCAAAGACAACAACCATATCAAGATCACAAAGCATTGAGACAGACATGAGGTTGAATCCGAGGGACTCGACAAGCATGACTTTATCCATGTGTCGATCCTTTGAGATTGCAACCCTACCTAGACCCAATACCTTGCTTTTGCCTTTGTCAGCGTAGGTGATATGCTTCAAGTGTGATGGATATAAAGGAGTGTTCATCAGTAAGCTCTTGTCACCGGTCATGTGATTTGTACATCCACTATCGAGGACCCACTCAGTAGCTTTGGGTAAATCATCCTGCAGATGAATTAGTGCATCTTACGAACTCATATACTTCAGAGTGAAGAATATGACATCAAATTCATCAGACATATTTCATCAATTAAAGCAACATATGTATATATAGCAATGTGAGGACGTGAGAAATGAATAAATCATTTCTTCATGATTAGCTTGCATCCTTTCAAGCATTTCAGGTCTCCAGCAAATTCTTCAGACGATTTAGTTCGTCTGGAGACCTGACCCTGCATAAGAGATTAGTTCCTTTTCTTCACCACCCACATCTGGAGGGGTGGCAAAGAGTTCATCATTCTGCGAGCTCCATAAGAGAAAGGTGGCATAGACGCCAGACCACTTCGTTTCACATAAGAGGGGTTAGGGTAAGCATATGAATAAGCAGAGAAATTCTTCGAGGACTTATGAACATAATGATTTGAAGAATAATGCATATATTCATAGCCCTTAGGCTTTCCCTGCGTAACAGAAGTATTAGCACGATGATGTTCATGTGAGGACTTTGATCCATGTGAGGAATTTGATTCATATGAAGAATTTGATCTGGGGTTCTTATTCTTCACAGGTGGTGTCATGAGGACATTCACCTGAAGACTTTCAAGGCACTTTTTGGGAACCCAGATTTTCTTCATAGGGGGACATTCCTGCAGTTAGATCCAACATATCTAGCAAATACCTCACCATTCTGATTTTTGAACAGTTTATAGTTGGAGTCAAATGACTCATCAGATGAATATGAGGATTCACAAGTAAAGCCAGATAAAGTGGATGGATCTACGGAAGGTCCCTTCGCAGCAACCCATGAGGTTTTGGGATACTGCTCCGGTTTCCAGTAGGTTCCGTCAGCATTGAGTTTCCTCTCAAAGGCAATACCCTCTTTCCTAGGGTTCCTGTTCAAGATCTGCTTTTTGAGCACATCACAAAGAGTGTGATGCCCTTTGAGGCTTTTGTACATGCCTGTCACATACAATTCCTTCAACCCTGCATTTTCGTCAGTGATACTAGTGGTATCCTCAGATGAGGAATTTGTGACCACAGAGACAGTTGAAGAATTTTCAGCAATGGAAGCATTTGAACATTCAGGTGAAGAATTAGCAGTTTCACGTTCAATGCATTTCAAGCATGGTGGAATAAATTCTTCCTGAGCGGAACTGATCTGTTGAGCAAGCAAAGAATCATTTTCCTTCTGAAGATCTTCATGACTCACCCTTAGCTTCTCAAGATCTTGCTTTCTTTGAAGAAATTCATAAGAAAGCTTCTCATGATCGGCTAGGAGAGTTTCATGACGACCTTGAAGGTTGTCAAACTTAGACTGTAGTTGCTGAAGATTATCAGTCAGTGTTTGAGTTCGATCCATTTCCTCACCTAACAGATCATCGCTTTTGTCTAGCATATTTTGAACCTTTTCCAAAGCCTTTTGTTGTTTAACAGCAATATTAGCAAGTTTGGAATAGCTGGGTTTGAGGTTATCATCAGATTCATCCTCACTTGATTCAGAGGAGGGATATTTGAGTACCTTGGCACCTTTTGCCATGAAGCAATAGGTGGGAGCATAGTCATCGTTGCCGTCATCAGCAGTGTTGGGGAAGCCATTTTCCTCAGTGTTGAAGATGGACTTGCTAACGTAAGCAGTAGCGAGGGCTAGGCTCGCCACACCAGAGTCTGACTCCGCAGATGCCTCCTCTTCCTCATGTTCCTCAGATTCAGCTTCAGAGTCCATTTCCTTGCCAATGAATGCCCGAGCTTTCTTGGAGCTGCTCTTCTTGTGAGATGAAGACTTTGAAGATCTTGACGATGAGGACTTTGAAGATTTCTTCTTCTTCTTAGAGTCATCTGAACTATCATCCTTGTATTTCTTCTTCTTTGATTCCTTCTCCCACTGAGGACAATCAGTAATGTAGTGACCAGGTTTCTTGCATTTATGGCAAGTTCTCTTCTTGTAATCACGGGATGAGGAATCTGATTTCATGTCATCACCTCTTGAGGATTTTCCAAATCGGCCACGTCTAGAGAACTTATGGAATTTCCTCACGAGCATTGCTAGCTCCTGACTCAGTTCTTCAGGATCACCAAGGCTGCTACCAGAATCTTCATCTTCAGATTCAGAGACTGCCTTGGCTTTCAGTGCACGAGATCTACCATAGCTCGGTCCATAGAGATCTCTCTTCTCAGCTAGTTGGAATTCATGAGTATTTAGCCTCTCGAGGATATCAGCAGGATCAAGTGACTTGTAGTCTCCACGTTCTTGAATCATCAGTGCCAGTGTATCGAATGAAGAATCGAGTGACCTCAGCAATTTCTTCACCACCTCATGGTCGGTGATGTCAGTGGCACCCAGTGCTTGAAGCTCGTTTGAAATGTCAGTGAGGCGATCAAAGGTTTGCTGAACATTTTCGTTGTCGAGTCTTTTGAAGCGGTTGAAGAGATTGCGAAGAACGTCAACTCGAGAGTCACGTTGAGTTGAGACTCCTTCGTTGACCTTGGATAGCCTATCCCAGATAAGCTTAGCTGTCTCCAAAGCACTCACTCTGCCATACTGCCCTTTGCTCAGATGGCCACATATGATATTCTTCGCTTGGGAGTCGAGTTGCTTGAATCTCTTCACATCAGCAGCGTTTACGGAAGGAGTGACAGAGGGAACACCCTTTTCCACAACATACCAGAGATCGTTGTCAATTGCCTCAAGATGCATGCGCATCTTGTTCTTCCAGTAGGGGTAGTCCATCCCATCGAAGGTAGGACACCCAGCTGAGACCTTGATCATGCCTGCAGTCGACATAACTAAAACTCCAGGTGGTTAAACCAAAATCACACAGAACAAGGGAGTACCTCGCTCTGATACCAATTGAAAGTGCGTTATATCGACTAGAGGGGGGTGAATAGGCGATTTTTACAAATTCGTCACTGAGGAATTTCAAGGTGAGGAAATTCCTAAGCGACGAACTACTTAGCAGCGGAATAAGTGCTCAGATGCAAGCATAATAGAGCAGTAGCACAGTCATCATGATGAAATGAAAACAAGCACAGAGTACGAGTAGCGTAAACACAGGATAAGCAGGCTGAAGACAAACTGACTGAAGAAATTGAACTGAGGAAATTGAGAAAGTCTTCAGTCAAAGTCTTCAAATAGTAATGATCAAATACATAGCAAGTATGCGAGGAAATGAAAGGGGTTGAGGAAATAGAACCAGTAGCTCGGTGAAGACACTGATTTGGTAGACCAGTTCCAACTGTTGTGATAGTTGTACGTCTGGTTGGAGCGGCTAGGTATTTAAACCTGAGGACACACAGTCCCGGACACACAGTCCTCACCGTATTCTCCTTGAGCTAAGGTCACACAGACCTCGCCCAATCACTCGTGGTAAGTATTCAGGTGACTTCCAAACCTTCACATACTCGGTCACTCGGCAATCCACAATTTCCTCTTGGGTGCTCTAGACCATGACGCCTAACCGTCTGGAGGATGCACAGTCCTCAAAGGTAACAAGCGTCGGTTCCACACAGGAACAATCTCTTCAGTGATGCTCAATCACTTTGGGTTTGTAGGTGTTTGGGTTTTTGGGTTTTTCCTCACTTGATGATTTTCTCTCAAAGTCCTCGGAGGATGGGATGCTCTAAATGACAAGTGTCAATCTATCTTTTGGAGCAGCCAACCAGCTAGTGGTTGTAGGGGGCGGCTATTTATAGCCTAGGGAGCAGCCCGACATGATAAGACATAAATGCTCTTCAATGATATGACCGTTAGGTGGGTAGGATATTTGGACAGCTGGCGCATAGCACAACAACGGTCGGAAATTTGAGTATCAAATTCCTCAGGGCTATCATGATCCTCACTTGTAGGCAATCCGCACTGGCGAATTCCTAACTCCTCAGTTAGAACAAATTCCTCAGAGAACAGAAGAACTTCGTCTCTGTCACTGAAGAACTTGACTAAACTGTATGAGATTTCCAATGGCTTCACTCGAAAGGATTGGGTAGGTGTAGGATTTTGAGTTGAGCATCACTTGGAAACTTTTCCTTAGTTTTACCTCGACCCCCTTTAACAGTACGGTGTTTCCTATGACTCAAGAAGAAGAAAATGAAACTACGAAAACAAAAGTCTTCACGCTTCATAATCCTCGCATGAATATCAAGTCTTCAGGGTCACACCGATTTCTTCACTTTCAAAGTCTTCAAGAAAACCAAAGTCTTCAGTTGAAGACATTCATTTTTAGGGGTCGACATTCATCGTAAATAACAAACTCCTCATAGACTTATAGACCTGTGTACACTCACAAACACATTAGTCCCTTAACCTATAAGTCTTCAATACACCAAAATCACTAAGGGGCACTAGATGCACTTACATCGGCGCCTCCTTTTCCTCTCTCGTTCCCGCGCGTGTGCCCTTGAAGCGGCCTGCTCCTTCGTTGGCCACCCACTAGTCCCTTGTGTGCCTCATTCGCTGCCGGGGTTCAGTCAGGGCGGCTTCTATCCTGCATGACCCTAGCTACGCGTTACCACCTCCACCGCCTCTTCCGTCAAGTGGCGCCTCCATCCATTCATGGAACCGACTCCTTCGCCTTGCTTCATCTCCCAACCGTCGTGGATTGCTCGCGACTTAGCGAGCTATCGTCCTCCCCGCTGCCGAGACAAACGGAAAAAATCGCTGCCTGTGGCCATGGATCTCCGCAAGGTGCGCATCGCCTTCAACAATCTACACATCCTGAAGGCCTAAGGTTTCGCACAAAATTACTGTTCTGTGTTGGTGTTGATAGGTCGAATTTGGGACTATATGTGGATTGACTCATTCCTAGGGCCGGGTATGTAGAACATGAGTTGAGACTTCATGAAGACGAACCGGTAACAGGCAGATCGCCCGGTGATTGTCGATGACGAAGCCCGCTCTACTTGTCATTGATATGGTAGGTGCGTTGCTTAGTAGTGCATCGTGTTTATTTTTGTTACATCGTATGCAATTCTTGCATAGCATGTGGCTTGTGAATGGCCTGCTTCTTTTTTATAGTGCAATTGCCTTTGTTAGGCCTTGCTTAATGTGGTTCTGTTTATTGTACATTTATGATTTGGATTATGAGCCTTTTGCAATTGCTATCTTCCCTAAATATATATTTTATATTCTTCCCATTAGTTCACATGATACATAAGATAAATTATGGGTTCCATGTATAATACTATAGTTACCATATTCGAAATCCCCTTTTCCCCACCCCTCCCTCCCAAGCCGCTCGCGCAGGCAGCTCCGGAGGCGAAATCCCTAGCCCCGCGAGCCCTCTTCCCAGTGCTCGCCTAGCCGCTGCCGCTGCCGGCGTCGACGGCGGTGGCGGCGCCCAGCTGTCGAAGGCGGCGGGCGAGGTCGCACACCCCGACGGGCCTCCCTCGCGCGGGGGAGCGCGTCAAGGGGGCGGTGTGGTGGGGCTTTTTCGGTGAGGCAGCACGCGGCGAGGAGCGTATGGCGAGACAGAACACGGTCGCGGGATCGAGGTGAAGGTGTTGGTGCTCCACGGTCTTCTTGGCGCCTGGTGGATGCAGGAGGAGCTGCGCGCCCTTAGCCATGGTGGCGGCGGATCTCGACCAGGAGTGGTTGCGCAAGCGGCGGCCGGGGATTGCTGCGATGGGCGAGGTGCGTGGTCTGCTTCCTGCGGACGCCGGCGAGGAAGCTACCGGTGGCGCCGTGGGAGTGGGCGGCGGTGGCGCGGGCTGGATCTTGGCTTCCTGGGCCTGATCCAGCAGCTCGTTGCAGGGAGCATCATGGTGGTGCGCACATCCCTGTCCTGGATGCGCGTCAAGGTGGCTCTTTGTCCGTGAGTCCCAGGGCCGTGCCGATGCGGGGTAGTCTGCCAGGAGTGGTGTGACCTGTCGCTGCTTGCTATGCCTGCGGTTCCTGGCCGTGCTGGATTGGCGAGTTGGAGTTGTTTTTCCACGGCCGTGCGAGAGGTGGAAGATGGACTGTGTGGCCTCGCCGTGCAGGGTGTCGGTGCTCTGTCATGCTATGACACGATGGCGAGGTGCTGCGGCGGCGGCGATGTGGCCCGGCACAAACGATGTAGTCTCAATTCTTCGCAAGGAGTGGGAGGCGGGCGGTGTTACGGATGAAAATCCTGCCCGTCTTTGGTCGGTGCTTGCGGCGCCGGCGCCTGTGGGTGTCATTTTCCTTCTTGAAGGTGTCGCTTAGGTGCATCAGCATCTCCCCTTTTTGTTGGGTTACTGTCTCTGGGCGAAAGCCTTGGTCTTGGACCGGCGATGGCGGCATCTTGACGTCGTTCCTCTGTTGGGAGCATCGTGTGTTTGGAGACATGGCTTGGAGGTTCTGTGCTGTGGCTCTTTGGTGTGTGCCGCTTGTCCGAGTAGAGGTTCTTGGGCGCATTGTACACCGACACCGGTGTGTCCAAGACGGTGGCTTTCTCAGGACCAACCAAGCCCCGCCATCCACTTGCCACCTCCTTTCGGCAATCAAGAGTGGTTGGTGCGTCGGCAAGGGAAGTCCGGTTGAAGTTACGGCTCTTCGAGCTGATCAATGTTGGTCGAGACGCGGCCTTTTTCTCTGTTCAGGGCAGGTTCCTTTGTGTTGTGCTTGTAGTGTGTGCGGAGGCTTTTCTTCAGATTAGCTCGGGCGTGGTGTTTGTACTACTCTTGCTATTCGCGGCGAGAGGTAGTCTCTTGTAATTATCTTCTGCCTTCTATAAAAATATGGTACACCTTTGGCGTACTCTCGAAAAAAAAACTATATGCATACATAGTAGTTACTTTGAACTATAAATCTATAGGTCGGGCTGGCAATTAATAAAGTTATACTTGTTGAAAATGCCGATAGGAAACAACAAATGGCTACTTGGTTTGGATAACTGTCATTAGAGTCAGAGAAGCTATCACAGACCAGATTAAGCATGTATGCATAAAAAATCTTTTTTTATGAAGTTAACTACAATTGATGTCATATATGCTAATATGGTTCTGCTACTATATGTCATTCACAAGGCAGTGGGTGTTTGCCTTTGGCATATCAACATTGACCATGTTGGATAGGTAAATAAGATATATATGATTATTATGTCTTTGCCACCTGGGGCATTTCCACCCCTCTTGCTTCCGTCTGATCTAGCTTTGAGATCCGTGTAGCATCTTTTAGGTCTGCCATTGATTAGTCCTCCATTTGTCTAATTGCACCGAGACGAGTTCATTAGCACTAAATAGTAACAAGATTAAATGTTGATATTGTGTATATGCATGGATATTTTTTGGGGGAATCTCTTTGGAGTTCATGGAGAACTTCTTTTAGGTAATAGAAGTCTTAATCACAAACCAACTTTTTTATACTATTACAGAAAGTTAGTAAGTTATTGAATTTTTTTTACTATTAGGGAATCTTTTAGGTTAAGTATTCATCATCTGTCATTTTGATACCCCTAGTCTGACACATACTTTGCTTGAATCGTATTAGTGTGGTCATTACCATGCTTTGTTAATTGAATCCTGATGGAGGAATGAAGATAGCATAGTGTTTGCACAAATCACGAAGCATGCATTGAACAGAGATAACATGGGGTGGCACTGCCACCCAAAGGGGTGGCATAGTCACTGGGTGTTAAAAAATCCACACTGATATATATATATGTATATATATATGTATATATATATATTGATCTGGTAATTAAGATATTACTATTAATTTATGTGAAGATTCACCATAAGTTGATGTTCTGTACCAAAATCAAACAAGGTAATTAATGTTTTTGAATGTCTCAGTATCTTCCACTGTTTAAATAGTGTTTCATATGTATTGACTACTTTCTTTCAATATCTTTCTTTATTTCCTTTTATGTTTTATTTATTAACTATTTCATTTAATAAAGTTTGGAGGGATCGCTTTTGGCTAGCTGTGATTTCTCTACTTTATTGTCAACTTTTTCTGTTTAGTGCTTGATCCAAGGCCTTATATATTTTGGTTCGAGAGCCTCACAAATTATGTACTAATATTTTTAGTAACAGATTTTTCCCATATTTATGGAGCATCAAGTGTTTGTGCCGAGAATTATTCTGCTGGATGAGTTGTGAAGTACTGACATGAGCTGACTTGGAAGAGTTTTCTCTTAAAGGTGATTTCTTATGCAAATATATTTTACGTACTTCATTTCCCTACATATTTCATAGAAGCTCCTTGTTTATTTCCCTGCATAACACATATAAATCTTACTCTTTCTAAAGGAATGCAAAAGTTTATGTGTAAATAATTCACTAACTACACAACCGCCAAATACATGATAAGCGGCACCCAACTGATCGCCGCACCCTTAGCTTCCAACATGGACGACAAGGGTAGCGAACCATGCCACTTAGGGCATCATTATTTAGTTCATTACCTCAGTGATGTTTGACGAAATTGGCAATTAGATGTGTGTATAATGTTGTGAAACTAGCACTCATGATGAAAGATATTTGGGTGATATACTTTACATGTGATTCCAATATTATGGGTTTCAGCTCTAGCCTACCCCAACTTGTTTGGGACTAAAGGCTTTGTTGTTGTACACTTTACATGTGATCTCTAATCTTTATTTGAAATTGTTGTATACTTTACATGCGATCTACTAATCTTTATTTGAAATTATTATTAGTTGTGATTCCAATTATATGAATCACAACCCTTGACTTCTCTTCGTAGTTACCATGTCCAATCGTAATTTCAGCTAATTATAGTTTTATTATTTACCATGTAAAATTATGTATTTTATTCTTAATATTAAAAATCATCATATCCATCAAAGAAATGTGTATGCTATTGAATTATAGGCATGCTGGATGTTACCCCTAAAATTAAGCTCCATGGTATTGCGACATATTGTCTTTTATTTGTACTTCTAAAACAAAACGTATATTTGCATGGTTACATGCAATTTTAGATATCTATATAGTTTTTTTCTTTAACAAGGGCGGGCATGGCAAGGTGCACATTTATGGTCTAGTAGTCTTCAAAACACAAGGGGCAAGAAATTGCACCAACAAAAGCGCATCCCAACCCAGTTGATTGTAGGAAAGAGTCAAATGAGATGTAACTTGAGGCATGTGATACGTCTCCAACGTATCTATAATTTTTGCTTGTTCCATGCTGTTATATTATCATTCTTGGATGTTTTACAATCATTTTATAGCAACTTTATATCATTTTTTGGGACTAACCTATTGACATAGTGCCCAGTGACAGTTGCTGTTTTTTGCTTGTTTTTTTACTTCGTAGAAAATCAATACCAAACGGAGTCCAAACGCAGCGAAACTTTTTAAAGTTTTTTTCTGGACCAGAAGACACCTGTTGGGCCAAAGAAGTACCAGAGGGGGTCTCCGAGGGGAGCACAACCCACCTGAGCGCGCCTGGGGGCCAGGCGCGCCCTGGTGGGTTGTGCCCACCTCGGCCGCCTCCCGCACCGCCTCTTTGCTCTATAAATACCCCGAAAATCCAAAAACCCTAGGGGAGTCGACGAAACACAATTCCAGCCGCCGCAAGTTCCAGAACCACCAGATCCAATCTAGACACCATCACGGAGGGGTTCATCATCCTCATTGGTGCCTCTCCGATGATGCGTGAGTAGTTCATTGTAGACCTACGGATTTGTAGTTAGTAGCTAGATGGCTTCCTCTCTCTCTTTTGATTGTCAATACAATGGTCTCTTGGAGATCTATTTGATGTAACTCTTTTTGCGGTGTGTTTGTTGGGATCCGATGAACTTTGAGTTTATGATCAGATCTATTTTATCCATGAAAGTTATTTGAGTCTTCTTTTAATCTCTTATATGCATGATTACTTATAGCTTCGTATTTCTTCTTCGAATCTTTGGTTTAGTTAGGCCGACTAGATCGAGTTTTCTTGCCATGGGAAGAGGTGTTCTGTGATGGGTTCGGTCGTGCGGTGTTCTTTCCCAGTGACAGAAGGGGCAGCAAGACACGTATTGATCGTTGCCATTAAGGATAACAAGATGGGGTCTATTCCTAGATGAATAGATCGTGTCTACATCATGTCATCGTTCTTATTACATTACTCCGTTTCTCCATGAACTTAATACACTAGATGCATGCTGGATAGCGGTCGATGTGTGGAGTAATAGTAGTAGATGCAGGCAGGAGTCGGTCTACTAATCTTGGACGTGATGCCTATATAATGATCATTGCCTGGATATCGTCATAATTATTTGAAGTTCTATCAATTACCCAATAGTAATTTGTTTACCGACCGTATGCTATTTTTCTCGAGAGAAGCCACTAGTGAAATCTAGGGCCCCCGGGTCTATTCTTCTTCATATTTGCTTTCCAATCTATTATTTGCCACTTTTATTTTCAGATCTATTATTCCAAAAACCCAAAAATACCTTGCTGCACTTTTTCTTTATTTATTTTATTTTCTTTTATTGCGAGATCTATTTATCCAATCTACCACGAATTTATCTATCTTTTTACTGTGGAGGGATTGACAACCCCTCTTACGCGTCGGGTTGCAAGTATTTGTTCTTTGTGTGCAGGTACCGTTTACATAGTGCTGCTTGGTTCTCCTACTGGATGGATACCTTGGTTTCATAACTGAGGGAAATACCTACCATAGTTGTGCTGCATCATCCCTTCCTCTTTGGGGAAATACCGACGTAGTTCAAGCGACATCAAAAGGAATTTCTGGCGCCGTTGTCGGGGTGACATCATCAACATCTATCAGGTTCCTAATCACAAATCTCATCTTCTTGCAGTTTACATTATTTTCCATTTGCCTCTCATTTTCATCTCCCCCACTTCACAAAATTTGCCGTTTTATTTTCCCCCTTTTTAGTTCGCCGTTTTCTCGTCAGATCTGTTTTTGTTTGCAAACTTGTTTGCGAAAGTCATGATGCCTCAAAGAAAATATTATGATGTTCCTTACCCCAATATTTTGGTTGAAATTGAGAAAAGTACTAAGTAATATATGACCACACAATTTGAGCATAATAAATATTTCACCGAGGAACTTAAGGAACACTCTGTTGTGTTGGATGCTATAACAAAACAACTTGATGATATTAGTAGAGAAGTCTGTAACCTCCAATCTAAGTATGCTTTTGCTGAAAGTTGGCTAGGGAAAATATCCGATGCACAAGCTACCCTAGTAAATCAAATGGCCGGTAAACCAATCTCTTTAGAAGATTAAAATGATGAAGATCTTAAAGTGATTGGTGTTTCTTCCATTGATTCCTTGTTTAATAAAATTAAAATTGATGATAAAGGGACTGAAGAAGAGTCAACTTTAGTTAGAAGGTGTCCCGATAATTCGGAGGGTGAAAATTTTGATAAAAAAATGATAAAAGTGGGTTTGGAGAGGTCAATACTTTAACTAGTGATGTGCCCACTCTTTTGGATTACAAAGACTTTAATTATGATAAATGCTCTTTGATTGATTGTATTTCTTTGTTGCAATCCATGATTAATTCATCCCATGCTTATGAACAAAATAAAGCTTTTACTAAACATATCATAGATGCCATGATGAAAGCTTTGGAAGAAAAGTTGGAATTAGAGATCTCAATTCCTAGAAAATTACATGATGAATGGAACCCACCATCAAAGTCAAGATAAAAAATTATTAGTGTTTTGCTTTATGTGATTTGGGTGCTAGTGTTTCCACAATTCTGAAATCTTTATGTGATGTGCTTGGTCTTACTAATATTGAAGAGTGTTCTTTAAATTTGCACCTGGCGGATTCTACTATTAAAAAGCCTATGGGAAGAATTAATGATATTCTTATTCTTGCAAATAGGAATTATGTGCCCATAGATTTTATTGTTCTTGATATTGATTGCAATCCGTCTTGTTCAATTATACTTGGTAGACCGTTTTTACGTACTATTGGTGCCGTGATTGATATGAAAGAAGGCAATATTAAATTTCAATTTCCACTAAGAAAGGGGATGGAACACTTCCCTAGAACAAGAATCAAGCCACCATATGAATCAATCATGAGGGCATCTTATGGATCTAGAACGAAAGATGATAATACTTGAATCTATGCTTTATGCCTAGATAGGGGTGTAAAACGATAGCGCTTGTTGGGAGGCAACCCAATGTATAATATATTTTTTTGCTTTTTTCTTTCTGTTCTTGAGTGTTTACACAATTATGCCCCTGTTTATGATTGTGTTTTTTATGTTTTAGTTAGCGTTTGTGCCAATTAAAGCCTTTGGGATAGTTTTGCTGATAGTTGATTTGATCCTGTTGAAAAACAGAAACTTTTGTGTACAGTAAAATAATTGTCTAGATTTACATAAGCGACAAAAAATCTGAATATTTTATGCAATATTTATATACAAATTTCCTCTGTTTTCCTAATTTTTCAGAATTTTTGGAGTTACATAAGTATGATAACAATTCGCATCTTTACAGACTGTTCTGTTTTTGACAGATTCTGTTTTCTTTGCATTGTGTGCTTATTTTGATGATTCTATGGTTTGTATCAGGGGGTATAAGTCATGGCAAAGTTATAATACAGTAGATATAATGCAATAACAAAATTTGAATGGATTTTCTACAGTACTTAAAGTAAAGATTGGTTTTCTTATACTAATGGATCTCACGAAGGTTTTGTTAAGTTTTGTGTGATTGAAGTTTTCAAGTTTTGGGTGAGATCACGATGGATGAAGGAATAAGGAGTAAGAAGAGCCTAAGCTTGGGGATGCCTATGGCACCCCAAGGTAATATTCAAGGAGAAACAAGCATATAAGCTTGGGGATGCCCCGAGTGGCATCCCCTCTTTCTTCTAACGACCATCGGTATTTTACTTGGAGCTATATTTTTATTCGTCACATATCATGAGTTTTGCTTGGAGCGTCTTGTATTATATGAGTCTTTGCTTATTTTTCTTTTTGTTTTGTGTCAAGTATCCTTGCTAAACACATCTATTTGAGAGAGCCAAAATTATGCTATGATTTGTTAGAATTGCTCTATGTGCTTCACTTAAATTCTTTGAGCTATGGAATTGCTCTAGTGCTTCACTTATATCTTTTTGAGCACGGTGTGCTTTAATACTTTTGAAGAAATGCTTTCATGCTTCACTTAGATTTATTTGAGGGTTAGTAATTTTTGAAGAAATTTTCTCATGCTTCACTTATATTATTTTGAGAAAAAATTTATGCTCATGTTCTTCACTTAGATTTGTTTGAGCTATCAAAAGCAACATATGAAACTAGTCCCAAAGTGATAGATATTCAAGAGGGATATAATAAAAACTTTCATGAAGATCATTGGACAAATTAAACTTGATTCTTTGTAATAGTTTTGCGATATGATGATAGTGATATGTGAGTCATGTTGATGAGTAATTGTGCTTTAGTAAGAATATTGATGTTAAGGTTTGTGATTCCCTATGCAAGCACGAAAGTCAATAGTTATGCAATGAAATTACATCCTACTTGTGGTGCATTATTCGGTGTTAGTTATGCTTAATGCTCGCTTATGAGATTTTTCATTTCTTGGTTGGATGCTTCTCAATCTTTTTGCTAGCCTTCACTTGTACTAACTAGGAATAGTACTTGTGCATCTAAAATTCTTAAACCCAGTTTTGCCACATGAGTCCACTATATCTACCTATATGCGGTATTTCTGTGCTATTCTAAGCAAATTTGTATGTGCCATCTCTAATTTTCAAAATTAATTTCCTTGTTGTGTGCTCGTACCGCTCATGAAACGGTAGGGGGTGGCTAATATTTTTCCATGCTAGATGTGTTATTCTCAAGATGAGTGTTTACTCACTTGTCATTGCACGAGAGTACGGCAAAGGTATTAGGGATGCCCAGTCCCGAAATGAAAAATGAATTTACTTTATGTTGTCAAATAATAAATTCCTTGGAAAGTGTTGGTATGGACGGCACCCGTGGATACGGCTAGCCGTGGAATGTGAAAGTATGGTGGAAAAAGGAATAAACTTTATTTTCTGTTTGGGAACCGCCTATGATATATCTAGCATGGAAAGTATTGGGAACTACTTGATCGTTTTCGTTGACAGGAAAAGCATGCCACCCAAAATGTTTTATCTCTATAACTTTTGCTTTGAGCTCTGGCACCTCTACAAATCCCTACTTCCTTCTGCGAAGGGTCTTTCTATTTACTTTATGCAAAAAAAAAATTATTTGAGTCTCCATCTTCTCTTACAAAGCACCAACTAAGGGGCACTATGATCGTACTTGAGCATTGGGTGTATCTAATATGCGAGTGTGTTTCATGAATGGATCAATGATTGAGCATAATGGGCTAGGGATAACTTGCTTTAGTGTTGATATTTTGAAAGACATGGTTGCTTGTTGATATGCTTGAGTATTGAAATCTTCATGTCAAAACTAGACTATTGCTTTGAACCATATAAAAGTCCAAATGTCCATGTTACAAAAGAAAAGAATATGTGATGAACATGTTAGGCAGCATTCCACATCAAAAATTCTATTTTTATCATTAACCAACTCGAGGACGAGTAGGAATTAAGCTTGGGGATGCTGATACGTCTCCAACGTATCTATAATTTTTGCTTGTTCCATGCTGTTATATTATCATTCTTGGATGTTTTACAATCATTTTATAGCAACTTTATATCATTTTTTGGGACTAACCTATTGACATAGTGCCCAGTGCCAGTTGCTGTTTTTTGCTTGGTTTTTTACTTCGCAGAAAATCAATACCAAACGCGACGGAACTTTTTGGAGATTTTTTCTGAACCAGAAGACACCTGTTGGGCCGAAGAAGTACCAGAGGGGGACTCTGAGGGGAGCACAACCCACTTGGGCGCGCCTGGGGGCCCAGGCACGCCCTGGTGGGTTGTGCCCACCTCGGCCGCCTCCCGCACCGTCTCTTTGCTCTATAAATACCCCGAAAATCCAAAAACCCTAGGGGAGTCGACGAAACACAATTACAGCTGCCGCAAGTTCCAGAACCACCAGATCCAATCTAGACACCATCACGGAGGGGTTCATCATCCTCATTGGTGCCTCTCCGATGATGCGTGAGTAGTTCATTGTAGACCTACGGATTTGTAGTTAGTAGCTAGATGGCTTCCTCTCTCTCTTTTGATTGTCAATACAATGGTCTCTTGGAGATCTATTTGATGTAACTCTTTTTGCGGTGTGTTTGTTGGGATCCGATGAACTTTGAGTTTATGATCAGATCTATTTTATCCATGAAAGTTATTTGAGTCTTCTTTTGATCTATTATATGCATGATTACTTATAGCCTCGTATTTTTTCTTCGAATCTTTGGTTTAGTTAGGCCGAATAGATCGATTTTTCTTTCCATGGGAAGAGGTGCTTTGTGATGGGTTCGGTCGTGCGGTGTTCTTTCCCAGTGACAGAAGGGGCAGCAAGACACGTATTGATCGTTGCCATTAAGGATAACAAGATGGGGTCTATTCCTACATGAATAAATCTTGTCTACATCATGTCATCATTCTTATTGCATTACTCCGTTTCTCCATGAACTTAATACACTAGATGCATGCTGGATAGTGGTCGATGTATAGAGTAATAGTATTAGATGCAGGCAGGAGTCGGTCTACTAATCTTGGACGTGATGCCTATATAATGATCATTGCCTGGATATCGTCATAATTATTTGAAGTTCTATCAATTGCCCAACAGTAATTTGTTTACCCACCGTATGCTATTTTTCTCGAGAGAAGCCACTAGTGAAATCTACGGCCCCCGGGTCTATTCTTCTTCATATTTGCTTTCCGATCTATTATTTGCCACTTTTATTTTCAGATCTATTATTCCAAAACCCAAAAATACCTTGCTGCACTTTTTCTTTATTTATTTTATTTTGTTTTATTGCGAGATCTATTTATCCAATCTACCACAAATTTATCTATCTTGTTACCATGGAGGGATTGACAACCCCTCTTACGCGTCGGGTTGCAAGTATTTGTTCTTTGTGTGCAGGTACTGTTTGCATAGTGTTGCTTGGTTCTCCTACTGGATTGATACCTTGGTTTCATAACTGAGGGAAATACCTACCGTAGCTGTGCTGCATCATCCCTTCCTCTTTGGGGAAATACCGACGTAGTTCAAGCGACATCAGCATGACCTAGGAAAGAGGAAAAAATTGATCAATGGGACTATGACATGACATCGCCAGATCAGCGCGTCCTCATCATTGTTGCCTTGTAGGTGTTGGAAATATGCCCTAGAGGTAATAATAAATTGGTTATTATCATATTTCCCTGTTCATGATAATCGTTTTTTATCCATGCTAGAATTGTATTGATCGGAAACTCAGATACATGTGTGGATACATAGACAACAACGTGTCCCTAGTGAGCCTGTACTAGACTAGCTCGTTGATCAAAGATGGCTATGGTTTCCTAGCCATGGACATGAGTTGTCATTTGATAACGGGATCACATCATTAGGAGAATGATGTGATGAACAAGACCCAAACTATAAACGTAGCATATGATCGTGTCAAGTTTATTGCTATCGTTTTCTGCATGTCAAGTATATGTTCCTATGACCATGAGATCATGCAACTCACTAACACCGGAGGAATATCTTGTGTGTACCAAACGTCGCAACGTAACTGGGTGACTATAAAGGTGCTGTACAGGTATCTCCGAGGGTGTCTGTTGAGTTGGCATAGATCAAGACTGGGATTTGTCACTCCGTATGACGGAGAGGTATCTCAGGGCCCACTCGGTAATACAACATCACAGCAAGCTTGCAAGCAATGTGACTAATGATTTAGCCACGGGATCTTGTATTACGGAACGAGTAAAGAGACTTGCCGGTAACGAGATTGAACTAGGTATGGGGATACCGACGATCGAATCTCGGGCAAGTAACATACCGATAGACAAAGGGAACTACATACGGGATTAGCAGAATCCTTGACATTGAGGTTCGACCGATAAGATCTTCATAGAATATGTAGGAACCAATATGGGCATCCAGGTCCCACTATTGGTTATTGGCTGTAGAGGTGTCTCGGCCATGTCTGCATAGTTCTCGAACCCGCAGGGTCTACACACTTAACGTTTGGTGATGATGTAAGTATAGTTCAGTCATTATGGTGGTTACCGAAGGTTGTTCGGAGTCCCGGATGAGATCCCCGGACATGATGAGGAACTCCGGAATGGTCTGGAGGTGAAGATTGATATATTGAACAAAGGGTATTGGAGTCCGGAATTGTTCCGGGGGTACCGGGTGATGACCAGCATCACCGAAAGGGGTTTCGGGGGGCCCCGGCAAGTGTTGGGGGGGCCCCATGGGCCAACGGGGGGGGGTGGCTAACCAGCCCACTAAGGGGATGTGCACCCCCCTCACCCTTTCCCACGTAACCAGAAGGGGTGGGGGCGCTCCCCTAGGGCAGCCACCCCTTTGCCTTGGGGGCCAAGGCTCCCGGGGGGAGGCACATCAAAACCCATCTAGGGTTTTCCCCTGGTGGCCGCTGGCCCCCCTAGGGAACCCTAGGGCGCCCCTCCTCCTCCCTTCCCCCTATATATAGAGGGGTAGAGGGAGGGCAGCCGCACCCATCTATGCCACGGCGCTGCCCTCCCTCTCCCTCGCAGCCATCTTCTTCTCCGTAGTGCTTAGCGAAGCTCTGCCGAGATTTCTCCACCACCACCGCTACCACGCCGTCGTGCTGCCAGAGGACTTGAGCTACTACTTCACCATCGCTCGCTGGATCGAGGAGGTGAAGGCGCCATCAAGCCGAACGTGTGTTGAACGCAGAGGTGCCGTCCGTTCGGCACTAGATCGGGAGTTCACGGGACGAATCGTGACTGGATCGCGAAGACGTTCGACTACATCAACCGCGTTTCTTAACGCTTCCGCTTAGCGATCTACAAGGGTATGTAGATCCAATCTCTCCTCTCGTAGATGGTCATCTCCTAGATTGATCTTGGTGAGCGTAGGAAAAATTTTGGTTGCCCTGCAACGTTCCCCAACAGTAGGTTCATCTTCGAGGCCTCTTCGGTTCAAAGCCTGACGACGCTAGCACCTCGCCATCCGCTCATGTTGTCCATGACCGTGAGGCACGAGCTCATCGTTCTCTCGGTGTCACGTTCCATCATTGTCGCTTGTAGGTTCATCTCTGAGGCCTCTTCGGTTCAAAGCTTGACGATGCCCGCACCTCGCCACCCCCTCATGTCGTCCATGACCGTGAGGCATGAGCTCATCGTCCTCTCGGCGTCACGTTCCATTTGCCTATAGTCGTCCATGTGCGTCTATAATTTTATCTTTATCTTTTTGCGAGCACTACTGTTTGGTCAAGCATGTCTAATCTTAGAGTTCTTATTTCTAAAATTCTAGTTTCATGTATTTGCTTTCCCTTCACACTTTCAAGTATTATAATACTCCCTTCGTCCCATATTAGTTGTCGCTCGAGCGGATGTATCTAATATGGGATGGAGGGAGTATTTCCTAAGAAGGGTGTTGAGAAAAGGAAAAAAATGAAGCATTATTATCGATGGAGTCACTGCAATATGGTACTTGTTCTAGGTAATCATAGTAAAAAAGAGCTTAGGGAAGGGGGGGGGGAGTTCTCTGCCTTAACTTTTGTTGTTAATGTTGTTAAATAGGTGAGGAGAATCAAACCCAGGTGGCTTGAGTGGAAATAGGACACACTCGTCATTGCGCTATGAGGCTCTCCCCTGAGGTAATCATAGTAATTCTATGTTATTACTATTTGGTCTTCTGTCGTGATATGACATTGTCGAGTGGTCATTATTGGACAACTATTAAAAACATTAATATACATGTTTTTGAGAGAAGGCTTTATACATTACAAATGAAGTTAAGCACCTACATACGTACACTTAGAGTATGGTTAATAGTATAGTCAACTGCTGGCTATATGGTGTTGCCATGTCATATATAGTCACCACTTATAGTCATGCATACAAGGTTAGATACAAGGTTGGTTATAAGAGTACTACTTTTTTTGCATCTTCTCTCTATCTCTTTCTTCATATTTATTGCATTTGTCTAGGAGTACGCATATAGCTAGGCTCTTGCATGAGAGTCCACTCCCACCATTTTTCCATGTCTCTCTTCTCCACATAGACAAAAATGCCATGTATGCGGGCTATAAGCCCATTATTGTACTTGCTCTTATATGCATGTAGATGCAAGGAGAAGGAACATCCTGAACCCGGGTACATTTTTTTAGGGAAACAACCCGGGTACATATGAACCCGCTTTTAGAAGTGGATTTTAAACACGTTTTAAAATGTTAAAATTTCAAAACAAAACTTGACGCGCACAAATTCGCAAACTATGTGCGGGGTACACAGTTTTTTGAAAAAAAAAAGTCTTTTTGGTTTGCCCTCGCCAGAAAGCCAAAATTTAATGTTCCTAAATAGCTGAAACATTCTTTTGTCTTTTATGCACAGACAAAAAAGGTTGTTTTTCCACAAAACTTCCAGTGTGCACATAAAATATGAAGATGTACAGATGCAATTGTTTTCAGAATTTTTTAGCATTTAGAATTTTTTTTAAAATGGGTTCATATTTTTTGAGTAAATTTAAAATGGGTTCATATATACACGGGTTCATCGATGCATTTTCATAGCTGCAAGGCCCATGTCGTCAACTTGATTCTAGGGCCCTCCAAAAATTATAGCCGGCCCTGCAGGTAGGCAAGCAGAGGCAGCGGTGCCGGCGTTGCTAGTGGGGAGCTCCTGTACAGCGTTGCAGGCGCCCGTTGGCGCTACCGGCGCTCGCCAGCGACGCCTAGTGGGGCCCACCAACTGAATCAATAGGGAAACCTGAAGAAAAAAAAAGGACACTAATCATCAAAATATAGCGTCGCTAGGATCCGAACCCAGCACCTAAATGTTCGCAGTTAACACGATAACCACCAGATCATTCTAACTCGTCTGTACAATAGTAGAAAACCGTACTAGTTAACGTTTTCTTTAGTAAAACATTAACGTATAGTCAATATAAATTATTTTGAAAAAACATAGAGTATAAATCAAGATCATCGATTTTTAGAAAAAGTTTCATAAATTTTAAAAGTTCATCAAATTTTAAAAATATTTCATTGATTTTGGGGAAAAAATCATTGATTATGAAAAAAGTTCATCGATTTTACAAAAGAGCTCATCGATTATGAAAAGAGTTCATTGATTTACAAAAAAGTTCATCGATTTGCAGAAAAGTTCATCGATTTTACAAAAAAGTTCATCAATTATGAAAAGAGTTCATGGGCTTTGAAAAAAAAGTTCATTGATTTTACAAAAGATTTCATCGATTATGAAAAGAGTTCATCGGTTTTACAAAAAAGTTCATCGATTTCATAAAGAGTTCATCAATTTTGAAAAAGAGTTCATCCAAATTCGAAAAAGAAAAAAGAAAAGGAATAAAAACCCAAAAAACCGTTCCAAATAAAAAAGAAAAAATGAAAAATAAAGAAACATAACAAAACCCTTCCGAATAAAAAAAGAAAGGCGAAAAAGGAAAAAAATGAAAAAGAAACAAAAAGGAAAAAGACGTATCAGTAAAAAAGGACGAAGAAGCAGTACCTGAAAAACTCAAGGTAGACGGTTCGAGTGGTTATTGCATCGCCCGAATATTCGTGTGGTCGCTGGGTCGAATCCCGCTGGACGAGTTGTTATCTTAGGCCCTGTACAATGCAAGGTGCTTGGGATAGGTGCTTAGAGAAATAAACCAGTTTTTCTCTAAGCATCGGTGATTATTTGTAGAGAGTAGACGCTTAATTAAGCGTCTGTTCTACAGAAATAAGCACCGATGCTTAAGAAAAACACGGTTTATTTTACTAAGCATCTCCCTAAACACCTCCCATTGTACAAGGCCTTATCAGAAAAAGAAAGATAAGATGGGCTGAGCCCAGCTAGCGCGGCTGCAGGCGCCGGTTTGCTAAAACAATAATAACCGGCGCCTGCAGCGCCAAATAGGGATTGCCGTCCCATCCAAAACAATAGGGATTGCCGTTGCTAGTCTTGGGTCGTCGGTCCCGTCACTCTCCATCCGGGATCCATGACATGCAACGCAACGTAACGCGGTCTGCTCGACGTGCGAAAATGATCGGCGCGCTTATTGAATTTTCCATGCCGTGATGCGACAAACGACGCTTTCTAAAAAACAAGTCGTCGCGCGCCCATCTCAGCTCGGCGCCTCGGGGGATCGGGATGGATGGCGGCCACGCGCACGCACGGCCGCACAACGCATCCAATGCTTGCTGTGCCGTGAGACTACCCACAGTGGAACTAACATAGGTGGTAACGTCACACATCTCTAGGCAAAACAGATGATATGGCGAGTAATCAATGAGGAAAAAAAGGCATGTGGTAACATAGCTAGTTACTGTAACATCACACATACCAAGACAAGATGAGTCTACAACCTAATAAATAAAATGTTGCATGACACCACACATATATTACTCCCACTATAGAGATAGTAACATAGACTAGTAATATATGCATGTTACTAGTCTAAGTTACTATCTATTGTGACTAGTCTGAAAGGGACATAGCGTGTACACACAAGGTGGGCGTCCTGAGTTTTCACGGAATAGCAGAAGAAAAAAAAACCTCATCTTCTACACCGTATATATAAGCAATAAGCACGACACGAAGACTTGGACACGGTCATGGCTCATGGCGTGCCCTATTGATTTGCGGCCTTGTGTGCAACAAAGAGGAGGATGCACCGGCTCCTTATCGCGGAATGATATGTACCGCTCTATGCAATACATACCAAGCCGATCACCCACTATGATCTGCTATTGGGTCAGCCCCGAGCGGATGAAGCTAACAACGAGTTACAGCAACGTTCTCCAAGGTTCCTAGTCGGTTTATGAACCTCCTAAAGGTTTATGGACAGGTTTTTTTTATTGGTTTTATTTTTTTATTTTTTCTACTTCTTTTCTTTCTTTCTTTTTTCTTCCTTTTTTCAAAAAAAACGATCGTTTAAAAAAAGGGATTTCAAAATTTGTTCATGATTTTCAGAATTTGTTAGTGTTTTTTATAAGTTCAAATTCTAAAAATTGTTTACAATTTTAAAAATGTTTCTATTTTTCTAAAAATGTTCGGAATCTCAAAACATGATTTTCCCAACAAATTTTAAATATTTGAACCTTTTCCAAATTTCTGAAAAACAATTCAATGCATGACATTTTGTCAAATTTGCAAACAATTTTTAATTTCATGAACATTTTTTGAATTCATGTACATTTTTGGAATCCACTAACATCTTTTTTGGAATTCATGATTTTTTTAATTCATGAACAATTGTTATGAAATCATGTTTTTCAATTCACGACCATTTTATGAATTCACAAAACAAATTGGAATCACAACATTTTTTGAGTTCATGATCAATTTTTTATTCAAGAACATTTTTCGAATTTGCCAACATTTTTGCTAAACTCACAAACATTTTATTCAATTTGTAAAAAAAAATCAAATTTATAAACAATTTTTAAATTTTAAACAAAACTGACCAATATTGAAAAATCTAATATTGTGAACAATAAAAACAGAACGGTCGTGCCGGAGATCGGCAGTCCATCCACACTTGCACCGAATCCATCACCACTAGCTAGCACATCATCACAGTCTCGCATATTGGCAGTCTACAATGCTACCACATACTCATAGATCTAATCCTACCACATGCTCACAGTTTTAAGCTATAACGACTAGGGAGGAGGGAGTGATCGAACTTACATCCATCAGTGAGGCTGAATGGAGGCATAGAACAAGTCGGAGAAGAGCAGGACGACAAATCGCCGTCGTCTTCTACCGCCAGCCGGAGAAGACGCCGCTTACCTGCTCGTCGATGATGAATCCACGCGGGTCGGAGAGCTCGAAGGGGGGAAATGGTGGCGGGGGTTTGGGTGGTGAGCCGAGGGTGCCTAGATAGGGAGCCCGATTTGGCGGGACGTGGCCCAATCCCTCCCACCACTTTTCCGGGGACGATTGCGAGCTCGCGCCATCTCTCTGCTCGCATGAGCTCGGCGTCGCGTTCCCCTCTCGTGTATCGCCCGAGTGTTGGAGCTAAATCCGGTAGATCTCGGGTATGGGATCCCGAGCTGGTGATCTCCGCTAGATGGTAACAGGAAGTAGAGAGACATGATGTTTACCCAGGTTGGGGCCCTCTCGGGGAGGTAAAACCCCTCAGCTTATATAGGAGTCGGGGGTACCTAGGGTTACACATGGTCAGTTGCATCTAGAGATGAACATGTCGAATATTTGAATATGCCTTCAAGTGTCCGCCAAGTCTTCGGAAGATTCCATCTTGAGTACATCGAGGGTCATGGCAAACATGGTCCAACCTTTGGTTGTCGGTGGGTCCTCTGCCCGGCCCATGAAGGGTAGGCCGACATGGTGAGTACCCCCTAATCTAGGAAGCCTCAGTAGCCCCTGAACTGGTCTTCAAGCTGAGGACATTGATCTTCTCCTCGAAACAACTTCAGCTTCTGGTCGTCAGCTTCGTAGGCAAGTTCAACAATCTTCTGAATTGGCTCCATGCTTGAGAAATCCTCGGAATCTGAGGTCTTTATAAATTTTGCATGCTTCCTCTTCAGCATCCATCTTCACGGCAATCATGTGTAGACCCGAGGACAAATATACTTTATGTACCCAGGGTATTCGGGGTATTTTTTTACAAGGCCCCTTTTAAACAATTTATTCTTATCGGGTTCGAGGACCCTTAGCTTAACGGCGAAGTTTTGCCACGTGAGAGTAGTGGACTGATTAGGTCATGTCCTGACAGCTTTCGACCGAAAACTGAACCACCCTCACTTACTATGGAAATGAGAGGTTTCATCAATCAGCCATTACGCCCAATCTACCTCGACTCGAGGCCATTTTTTATTGGCACGTCCCATCGATAAAAGGATCGTGCTTCAGTTTTTTAGCGATATCATCAACAAAATCCTTGAACCGCGCACACACATATATCACGTCACATTGGGAACTAGCGTTTTTACTGCGTGGCGTAGTGCCCCTTGGTATCTTTACTGGGTTATATAAGGGAATGGATGAATCTAATTCACTAGACGCTTCCTTCTCCGCTCCATTGCCAAAAAAACTCCCAAGCTCCAGTGCTCGGAGACCCGCAACACAGTTTGCCTTCCTTCCTCTCCACCCATTTCCCCCACCGCGTCCTCAAGAGATGGTTGGCAAGGGGAAAGGTGCCACAACCCAGGCGACCGAGGAGAAGGCAGCGAGCAAGAGAGGGCTCTGGATACACTCCATCATCACGACATGCACCATCACAGAGCTGCAGGTGAGGGGCTATGTCCCTCCTCAGGGTGTGGTCAAGTGCTGCTCCCTCCTCGTCGGCAAGGAGATCTGCTCAGCCTCCCGGATTCCAGATCCTCGGGAAGGCGTGCAGGTCATTTTTGTTTCCCACCTCATCCGAGGTTTAGGTTTTCCCCTTCACCGTTTCCTCCGCGGCCTGTTATTCTTCTATGGGCTTCAGTTCTAGCATCTTGCCCCAAATTCAATCATCCAAATTTCCACCTATATTACTTTTTGTGAGGCCTTCCTCCGCATAGAGCCCCACTTTGGGCTCTGGCTGAAGCTATTTTGCGTCAAGCCACATAGTAACGGCCCCAATCTCATGGAGTGCGGAGGGGAGGGGGCATGATCAGCAAGCTCAACAACGTCGACTGCCTGAAGGGCAAGTTCATCGAGACGGTGAAGTGGTGGTAGGAAGAGGTTTTACATGATCGACGTGCCATCAGGGGATCATGAAGGGGTTCTTGTCTTCTCGGCTGCACCTTTGAAGAGGTTGCATTCGTGCACAGTCAAGAACCTCGACTAGGGGAACCAAAAGGAGGTGGCGGTGCTCAGAAACGGATTAGGGCCATCATTGCCGAGGGTGTTACCCTGGTGGATGGGGTCCATGTGATGCTCCACCGCGGGATCCAACCCCTCTAGGCCCGAGCATCCCCCATGTGGAGGTATGCGCCTGAAAGTGAGGACGCAATGATCCGAAGCTTCTTCCAAGGAAAAGACTTCGATGGTATGTGGAAGATCCTTTTCAAGCCCTGGGATAAGGACAACAAGTTCCGAATCGAGGGAGATGACATCGGCTTCTGCCGAGCACACCCGACTATCGAGGTATATATTTAGTGCCTTGACTCGCTATTTTCATTCTTATCGTATTCTTTATCTGAATCATCGGCTACACATGTTTGTCATGCAGGATTGGCGCACCCGCGTGAAGTTGTTCAAGTCTCCGGCGCCTCAGCGAGAAGGGCCCCTGAGCCCCGTGCTAGAGGGGATCTTGATAGAGGACCTTATGTGGTCGCGGTCAAGCTGAAAAAGCCCCAGGAGCCCAAGAAGACTAGGGCCAAGGGCCCGACCACACGGGGTAGCGCCTTCGACCCGCCTGCTGCGAGCCTGTAGGGCTCGGAATCCGAATACATCCCAAAACAACCGGAGGAATCCAGCGGGGTACACTCCTCCCTAGGTTGCAAGAGGGAGAGGACGGTGTTGGAGGATGTCGAGGAGTTGGCTCTCTAAGTGCCCGAGGAGGACCCAGGAGGCCATGACGAGCCAGTCTTTGGCGCATGTTGGGCAGATAAGCTCAAGCTCCTCCGAGGATTCTCGCCAACCTCGCGAGCATCCAGGTGAGTGGTCTAACACCCTGACTCTAATTAGCAAGGTGATGTAAGCCATTAATCCTTACCCTTATTTTCTCTCTCTTTTACACGACGCATGCAGTGTGATCTCTCGGGCAAGGAGGACACAGGCGACGGCGTGTGAGGCCTTCACTGGCCTTGAGCTCCTCCGAGACGGCGCCAACTCCCCACCCCCCAATCAAGTTGGGCTCGAGGAGGTCATGTCGTACCCTACTCCCCTGCAACTTGTGAGCTGTGTTGAGATTTTCCCCGAAGAGGAAGGGTGAAGCAATATAGTAGTGGTCAGTATTTCCTTCAGTGCGAACCAAGGTTATCGAACCAATAGGATGACCAAGCAAATCCTAGTAAGCAGTAAATACTCACACAAGAGCAAATACTTGCACCCAATGTGGGAAAGAGGGTTGTCAATCCCCTTGAACTCATTATTTGCAAGCATTAAATCTGGTAGTGATATATAAATTGAAAAGTAAAATAAAAAGAGTAAAATTGCAGCAAGGTATATTTGGTTTTAGTAATATGATAAAAGTAGACCCGGGGGCCATAGTTTTCACCGAAGGCTTCTCTCTCGAAAAATAGCATTCGTACACAAATTACTGTTGGGCAATTGATAGAAAAGCGCATAATTATGACATTATTCATGGTAATGGTCATGTATATAGGCATCACGTCCATGACAAGTAGACTGACTCCTGCCTACATCTACTACTATTACTCCACCAATCAACCGACTCCTGCCTGCATCTATGGTATTAAGTTCATGACAAACAGAGTAACGCTTTAAGCAAGATGACATGATGTAGATAGAATAAAACCAAGCAATATGATTAAACCCTGTCGTTTTACCCTTAATGGAAATAATACAAATACCAGCCTCGCTACCCCTACAGTCACAGGGTGAGGACACTTCAAGATTGAAACCATTACAAAGCACCTCTCCCACTAATGATAAATCAATCTAGCTGGCCAAACCAAATAGATAGATCAGAGAGAAATGAAAGCTACAATAATCATGCATAATAAAGTTTCAGAAAAGACTTGATTACTTTCAATGAATAATCTGATCATAAACCCACAATTCTTTGGATCCCAACAAACACACCGCAAAAGAAGATTACATCGGATAGAACTCCATGGAGATCATGGAGAACATTGTATTGAAGATCAAAGAGATAGAAGAAGCCATCTAGCTACTAGCTATGGACCCATAGGTCTGTGGTGAACTACTCACACATCATCAAAAGGGCAGCAAGGTTGATGTAGAGGCCCTCCGTCATTGATTCCCCCTCCGGCAGAGTACCGGAAAAGGCCTCCAGATGGGATCGCGGAAGAACAGAAGCTTGCGGCGGCGGAAAAATTGTTTTGGGTGGCTCTCTAGGGGTTTCCCAATATTTTAGAATTTATAGAAGTGCAATTAGGTCAGATGGAGCCACGTGGGGGCCACAAGGCATCAGGGCGCGCCCTACCCCCCTGGGCATGCCCTATTGCCTTGTTGTCTCCTTGCTTCTCGTCTGGTCTCCTCCCAAAGCTTCTAGGGTCTCTTTTCTCTAGAAAAAAATTATCAAAAAGTTTCATAGCGTTTGGACTCTGTTTGGTACAGATTTCTTGGAAAACCAAAAATAAGCAGATAACAACAACTGGCACTAGGCACTGGGTTAATAGGTTAGTCCCCCAAAATGATATAAACTGTATAAAAAGTATTCAAGATTGATAATATAATAGCATGAAAAAATCAAAAAATTACAGATACATTGGAGACGTATCAGCATCCCCAAACTTAAATATTCCTACTCGTCCTCGAGTGGGTAAATGATAAAAACAAAAAAATTGATGTTGAATGCTACCTAGCATGTTTATCATGTAATCTCTTTACAATATAAATATTGAGAAATGATGAAGTAATTGATATCAACATAATAATATCCATGAATATAAGAACATAATCATTACTTTTTCAAAATATACGATGCTCAGCAAATATTATCCCTACTCATTTTATCATGTAAGCATGGCATGACTCCGCCTTCACCGCATTAAGATAAATCATGAGCACCCCGGTGTCAAACCAAGCAATTGTATCATACTTTTTACCGCACTTAATCATTTTCAACTCCACGCAATACATGAGCGTGAGCCATGGATATAGCACTATAGGTGGAATAGAATGCGGTGGTAGAGATCAATATGGGAAGTCAAAAAGGAAGAAATGCTCACATCAACTCGGCGGATCAATGGGCAATGGAGAGGCCCATCAATTGATATCAATGAAAGGAGTGGGGATTGCCATGCAATAGATGCACTAAGAGCTATAAGTGTATGAAAGCCCAAATGAAACTAAGTGGGTGTGCATCCAACTTTCTTGCTCATGAAGACCTCAGGCATTTGAGGAAGCCCGTCATCGGAATATACAAGCCAAGTTCTATAACGAAAAATTCCCACTAGTATAAGAAAGTGACAACCCAGGAGACGTACGCGGAAGGGTGAGGGTACGTATAATCCATGGACTCACATTAGTCATAAATAACTCATATACTTATTGTGAAAGTTTATTAGTCCTCGAAGGGAAGTAATACTCCCATGCCCCTAGGGAGGAGGTTGGTAGGAGTTAACCATCACACACCCCTGATTATGACAACACTCAAGGATTTCAATCAGACATAAAAATGCTCAAACCTCCCCACCATGCCATGACCAACAGTTAGATGAGAAGTTAATAAGAAGCTTTAATACCGATATTTCTACTAACCAATGATCATGAGCCAATACCCTTTCATATTACGACATCAATATAATTAAACCATACGTTTCATATTTAGTGATCTACATGAAATTTTTTATTATATCCCTTGAATACCAAACTTTTTCGGACTAGTCTTATAACATGTGAATATTACCACTTACTATTTAAAAGACTCTCAAAAAGATTTAAGTGAAGCATGAGAGTGCAATAATTTCTATAAAATATAATCACCGCCGTGCTATAACAAATATAAGTGAAGCACAAGAGCAACTGCCTATCTCAAAAGATATAAGTGAAGCACATAGAGTATTATAACAAATCATGATAAATGTGTGTCTCTCTCAAAAGCTGTGTCCAACAAACAATGATTGTGGCAAACTAAAAATCAAATAAAGTAAAAACTATGGTACAAGACACTCCAAGCAAAACTCATATCATGTGATGAATAAAAATATAGCTCCAAGTAATATATCGATAGATTGTAGACGAAAGAGGGGATGCCATCCGGGGCATCCCCAAGCTTAGATGCTTGGGTCTTCCTTGAATATTACCTTGGGGTGCCTTGCCCATCCCCAAGCTTAGGGTCTTACCACTCATTATTCCTTTATCCATCGTGATCTCACCCAAAAGTTGAAAACTTTACCACACAAAACTCAACAGTAACCTCGTGAGATCCGTTAGTACAATAGACAAATCATAAACTTTAGGTACTATTGTAAACTCAGTCATAATTATTCTTGCATAATACCTACTGTATTCTAACTTATCCATGACTTATACCCCCCGATATTATCAATAGAATCATTAAAATAAGCACACTATGCAATAAAAAAATAGAATCTATCTAAAACAGAACAGTCTGTAATGATCTGAACAAAAACTATACTTCTCTGACTCAAAAAATTCTGAAAATTAGGATAACATGGGAAATTTGTATATCAATCATGTGTAAAAATTTGAGATCAAAATCACATTCCAGTGAATTATAGTAATTCCTGGACTTAGAGCAAAAGTTTTGTCTTTTCACAGAATCAAGTCAACTACCATCCAAATCAACCCAAACGCTTTACTTGGCACAAACACTAATTAAAAGATAAAGACACAATCATTACAGTAGTAATAATCATGTCATCACACAAAACAAGAAAAACTATTGGGTTATCTCCCAACAAGCTCTTCCTTTATAACCATTAAGATAGGCTTTGAGATTTCAATGATGCTCACATGAAAGTTAAGAATTGAAACATAAAGAGAGCATCATAAAACATGTGACAAATACATTTAATTCTAACATACTTCTTATGCATCGGCATTTTATAAGAAAACAAATTATCAAGGCAAGCAAAACCTAGCATATGCAAGGAAGAAGAAAGAAACAATAGCAACTCAACATGTAGAGAGGTAATTTATTAACATGAAGATTTCTATAACCATATTTACCTCTCTCATAATAATTACATGTAGTATCATAATCAAACTCAATGATATACATCATATAAAGTATAATTTCTATGATCAACATACATAAAGTTTTTATTCTCTTCCAAAATAGTGGGATCAACATCAGCTAAAGTCATGGCCTCTCTGAACCCACTTTTATAAGAAAAATCATAAGATTGAACACTCTCCGAATATGTGGGATTCTTTTTTCCTAAGGTTAACACTCTTCCGAAGCCACTTTCAATATTATTACAAACACTATTATCAATATCATATTCATCATGAGGCTTAAATAAATTTTCAAGATCATAAGAAGCATCACCCGAATCATGATCATTACAATGAGTAGTGGACATAACAAAATTATCATCCCCAAGCTTGTAGCCTTGCATATCATTAGCACAACTGACATTAATAGAATTTATAACAACATAATTACAATCATGCTTTTCATTCAAGGAGCTATCATGAATCACTTTATAAATTTCTTCTTTAAACACTTCAGCACAATTTTCAGATTCATGATTTTCAAGCTAAACTTCACAAAGATAATCAAGTGCACTCAACTCACTAGCAATTGGCTCATCATAATTGGATTTTTTTTTAAAAGATTAGCAAGTGGATTAGGATCCATATCAATAATTTTTAGCAAGCAAAGATGAAAGCAAATAGAAGGCACATGGCAGCACAAGCAAAGATAGCACACAAAATATTTTTGGTATTTTGATTTTTTAAGAGAAGTGGAGGGAGATGAAAAGGAGAGGCAAATAAAAGGAAAATAAAAAGTAGAGCAAGTAATTGATAATTTGTGTGAAGGAACCTGTAGGTATTTGATGATGTCTCCCCGACAACGGCGCCAGAGATTCTTTCTTCTACTTGTGAGCTGCGTTGGGATTTTCCTCGAAGAGGAAGGGTGAAGCAATATAGTAGTGATCAATATTTCCCTCATTGGGAACCAAGGTTATCGAACCAATAGGAGAACCAAGCAAATCCTACTAATCAATAACTACACACACAAGAGCAAATACTTGCACCCAACACGGGCAAGAGGGTTGTTAATCCCCTTGAGCTCGTTACTTGCAAGGATTAAATCTGGTAGTAATAGATAGATAAATTTGAAAGTAAGATAGAAAGAGTAAAATTGCAGCAAGGTATTTTTGGTTTTAGTAATATGATAAAAGTAGACCCGGGGCCATAGTTTTCACTAGAGGCTTCTCTCCCTAAAAATAGCATATGGTGGGTAGACAAATTACTATTGGGTAATTGATAGAAAATCACATAGTTATGACGTTATTCATGGCAATCATCATGTATATAGGCATCACGTCCGTGACAAGTAGACCGACTCCTGCCTGCATCTACTACTATTACTCCACCAATCGATCGACTCCTACCTGCATCTATGGTATTAAGTTCATGACAAACATAGTAACGCTTTAAAACCAAGCAATATGATTAAATCCCGTCATTTTACCCTTGATGGCAGCAATACAAATACGTGCCTCGCTACCCCTACTGTCACTGGGTGAGGACACTTCAAGATTGAACCCATTACAAAGCACCTCTCCCACTGAAGATAAATCAATCTAGTTGGCCAAACCAAACAGAAGTGTAACACCCCGATTTTTGGTCCTTTCTTTTTCATTTAATTTTCTTTGGTTTTGGCTCTGATTTTTCTTTCGGAGCAGTTCTATGGACTTGAAACTTGGGAGATCATCATTCTTTCTTCTCTCAAGTGGTTCATCATTCTCAAATTTCTCCCAAGATCATGTCATTTCTATTCTAGCCCAACCCCAAATTCTATTTCTTGGGAATATTCCTTCTTCATTAAAGGAATAACCCTGTCTGATCTAGGTTGTGAAGCAACCTATATTTTTGTCTTCCACAAAATTCCCAAATAATTCTCATAAATTGTTTGGTTCATATATGCCCCAAATATGTCCAAACCTTCCTTGCCTAGTTCAAAAATAATCCAGGAATATTCATGAAGGAAATATGCCCTAGAGGCAATAATAAAGTTGTTATTTTATATTTCCTTATTCATGATAAATTTTTATTACTCATGCCAGAATTGTATTGATCGAAAACCTTAATACATGTGTGAATACATAGACAAACATCGTGTCCCTAGTGAGCCTCTACTTGACTAGCTCGTTGATCAAAGATGGTTAAGGTTTCCTGACCATGGACATGAGTTGTCATTTGATAATGGGATCACATCATTAGGAAAATGATGTGATGGACAAGACCCATCCGTTAGCTTAGCATTATGATCGTTCAGTTTTATTGCTATTGCTTTCTTCATGTCAAATACATATTCCTTCGACTATGAGATTATGCAACTCCCGGATACCGGAGGAATGCCTTGTGTGCTATCAAACGTCACAACATAACTGGGTGATTATAAAGATGCTCTACAAGTATCTCCGAAGGTGTTTGTTGGGTTGGCATAGATCGAGAAAAGGATTTGTCACTCTGAGTATCGGAGAGGTATCTCTGGGCCCTCTCGGTAATACACATCATAAGAAGCCTTGCAAGCAAGGTGACTAATGAGTTAGTTGCAGGATGATGTATTACGAAATGAGTAAAGAGACTTTCCAGTACCGAGATTGAACTAGGTATGAAGATACCGAAGATCGAATCTCGGGCAAGTAACATACCGATGGACAAACGGAATAACGTATGTTGTCATAAACGGTTCGACCGATAAAGATCTTCGTAGAATATGTAGGAGCCAATATGAGCATCCAGGTTCCGCTATTGGTTATTGACCGGAGAGGAGTCTCGGTCATGTCTACATAGTTCTCGGACCCGTAGGGTCCGCACGCTTAACGTTCGATGACGATTTAGTATTATATGAGTTATGTGATTTGGTGACCGAATGTTGTTTAAAGTCCCGGATGAGATCACGGACATGACGAGGAGTCTCGAAATGGTCGAGAGGTAAAGATTGATATATAGGACGATGGTATTCGGACACTGGAAGTGTTCCGGAGGGTACCGGGTACATATCGGGTCACCGGAAGGGGTTCCGGACACCCCCGGCAAAAGATATGGGCCTTATGGGCCAAGAGGGAAAACGCACCAGCCACAAGGGGCTGGTGCGCCCCCCATATGGGCCAGCCAAGAAGGAGAAGGAAAGAGGGGAAGGGAAAGGAAAGAGAGGGAATAGGATTCCCCCTTCCTTCCCTCTCCCCCTCTCTTTCCTTCCCCCTACGGCAAATAAGGAAGGGAGGGGCGCACCACTTGGGAAACCCCAAGTAGGATTCGGATCCTACTTGGGGCCCCCCTTGGCTGCCTCTCCTCCCCTCCCACCTATATATATGTGGGGAGGGGGGTGCCTAGAACACACAACAACAATTGTTAGCCGTGTGCGGCGCCCCCCTCCACAGTTTACGCCTCCGATCATATCTTCGTAGTGCTTAGGCGAAGCCCTGCGCGTATCACTTCACCATCACCGTCACCATGCCGTCGTGCTGACGGAACTCATCTACTTCCTCGACACCTTGCTGGATCAAGAGGATGAGGGACGTCATCGAGTTGAATGTGTGCAGAACTCGGAGCTGCCGTACGTTCGGTGCTTGATCGGTCGGAGCTAGAAGAAGTTCGACTACATCAACCGCGTTGTCAAACGCTTCCGCTTTTGGTCTACAAGGGTACGTAGACACACTCTCCCCCTCATTGCTATGCATCTCCTACATAGATCTTGCGTGAGCGTAGGATTTTTTTGAAATTGCATGCTGCGTTTCCCAACAATTCATTTTTCCATTATGTCAAGAATGGCACTTTTGTTAAGGAAGTGCTATTTATCTTCTCTTGGTTGCTCCCAAACTTTTTGAGCACTCTTTCCTATCCAAATCATTGGCTCATGACAAAATTCAGTTCCATTTGCCTAGCCAATCTTCCTCAGCAAATTTCCAAAGTTTCTGTCCAAAGGGAAATTTTGTGAAGCAAGTATTAGCTAGGATTATCCAAATGAGTTGAAATTTTGCAAGATCCTTAGTATGCTCAAAAAATCACACTCCACAAAATTTTAGCTCCATCCAAGAATCTATGTGAGCACACCATCAAATATTTGTTTCCGCTAATATTTTTAGGTTGTGAAGCAACTATATTTTATATTGCTCCATAATTGTTGAAAATTTACCAGAACATGTTCCTACCTATCTAACCTATCTCCACAAAATTTGGGATCATTTCATAAAGCCAATCTCCCTCAATAATGTTCCCAAGTTTCTGGACAAAGAGGACCACTGGGAAGGAAGTACCATTTTGGCATGTCCAAATGGTATGAAATTTTTACAGTATCTTCTGATGTCTATATCATCATCATCTACCAAGTTTCATGTAAATGCAACACACTATGTGAGTGCCTCATCCATTTCCATTTTCTGGACTATATTTGTAGTTGCAAAGCAACTATATTAAATTGTGGTCCAAATCATTTCAAATTCCACATGATTATAGTCCTTCCTACCTAACCATCTTTGACATCAGGTTTACCTTGTTACCCATCTCATTTTACCAAAAATTTAGGACCAAGTTTGCTACAGCAAACTTTCCGTGAGGTGTCCTGTCAATCCATAGTTGATTTAGTCGATCTATCACCTCAGGAGGGTCCCATGATGCAAGGACAACAGACTACACATCTTTTGCCAGGCTCTCTTGCCCTCTCCTCGCCATGCCATGCAGTGAACATGTTATTGGCACGCCTGTGCGCGCTCTCTGCACGCTGTGGCCGCACTTTGCGCGTCGGGTCGTGTCAGGCTTCGTCTTCCTTGCGGTGCTTGCACGTCCCCTAGTGCCGTCCACCCTCCTCCTCCTCTCACGTAGCTCGCTGGACCCCACCCTTCCTCTAGAAGCCCCTCACTGGTGCTAGCCGCCGCGTGCACGCGGGTGCACAGTGCACCGTGGGGGGCGACAGCCTCTGTGCTCGCCCCATCTTCTTCCTCCGCATCTTTGGTTCCACCCTCTGCTCCGGTGGACCTCCCCACTCCTCATCCATTGCTTCATTAGCCCACGCATCTGCAGCTCGCCTGAAGCTCTGGCCACGCATCGAGGATGGCCTGCGCCCGGCGACAGTCGGCCATGGCTATATAAGCTCTCCCCGAGCTAGTCTCTCTTCATCACTTGCCTCCACCACCTCGCAATCGACCTCCTAGCCCTGTCAACCGAGCCTAGGAGCTCTTCTTTGTCAACTCTGGTCGGTGCTCTGCCGCTCGGCCTCCGCCCTAGCCAGCCTCCTCCGGTGCCCCTCCGCCCTAGCCGGCAACACTATTGACCTCCTGGAGCTCGTTATATCCTCCCTAGGCTCTCTAGAGCCCGAATGCTCGCCGGAGTCACCGGACTCGCCGACGGCCGAAGCCCGCTGTCGCCAGAGACGAAGGGGGCGACACCGTACGGCCGTCTCCCGGTGAGCCACGAGTACGAGCAGCTCTGCCTCGGTCCGCCCTATCCATCCCTACCGTCGCCCAGCCCCGCCATGGCCTCCTCGCCGGCCAACCATCACCAGTGAGACCGTCGTGCTCTGCCTCTCCCTCTCTCTCTCTCTCTTTAAAACCTGCAAGCAGGTCCCACCCGTCAGCCTCTATGCCAGCTCCGAATCGTTTTCAAGTGAAAACATATTTGGGGAAGGCACCTTCGACGTCATCCCTTCCGGAGGTTTTCTGGAAAATCATTAAAATCCATTTTAATCAAAATTTGACCAAACTTTGACTAGGAATATCTCCTAAACAACAAGTCTAGATGAATTGATTCTTTTTGCATTATTTTTCTTTTGAGCTCCTTTATTTTATGGTAGAGTTTGATATTTTAACTTCTGTCTAGAAGTTCCGGACAGAAGAATATGCACTATGTGTTATTTACAAATGCTTGCAAAAATGTTTTTTCCAGAGTGTTTGGTTGTGTGATGAAGACCAGTAGTAGATGCAACACTCCCTTGAAGCAAGGCAAGCCACACCCTCCATTTGCATGATTGCAATGCAATGCCATGGTTTATTTACATTAATTTGCTTTAAAATTTGTCGTAGTTAAATATGATTTATTCATGACATTTCTTGGAGTAATATTGATCTTGTTACTGCCATGATGATGCTTGGATTATTTAGGGCTTATGCTTTGCAAGTTTGAGGATGCTATGTTGCCATTGGATTATTAACAGCAATATTTGATTTCATCATGATCATATTGGATATTATGCCTTGGAGTATTATTTGAATTTGATGCTATCATATGGATCCATATATGGTTAACAATCTTGATAGTGCTAATGGATCAGTAGGATCAGTTGCTTTGGATTCAGCTTGATCATATTTAATCTGGTGACTATGGTATTATGATAATTTTATGGCTATGTTATTCTTTGGATTATTAGATGGATATTGCTATAACTTGGATTACAAGTTGAAATATGATATTGGAGTAACAGTTCTATCACATATATACCTTCGGGACAAATTTCATCATTTCATTGGTCAGGTGCCACCGAATTGAGCTCCCTAGTGCAGCCACACTTGCCTGGATGGGGAGGCCCTAATTCGGTCTATTGTCATGCCTCTCACCGGTGCCTCCAACTAGGGAAGGTTATATGCTCGCGTTGCCCTGGCCCGGTAGGTGGCAATGACCTTGTGTGCCCAAGTTGTGTTGTACCAGGGTGTCCCCATTTGGGACGTGTTTGTTTTGTTTTGCCACGACGGTGGTGATGGAAAAATGCCCTAGAGGCAATAATAAAGTTGTTATTTTATATTTCCTTATTCATGATAAAGGTTTATTATTCATTCTAGAATTGTATTGATTGGAAACTTAAATACATGTGTGAATAAATAAACAAATACCGTGTCCCTAGTAAGCCTCTAATAGACTAGCTCATTGATCAAAGATGATTAAGGTTTCCTAACCATAGACATGTGTTGTCATTTGATAATGAGATCACATCATTAGGATAATGATGTGATGGACAAGACCCATCCATTAGCTTAGCATAATGATCGTTCAGTTTATTGCTATTGCTTTGTTCATGTCAAATACATATTCCTTCGACTATGAGATTATGCAACTCCCACATACCGAAGGAATACCTTGTGTGATATCAAACATCACAACGTAATTGGGTGATCATAAAGATGCTCTACAGGTATCTCCGAAGGTATCTATTGAGTTGGCATAGATCGAGATTAGGATTTGTCACTCCGAGTATCGGAGAGGTATCTCTGGGCCCTCTCGGTAATACACATCATAAGCTTGCAAGCAAATGACTATGGAGTTAGTTACAAGGTGATGTATTACGGAACAAGTAAAGAGACTTGCCGGTAACGAGATTAAACTAGGTATAGAGATACCGACGATCAAATCTCAGGCAAGTAACATACCGATGGACAAAGGGAATTACGTATGTTGTCATAACGGTTCGACCGATAAAGATCTTCATAGAATATGTAGGAGCCAATATGGGCATCCAGGTTCCGCTATTGGTTATTGACTGGAGAGGTGTCTCGGTCATGTCTACATAGTTCTCGAACCCATAGGGTCCGCACGCTTAACGTTCGTTGACGATATAGTGTTATATGAGTTATGTGATTTGGTGACCGAATGTTGTTTGGAGTCCCGGATGAGATCACGGACATGATGAGGAGTCTTGAAATGGTCGAGAGGTAAAGATTGATATATAGGACGATGGTATTCGGACATCGGAAGTGTTTCGGGGTGTACCGGGTACTTATCGGGTCACCGGAAGGGGTTCCGGGCACCCCCGGCAAAAGTTATGGGCCTTATGGGCCAAGAGAGGAAACGCACCAGCCACAAGTGGCTGGTGCACCCCCCATAGCAGGCCGGCCTAAGGAGGAGCAGGAAAAGGGGAAGGGAAAGGAAAGTGTGGATTAGGATTCCCACTTCCTTCCCTCTCCCCCCTTCTCTCCTTCCCCCTTGGGAATACATGGCAGGGGGGCGCGGCCAGGGCAGGAGCCCTAGGGCCGGCCGACCACCTATGTGGTGCACCAGGCTGCCTCCCCTCCCCCTCCCACCTATGTATATGTGGGAGAGGGGCGCCTAGCACAGACCAGACAATTGCATAGCCGTGTGCGGCGCCCCCCTCCACCGTTTACACCCCAGTCATATTTTCGTAGTGCTTAGGCAAAGCCCTGCGGAGATCACTTCACCATCACCGTCACCATGCCGTCATGCTGACGGAACTCATCTACTACCTCGACGACTTGCTGGATCAAGAAGGTGAGGGACGTCACCAAGCTGAACGTGTGCAGAACGCGGAGGTGCCGTGCGTTCGGTACTTGATCGGTTGAAGCGCGAAGAAGTTCGACTACATCTACCATGTTGTGAAATGCTTCCGCTTATGGTCTATGATGGTACGTAGACACACTCTCCCCTCTCGTTGCGATGCATCTTCTTGATAGATCATTGCGTGTGACTAGAATTTTTTTGTTTTCCATGCAACGTTTCCCAACAGTGGCATCCGAGCCAGGTCTATGCGTAGATGATATGCACGAGTAGAACACAAAAGTTGTGGGCGGTGATAGTCATACTGCTTACCACCAATGTCTTATTTTGATTCGGCGGTATTGTGGGATGAAGCGGCCCAAACCAAGCTTACATGTCCACGCACATGAGACCGGTTCCACCGACTGACATGCAACTAGTTTTGCATAAAGGTGGCTGGCGGGTGTCTGTTTCTCCTACTTTAGTTGAATCGAATTTGACTACGGCCGGTCCTTGAAGAAGGTTAAAACAGCAAACTTGACGAATCACCATTGTGGTTTTTGCGTAGGTAAGAACGGTTCTCGCTAGAAGCCCGTAGCAGCCACGTAAAACTTGCAACAACAAAGTAGAGGACATCTAACTTGTTTTTGCAGGGCATGTTGTGATGTGATATGGTCAAGATATGATGTGATATATGTTGATGTATGAGATGATCATGTTTTGTAATATCGAAAACCGGCAGGAGCCTTAGCGTTGTCTCTTTATTTTATGAAGTGCAAGCGCCATGTAATTGCTTTACTTTATCACTATGCGTTAGCGATAGTTGTAGAAGCAATAGTTGGCGTGACGACCTCGACGCAATGACGCAATGATGGAGATCAAGGTGTCGAGCCAGTGAATATGGAGATCATGACGATGCTTTGGAGATGCAGATCAAAAGCACGAGATGATGATGGCCATATCATGTCTCATATTTTGATTGCATGTGATGTTTATCTTTTATGCATCTTATTTTGCTTAATACGACAGTAGCATTATAAGATGATCCTTTCACTAAATTTCAAGGTAAAAGTGTTCTCTCTGACTATGCACCATTGCTACAGTTCGTCGTGTTGAGATATCACGTGATGATCGGGTGTGATAGACTCTACGTTCACATACAACTAGTGTAAGACAGTTTTGCACATGCAGAATACTTGGGTTAAACTTGACGAGCCTAGCATGTACAGACATGGCCTCGGAACACTGGAGATCGAAAGATCGAACGTGAATCATATAGTAGATATGATCAACATAGAGATGTTCACCATTAATGACTACCCCATCTCACGTGATGATCGGACATGGGTTAGTTGATTTGGATCATGTATCACTTAGATGACTTGAGGGATGTCTATTTAAGTGGGAGTTCTTAAGTAATTTGATTAATTGAACTTAATTTATCATGAACTTAGTCCTTATAGTATTTGCAAATCTATGTTGTAGATCAATAGCTCGCGATGTAGTTCTCCTATTTTTGATATGTTCCTAGAGAAAAATAAGTTGAAAGATGATAGTAGCAATGATGCGGACCGGGTCCGTGATCTGAGGATTATCCTCATTGCTGCATAGAGAATTATGTCTTTGATGCACCGCTAGGTGACAGACCTATTGCAGGAGCAGATGCAGACATTATGAACATTTGGCAAAGCTTGATATGATGACTACTTAATAGTTTAGTGTGCCATGCTTTACGGCTTAGAACCGGGACTTCAAAAACATTTTGAACGCCACGGAGCATATGAGATGTTCCAAGAGCTGAAATTGGTATTTCAGACTCATGCTCGTGTCGAGAGGTATGGGATCTCTGACAAGTACTTTGCCTACAAGATGGAGGAGAATAGCTCAACCAGTGAGCATGTGCTCAGATTGTCTGGGTACTACAATCGCTTGAATCAAGTGGGAGTTAATCTTCCAGATAAGATATTGATTGACAAAGTTCTCTAGTCACTACCACCAAGCTACTAGAACTTCGTGATGAACAATAATATGCAAGGGATGACGAAAATGATTCCCGAGCTCTTCGCGATGCTGAAATCGGCGAAGGTAGAAATCAAGAAAGAGCATCAAGTGTTGATGGTTAACAAGACCACTAGTTTCAAGAAAAAGGGCAAGGGAAAGAAAGGGAACTTCAAGAAGAATGGCAAGCAAGTTGCCGCTCCCATGAAGAAGCCTAAATCTGGACCCAAGCCTGAAACTGAGTGCCTCTACTGCAAAGTAAATGGTCACTTGAAGCGGAACTGCCCCAAATACTTGGCGGATAAGAAGGATGGCAAAGTGAACAAAGGTATATTTCATATACATGTTACTGATGTGTACCTTACTAGTGTTCATAGTAGCCCCTGGGTATTTGATATCGGTTCAGTTGCTAAGATTAGTAACTCAAAACAGGAGTTGCAGAATAAAGAGAGACTAGTTAAGGGTGAGGTGACGATGTGTGTTGGAAGTGATTCCAAGGTTGATACGATCACCATCGCACACTCCCTCTACCTTCGAGATTAGTGTTGAACCTAAATAAATGTTATTTGGTGTTTGCGTTGAGCATGAATATGATTTGATCATGTTTATTGCAATACGGTTATTCATTTAAATCAGAGAATAATTGTTGTTCTGTTTACATGAATAAAACCTTCTATGGTCATACACCAAATGTGAATGGTTTATTGAATCTCGATCATAGTGATACACATATGCATAATATTGATGCCAAAAGATGCAAAGTTGATAATGATAGTGCAACATACTTGTGGCACTGCCATTTAGGTCATATTGGTGTAAAGCGCATGAAGAAACTCCATGCGAATGGACTTTTGGAATCACTTGATTATGAATCATTTGATACTTGCTAACCATGCCTCATGGGCAAGATGACTAAAACTCCGTTCTCCGGAACAATGGAGCGAGCTAATGACTTATTGGAAAGCGAGCTCATGACTTATTGGAAATAATACATATCGATGTATGCGGTCCGATGAGTGTTGAAGCACGCGGCAGGTATTGTTATTTTCTGACCTTCACAGATGATTTGAGTAGGTATGTGTATATCTATTTGATGAAACACAAGTCTGAAACATTTGAAAAGTTCAAAGAATTTCAGAGTGAAGTGGAAAATCATCGTAACAAGAAAATAAAATTTCTATGATCTGACCGCGGAGGCGAATATTTGAGTTACGAGTTTGGCCTTCATTTAAAACAATGTGGAATTGTTTCACAACTCACGCCACCTGGAACACCACAGCGTAATGGTGTGTCCGAACATCGTAACCGTACTTTATTAGATATGGTGCGATCTATGATGTCTCTTACCAATTTACCATTATCGTTTTGGGCTTATGCATTAGAGACAGCCGCATTCACGTTAAATAGGGCACCGTCTAAATCCGTTGAGACAACACCGTATGAACTGTGGTTTGGCAAGAAACCTAAGCTGTTGTTTCTTAAAGTTTGGGGTTGCGACACTTATGTCAAAAGACTTCAGCCTGATAAGCTCAAACCCAAATCGGAGAAGTGCGTCTTCATAGGATACCCTAAGGAAACAATTGGGTACACCTTCTACCATAGATCTGAAGGCAAGATCTTTGTTGCAAAGAATGGATCCTTTCTATAGAAGGAGTTTCTCTCAAAAGAAGTGAGTGGGAGGAAAGTAGAACTTGATGAGGTAATTGCAACGTTCAAAAAAGCGCTGAGCGCTAAGCGAGCGGTGAGGCACTGCCTAGAGGAACTGCTGCTTAAGCGAGCTTAAGTGTCGCTTAAGCGCTCAGAGCAAAATCGTACGGACATGAAACAGGGAAGGCAAGCTGGGCATATATAAGCAATTCTTGACAGAAAAAAGGCTGAACTGGGCCTGGCCCGCCAACGCAGCACTCACGCGGTCACGCCCCAACACGCACACGAGCGAAGCGACGCATCGCTGCCCACTTTGCAATCTGCCCCCGCCCCCATTCTATCTTCAGTTCTTCACACACCACCCCAACCAACCTTTCATGCTCACAACACAATGCTGCTCCAACACCAACGCAACACAGCACGCCCCGATCGATCCTACACCCAAAGCTTCACCACGCTCCACACACACACACACACACACACAAGCTCACGCACGCAGGCGACCGTGCTTCTTGCTCTACATCACCAGGCCGCGTAGACCATTGCCTCCTTCCGTGAGCTCGCGTGAGCCGAGGACGGGCAGATCTGGCGGGTGGCACAAGGGGGAGCCGAGGAGAGGTGTCATAACGAGCAGAAAAGGGAGATCCGGCGGGCGGCACAAGGGGGAGCCGAGGCGAGGTGAGGACAAGGGGAGGAGGGAGATACGGCGAGCGGCACAAGGGCTGAGCACCGCCTAGCGCTTTTCCTCTCGCTCAGGCCCAAAGCTAAGCGGAAGGGCTCCGCTTCGCTCTTTTTTCCGCTTAAGCGCATGTAAGCGTACGCTTAAAATAACGTTGGGTAATTGTACCTTCTCTCGAATTGGAGAGTAGCACATCATAGAAAACCGTTCCCGTGATGCCTACACCAACTAGAGAGGAAGCTAATTATGATGATCATGAAACTTCAGATCAAGTTACTACTGAACCTCGTAGATCGACAAGAGCAAGATCCGCACCAGAGTGGTACGGTGTGACGCCCCCGACTCAATCATGCACTAATCATACATGCAAACATGCACGATCAAGCACAGGGACTCACGGGAAGATATCACAACACAACTCTAACACAAATAAACGGAGATCCACAATATTACAGACCAGGGATCACGAGGATCCGAATACATAAGTCAGTCATACAAATATTATCTGAGTACAGACATAGTTAGACAAGTTTTGCCTTAAGAAGGCTAGCACAAACAACGACTCTAGATCGAAAGGCGTAGGCCTCCTGCTTGGGAGCCTTCGATCCTACTCCTGGTCGGCTGGCTCGATCCAGTAGTACGTGTCGTCTGGACCCTCCTGGTAGTAAGCTCCTGAGGTGGCATCTGGCTCCGGGGCTCCATCGTCTGATGTATCATCAAAGTGGGGGAGAATATGGGGAAAAGGAAGTAACAAAGCAACCGTGAGTACTCATCCGAAGTACTCAGCAAGCAAGGATCTACACTACATATGCAACATTATCAAAGAGGAAAGGCTGTATAGGTGGACTGGACTACAGAAATGCCAGAATAGAGAGAGAAGGCCTAGTCCTATCGAAGACTAGCATCTTCAAACATCTTCACAAGCCACCATCTTGCAGCAATAGGAGAGAGTAGGATAGCATTTTATTAAGCAAACATGTTGAAGCAAAGCCTAGAGATCCTTCCTCGACTCCCTGCGAGAAAGCGATCCCGAAGCTTCCATTAAGTAACAAGTATCCAGTTCAAGTAGTAGATCGGGATACACAAACTGAGCGTCCTTTACTATAGGACCGGCTATCGATAGATTATTTATCCCTGCAGGGGTGCACTACTGTTACCCAACACGCTCGATCACCTCTGGCCGGACACACTTGCTGGGTAATGCCCGGCCTCGGGAGATCAACACGAAGCAGCACCCTACCTAGGCTCAGCAGAAAGGTCAGCACGCTGGACTAACCTATGCACCCAGAGGTCTTGGGCCATCGCCCTGGGCACCCTGCGCGTTGTGTGGCTGGCCGGGGTGCAGGTGCGACACTGGACTCATCAGTGAAGTATCCAGCCCAATCCCGGCGATCAGCCCGCACGGTGAACTGTGACGTCGGATGAGCTTTCGGGAGAAACGTACATCGCAGAGGGGCCCATAACCATTATCTCACATGGTCGTAGTGTGTATAGGGCACGTCAACCCACTCAGATCACAAACCCAAATCTAATAGGCTCATTTAGTATCACGCGGAGACAATCAGAGTTTCTGAAGCTCCACCACAATATCACACTCGAGTGCCCTTCCGGCACACCCGACATCATAGATCCCCAGTGGGTACCCACCAGGGTCGACCCGCCTGTAATAAAGGTCAAAGTAACCGTGTGGTCATAGCATCAAGTGGGAAATCCTGAGGAATCACCCTTGGTGGATTCCACTCGATGAAAACATCAGGGTGAATGTAAGAGGCATCACCCTCGAGGTTCACACTTAGGGGTTGCACGACAGAGTCGTATCGGAAGTGGAGAAGGAGGAATCATGCTCGATGACCAGGACCGAACAGCTACACTGCAGAGTATTTATCAGGAGTGCGTTATGAGGTATCACCCTCGGCACTCGAGAGTAACTATGCAGAGATGTACAACTGAGGGGGTGAAGTGATGTGTCGGTCTCTGGTCGACGATCACATTGATCGAGTCGTCGACGATCAAGCAGGGGCAATAAGGGAAAGGTGGTGGGGGTCACTGATGGTTCACTACCAACCTATACTAGGCAGTTTAACATAGGCAGGTAAGGTAACAATAAACAGGTTACAAAAGCAGGCTATGCATCAGGATAGGAGCAAACATTAACAGTAGCAAAATCTAATGCAAGCAGGAGAAATGGAATGGGTGATATCTGGATGCTCAAGGGGGGGGGGCTTGCCTGGTTGCTCTGGCAAGAGAGAGGGGTCGTCAACGGGCTGCTCGTCTGTAGAGTAGTCGTACCCGGCTGCAACGTCGTTGGTCTCGGCGTCTATCGATAGAGAAGGAGGGGGAGAGAAACAATAAATTCATGGCAAAAATGCAAACAATATGTATGACATGACTAAATGATTTGCCGGGGTGTTCTACTGCCTAACTAAATGATTTAGTTAATTTAGGAATTTATCCAGATTTTTTAATTAAAGTTGGGCACTATTCATTTATCAAAATTGGTCTAAAAGTTCCATGTTCATCTAGCTAGGGGCATCTGACAGGAATACGGAGGGCGTATTCGGGTTCATATAAAAATTCTGAGCAACTTTCATATATAAATTATTTTCATCGGAGTTACGGTTTAATTTATATGATTTTCTAAAGTTTTAATCATTTTCTGAATTTAATTATTTATTTAAATTTGAATTATCGAGAATAGTGAATGATGACGTCAGCATGACCTAGGTGTGATGTCAGCAGGTAAACAGGGGCTGACCAGGGTCAAACCTGACCTGTGGGTCCAGTGGGACCCACATGTCATTGACAGAACTAATTAAACAGGGTTAACTTAATCTAATTAAACTAATTAGTAGGTGGGGCCCAGCAGTCAGTGGCTAATTAGTGATTTAATTAGCTAATTATCTAATTATTGTTTTTATTTTAATTCGTTTAATGGGGTGGGGCCCATATGTCATAGACACAGGGGCGCCCAGTCAGCAGTTGACCTGGTCAACTGGGCCCAGGGTCAGTGGCACGGGGCGGGGCCCACCAAGGCCAGGTCAGCGCTGGCCGGAGACACGCCGGAGTTAGCTCCGGCGAGCCAAAATGCGGCGGCGCACGTCGGGATGGGCTCGGGTTTCTTCCACAAGGGGTCTCAGGGGCTGGGGTTGGGCGCGTTCGATGCGGTTCGATGTCGCGCGTCGAATGGCGGCAGTGCGGCGTGCTGGGAGGCCGGAGTCGAGCGGCACGAGCTCGTCGGCGGCGAGGTTCTTTGGGCGAGGCACGGGAACGACAAAACGGCGCGCGTTCGAGCGATCTAAAGGGCGAAGCGTGGCCTACGCGGTGCGGTGAGTGCGTTGGTCACGCACGGGTGACCAAATGGTCACCGGAGAAGCGCCGGAGAGCAAACGAGGCGGCGGTGGGTTCGGGCCTCGTCGGAGCAGTGGCTACGGGCGGCTAGAGGGGGCAGGGGAGGGCGCGTCACGTGCAGGAGCTCATCGGGGAGGCGTGGGGACTGGGCAGTATGCTCGGGGTGGACCGATGGCATAGATCGACGGTGAGGTCGTGCGGTGGCCGAGACGAAGGCGGGGTTGAATGCGGCGTCGGCGTTGCTTCCCAGTCCCAATCCGGTGTCGAGGAAGAAGAGGGGGACCACACTGGAGCTCCTAGACTTGACGGGGCGTCGAACGGGTGCCGGTGGCCATGGCTAGGCCGGAGCCATGGCGGCGATGGCGTTCGGCTGTGACGGGGGAGCGAGGGAGAGGGCCAATGGAGCGGCTAGGGTTCGTCAGGGGGGTGCGGGGGTTGCTCTTATCCTACCACGACGGGCGCGGGGTCGCGCAGTGTAGAGCAGAGGCGAGGAGGCCAGGCGCGGCGTGCGCGCACGCGGCGACAGCGAGGGGGGGGGGGTGAGCAGTAGGAAGGAGACGAGCGGGGTGGGCTGGGCCGACGCTGTAGCCAGCAGGCCTAAGTGCACAGTAGTGCTTTAGGCCATTTTCTATTTTCCTTTTTCTGTTTTCTTTTCTTTTCTATTTTGCTAATTGTTTGGGCCCTAAATGAATTTTGTAAAAAGTGTGACCTAGTCCATAAATCACAGTGCATTGTATCCTACCACCAAAAACTAGTTTGGGCAAAACATAATTTCATATTTAATTTAGATCAAATAAAGGCTATTAAATATTGTTTTCAGCCACTATTAGAGGATGTTTGAGTTACTTAATTAATTTATTAAATGTTGGTTACAATTTTAGAATAGTCTTTGGAATATTTGTTATTTATTGAACATTTCATTTTCTGTGTTTGAACAACTTTTATTTTCCACTTTAATTTAATTTGAATTTGAGTTAGGAGTTGAAATGCATTATGATGCAAATGATGATTTGGCACTGTTAATCATGCTGACTTGTCATTATCAAAAGTGATTACTGTGGCTAATGACATGGGGTGTTACAATTCTCCTCATCTAACAAGAATTCTCGTCCCGAGAAATAAGAGGAAGACTGAAAGAAAGCGGGGTATTCTTCGTGAAGACGATCCTCGCGTTCCCAAGTGGCTTCATCTTCAGAATGATTCGACCACTGAACTTTGAGGAATTTGATTGACTTCTGACGAGTTCGACGTTCAGCTTGATCAAGAACACGGATGGGATATTCTGGATAAGATAGATCTTCCTGCAATTCAAGCATTTCATGATCCACAGCTCGAATAGGATCCTTGAAGCAGCGACGGAGTTGGGATACATGAAAGACATCATGCACTTGAGAAAGATTTGGCGGCAATTGCAACTGATATGCCACTTCTCCTCGATGGGCAAGAATACAGAACGGGCCAATGTAGCGAGGAGCTAACTTGCCTTTGATTCCGAACCGATGAGTGCCTTTCAACGGAGTGACGCGGAGGTAAGCTTGCTTGCCAGGCTGATAGACCATTTCCTGGTGCTTTTGGTTATAGTTGCTCTTCTGACGAGACTGAGCAGCTTTCAGATGTTCACGGACAATGCGGACCTGTTCTTCAGCTTGCTGAACAATGTCCGGTCCGACGAGTGAGCATTCCCCAGTTTCTGACCAATTCAGAGGGGTTCGACACTTACGTCCGTAAAGAACTTCAAGCGGTCCCATCTTCAGACTAGCTTGATAGCTATTGTTGTAAGATAATTCGGCATACGGGAGAGATTCCTCCCATTTCTTACCGAAGGAGATGACGCAAGCTCGAAGCATATCTTCGAGCACTTGATTAACTCATTCGACTTGACCCTGAGACTGAGGGTGAAAAGCGGTACTGAAGGACAGGTGAGTTCCCATAGCTTCTTGGAAACTATTCCAGAATCTGGAGGTGAAGAGGCTGCCACGGTCAGAACAGATCTCCAAGGGAACACTGTGGAGTGACACAATTTGGGAAACATACAAGTCCGCTAACTGACTAGAAGTGATTGTCTCCTTAACAGGCAGAAAGTGAGCAACCTTTGAGAATCGGTCAATGACAACAAAAATAGCATCATGACCCTTCTGAGATCTGGGAAAACCAGTAATGAAATCCATTTGGACTTTGTCCCATTTCCATTCAGGAATTGCAAGGGGTTGCAGAGTTCCAGCAGGCCTTTGATGTTCTGCTTTAATGCGGCGGCAAACATCACACTCAGAAACATAACGAGCAATGTCTCGCTTCATATTAGGCCACCAGTATCTCTGACAAATGTCACGGTACATCTTTGGGCTACCAGGATGAATAGACAGAGGAGTGTCATGAGCTTCTTTCATAACGTGTTCCCTCTCATCCTTGAACTTGGGTACGAAGAGACGTTGTTGGAAAAATAGGATCCCATCATCATCAAGATGGAATTCCGACGGCTTCCCTTTTTCAAGGTATCGCTTAATCCTTTCAACTTCAGAGTCATACCGTTGCATAGTCTTAATGCTGTGCTCTAAATCTGGTTCAACAACCAGGGTATTGAGATAACCCTGTGGAACAATATGGAGGTTCAATTTGTGAAGCTCTTCATGGAGAAGAGGTTGCGTTTCCTGAACCATATGGTTGCTGCAATAAGCCTGGCGACTCAAAGCATCGGCCATTACATTAGCCTTGCCAGGGGTATATGAGATATTCATATCATAATCGGCAATTGTTTTGAGCCATCTTTGTTGACGAAGGTTCAGATCTGGTTGAGTATATAAATACTTCAAACTTTGGTGATCCGTGTATATCTCGCAATGGTTACCGAGAAGGTAATGTCGCCATAGCTTCAGGGCATAAATAACCGTAGAAAGTTCAAGATCATGCACTGGATAATTTTCTTCATGAGGACGCAATTGTCAAGAGGCATAAGCAATCACTTTGCGCTCTTGCATTAGGACACAGCCTAATCCTTGACGATATGCATCACAGTATATCACGAAATCCTTTTGGGAATCCGGGGGTGCTAGCACTGGGGCAGATGTTAACTTATCTCTTAGTGTCTGAAAACTTTCTTGACATTTTTCTGTCCACTCAAATTTAACACCTTTGTGGAGCAGATTCGTCAATGGTTTTGCAATTTTGGAAAAATTCTCAATGAATCGACGGCAATAACTAGCGAGTCCGAGAAAACTTCTGACTTGCTTGACATTCTTCGGGGGAGTCCAATCAAGAATAGCCTGAACTTGCTCAGGGTTAACAGCAATGCCATTCTTGGAAATCACATGACCAAGATAGGTCACTTCAGATAACCAGAATTCACACTTGGAGAATTTAGCATACAACTGATGTTCTCGTACCTTCTCCAATACAAGCCGAAGATGTTCAGCATGTTTTTCTTCATTCTTGGAATATATAAGGATATCATCCAAATAAACCACGATGAATTTGTCGAGGTAATCGATGAAGATATAGTTCATCAACCGGGAGAAAGTTGCTGGAGCATTGGTTAAGCCAAATGACATGACAGTGTACTCAGAAGAGCCATATCGAGTAAAAAAGGCAGTCTTCGGAATATCCTCTTCGCGAACACGGATCTGATGATAACCCAACCTCAAGTCAAGTTTCGAGAAGACAGAGGATCCAGCAAGCAGATCATAAAGATCATTGATCCAGGGTAGTGGGTATTTATTCTGGATTGTGGCTTGGTTAATGGGCCGGTAATCCTGAACCAATCGGTTAGTTTCATCCTTCTTCCTAACAAAGAGTGAAGGTGCTCCCCAAGCAGAGGAACTGGGGCGGATGAAACCTTTCTTAAGTGACTTGTCGATTTCTTCCTTAAGCTCGAGAAGGTGGTGCGGAGGCATCTTATAAGGACGCTTCGCAATAGGGACAGTGCCAGGCTTCAAGTCAATGACAAACTCGACAGCTCTAGCCGGGGGTATTCCTGGAAGTTCTTCCGAAAAGACGTCTGGAAAATCTCGAACGACAGGAACGTTCTTGATCCCTTCCAGAGGTGAGGCGTTCAAAGCATTTAGAACATATATCTGAGCTTCAGCGTCGTAGGACATGGTGGAAACAAGCGATCCATCTGAAACAGAGGAAATTCAGGATTGTCAAATGACAATGAGAAGTTTAATACAACTCAGAGAGAAAGGTTAAACAAAACAATGGAAAGGAAAATGATTATCAGACTAATCAGATCAATGACAGGGAAATCGCATAGATATCCAGCTCTCTAGGTAGACGGGATTTACGAGATCCTAAGTGTCGGTGTTAGTAAAATTTATTTAACCCGAATAGAAGAGAGATCAGAGTCCCAGAGTATAGACGAGGAATAAAAGATCCTAATACCACCCAATTGGCGACGTGGCCCGTAAGCCACACAGCCAAGTTAGTAAATTATTTTTTCGGTTTCTAGACTCAACTTCAGCCAAGGAATTTGGAAGGGGGCTTCCTACAGGCAATCGGCTCTGATACCAACTTGTGACACCCCCGAATCAATCGTGCACTAATCATACACGCAAACATGCATGATCAAGCACAGGGACTCATGGGAAGATATCACAACACAACTCTAACACAAATAAACGGAGATCCACAATATTACAGACCAGGGATCACAAGGATCCAAATACATAAGTCAGTCATACAAATATTATCTGAGTACAGACATAGTTAGACAAGTTTTGCCTTAAGAAGGCTAGCACAAACAATGACTCTAGATCGAAAGGCGTAGGCCTCTTGCCTGGGAGCCTCCGATCCTACTCCGGGTCGGCTGGCTCGATCCAGTAGTACGTGCCGTCTGGACCCTCCTGGTAGTAAGCTCCTGAGGTGGCATCTGGCTCCGGGGCTCCATCGTCTGATGTATCATCAAAGTGGGGAGAATATGGGGAAAAAGAAGTAACAAAGCAACCATGAGTACTCATCCGAAGTACTCAGCAAGCAAAGATCTACACTACATATGCAACATTATCAAAGAGGAAAGGCTGTATAGGTGGACTGGACTGCAGAAATGCCAGAATAGAGAGAGAAGGCCTAGTCCTATCGAAGACTAGCATCTTCAAACATCTTCACAAGCGACCATCTTGCAGCAATAGGAGAGAGTAGGATAGCATTTTATTAAGCAAACATGTTGAAGCAAAGCCTAGAGATCCTTCCTCGACTCCCAGCGAGAAAGCGATCCCGAAGCTTCCATTAAGTAACAAGTATCCAGTTCAAGTAGTAGATCGGGATACACAAACTGAGCGTCCTTTCCCGTAGGAATGGCTATCGATAGATTATTCATCCCTGCAGGGGTGCACTACTGTTACCCAACACGCTCGATCACCTCTGGCTGGACACACTTGCTGGGTAATGCCTGGCCTCGGGAAATCAACACGAAGCAGCACCCTACCTAGGCTCCGCAGAGAGGTCAGCACGCCAGACTAACCTATGCACCCGGAGGTCTTGGGCCATCACCCTGGGCACCCTGCAAGTTGCGTGGCTGGCCGGGGTGCAGGCGCGACACTGAACTCGTCAGTGAAGTATCTAGCCCAATCCCGGCAATCAGCCCGCACGGTGAACTGTGACGTCGGATGAGCTTTCGGGAGAAACGTACATCGCAGAGGGCCCCATAACCATTATCCCGCGTGGTGGTAGTGCGTATAGGGCACGTCGACCCACTCAGATCACAAACCCAAATCCAATAGGCTCATTTAGTATCACGCGGAGACAATCAGAGTTTCTGAAGCTCCGCCACAATATCACACTCGAGTGCCCTTCCGGCACACCCGACATCATAGATCCCCAGCGGGTACCCACCAGGGTCAACCCGCCTATAATAAAGGTCAAAGTAACCATGTGGTCATAGCATTAAGGGGGAAACCCCGAGGAATCACCCTCGGTGGATTCCACTCGATGAAAACATCAGGATGAACGTATGAGGCATCACCCTCGAGGTTCACACTGAGGGGTTGCACGACAGAGTCGTATCAGAAGTGGAGAAGGAGGAATCACCCTTGATGACCACAACCGAACAGCTACACTGCAGAGTATTTATCAGGAGTGCGTTATGAGGTATCACCCTCGGCACTCGAGAGTAACTATGCAGAGACGTACAACTAAGGGGGTGAAGTGATGTGTCGGTCTCTGGTCGACGAGCACATTGATTGAGTCGTCGACGATCAAGCAGGGGCAACAAGGGAAAGGTGGTGGGGGTCACTGATGGTTCACTACCAACCTATACTAGGCAGTTTAACATAGGCAAGTAAGGTAACAATAAACAGGTTACAAAAGCAGGTTATGCATCAGGATAGGAGCAAACATTAACAGTAGCAAACTCTAATGCAAGCAAGAGAAATGGAATGGCCGATATCGGGATGCTCAAGGGGGGGCTTGCCTGGTTGCTCTGGCAAGAGAGAGGGGTCGTCAACGAGCTGCTCGTCTGTAGAGTAGTCGTACCCGGCTGCAACATCGTCGGTCTCGGCGTCTATCGAGAGAGAAGGAGGAGGAGAGAAATAATAAATTCACAGCAAAAATGCAAACAATATGTATGACATGACTAAATGATATGCCGGGGTGTTCTACTGCCTAACTAAATGATTTAGTTAATTTAGGAATTTATCTGGATTTATTTAATTAAAGTTGGGCACTATACATTTATCGAAATCAGTCTAAAAGTTCCATGTTCATCTAGCTAGGGCCATCTGACAGGAATACGAAGGGCGTATTCGGGTTCGTATCAAAATTCTGAGCAACTTTCATATATAAATTATTTTCATCGGAGTTACGGTTTAATTTATATGTTTTTCTAAAGTTTTAACCATTTTCTGAATTTAATTATTTATTTAAATTCAAATTATCGAGAATATGAATGAAGATGTCAGCGTGACCTAGGTGTGATGTCAGCAGGTCAACAGGGGCTGACCAGGGTCCAACCTGACCTGTGGGTCCAGTGGGACCCACATGTCATTGACAGAACTAATTAAACAGGGTTAACTTAATATAATTAAACTAATTAGCAGGTGGGGCCCAACAGTCAGTGGCTAATTAGTGATTTAATTAGCTAATTAACTAATTATCTAATTATTGTTTTTATTTTAATTCGTTTAATGGGGTGGGGCCCATATGTCATAGACACAGGGGCGCCCAGTCAGCAGTTGACCTGGTCAACAGGTCAACTGGGGCCCAGGGTCAGTGGCACGGGGCGGGGCCCACCAAGGCCAGGTCAGCGCTAGCCGGAGGCGCGCCGAAGTTAGCTCCGGCGAGCCAAAACGCGGCGGCGCGCGTCGGGATGGGCTCGGGTTTCTTCCACTGGGGGTCTCAGGAGCTGGGGTTGGGCGCGTTCGTCGCGGCTCGACGTCGCGCGTCGAATGGAGGCGGTGCGGGGTGCTGGGGAGGCCGGAGTCGAGCGGCACGAGCTCGTCGGCGGCGAGGTTCTTCGGGCGAGGCACGGGAACGGCAAAACGGCGCGCGTTCGAGCGATCTAAAGGGCGAAGCGTGGCCTACGCGGTGCGGTGAGTGCGTTGGTCACGCGCGGGTGACCAAATGGTAACCGGAGAAGCGCCGGCGAGCAAACGAGGCGGCGGTGGGTTCGGGCCTCGTCGGAGCAGTGGCTACGGGCGGCTAGAGGGGGCAGGGGAGGGCGCGTCACGCAGGAGCTCACCGGGGAGGCGTGGGGACTGGGCAGGGGGCTCGGGGTGGACCACTGGCGTAGATCGACGGCGAGGTCGTGCGGTGGCCGAGACAAAGGCGGGGTCGAATGCGTCGGCATTGCTTCCCGGTCCCAATTAGGTGTCGAGGAAGAAGAGGGTGACCACGCCGGAGCTCTTGGACTTGACGGGGCGTCGAACGGGTGCCGGTGGCCACGGCTAGGCCGGAGCCATGGCGGTGATGGCGTTCGGCTGCGACGGGGGAGCGAGGGAGAGGGCAAATGGAGCGGCTAGGGTTTGTCAGTGGGGTGTGGGGGTTGCTCTTATCCTACCACGGCGGGCGCGGGGTCGCGCGGTGTCGAGCAGAGGCGAGGGGGGCCCGGCGCGGCGTGCGCGCACGCGGCGACAGCGAGGGGGGGGTGAGCAGTAGGAAGGAGACGAGCGGGGTGGGCTAGGCCGACGCTGTAGCCAGCATGCCTAAGTGCACAGTAGCGCTTTAGGCCGTTTTCTGTTTTCTTTTCTTTTCTGTTTTGCTAATTGTTTGGGCCCTAAATGAATTTTGTAAAAAGTGTGACCTAGTCCATAAATCACAGTGCATTGTATCCTACCACCAAAAACTAGTTTGGGTAAAACATAATTTCATATTTAATTTAGATCAAATAAAGGCTATTATATATTGTTTTCAGCCACTGTTAGAGGATGTTTGAGTTACTTAATTAATTTATTAAATGTTGGTTACAATTTTAGAATAGTCTCTGGAATATTTGTTATTTATTGAACATTTCATTTTCTGTGTTTGAACAACTTTTATTTTCCACTTTAATTTAATTTGAATTTGAGTTAGGAGTTGAAATGCATTATGATGCAAATGATGATTTGGCACTGTTAATCATGCTGACTGGTCATTATCAAAAGTGATTACTGTGGCTAATGACGTGGGGTGTTACAATTCTCCTCATCTAACAAGAATTCTCGTCCCGAGAATTAAGAGGAAGACTGAAAGAAAGCGGGGTATTCTTTGCAAAGACGATCCTCGCGTTCCCAAGTGGCTTCATCTTCAGATTTGACCACTGAACTTTGAGGAATTTGATTGACTTCTGACGAGTTCGACGTTCAGCTTGATCAAGAACACGGATGGGATATTCTGGATAAGATAGATCTTCCCGCAATTCAAGCATTTCATGATCCACAGCTTGAATAGGATCCTTGAAGCAGCGACGGAGTTGGGATACATGAAAGACATCATGCACTTGAGAAAGATTTGGCGGCAATTGCAACTGATATGCCACTTCTCCTCGATGGGCAAGAATACAAAACGGGCCAATGTAGCGAGGAGCTAACTTGCCTTTGATTCCGAACCGATGAGTGCCTTTCAACGGAGTGACGCGGAGGTAAGCTTGCTTGCCAGGCTGATAGACCATTTCCTGGTGCTTTTGGTTATAGTTGCTCTTCTGACGAGACTGAGCAGCTTTCAGATGTTCACGGACAATGCGGACCTGTTCTTCAGCTTGCTGAACAATGTCCGGTCCGACGAGTGAGCATTCCCCAGTTTCTGACCAATTCAGAGGTGTTCGACACTTACGTCCGTAAAGAACTTCAAGCGGTCCCATCTTCAGACTAGCTTGATAGCTATTGTTGTAAGATAATTCGGCATACGGGAGAGATTCCTCCCATTTCTTACCGAAGGAGATGACGCAAGCTCGAAGCATATCTTCGAGCACTTGATTAACTCATTCGACTTGACCCTGAGACTGAGGGTGAAAAGCGGTACTGAAGGACAGGTGAGTTCCCATAGCTTCTTGGAAACTATTCCAGAATCTGGAGGTGAAGAGGCTGCCATGATCAGAACAGATCTCCAAGGGAACACTGTGGAGTGACACAATTCGGGAAACATACAAGTCCGCTAACTGACTAGAAGTGATTGTCTCCTTAACAGGCAGAAAGTGAGCAACCTTTGAGAATCGGTCAATGACAACAAAAATAGCATCATGACCCTTCTGAGATCTGGGAAAACCAGTAATGAAATCCATTTGGACTTTGTCCCATTTCCATTCAGGAATTGCAAGGGGTTGCAGATTTCCAGCAGGCCTTTGATGTTCTGCTTTAATGCGGCGGCAAATGTCACACTCAGAAACATAACGAGCAATGTCTCGCTTCATATTAGGCCACCAGTATCTCTGACAAATGTCATGGTACATCTTTGTGCTACCAGGATGAATAGACAGAGGAGTGTCATGAGCTTCTTTCATAACATGTTCCCTCTCATCCTTGAACTTGGGTACAAAGAGACGGTGTTGGAAAAATAGGATCCCATCATCATCAAGATGGAATTCCGACGGCTTCCCTTTTTCGAGGTATCGCTTAATCCTTTCAATTTCAGAGTCATACCAATGCATAGTCTTAATGATGTGCTCTAAATCTGGTTCAACAACTAGGGTATTGAGATAACCCTGTGGAACAATATGAAGGTTCAATTTGCGAAGCTCTTCATGGAGAAGAGGTTGCGTTTCCTGAACCATATGGTTGCTGCAATAAGCCTTGCGACTCAAAGCATCGGCCATTACATTAGCCTTGCCAGGGGTATATGAGATATTCATATCATAATCGGCAATTGTTTCGAGCCATCTTTGTTGACGAAGGTTCAGATCTGGTTGAGTATATAAATACTTCAAACTTTGGTGATCCGTGTATATCTCGCAATGGTTACCAAGAAGGTAATGTCGCCATAGCTTCAGGGCATAAATAACCGTAGAAAGTTCAAGATCATGCACTGGATAATTTTCTTCATGAGGACGCAATTGTCAAGAGGCATAAGCAATCACTTTGCACTCTTGCATTAGGACACAGCCTAATCCTTGACGATATGCATCACAGTATATCACGAAATCCTTTTGGGAATCCGGGGGTGCTAGCACTGGGGCAGATGTTAACTTATCTCTTATTGTCTGAAAACTTTCTTGACATTTTTCTGTCCACTCAAATTTAACACCTTTGTGGAGCAGATTCGTCAATGGTTTTGCAATTTTGGAAAAATTCTCAACGAATCGACGGCAATAACTAGCGAGTCCGAGAAAACTTCTGACTTGCTTGACATTCTTTGGGGGAGTCCAATCAAGAATAGCCTGAACTCGCTCAGGGTTAACAGCAATGCCATTCTTGGAAATCACATGACCAAGATAGGTCACTTCAGATAACCAGAATTCACACTTGGAGAATTTAGCATACAACTGATGTTCTCGTACCTTCTCCAATACAAGCCGAAGATGTTCAGCATGTTTTTCTTCATTCTTGGAATATATAAGGATATCATCCAAATAAACCATGATGAATTTGTCGAGGTAATCCATGAAGATATAGTTCATCAACCGGGAGAAAGTTGCTGGAGCATTGGTTAAGCCAAACGACATGACAGTGTACTCATAAGAGCCATATCGAGTAACAAAGGCAGTCTTCGGAATATACTCTTCGCGAACACGGATCTGATGATAACCCAACCTCAAGTCGAGTTTCGAGAAGACAGAGGATCCAGCAAGCTGATCATAAAGATCATTGATCCGGCGTAGTGGGTATTTATTCTGGATTGTGGCTTGGTTAATGGGCCGGTAATCCTGAACCAATCGGTTAGTTCCATCCTTCTTCCTAACAAAGAGTGAAGGTGCTCCCCAAGCAGAGGAACTGGGGCAGATGAAACCTTTCTTAAGTGACTTGTCGATTTCTTCCTTAAGCTCGAGAAGGTGGTGCGGAGGCATCTTATAAGGACGCTTCGCAATAGGGACAGTGCCAGGCTTCAAGTCAATGACAAACTCGACAGCTCTAGCCGGGGGTATTCCTGGAAGTTCTTCCGAAAAGACGTCTGGAAAATCTCGAGTTTGGCCTTCATTTAAAACAATGTGGAATTGTTTCACAACTCACGCCACCTGGAACACCATAACGTAATGGTGTGTCCGAACGTCGTAATCGTACTTTATTAGATATGGTGCGATCTATGATGTCTCTTACCAATTTACAATTATCGTTTTGGGGTTATCTATTAGAGATAGCCGCATTCACGTTAAATAGGGCACCGTCTAAATCCGTTGAGACAACACCGTATGAACTATGGTTTGGCAAGAAACCTAAGCTGTCGTTTCTTAAAGTTTGGGGTTGCGACACTTATGTCAAAAGGCTTCAGCCTGATAAGCTCAAACCCAAATCGGAGAAGTGCGTCTTCATAGGATACCCTAAGGAAACAATTGGGTACACCTTCTACCATAGATCCGAAGGCAAGATCTTTGTTGCTAAGAATGGATCCTTTCTAGAGAAGGAGTTTCTCTCAAAAGAAGTGAGTGGGAGGAAAGTAGAACTTGATGAGGTAATTGTACCTTCTCTCGAATTGGAGAGTAGCACATCATAGAAAACCGTTCCTGTGATGCCTACACCAACTAGAGAGGAAGCTAATTATGATGATCATGAAACTTCAGATCAAGTTACTACTGAACCTCGTAGATCGACAAGAGCAAGATCCGCACCAGAGTGGTACGGTGTGACGCTCCCGACTCAATCATGCACTAATCATACACGCAAACATACACGATCAAGCACAGGGACTCACGGGAAGATATCACAACACAAATCTAACACAAATAAACGGAGATCCACAATATTACAGACCAGGGATCACGAGGATCCGAATACATAAGTCAGTCATACAAATATTATCTAAGTACAGACATAGTTAGACAAGTTTTGCCTTAAGAAGGCTAGCACAAACAACGACTCTAGATCGAAAGGCATAGGCCTCCTGCCTGGGAGCCTCCGATCCTACTCCGGGTCGGCTGGCTCGATCCAGTAGTACGTGCCGTCTAGACCCTCCTAGTAGTAAGCTCCTGAGGTGGCATCTGGCTCCGGGGCTCCATCATCTGATGTATCATCAAAGTGGGGAGAATATGGGGAAAAGGAAGTAACAAAGCAACCGTGAGTACTCATCCGAAGTACTCAGCAAGCAAGGATCTACACTACATATGCAACATTATCAAAGAGGAAAGGCTGTATAGGTGGACTGGACTGCAGAAATGCCAGAATAGAGAGAGAAGGCCTAGTCCTATCGAAGACTAGCATCTTCAAACATCTTCACAAGCCACCATCTTGCAGCAATAGGAGAGAGTAGGATAGCATTTTATTAAGCAAACATGTTGAAGCAAAGCCTAGAGATCCTTCCTCGACTCCCTGCGAGAAAGTGATCCCGAAGCTTCCATTAAGTAACAAGTATCCAGTTCAAGTAGTAGATCGGGATACACAAACTGAGCGTCCTTTACTATAGGACCGGCTATCGATAGATTATTTATCCCTGCAGGGGTGCACTACTGTTACCCACCACGCTCGATCACCTCTGGCCGGACACACTTGTTGGGTAATGCCCGGCCTCGGGAGATCAACACGAAGCAGCGCCCTACCTAGGCTTAGCAGAGAGGTCAGCACGTCGGACTAACCTATGCACCCAGAGGTCTTGGGCCATCGCCCTGGGCACCCTGCGCGTTGCGTGGCTGGCCGGGGTGCAGGCGTGACACTGAACTCATCAGTGAAGTATCCAGCCCAATCCCGGCGATCCGCCCGCACGGTGAACTGTGATGTCGGATGAGCTTTCGGGAGAAACGTACATCGCAGAGGGGCCCATAACCATTATCCCGCATGGTCGTAGTGCGTATAGGGCACGTCGACCCACTCAAATCACAAACCCAAATCCAATAGGCTCATTTAGTATCACGCGGAGACAATCAGAGTTTCTGAAGCTCCACCACAATATCACACTCGAGTGCCCTTCCGGCACACCCGACATCATAGATCCCCAGCGGGTACCCACCAGGGTCGACCCGCCTGTAATAAAGGTTAAAGTAACCGTGTGGTCATAGCATCAAGGGGGAAACCCCGAGGAATCACCCTTGGTGGATTCCACTCGATGAAAACATCAGGGTGAACGTATGAGGCATCACCCTCGAGGTTCACACTGAGGGGTTGCACGACAGAGTCGTATCGGAAGTGGAGAAGAAGGAATCACCCTCGATGACCACGACCGAACAGCTACACTATAGAGTATTTAACAGGAGTGCGTTATGAGGTATCACCCTCGGCACTAGAGAGTAACTATGCAGAGACGTACAACTAAGGGGGTGAAGTGATGTGTCGGTCTCTGGTCGACGATCACATTGATCGAGTCGTCGACGATCAAGCAGGGGCAACAAGGGAAAGGTGGTGGGGGTCACTGATGGTTCACTACCAACCTATACTAGGCAGTTTAACATAGGCAGGTAAGGTAACAATAAACAGGTTACAAAAGCAGGCTATGCATCAGGATAGGAGCAAACATTAACAGTAGCAAAATCTAATGCAAGCAGGAAAAATGGAATGGGCGATATCTGGATGCTCAAGAGGGGGGGCTTGCCTGGTTGCTCTGGCAAGAGAGAGGGGTCGTCAACGGGCTGCGCGTCTGTAGATTAGTCGTACCCGGCTGCAACGTCGTCGGTCTCGGCGTCTATCGAGAGAGAAGGAGGGGGAGAGAAACAATAAATTCATGGCAAAAATGGAAACAATATGTATGACATGACTAAATGATATGTCGGGGTGTTCTACTGCCTAACTAAATGATTTAGTTAATTTAGGAATTTATTCGGATTTATTTAATTAAAGTTGGGCACTATTCATTTATTGAAATCGGTCTAAAAGTTCCATGTTCATCTAGCTAGGGGCATCTGACAGGAATACGGAGGGCGTATTCGGGTTCGTATCGAAATTCTGAGCAACTTTCATATATATATATATTATTTTCATCGGAGTTACGGTTTAATTTATATGATTTTCTAAAGTTTTAATCATTTTCTGAATTTAATTATTTATTTAAATTCGAATTATACAGAATAGTGAATGATGACATCAGCATGACCTAGGTGCGACGTCAGCAGGTCAACAGGGGCTGACCAGGGTCAAACCTGACCTGTGGGTCCAGTGGGACCCACATGTCATTGACAGAACTAATTAAAAAGGGTTAACTTAATCTAAATAAACTAATTAGCAGGTGGGCCCTGCAGTCAGTGGCTAATTAGTGATTTAATTAGCTAATTAACTAATTATCTAATTATTGTTTTTATTTTAATTCGGTTAATGGGGTGGGGCCCATATGTCATAGACACAGGGGCGCCCAGTCAGCAGTTGACCTGGTCAACAGGTCAACTGGGGCCCAGGGTCAGTGGCACGGGGCGGGGCCACCAAGGCCAGGTCAGCGCTGGCCGGAGACGCACCGGAGTTAGCTCCGGCGAGCCAAAACGCGGCGACGCGCGTCGGGATGGGCTCGGGTTTCTTCCACAGGGGGTCTCAGGGGCTGGGGTTGGGCGCGTTCGACGCGGCTCGACGTCGCGCGTCGAATGGCGGCGGTGCGGGGTGCTGGGGAGGCCGGATTTGAGCAGCACGAGCTCGTCGGCGGCGAGGTTCTTCGGGCGAGGCACGGGAACGGCAAAACGGCGCGCGTTCGAGCGATCTAAAGGGCAAAGCGTGGCCTACGCGGTGCGGTGAGTGCGTTGGTCACGCGCGGGTGACCAAATGGTCACCGGAGAAGCGCCGGCGAGCAAACGAGGCCGCGGTGGGTTCGGGCCTCGTCGGAGCAGTGGCTACGGGCGGCTAGAGGGGGCAGGGGAGGGCGCATCACGCGCAGGAGCTCACCGGGGAGGCGTGGGGACCGGGCAGTGGGCTCGGGGTGGACCGGTGGCGTAGATCGACGGCGAGGTCGTGCGGTGGCCGAGACGAAGGTGGGGTCGAATGCGGCGTCGCCGTTGCTTCCCGGTCCCAATCCGGTGTCGAGGAAGAAGAGGGGGACCACGCCGGAGCTCCTAGACTTGACGAGGCGTCGAACGGGTGCCGGTGGCCACGGCTAGGCCGGAGCCATGGCGGCGACGGCGTTCGGCTGCGACGGGGGAGCGAGGGAGAGGGCGAATGGAGCGGCTAGGGTTCGTCAGGGGGGTGTGGGGGTTGCTCTTATCCTACCACGGCGGGCGCGGGGTCGAGCGGTGTCGAGCAGAGGTGAGGGGGGCCAGGCGCGGCGTGCGCGCGCGCGGCAATAGCGAGGAGGGTTAGCAGTAGGAAGGAGACAAGCGGGATGGGCTGGGCTGGCGCTGTAGCCAGCAGGCCTAAGTGCAAAGTAGCGCTTTAGGCCGTTTTCTATTTTCCTTTTTCTGTTTTCTTTTCTTTTCTGTTTTGCTAATTGTTTGGGCCCTAAATGATTTTTGTAAAAAGTGTGACCTAGTCCATAAATCACAGTGCATTGTATCCTACCACCAAAAACTAGTTTGGGCAAAACATAATTTCATATTTAATTTAGATCAAATAAAGGCTATTAAATATTGTTTTCAGCCACTGTTAGAGGATGTTGGTTACAATTTTAGAATAGTCTCTGGAATATTTGATATTTATTGAACATTTTAGTTTCTTTGTTTGAACGACTTTTATTTTCCACTTTAATTTCTTTTGAATTTGAGTTAGGAGTTGAAATGTATTATGATGCAAATGATGATTTGGCACTGTTAATCATGCTGACTTGTCATTATCAAAAGTGATTATTGTGGCTAATGACATGGGGTGTTACATACGGTAATCCTGTCCTGGAAGTCATGTTATTAGACCAAGGCGAACCTACGAACTATGAAGAAGCTATGATGAGCCCAGATTCCAATAGATGGCTTGAGGCCATGAAATCTGAGATAGGATCCATGTATGAGAACAAAGTGTGGACTTTAGTGGATTTGCCCGATGATCGGCAAGCAATAGAGAATAAATGGATCTTCAAGAAGAAGACTGACGCTGATGGTAATGTCACCATCTACAGAGCTCGACTTGTCACAAAAGGTTTTCGACAAGTTCAAGGGGTTGACTACGATGAGACCATCTCACCCGTAGCGATGCTTAAGTCAGTCCGAATCATGTTAGCAATTGCCGCATTTTATAATTATGAAATTTGGCAAATGGATGTCAAAACTGCATTCCCTAATGGATTTCTTAAAGAAGAGTTGTATATGATGCAACCAGAAGGTTTTGTCGATCCTAAAGGTGCTGACAAAGTGTGCAAGCTCCAGCGATCCATCTATGGACTGGTGCAAGCATCTCGGAGTTGGAATATACTCTTTGATGAGGTGATCAAAGCATATGGTTTTATGCAGACTTACGGTGAAGCCTGTATTTACAAGAAAGTGAGTGGGAGCTCTGTAGCATTTCTGATATTATATGTGGATGACATATTGTTGATTGGAAATGATATAGAATTTCTAGATAGCATAAAAGGATACTTGAATAAGAATTTTTCAATAAAAGACCTCGATGAAGCTGCTTATATATTAGGCATTCAGATCTATAGGGATAGATCAAGACACTTAATAGGACTTTCACAAAGCACATACCTTGACAAGATTTTGAAGAAGTTTAAAATGGATCAGTCAAAGAAAGGGTTCTTGCCTATGTTACAAGGTGTGAAATTGAGTAAGACTCAAAGCCCGACCACGGCAGAAGATAGAGAGAGAATGAAAGTCATTCCCTATGCCTCAGCCATAGGTTCTATAAAATATGCCATGCTGTGTACCAGACCTATTGTGTACCTTGCCATGAGTTTGGCAAGGGGGTACAATAGTGATCCAGGAGTAGATCATTGAACAACGGTCAAAATTATCCTTAGTTACCTAAGAGGACTAAGGAAATATTTCTCGGTTATGGAGGTGATAAAGAGTTCGTCGTAAAGGGTTACGTCGATGCAAGCTTTAACACTGATCCAGATGACTCTGAGTCTCAATCTGGATACATATTGAAAGTGGGAGCAATTAGCTAGAGTAGCTCCATGCAGAGCATTGTAGACATAGAAATTTGCAAAATACATACGGATCTGAATGTGGCAGACCCGTTGACTAAACTTCTCTCACAAGCAAACCATGATCACACCTTAGTACTCTTTGGGTGTTAATCACATGGCGACGTGAACAAGATTATTGACTCTAGTAAACTCTTTGGGTGTTGGTCACATGGCGATGTGAACTATGGGTGTTAAATCACATGGTGATGTGAACTAGATTATTGACTCTAGTGCAAGTGGGAGACTGAAGGAAATATGCCCTAGAGGCAATAATAAAGTTGTTATTTTATATTTCCTTATTCATGATAAAGGTTTATTATTCATGCTAGAATTGTATTAATCGGAAACTTAAATACATGTGTGAATACATAAACAAATACCGTGTCCCTAGTAAGCCTCTACTAGACTAGCTTGTTGATCAAAGATGGTTAAGGTTTATTAACCATAGACATGTGTTGTCATTTGATAACGGGATCGCATCATTAGGAGAATGATGTGATGGACAAGACCCATCCGTTAGCTTAGCATAATGATCGTTCAGTTTATTGCTATTGCTTTCTTCATGTCAAATACATATTCCTTCGACTATGAGATTATGCAACTCCCGGATACCGGAGGAATACCTTGTGTGCTATCAAATGTCACAACATAACTGGGTGATCATAAAGATGCTCTACAGGTATCTCCAAAGGTATCTATTGAGTTGGCATAGATCGAGATTAGGATTTGTCACTCCGAGTATCGGAGAGGTATCTCTGGGCCCTCTCGGTAATACACATCTTAAGCTTGCAAGCAAATGACTAAGGAGTTAGTTACAAGGTGATGTATTACGGAACGAGTAAAGAGACTTGCCGTTAATGATATTGAACTAGGTATAGAGATACCGATGATCGAATCTCGGGCAAGTAACATACCGATGGACAAAGGGAATTACGTATGTTGTCATAACGGTTCGACCGATAAAGATCTTTGTAGAATATGTAGGAGCCAATATGGGCCTCCAGGTTCCGCTATTGGTTATTGACCGAAGAGGTGTCTCAGTCATGTCTACATAGTTCTCGAACCCGTAGGGTCCGCACGCTTAACGTTCGTTGACGATATAGTGTTATATGAGTTATGTGATTTGGTGACCGAATGTTGTTCGGAGTCCCGGATGAGATCACGGACATGAGGAGGAGTCTCAAAATGGTCAAGAGGTAAAGATTGATATATAGGATGATGGTATTCGGACACCGGAAGTGTTTCGGGGTGTACCGGGTACTTATCGGGTCACCGGAAGGGGTTCCGGGCACCCCTGGCAAAAGTTATGGTCCTTATGGGCCAAGACAGGAAACGCACCAGCCACAAGGGGCTGGTGCGCCCCCCATAGCAGGCCGGCCTAAGGAGGAGAAGGAAAAGGGGAAGGGAAAGGAAAGTGTGGATTAGGATTCCCACTTCCTTCCCTCTCCCCCCTCTTTCCTTCTCCCTTGGGAATACATGGCAGGGGGGCGCGGCCAGGGCAGGAGCCCTAGGGCCGGCTGGCCACCTATGTGGTGCACCAGGCTGCCTTACCTCCCACCTATATATATGTGGGAGGGGGGCGCCTAGCACACACCAGACAATTGCATAGCCATGTGTGGCGCCCCCCTCCACCGTTTACACCCTCGGTCATATTTTCGTAGTGCTTAGGCGAAGCCTTGCAGAGATCACTTCACCATCACCGTCACCACGCCGTCGTGCTGACGAAACTCATCTACTACCTCGACTTCTTGCTGGATCAAGAAGGCGAGGGACATCACCGAGATGAACATGTGCAGAACGCGGAGGTGCCGTGCATTCGGTACTTGATTGGTTGAAGCGCGAAGAAGTTCGACTACATCAACCGCGTTGTGAAACGCTTCCGCTTACGGTCTATGAGGGTATGTAGACACACTCTCCCCTCTCATTGCTATGCATCTCCTTGATAGATCATTGCGTGTGCGTAGAATTTTTTTTGTTTTCCATGCAATGTTTCCCAACAGGTGGCCGGCCACGAAGGTGGCGGATGTCACACGATGACTTCAGGGCCACCCATGACTTAGACCAAATGGGAGTTTGTCGGAGTGGCCAGGAGAGTGTCATGCAATAGATTGGTTTTGTCGAAATGTCGTTGGTCCACTCGAATGGGAGCACGAGGCCTTGAGTTTCGTGGTGTGGTATAGTGTACTAAGCTCTGCAGAGTGTACAAACTATCGATAGCCGCGTCCTCGGTCATGGACACAGTTTGTATTAGGTTACACCGTACGATCAACACTCACGATGACGGAATGACTTATAAGATGACTTATGTGTTGTTATGTGAGCAATAACAGTTTGGCAGGATGCCGATGATGATGTTGGGACGATCTTGAGGATGATCATTCAGTTTGTGAGGTGATCACGTGGTGATCACACGGATGTATTGATCACGAGGTGATCGAGATGATATGTTTCTTGGCGAGATAGCCAAGAGTGAGATGGTTCATGTGACCCAAATATGTTGGTTCAGCTTGTATTTTAGCATTGCCATATCATGATTATTAGTTGCTTCCACATCATAGTAGTTGTTAATAACGTAACCTGTTCATGCTATGTTGTTGTCTTGCCTTGATGATTTTGGTTGTTGTGAGCTTGCGAGTACATTCAAAGTACTCACCTAGCGTGTCATGCCAGTTTGCAGGTGATGCCATGATTGATTTCTTGACGATGATACCGAGCGTGAGATCTAGACCGTGTCCTAGCCAGAGTCCCTGCGGAGTGGAGTTCGTCACTGTCATCGTTGTTCCGCTGCTACGAGTTGTTCCGCTGCTAGCATAGAGCTACCTTCGCAGGTGTAGTGTCGCTGTGCTGATGTAATACTTTGTAACATCAGACCCTTGTACTCGTATTATTTGTAATAAAGAGCTGATTTTTTCTATGCCAAAGCAGTGTTGTATTCTAGAAGACTTGATCTTTGGGCTGGAATACGGGGTGTTCCGGTTCCTCTGAGCCGGGGTGCCACAGGCTTTGGTATCAGAGCAGGTCTGGCTATAGGACGCACTATTCAGCGCGAGCGGTAGAAATCGGTAGTATAGAGTTTGTCCTCTTTGCTGCATTTGTTTGCCGCATTACATGCATATAGACTTATTATTTTGTCACTAACGATTGATCTTGTGAGTGTAGATGGCATTGGTTATGATCCACTATAGCTCAGCCCCCTGCACCCCTCCAGTTTCATTTTTACCTGCTCTTCGGTGTTTGGCGTCATCTTTGTCCCAGCGAAATGATGCCAAGTGTTCCCGACACCGTTTGTAGGAATGATGCTCAGGTATCACATCGATATCTTTTCTTCAGCCGCACCTATCATTTCAGTGGTAGACATGCCTCTATCCCGAATCGTGCTTTTCATCTTGTCGCTTTGGCAACCCTTACTGATCGTCATTATCAGAAAAGGGTAATGCCAGCAGACTCTGCTTTCCATCGCTATCCCATCTTATCACCCATTCCTTGGACGAGTATGGTTCCCTTCCGATGATGATGTGGCCATGACATTAGTGTCCCGCTACATGATCACCGAGTACGTCCTCACCTCCGAGTTAGTTAAGGATGCCACCTGGTCAAGCCAGCACTTGGTGTAGCTATGTTTACACCAACCCCTCTACATGTTGATCCATATTCATGCATGATGTCTGAAGGAAATATGCCCTAGAGGCAATAATAAAGTTGTTATTTTATATTTCCTTACTCATGATAAATGTTTATTATTCATGCTAGAATTATATTGATCGGAAACCTAAATACATGTGTGAATACATAGACAAACACTGTGTCCCTAGTGAGCCTCTACTTGACTAGCTCGTTGATCAAAGATGGTTAAGGTTTCCTAACCATAGACATGAGTTGTCATTTGATAACAGGATCACATCATTAGGAGAATGATGTGATGGACAAGACCCATCCGTTAGCTTAGCATTATGATCGTTTAGTTTTATTGCTACTGCTTTCTTCATGTCAAATGCATATTCCTTCGACTATGAGATTATGCAACTCCCGGATACCGGAGGAATGCCTTGTGTGCTATCAAACGTCACAATGTAACTGGGTGATAATAAAAATGCTCTACAGGTATCTCCGAAGGTGTTTGTTGAGTTGGCATAGATCGAGATTAGGATTTGTCACTCCGAGTATCCGAGAGGTATCTCTGGGCCCTCTCGGTAATACACATCATAAGAAGCCTTGCAAGCAAAGTGACTAATGAGTTAGTTCCATGATGATGTATTACGGAACAAGTAAAGAGACTTGCCGGTAACGAGATTGAACTAGGTATGAAGATACCAACGATCGAATCTCGGGCAAGTAACATACCGATGAACAAAGGGAATAATGTATGTTGTCATAACGATTCGACCGATAAAGATCTTCGTAGAATATGTAGGAGCCAATATGAGCATCCAGGTTCCGCTGTTGGTTATTGACCAGAGAGGTGTCTTGGTCATGTCTACATAGTTCTCAAACCCATAGGGTCCGCACGCTTAACGTTCGATGACGATATTGTATTATATGAGTTATGTGATTTGGTGACCGAATGTTGTTCGGAGTCCCAGATGAGATCACGGACATGACGAAGAGTCTCAAAATGGTCGAGAGGTAAAGATTGATATATAGGACGATAGTATTCGGACACCGGAAGTGTTCCGAAGGGTACCGGGTACATATCGGGTCACCGGAAGGGGTTCCGGGCACCCCCGGTAAAAGATATGGGCCTAATGGGCCAAGAGGGGAAACGCACCAGACACCAGGGGCTGGTGCGCCCCCCATATGGGCCGAACCAGAGGAGAAGGAAAGAGGGGAAGGGAGAAGGAAAGGGGAGGGATTCGGCCTCCCCCTTCCTTCCCTCCTCCCTCCTCTTTCCTTCCCCCTCCGGCAGATAAGGAAGGGGGGGCGCCGGCCATAGGAAGGCCCCAAGTAGGATTCGGCCTACTTGGGCGCATCCTTGGCTGCCTCCCCTCTCCCTCCGACATATATATATATATATATATATATGTGGGGGGCGCCCCTAGCACAGGGAACATCAATTGTTAGCCGTGTGCGGCGCCCCCCTCCACAGTTTACACCCCCTGTCATATTCTCGCGGTGCTTAGGCGAAGCCCTGCGCGGATCACATCACCATCACTGTCACCATGCCGTCGTGCTGACAGAACTCATCTACTACCTCGAAACCTTGCTGGATCAAGAAGGCTAGGGACATCATCGAGCTGAACGTGTGCAGAACTCGGAGGTGCCGTATGTTCGGTACTCGATAGGTGGAGCGCGAAGAAAGTTCGACTACATCAACCGCATTGTGAAACGCTTCCACTTTCGGTCTATGAGGGTATGTAGACACACTCTCCCCTTGTTGCTATGCATCTCCATGGATAGATCATTGCGTGTGCGTAGAATTTTTTTTGTTTTCCATGCTACGTTTCCCAACAGTGGAATCCGAGCCAGGTCTATGCGTAGATGATATGCACGAGTAGAACACAAAAGTTGTGGGCGGTGATAGTCATACTGCTTACCACCAACTCTTATTTTGATTCAGCAATATTGTGGGATGAAGCAGCCCGGACCAACCTTACATGTCCACGCACATGAGACCGGTTCCACCGACAGACATGTAACTAGTTTTGCATAAAGGTGGCTGGCGGGTGTTTGTTTCTCCTACTTTAGTTGAATTGAATTTGACTGCGGCCGGTCCTTGAAGAAGGTTAAAACAGCAAACTTGACGAAACACCATTGTGGTTTTGATGCGTAGGTAAGAGCGGTTCTTGCTAGAAGCCCGTAGCAGCCACGTAAAACTTGTAACAACAAAGTAGAGGACGTCTAACTTGTTTTTGCAGGGCATGTTGTGATGTGATATGGTCAAGACATGATGTGATATACGTTATTGTATGAGATGATCATGTTTTGTAAAAGTTATCGGCAACCGGCAGGAGCCTTATGGTTGTCTATTTATTGTATGAAATGCAAACGCCATGTAATTGCTTTACTTTATCACTATGCGTTAGCGATAGTTGTAGAAGCAATAGTTGGCGAGATGACCACGACGCAACGATGGAGATCAAAGTGTCGAGCCGGTGACAATGGAGATCATGACGATGCTTTGGAGATGAAGATCAAAAGCACAAGATGATGATGGCCATATTATGTCACATATTTTGATTGCATGTGATGTTTATCTTTTATGCATCTTATTTTGCTTAGTTCGGTGGTAGCATTATAAGATGATCCCTTAACTAAATTTCAATGTATAAGTGTTCTCCCTGAGTATGCAACGTTGCGACAGTTCGTCGTGTTGAGACACCACATGATGATAGGGTGTGATAGACTCTACGTTCACATACAACGGGTGCAAGACAGTTTTGCACATGCGGAATACTCGAGTTAAACTTGATGAGCCTAGCATGTACAGACATGGCCTCGGAACACTGGAGACCGAAAGGTCGAACATGAATCATATAGTAGATATGATCAACATAGACATGTTCACCATTGATGACTACTCCATCTCACGTGATGATCGGACATGGTTTAGTTGATTTGGATCACGTATCATTTAGATGACTTGAGGGATGTCTATCTAAGTGGGAGTTCTTAAGTAATTCGATTAATTGAACTTAATTTATCATGAACTTAGTCCTGATAGTATTTGCATATCTATGTTGTAGATCAATGGCCCGTGCTACCGTTCCCTTGAATTTTAATGCGTTCCTAGAGAAAGCTAAGTTGAAAGATGATGGTAGCAACTACACGGACTAGGTCCGTAACTTGAGGATTATCCTCATTGCTGCATAGAAGAATTATGTCCTTGATGCACCGCTAGGTGAAAGGCCTGCTGCAGGAGCAGATGCTGATGTTTTGAATGTCTGGCAAGCTCGATCTGATGACTACTCGATAGTTCAGTGTGCCATGCTTTACGGCTTAGAATCGGGGCTTCAAAGATGTTTTGAATGTCATGGAGCATATGAGATGTTCCAAGAGTTGAAGTTAATATTTCAAGCAAATGCCTGAGTTGAGAGATATGAAGTCTCCAACAAGTTCTATAGCTGCAAGATGGAGGAGAACAGTTCTGTCAGTGAACACATACTCAAAATGTATGGGTATCATAATCACTTGACTCAGCTGGGAGTTAATCTTCCAGTTGATAGTGTTATTGATAGAGTTCTTCAATCACTACCACCAAGCTACAAAGGCTTCGTGATGAACTATAATATGCAAAGGATGAAGAAGACAATTCCCGAGCTCTTCGCAATGCTCAAAGCTGCGGAGGTAGAAATCAAGAAGGAGCATCAAGTGTTGATGGTTAACAAGAACACTAGTTTCAAGAAAAAGGGCAAGGGAAAGAATGGGAACTTTAAGAAGAATGGCAAGCAAGTTGCAACTCCTGGGAAGAAGCCCAAAGCTGGACCCAAGCCTGAAACTGAGTGCTTCTACTGCAAAGGGACTAGTCACTGGAAGCGGAACTGCTCCAAGTATTTGGCGGATAAGAAGGATGGCAAAGTGAACAAAGGTATATTTGATATACATGTTATTGATGTGTACCTTACTAATGCTCGTAGTAGCACCTGGGTATTTGATACTGGTTCGGTTGCTCATATTTGTAACTCGAAACAGGAGCTACGAATTAAACGAAGATTGGCTAAGGACAAGGTGACGATGCACGTCGGGAATGGTTCCAAGGTCGATGTGATCGCCATCGGCACGCTACCTCTACATCTACCTTCGGGATTAGTTTTAGACCTGAATAATTGTTATTTGGTGCCAGCGTTGAGCATGAACATTATATCTGGATCTTGTTTAGTGCGAGACGGTTATTCATTTAAATCAGAGAATAATGGTTGTTCTATTTATATGAGTAATATCTTTTATGGTCATGCACCCTTGAAGAGTGGTCTATTTTTTGTTGAATCTCGATTGTGGTGATACACATATTCATAATATTGATGCCAAAAGATGCAAAGTTGATAATGATAGTGCAACATATTTGTGACACTGCCATTTAGGTCATATTGGTGTAAAGTGCATGAAGAAACTCCATGCAGATGGGCTTTTGGAATCACTTGATTATGAATCATTTGATACTTGCAAACCATGCCTCATGGGTAAGATGACTAAAACTCCGTTCTCCAGAACAATGGAGTGAGCTAATGACTTATTGGAAATAATACATACCGATGTATGCGGTCCGATGAGTGTTGAGGCACGTGGCGGGTATCGTTATTTTCTGACCTTCATAGATGATTTGAGCAGATATGGGTATATCTACTTAATGGAACACAAGTCTGAAACATTTGAAAAGTTCAAAGAATTTCAGAGTGAAGTGGAGAATCATCGTAACAAAAAAAAATCTATGATCTGATCGCGGAGGCGAATATTTGAGTTACGAGTTTGGCATTCATTTAAAACAATGTTGAATAGTTTCACAACTCAAGCCACCTGGAACACCATAGCGTAATGGTGTGTCCGAACGTCGTAACCATACTTTATTAGATATGGTGCGATCTATGATGTCTCTTACCGATTTACCACTATCGTTTTGGGGTTATGCATTAGAGACAGCTGCATTCACGTTAAATAGGGCACCATCTAAATCCATTGACATGACACCGTATGAACTGTGGTTTGGCAAGAAACCTAAGCTGTCGTTTCTTAAAGTTTGGGGTTGCGACACTTATGTCAAAAGGCTTCAGCCTGATAAGCTCGAACCCAAATCGGAGAAGTGCGTCTTCATAGGATACCCTAAGGAAACAATTGGGTACACCTTCTACCACAGATCCGAAGGCAAGATCTTTGTTGCCAAGAATGGAACCTTTCTAGAGAAGGAGTTTCTCTTGAAAGAAGTGAGTGGGAGGAAAGTAGAACTTGATGAGGTAATTGTACCTTCTCTTGAATTGGAAAGTAGCTCATCAGAGAAATCCGTTCCCGTGATGCCTACACCAACTAGAGAGGAAGCTAATGATGATGATCTGGAAACTTCAGATCAAGTTACTACAGAGCTTCGTAGGTCAACCAAAACACGATACGCACCAGAGTGGTATGGGAATCCTGTACTGGAAGTCATGTTACTAGACCAAGGCAAACCTACGAACTATGAAGAAGCTATGATGAGCCCAGATTCCGATAGAAAGCTTGAGGCCATGAAATCTGAGATAGGATCCATGTATGAGAACAAAGTGTGGACTTTGGTGGATTTGCCCGATGATCGGCAAGCCATAGAAAATAAATGGATCTTCAAGAAGAAGACTGACGCCGATGGTAATGTTACTGCCTATAAAGCTCGACTTGTCGCAAAAGGTTTTCGACAAGTTCAAGGTGTTGACTATGATGAGACTTTCTCACCCGTAGCGATGCTTAAGTCTGTCCGAATCATGTTAGCAATTGCCGCATTTTATGATTATGAAATCTAACAAATGGACGTCAAAACTGCATTCCTTAATGGATTTCTTAAAGAAGAGTTGTATATGATGCAACCAAAAGGTTTTGTCGATCCTAAAGGTGCTGACAAAGTGTGCAAGCTCTAGCGATCCATCTATGGACTGGTGCAAGCATCTCGGAGTTGGAATATATGCTTTGATGAAGTGACCAAAGCATATGGATTTATACAGACTTTCGGTGAAGCCTGTATTTACAAGAAAGTGAGTGGGAGCTCTGTAGCATTTCTGATATTATATGTGGATGACATATTGTTGATTGGAAATGATATAGAATTTCTGGATAGCATAAAAGGATACTTGAATAAGAATTTTTCAATGAAAGACCTCGGTGAAGCTGCTTATATATTGGGCATCAAGATCTATAGGGATAGATCGAGACGCTTAATAGGACTTTCACAAAGCACATACCTTGATAAAGTTTTGAAGAAGTTCAAAATGGATCAGTCAAAGAAAGGGTTCTTGCCTGTGTTGCAAGGTGTGAAGTTGAGTAAGACTCAATGCCCAACCACTGCAGAAGATAGAGAGAAAATGAAAGTCATTCCCTATGCTTCAGCCATAGGTTCTATCATGTATGGTATGCTGTGTACCAGACCTGATGTGTACCTTGCCATAAGTCTGGCAGGGAGGTACCAATGTAATCTAGGAGTGGATAACTGGACAGCGGTCAAGAACATCCTGAAGTACCTGAAAAGGACTAAGGATATGTTTCTCGTTTATGGAGGTGACAAAGAGCTCGTCGTAAATGGTTACGTCGATGCTAGTTTTGACACTGATCCGGATGACTCTAAGTCACAAACCGGATACGTATTTATATTGAATGGTGGAGCTGTCAGTTGGTGTAGTTCCAAGCATAGCGTCGTGGCGGGATCTACGTGTGAAGCGGAGTACATAGCTGCTTCAGAAGCAGCAAATGAAGGAGTCTGGATGAAGGAGTTCATATCCGATCTAGGTGTAATACCTAGTGCATTGGGTCCAATGAAAATCTTTTGTGACAATACTGGAGCAATTGCCTTAGCAAAGGAATCCAGACTTCACAAAAGAACCAAACACATCAAAAGGCGCTTCAACTCCATCTGTGATCAAGTCAAGGAGGGAGACATAGAGGTTTGCAAAATACATACGGATCTGAATGTTGCAGACCTGTTGACTAAGCCTCTTCCACGAGCAAAACATGATCATCACCAAGACTCCATGGGTGTTAGAATCATTACAATGTAATCTAGATTATTGACTCTAGTGCAAGTGGGAGACTGAAGGAAATATGCCCTAGAGGCAATAATAAAGTTGTTATTTTATATTTCCATATTCATGATAAATGTTTATTATTTGTGCTAGAATTGTATTGATCGGAAACCTAAATACATGTGTGAATACATAGACAAACACGGTGTCCCTAGTGAGCCTCTACTTGACTAGCTCGTTGATCAAAGATGGTTAAGGTTTTCTAACCATAGACATGAGTTGTCATTCGATAATGGGATCACATCATTAGGATAATGATGTGATGGACAAGACCCATCCGTTAGCTTAGCATTATGATTGTTTAGTTTTATTGCTATTGCTTTCGTCATGTCAAATGCATATTCCTTTGACTATGAGATTATGCAACACCCGGATACCGGAGGAATGCCTTGTGTGCTATCAAACATCATAACGTAACTGGGTGATTATAAAGATGCTCTACAGGTATCTCCGAAGGTGTTTGTTGAGTTGGCATAGATCGAGATTAGGAATTGTCACTCCGAGTATCGGAGAGGTATCTCTGGGCCCTCTCGGTAATACACATCATAATAAGCCTTTCAAGCAAAGTGACTAATGAGTTAGTTGCAAGATGATGTATTATGGAATGAGTAAAGAGACTTGCCGGTATTGATATTGAACTAGGTATGAAGATACCGACGATCGAATCTCGGGCAAGTAACATACCGATGAACAAAGGGAATAATGTATGTTGTCATAACGGTTCGACCGATAAAGCTCTTCATAGAATATGTAGGAGCCAATATGAGCATCCAGGTTCATCTGTTGGTTATTGACCAGAGAGGTGTCTCGGTCATGTCTACATAGTTCTCAAACCCGTAGGGTCCGCACGCTTAACGTTTGATGACGATATTGTATTATATGAGTTATGTGATTTGGTGACCGAATCTTGTTCGGAGTCCCGGATGAGATCATGAACATGACGAAGAGTCTCATAATGGTCGAGAGGTAAAGATTGATATATATGACGTTAGTATTCGGACATCGGAAGTGTTCCGGAGGGTACCGGGTACATATCGGGTCACCGGAAGGGGTTCCGGGCACCCCCGGCAAAAGATATGGGCCTAATGTCCCAAGAGGGGAAACGCACCAGCCACCAGGGGCTGGTGCGCCCCCCATATGGGCCAAACCAGAGGGGAAGGGAGAAGGAAAGGGGAGGGATTCGGCCTCCCCCTTCCTTCCCTCCTCCCTCCTCTTTCCTTCCCCCTCCGGCAGATAAGGAAGGGGGGGGGGGCGCCGGCCATAGGAAGGCCCCAAGTAGGATTTGACCTACTTGGGCACATCCTTGGCTGCCTCCCCTCTCCCTCCCACCTATATATATGTGGGGGGGGGGGCACCCCTAGCACAGGGAACATCAATTGTTAGCCGTGTGCGGTGCCCCCCTCCACAGTTTACACCCCCAGTCATATTCTCGCGGTGCTTAGGCGAAGCCCTGCGCGGATCACATCACCATCACCGTCACCATGCCGTCGTGCTAACGGAACTCATCTACTACCTCGACACCTTGCTGGATCAACAAGGCGGGGGACGTCATCGAGCTGAACGTGTGCAGAACTCGGAGGTGCCGTACGTTCGGTACTCGATCGGTGGAGCGCAAAGAAAGTTCGACTACATCAACCGCGTTGTGAAACGCTTCCGCTTTCGGTCTACGAGGGTATGTAGACACACTCTCCCCCTCATTGCTATGCATCTCCATGGATAGATCATTGCGTGTGCGTAGAATTTTTTTTGTTTTCCATGCTACGTTTCCCAACAATGTCTACTACACAACTTGTTCTTGTAGACTCATGTTGGGCCCCCAAGCACAGAGTTTTGTAGGACAGTAGCAAATTTCCCTCAAGTGGATGACCTAAGGTTTATCAATCCGTGGGAGGCGTAGGATGAAGATGGTCTCTCTGAAACAACCCTGCAACCAAATAACAAAGAGTCTCTTGTGTCCCCAACACACCAAATACAATGGTAAATTGTATAGGTGCACTAGTTCGGCGAAGAGATGGTGATACAAGTGTAGTAATTATAGTAGATATTGATTTTTGTAATAGAAACAATAAAAAAACAGCAAGGTAGCAAGTAAAAAAAGTGAGCACAAACGGTATTGCAATGCTTGAAAATGAGGCCTAGGGTTCATACTTTCGCTAGTGCAATCTCTCAACAATGCTAATATAATTGGATCATATAACCATCCCTCAACGTGCAATGAAGAATCACTCCAAAGTTCTTATCTAGTGGAGAACATAAGAAGAAATTGTTTGTAGGTTACAAAACCACCTCAAAGTTATCCTTTCCGATCAAGCTATCCCTATAAGTGTCACAAACAGCCCAAGAGTTCGTACTAAAATAACACCATATGATACACATCAACCAACTCTAATGTCACCTAGATACTCCAATGTCACCACGAGTATCCGTGAGTTGATTATACGATATGCATCAAACAATTTTAGATTCATAATACTCAATTCAACACAAAGAACCTCAAACAGTGCCCCAAGATTTCTACCGGAGAAACAAGGACGAAAACATGCATCAACCCCTATGCATAGATTACCCTAATGTCACCTCGGGAATTCGCGAGTTGAGTGCCAAAACATATATCAAGTGAATCAATATGATACCCCATTGTCACCACGGGTATTCATAACAAGACATACATCAAGTTCTCTCAAATCCATAAAATTATTCTATCCTATAATAATGAAATTTCAAAGGGAAAACTCAATTCATCACAACAACATAGAGAGGGGAAAACACCATATGATCCAACTATATTAACAAAGCTCGTGATACATCAAGATCGTGCCAAATCAAGAACACAAGAGAGAGAGAGATTAAGCACATAGCTACTGGTACAAACCCTCAGCCCCGAGGGTGGACTACTCCCTCCTCATCATGGTGGCCGCTGAGATGATGAAGATGGCCACCAGTGATGATTTCTCTCTCTGGCAGGGTGCCAGAATAGGGTCCAGATTGGTTTTTCGAGGCTTGCGGCGGCGGAACTTCCGATCTAAGGTTATTTCTGGGGGTTTCTGCATTTATAGGATTTTTTTGGCGTTCGTTTCATGTGAAGATGGGCATGGGGGGGGGGGGCACTACCCACCAGGGTGCACTAGAGGGGCGTGGCGTGCCCTGGTGCCTAGTGGGCAGCAGGGGGGCCCCTCCAGTGGTTATTTGCTCCAATATTGTTCATTTGTTCCACAAAAATCTCCAAAAAGTTTCGTCCAATTCCGAGAACTTTTATTTCTACACAAAAAACAACACCATGGTAGTTCTGCTGAGAACAGCGTCAGTCCGGGTTAGTTCCATTCAAATCATACCAAAACCATATAAAATTGTTGTAAACATGGCATGAATACTTCATAAATTATAGATACGTTGGAGACATATCAGTGCACACCGCCACAACATGTTAGATCGTAGTACCGGAGTTCCCGTGATATTTGTGTACTTAAGTAGGCATGCATATTGTTGTGAATAGCAGTAAATGTGACATTGCTTGTGTGTGATTTGAATGCCTTTTGTGTGCCTTTGTTTGGTTGAGTTTTTCTTTGCTTCTTGCTTTGGGTCTTCGGTGTTACCTTATTTCCCCTTATGAAAGTTGCTCATCAACCGACACCGGACTTGAAGAAGCAAGGATTTCAAATATTTGGAAGCTTAGCTAAATAGTATGGCATTCTCAGTTGACTACATTGTGGGAATATCTGCTCGGAATCGAAATGGTATCCTGGATTGATTATCAGCATCAAGTCTACATTAGTGCTTAATCTTCACGGCAGTAATGATCAAACCCTCAGGAAGCCAAGTCGGGTGCGAGGCCAATGATATATTTTCAGTCAACGGTATGGCTCATATATGAAGTTTGGTTCTGCTATGAATGAAACTTGAAATGTGCTATACTCTGGAAGAAACCAGAATGTGCTATGAGTTCAGTATTTAGCAAGGAAGACAGTCAGACAATTCTTCTCACGCAAGTATCCAGCCACAAAAATATTATGGGTATGTCTATGTCATTCAGCCCGTATATCACAGTATGGAGCTTCAGGTATAAGAAACTTAGTCTTCCTCCACACATATCGAAAGAAGCTTATGATGCAAGTCTCTTCAATCTTCCTCTGTATGATATATGGACAGCTTCCTGTCTAAGATACCCCATCTTCCACAACAAGATACCTCGGTAAAAAGCTTCCGGCATAAGGAAATGAATCTTCCTCAACAAGCAACCAGAGGAGAAGCATCTCAGGTATGAAACCCAGCCTTCTCCAGCACAAGACCCCGACAAAAGCTTCGAGCGTAAGATATTCAGCCTTCTTCAGCAAGCTACTCAGATAGCTTCCAACATAAGACACTTAGCCTTCATCAGTACGGCACTACACACCTTTCAGTATTGCTACAAGATATTACACAGTGAGTTGGCAGTATATGCTAGTGCAGCTCCAAAATTAGATTCACAATAATTTTCTCAGAAGTACAAATCAGTCAAGAGACATGCCTGCCTCAAGAATCTTGTGTTCAGCTACATATACTTCCATATATATGGGGAGAATGCGGCACAGGTCATGCAAGTCACTCACACAAGGATACAGCTAAGTTCAAATGGACCTACCGAAGGAAGGTAAGGATCCAAAAAACCCATGAGCTATGCCAAAGGAAGAAAGTCAGATATCCATTTCATGTGCTTCAAGAATCGACAAGTTGTGAAGCAGACAACCCTGGATCAACAGTCTTGACAGTGGTTACCAAGCTACATGTCCACATGTACATGTCACATTTATGAGGACCCATGTCTTGAGCAAGAGCAAGGTATGATGCCAGAATGTAGCACCAACAACATCTATGGTCACAAGCAGGATCGAGGACATATGTGGCCAAGCTATTTCAGCAAGGGATTCAGACAAAGAAAATAGTACAACGAAATAAGACTGGCAGCAAAGGTATGAAGATTCTTGCACGACCATCATGGTCTGGATACCCAAGTCAGCTTGAGACTATGATTCATATGGATCCACATGGACATACACTCAGAGGCCTACTCTGTTCCATAAGGACCTCATATCCAGTCAACCCGCTTGACCAACTACACATGCTCAGAATTGTCGATGTGGAATATCCAAGTCTGTACCGTCAAATCCAAGATTCCTTAGCCATCTCAGTAGTTTGACTTCAACGATTGTGTTAAAGCATTGCACAGCCTATTACCCGCATATGGACATACAGACAGAATGAGCAAGTGAGATGCTGAACAACAAGCTCAGGTCACATGCTCCCACTTGTGGAACTGAGTGCAAGGACAACCTATCATCAAAAGTATCTTCCCGCCAGAACAACTATCAGTCCAGTCTCGAGATGCTACTGTTTGAGATATGCTACAGCTATAAGGCTTTGCCCCTTTACACTACCCACGACAGGAGACAGATGAATCTTTGGTAACAATTTCAAGCTCAAGACAAAGAAACAAACATAGATGATTCAGTACCACCTACGGGCACTCAGATCCCGTCGGGAGAATGGCTATGATTCTCAGCATTGTTTAAACCCGGAAGATGTGCATTCACTTGAGCAACCCAATGGAAGAAACTAAGCAGGTTTCGTGTCCCCAAGGAATTTATTCTCGGGATATTGCCGGCAGATATGAGCGAATCAAAGTCAGCATTAGGTTTGACATATGAGGAAAGACCCGTCAGAAGTTTGGGAAAGGTGAAGTAAACCACCCCAGAGCAAGGTAATCAGATCATATGAAAATCATGGGGAACAAAATATAAAGGAAAAGGATACCCGAGTTGGAAACGGTTTCCTGAAGTCATATTCATACTTGTTCCCTGAGCAACCAAATCTCCAGGATGAGATTTTTTGTAAGGGGGGTAGATTGTAACACCCTGATTTTTGGCCCTTTCTTTTTCTTTTGATTTTCTTTGGTTTTTGCTCTGATTTTTCTTTCGGAGCAGTTCTATGGACTTGAAACCTGGGAGATCATCATTCTTTCTTCTCTCAAGTGGTTCATCATTCTCAAATTTCTCCCAAGATCATGTCATTTCTATTCTAGCCCAACCCCAAATTCTATTTCTTGGGAATATTCCTTCTTTATTAAAGGAATAACCCTGTCTGATCTAGGTTGTGAAGCAACCTATATTTTTGTCTTCCAAAAAATTCCCAAATAGTTCTCATAAATTGTTTGGATCATATATGCCCCAAATATGTCCAAACCTTCCTTGCCTAGTTCAACAATAATTCAGGAATATTCATTTTTCCATTCTGTCCAGAATGGCACTTTTGTTAAGGAAGTGTTATTTATCTTTTCTTGATTGCTCCCAAACTTTTTGAGCACTCTTTCCTATCCAAATCATTGCCTCATGACAAAATTCAGCTCCATTTTCCTAGCCAATCTTCCTCAGCAAATTTCCAAAGTTTCCATCCAAAGGGAAATTTTGTGAAGGAAGTATTAGCTAGGATTATCCAAATGAGTTGAAATTTTGCACAATCCTTCGTATGCTCAAAACATCACACTCCACCAAATTTCAGCTCCATCCAAGAATCTATGTGAGAACACCATCAAATCCTTGTTTCTGGTAATATTTTCAAGTTGTGAAGCAACTATATTTTATATTGCTCCATAATTGGTGAAAAATTACCACATCATGTTCCTACCTATCTAACCTATCTCCACAAAATTTGGGATCATTTCATCAAGCCAATCTCCCTCAATAATTTTCCCAAGTTTCTGGATAAAGAGGACTACCACTGCTAAGGAAGTACCATTTTGGCATGTCCAAATGGTATGAAATTTTTACAGTATCTTCTGATCTATATATCATCATCATCTACCAAGTTTCATCTCAATGCAACACACTATGTGAGTGCCTCATCCATTTCCATTTTCTGGACTATATTTGTAGTTGCAAAGCAACTATGTTAAATTGTGGTCCAAATCATTTCAAATTCAACAAGATAATAGTCCTTCCTACCCTAACCCTCTTTGACATCAGGTTTACCTTGTTACCCATCTCATTTTACCATAAATTAATCACCAAGTTTGCTACAACAAACTTTCCCAGAGGTGTCCCATCAATCCATAGTTGATTTAGTTGATCTATCACCTCAGGAGGGTCCCAGGATGCAAGGACAACACACTAGACATCTTTTACCAGACCCTCGTGCCCTCTCCTCGCCATGCCACGCGGTGACCATGTTGTTGGCACGCCTGTGCGCGCGCTCTGCATGTTGTGGCCGTGCTCTGCGCGTAGGGTCATGTCGGGCTTCGTCTTCCCGGCAGCGCCTGCGTGTTCCCTAGTGTCGTCCACCCTCCTCCTCCCATGTAGCTCGCTGGACCCCGCTCTCCCTCCAGAAGCCCCTCTTCAGTGCTAGCCGCCGCGTGCACGCGGGTGCACAGTGCACCGTGGGGTCCGACAGCCTCTGTGCTTATCCCGTCTTCCTCCTCTATGTCCTTAGCTCCACCCTCTGCTCTGGTGGACCTCCCCCACTTCTCATCTATCACTTCATTAGCCCACGTGTCCGCGGTTCGACTGAAGCTCCGGCCATGCATCGAGGATGGCCTGCGGCCAACGATAGTCGGTCATGGCTATATAAGCTCTCCCTGAGCTAGTCTCTCTTCATCACTCACCTCCCCCACCTCGCAATCGTCCTCCTAGCCCTCTTAGCCGAGCCCAGGAGCTCTTCTTCGTCAACTTTGGTTGGTGCTCTGCCACTCAGCCTTTGCCCTGGCCAGCCTCCTCTGGTGCCCCTCCGCCCTAGCCGGCACCACCATCGATCTCCTGGAGCTCCTTATATCCTCCCCAGGCTCTCTGGAGCCCAAATGCTCGCCAGACTCACCGACGGCCGAAGCCCGCTGCCATCAGAGACAAAGGGGACGACGCCATCCGACCATCTCCCTGTGAGCCACGGGTATGAGCAGCTCCCCTCGGTCCGCCCGATCCATCCCCACCATCGCCCAGCCCCGCTGTGGCCTTCTCGCCGGCCAACCATCACCGGTGATCCCGCCGTGCTCTACCTCTCCCTCTCTCTCTTTAAAACCTGCAAGCAGGTCCCACCCATCAGCCTCTATGCCAGCTTCGAATCGTTTTCAAGTGAAAACGTATTCGGGGAAGGCGGCTTCGACTTCACCCCTTCCAGAGGTTTTCTGGAAAATCATTTAAATCCATTTTCATCCAGATTTGACCAAACTTTGACCAGGAATATCTCCTAAACTACAAGTCCCAATGAACTGATTCTTTTTGAATTATTTTTCTTTTGAGCTCCTTTATTATCTGGTAGAGTTTGATATTTTTATGTTCTGTCTAGAAGTTCTGGACAGAAGAATATGCATTACATGTTATTTATAAATGCTTGCAAAAATGTTTTTCCAGAGTGTTTGGTTGTGTGATGAAGACCAGGAGTAGATGCAACACTCCCTTGGAGCAAGGCAAGCCACACCCTCCATTGCATGATTACAATGCAATGCCATGGTTTATTTACATTAATTTGCTTAAAAATTTGCTCTAGTTAAATATGATTTATTCAAGGCATTTCTTGGACTAATAATGATCTTGTTACTGCCATGATGATGCTTGGATTATTTAGGGCTTATGCTTTGCAAGTTTGAGGATGCTATGTTGCCATTGTATTATTAAGAGCAGCATTTGATTTCATCATGATCATATTGGATATTATGCCTTGGAGTATTATTTGAATTTGATGCTATCATATGGATCCATATATGGTAAACAATCTTGATAGTGCTAATGGATCAGTAGGATTAGTAGCTTTGGATTCAGCTTGATCACATTTAATCTGGTGACTATGGTATTATGATAATTTTATGGCTATATTATTCTTTGGATTATTAGATGGATATTGCTATAACTTGGATACAGGTTGATATATGATATTGGAGTAACATTTTATCACCAATATACCTTGGGGAAAAAATTTGTCATTTCATTGGTCAGGTGCCACCGAATCGAGCTCACCAGCGCAGCCACACTTGCCTGGATGGGGAGGCCCTAATTCGGTCTATTGTCATGCCTTTCACCGGCGCCTCCAACTAGGTAAGGTTATATGCTTGCGCTGCCCTGGTCTGGTAGGCGGCAATAACCTTGTGTGCCCAAGTTGTGTTGTACCCTGGTGTCCCCGTTTGGGACGTGTTTGTTTTGTTTTGCCACGATAGTGGCCGGCCACAAAGGTGGCGGATGTCACGCAGTGACATCAGGGCCACCCATGACATAGCCCAAAGTGGAGTACATTTGTCGGAGTGGCCGGGAGAGTATCATGCAATAGATTGGTTTTGTCGGAATGTCGTTGGTCCACCCGAATGGGAGCACGAGGAATGACTTACAAGATGACTTATGTATTGTTATGTGAGCAGTAACAGTTTGGCAGGATACCAATGATGATGTTGGGATGATCATTCAGTTTGTGAGGTGGTCACACAATGATCACGCGGATGTATTGATCACGAGGTGATCGAGATGATATGTTGCTTGGCCGGATAGCCAAGAGTGAGATGGTTCATGTGACCCAAAGATGTTGGTTCGGCTTGTATTTTAGCATTACCATATCATGATTATTAGTTGCTTCCACATCATAGTAGTTTTTAATAAATTAACCTGTTAATGCTATGTTGTTGTCTTGCCTTGATGCTTTTGGTTGTTGTGAGCTTGCGAGCACATTCAAAGTACTCACCTGGTGTGTCATGCCAGTTTGTAGGTGATGTTGTGATTGATTGCTTGACGAGGATACTAAGCGTGCGAGCTAGACCGTGTCCCAGCCAGAGTCCCTGCAGAGTGGAGTTCATCACCATCGTCGTTGTTCCGCTGCTAGCATAGAGCTACCTTCGCAGGCGTAGTGTCACCAGGTGATACATATCTGTCGTATCTACTTTTCCAAACACTTTTGCTCTTGTTTTGGACTCTAATTTGCATGATTTGAATGAAACTAACCCAGACTGACGCTGTCTTTAGCAGAATTGCCATGGTGTTGTTTTTGTGCAGAAATCAAAGTTCTCGGATTGACCTAAAAATTTACGGAGAGTATTCATGGAATATATGAAAAATATTGGTGGAAAAAGGTACCAGGGGGGCACCCAGGGGCCACAAGCTCAGGGGGCGCGCCCACCCCCCAGGGCGCCGATGACCCACAAGTATAGGGGATCAATCGTAGTCCTTTCAATAAGTAAGAGTGTCGAACCCAATGAGGAGTAGAAGGAAATGACAAGTGGTTTTCAGCAAAGTAATTTCTGCAAGCACTGAAATTGTTGATAACAGGTAGTTTGATAGCAAGATAATTTGTAACATGTAACAAGTAACAATAAGTGCAGCAAGGTAGCCCAATCCTTTTTGTAGCAAAGGACAGGCCGGAACGGTCTCAGATAATAAGTAAAACGTTCTCGAGGACACACGGGAATTTCATCTATATTCCAAAATAATTCTCCGTAAATTTTCAGCTCATTTGGAGATGTGCAGAATAGGTAACTCTGACATAGCTTTTTCGGGCCCAGAATTCCAGCTGCCAGCATTCTCCCTCTTTGTGTAAACCTTGCATATTATGAGAGAAAAGGCATTAGAATTACTCCATAAAGCATTATTATGCATAAAAACATTATAAATAACAGTAGGAAAACATGATGCAAAATGGACGTACCAACAAGCAAGAATTATGCAAAAAGATATTAATGTTGGAGCAAGAGACCGATGACTTGAAGGAGGAAAATTCCATCCTCAAGCGTAAGCTGAGGAGAAAGAACGCCACTGCTACTGCACCACCACCATCATTATCTTCCCCACCAAAGGAGACTTGAGTACATGGTATGGGCACTCCCCTTGGCTTGTGCCAAGCTTGGGGGAGGTGCCCCGGTATCGTATCACCACCACTTTCTTTGCCTTTATCTATCTTAGTTCGATCTTTAGTTATCCTATGATTTATTTGAATAAAAGTTTAGTTTGATCTATTTTTGAGTGCTTGCTTAGTGATCTATCTATCTATGTAATCATGTGCGAGATATATAATAAAGAGTAGTATGAGTTTTGTTTCTTTACTTTTATGTTTCAATAAAAAGAAAGGAAAATAAATGAAGAAAATCATATGCTAATCCTATGGTAAGTAATGACATCACATAAGGTGTGGGGACCCTGACTCATAAGTCGTTATCACCGAATGCCCGTGTACAGTGATCCCAGAGATCAATGCTCACTCAACACACAGAAACTGAATAACAAGAGTGTTTCATCCTGTACATATTGTTTTACTCAAATATGACCTTTATGGCCAAGTCCCCATAAACTCGCAGCATAAATCTTCAATGATAGCGTGAGCCCATGCCATCTGCCTTAACCCTACAGGCATTCTGACTGGGAAGCATCCTAGCTCGCATGTTCGTCACCAAGGTATTCTTCATTACATCCTGTTCTTTCATGCCTGGCCAATAAAATAACCAGTGGCAAGCCAATGAGTACTTTGAATGTACTCGCAAGCAACCCATGTTTTGGAACAAGGTATAACAATGCAAGATATAGCACTAAGTAGGTAATTTTGCAGAAAGCTAGCTTTGAGTGCAATGACATGTCCTAACAACTTGTAAAGTATGCATCATAAGAATTTAGATATCTGTGTGAACATGTTAGAGATATCAACATAAATAGAGTTTGGATCATCTCCAGCTTAATCAACATGTCAAGTCATTTGACTTGACTCAAGTAGTTTTCTCCCACACGCACACTCACACACAGGTTCTTGTAAACAATGGATGTAGCCTAAGAGCGGTTATCCAACTGTCCTTGACCAGTGGACACGGCTATTCGAATAGTTTTACACTCTGTAGAGGTTGCACACTTTACCCACAAGACTCGGGGAACCTTCATGTCAATCCACGGCTCGCGGCACATCAAGTACCCGAGGTAGGCACCCGAACATCACCTTTCCCTTGACAATACTAAACAAAGAGTCCACTCGTTGGCCCATGTCCTCATGATGTACATCACACGAGACTCGCTCAAGAATGTACCATCCAAGAGGGGACACAACGGTGTGCCCAGTGTCTGTAAAAACAGCCATAGTCGCCCTACCAGGCACGGCCCTGTATCGAGAGAGTAACTCATACTCTCCCGCTGTAGGATCGAAAGTAGGTCTAGAGGGGGGTGATTAGACTACTTGACCAAATAAAAATCTAGCCTTTTCCCAATTTTAAGTCTTGGCAAATTTTAGCAACTTAGCACAAGTCAAGCAATCAACCTACACATGCAGTTCTAAGAGTGTAGCAGTGGAAAGTAAAACATTGCATATGAAGGTAAAGGGAAGGGTTTGGAGAAGGCAAACGCAATGTAGACACGGAGATATTTGGCGTGGTTCCGATAGGTGGTGCTATCGTACGTCCACGTTGATGGAGACTTCAACCCACGAAGGGTAATGGTTGCGTGAGTCCACGGAGGGCTCCACCCATGAAGGGTCCACGAAGAAGCAACCTTGTCTATCCCACCATGGCCATCGCCCACGAAGGACTTGCCTCACTCGGGTAGATCTTCATGAAGTAGGCGATCTCCTTGGCCTTACAAACTTCTTGGTTCAACTCCACAATCTTGTCGGAGGCTCCCAAGCGACACCAAACCAATCTAGGAGACACCACTCTCCAAAAGGTAATAAATGGTGTGTTCATGATGAACTCCTTGCTCTTGTGCTTCAAATGATAGTCTCCCCAACACTCAACTCTCTCTCACAGATTTGGCTATGTTGGAAAGATGATTTGAGTGGAAAGCAACTTGGGGAAGGCTAGAGATCAAGATTATTGTAGTTGGATTGGAATGTCTTGGTCTCAACACATGAGTAGGTGGTTCTCTCTCAGAAAATGAGTAGTGGAAGTGTAGGCACGGTCTGATGGTTCTCTCTCGAATGGAGAAGGGGGTGGAGGGGTATATATAGCCTCCACACAAAATCCAACCGTTACACACATTTGACCCAACTCGGTCGACCGAATATAAGAACTCGGAGACACCGATTTAGTTCAAAATGTGAACGTTAGGAATCTCGGTGGGACCGACTGGATCAACTCGGTGGGACCGATGTGCTAGGGCTAAGGGCAAACCTCATCTCGGTGAGACCGATTGCATGAACTCGGTGGGACCGATTTCAGCAATGAGCAAACAGAGAGTTGGTCAGGCAAACTCAGTGGGACCGATCGCTCATTTCGGTGAGACCAAAATGTTACGAAGGGAAACAGAGAGTTTGTCATGCAAACTCGGTGGGACCGATCGCTCATCTCGGTGAGACCAAATTGTCTAGGGTTTCTGGTAGTGGCCATGTCAACTGAACTCGGTGGCGCCGGATAGATCAAATCGGTGGGGCCGAGTTTTACTTTGGGTTTTGGACAAATATGGAAAAGAGAAAGTGGCTGAGGGTTTTGGAGCAATATCACTAAGCATTTTGAGCAAGTAGACCATTAAGCAACACCTCATCCCCTTTTAATAGTATTGGCTTTTCCTATGGACTCAATGTGATCTTGGATCACTAAAATGGAAATGAAGAGTCTTGAGCTTTTGCCAATCTTTGTCCTTAGCATTTTGAGGGGTCCACATCTCTAGTCCATGCCATGCCAATCATTGAACTTTCTGAAATATTAGACTTGAATGGATATTAGTTCAATGAGCTATATGTTCTTATGAATTACCAAAACCACCCGGGGATTAGTTGCACTTTCAATCTCCCCCTTTTTGGTAATTGATGACAACATATAGATCAAAGCTTCGACAATTGATAATATGAATGAAATACATCGTCGCTTTGAGAAGTATGTGATAAGCAAGAGCTCCCCCTAAATTTGTGCATTATTTAAAATTTGCTTTTGAATGCAAATGCACAATCGATTAGGATCATGGGTCACTCTTCCATGTCACATACATCTTGGTGGAGCGCTCAAAATGATAGAATATAAAGAACATGCACTCATCACCAAGGGAAAACATGATTGATCATACACAAGTATCATAGATAGCATCACACAAGCACACATTAAAGTATAATATGATCAAACACATGATCACGAGAGTATCTCACAAACAAGCACAAATATTGTAGCAAGAATCAAACAAGCAAACAATCAAAGATCAAAGTAGCAAGAGAGGCAACAAAAAGCAAAACACGCAAAACACTCTCTCTCTCAAAGCCTAATGATCAATACACTTTCTCCCCCTTTGGCAACAAGTTACCAAAAAGCTCGAAAATGCATTGTGCTATGCGGCACTCTAGGCACGATCTCCGAGAGCTTCGGTGTGCATAGATGGTGTGGAGAGGAGTCCGTCTGCAAAAACTTCAGCTGACGTCTGTGGAGCTGGAGGAGTTGAAACTGGAGGTATGACTGAGGCAGTTGCTGCAGGTGCTGAATGGTAGTCCTGGAGTCTCTGACAACTGGCACAACTGTAGACCTTTGTGCCCTTGGCACTCGCTGAAAAGCATCAGTGGTTGGTCTGCCACTTATATCCTCAACTTCTTCCTGGAGCTTCTCCATAGTAGTCTGGATCTCTGTGACCTTGACATCTAGATCATGGAATTTGGTCTCAATGATCCTTTCAAGACTTTCTTGATTCTGAGTCAGGGTGGCCAAGCCCTTCTCAATCCTCACAGTAGCCTCAAGCAGATAACTGAGTTGATCTTGCTTGGTCTTGAGCATCACATTTGAAGCATCTGGTGCAGTGGCTGCCTTTGCTGCTTTTGCAGCTTTTGCTCTCTCTCTCTATCTCTTCTCCTGGGCTTCTGCACAAGTTGGATGAGGTGCATCCATGACAACCTCATTGTCCTCAAATTGTGGCCTCAGGGGAAGATGCTCTTTATCTAGAAGATATGTCTCTATCCCCATCTTGGAGTTGATTAGCATCTGTATGTGAGGGGCATATCCACATGATCTCTTATGATCAGCTGCAGTTCTCTTCACTGTCTCAACAATTAGAGTCATTACTTTGAACTTCTGTGGCACATCAAACATATGGAGCAAGTTGATGGAGAGACCTCGGATCATTCTATGATCTCCTGACTTGGGCAAAAGAGTATGCCTCAGAATGGTGTTGATGGTGGTCAGCCCTGACAGGAGAAAGTATATCGACCCAAGCTTGTGAGTCTCCAAGGCATCATCAGGAATGGTCTTGTACATATTTGCCATGGAGTTGTGATCTTTCCTTGGCTTGGCATATACATCTGTATCATTTTCATCTTCCTTAGGGGCATTGATCAACTTGGCCCATTCAGAGATAGTTGATTGGTACCTTGTACCTTCAGTCATCCAGACAATCCGTCCATCCGGATAGAAATGAGCAGTGGAGTAGAATTGCATTATCATCTCATCATTCCACTTGGTCAACTTCTGACCAACAAACTTGTCCACGTCATTCATCCTGAAGCTCTCATGCACACCTGGGAAGTAGTCCTCATTGTCATCAATGTACTTCTAGTCAACCCACCTCATGTCACTGACAATGGGTTTCTTGTCTAACAAGACTGTCTCATAGAAGTCCTACTATTCCTTGGTGTGGAATCGATAATCTACAGCAGTCCTTCTCCTAGTGGCATAGGGATCTGTCTGTCTCCATAATCTCAGACCAGCATCCTTCCTTTCCTTCATGTTTTCAGCAACAAGATGGTCATCACTATGATCAGGAATCTTTGGCTTCAACTTTCTGAGCACTTGTTGTTCTTCATCCTCTTGAACATCAGGCACTGGGGCCTTGTTCTTCTCAGCAGCAAGGATGTTTCTGGTGGATCTCTTGGGTGCAGCAGGTTTTGGACCTTGAGCTTGAGTTGGAGGCTTGGGGGCTGATTTGGGCTTAGATGGAGCAGCCCCTGATCTTATAGCATCCCCCATGAGCTTCTGAGTCTTTGGAGGTGGTGCAGCTGGCTCTTCCTCCTCCTCTTCTTCATCTGAGTCTCTCATCATAGATGGTTTACCAATAACTCTGGCAATAGTCTTCCTCACTCTCTCCTTCCTCTTCTTTCCTCCAGCAGCCTCTTCTTCTCTAGCAACACTTGGTGTAGCAGCATCAGCTTGAGTAGAGGCTCTGGCTTTTTACATAGGATTTCTCTTGACAGGAGCTTTCTTTGGCATACCAGGCTTGGTGGCAGCAGCTGCAGCATACTCCTTCTTCAGCACTTTCTTCTTGGAGGTCACCTCCTCCTCAACAACAGAATCTTCATCTTCAGAATCTGAGGTTCTCTTCTTCCTTTTCCTAGTAGCAGCCTTAGGCAAGTTGCTTGGAGTGCTTCTGCTACCTTCATCATAACTGCTGTTGGAGGGACTAGTGCCCTGACTGAGATTCACTTGCTCTTCATACCTGTTCTGGCTGTCACTGCCCTCTGACATCTCTGAAACTGACCCTGTGAATAGATGGGTATAGATAGAGTGGATGAGCATCACAAAGCTCAGCTATTTTCCAAAAACATTGAGACAAAAACTTAACTTTAGTTTTCTGCAGAAAGCATTTCGGAGCTACCGATATGACTAACTCGGTGACACCGAAGCACAAACATAATCTAAACATACAAATTCGGTCAGACCGAAATGCAGTTCGGTGACTCCGAGTTGCTAGGGTTTCACCGAGTATGAGATTTCGGTCGCACCGATTAGTACGCTTCGGTTAGACCGAGTTGTACTTGTGCAATGGCCTAAGCCAAATCGGTGAGACCGAGATCCTCAGATCGGTCGGTCCGAGATGAGTTCGGCGGAAACCTAACCCTAAGTTTTTGCATCAAATATATTCTAATGGAATTTTTTGGTGGATAGATTTATTCTCATTCGTGGAAAGAATAATGGCAATGATCTTTGTGCAAGAATCGGAGTAAAAGGACGCACAAAGAGATCGAGTTCATACCCTATCTTGGCGACGAACTCGCTACGGCGACAACGGCAGTGAGATTCCCGTTGATGGCGGTGGAGACCAGCGGCAGGAGGTGCTGGCGACGACGGCGATGATCCGGAGACCAAGGGGCGACAGAGTTGGGTAGGCGCGATCGAGTGGTTTGGAGAGTTTTCCAAATTTTCAACCTGCAGAATATATACCCAGTCACTGTCGGTGTGACCAAGTGGAATGACTCGGTGGCACCGAGATGCAAAACTGCTAGCAGTTACTGCAACTCGGTGTGACCGAGTTGTTCGAATCGGTTGCACCGAGGTGAAAACCTAGATCAACTTAATGAATTTGGTGAGACCGAGTGGAGTGAGTTGGTCTAGCCGAGATGCATTAAGAGGTTTTGGAAGTTTAAGCCCATGACGGATCGGTGGCTCCGAGTGCTCCTCACCCGGAGGGTCCGAATTTGACTTGTTCAAACTTTGTGATGTAGCATGAAAAGAGTTTGAGACGAGAAAAGCATAGATAGCTAGAGGGAGTTCTTAGGCATTCTTGTCCATCCAGTTGGCAAAGGAAAACCAAACAATCAAAGCAATAAATGGATGTCCTCGAACGGAGAAAATTATGCATCCAACATGCTCACACAATAAGATGGCAAATAAAACATGTGGCAAAGCATGCACAAGCACTCTAGCATCTATCAAGCAATTGGCGATGACTAGGTCATCTATATATGAGTATATTGACTTAGGAGTCAAATGAGAACATTTGATCATAGGTCATACTCATCGTTTAAGCACAAGTGGGGTTACCACTTTTACATAAAGCATTGTTGTGTTCACATCATTAGAGTTGCTTTAGCTCAATTCTTAGAGCAAAGCTCCCCCTAGATGTGATATCCCCCCTAAGAGGGATGAACTAACCTTGGGTTTTGTCGAAGATGACTTCATGTAGATGTTGAAGATGTGGATGCTCAATGTTGATGTAGATCATTTGGAGCAATCCATTGGAGTGAGTTGCACATTCAATACCTACATGGGCTAGTCCCACAAGGATATCCATAGACATAGAGTGAAATACACATATGATGATGTCCATGAAAGCATTAGGTTACCTTGTCCCTTGTCTTACCAACAAGAGGGTTTGTGACTCCTTGAACTAGTGCAAGATATGGAAGTTGATTGCACTTGTCCTTGCCAAAACGGATATGAGTGAAGTATGTTGGCGGAGTCACCCTCAAGAACTCTCTAGTTCTTCTTCTTTGGGATCCACATCAACTTGATGGGAATCCTTGGAGTTGTAGTCATACTTGATGAAGTAGAACTTGATGTAGTCTTGGGAACCCACTTGACCAAGGCCTTAGGAGCTTCTTCAAATGCATCAATCTTCTCTTGAAGCTTGTCCTTGCCTTTTAGCTTGTGGTCTTGTGGTGGAAGATCATCTTGAGCTTGTGTTCCCTTGGAAGAAGTGGGGTCATACTTCTCTTGTTGAGGAACAAACTTCGTCTTGGGGTATTGATATTCTTCCCACTCAACTCCATTGGCATTGAACTTGCGTTCAAAACCAACACCTTGATTCTTCCGGTGCCTTCCTTGCTTCCGTACAATTTCCTCAAATTGCTTAGTTTCGGCAAGGCTCTTGTAAACGCCTTTCTCTATAATTCCCTTCAATAAGCTATTTTCTTGCTCAAGTGTAACTTGGCTAAGAGAATCATTAGTGGAATCAAGAGAACTACTAGAAGTAACAATATTGGATTTAGCATGATTATTGTTACTACTAGAAGAAGAATCTTTCTTGCTCTTGTTACTAGATTTTACTTGTGGCATGTAAGTAGACAAGAGTAAACACTTGGCAATGTAAGAAGAACTTTTCTTTCGAAGATCATCATTGATTGCCTTTAAGAACCCATGCTCTTGCTCTAAATTGAGCTTCTCAAAGCGTAGCTTCTCATGAGTCTTTAAAAGCTCTCGATGATCCTCTAAGGTAGTTTCATGAGCTAACTTAAGAGTGTTTAGTTCTTTAGTTAGATGCTCAATCTCCTTCTTGTCATTGTCATTTCTTTTATCTTGATTAGCATGATTAATAGCAATTTCATCATAGTTTTCATCACTAGTGTTGTCAACAATTAAATCATCATCACCTAGCAAATCATATTCATCACTATTGAAATCAACATACTCGGGGTGTGATACCTTGGGGCCTTTAGCCATGAAGCATCTTCCAATTCCTTCATTTGGTGAGTCAAATATGTCGTAGGAGTTGGATGACACAAGTGCAAGACCGGCAACACCTTCATCTTGAGGATATTCGGGGTCGGAGTGATAACTTCTCTCGGAGTGGTTGTCGGAGTCAGAACCGGATACCCATTCACCAACATGAGTTTGATGTCTTCATCTTGTGTAGCTCTTTGATGACTTGTCTTTCCTTTCCGAATCCTTGCTTCTACGAGAGGGTCTTCATAACGATCATCTCTACTCCTTCTCTCTCTTGGTGGTGATTCTTCTCTTTTACTTCTTCTCTTGGGAGAATCTTCTCTTTTCTTGTAGGGAGCCGTACACTCATTAGAGTATTGTCTGGGTCTTCCACAATTGTAGCAATTGTGATCACGACTAGAAGATCTTTTGTCATTGTAGGACCTTGACTTGGAACTTCTCTCTTTGCTTCTTGTTGAAGTTCTTCACCATTAAGCTCAATTCTTCATTGAAGACTTGTTTCTCACTTGATGTTGTAGAAGCATCACATAAGGCTTTGTAAGCACCACTAGATTTGTTGTGAAGCTCTTCCTTATCCTTGAGTGACATCTCATGAGCAACAATTCTACCAATGACTTCCGTTGACTTGAGATCTTTGTAATTGGGCATCATTTGGATCAAGGTGCACACGGTATCATATTATCCATCCAAGGCTCTTAGGATCTTCTTGATGATGAATTTGTCGGTCATCTCTTCACTTCCTAAGCTGGCAATCTCATTTGTGATGAGAGCAAGCCTAGAGTACATTTCAGCGACTCCTTCACCATCCTTCATTTTGAACTTATCCAGTTGACTTTGAAGCACATCCAATTTGGATTCCTTGATGGACTCGGTACCTTCGTGCATATCAACCAAAGTATCCCAAATTTCCTTTGCATTCTCAAGACGGCTGATTTTGTTGAATTCTTCGGGGCACAATCCGTTGAAGAGAATATCGCAAGCTTGAGCATTGTATTGCAACATCTTTAATTCTTCTGTGGTTGCTTCACGATTCGGTTCTCTTCCATCCTCGAAGAATTCACCTTGCAAGCCAACACGCACAATAGCCCAAACGACGGGGTTATGACCAAGAATATGCATTTTCATCTTATGCTTCCAACTAGCAAAATTAGTACCATCAAAGTAAGGACCTCTACGGTGGTAATTTCCATCGCTAGACGACATCCTATCCTAGATTGTGAAACCAAGGCTATGATCACCAAAGCTATGGAAATCAAGGCTAATGGAGACCAAAGCTCTGATACCACTTGTAGGATCGAAAGTAGGTCTAGAGGGGGGTGATTAGACTACTTGACCAAATAAAATCTAGCCTTTTCCCAATTTTAAGTCTTGGCAGATTTTAGCAACTTAGCACAAGTCAAGCAATCAACCTACACATGCAATTCTAAGAGTGTAGCAGCGGAAAGTAAAACATTGCATATGAAGGTAAAGGGAAGGGTTTGGAGAAGGCAAACGCAATGTAGACACAGAGATATTTGGCGTGGTTCCGATAGGTGGTGCTATCGTACGTCCACATTGATGGAGACTTCAACCCACGAAGGGTAACAGTTGCGTGAGTCCACGGAGGGCTCCACCCACAAAGGGTCCACGAAGAAGCAACCTTGTCTATCCCACCATGGCCATCGCCCGCGAAGGACTTGCCTCACTCGGGTAGATCTTCATGAAGTAGGCGATCTCCTTGCCCTTACAAACTTCTTGGTTCAACTCCACAATCTTGTCGGAGGCTCCCAAGCGACACCTAACCAATCTAGGAGACACCACTCTCCAAAAGGTAATAAATGGTGTGTTGATGATGAACTCCTTGCTCTTGTGCTTCAAATGATAGTCTCCCCAACACTCAACTCTCTCTCACAGATTTGGCTATGGTGGAAAGATGATTTGAGTGGAAAGCAACTTGGGGAAGGCTAGAGATCAAGATTCTTGTGGTTGGATTGGAATGTCTTGGTCTCAACACATGAGTAGGTGGTTCTCTCTCAGAAAATGAGTAGTGAAAGTGTAGGCACGTTCTGATGGCTCTCTCTCGAATGGAGAAGGGGGTGGAGGGGTATATATAGCCTCCACACAAAATCCAACCGTTACACACATTTGACCCAACTCGGTCAGACCGAATATAAGAACTCGGTGAGACCGATTTAGTTCAAAATGTGAACGTTAGGAATCTCGGTGGGACTGACTAGATCAACTCGGTGGGACCGATGTGCTAGGGCTAAGGGCAAACCTCATCTTGGTGAGACCGATTGCATGAACTCGGTGGGACCGATTTCAGCAATGAGCAAACAGAGAGTTGGTCAGGCAAACTCGGTGGGACCGATCGCTCATTTCGGTGAGACCGAAATGTTACAAAGGGAAACAGAGAGTTTGTCATGCAAACTCGGTGGGACCGATCGCTCATCTCGGTGAGACCGAATTGTCTAGGGTTTCTGGCAGTGGCTATGTCAACTGAACTCGGTGGCGCCAGATAGATCAAATCGGTGGGGCCGAGTTTGACTTTGGGTTTTGGACAAATATGGAAAAGAGAAAGTGGCTGAGGGTTTTGGAGCAATGCCACTAAGCATTTTGAGCAAGTAGACCATTAAGCAACACCTCATCCCCTTTTAATTGTATTGGCTTTTCCTATGGACTCAATGTGATCTTGGATCACTAAAATGGAAATGAAGAGTCTTGAGCTTTTGTCAATCTTTGTCCTTAGCATTTTGAGGGGTCCACATCTCTAGTCCATGCCATGCCAATCATTGAACTTTCTGAAATATTAGACTTGAATGGATATTAGTTCAATGAGCTGTATGTCGTTATGAATTACCAAAACTACCCGGGGATTAGTTGCACTTTCTCCAGCCACTAGTAATGCGGGCTCTCTGCTAGCATCGACCAAGGTAATCGACAAAGCCCCATCCCATAAGGGGTATTGTGGTCGTACATGTAAGGTTGGAGTAACAGTCGCAACTTAAATCAACCTGCTTTTGAAAGCAACACACTCACTTGCCTCGGTACACCACTTCTTTATCAAGTGATTACCTAGCTCAACATCTCCCTCGAGCATTAGTGGCTTTGAAAACACTTTTGTCTCCATCACCATGCATATACCCGTCCCATTTGCGTAGCAACTACTTTAGCATCCTATCTGCTCCCACCCGCATAACCCTCATAGGAAGGTAGGGTCATGCACAATGCAAGTATCAAGAAGGAAGTAACGGAGGCAACCCACCAAAATGGTTACCTTCTCTCATGATTCTGAATGCAACAATAATAAAGTGCTATATGACATGCATAAAAAGGGTTTCATAGACATGGTCAAGGGGCTGCTTGCCTGGCTCCGCAAGGTCTTCAATCCTTCTGGTCCATCTCCGAGTATTCCGTCTACTTCATCAACTAACATCAGAAACAACCACAATAAGCAACACAACAAGGAAAAATAAAAGTGCTCTAAAAATGTGAGTTGGACTCTTCTAGGATACCTCTGGTCATATGAAAAATGACCAAAGTGGTTTCATTGGAAGTGGATCAATGGATACTTTTGAACATTTCAATATGATGGAATCAGGAGATTAATGGATTTGCAAGAAGTCATCAGAAACATTATTTTGAAAAATGAGCAAAGGCACCCATTTAACAAAGAATGAATTTAGAAGCACCTAGGAATTGGTTTCACTGGATTTGGAGTTGAAATGAATTTCCTAGGATTTTGCAAAGTTGGCTATACATGGATAAATGGACCAATATTTGATGAGGCAGACAAATTATTGGTAAAAATGTTCACAAACAAAGTTATGATCATAGAAGCATCTAGGAATTTGAATGGTGGTATTTGGATAAAGAATGAGCTCCCTGTGATTTTCTAAAGTTCATCACAGAAATGGAAAAATAGGGTTTGATAAATAATTGTGCAGGAAATATTTCTTGAAAAATGTGCAAACTGCGCCATGAGATAGTTCATGATTTATGGAGTCACTAGGAATTTGAATCACCAAATTTGGAGTTCAAATGAATTTATTATGGATTTTAGAAGCTCACTGGAAAAGAAAAAGAAAAGGTTTAGGTTTTACCTAAAACGCTCACAGGGCGCAGGATAGCCGCTGGGCCGGCCCAGCAGCTCAGCTGCGTGTGGGAAGGGGGCCACGTCGATGGCGTACTAGCGGAAGTACGTCTTTGCTTGCGGGACACGGTTTTAATGGAAGGCGTCTCCACTTATCCACGTCAGCGGTCAGGGTCAACGCCCTCTGCGGCTAACTTGTGGGGCCCGCCGACTGGGTCTTCTTCTTCCTCCCGTCGGGGCAGGACAGAGGCGAGGCTGGGCTCGGCCGACACTCATCCCAGCGATTGCCGGCGCCTCCGGCCGTCTCACGCGGCGCTCCGCCTATGGGCGAGCTCAGTGTGGAGCGGCACATCCGTTGGGTAGGTCAGGGCCGCCGGAGGGGACCGAAGCGATTGCAGCTTCGACGGTGGTGGGGGAGGTCATCGGCCGTCAGTGGCTCCTAGCGCTCGGGCGTCCTAGCGAAGGTTTGAGGAGGTGGGGAGGATCTCTGAACTATGGGGAACCCTTTTGAGGTGGAATGGGAGGGAGGTGAGCTCGGCGTTGCTCGAATTTGAGTGAGCTGAAGTGGCGACCATGCTGTGGTAGGAGGAGGAGGGAGGCACGGGAGGAGGAGTAGGTTGGTCGAGGGGACAGCTGAGAGGGAGAGAGAGCGAATGGCGCCCAGAGGAGGGGCTCGGGATGGTCGTTTAAGGTGGGTTGATGGTGCACCATGGACGGCTTCCATGGCCACAGCCTAGGCGATGCCAGAGGCCAAATCTGCGCTCGGGGTCGTGTCAAGGGTGCTCGTGGGTGTCATCCAGGCCGAGGGGAACGGGGAGGGGGAGCAGGTCGAGCTCCTGCGGGTCCCTAGCGTGTGCGCGCACTGGTGGAGCTGGGTGGCGTCGGGCATGCGCGGGCCAGGGTGAAAGAGAGAGGTAAAGGAGGGGGCCGACCAGCTGGTGTGTCGTGGACATCGAGGGGCCCGGGCAGGCGCGCGGGGGAGAGCCAAGGTGGTCGGGGGTGTCGGGCAGGGGGGCCGCTACAGTGCCCTGGTGCACTGTAGCACGCTCCAAAGCATGCCAATGGCCGGCATGGCCATTTTTAAAGGTCAGGGGCTTGTCCACTTGTGTCCTAGGGCTCCTTTGGATGCTCTAGTGTGGTCAAGAGCTAGGGGAGGCGCTAGATAAAGAAATGGGAGAGAGAGGGTGTCAGTGTCAAAACCGGTAGACCTCGGGGTAGGGGGTCCCAAGCTGTGGATCTAGGATCAATGGGTAACAGGGGACAACAAACACTGTGTTTACCCAGGTTCGGGCCCTCTCGAAGAGGTAAAACCCTACGTCCTGCTTGATTGTTTTGAATATATGATGGAGTTTACAGAGTAGATCTACCTCGAGATCAACATGAGCTAAACCCTAGGCTATGAGATGATGAATGTAGCTCTAACCCTAATGACTACAACCCTCGGTTTATATAGACACCGATAGGGTTAGGGTTACCGAAGATAGATTACAACAAGAGGGAAAAGGATCTCATCCACCCTTAACTTGGAGGGCACACCATGGCTTCACAAGTCTCCGGTCACCACACGGCTCCACCAGTCTGGCCCATGTACAATGGGCCATCGCCCCGAGGACCCCTTAGTCCATGACTCCCTCAGTAGCCCCCAAACTTGCCTCCAACGCCGAGACTTGTATCTGGTATACATTCATCCGACCAATATTCAGTTTGCGGGGCGAGTTCCTCAGCTAGTCTCTCCCCTGTTCGGCACCAAGTGATGTCCGGAATCTGAAACGGCTGTTTTACTTAACACCAAAGGTAATAATAAAAATATCGCTCAAGCGCAAATAGTGCCTTTATCTGACAACTTTTTCTCCTTCAACAAAGTGTCACTTTCGTCCATAATGCTATGCAGTTACTATTTCTCGAAGCGCGGCTCAAGGCTGATGCCACGATTGGCACGTCCCTTCAACATGGAGATCGTGTCCCTCCTTTCGGGGGATATGGTTAATGATTTCGATTCCCCTCCCCGCTCATAACGCTGCGGGGATATCGTGAAGTGGAGAGGCCAACGGCGTGAAAAAAGGGATATCTGGCCCACCCACAGTCTATAAAGGGGGGCCGCTATAATCTGCATCCCACGCCTTCTCCTTCCTTCCGCACTCATAGTCCTTCAGAGTTCCAGCGCCCTTTCTCTCCGCTTCCATAGCCAATCCCACTTCACCTCCTTTGACCATGGCCGGATCTGGCGCCAATGGGAAGTGGGAGGCCTCCTCCGTCACCAACGAAGATATCCTGAAGTTGGAGGAGGCCGGTTACTTGCTGGCCAACGTCGCCCATCGAGCCCCCGAAGAGGGCTAGATCATCCCTACGCCCGAGCTAGGCGAAAGGGTAGTTTTTCTCCCCCATTTCCTTAGGGGGCTTGGATTTCCCCTGCACCCCTTTGTGCGGGGGCTAATGTTCTACTATGGGCTAGATTTCCATGATCTAGCCCCCAACTCCCTCCTCCACATTTCAACCTTTATCGTCGTATGTGAAGCGCTCCTCCGGGTCCAGCCGCACTTTGGCTTATGGCTGAAAGTGTTCAACGTGAAGCCCAAGGAGGTCAGCGACGAGCATGCGGACTGCGGCGGGGCCATGATTAGCAAGCTGACATGGGTCTAATAGCCGAACGGCCACTACGTTGACACTGTCCGGATGTGGCAGAAGGAGTGGTTCTACATCACCTAGCCAAGGGAGGCCGCATGGGGGGCGGCCCCCACATTCCGGTCTGGACCCCCCACCAGATTGGCCTCCTGGACCACCAAGAGTTTGGACTGGGGGCGTGTTGCCGACACCAAGGCACTGCGGAAGCGCGTCAACAACATGATAGAGACCGGCGCTAAGCTGGTCGACATGTTCCAAATCATGCTCCACCGCGGGATCCTCCCTTGTCAGGAAAGGGCCAAGCCCATGTGGGAGCATGAGCCCTCAGATCCGGCCACTATGTGGCACCTCTTTGGCATGACTCCGGACAAGATATGGGGCCAACTATTCCAGCCCCAGAAGGAGTGGCCGGCCGAGGGGAAGGACGTTGGTCTTGACACCGCGAATCCCCCAAGGGAGGTGAGTGGCATTTCTCTTCAAAGAGTGTTCGGATATTTACATTATGTGAGATCTGACCTTGTTACGTGGATTCTGCAGGGCTGGCTCACGAAGGCCAAAAAGATCAGCTGCCCGGCGCCGCTGCCAGAGGGGCCCTGGTCAGAGCAGCTGGAGAAAATGCTGGTCGTGGTGCCCTACAAGGTGCCCGCTAAGAAGGGCAAGAAGCAAGAAGCACCGGAGGCCAGGGAAGGCCTCCGTCGTAGGATCTGTTCGGTCAACCGGTCCGAAGACGCTGCAGCCTCATCCGTACAAGATGGGGACAATGAGGAGGAGGACGAAGAGGAGAGTGCCACTTTGCACTCCAAAAAGAGGCCAGCGTCCGAAGACGCCAAGGAGGTCTAGCCTTCCCCAGCCCCAAAGCAATGACATCGGCCTAAGCTGGTTATACCTGATAGCTCGGACGACGATAAGTCTGAGGCATCCGAGGAGCCCCCGAAGATGGAACCCAGGGTGAAGCCCCCTGGCAGCAGGTAAGGTGTCTGTATTTTCAGTTGTTATGCTTTCAGTTGTTTGCTTTAGTTGAAGGTTAACCCCTCTGAATTGTAGTCCCCCACGCGAGTGCCCCACCGAGCAGGTTTAGGAGGGGACGTCTCCACCCGCCGAACTGGCGGATAGTGGGTCAATGGCGCATTCCGCGCCTCCTTTGGTCCTCGAAGAGGCCGAAGAGGTGCGGTCCCAAAGGACTCCTCCTCCTCCGACCACGGAGAGGGAGGTCGATGCCATAATGGCCGAGGTTAACACCTCGGTCCCTGATGACCAGGAGGGAATGTCCCTCCTGGCTGACACGGGAAAGGAGTCCGGACCAACCGGACCCCAACCGCCAACCGCCCCTGAGCCCCCAAGGCCTTCGACGGCACAAACCCCTCCCAGCGGGGAAGGGGCCGGGGGGCCAACGCCAACGCCAAACACCTCTACACGGGCGGCGGCCGGCTGGCCAGAGGTGTTGGAGGAGTTGGTGAACAACTCCATCATCATTGATGGGCACCACACTCTTATGAGTGCGGTTATGCAGGGTGTTCGGTCCATCCAGTCCGGACTGAACGACGTTGTCCAAGGCCTTTTAACAGGCTTTGAGGTAAGTCAAGTAATGCTTCTTCCTCATAATGCGGTTATATTTGGTAGTTCGGGTAGGCCGTGTATGTACCAGCCCCCGATGCTCTGCAAGTTCTTCGAAGAAAACTGCAGAGGATCAAATTCGGCAAGCCGACTAATGATGTTAATATTTTTGTGGCTTGATGCAGGCATCTTCCGTGGCCGCGGTTGCTAATGCTGCAGCGCTTGAGGAGATGGATCGGAAGCTCAAGCTTTCCGATAAAGAGCTTAACCTTGTCAACAAGTGGCTTGACGAGGGCAAGGTAAGCCCATTGATAGTATATGTGATTTACTTAATGTCGGATATTGTCAATCCGGGTTGTGAGGTGATCCTTTATTATGTTGATCTTGCAGTGGCCGCCGCCGAAGTTGAAGGCTTGAAGGAGGCCTTGAAAAAGGCCGAGGCCAAGGATGCCGCGAAGAAGGCGGCTGCTGAGAAGGCGGTGGCCGAGCTCGAAAAGGCCAAGCTTGCTGTGGGTCAACACGAGGTCGGGTGACCGAAGTCCAAGTGGAGCTCCAGGATGCTGCCAAGAAGCTGGAGGCCCTTGAGAAGGGGCAGGAAGAGCAATCCTCCAAGCTATCCAAGGCGGAGAAGGAGCTTTAGGAGGCGAGGAGTGACGCTCGAGGTGTTAGGGAGGAGCTTCGGCAAGCCGCGCAAATTGCCAATGGTAAGAAATATTTACTGCAGAGTGTGTTTAGAGGCAATAGATTCGCCCTGCTGGCGAAGGTCTGGCGCTCCGTAGGCACCTTCGCCGAACTCCCAAGAATGCGGCGGCCACGACAAGGCACTATGCCACCCGTGAGGAGGACTCCACGCAGCGGCTCTTTTGGTCACAGTTTCCGGAATGTTCGAGCTGGCCTTGAAGGACCTCTGTGTCAGCTTGTGGCCGGCCGAGCCCCTTCCGGACACCTACTTCGGCCTTGTGCAGAGGCTGAGGGAGGCGCCGCTCCAGATTGACTCCGTGAAGAGGTCGGCGTGCCTTGAGGGGGCTCGGCTCGCGTTTGCGAAGACCATGGTTCATTGGCCAAGAATTAATCCAATGGAGATGGACACTGGTCCTCTGCCCCAGGGGAAGGAGCATTGCCGCCTCGAGCAGTACTTCGCGCAGGTGATTACCGGAGCGCAGGCGATAGAGGGCCAGTATTCGAAAAATGTAATGCTTGAGTAGTTGTAGCAAGTTTGTATCAAGTGGAACTTATGCTTTATTATGCACCTGCCTGACTTGTGTCATGATTTAATTTTGACTCATGTGTGGCCGTATGTTAATTCTGAACGCTACCGGTTGTCGGCTTCAGCCCCCAAGTGAATATCACGAGGGGTGTTTTTTCTCCGCACTGTAACCCTTAGCCAACGTCTTGGTTCCCGGAGGCGGTAGTGTGGGAACGAAACCAGGCAATCAGACTATTCGGTTTTACTGCCTTCACTTAGCCATAGGAGCTTGACGGTGGGGACAAGGGACTAGCCCCCGATGTATGTGTGATGTACTTGGGGGTCAAAGCTTACCCTTTCCAATCACGTGGTTTGTGTTAAGACGAACCCTTTGTGTGACACGGCGAAACCGCCAACAATTTTTTAGAGTCCAACCTCGTCATCGGATCGCAGACCCATTCGCGCTTACTATGACGATCAGTTTTCGGCTTTTTCCTCCTGAGGTACTTAACCGGGCAAGCCAGTAGTACAATCACAGGGGTTCTCCCTTTGCCCTCTCAGCCGAACTAGCGGATCATAAGGGGCAAACATAGGAACCGGGCAACCCAACTATTGACCCAAGACATAGTTCGGAACAGATGCATATAGTGCAATATCCGAGACGCCGGACACCTAGCGAGAAGCGGTGTCGGACTTAAGGATATTGAGCTAACACATAAATCTAACTCATGACTGATTAATATATTTTTCATGCCGGGCTGTTCGAAGAGCGATGAGAGAATCGGAAAGGGACAGAAAAATTGCAAGAATGCAGATATCCGAACACCATAAAGGGTATTTTTATTATTTCTCATAAGCTCCGGACATCTAACCGTACAATTCGAACTGCGAAGGCGGCAATTGTAAGAAAGAAAAAGGAAATTTTATAGAGGAAAGGTTGACGCAGGGCCTTGATGCGTGAGTTGAAGCCTTCACTGTGCCCTGCTGCACATCTGCGCCTTTGCTTCTGATAGGTGGGGGCTGAGACCTTCAATGAGACCTTGATGGGCGAGGGGTCTACCAGTGGTGCTTTATGCTGGGGGGTATCCGGAGTTAGTACCCAGGTCGTCCGAAGAGGAGGTCGCTCTGAAGTTCGGTTAAACCGAACATGTACTTCGGATTAATGAATGCCTCACGGCTGCCCATGGAATTTTAAGCGCAAAGTTGTGCTGGCGAGGCACATGGAGCATGGAGAAGGTGGGCGTGCCGTGAGGCGCGTATCCCTATTTGCAGCGAACGCATGCGGGTTCCCATGGCGAAGAACGGGTTCGAACCCGTTTGCTGTTGTCGTTGTTCTGTACGGCGGGTCGGCATCCAGGCCTATATGGGCCGGTGTTGTATTCGGCCGCTAGGGCCGCAGTGTGTTCTTCGGTTCGAAGTGAGCGTTCGGTGTTGCCGTTGATAGTTATGACACCTGAAGGGCCAGGCATCTTCAGCTTGAGGTACGTGTAATGCGGGACAACATTGAATTTGGCGAACGCTGTGCGGCCGAGGAGGGCATGGTAGCCACTGCGAAAAGGTGCAATATCGAAGATCAAGTCCTCGCTTCGGAAGTTGTCCGGAGATCCGAACACTACTTCAAGCGTCACGGTGCCCGTGCAGCGGACCTCCACTCCCGGAATGACCCTTGAAGGTGGTATTACTGGGTTTAATCCTTGATGGATCAATCCCCATTTTCTTCACTGTATCCTCGTATATCAGATTGAGGCTGCTTCCTCCGTCCATTAGGACTCTAGTGAGGTGAAATCCATCGATAATGGGGTCTAGCACTAGGGCTGCGGACCCCCCATGGCGTATGCTCGTGGGGTGATCCCTGCGATCGAACGTGATCGGGCAAGCTGACCATCGATTGAACTTCGATGCTACTGGTTCGACAGAGTATACATCCCATAGCGCTCGCTTCCTCTCCTTCTTCGGTATATGGGTTGCGTAGATCATGTTTACCGTCTTGACTTCGGAGGGGAAGGGTTTCTGGCCTCCACTATTCGGCCTGCGGGGCTCATCATCATCCTCGCTGTGTGGGCTTTTGCCCGAGTCTTCGGCGTTGAGCTTGCCGGCCTGCTTTATCACCCAACAATTACGGTTGGAGTGGTTGGAAGGCTTTTCGGACATGCCATGGATCTAGTAGGGCCTGTCCAAAATTGTGTCTAGCCTGGATGGGCCGTTGTTGTTGCCTTTAGGGGCCTTTTTGCGCTATCCGGACTTCGAGTTTCGGAATCTGGCGTTTACTGATGTATCCTCACCTTCGCCATCATTGTGCGGCGTTTGTTCTTTCTGTGTCGCGGCTTTCCATTTCCGTCCCGAACTTCAGAAGTACCAGGGGTATCGGGATTGGTGGTTTTACGAGCAAGCCAACTGTCCTCGCCTGCACAAAAGTGGGTCATGAGAGAAGTAAGGGCTGCCATGGTTCGTGGTTTATCCTGGCCGAGCTGCCTTATGAGCCATTCATCCCTGACACTATGCTTGAAGGCGGCCAAGGCTTCGGCGTCCGGACAGTCGAAAATCTGTTTTTTCTTGGTGAGGAATCGATTCCAGAACTGTCGGGCAGATTCTTCGGGTTGTTGCGTAATGCGATTTAGGTCGTTAGTGTCCGGAGGCCGGACATAGGTGCCCTGAAAGTTTGCTCGAAAAGCATCCTCCAGCTCTTCCCAACAACCTATAGAGTCTTCGGGGAGGCTGTTCAACCAGTGCCAAGCTGGGCCTTTGAGCTTTAGCGGCAAATATTTAATGGCGTGGAGGTCATCTCCTCGTGCCATGTGAATGTGGAGGAGGAAATCCTCTATCCATACGGCTGGATCTGTGGTTCCATCGTATGATTCAATGTTCACAGGCTTGAAGCCTTTCGGGAATTGATGCTGCATTACCCTTTCTGTGAAGCAAAAGGGGTGTGCGGCGCCCCGGGCTCGGGCTATGTCGCGTCGGAGGTCTTCGGTTCTCCGAATCTGCTGTTGTTCCCGGATTCTATTGTTTTAGTTTACCTGATCATAATAGGCTTCTCGGTAAGCGGGCGAGTCTTCCCTGGGTCCATAAATGGACCTACTACGACCTCCCCTGGCGTCTAGGTCATGGCGAAGGTCGTACTCGTAAGTGGGCCGCGCTTGATCCTTGCCGTAATGGCGAGGTGGGGCAGCTGGGTGTTCGGCCTCGTCAGCTTCTCTGTCCCGTCCTCTAGGGGGACGGTCCGGTTGTTCGGCGCGTGTGTATGTTGTACGTGTTGGCTCTAAGGCTTCATCGTCGAACTGGGGTAGCAATTTTTGCTTAGGATAGCTCTTAACTTGTTGTTCGTGGCCGTATCCTTCTTCGGCGGCTAGGACTTTGGTCCACCGCTCATTGAGGGTGTCTTGTTCGGCCTTGATTTTGCGCTTTTGTTTCTTCAGGCTGCGGGCGGTGGCTAAAAGCCTCCGCTTGAACCTTTCTTGCTCCAGAGGGTCTTCGGGGATCATAAAGTCATCCTCCCCCAGACTTGCCTCCTCTTCAGAGAGTGGGAGGTAGTCGCTATCCTCGGAGTCTTCGCAGCTTTCTGGATTGAGCGGGTCCTCCTGCCCTGCAGGGTCATCCTGGTGATGCTCGTTGGCTGCGGCTCCGGCGGGGTCATCCGTATTATTCTCGGTGCCGTTCTTCACCGAGTCTATGTTGCTCGTATGGCTTCGGCGTGGCTTTGACCGACGGAATTGTTTCCGTCGTTTGGGTGGCTCGTCTCTAGGCTTGCCTCTGTCCTGATTGGGAGTGCCGTCACCGTCTTTGGGGGTGTCCACCATGTAAATATCATAGGTGGACGTGGCCGACCAGCGGCCCATGACGGGGGGACCGACCTCAGTATAAGCCATGGTTACATCCTCCTCGTCCATGTATTCGGCATTCTCCGAATTGTAGTCTAACATATCGGCTAAATCATCGATAGTTGCTACCAAATGGGTGGTGGGTGGGGCACAAAATTCCCTGTCAAACACCTCGAAGGGTTGGTTATTGAAGGTGGAGAGCAGGTTCTCCCGGATGGTCATTTTCTCAATCCGATCCAACGCCCCGTTCAACATATCGAGGGTTACCGGGCTTGAGGGCTCTAGGCCCGACTTTGTGGTGACGAAGCTGGGGTCGGTCTATGACTCAGCCGATCCTTGGCCCCGGACGGACCTACCTACAGGATTTGGGACCGAACCCTTGAGGGGCACCGGATTGTCCTCGGAAGCTGAGAGTGTTCTTTGACCCCCCCCCCCCCCCCCCCCCCCCCCGTGCACCTTCCACGCCGATGTTTGAGGTTGGGTCGTTTTGGGCCGGGGGTGACCCCTAGCCGCTATTCGCCGACTTAGGGTGCGGGCTCAAAGCCAGCAGGATGTTGCGGGGGAGGAGCTCGGCTGAGATCGAATCTTGGCCTCTGACCTCTGGTTCTGCCTCGAGGGCTGGGGATAAATCCTCCGCCGATGTAATTTCGGTTAACGGTGGGGTAAGGTCCCCTCTCTCAGGTAGTCTTTCCTGGCCCAAAGCCGTTTCATATACTGGGGCCGATTCACAGATCGGATCGGAGGTGTACGTTGGAGCAGGCGTGGCAAGGCCTGCGGGGGTGGTGAATCCGGTAAAAACCAAATCCCCCTGCGCATCAGTGATGTACTACAGATTACTAAATTGAATCCGGTGCTCGGGAGCGAAGTTGTCGACCTGGCCAAGACGGTCGGTCGGATCAGCGTGCAGCACGATGCTGCCAAAAGGGAAGAGTTGTCCAGGGATGAAGAGGTCCATGGAACTGATGTCCTCTCAAGGGACTAAGCGAGCCATCGATCCTTCTGGTGATCCAGCAGTGCAACTCTCAATGAAAGCACCAATGTCGGTGTCAAAACCGGCAGACCTCGGGGTAGGGGGTCCCGAGCTGTGGATCTAGGATCAATGGGTAATAGGGGACGACGAACACAGTGTTTACCTAGGTTCAGGCCCTCTCAAAGAGGTAAAACCCTATGTTCTGCTTGATTGTATTGAATATATGATGGAGTTTACAGAGTAGATCTACCTCGAGATTAGCATGAGCTAAACCCTAGGCAATGAGATGATGAATGTAGCTCTAACCCTAATGACTACAACCCTCGGTTTATATAGACACCGATAGGGTTAGGGTTACCGAAGATAGATTACAACAAGAGGGAAAAGGTTCTCGTCCACCCTTAACTTGGAGGGCACACCACGGCTTCACAAGTCTCCGGTCACCACACGACTCCACCATTCCGGCCCATGTACAATGGGCCGTCGCCCCAAGGACCCCTTAGTCCATGACTCCCTCAGAGGGAGTGATGCCATGGGTGAATAGAGAGAGAAAGAGAGGATTTTACCCATCAATCATGGTGCTCTGGTTGGGAGGGAGCTACTGGAGGTAGAGGGTGACTAGGAGAAGCTCTGGTAAAAAGTTGAGCTCAAGGAGAATAGTGTAAGTGGTCAAAATGGTGATTTTGGAAAAATGGCAGAAGGTGTTTGATGGTGATTTGGGCTCGTTGCACTAAGCTCCTTCTTGTGACACTTGATAGAGGTGATGGCCATGCTCATGTGACAATGTGGTAAAATTTTGAGCTCATTTGGAGAAAGTTTCCAATGTAACTTTTCCAAACCCTAGAAATCAACAGAAATGGGTTTTCCTAGATCTAGCTGTGCAAATCTATTCTCATTGATTCACCACTTGGTGTAGTGTCGTCATTTGGGGATTTTAGCATGTCCACAAGATTTGAGATCAAAAGGAGACAGTTGGTAATGTAGAGTTGCTCAAATTTGGTTTTGGAGAGAGAGGGTTTGGGGTCACTTTTGTGCACCAAACCTATTTGTATGGGAGTGAAACTTGGCAAGATAATCACATTAGACATGCGTGGCTTGCTAGAATTTTTCTGGATTTATTTGACAATATTTCTTTTAGAAATATTTCAAATCCTTGAATTATGTAGAAAAGGTTTTGGAGGTTTTTTTTCCAATATTTTGGTCATGACCATGTTTTGAAACTCATATATATGGACAATATATGTCCACTGAGTATCCCTAAATTTTATAAAATATTTTTGAAACTTTAAAATAATTTTAACCCATTAAAGACCATTTCTGGCCTTATGAAAAAGCCTTTAAATAAAATAGCAAAGTAACTTTTAAAATAATATTTTTGTGGTTTTAGGGAGTCCTATATCTAATAGGATTCAAATATAATTTTTGAAAGATTTTTCACGTCCCAAATTAAGTACTTGTAGTTCAAGCCTTAACTCAGGGGTTTTTGGAAAACCTATTTTAAAAAATACCGTTTGGCCAAATTATTTTTGCAAGAAAATACTATTCTGTCCTATACACATGGCATGATCATTGGTCAAAGTTTTGGATCAAGGATAAGAAGTATAAGAGTTGGAGGATTTGTTTCATTTTTAGAGCACTTGCAAACAGCAACCAAAAATCTAAATCAAAGCAGAGACCAAAACACTCAAAAGTTTTTGTTAAACCTCATTTTATCATGGTTTATTAGCTTAAGTGTTGTGGCATGAAAATCAGGGTGTGACATAAGGAAAAGTATAAATGGTAAAATTTATTGGAGATTGACAAACATAGCATTGGTCAATGATGCAATTCATGAAAGAATTAATAAGGGAAGAGAAGATTCACATGCAAATACACTATCTTGGACATATTTTATGATTGTGAGCCCCCATTAAATATTATATGTCAAAATTGTTGACGTTAGACAAGGAAGACAATGTAATGATTTATGTTTGTTCATATTCACATAGAAGTTATATTGTCATAGGTCCTTCAACATGTGCTGCTTGCTCAATATCTTTGCTAGCCAAAAACTCCGCCCTAAGTAGAGATACTACTTGTGCATCCAAAAACCCTTAAATCCAAAATCTTATTTTGAGAGTCCACCATACCTACCTATGGATTGAGTAAGATCCTTCAAGTAAGTTATCATCGGTGCAATAAGGAAATAAAATTGCTTCTAAATGTGTTGGATCATTTAGTGTAAGAGAAAATTGAGCGTTGTACGAACTTGTGATGGCAAAGTAATAAAAGCGGCAGACTGCATATAAAGGTTGCTATCATAAGGGGCAATATAATGTGATGTTCTTTTGCATTAAGGGATTTGGCATACAAACAATAAAGTGCATGGCAACCTCTGCTTCCCTCTGCGAAGGGCCTATCTTTTACTTTTATGTATTTACTTTTATGCAAGAGTCAAAGTATTCTTCCCTATTCCTTTTTATTTTCTCTTTTTTGCAAGCATCAATTGGTGAGGAAAGATCTAGGCACATATATCCAGTTGGATATGAGTGAGCATGAGTTATTATTGTTGACATCACCCCTGAGGTGAATACGTTGGGAAGTGAAACTATAAGCCCCTATCTTTCTATGTGTCCGGTTGAAACTTTTTGCTCATGGGTATGCTGTGAGTGTTAGCAATCATAGAAGGTTAAATGATGGTTGAGTATGTGGAGTTGCCAAAAGGCTCTGATACGTGACCCTTCCTGAAAATATGATGAATTGTAGTTGCAAAGTTGACTGAGAACATAGTTTGTTAGTCTTCAATAGAGTTTATGCTTTATACTTCAATGTTGTGATGAATTGTTACTTGTTCATGAGAAGTTATGTGATAAAAGTTTTGTGATAAAGTTTTATGTTAAATTTCTTTGCTGTTATAATAATAAGCATGATGCTACTATGAACGTATTTTGTTTTTATCGACACCTCTCTCTCTAAGCATGTGGGCATGTTTTTCGATATCGGTTTTTCGCTTGAGGACAAGTGAGGTCTAAGCTTGGGGGAGTTGATACGTCCATTTTGCATCATGATTTCCTACTATTATTTATAATGTTTTTATGCATAATATTTTTTATGGAGTAATTTTAATGCCTTTTCTCTCATAATATGCAAGGTTTACACAAAGAGGGAGAATGCCGGCAGCTGGAATTCTGGACCTGAAAAAGCTACGTCAGAGTTACCTATTCTGCACATCTCCAAATGAGCTAAAAATTTACGGAGATTTATTTTGGAATATATAAAAAAATACTGGAGCAAATAACTACCGAAGGGGGCCCACCTGGTGAGCACAAGACACAAGGGCGCGCCAGGCCCCCCAAGCGCGCCTTGGTGGGTTGTGCTCAGCCCAGCCCACCTCCGGTGCCCATCTTCTGGTATATAGGTCATTTTGACATAGAAAAAATAAGGAGAGGACTTTCTGGATAGGGCGCCGCCGTCTCGAGGCGGAACTTGGGCAGGAGCACTTTTGCCCTCCAGCGGAGCGATTCCGCCGGGGGAACTTCCCTCCCAGAGGGGGAAATCGAAGCCATCGTCATCACCAACAACCCTCTCATATTTGGGAGGGCAATATGCATCAACATCTTCAACAGCACCATCTCCTCTCAAACCCTAGTTCATCTCTTGTGTTCAATCTTTGTACCGGAACCTCAGATTGGTACCTGTGGGTGACTAGTAGTGTTGATTACATCTTGTAGTTGATTAGTATATGGTTTATTTGGTGGAAGATTATATGTTCAGATCCATTATACTATTTAATACCCCTCTGATCTTGAGCATGATTATCATTTGTGAGTAGTAACTTTTGTTCTTGAGGTCACGGGAGAATTCATGTTGCAAGTAATCATCTAAACTTGATATGTGATTGATATTTTGATGATATGTATGTTGTGATTCCCTCAGTGGTGTCATGTGAACGTCGACTACATAGCACTTCACCATCTTTGGGCCTAAGGGAATGCATTATGGATTAGTTATTAGATGATGGGTTGCTAGAGTGACAGAAGATTAAACCCTAGTTTATGCGCTACTTCATAAGGGACCGATTTGGATCCAAATGTTTAATGCTATGGTTAGATTTTATCTTAATACTTTTCTCGTAGTTGCGGATGCTTGCGAGGGGGTTTATCATAAGTGGGAGGTTTGTTCAAGTAAGAATAGCACCCAAGCACTGGTCCACCCACATATCAAATTATCAAAGTAGCGAACGCAAATCAAACCAACATGATGAAAGTGACTAGAGGAAATTCCCGTGTACCCTCAAGAACACTTTGCTTAATATAAGAGACTGTTTTGGCCTGTCCTTTGCCACAAAAGGATTTGGCTACCTCGCTGTAATTTATTTACCATTACCGTTACTTGTCCGTTACAAATTATCTTGCTATCAAACTACCTGTAACCGACTATTTCCATGCTTGCTGAAAACACCTTGCTGAAAACCACTTGTCATTTCCTTCTGCTCCTCGTTGGGTTCGACACTCTTACTTATCGAAGGGACTACGATTGACCCCCTATACTTGTGGCTCATCACTCACATCTCTGCAAAACTCGATCAAGGTTGCTTAAGCAATCATCAAAAGAAGTTCCGTAAACGGAGAAATCATCCATGAAAAGCTCAACAATCTTTTCACAAAAGTAAGAGAATAAAAGATCCTAATACCACCCAGTTGGTGACGTGGGCCCGTAAGACGCACAGCCAAGTTAGTAAATTAGTTTTTTGATGTCTAGACTCAACTTTGGCCAAGGAATTTGGAAGGGGGCTTCCTACAGGCAGTCGGCTCTGATACCAACTTGTGGCGCCCCCGACTCAATCGTGCACTAATCATACACGCAAACATGCACGATCAAGCAAAGGGACTCACGGGAAGATATCACAACACAACTCTAACACAAATAAATGGAGATCCACAATATTACAGACCAGGGATCCGAATATCCGAATACATAAGTCAGTCATACAAATAATATCTGAGTACAGACATAGTTAGACAGGTTTTTGCCTTAAGAAGGCTAGCACAAACAACGACTCTAGATAGAAAGGCGTAGGCCTCCTGCCTGGGAGCCTCCGATCCTACTCCTGGTCGGCTGGCTCGATCCAGTAGTACGTGCCGTCTGGACCCTCCTGGTAGTAAGCTCCTGAGGTGGCATCTGGCTTCCGGGCTCCATCGTCTGATGTATCATCAAGTAGGGGAATATGGGGGAAAAGAAGTAACAAAGCAACCGTGAGTACTCATCCGAAGTACTCAGCAAGCAAGGATCTACACTACATATGCAACATTATCAAAGAGGAAAGGCTGTATATGTGGACTGAGCTGCAGAAATGCCAGAATAGAGAGAAGGCCTAGTCCTATCGAAGACTAGCATCTTCAAACATCTTCACGAGCCACCATCTTGCAGCAATAGAAGAGAGTAGAATAGCATTTTATTAAGCAAACATGTTGAAGCAAAGCCTAGAGATCCTTCCTCGACTCCCTGCGAGAAAGCGATCTCGAAGCTTCAATTCAGTAACAAGTATCCAGTTCAAGTAGTAGATCGGGATACACAAACTGAGCATCCTTTACCGTAGGACCGGCTATCGATAGATTATTCATCCCAGCAGGGGTGCACTACTGTTACCCAACACGCTCGATCACCTCTGGCCGGACACACTTACTGGGTAATGCCCGGCCTCGGGAGATCAACACGAAGCAGCGCCCTACCTAGGCTCAGCAGAGAGGTCAGCACGCCGGACTAACCTACGCACCCAGAGGTCTTGGGCCATAGCCCTGGGCACCCTACGCGTTGCGTGGCTGGCCGGGGTGCAGGCGCGACACTGAACTCGTCAGTGAAGTATCCAGCCCAATCCCGGCGATCAGCCCGCACGGTGAAACATGACGTCTGAAGAGCTTTCGGGAGAAACGTACATCGCAGAGGGCCCCATAAACCATTATCCCGCGTGGAGGTAGTGCGTATAGGGCACGTCGACCCACTCAGATCAAACACCAAAATCCAATAAGCTCATTTAGTAACACGCGGAGACAATCAGAGTTTCTGAAGCTCCGCCACAATATCACACTCGAGTGCCCTTCCGGCACACCCGACATCATAGATCCCCTGCGGGTACCCATCAGGGTCGACCCGCCTGTAACAAAGATCAAAGTAACCGTGTGGTCATAACATCAAGGGGGAAACCCCAAGGAATCACCCTCGGTGAATTCCACTCGACGAAATCATCAGGGTGAACGTATGAGGCATCACCCTCGAGGTTCACACTGAGGGGTTGCATGACAGAGTCGTATCGGAAGTGGAGAAGGAGGAATCACCCTCGATGACCACGACCGAACAGCTACACTGCAGAGTATTCATCAAGAGTGCGTTACGAGGTATCACCCTCGGCACTCGAGAGTAACTATGCAGAGTCATACAACTAAGGGGGTGAAGTGATGTGTCGGTCTCTGGTCGACAATCACACTGATCGAGTCGTCGATGATCAAGCAGGGGCAACAAAGGTAAGGTGGTGGGGTCACTGATGGTTCACTACCAACCTACACTAAACAGTTTATCATAGGCAGGTAAGGTAACAATGAACAGGTTACGAAAGCAGGCTATGCATCAGAATAGGAGCAAACATTAACAGTAGCAAAATCTAATGCAAGCAGGAGAAATGGAATGGGTGATATCTGGATGCTCAAGGGGGGGGCTTGCCTGGTTGCTCTGGCAAGAAAGAGGGATCGTCAACGGGCTACTCGTCTGTAGCGTAGTCGTACCCGGCTGCAACGTCGTCGGTCTCGGCGTCTATCGAGAGAGAAGGAGGGGGAGAGAAACAATAAATTTCATGGCAATAATGCAAACAAGATGCATGACATGACTAATGATATGCCGGGGTGTTCTACTACCTAACTAAATGATCTAGTTAATTTAGGAATTTATTCGGATTTATTTAATTAAAGTTGGGCACTATTCATTTATCGAAATCGGTCTAAAAGTTCCATGTTCATCTAGCTAGGGGCATCTGACAGGAATACGGAGGGCGTATTCAGATTCGTATCGAAATTCTGAGCGACTTTCATATATAAATTATTTTCATCGGAGTTACGGATTATTTTATATGATTTTCTAAAGTTTTAATTAATTTTCTGAATTTAATTATTTATTTAATCCAACATTATCCAGAACAGTAAATGATGACGTCAGCATGACATCACCATGATGTCAGCAGGTCAAACCCGGCTGACCAGGGTCAAACCTGACCTGTGGGTCCAGTGGGACCCACATGTCATTGACAGAGCTAATTAAACAGGGTTAACTTAATCTAACTAAACTAATTAGCAGGTGGGGCCCAACCATCAGTGTCTGTTAATATAACTAATTAACTAATTAACAGTTTATCTATTTATTTAAATTAGTTTATTAGGTGGGACCCACATGTCATAGACAGGACCCAGCCCAGTCAGCAGTTGACCTGGTCAACAGGCCAACTGGACCCACTGGTCAGTGGCACAGCGGGCCCCACTAGTCAGGCCACATCGGACGGCGACCGGAGAAGCGTCGGAGCTGGCTCCGGCGAGCCAAAATGCGGCGGCGCGCGTCGGGATGGGTTCGGGTTTCGTCCACAGGGGGTTTCCGGGGGCGTGGCTTGGTGCGTTCGAACGGCGGGACAATGCCGTGTCGAATGGCGGTGGTGCGAGGGGCTGCGGCGGCCGGAGCTGGGCACTACGATGACGCCGACGGCGAACCGTTCGGGTGGTGCTCGTGTTACTCGCATCGGCGTGTAAATGGACGAGGCGAAGTGCTAGGGAGGTTCTACGAGGCACGGTGAGTAAGATGGACAGCAGCAGGGGACCAAATGGTCGCCGGACGGTCGCCGGCGACGAGGTCCACGGTGGTGGGCATCGGGCGATGGTGTAGCGGGCGCCAGAGCTCGAAATCGAGCGTGGGGAATGAGGGGAAAGAGAGAGGGGCTCACTGCCATTGCTGGGAAGGCCCGGTGAAGCCGGTGGTGGTCGGAGGGTGGCGGGATCCGGCGATGAAGACGATGGAGCTGGGGAGGAAGATGCGGTTGCCGCGGTCGCTGTAGGGGCTCCGAGCTCCAACCCGAGGTAGCAGGCGGCGTAGCGGATGACGGTGAGCCTCGGAGACACGTCGGGGAGGCAAACGGAGTACGGTGGCCGCGAGGTTCAACGGAGGCCGATCATGGCGGCGTCGGGTGAGGTGGGGGACGAGGGAGAACGGGGGGGAATGGTGGCTAGGGTTCGCCAAGGGAAGCGGGGTGTGGCTCTTATCCTCAGCGCGCGCGGCGACGCGCTGTCGAGCGGCGAGCGAGGGGGGCCGGGTGCGCGCGCGCGTGCGCGTTTGACAGCGAGGGTGGGGTTTGCAGTAGGAAGGAGACGACGTGGGAGTGGGCTGGGCCGGCGCTGTAGCAAGCAAGCCCGAGTGCACAGTAGCTTTTAGGCCTTTTTCTATTTTCGTTTTTCTGTTTCCATTTCAACTCTGTTTTGCTAATTGTTTGGGCACTAAATGAATTTTGTAAAAAGTGTGACCTAGTTCATAAATCACAGTGCATCATATCCTAACACCAAAAACTGGTTTGGGCAAAACATAATTTCATATTTAATTTAGATTTAAATAAAAGGTTATTATAGATGGCAGTTTGCTACTGTTTGAAGTTGTTTGAGTCACTTAATTAACTTATTAAATGTTGGTTACAATTTTACTATTGTTTCTGGAATATTTGCTATTTATTGAACATTTTAGTTTTTGTCTTGAATAACTTTTATTTTCCACTTTGAATTTAATTGGAGTTTGAACTAGGAGTTTGAAATGCAATATGATGCAAATGATGATTATGCACTGTTAACCTTGCTGACTTGTCATTATCAAAAGTGATCACTGTGGCTAATGACATGGGGTGTTACAATTCTCCTCATCTATCAAGAATTCTCGTCCCGAGAATTAAGAGGAAGACTGAAAGAAAGCGGGGTATTCTTCATGAAGATGATCCTCGCGTTCCCAAGTGGCTTCATCTTCAGAATGATTCGACCACTAAACTTTGAGGAATTTGATTGACTTCTGACGAGTCCGGTGTTCAGCTTGATCAAGAATACGGATGGGATATTCTGCATAAGACAGATCTTCCCGCAATTCAAGCATTTCGTGATCCACAGCTCGAATAGGGTCCTTGAAGCAGCGACGGAGTTGGGATACATGAAAGACATCATGCACTTGAGAAAGATTTGGCGGCAATTGCAACTGATATGCCACTTCTCCTCGACGGGCAAGAATACGGAACGGGCCAATGTAGCGAGGAGCTAACTTGCCTTTGATTCCAAACCGATGAGTGCCTTTCAACGGAGTGACGCGAAGGTAAGCTTGCTCGCCAGGCTGATAGATCATTTCCTGGTGCCTTCGGTCATAGTTGCTCTTCTGACGAGACTGAGCAGTTTTCAGATGTTCACGGATGATGCGGACTTGTTCTTCAGCTTGCTGAACAATGTCCGGTCCGACGAGTGAGCGTTCCCCAGTTTCTGACCAATTCAGAGGGGTTCGACACTTACGACCGTATAGAACTTCAAATGGTGCCATCTTCAGACTAGCTTGATAGCTATTGTTGTAAGAGAATTCATCATACGGGAGAGATTCCTCCCATTTCTTACTGAAGGAGATGACGCAAGCTCGAAGCATATCTTCGAGCACTTGATTAACTCGTTCAACTTGACCCTAAGACTGAGGGTGAAAAGCGGTACTGAAGGACAGGTGAGTTCCCATAGCTTCTTGGAAACTATTCCAGAATCTGGAGGTGAAGAGGCTGCCATGATCAGAACTGATCTCCAAGGGAACACCGTGGAGTGACACAATTCAGCAAACATACAAGTCTGCTAACTGACTAGCAGTGATTGTCTCCTTAACAGGCAGAAAGTGAGCAACCTTTTAGAATCGGTCAATGACAAAAAAAATAGCATCATGACCCTTCTGAGATCTGGGAAAACCAGTAATGAAATCCATTTGGACTTTGTCCCATTTCCATTCAGGAATTGCAAGGGGTTGCAGAGTTCCAGCAGCCCTTTGGTGTTCTGCTTTAATGCGGTGGCAAACGTCACACTCAGAAACATAACGAGCAATGTCTCGCTTCATATTAGGCCACCAGTATCTCTGACAAATGTCATGGTACATCTTTGTGCTACCAGGATGAATAGATAGAGGAGTGTCATGAGCTTCTTTCATAACATGTTCCCTCTCATCCTTGAACTTAGGTACGAAGAGACGGTGTTGGAAGAATGGGATCCCATCATCATCAAGATGGAACTCCGACGGCTTTCCCTTTTCGAGGTATCGCTTAATCCTTTCAACTTCAGAGTCATACCGTTGCATAATCTTAATGATGTGTTCTAAATCTGGTTCAACAGCCAGGGTATTGAGATAACCCTGTGGAACAATATAGAGGTTCAATTTGCGAAGCTCTTCATGGAGAAGAGGTTGCGTTTCCTGAACCATATGGTTGCTACAATAAGCCTTGCGACTCAAAGCATCAGCCATTACATTAGCCTTGCCAGGGGTATATGAGATATTCATATCATAATCGGCAATTGTCTCGAGCCATCTTTGTTGACGAAGGTTCAGATCTAGTTGAGTATATAGATACTTCAAACTTTGATGATCCGTGTATATCTCGCAACGGTTACCGAGAAGGTAATGTCGCCATAGCTTCAAGGCATAAATAACCGCAAAAAGTTCAAGATCATGCACTGGATAATTTTCTTCATGAGGGCGCAATTGTCAAGAGACATAAGCAATCACTTTGCGCTCTTGCATTAGGACACAGCCTAATCCTTGACGAGATGCATCACAGTATATCACGAAATCCTTTTGGGAATCCGGGGGTGCTAGTACTGGGGCAGATGTTAACTTATCTTTCAGTGTCTGAAAGCTTTCTTGACATTTTTCTGTCCACTCAAATTTAACACCTTTGTGGAGCAGATCGGTAAGTGGCTTTGCAATCTTGGAAAAGTTCTCAACGAATCAACGGCAATAACTAGCGAGTCCGAGAAAACTCCTGACTTGCTTAACATTCTTCGGGGGAGTCCAATCAAGAATAGCCTAAACTCGCTTGGGGTTAACAGCAATGCCATTCTTGGAAATCACATGACCAAGGTAGGTCACTTCAGATAACCAGAACTCACACTTGGAGAATTTACCATACAACTGATGTTCTCGTAGCTTCTCCAATACAAGCCGAAGATGTTCAGCATGTTCTTCTTCATTCTTGGAATATATAAGGATATCATCCAAATAAACCACGACGAAATTGTCAAGGTAATCCATGAAGATATAGTTCATCAACCGGGAGAAGGTTGCTGGAGCATTTGTTAAGCCAAACGACATGACGGTGTACTCATAAGAGCCATATCGAGTAACAAAGGCAGTCTTCGGAATATCCTCTTTGCGAACACGGATCTGATGATAACCCAACCTTAGGTCGAGTTTCGAGAAGACAGAGGATCCAGCAAGCTGATCATAAAGATCATTGATCCGGGGCAGTGGGTATTTATTCTGGATTGTGGCTTGGTTAATGGGCCGGTGATCCTGAACCAATCGGTTAGTTCCATCCTTCTTCCTAACAAAGAGTGAAGGTGCTCCCCAAGCAGAGGAACTGGGGCGGATGAAACCTTTCTTAAGTGACTTGTCGATTTCTTCCTTAAGCTCGAGAAGGTGGTGCGGAGGCATCTTATAAGGATGCTTCGCAATAGGGACAGTGCCAGGCTTCAAGTCAATGACAAACTCGACAGCTCTAACTGGGGGTATTCCTGGAAGTTCTTCCGGAAAGACGTCTGGAAAATCTTGAACGACAAGAACATTCTTGATTCCTTCCAGAGGTGAGGCGTTCAAAGCATTCAGAACATATATCTGAGCTTCAGCATCCCGTGTAATGCGGGCGGTATAGTTCACTATCTCATCGGAGGGGTGAAGAAGTTGGATAACTTTAGTGGCACAATTGATCGAAGCAATGTGAGCTTTCAACCAATCCATTCCGAGTAAGAGGTCTATGGTGGAAGACTTCAGGATAATGGGCGAAACAAGGAATTCCAATCCCTTAATTTCAACAGGAACATTGTGTGCCATCATAGTGGTTTGACACTGGCCTCCAGGGGTGCAGATTACTACTGGCAGGTTCATCTTTCGAAATGCAATGTCATGCGATAATGCAAATGCTTCTGACATGAATGAATGCGATGCTCCTGAATCAAATAATACAGAAGCGGGTACTGAGTTAACGAAAAGGGTACCCATCACGGTAGCAGGTTGATCCTGGACTTCTTCAATATCAATGTTGTAAGCATGTCCACGACCATGTGCAGCAGACCCAGTATTATAGTTGCGGGCCTGATTGTTGCCACGACCAGTACGAGGAAAAGCCAACTGATTCTGAGTCTGGCGGCAGTCCTTAGCAAGGTGACCTGGTTTGCGGCACTTGAAGCACAGACCATCTTCAGGATGAAGAGGAGCATTGTTTTGAATAGCTTGAGCTCTTGGCTGCCTCGGTGGTGGAGGAGGCAGACGTGGTGCAGCATAGTTGTTCTTTGGCGTAGGGGCATTTGGACGGAACACGTTGTTGGGAATCCAGACTCGGCGCTTTTGTGCTAAGCCCGAAGATGAGCCAGCATCACGATAGCGCTTCTGCGAGTCCTCATGCTTCATCTGAGCGGTCTCAACAAGAATAGCCTTGTTCACAAGAGTAGAAAAGTCGTTGAAGTCTTGAGCAGCAAGGGCAAGCTCGAGGTCTGGGTGGAGTCCATTACGGAACTTCTCTTGTCTACGGGCATCTGTGGCGATGTCTTCTTCAGCATAGCGGGAGAGGTCAAGAAATTCTCGCTGATAAGCTTTGACAGTCTTGTTGCCCTGAGTGAGGTTGCGGAACTGGGTCTTCATCCGTTCCATAATTGCCTGAGGAATATAACGGGCACGGAAAGCAGCCTGGAACTCATACCAGGTAACGACTGTTCCGGCAGGCAGTGTACGCTTGTGTGTGTCCCACCATTGAGCAGCGGGCCCCTTTAAGAAAAAGGACGCGAAGTTGACAAAGTTGGCAGGGGCGACATTAGCAGACTCCATCTTGTGAGTGATGTCGCGGAGCCAGTCATCAGCATCCAGTGGCTTGTCAGAGTTGCGGAAGTGAGTGGGGTTAAGTCGCATAAACTCCGGCAGAGTTATTGAAGGAGGGTTCTGGTTCTGGTTGTTCTGATGTGGAAACTGAGCCATAGTCCCAGTCATGAACTGGCTGTTGAGCTCGAATTGTTGCATCATAGCTGCCATATAGTCTGGCGGTGGTGGGCATTCAGGGGCACGACCACGACCACGACCACCTGGTCTAACCATCCTGCTAAGTATCAACAGGGGGCAGTTTAGTAAAAGCAATTGCGATTGTTTAGCGACAAGCATGATGTAACTCGACAACAATTAAGTAGTGTAACAGATACATAACAGTAGTCCATTAAGACATACAGATCCATACACAGTGTCGGGTACATGCGGACAGCATAACGGCGCAAATTTAAAGGCTAGACATACTAGGCGGCGCGCAGGCACACGGTAAGGAAGTACACAACGAGACATAGCAAAGGCTACATCAACATCGGGGAAAACCACTGAAACGGGGTAACTGCGAGTGCGAACGACGAATGTTCGTCGCGGTAGGATCCTGCGCTCCATGTGCACTCTGATGCAGAACCCGGTCTCGAGCTGTAAGAAGAGGTCCACGTGTAGGTGTGTGACCTCCAACAGCAGGCCAATCAATACCAGCATACATCTGAGTCCTGCGCGGATAAAGGATGTGCTCCGGATGTATCCCTGCACGAACAGCGGGTAGCAACTGCGTCATAGCATCGTAGAGACGTGCTTGAGTGGCAACCAACTCGACGGCAAGAGCCCGAACAGTGCGATCCAGAGCCTAAGTGCACTGAATCAGAACGCGCGGGTCGTAGCGACGAGGCTCGTACGGGGCACAGATAGCTGTGTAGTATCCAGTAGCATCTCCAGCAGGGGCATACGGAATGTATCGGAACTCAGAGTCATCCAAGATATTGCTGAACTCTCCTCGGAGATGTGCGACAGCAGAGTAGGCGGCATCATGGACTACCATCTCAATTGTCACGCCGATACCATGGAAAAGGTGCAGCTCAGTGTCTGAGTCATCTTGCTGATCATAGATACGAACATCAACATGGTACTACAACTGGTTGAACTCGCGGTAATCCTCGTAGACCATGTCCTCGGGGTACCAGCGGTAGCCAAGTCTGGTCAGGAGGGCGATCAGGACAGTTGGAAACCCAGGGGCATCACGAGCCCAAGTGCGAAGCACAAGCTGTGTCGTAGGACACGGTGGAAACAAACGATCCATCTGAAACAGAGGAAATTCAGGATTGTCAAATGACAATGAGAAGTTTAATACAACTAGGAGAGAAAGGTTAAACAAAACAATGGAAAGGAAAATGATTATCAGACTAATCAGATCAATGACAGGGAAATCGCACAGATATCCAGCTCTCCGGGTAGATGGGATTTACGAGATCCTAAGTGTCGGTGTTAGTAAAATTTATTTAACCCAAATAGAAGAGAGATTAGAGTCCCAGAGTATAGACGAGGAATAAAAGATCCTAATACCACCCAGTTGGTGACGTGGGCCCGTAAGACGCACAGCCAAGTTAGTAAATTAGTTTTTTGATGTCTAGACTCAACTTCGGCCAAGGAATTTGGAAGGGGGCTTCCTACAGGCAGTCGGCTCTGATACCAACTTGTGACGCCCCCGACTCAATCATGCACTAATCATACACGCAAACATGCACGATCAAGCACAGGGACTCACGGGAAGATATCACAACACAACTCTAACACAAATAAACGGAGATCCACAATATTACAGACCAGGGATCCGAAGATCCGAATACATAAGTCAGTTATACAAATAATATCTGAGTACAGACATAGTTAAACAGGTTTTTGCCTTAAGAAGGCTAGCACAAACAACGACTCTAGATCGAAAGGCGTAGGCCTCCTGCCTGGGAGCCTCCGATCCTACTCCTGGTCGGCTGGCTCGATCCAGTAGTACGTGCAGTCTGGACCCTCCTGGTAATAAGCTCCTGAGGTGGCATCGGGCTCTGGGGCTCCATCGTCTGATGTATCATCAAGTAGGGGAATATGGGGAAAAAGAAGTAACAAAGCAACCATGAGTACTCATCCGAAGTACTCAGCAAGCAAGGATCTACACTACATATGCAACATTATCAAAGAGGAAAGGCTGTATATGTGGACTGAGCTGCAGAAATGCCAGAATAGAGAGAAGGCCTAGTCCTATTGAAGACTAGCATCTTCAAACATATTCACGAGCCACCATCTTGCAGCAATAGAAGAGAGTAGAATAGCATTTTATTAAGCAAACATGTTGAAGCAAAGCCTAGAGATCCTTCCTCGACTCCCTGTGAGAAAGCGATCCTGAAGCTTCAATTAAGTAACAAGTATCCAGTTCAAGTAGTAGATCGGGATACACAAATTGAGCGTCCTTTACCGTAGGACCGGCTATCGATAGATTATTCATCCCTGCAGGGGTGCACTACTGTTACCCAACACGCACGATCACCTCTGGCCGGACAAACTTGCTGGGTAATGCCCGGCCTCGGGAGATCAACACGAAGCAGCGCCCTACCTAGGCTCAGCAGAGAGGTCAGCACGCCGGACTAACCTATGCACCCAGAGGTCTTGGGCCATCGCCCTGGGCACCCTGCGCGTTGCGACGCTGGCCGGGGTGCAGGCGCGACACTGAACTCGCCAGTGAAGTATCCAGCCCAATCCCGGCAATCAGCCCGCACGGTGAAACATGACGTCTGAAGAGCTTTCGGGAGAAACGTACATCGCAGAGGGCCCCATAAACCATTATCCCGCGTGGTGGTAGTGCGTATAGGGCACGTCGACCCACTCAGATCAAACACCCAAATCCAATAAGCTCATTTAGTAACACGCGGAGACAATCAGAGTTTCTGAAGCTCCGCCACAATATCACACTCGAGTGCCCTTCCGGCACACCCGACATCATAGATCCCCTGCGGGTACCCATCAGGGTCGACCCGCCTGTAACTAAGATCAAAGTAACCGTGTGGTCATAACATCAATGGGGAAACCCCGAGGAATCACCCTCGGTGAATTCCACTCGACGAAATCATCAGGGTGAACGTATGAGGCATCACCCTCGAGGTTCACACTGAGGGGTTGCATGACAGAGTCGCATCGGAAGGGGAGAAGGAGGAATCACCCTCGATGACCATGACCAAACAGCTACACTGCAGAGTATTCATCAGGAGTGCGTTACGAGGTATCACCCTCGGCACTCGAGAGTAACTATGCAGAGTCGTACAACTAAGGGGGTGAAGTGATGTGTCAGTCTCTGGTCGACAATCACACTGATCAAGTCGTCGATGATCAAGCAGGGGCAACAAAGGTAAGGTGGTGGGGTCACTGATGGTTCACTACCAACCTATACTAAACAGTTTATCTTAGGCAGGTAAGGTAACAATGAACAGGTTACGAAAGCAGGCTATGCATCAGAATAGGAGCAAACATTAACAGTAGCAAAATCTAATGCAAGCAGGAGAAATGGAATGGGAGATATCTGGATGCTCAAGGGGGCGGCTTGCCTGGTTGCTCTGGCAAGAAAGAGGGATCGTCAACGGGCTACTCGTCTGTAGCGTAGTCGTACCCGGCTGCAACATCATCGGTCTCGGCGTTTATCAAGAGAGGAGGGGGAGAGAAACAATAAATTTCACAGCAATAATGCAAACAAGATGCATGACATGACTAATGATATGCCAGGGTGTTCTACTGCCTAACTAAATGATTTAGTTAATTTAGGAATTTATCCGGATTTATTTAATTAAAGTTGGGCACTATTCATTTATCGAAATCAGTCTAAAAGTTCCATGTTCATCTAGCTAGGGGCATCTGATAGGAATACGGAGGGCGTATTCAGATTCGTATCGAAATTCTGAGCGACTTTCATATATAAATTTTTTTCATCGGAGTTACGGATTATTTTATATGATTTTCTAAAGTTTTAACTGATTTTCTGATTTATTTATTTATTTAATCCAACATTATCCAGAACAGTAAATGATGGCGTCAGCATGACATCACCATGATGTCAGCAGGTCAAACCCGGCTGACCAGGGTCAAACCTGACCTGTGGGTCCAGTGGGACCCACATGTCATTGACAGAGCTAATTAAACAGGGTTAACTTAATCTAACTAAACTAATTAGCAGGTGGGGCCCAGTCGTCAATGTCTGTTAATAGAACTAATTAACTTAATTAACTAATTAACAGTTTATCTATTTATTTAAATTAGTTTATTAGGCAGGACCCACATGTCATAGACAGGGGCCAGCCCAGTCAGCAGTTGACCTGGTCAACAGGCCAACTGGACCCACTGGTCAGTGGCACAGCGGGCCCCACCAGTCAGGCCACGTCGGACGGCGACCGGAGAAGCGCTGGAGCTGGCTCCGGCGAGCCAAAACGCGGCGGCGCGCGTCGGGATGGGTTCGGGTTTCGTACACAGGGGGTTTCCGGGGGCGTGGCTTGGTGCGTTCGAACGGCGGGACAATGCCGCGTTGAATGAAGGTGGTGCGAGGGGCTGCGGCGGCCGGAGCTGGGCGCTACGACGATGCCGGCGGCGAACCGTTCGGGTGGTGCTCGTGTTACTCGCATCGACATGCAAATGGACGAGGCGAAGTGCTAGGGAGGTTCTACGAGGCACGGTGAGTAAGATGGACAGTAGCAGGGGACCAAATGGTCGTCGGACGGCCGCCGGCAATGAGGTCCGCGGCGGTGGGCATCGGGCGATGGTGTAGCGGGCGCCAGAGCTCGAAATCGAGCGTGGGGAATGAGGGGAAAGAGAGAGGGGCTCACTGCCGTTGCTGGGAAGGCCCGGTGAAGCCGGTGGTGGTCGGAGGGCGGCGGGATCCGATGATGAAGACGACGGAGCCGGGGAGGAAGATGCGGTCGCCACGGTCGCTGCAGGGGCTCCGAGCTCCAACCCGAGGTAGCAGGCGGCGAGCCTCGGAGACACGTCGGGGAGGCAAACGGAGTACGGTGGCCACGAGGTTCAACGGAGGCCGATCATGGCGGTGTTGGGCGAGGTGGGGGACGAGGGAGAACGGGGGGAATGGTGGCTAGGGTTCGCCAGGGGGAGCGGGGTGTGGCTCTTATCCTCAGCGCGCGCGGCGATGCGCTGTCGAGCGGCGAGCGAGGGGGGCCGGGTGCGTGCGCGCGTGCGCGTTCGACATCGAGGGTGGGGTGAGAAGTAGGAAGGAGACGACGTGGGAGTGGGCTGGGCCGGCGCTGTAGCAAGCAGGCCCGAGTGCACAGTAGCTTGGCTCCAGAAATTCTCTTTTATTGTATAAAAAATCCTCGCAAAGTTTCATCCCAATCCGAGAACTTTTATTTCTGCACAAAAAAACAACACCATGGTAGTTCTGCTGAAAACAGCGTCAGTCTGGGTTAGTTTCATTCAAATCATGCAAATTAGAGTCCAAAACAAGAGGAAAAGCTTTAGGAAAAGTAGATACGACGGAGACATATCAAACACCACTAAGGGAATCACAACATACATATCATCAAAATATCGAACGAATATCAATTTCACATGATTACTTGCAACATGACTTCTCCCGTGGCCTCAAGAACAAGGGCAACTACTCACAAATAATATCCATGCTCAACATCATAGGATTAATAAATATCATAATGGATCTGAACATATGATCTTCCACCAAATAAACCGGCTAGCATCAACTACAAGATGTAATCAACACTACTAGTCACCCACAGGTACCAATCTGAGGTTTTGATACAAAGATTAAACACAAGAGATGAACTAGGGTTTGACATGAGATGGTGATGTTGAAGATGTTGATGAGGATTGGCCTCCCCGAGATGAGAGGGTTGTTGGTGATGACGATGGCTTCGATTTTCCCCTCCCGAAGGGAAGTTCCCCCGGCAGAATCGCTCCGTCGGAGGGCAAAAGTGCTCCTGTCTAAGTTCCACCTCGAGACGGTGGCACTCCATCCCGACAGTCCTCTCCTTATTTTTTCTAGGTCAAAAGACCTTCTGTACGAGAATATGGGCACCGGAGGTGGGCCAGGGAGCCCACTACCCACCAGGGCGCGCCTGGAGGGGGTGGCATGCCCTGGTGCCTAGTGGGCACCTGGGCGGGCCCCTTCGGTATTTATTTTCTCCAGTATTTTTTATATATTCCAAAATAATTCTCCGTAAAATTTCAGCTCATTTGGAGATGTGCAAAATAGGTATCTCTGACATAGCTTTTTCTGGTCCAGAATTCCGGCTGCCGGCATTCTCCCTCTTTGTGTAAACCTTACATATTATGAGAGAAAAGACATTAGAATTACTCCACAAAATATTATATTGCATTAAAACACTATAAATAACAGTAGGAAAACATGATGCAAAATGGATGTGTCAATGAGGCAAAAGAGAGGCTGCTACCCACTAAATATTTAGACTATGCTAGTATGGAGGCGCACCATTTTATTGATAAGGATAAGCACAGGCGATTTCGTTACAACTTAGTATTTAGCCAGGGGACTCATGAGATTATTACTTTGCCTGCACCTTCTTTGTTCGATCTTTACTCAGGCAGGTACACTATTATGCACGAGGACATCTATGCACACTGGGGTCTGACACAACCCCCAGTACCTAAGCCAGCACCAGTACCTGAGCCATATCAGGAGCCTGTTTATCAGTGGGAGCCGCAGGAGCTCGCCGGCCAGTGGAACCCTCAGGACGCTCCATGGTATCCAGGAGAGGGTTACTTCGAGCCGTGGCCATAGACCAACTTAGGCCAAAATCCTAAGCTTGGGGGAGTACATATTTCTCACAAACATTACATTCATGCATCACACATTCATTCCAGTTGTTGGTGTTCATCCTTTTTCATTGTATAATCCATGTTAGTTTTATTTTGCTTTCTTCTCGTGTGTTTGAAAAACTTTGATAAAATCCAAAAATATTTCTCGCTTCTTTTTGTTTTTTCCTTCCCGTTTAAATTAGTAGCAATATTAAAAGAAAACCCAAAAAGATTTCTCGTTCTTCTTTTGCTTGTTGGGAGCTTTCCTGTGTAAATAGTTTTTATCGTTTTTGTTTTTCTTTCATTTTGCTTTCTTCAGAAAAATAAAAACTCCAAAAATATTTTAATGTGTTTCTTTGAAATTATTTTGTTTTCTTTGGGTCATAAGGAGAAGACCACGATGAAAATGTTGAGTGGATCTCATATGCATTATTGTTGATCTAACAAAGCGCCCATATTACCTTGTCTTCTCCTTTGAATAAAATGTTTGCAGACTCCAGCTTAGTCCAAGGCACGTGCACTATTATTATTATTCACATCGTTCGGTCATGCAAGTGAAAGGCAATAATGACGAAATTTGATGAAACGATTGAGGTGAAGAAAAGCTGGTATGAACTCGACCTATTTTGTTTTTGTAAATATGATTAGCTCATCGTTCTTGATTCAGCCTATTATGAATGAACATGTTTGCAATGACAATTAGAGATCATAGTTACTCATGCCATGCTTAAATAGCTAGGAGTGGATAATGGTTTGTCTTCTGTGTCAACATGCATTTAAAATGGTTATGATGTAGTATGATAGGATGGTATCCTCTTCTGAATGATTCAAGTTGCTTGACTTGGCACATGTTCACGCATGTAGTTGAATCAAAACCAACAAAGCCTCCACGATATTTATGTTCATGGTGATTTATATCCTACTCATGCTTCTACCCAATGTTAATTAATCTCAATACATGTTTATGACTGTTGTCGCTCTCTACTTGGTCGCTCCTCAATCTATTTGCTAGCATTCACTTGTACTAAGCGGGAATACTGCTTGTGCATCCACTTCCTTAAACCCAAAGTTATTCCATATGAGTCCACCATACCTACCTATATGTGGTATTTACCTTCCATTCCAAGTACATTTGCATGTGCCAAAGTCTAAATCTTCAAATAATAATTTGTTTTGTATGCCCGAATCGCTCATGAAGCGTTAGGAGGTGGTCAGTATCTTCCATACTAGGTGGGTTATTCTCATGATGAGTGTTTATTCACTTTTCATTCACGAGAAAGTGGCTGGTAATCGGGATGCCCAGTCCTATGATCAAAATCAAAATCAAAATATAATAATGAAATAAAACTCGCCCGGATTGTTGTTGGTATGGAGGGCACCTGAGGATTCGGCTAGCCATGGCTTGTGTTTGTTGGTGAAGGGGGAGTAAAAAATTTACCTTTCTGTTTGGGAACCGCCTATGATGTGTCTAGCATGGAAGATATTGGGAACTCTCGGCCTCTACGTTAACAATGAAAGCATGCCTCCCAAAATTATATTCATCTATGTTTTAAAAGCTTCGAGCTCTGGCACCTCTGCAAATCCCTGCTTCCCTCTGCGAAGGGTCTATCTATTTACTTTTATTGCTGAGTCATCATCTTCTTATTAAAGCACCAGCTGGAGAGCACTATTGTCATTTATATTCTTTGTGTTTAGTTGATGTTGAGTATGAGTGTGACTGGATCTCTTTTACCATGAATTACAATCAGTGCTTGAACTTCAAAGGTGCTCTGCATTTATGTTTTACGGTCTCAGCAAGGGCTAACGAGATACCATTATATCATATTATATCATGATTGTTTTGAAAAAAAGTGTTGTCATCTAAGATATCTTATTATTGCTCGCTAGTTAGTTATGTCATTGATATGAGTAAATGTGATACCTAAGTGTTATCGTGAATATGGTTAGTTCATAATCTTTGCTGAAAACCTAAACATTGGTTAGACATATTTGCAAAAACAAGATCAAACAGAGTCTGTAAAAGTTTTTCTTTATCACTTTCAGTTTGTCAACTGAATTGCTTGAGGACAAGCAATGAGTTAAGCTTGGTGGAGTTGATACATCTCTGGCGTATCTACTTTTCCAAACACTTTTGCTCTTGTTTTGGACTCTAATTTGCATGATTTGAATAAAACTAACCCAGACTGACGTTGTTTTCAGCAAAATTGCCATGGTATTGTTTTTGTGCAGAAATCAAAGTTCTCGGATTGACCTGAAAATTTATGGAGAATATTTATGGAATATATTAATATTGGTGGAAAAGATACCAAAGGGGGGCCACCCAGGAGCCACAAGCTCAGGGGGTGCGCCCACCACCACCCCCCCCCGGGCGCGCCTGCGAGCTTGTGGGCCCCCTGGACCTTCGGCAACCCTAACTCCGACTCCATATATACCTATTCACCAAGAAAAAAAATCATAGAGAAGGATTCATCGTGTTTTACGATACAGAGCCACCGCCACCTCCTGTTTTTCATCGGGAGGGCTGATTTGGAGTCCGTTCGGGGCTCCGAAGAGGGGAACCCATCGCTATCGTCATCATCAACCTTCCTTCACTGCCAATTTCATGATGCTCACCGTTGGGAGTGAGTAATTCCTTTGTAGGCTTGCTAGACGGTGATGGGTTGGATGAGATTTATTATGTAATCGAGTTAGTTTTGTAGGGCTTGATCCCTAGTATCCACTATGTTCTGAGATTGATGTTGCTGTCACTTTGTTGTGCTTAATGCTTGTCACTAGGGCCCGAGTGCAATGATTTCAGATCTGAACCTATTATGTTTTCATGAATATATGTGTGTTCTTGATCCTATCTTGCAAGTTATACGCACCTATTACGATTTATGATCAGCATACCCCAAGGTGACAATAATTGGGATTCTGCATAAAACTGCTAAGTTAAGGCCTCCTTTCAACGATGATATTAGCACCTATTACGATTACAGTTTTATACTTAGCAGTTTTATAATGACGGAGGAAATCTTTGCTAAGTTACTTTCGTCGTTGCTGCTGTTACAATCGCTATAAAACTGCTACTATTACAGTTACTGTCAAACCACCATACTACTTTGCTACTAATCACCTTGTTGCAGATATTAAGTCTTTCAAGTGTGGTTGAATTGACAACTCAACTGCTAATACTTGCGAATATTCTTTGGCTCCCCTTGTGTCGAATCAATAAATTTGGGTTGAATACTCTACCCTCGAAAACTGTTGCGGTCCCCTATACTTGTGGGTTATCACCATGCCGATGTAATCCTTTGTAACATCAGACCCTTGTACTCGTATTATTTGTAACAAAGAGCTGATTTGTTCTATGCCAAGCAGTGCCATATTCCAGAAGACTTGATCTTTGGGCTGGAATATGGGGTGTTCCGGTTCCTCTAAGCCAGGGTGCCACAGATGGATCCGAGAGAAATAAAAAGATATAATAATCATGCATAATAAAGTTCAGAAAAGACTCAATTACTTTCAATGAATAATATGATCATAAACCCACAATTCATCGGATCCCAACAAACACATCGCAAAATAAGATTACACTGGATATAACTCCATGGAGATCATGGAGAACATTGTATTGAAGATCAAAGAGAGAGAAGAAGCCATCTAGCTACTAGCTATGGACCCATAGGTCTATGGTGAACTACTCACACATCATCGGAAGGGCAGCAAGGTTGACGTAGAGGCCCTTCGTGATTGATTCCCCCTCCGACAGAGTACAAGAAAAGGCCTCCAGATGGGATCGCGGAAGAACAAAAGCTTACGGCAACAGAAAAATTGTTTTGGGTGGCTCTCTGGGGGTTCCTCAATATTTGAGAATTTATAGAAGTGGAATTAGGTCAGACGGGGCCACGTGGGGCCCACAAGGCATCAAGGCGTGCCCTACCCCCTGGGCGCACCCAGTTGCCTTGCCGTCTTCTCGCTTCTCGTCTGGTCTCCTCCCGAAGCTTCCAGGGTCTCTTTTATCTAGAAAAAATCATCAAAAAGTTTCATAGCGTTTGGACTCCGTTTGGTAGAGATTCCTGATAAACCAAAAACAAGCAGAAAACAGCAACTAGCACTAGGCACTGGGTTAATATGTTAGTCCCCCAAAATGATATAAAATTGTATAAAAATTATTCAAGATTGATAATATAATAGCATGAAACAATAAAAAAATATGGATACGTTAGAGACGTATCATCCCCCGGCATCTAGCACTAGGGGGGAGTTTGATACCTCCATGGCCGAGGTTCAATCCTTGGCCGAGGAGATGACTGCCGAGGACGAGGGGGGAAATCACCCTCTGGTCACAAAGACCTAGCACCTAGCCGCCCGACCTCCCCAATCCACATGGCTACAGAGTGTCGGCGTACGACAATCTATGGGGCCAAAGGCAAGCCCCTTTCCAGGTTCAGTGAGAGGGGCGCAACACATTAAGAGCAGCACAAACCACGATCAGCGCACAATGAAGTTTACCCAAGTTCGGGCCGCAGAGATGCGTAAACCCTACTCCTGCTCTGGTGGATTGATGTGCGTCTAATTCATGTTACAGAGACGCAACCCTTGCCGACAAGGAGCTTCGAGGGTGCAGCTAGCTAGACAGGAGTCGAATCCTTATTACTGATGCCATGGGCCTCCTTTAATTTATAACTCATGGGGTCACCAACAATGGCAAAATGGTAATTACATGATGATAGTGGCTACAGTTTTATCATACCTAACCCTGACGGTATAGGACAAATGCTTTAAATGCTCTATTAGGTGTCTTGCTCTGCTGGATGCCAGGAAGGGCTTTGTATCCACATGTTCCGTTAGTCCAGCTACCTTTTATTACTTTGACACGCACATGGACGGGTGTCAATAAAGTTAATCTCATGCGGTGGTTTACCACGCGGCCTGACAACCTCTACCTAACCACATGCACGTCTGCCACTTGTCGACAGATCTCTGTGCGCTTGCCACCTGCCAGTGGGTAGGTGCTAGTGGAGCGGCAGGAGGCTTGGGGCATGCCGGTTATTGAACTTTCCTACAGTGTGGGAAGTTCTTCCATTGGAAGGCCTGCTTCTCGGTAATCTTGGTCTTGATATGATCCTAGTACCTCTCGATGACCTGCCTGGAGGTCTTCTTCATGGTACTAATCAGTTGTGTCTTGAGTATCTTGGAGTGGATTCATCCTCTGCCATGTTCTTCCCAGCGATGGGGCTGCATCTTGCCGGTGCGTGGTCAGGGGTATGAACACCCGATGTTCACTACACCAACACAGAGTCACAGGACTAGCAAGGGGCGCCCCTTCCATCATCAATCAAGGGTGGGGTGCCATTGACTACTCCTCAGAGGCTCGGCCATGGAGGGTCCGAGCTGTTGGAGTGCCAACGGTGATGGAGGTAGCTTTGAGCAGCTCCTCCATCCTTTCCGGCCACCATGCCATGTTCGGCACGGCCTACAACCAGTTTTGGTCCGCCAAAGCTGGAGTACTTGAAATATTCCTCGGCCTAGCGAAAGGCTTTGAGATATGCTTTTTTACCAAGTTATTACATTTCATTTTGATGGTTCGAACAATATATATTAGGTATAACCAGTAGCCCTCGAGGAGTATGCTAGGCTTCGTCCAAAGACAACATATTAGAACTTGAATGATTTATGAATTTGCTTTAAAGCATAATTGCAGTAGCCCCGTGATACGTCTCCAGCGTATCTATATTTTTTTATTGTTTCATGCAATTATATTATCAATATTGGATACTTTATATGCAATTTTATATCATTTTTGGGAACTAACCTATTGATACGTCTCCAATGTATCTATCTATAATTTTTTTATTGTTCCATGCTATTATATTATCAATCTTGGATGTTTTATATGCATTTATATGCTATTTTGTATCATTTTTCGGGACTAACCTATTAACCTAGTGCCTAGAGCTAGATGCTATTTTTTGCTTGTTTTTGGCTTTTCAGAAAATCAATATCAAACAGAGTCCAAACAAAGAAAAATCTTTGGATTAATTTTTTCTGAACCAAAAGGGACCGACGAAGGTTTGAGAGAAGACTGGAAGAGTCACGAGGGAGCGACAAGCTCACCACGCGTGCCCAGGGGGTGCCCCCTGAGCTTGTGGGCCCATCATAGCACCTATTGACCTAATTTCGCCTCTATAAATTATAAAATATTCCCAATATACCAGAGAGCCACCCGAAACACTTTTTCCGCCGCCGCAAGCTTCTGTTCTTCCACGATCCCATCTGGAGACCTTTTCTGGTACTCTGCCGAAGAAGAATTGATCACGGAGGGCTTCTACATCATCCTTGCTGCCTTTCGATGATGCGTGAGTAGTTCACCATAGACCTACGGGTCCATGCTAGTAGCTAGATGGCTTCTTCTCTCTCTCATTGATCTTCAATACAATGTTCTCCTCTATGTTCTTGGAGTTCTACCCGATGTTATCTTCTTTTTGTGGTGTGTTTGTTGGGATCCGATGAATTGTGGGTTTATGATCTGAATATTCATGAGAAGTAATTGAGTCTTTTCTGAACTTTATTAAGCATGATTGTTATAGCTTTGTATTTCTCTCCGATCTATCCATTTGGTTTGGCAAACTAGATTGATTTATGTTTAGTGGGAGAGGTGCTTTATGATGGGTTCAATCTTGCGGTGCTCTATCCCAGTGACAGAAAGGGACAAGACATGTATTTGTACTATTGCCATTAAGGGTAAAACGACGGGGTTTATTCATATTGGGTGTGTTTACTTTGTCTACATCAGGTCATCTTGCTTAAGGTGTTACTCTGTTTTTATTAACTTAATACCCTAGATGCATGCTGGATAGCGGTCGATGGGTGGAGTAATAGTAGTAGATGCAGGTAGGAGTCGATCTACTTGTCTCGGATGTGATGCCTATATACATGATCATTGCCTTGAATATCATCATAACTATGTGCTTTTCTATCAATTGCCCAACAATAATTTGTTCACCCACCGTATGCTATGTGTTCGAGAGAGAAGCCTCTAGTGAAAACTATGGCCCCCGGGTCTACTTTTATCATATATATATATATATATATATATATATATATATATATATATATATATATATATATATATATATATATATAAGAAACCAAAATATCTTTGCTGTAATTTGTTATCTTTTTTTTTAATTTATCTATCTACCACTACAAGATTTGATCCTTGCAAGTAAAGAGTTCAAGGGGATTGACGACCCTCTTGCTCGTGTTGGGTGCAAGTATTTGCTTTTGTATGTGCAGGTGTTGTTCATGAGGCTTTGCATGATTCTCCTACTGGATTGTTACCTTGGTTCTCACTGAGGGAAAAACTTTACTGTGATGCATCTCCTCTCCCCTTCGGGGAAAATCCAAATGCAGCTCATAAGTAGCAGGAAGAATTTCTGGCGCCGTTGCGGGGGAGACATCATCAAAGCCCATCAAGTACCTTCGCACAAACTATCATCTACTTGCTCTACTTTTTATTTGCCTTTGCCTCTCATTTTCATCTCCTCCACTTCTAAATTTTTTATACAAAAGCAAAAAAAAATTGTTTGCTCGTTTGCTTGCTTTGTCGCTATGTCTCAAGAAAACACTAAGTTGTGTGATTTTCAAATACTAACAATAATGATTTTATTAGTACTCCAATTGCTCCTCCCGCCACTAGTGCGGAGTCATGTGATATTAATGCTGCTTTGATAACTCTTCTTATGAAAGAACAATTTTCTGGTAGTCCTAATGAAGATGCTGCATCCCATCTTAACACTTTTGTTGAATTATGTGATATGCAAAATAAAAAAGATGTGGATAATGATATTGTTAAATTGAAATTATTTCCGTTCTCACTACGAGAGTGTGCTAAAACTTTGTTTCATCCTTGCCTCGAAATAGTATTGATTCTTGGGATAAGTGTAAGGATGCTTTCATTGCCAAGTATTTTCCTCCCGCTAAGATTCTTTCTCTTAGAAATCAAATTATGAATTTTAAGCAACTTGAGCATGAGCACGTTGCACAATCTTGGGAGAGAATGAAACTGATGATAAGAAATTGTCCCGCTCATGGTTTAAGTTTATGGATGATTATACAAAATTTCTATGCGGGACTAAACTTTGTTTCTAGAAATCTTCTAGACTCTGCTGCATGTGGTACTTTTATGGAAATCATGTTGGGAGAGGCTACAAAACTCATTGATAATATAATGCCAAATTACTCTCAATGGCATACCGAAAGAGCTCCAACTGGTAAGAAGGTAAATTATGTCGAAGAAATTACTACCTCGAGTGATAAAATGGATGCTCTTATGAAATTGGTTGCTAATAAACATGCTCATGTTGATCCTAATGATGTTCCATTATCTACTTTGATTGAGCAAAGTAATGATGTCGTTGATGTGAATTTTGTCTCTAGAAATAATTTCAATAACAATGCTTATAGAGGTAATTTTAATACTAGACCGTATCCCGGAAATTTCTCTAATAATTATGGTAATTCCTATGGAAATTCTTATAATAATAATAGGATACCTACTGATCTTGAAAGCAATATTAAAGAATTCATTAATTCTCAAAAGATTTTTAATGCCATGGTAGAAGAAAAACTGAATAAAGTTGTTGATATGGCTAGGAACATGGATAAAATTGCTTATGATGTGGAAACTCTTAAATCTAAAATTTTGCCACCTAAGCATGATATTAATGAGTTCATTAAGCTATCTATGTCCCCATTAATGAAACTAAAGAGAGAACCACTAGGTTGAGAGCTAAGCGAAAAGGCTATTCCGCCCAATTTTTACCGTAATCATGATGAAGATATTAAAATGATTGGTGTCTCACCCATTGAATCTTTGTTTAGAAATATAAAACTTGATGAAAAAGGAACTGGAGTGAGTCAAGTTTAGCTAGAAGGCGTCCCAATTGTTCAGAGGATGATGATCTTAATGATAAAAATAATAAAAGTGGGTTTGGAGAGGTTAAGACTTTAACTAGTGATGTGCCCACTACTTTGGATTACAAGGACTTCAATTATGATAGTTGTTCTTTAATTGAGTGTATTTCCTTGTTGTGATCCATGATAAATTCACCCAATGCTTATGAACAAAATAAAGCTTTCACTAAACATATCGTAGAAGCTACAATGAAAGCTCATGAAGAAAAGGTAGAGTTGGAGGTTTAAATACCTAGAAAATTGCATGATGAATGGGAACCTACTATTAAAGTAAAGATTAAAGATTATGAATATAATGCTCTATGTGATTTAGTTGCCAGCGTTTCCACTATACCAAAATCTTTATGTGATGTGCTAGGCCTTGTTGATATAAATGAATGTTCCCTTAATTTGCACTTAGCAGATTCACCTATTAAGAAACCATTGGGTAGAATAAAGGATGTGCTTATTCTTGCTAATAGAAATTATGTACCATGGATTTCATTGTGCTTGATATTTGCTACTTGTGAGCTGCGTTGGGATTTCCTCAAAGAGGAGAGGATGAAGCAGTAGAGTAGAGATAAGTATTTCCCTCGGTTAAGAACCAATGTTGTCAATCCAGTAGGAGATCCACACAGAACCTTGTTAGCAGCACCTGCACACACAAAAGCAAATACTTGCACCCAACGCAAACAAGGGGGTTGTCAATCCCCTTGGCGGTTACTTGCAAGGACTAAATCTTGTAGTGGTAGATAGATGAATAAATTGCAAAACAAAATAAAAGAAATAAAATTGCAGCAAGGTATTTTTGTGTTTTTATATATGATAAAAGTAGACCCGGGGGCCATAGTTCTCACTAGAGGCTTCTCTCTCGAGCACATAGCATACGGTGGGTGAACAAATTACTGTTGGGCAATTGATAGAAAAGCACATAGTTATGACGATATTCAAGGCAATGATCATGTATATAGGCATCATGTCCGAGACAACCAGACCAACTCCTTCCTGCATCTACTACTATTACTCCACTCATCGACCGCTATCCATCATGTGTCTAGACTATTAAGTATAAAACAGAGTAACGCCTTAAGCAAGATGACATGATGTAGACAAAGTAAACTCAACTAATATGAATACACCCCATCATTTTATCCTTAATGACAATAATACAAATACGTGTCTTGTCCCCTACTTTATCACTGGGATAGAACACCGCAAGATTGAACCCATCACAAAGCACCTCTTCGATTGCAACATAAATCAATCTAGTTGGCCAAATCAAACTGATAGATCAGAGAGAAATACAAAGCTATAAAAACCATGCATAAAAGAGTTCAGAAAAGACTCAATTAATATTCATAAATAACCTGATCATAAACCCACAATTCATCGAATCCAAACAAACACACTGCAAAAGAAGATTACATCGGATAGAACTCCAAGAACATCGAGGAGAACATTGTATTAAAGATCAAAGAGAGAGAAGAAGCCATCTAGCTACTAGCTATGGACTCGTAGGTCTGTGGTCAACTACTCAAGCATCATCGAAAGGCAGCAAGGATGATGTAGAAGCCCTCCGTGATCGATTCCCCCTCTGGCATAGTACCGGAAAAGGCCTCCGGGTGGGATCACGGAAGAACAGAAGCTTACGGCGGTGGAAAAAGTGTTTCGGGTGGCTCTCTGGTATATTGGGAGTATTTGGGAATTTATAAATGTGGAATTAGGTCAAGATGTACCACGAGGGGCCCACAAGCCTAGGAGCACCCCCCTGGGGCGTGCCTAGCGAGCTTGTTGCTCCCTCGTGGCTCTTCTGATCTGCTCCCGAACCTTCGTGGGTCCCTTCTGGTCTAGAAAAAGTTAATCCAAAGATTTTTCTCCGTTTGGACTACGTTTGATATTGATTTTCTAAAAAGCCAAAAACAAGCAAAAACAAGAACTGGCATTGGGCACTAGGTTAATAGGTTAGTCCCAAAAATGATATAAAATATCCAAGATTCATACTATAATAGTATGGAACAATAAAAAATTATAGATACATTGGAGATGTATCAAGCATCCCCAAGCTTAATTTCTGCTCATCCTCGAGTAGGTAAATGATAAAAACAGAATTTTTGATGTGGAATGCTACCTAACATGTCTATCATGAAATCTTTCTTTTATGGTATGAATATTTATATCTAAATGATTCAAAGCAATAGTCTATAATTTGACATAAAGACATCAATACTTAGGCATACCAACAAACAATCATCCTTTGAAATAAAAATGCTAAAGAACACTATCCCTACAAAATCATATAGCCTTGTCATGCTCCATATTCTTAACACAAAGTATGAATCATGTACAACCCCGGTGTCAGCCAAGCAATTGGTTCATACTTTTTAACGCGCTTCAGCTTTTTCAACCCCCACGCAATACATGAGCGCAAGCCATGTATATAGCACTATGGGTGGAATAGAATGCGGTGGTAGAGATTAATATGGAGAAGACTGTTGGTGCAATATCTGCCTACCTTGTGTTTTGGAGATTGTTCACAGAAACAGGTATGGTCTAATTTGTTTGCTAGTGTATACAGAGAGAAAAAGTCCATACACAACCGAAGAATATGATGTCTCCGGTGCAGAGTTCGAGAAACTTCACCGAAGTACATCTGCGTTGCATAGAAGAACAAGCTATATGTGTTGAAGTGATAGAGTCAAGAGGATTGATGAGAAGAAATGGACCCCTCGAAAGTTTACTGCTGAAGCAAAGTTTTGTTTCGGTACTGTCGGTCGAAGAAATTGACTGCAGCGATGGAAGTTGAAGACTATGTGAAGACGTAGCATTCATTTAGTTGTTCTTCTTTCATTCATTTGAGTCATAGGACCTCCGTACTACTAAGAGGGGTATAGCTAGGTTCTCGATGCTTGGATCCGTTGTGATGCTTAGCCACAACCTATGAAAGATGCGAGAGAAATCTCTTTGAGCTCTGAACAAATACTTGCTAGCAAGAGACTGTGATCTTCTTTGTTGCGAGAGATTTGCCTCGAACCAAGGAGTTAGAATTTCTTGCTCCGCAAGAAATGTTACCGTTGTGCTCAAATCCGACCGTTGGAATCGTGTCGTTCGGCCATTGGCTGAGCCCGATGTCTAATTTAGTCATTTCCCATCAGGGAAGGCTGCGGCTATAAATAGCCACCACGCTCCAACGTTGTCCGTTGGCTGCTCCGCTTGAGATTTCTGAGAAGATTGATTTGAGCAACCCCTCTCCGAGTGATTTGAGTTTAAGATCCACCGAGAGAAAACCAAGAGCCCAAACTTAGACAGTGGTTTAGCATCACAGTAGTTCTGAGTGAGAGTTCTTGTACCTATTACTCCTGAGAGCTGCGTGATGTCTACTATGCAACCTTTCTTCTTGTAGACATTGTTGGGCCTCCAAGTGCAGAGTTTTGTAGGACAGTAGCAAATTTCCCTCAAGTGGATGACCTAAGGTTTATCAATCCGTGGGAGGCCTAGGATGAAGATGGTCTCTCTCAAACAACCCTGCAACCAAATAACAAAGAGTCTCTTGTGTCCCCAACACACCCAATACAATGGTAAATTGTATAGGTGCACTAGTTCGGCGAAGAGATGGTGATACAAGTGTAATATGGATAGTAGATATAGGTTTTTCTAATATGAAAATATAAAAACAGCAAGGTAGCAAGTAAAAAAAGTGAGCAAAAACGGTATTGCAATGCTTGGAAACAAGGCCTAGGGTTCATACTTTCACTACTGCAAGTTCTCTCAACAATGATTGAAGGAAATATGCCCTAGAAGCAATAATAAAGTTGTTATTTTATATTTCCTTATTCATGATAAAGGTTTATTATTCATTCTAGAATTGTATTGATCGGAAACCATAATACATGTGTGAATACATAGACAAAACACCGTGTCCCTAGTAAGCCTCTACTAGACTAGCTCGTTGATCAAAGATGGTTAAGGTTTCCTGACCATGGACATGAGTTGTCATTTGATAACGGGATCACATCATTAGGAGAATGATGTGATGGACAAGACCCATCCGTTAGCTTAGCATAATGATCGTTCAGTTTTATTGCTATTGCTTTCTTCATGTCAAATACATATTCCTTCGACTATGAGATTATGCAACTCCCGGATACCGGAGGAGTGCCTTGTGTGCTATCAAATGTCACAACGTAACTGGGTGATTATAAAGATGCTCTACAGGTATCTCCGAAGGTATTTGTTGAGTTGGCATAGATCGAGATTAGGATTTGTCACTCCGAGTTTTGGAGAGGTATCTCTGGGCCCTCTCGCTAATACACATCATAAGCTTGCAAGCAAACAACTAAGGAGTTGGTCACGAGGTGATGTATTACGGAACGAGTAAACAAACTTGCCGGTAACAAGATTGAACTAGGTATGAAGATACCGACGATCGAATCTCGGGCAAGTAACATACCGATGGACAAAGTGAATTACGTATGTTGTCATAACGGTTTGACCGATAAAGATCTTCGTAGAATATGTAGGAGCCAATATGGGCATCTAGGTTCCGCTATTGATTATTAACCGGAGAGGTGTCTCGGTCATGTCTACATAGTTCTCGAACCCGTAGGGTCCGCACGCTTAACGTTCGATGACGATATTGCATTATATGAGTTATGTGATTTGGTGAACAAATGTTGTTTGGAGTCCCGGATGAGATCACGGACATGATGAGGAGTCTCGAAATGGTCGAGAGGTAAAGATTGATATATAGGACGATGGTATTCGGACACCGAAAGTGTTTCGGGGGTCACCGGGTACTTATCGGGTCACCGGAAGGGGTTCCGGGCACCCCCGGCAAAAGATATGGGCCTTATAGGCCAAGAGGGGAAACACACCAGCCACAAGGGGCTGGTGTGCCCCCCATATGGGCCGGCCAAGGTGGAGAAGTAAAGGGGAAGGAGGAAAGGAAAGAAAGGGAATAGGATTCCCCCTTCCTTCCACCTCCCCCCCCCCTTTCCTTCCCCCTCTGACAAATAGGGCAGGGGGTGCGCCACTTGGGAGGACCCCAAGTAGGATTCGGCCTACTTGGGGCGCCCTCCTGGCTGCTCCCTCCTCCCCTCCACCTATATATATGTGGGAGGGGGGCGCCTAGCACACCAGACAATTGCCTAGCCGTGTGCGGCGCCTCATCCACCGTTTACACCCCCGGTCATATTTTTGTAGTGCTTAGGCGAAGCGCTGCAGAGATCACTTCACCATCACCGTCACCACGCCGTCATGCTGACGGAACTCATCTACTACCTCGACGTCTTGCTGGATCAAGAAGGCGAGGGATGTCACCGAGCTGAACGTGTGCAGAACGCGGAGGTGTCGTGCGTTCGGTACTTGATCGGTTGAATCGTGAAGAAGTTTGACTACATCAACCGCGTTGTGAAACGCTTCTGCTTACGGTCTACGAGGGTACGTAGACACACTCTCCCCTCTCGTTGCTATGCATCTCCTTGATAGATCTTGCGTGTGCGTAGAATTTTTTTTGTTTTCCATGCAATGTTTCCCAACAGTGGCAACATGAGCCAGGTCTATGCGTAGATGATATGCACGAGTAGAACACAAAGAGTTGTGGGTGGTGATAGTCATACTGCTTACCACCAACGTCTTATTTGATTCGGCGGTATTGTGGGATGAAGCGGCCCGGACCAACCTTACATGTCCACGCACATGAGACCGGTTCCACCGATTGACATGCAACTAGTTTTGCATAAAGGTGGCTGGCGGGTGTCTATTTCTCCTACTTTAGTTGAATCGAATTTGACTGCGGCCGGTCCTTGAAGAAGGTTAAAACAGCAAACTTGACGAATCACCGTTGTGGTTTTTGCCGTAGGTAAGAACGGTTCTTGCTAGAAGCCCGTAGCAGCCACGTAAAACTTGCAACAACAAAGTAGAGGATGTCTAACTTGTTTTTGCAGGGCATGTTGTGATGTGATATGGTCAAGACATGATGTGATATATGTTGTTGTATGAGATGATCATGTTTTGTAAGTTATCGGCAACTGGCAGGAGCCTTATGGTTGTCGCTTTATTGTATGAAATGCAAACGCCATGTAATTGCTTTACTTTATCACTATGCGTTAGCGATAGTTGTAGAAGCAATAGTTGGCGAGATGACCACGATGCAATGATGGAGATCAAGGTGTCGAGCCAGTGACAATGGAGATCATGACGATGCTTTGGAGATGGAGATCAAAAGCACAAGATGATGGCCATATCATGTCACATATTTTGATTGCATGTGTTGTTTATCCTTTATGCATCTTATTTTGCTTAGAATGGCGGTAGCATTATAAGGTGATCCCTTCACTTAATTTCAAGATAATAGTGTTCTCCCTGGGTATGCACCGTTGCTACAGTTCGTCGTGTTGAGACACCACGTGATGATCGGGTGTGATAGACTCTACGTTCACATACAACGGGTGCAAGACAGTTTTGCACATGCGGAATACTTGGGTTAAACTTGACGAGCCTAGCATGTACAGACATGGCCTCGGAACACTGGATACCGAAAGGTCGAACGTGAATCATATAGTAGATATGATCAACATAGAGATGTTCACCATTGATGACTACCCCATCTCACGTGATGATCGGACATGGGTTAGTTGATTTGGATCACGTATCACTTAGATGACTTGAGGGATGTCTATTTAAGTGGGAGTTCTTAAGTAATTTGATTAACTGAACTTAATTTATCATGAACTTAGTCCTGATAGTATTTGCATATCTATGTTGTAGATCAATGGCCCGTGCTGCCGTTCCCCTGAATTTTAATGCGTTCCTAGAGAAAGCCTAGTTGAAAGATGATGGTAGCAACTACACGGACTGGGTCCGTAACTTGAGGATTATCCTCATTGCTGCACACAAGAATTATGACCTTGATGCACCACTAGGTGACAAGCCCCCTCCCGCTAATGTAGACGCTTTGAACGCCTGGCAAACGCGGTCTGATGACTACTCTATAGTTCAGTGTGCCATGCTTTACGGCTTAGAACCGGGACTTCAAAGATGTTTTGAACATCATGGAGCATATGAGATGTTCCAAGAGTTGAAATTAATATTTCAAGCAAATGCCCGGGTTGAGAGATATGAAGTCTCCAACAAGTTCTATAGCTGCAAGATGGAGGAGAACAATTCTGTCAGTGAACACACACTCAAAATGTCTGGGTATTATAATCACTTGACTCAGCTGGGAGTTGATCTTCCAGTTGATTGTGTCATTGACAGAGTTCTTCAATCACTGCCACCAAGCTACAAAGGCTTCGTGATGAACTATAATATGCAAGGGATGAACAAAACAATTCCCGAGCTCTTCGCAATGCTTAAGGCCGCGGAGGCAGAAATCAAGAAGGAGCATCAAGTGTTGATGGTTAACAAGACCACTAGTTTCAAGAAAAAGGGCAAGGGAAAGAAATGCAACTTCAAGAAGAATGGCAAGCAAGTTGCCACTCCCAGGAAGAAACCCAAAGCTGGACCCAAGCCTGAAACTGAGTGCTTCTACTGCAAAGGGACTGGTCACTGGAAGCGGAATTGCCCCAAGTATTTGGCGGATAAGAAGGATGGCAAAGTGAACAAAGGTATATTTGATATACAAGTTATTGGTATGTACCTTACTAATGCTCGTAGTAGCGCCTGGGTATTTGATACTGGTTCGGTTGCTCATATTTGTAACTCAAAATAGGAGCTATGGATTAAACGAAGATTGGCTAAGTACGAGGTGACAATGCGCGTCGGGAATGGTTCCAAGGTCGATGTGATCACCGTCGGCATGCTACCTCTACATCTACCGTCGGGATTAGTTTTAGACCTGAATAATTGTTATTTGGTGCCAGCGTTGAGCATGAACATTATATCTGGATCTTGTTTAGTGCGAGATGGTTATTCATTTAAATCAGAGAATAATGGTTGTTCTATTTATATGAGTAATATCTTTTATGGTCATGCACCCTTGAAGAGTGGTCTATTTTTGTTGAATCTCGATTGTAGTGATACACATATTCATAATATTGAAGCCAAAAGATGCAAAGTTGATAATGATAGTGCAACATATTTGTGGCACTGCCATTTAAGTCATATTGGTGTAAAGCGCATGAAGAAACTCCATGCAGATGGGCTTTTGGAATCACTTGATTATGAATCATTTGATACTTGCGAACCATGCCTCATGGGCAAGATGACTAAAACTCCGTTCTCCGGAACAATGGAGCGAGCTAATGACTTATTGGAAATAATACATACCGATGTATGCGGTCCGATGAGTGTTGAGGCACGTGGCGGGTATCGTTATTTTCTGACCTTCATAGATGATTTGAGCATATATGGGTATATCTACTTAATGAAACACAAGTCTGAAACATTTGAAAAGTTCAAAGAATTTCAGAGTGAAGTGGAGAATCATCGTAACAAGAAAATAAAGTTTCTGCGATCTGATCGCGAAGGCGAATATTTGAGTTACGAGTTTGGCCTTCATTTAAAACAATGTGGAATAGTTTCACAACTCACGCCACCTGGAACACCACAGCGTAATGGTGTGTCCGAACGTCGTAACCGTACTTTATTAGATATGGTGTGATCTATGATGTCTCTTACCGATTTACCACTATCATTTTGGGGTTATGCATTAGAGACAGCTGCATTCACGTTAAATAGGGCACCGTCTAAATCCGTTGAGACGACACCGTATGAACTATGGTTTGGCAAGAAACCTAAGCTGTCGTTTCTTAAAGTTTGGGGTTGCGACACTTATATCAAAAGGCTTCAGCCTGATAAGCTCGAACCCAAATCGGAGAAGTGCGTCTTCATAGGATACCCTAAGGAAACAATTGGGTACACCTTCTACCACAGATCCGAAGGCAAGATCTTTGTTGCCAAAATAGGAACCTTTCTAGAGGAGTTTCTCTCGAAAGAAGTGAGTGGGAGGAAAGTAGAACTTGATGAGGTAATTGTACCTTCTCCCGAATTGGAAAGTAGTTCATCAGAGAAAACCGTTCCCGTGATGCCTACACCAACTAGAGAGGAAGCTAATGATGATGATCATGAAACTTCGGATCAAGTTACTACAGAACTTCGTAGGTCAACCAGAACACGATCCGCTCTAGAGTGGTACGGGAATCCTGTACTGGAAGTCATGTTACTAGACCAAGGCAAACCTACGAACTATGAAGAAGCTATGATGAGGCCAAATTCCGACAGATGGCTTGAGGCCATGAAATCTGAGATAGGATCCATGTATGAGAACAAAGTGTGGACTTTGGTGGATTTGCCCGATGATCGGCAAGCCATAGAAAATAAATGGATCTTCAAGAAGAAGACTGACGCTGATGGTAATGTTACTGTCTATAAAGCTCGACTTGTTGCAAAAGGTTTTCAACAAGTTCAAGGGGTTGACTATGATGAGACTTTCTCACCCGTAGCGATGCTTAAGTCCATCCGAATCATGTTAGCAATTGTCGCATTTTATGATTATGAAATCTGGCAAATGGACGTCAAAACTGCATTCCTTAATGGATTTCTTAAGGAAGAATTGTATATGATACAACCAGAAGGTTTTGTCGATCCTAAAGGTGCTAACAAAGTGTGCAAGCTCCAGCGATCCATCTATGGACTGGTGCAAGCATCTCGGAGTTGGAATATACGCTTTGATAAAGCGATCAAAGCATATGGATTTATACAGACTTTCGGTGAAGCCTGTATTTACAAGAAAGTGAGTGGGAGCTCTGTAGGATTTCTAATATTATATGTGGATGACATATTGTTGATTGGAAATGATATAGAATTTCTGGATAGCATAAAAGGATACTTGAATAAGAATTTTTCAATGAAAGACCTCGGTGAAACTGCTTATATATTGGGCATCAAGATCTATAGGGATAGGTCGAGACGCTTAATAGGACTTTCACAAAGCACATACCTTGATAAAGTTTTGAAGAAGTTCAAAATGGATCAGTCAAAGAAAGGGTTCTTGCCTGTGTTGCAAGGTGTGAAGTTGAGTAAGACTCAATGCCCGACCACTGCAGAAGATAGAGAGAAAATGAAAGTCATTCCGTATGCTTCAGCCATAGATTCTATCATGTATGCTATGCTATGTACCAGACCTGATGTGTGCCTTGTCATAAGTCTGGCAGGGAGGTACCAAAGTAATCCAGGAGTGGATCACTAGACTGCGGTCAAGAACATCCTGCAGTACCTGAAAAGGACCAAGGATATGTTTCTCATTTATGGAGGTGATAAAGAGCTCGTCGTAAATGGTTACGTCGATGCTAGCTTTGACACTGATCCGGACGACTCCAAGTCACAAACCAGATACGTATTTATATTGAATGGTGGAGCTATCAGTTGGTGCAGTTCCAAGCAGAGCGTCGTGGCGGAATCTACATGTGAAGCGGAGTACATAGCTGCTTTAGAAGCAGCAAATGAAGGAGTCTGGATGAAGGAGTTCATATCCGATCTAGGTGTAATACCTAGTGCATCGGATCCAATGAAAATCTTTTGTGACAACACTGGAGCAATAGCCTTGGCGAAGGAATCCAGGTTTCACAAGAGAACCAAACACATCAAGAGACGCTTCAACTCCATTCATGAACAAGTCAAGGATGGAGACATAGAAATTTGCAAGATACATACAGATCTGAATGTAGCAGACCCGTTGACTAAGCCTCTTCCACGAGCAAAACATGATCAGCACCAAGACTCCATGGGTGTTAGAATCATTACAATGTAATCTAGATTATTGACTCTGGTGCAAGTGGGAGACTGAAGGAAATATGCCCTAGAGGCAATAATAAAGTTGTTATTTTATATTTCCTTATTCATGATAAAGGTTTATTATTCATGCTAGAATTGTATTGATCGGAAACCATAATACATGTGTGAATACATAGACAAAACACTGTGTCCCTAGTAAGCCTCTACTAGACTAGCTCGTTGATCAAAGATGGTTAAGGTTTACTGACCATGGACATGAGTTGTCATTTGATAACGGGATCACATCATTAGGAGAATGATGTGATGGACAAGACCCATCCGTTAGCTTAGCATAATGATCGTTCAGTTTTATTGCTATTGCTTTCTTCATGTCAAATACATATTCCTTCGACTATGAGATTATGCAACTCCCGGATACCGGAGGAGTGCCTTGTGTGCTATCAAACGTCACAATGTAACTTGGTGATTATAAATATGCTCTACAGGTATCTCCGAAGGTATTTGTTGAGTTGGCATAGATCGAGATTAGGATTTGTCACTCCGAGTTTCGGAGAGGTATCACTGGGCCCTCTCGATAATACACATCATAAGCTTGCAAGCAAACGACTAAGGAGTTGGTCATGAGGTGATGTATTACGGAACGAGTAAACAGACTTGCCGGTAACGAGATTGAACTAGGTATGAAAATACCGACGATCGAATCTCGGGCAAGTAACATACCGATGGACAAAGGGAATTACGTATGTTGTCATAACGGTTCGACCGATAAAGATCTTCGTAGAATATGTAGGAGCCAATATGGGCATCCAAGTTCCGCTATTGGTTATTGACCGGAGAGGTGTCTCGGTCATGTCTACATAGTTCTCGAACCCGTAGGGTCCGCACGCTTAACGTTCGATGACGATATTGTACTATATGAGTTATGTGATTTGGTGACCGAAATGTTGTTCGAAGTCCCAGATGAGATCACAGACATGACGAGGAGTCTCGAAATGGTCAAGAGGTAAAGATTGATATATAGGATGATGGTATTCGGACACCAGAAGTGTTTCGGGGGTCACCGGGTACTTATCGGGTCACCGAAAGGGGTTCCGGGCAACCCCGGCAAAAGATATGGGCCTTATGGGCCAAGAGGGGAAACACACCAGCCACAAGGGGCTGGCGCACCCCCCATATGGTCCGGCCAAGGTGGAGAAGGAAAGTGGAAGGAGGAAAGGAAAGAAAGGGAATAGGATTCCCCCTTCCTTCCACCTCCCCCCCCCCTTTCCTTCCCCCTCCGACAAATAAGGCAGGGGGCGCGCCACTTGGGAGGACCCCAAGTAGGATTCGGCCTACTTGGGGCACCCTCCTGGCTGATCCCTCCTCCCCTCCACCTATATATATGTGGGAGGGGGGGAGCCTAGCACACCAGACAATTGCCTAGCCGTGTGCCGCGCCCCCCTCCACCATTTACACCCCCGGTCATATTTTCGTAGTGCTTAGGCGAAGCCCTGCGGAGATCACTTCACCATCACCATCACCACGCCGTCGTGCTGACGGAACTCATCTACTACCTCGACGTCTTGCTGGATCAAGAAGGCGAGGGACGTCACCGAGCTGAACGTGTGCAGAACGCGGAGGTGTCGTGCGTTCGGTACTTGATCGGTTGAAGCGTGAAGAAATTCGACTACATCAACCGTGTTGTGAAACGCTTCCGCTTACGGTCTACGAGGGTACGTAGACACACTCTCCCCTCTCGTTGCTATGCATCTCCTTGATAGATCTTGCATGTGCGTAGAATTTTTTTTTTTTTCCATGCAATGTTTCCCAACAATGACAACATAATTGGATCATATAACAATCCCTCAACGTGCAACAAAGAATCACTCCAAAGTTTCTATCGGAGAACATAGGACGAAAACGTGCATCAACCCCTATGCATAGATTATCCCAATGTCACCTCAGGAATCCGTGAGTTGAGTGCCAAAACATACATCAAGTGAATCAATAGAACATCCCATTGTCACCACAGATATCCCATCGCAAGACATAGATCAAGTGTTCTCAAATTCAATACTCAATCCAACATAACATAACCTCAAAGAGCAAGACTTAATTCATCACAACAAGAGATAGAGAGGGAAGAAACACCATATGATCCAACTATAATAACAAAGCTCGCGGTACATCAAGATCGTGCCAAATCAAGAACACGAGAGAGAGAGAGAGAGATCAAACACTTAGCTACTGGTAGATACCCTCAGCCCCGAGGGTGAACTACTCCCTCCTCGTCATGGAGACCGCCGAGATGATGAAGATGGCCTCCGACGATGGTTTTCCCCTCCGACAGGGTGCCGGAACGGGCTCCCGATTGGTTTTTCGTGGCTACAGAGGCTTGCGGCAGCGGAACTCCCCATCTAGATTTCTTTCTGGGGGTTTCTGGATTTATAGGAATTTTTTGCATCGGTTTCAAGTCAGGGGGGTCCACGAGGCAGCGGCAAGGTAGGTGGCACGCCCTAGGGGGGCGTGCCCTCCACCCTTGTGGATGCCTTGTGTCTCCTCTGGTCCATCTCCGATACACCGTGGGCTTCTTCTGGTCCATAAAAAATCATAGTAAAGTTTCAGCTCGTTTGGACTCCATTTGGTATTCCTTTTCTGTAAAACTCAAAAACAAGGAAAAAACAGAAACTGCCACTGGGCTCTAGGTTAATAAGTTAGTCCCAAAAATAATATAAAATAGCATATAAATGCATATAAAACATCCAAAACAGATAATATAATAGCATGGAACAATAAAAAATTATAGATACGTTGGAGACGTATCAAGCATCCCCAAGCTTAATTCCTGCTCGTCCTCGAGTAGGTAAATGATAAAAACAGAATTTTTGCTGTGGAATGCTACCTAACATATTTATCCATGTAATCTTCTTTATTGTGGCAAGAATATTCAGATCCATAAGATTCAAAACAAAAGTTTAATATTGACATAAAAATAATAATACTTCAAGCATACTAATAAAGCAATCATGTCTTCTCAAAATAACATGGCCCAAGAAAGTTATCCCTACAAAATCATATAGTCTGGCTATGCTCCATCTTCATCACACAAAGTATTAAATCATGCACAACCCCCATGACAACCCAAGCAATTGTTTCATACTTTTGATGTTCTCAAACTTTTTCAACTTTCACGCAATACATAAGCGTGAGCCATGGATATATCACTATAGGTGGAATAGAATATGGTGGTTGTGGAGAAGACAAAAAAGGAGGAGATAGTCTCACATCAACTAGGCGTATCAATGGGCTATGAAGATGCCCATCAATAGATATCAATGTGAGTGAGTAGGGATTGCCATGCAACGGATGCACTAGAGCTATAAGTGTATGAAAGCTCAAAAAGAAACTAAGTGGGTGTGCATCCAACTTGCTTGCTCACGAAGACCTAGGGCAATTTGAGGAAGCCCATCATTGGAATATACAAGCCAAGTTCTATAATGAAAATTTCCCACTAGTATATGAAAGTGACAACATAGGAGACTCTCTACCATGAAGATTATGGTGCTACTTTGGAGCACAAGTGTGGAAAAAGGATAGTAGCATTGCCCCTTCTCTCTTTTTCTCTCATTTTTTTATTTTGGGCTCTTTGGCCTCTTTTTTTTCTTTTTTATTTTCTTTGATTTTTTGTCCGGAGACTTATCCCGACTTGTGGGGGAATCATAGCCTCCATCATCCTTTCCTCACATGGGACAATGCTCTAATAATGATGATCATCACACTTTTATTTACTTACAACTCAATACTAGAACAAATATATGACTCTATATGAATGCCTCCGGTGGTGTACCGGGATGTGCAATGATCAAGAGAGACATGTATAAAAAATATGAATGGTGGCTTTGCCACAAATACGATGTCAACTACATGATCATGCAAAGCAATATGACAATGATGAAGCGTGTCATAATAAACGGAACGGTGGAAGTTGCATGGCAATATACCTCGGAATGGCTATGGAAATGCCATAATAGGTAGGTATGGTGGCTGTTTTGAGGAAGGTAATATGGTGGTTGTATGGTACCGGCGAGAATTGCGCGGTACTAGAGAGGCTAGCAATGGTGGAAGGGTGAGAGTACGTATAATCCATGGACTCAATATTAGTCATAAAGAACTCACATACTTATTGCAAAAGTCTATTAGCTATCGAAACAAAGTATTAGACGCATGCTCCTAGGGTGATAGATTGGTAGGAAAAGACCATCGCTCGTCCCCGACCGCCTCTCATAAGGAAGACAATCAATAAATAAATCATGCTCCGACTTCATCACATAACGGTTCACCATACGTGCATGCTACGGGAATCACAAACTTTAACACAAGAATTTCTACAAATACACAATTACTCACTAGCATGACTCTAATATCACCATATTTATATCTCAAAACAATCATAAGGAATCAAACTTCTCATAGTATTCAATGCTCTTTATATGAAAGTTTTTATTATATCCCTCTTGGATGCCCATCATATTAGGACTAAATTCATAACCTAAGCAAATTACCATGCTGTTTAAAGACTCTCAAAATAATATAAGTGAAGCATGAGAGTTCATCAATTTCTTCAAAATAAAACCGCCATCGTGCTCTAAAAAGATATAAGTGAAGCACTAGAGTATTCTAACAAACTACTCCAAAAAGATATAAGTGAAGATCAATGAGTAGTCAAAAAATTAATTGGCTATGTGAAGATTCTCTCTCATTTAAAATTTTAGATCTTAATATTTTATTCAAACAGCAAGCAAAATAAAATAAAATGACATTCTAAAAATAGCACACATCATGTGAAGAAGCAAAAACTTAGGCTCAACCGATACTAACCGATATTTTTTTATGAAGAAAGGTGGGATGCCTACCGGGGCATCCCCAAGCTTAGATGCTTGAGACTTCTTGAAATATTAACTAGGAATGCCTTGGGCATCCCCATGCTTGAGCTTTTGTGTCTCCTTAATTCCTTTTATATCATGGTTTCCCTAAATCTTAGAAACTTCATGCACACAAAACTCAACAAGAACTCGTGAGAAAAGTTAGTATAAATCAAATGCAAAACCTTATCATTCTATACTGTAGCAAATCACTAAAATTATTATTTGACATTGCATACAAAATGCCTCTGCATATTTAATACTCCGATCCTCAAATAGAATCATTAAACAAGCAAACATATGCAAACATAACAGCAATCTGTCAAAACAGGACAGTCTGTAAAGAGTGCAATTGTACTCATAATTACCTAACTCCAAAAATTCTGACCAAATACCACACTGTATAAAATTTGTTGTTACTCATTGTGTAAAAATTTCAATATTTTATCATGTTCTGACTTTCCAGAAGAATTCAGACAACGATAGAAAACTTTCTGTTTTCAAAACAGCAACATATAGACTTGCAAAATAAGCATGGTAAAGGCTATACTTGACACTTTTATTGAAATAAAAGATACAAAACATTACTCTAAATAAAAGAAAGCAAATCCTAATAAAATAAAATGATGCTCCAAGCAAAACTCATATCATGTGACGAATAAAAATATATCTCCAAGTGAGGTTACCGATAATGTTGAAGACGAAAGAGGGGATGCCTTGGGGCATCCCCAAGCTTAGTTGCTTGGGTATTCCTTGAATATTACCTTGGGGTGCCTTGGGAATCCCCAAGCTTAGGGTCTTGTCACTCCTTATTCTCCTCATATCGATATCTCACCCAAAACTTGAAAACTTCAATCACACAAAACTTAACAAAAACTTTGTGAGATCCGTTAGTATAATAAAACAAATCATTCACTTGGGTACTGTCAAATACAAGATTCATAATTGGTCTCACACAATGCCTACTGTAACTTATCATTTCCACAATTTATATTAAGCAATATAAGCCATAGAAACTGGAAAACAAGCAAACTATGCATCGAAAACAGAATCTGTCAAAAATAGAACAGTTTGTAAAGATCTGAATTAAGGTCATACTTGTGTGACTCCAAAAATTCTGAAAAATTAGGAAAACGTAGAATTTTTGTATATCAATCCTATGTAAAAAATTCAGAGTTTTTACACGTTCCAGTAAAAGATAGAAATTTCTGTACTGTACCCAAAAGTTTCTGTTTTTGCACAGAATCAAGTCAACTATCATCCACACTATCCCAAAGGCTTTACTCGGCACTTTATTGAAAAAAAAGCTATAAAACATGATTACTAAAGAAGAAGAATCATGTTAACACACAAAAACAGTAGGGGTAAATATTGGGTTGTCTCTCAACAAGCGCTTTTCTTTAATGCCTTTTAAGCTAGGCATGATGATTTTAATGATGCTCACATAAAAGATAAGAATTGAAACATAACAAGAGCATCATGAAGCATATGACTAGCACATTTAAGTCTAAACCACTTCCTATTCATAGGGATTTTATGAGCAAACAATTTATGGGAACAAGAATCAACTAGCATAGGAAGGCAAAACAAGCAAAACTTCAAGATTTTCAACACATAGAGAGGAAACTTGATATTATTGCAATTCCTACAAGCAATATTCCTCCCTCATAGTAATTTTCAGTATCATCATGAATGAATTCAATAATATAACTATCACACAAAGCATTCTTTTCATGATCTACAAGCATAGAAATTTTATTACTCTCCACATAAGCAAATTTATTCTCATGAATAGTAGTGGGAGCAAACTCAACAAAATAACTATCATGGGAGGCATAATCCAATTGAAAATAAAAATCATGATGACAAGTTTCATGGTTATCATATTTCTTTATAGCATACATGTCATCACAATAATCATCATATATAGCAACTTTGTTGTCATAATCAATTGGAACCTCTTCCAAAATAGTGGATTCATCACTAAATAAAGTCATGACCTCTCCAAATCCACTTTCATCAATAAAATCATCATAAATAGGAGCCATGCTATCATCATAATAAATTTGCTCATCAAAACTTGGGGGACCAAAAATATCATCTTCATCAAACATAGCATCCCCAAGCTTGTGGCTTTGCCTATCATTAGCAACATGGATATTCAAGGAATTCATACTAACAGCATTGCAATCATGCTCATCATTCAAAGATTTAGTGCCAAACATTTTATTAACTTCTTCTTCTAACACTTGAGCACAATTTTCCTTTCCATCATTTTCACGAAAGACATTAAAAAGATGAAGCATATGAGGCAACCTCAATTCCATTTTTTGTAGTTTTCTTTTATAAACTAAACTAGTGATAAAACAAGAAACTAAAAGATTTGATTGCAAGATCTAAAGATATACCTTCAAGCACTCACCTTCCCGGCAACGGCGCCAGAAAAGAGCTTCATTGATGGGATGTGAGTGCCGCTTACCTAGCCTCCCCGGCAATGGCGCCAGAAAAGAGCTTGATGTCTACTATGCAACCTTTCTTCTTGTAGACATTGTTGGGCCTCCAAGTGCAGAGTTTTGTAGGACAATAGCAAATTTCCCTCAAGTGGATGACCTAAGGTTTATCAATCCGTGGGAGGCATAGGATGAAGATGGTCTCTCTCAAACAACCCTACAACCAAATAACAAAGAGTCTCTTGTGTCCCCAACACACCCAATACAATGGTAAATTGTATAGGTGCACTAGTTCGGCGAAGAGATGGTGATACAAGTGTAATATGGATAGTAGATATAGGTTTTTGTAATCTGAAAATATAAAAACAGCAAGGTAGCAAGTAACAAAAGTGAGCAAAAATGGTATTGCAATGCTTGGAAACAAGGCCTAGGGTTCATACTTTCACTAGTGCAAGTTCTCTCAACAATGATAACATAATTGGATCATATAACAATCCCTCAATGTGCAACAAAGAATCACTCCAAAGTTACTATCGGAGAACGTAGGACGAAAATGTGCATCAACTCCTATGCATAGATTACCCCAATGTCACCTCGGGATTCCGTGAGTTGAGTGCCAAAACATACATCAAGTGAATAAATAGAACATCCCATTGTCACCACAGATATCCCATCACAAGACATACATCAAGTGTTCTCAAATCCAATACTCAATCCAACATAACAAAACCTCAAAGAGCAAGACTCAATTCATCACAACAAGAGATAGAGAGGGAAGAAACACCATATGATCCAACTATAATAACAAAGCTCGCGGTACATCCAGATGGTGCCAAATCAAGAACACAAGAGAGAGAGATCAAACACTTAGCTACTGGTACATACCCTCAGCCCCGAGGGTGAACTACTCCCTCCTCATCATGGAGACCACCGGGATGATGAAGATGGCCTTCGGTGATGGTTTCCCCCTCCGGCAGGGTGCCGAAACGGGCTCCTGATTGTTTTTTCATGGCTACAGAGGCTTGCGGCGGTGGAACTCCCCATCTAGGTTTTTTTCTGGGGGTTTCTGGATTTATAGCAATTTTTGGCGTCGGTTTCAAGTCAGGGCGGTCCACGAGGCAGCGGCAAGGTAGGGGGGCGTGCCCTAGGGGGGGCGCGCCCTCCACCCTTGTGGATGCCTCGTGGCTCCTCTGGTCCATCTCCGATACTCCATGGGCTTCTTCTGGTCCATAAAAAATTGTCGTAAAGTTTCAGCTCGTTTGGACTCCGTTTGGTATTCCTTTTCTATAAAACTCAAAAACAAGGAAAAAACAGAAATTGGCACTGGGCTCTAGGTTAATAGGTTAGTCCCAAAAATAATATAAAATAGCATATAAATGCATATAAAACATCCAAAATAGATAATATAATAGCATGGAACTATAAAAGATTATAGATACGTTGGAGACGTATCACTGCGCACTCTCTAGACAGATAGGTTTGGCTTCGAGTGTTGAAGAGGTGTTGTCTTCACCGAGCCTGATCTTCAGCAACCAACACTGGTACAGCGAGGTGCTATACAAACGGTTTTTAACCCCTTTCCGCGACGGCATTTGGAACCGTCGCCAAGTGAGTGTGGGCGATAAGGGGGTCCTTCCCACATGACCCAGAAACCATCGGGGATATGGAGCCATGATTCAGAGGCCTTGCAAAATGTAATCGTGTGCGATGCAGCACACACTAAATGCTTTCACACGTGTGGGATCGGTGATTAAACATTTCTAATGATGCAGTGAAACCAAACGGTGTGTCGTAATGAACCGTTTGGGAAACAGTATGTAAGGCACACGGGCCAACATATGAACTGTATGCGATATGTGCCCCATCGCACACGAGTTTTCTGTGGAACCCGTCTGCCATGCAAGACTCCATCGCACATGTTTCCCAACAATTACCGTGTGCGATAATGTTCTATCACAAACGGTTCAGGAGCCCCTTCGCACACATACAAGTGTTGCAGACCGTTTGTGATTTGTTGTGTATCACCGACGGTTGCGGCAAGAGTGACGTGTGCTTTTCATTTGGCATCCCACATGTTTCCTGAAAATTTACGACTGGGATTGTATTTTACATTGGGCACGGTTTACTCCGAGCTCTCGTGTGCGATAACGTGATATCACAAACGGTTCCGGAGACCCTACGGACACGTAGTAGCGCTGCAAATCGCTTGCGATCTGCTGTGTATCACTGACGGTTCCGCTATGATTGACGTATGCTTTCCGATGTGGATCGCACACACTCATTTAGTTGAACTGTGTGCGGAGCAATTGCCAGGTTAAAACAAAAATATCACATTTTGAATCGGCATGCAAAAAGCAAATTCGCCACAATATTCAATTGAATAAATAGAGTCCACAGGAAGAACATTCATCAGATTTCGCAACAATTGCAATTGAACATATGGTAGCTAAATTCCAATGATTTGTTGACACATATATGCATTACATAATTAATCATAGTGTACGGAATACGATGACCTCATCAGATGGAAAACAATGGATCCATGTGTATATGTTTAGCGGCTAACTCTTACTCAATGTTTCAGGAGAACACATGCTGAAATCTTCATTATCACCAGTGGGATTGATATAGTGATTCAGGAAGAAGTCGCTGATAAATCTCCGAACCATCAGCAATTCACCAGCGGGGAGCAGTTCAGGGGTTCTCGGTTCTAAGATGAGCTGCAGTATTTTTAAGATCAGAATGTGCCATATGAGTGGAGTAGAAGATATTAATTAAGATAGACTTACTGGTACTAATTCGCGAGGATCTTCACAACTATCAGCAGATTTGCAGATGGAGATCATGTGTCTGCAAACATAGTATCCACAAAGGTTGGTCCCTGCTTGTTGCTGAGGACACTGAAATTTTTTGTACAGAATTAGTCATGTATTTGTCCTGTTAGGAACAACCTAACTGGTGTTAGATGTATTTTTTTTCTTTGGACAGAAATAGAAAGAGGTTTATTTAGAAGCTTGAACATTTGACTAGCGTAAGAAAAGGTATTTGCAGACTATTGGATAAATTTTCTGAAAATAACGGATTCCGGTGTCTTACCGGAGAAATGATCTCGTGCTGCAGAGGTAGTTCCCTCTTGAACAGGTTCCCTGGTTTAGTTTTCCACAATGCGAGCACACTGCAAATGAAGATGAATTTTGACAACATCAATTATTAAACCAGATATGAATGCAAATTAATTTCAACATCATAGAATTCAATACCTATACATGAATTGCTGAAGATGCGTCAGATCCTGAGCGTTTGTTGACTCTCTGAGAGAATCCATGTAGTAAACTGTGTTCTTGTTTGGAACAATGAATACCAATATCCAGTGATTGCTACATATTAAGAAAGCCATGAACTTACGAATTATGTCAAAATCTGAAAGATAATCAGTGTATGCGTGGTTATTTACTTGACTTACCGTTCATGATATGGCCAGAGAAATGATTCTGCACGGGACGTGTTTTCGAAGATACGGACGACCGAGTTAATGGCCCAGTCCCGTAGGTCCTTACCATCTAATGTTGTGCCATTTGCTAATGCAGGATCTATGAAATACACTCTCTTTTTCTTCTCTGCGCGTTCAATCCCCTGAGAGGAATAAAATGCAGTTAGTTGTTTATCATTTACAGCCTTGTATGGAGAAGTTGATCAGAGTTTGTTAAGTACTTACAAAATCAAGCATCTAACAAGAGTGGCATCGAGCTCGTTGAAGTTGAAGAAGAGATGTAAGTCCTCGAAACTCACATTGATGGAACCAGCATCGTGTCAGAAATGATCTCTGTTGTAGTGGACTAGCAGACCATGATGACCTGCTGACATTTGATCCATGCAATATTCATGTAACTCGCGGCAACTGGAGCTGCACTCATCAAAGTATTCGCCAACAAGAAATGGCTGGCCATGGATGTAATTGCATGCTTCAAGTACGTCTGCTTTATTTTTAGCAAGCTGCAAAGCTATTTCTTCATCATCCATGCTGTCAGAAATAATATTACTCCCCGATTCGAACAACCTGCTGTTAATTTGATTCTGGGCGATGAGTGCTTTAAGTAAGAGGCAATCGTTCTCTTTCCTCTTCGCTCTCCCGGCGCGCTTCCTCGCGGGTGCAGCCTTTTTGGCCGCTTCCTTCTTGGTACTTGAAGCATTTCTGGTAGAACATCTAGTTGGCTGAAAGGTAGACTGCCGAGCAGACGGTGAAGCTTCGACGGACTGCTTAGCAGACGGTTTAGCTATGCCGGACCACTGAGCTAGCGGTGCTGCTTTAACGGACTGCTAGGATATAGGAGCAGAGGCATCGGACTGCTGACCATGCGTTCAAGCTATGTCAGGTTTCTGCGCAGGTGGTGCCAACTTGTCGGTGTGCTGAGGAGGCCGTGCCAATGCGTTGGTTTGCTGAGCAGGAAGTGCTGACGCATTGGCATGCTGATCACGCAGCTGCGGACTGATGGATTGATGAGCAGTCGGTTCTGGACCTACAGACTACTTAGCAGGCAGTTCCAAAGCATCAGACTGCTTAGCAGTCTGTTCCACCAGGTTGGTCTGCTGAGCATGTGCTGCAGTTGTGTCTCCCCCCGCTGCTTCAGCGGCCGGCATCTGAACCGGTGGTGCGTCTTCAGCAGTTGTAGGCCTTGCCACTGGCTGCTCTGGGGGTGACGATGACATGGCCTGTACGGCATAAAGTCGGGCCGGCTGATCACATGTTGATGCATCAGCCGTCGGATTACGAGTATTAGGTTCTTTGGGAGAAGCACGCGAGAGCTATTGTGGCAAGGAGAGCATCACCGGTTGAGGGGCGACATTGGTTGCTCTTGGCGGGGCTTCAGGGATCTTATCGATGAACTCTATTTCCTTTCGTGGCCACTGGATGTGATGTAACAGTGTTTCTCCCAAGGTCTTTTGCTCATCAAAGTCTCCTAGGACATTCTTCAGGGCAAATTCATTGAATCCAGGCTTTACTTCAGTCACGTAGCACTTCACACAGCCCGGCTTCAATGGCACATTGTCCAACAAGAGGCCCTCTTCCAAGAAGGGTGGGCAAACCTAGGCTGTAGCACATTTTAATGTACCTTCATAATGTGTAAGCATGCCCTTCAGTCTGTCTTTCATTCCAGATAGATCAGATATAGCATCATCATGAGCAGCTGCAGTCTCAGTGTCGCTGGGGCAGCTGATGCACAGCTACTCTTGTGCGGTGTTGTCGCGCAATAAGCAGCATCCTCCATGCCCGCCTCCCCTCCCATCTGCTGGCTATCTGTCAGTGTTAGAGTCTTCTGCATCATCATTGACTCCTCAATATCCTTTCGAATAGCCGGATACATGTCCTTCCTCAACCTTTCATACAATTCATTCTGCTTCATTTCACTCCTCGCTTTTTTCATGTTGAGCCTCTCTTCTTTGCTGAGTGTGAAAGCCCTCTTGTGCGGGACATTAACACCTATACCCCTTGCACGGCCAGGGGGCTCTCTTGTTTACAGAGCATCAGACAGAATGTCACATGGCCCTGAGTTCCTGTAGAACCTTCCAGGGATCTTGGAAGCCTTTAACATCACATTATACAGTTCTTCGTCACGTGAGTTTTCAAAGTAATAAGTTCCGTCATCACTCCTCCTTGCATGTGCCCGCAAGTAGTCTCTAGCGCGTTCGCACCTAATTTCACTAAAGGCCGGTTTCCCACCCGCCGCTACTGCTTCTTTGTCCTCCTGGTCCCATATCGGTTTCATGCCGTAGTATCCCGCCACACCCATACGGTGGGGGTGTGTGTTCCTCTTCTGAAGTTCCGATTACTTGGCACTCTTCTCAGCAAACTCTGTAGTTGCCCTGACCCTTTTGAATTCTGCCCAGTCTGCCTTTGTAATTTGGGGGTATGCGGGGATTGGGTCCTTGCCTTCACTCAAGTACTTCTTGTACAGCACGTGCTTCCAGTTTCTCCAAGCATCCCTAGCCTTCTTCAATGCAGCGTGTTCCACCTGCATTCTCCACTGCTCTGGAACATTGAAGTGATCCATGATCTCCTGGACTATCCTTTGCCGTGTTTCTGTGTCAGCCTTCCGAAACCCCAGCAGATTAATGTTGAGCCTTGCCCTACCAACAAATCCACACACACTCCTGAACCTCGTGCGTGCTTTATCTGGTTTAGTTGGAGCCCAAGACTTGAAATCGATCTCAGTTACTTCATATACACCTTTAGGCTAGTGTGTGGGCTTCCTTGGAGCATTCCTCCATGTCCTAACCGAAGGGTAATTGCTGCAGCTCTATCCCGTTCAAGATTACTTGATCCCTCACCATGTGCTGAAGACCTAGGGTTGTCGGAATCAGATGAAGATACATCGCCTGAAGCATGAGTGATGTTGCTGCTACTCGGCATCTCCAGAGAACACATGCGAAACTCAGGAAAGGAGGATAAGCATAAAACTATCAACTTGGTATCAAGCTGTCTAAACATGTCATGCAATAATTTAGAAAATGTACGGCTTATTTGTTAAGTTTGTGTGACTCGGGCGCCCGTGATCTGTAAATCGGCAGTAACTTATTGGAACAAATACAACTTATATGTACTAGTTAGGAAGGTAGATAATGAACATATATACGCTCTCCATTATTTTATAGCCAATTTGGGAACATACGGAACGAAATAGGAAGAGGGATTCCGAGGAAATATGCCTCACCATGATGGAGAGCAGTAACTAACAGGTTTCTTAATGCAAAGCCGGCCGGACCACAGGAGAGGCGAGGGTTACAGGATCGATATGCTTGAGGGTGGCTGGCGAGCAAACGAAGACGGCGAGGTGCAGGCAGCCGCGTGTTCGGAACGGTGGTGGAGGTAGGCTTGACGCCGAAGAGCGGACACACAACCGGGGTGAGCACGCCGGCGCCGGAGAGGGTTCTGCTATGGATCTGGGGGATGGGGGAGCTGGCGATGGAGATTGGGTGGACTAGTTGAGTGAAACGCGAATGGGCGGTGGGGGGGGCGTGTTGGCGGCCTAGGTGAAAAGGGTGAAAAATATCCCTGGTCGCCGCGCGGAAAGGCCTATGCAAACGGTTGCCTCTAAGCGCTCGTGTGCACAAAGAGAATAATTTCATTTGAAATGAAGATGTGAGTTCATCGTTTCACCTCTAAATTTTTCCCACGTTAAGCAATCACCATTATACCACGGGTTTGATTTGCTGGCGCATTTCAGGTCTCGTGTGCTATATTTAAGACATTTTCTGGCATTTACCATGCATTTTGGCATATAAATCAAATCCTAGCCGGACTGCATTTGCTGTCGAAAGGGATGAGGATTGCCATTCGATCTAGGAGCATCCAACGGTGCAGACGTACGATCCGTGGGGTTTGGGTTCTAGCCAATCAGAACACACGACTCAGATCGCGCGCGCATGGTAGGCACACGGCTTTCGTGAGTGAACCGTATGTTATTTGAAAACATATACATGAACTAACAGCATATTTTTGTTTGAATGAAAACAAGAGTTCATCGTTTCGCCTCCAAATTGTTTTCCACGGTAAGAAATCACCATTGTACCCTATGGTTCGATTTTCTCGTGCATTTGAGGTATCGTTTGCTATATTTGAGTCGTTTACTATAGTCGCAACTACACGTGGGTGCTAGCTAGCAAGATCATTTGTGTGTCGCTTTGGGAGTTTTCATTCATTGTTCGAGAAACGGGAAAAAAATTCAAACAGTTCGGCCGCAGGGTACAGCCAGAGGCGTAAGCCTTGTTGGTATTCTAATTATAGGAAATGCATATAGAGTCCGGAAATAACAAAAATTGGTGTGTCACCGTGGCGTGCTCTCAGGATCCCATGGAATTTTTTTGGTAAAGATGGCACAAGTTTTGATGCTCACACCTTCCAAATCGGAGCATCTCATAAGAAGGATCATAGTTTCCAAAAGGAGACGCGGCACTTCGGACTCCAATCGTCAGTGACTACATCGTTCCGCCTCGAATTTTTTCACGGTAAACAATCATGTATATACCCTAGGTTAGATTTTCTGGCCCATTTCAGGTGTCGTCTGCTATATTTAAGTCATTTTTTTGCACTTACCTTGCATTTAGTGCATATAAATTCAAAACCGTTCTACAACTACATCTGGGTGTTAGTTAGCAAAGAAGGTGTACAAATCATTTGTGTGTCGCTTTGCGAGTTTTCATCCATTGTCCGAGAAACGGGGAGAAGTTTCAAACATTTTGGCTGCGAGGTGCGGCCACCGGCGTAGGCCTAGTTGGTATTTTAATTACAGGGAATTCAGATGGAGTCCAGACATCATCAAAATCGGTGTGTGCCCGTGGTGTGCTCTCACGACCCCAGGGAAAAAAATTCGTAAAGTTTGGCACAAGTTTTGATGATCGCTCCTTCCAAGCCAGAGCATCTCACATGAAGGACCATGGTTTCCAAAAGGAGACGTGTCAATTCAAACTCCAGTGGCCGGTGACTTCATCGTTTGGCCTCATAAAAATTTCCACGGTACACAATCACCATTATACCACGGGTTTGATTTTCTAACGCATTTCAGGTATCGTTTGCTATATTTAAGACATTTTTTGAATTTAACGTGCAATTTGTGGATATAAATAAAACCACAACCGGAACTGCATGTGTTGTCGAAAGGGATGAGGATCGCCGTTCGATCAAGGAGAATCCAACGGTGCAGACGTACGATCCGTGGGGTTTGGGTTCTGGCCAATCAGAACGCACGACTCAGATCGCGCACGTGGCAGGGGGGGCATCGTACACGGTTTAGTGGGCACACGGCTTTCGTGAGTGAACCGTGTGCTATTTGAAAACATTTACATTAACTAACAGCATATTTTCGTTTGAATGAAAACATGAGTTTATCGTTTCGCCTCCAATTTTTTTCCACGGTAAGAAATCACGATTGTACCCTATGGTTCGATTTTCAGGTGCATTTTACCAGGCGGCAGGCCTGGCTAGCAATCTCAAACTTTGAATATGCAAAAAAAAAGATCTCGTTTGCTATATTTGAGTCAGTTTTTGCACACACACACATATATATAGTCGCAACTACACGTGGGTGTTAGCAAGATCATTTGTGTGTCGCTTTGCGAGTTTTCATTCATTGTCCGAGAAACGGGAAAAAACTTCAAACAGTTCGGCCGCAGGGTGCGGCTAGAGGCGTAGGCCTTGTTGGTATTTTAATTTCAGGAAATGCATATAGAGTCCGAAAAATAACGAAAATCATTGTGTCACTGTGGCGTGCTCTCACGATCGCATGGAAAAAATTTGGTAAAGTTTGGCACAAGTTTTGGTGCTCGCACCTTCCATACCGGAGCATCTCACAAGAAGGATCATAGTTTCCAAGAGGAGACGCAGCACTTTGGACTCCAAATCGTCAGTTACTACATCGTTCTGCTTCGAAAAAAATCATGGTAAACAATCGCGGATATACCCTTGGTTTGATTTTCTGGCCCATTTTAGGTCTCGCCTGCTATGTTTAAGTCATTTTTTGCACTTACCTTGCATTTAGTGCATATAAAGTCAAAAACCCTACTACAACTACATGTGGGTGTTTTAGTTAGGCTATACTTAGGCTACTCATAGTGGAGAGTATCATATACTAGTATCATGCATATATATGATACTAGTGTATGATACTACCTTTAATTATAGTGCATAGTATAATAGAGTAGTATCATAGATGATCATATTTATTGCCATGCATGACACAAATTAGCATTGCATTTAACATGATACGGTATCTACCTATATGTTACTCTAACCCTCTCTATCTTCTTTAATTCTTTGCCACATCAGCATACTTGCTATTTCCGAGTGCATGATACCGGCTATGATACCACCACTATCGCCAGCCTTATAGTGGGGAGTATCATATACTAGTATCATGCATATGATACTAGTGTATGATACTACGTACCTTCATAGTGCATAGTATCATAGAGTAGTATAATAGATGACCGTATTTATGGCCATGCATGAGACAAAGTAGTATAGCATTTATTATGTTACGGTATCTACCTATGTTACTCTAACCCACTCTCCCTTCTTTAATTCCTTGCCACATCATCATATTTGCTATTCCCGAGTGCATGATACCGGCTATGATACCCCCACTATGACCACCCTTAGCAAAGAAGGTGTACAAATCATTTGTGCGTCGCTTTGCGAGTTTTCATCCGTTTGTCCGAGAAGCGGGGAGAAGTTTCGAACATTTCGGCCGCGAGGTGTGGCACTAGCGTAGGCCTAGTTGGTATTTTAATTACAGGAAATTCAGATGGAGTCCGGACATCATCAAAATCGATGTGTGCCCGTGGCGTGCTCTCACGACCCCGTGGAAAAAATTGGTAAAGTTTGGCACAAGTTTTGATGATCGCTCCTTCCAAACTGGAGCATCTCACATGAATGATCATGGTTTCCCAAAGGAGACGTGTCAATTCAAACTCCAGTGGCCGATGACTTCATCGTTTGGCCTCATAAAAATTTCCACGGTACGCAATCACCATTATACCACGGGTTTGATTTTCTGGCGCATTTCAGGTATCGTTAGCTATATTTAAGACATTTTTTGAGTTTAACGTGCATTTTGTGCATAAAAATAAAATTACAACCAGAACTGCATTCGTTGTCGAAGGGATGAGGATCGCCGTTTGATCTAGGAGCATCCAACGGTGCAGACGTATGACCCGTGGGGTTTGGGTTCTGGCCAATCAGAAAGCACGACTCGGATCGCGCGCGGGGTTTGGTCAGCACACGGCTTTCATGAATGAACCGTGTGCTATTCGAAAACCAGATTGCATATTTTTGTTCACACATACTGTAGTGAGATCAATTGAGTGTGCTACCTCTATGATATAATAATAATAATAATAATAATAATAAACAGTTCATATTCATTGCCTGAGCTGACATCATATCAAGGTTAACATATTAACGGTTCTTACATCAACAGAAAACCGGGCATAACTCACAAATTCAGTACACGCGACAGTTCTAAATTGAACAAATTAAGTTGCAGGGTAGGCATAAAGACTAGTCTTACGGCTTAATTCCCATGTACATGGGGGAACTGGGATCATTACGTTGACCCCGAATGAACTTGGGTTTTTTGATGATTTTACGCTTCTCTGTTACATGGGTGCGTGTTCCCTTGGCTGGCAACTCAGCAAATTCATCGTACTCGTCCTCATCGACAACATCCTCGACACCCAGTACCCTCCTCTTCCCATGCATTACTACATGGTAGTTCTTATGCAAGGGGTCTTCTGCAAAGAAAATCTGGGTACATCGCTGGCAAGAATGAACGGGTCCGCGTGATATGCCATCGTTGTCCTGTTAACACAGGTCTTCCTGTAATCATCAACCTTCACATGACCAAGAGGGATCCATGCGCTCCTGAATAATGCCACCTTAACTTTCACATAGTCAAGCTCCCAAATCTCTTTGATGGTTCCATAGTATACCCTTTTATCAGCTTCATCTATAGTCATGCATTCTATTCAAACAGAGCTGTTCTGATATGAGGCCTTCTCATCACATTCCTCGGTGTAGAACGTGTATCCATTTATGTCTTATGCTTGGTACATCAACACCGTAGGTGATGGCTTTTTTGCCAACCACGTAGCAATGTCATCGATGGATCCTTGTGCCAAACGATTCTTCAGCCATTTGGCGTAGTTCTTAGTGTGCTCCTTCATCTCCACATCTGATGAAGGAACCATTGGTAAGAAGCTTTGGCGTATCTCCGCCAAGTGTCCTTCGACATAAGCGCTGAGAACTGGGCTATTAAGCAGTACCATCAAATGGGCTTTCTCTGCCAATTCTCCGGGTGCAGCCATTTGCATGCCAGCAAGGACCGGCTTACCTTTCAGCCTTCCCTCGTGGCGAGAGAGGGGCAAACCTATAGGTCTTTTTTTCATGTATTCGGTGCAAAACTCAACCACCTCCTCCGTGGTATAACCTTGTAGGATGCTTGCCTCTTGATGGTTTCGGTTCCGACAATAGCGCTTCAGTATTCCCATGAACTGCTCAAAGGGATACATGTTGCAAAGAAACACAGGACCACAATACTTTGTCTCGTCGACAAGGTGCACAGTGAGATGGACCATGACATCAAAGAATGATGGTGGGAAAAACATCTTTAGGTTGGACAATATTCTTGCAATATCATCTTGCATATGATCCAACTCTTCAGGATCTACAACTTTCTGCCATAGTTGGTTGAAGAAATCACAGAGCTCAATGAGTGTGTTTCTTATATCTTTATCCATCAGATTCCTGATGGCCACTGGGAGGATTTGTGTCAACATTACGTGGCAATCATGTGACTTCATTTTACCTGAGCTCACATCCACGAGACTTCTAATGTTTGCGGAGTAGGAAGAGGGTGTCTTAACTGACAACAAATAGGTGAAGAACTGTGTTTCTTCTTTTGTACTGAAATTGTAACTCTGGCGAGCTTTGATGAATTTGTCATCGTCCTCTGCTTCACTCTTGTGTTTTGATTGATCAGCAAGCATATCAAGCCGTGAACCATCACCATCCTTTCTTTTACCTTTAATCTTGAGCAGAGTACCAAGGATGCTTTCACATATGTTCTTCTCTACGTGCATGACATCGATGCAGTGACGTACACGTAGAATCTCCCAGTAAGGTAATTTCCAGAACACCGATTTCTTCTTAAACACTTGACCCTTGGGTGCTTGCCTCACCGTCAAAGCGTGCTTCTTGCCAAGCACAACATTAATTTGTTTAGCCATGTTGTGGACCACCTCCCCATCATAGGGTCTTGGGCCCACATCTACCTCTGCCGTACCATCAAATTCAGCTTTCATCTTTCGGTATGGGTGATTTCTCCGTAAGAACCTACGATGACGCAAATACACGGTTTTGCGCGAGTTGGGAAGAAATCTGCTAGCTGTCCTATCCATGCATGTGACACACCCTACATCTCCCTTTGTTTTCTGCCCTGATGTGTTGCCTAATGCCGGCATATCTTGAATGGTGTGCACCAGCATCGCATGTAGATCGAAAATCTCCTTTTTGTAAGCATCATAACATTTTACAGCAGGCGCATCTATCCACATTGTCAGCAGTTCTTCTACCAGTAGCTGAAAGTAAATGTCGATGTCATTTCCAGGTTGCTTCGGGCCTTGGATAATCATTGACATCATAATGTATTTTTTCTTCATACACAACCAAGGAGCTAGGTTATATATGCACAAAAGCACCGGCCATGTGCTGTGATTGGTGCTCATATCGCCAAAAGGATTCATCCCGTTAGTACACTCCCCGAGCCTTATAATTCTAGGATCCTTGGCAAAGTCTTCAAACTTGTTGTTGATTAATTCCCACTGAACCCCATCTTTCGGGTGCCTCATATACTTATCCGCAGTTCGCTCATCATGATGCCACCGCAACCTCTTTGCCTCTCTAGGGTTTGCAAACAAACGCCTCAACCTTGGAATTAAAGGCAAGTACCAAACAACCTTGAACAGGATTCCTGTCTTGATCTCGTCATCCAATTTGTACTTGTCCTTTGCTCTCCTGTGCTTGTATCATGCATGCTTGCATGTGGGACATGCACGCAAAACTTTGTACTCACCATGGTACAATATACAATCATTCACACAAGCGTGTATCTTCTGTACTTCAAGTTCCAATGGGCAAACAATTTTCTTCACTTCATTCATGCTTCTGGGGAGCACATTATCTTCCGGAAGAATTTCTTTGAAAAGACCTAACATCTCTGTGAAGCCCTTGTTTGATAGACCATTTGCTGCTTTAAATCTGAGAAGCGCCAGGGTGGCACTCAACTTGGAATATTTCTTTTTGTAACCTTGATACAATTCTTTCTTGGAGTCCGCATCAATGGTTGGCAGATCCTTGTACCCAATCATATCCTTTTTTGAGCCCTTAAAATCTGCAATCATAGCAGCAAAATCTGGCATATCAAGATCATCGTCATCTGCGTCGACGTCTTAGTTTTCCAGTGGGCGTTTAGGCTTTTCGGTGTTCCATTGGTAGCTTGACGCCTCTGCCCCGATGTTAGATTCAACATCCATGTGACACTGATCATGGTTTGGCATCTCGCAGCCCTGGGTATATTCATCCATGACCTGCTCTTCACCGTGTTTGGTCCAACGTGTATATCCATCCATGAATCCCCGAGAGACTAAGTGCCACTAGACATCTGCAACTTCACGTGACTCTGTATTGGCACAATCAGTACATGGACATAGGATGTAATCCGCATCACCAATTCTCCTCTTTGTACTTTCAGCCAAATTCATGAACTCTGTCACGCCACTGATAAAATCTGTAGTTCTCCGATTCTTCATCCATTGAGATCGTTCCATCTGCACCACATGAATGGTAATTAAAAACAAAACAAAAACGTTAATACACGGATTAACTGCTGCCCAAAGATGCATGCATAAATCACAAGGTTTAATTTTCATAATTACTGAGGGCGCTCCATATTGTTATCCAGACATGCAATGACAAAAATTAATGGCCAGTCAATTTACACGCAGAGTACTAGTACAGCACTACCCTTAGGAATTGAATACCTTAATTAAGCCACTCATGAAAAGAATACCTTAATTAATTAGCCGCGCGACGACCTCCACCCAGCAGACAGAGAAGCGCGATGCGGCGGCACGCCGAGATAGCAGGGTCGAGGAGCAAAGCTTAGTGCGGCTGCAGCCTGAAGTTCGACCTCCACTATCCCGCCATCGACCGCGATGGATGTGCTCGAATCACGCCGCCGCCGACCTCGATGGTTGAGCTCCTCCTATCTCCCGCCACAGACCGAGGATTGACCTCCTATGACGCCGCCACCGCCCACCGCCTGAGGATTGACCTCTTCTCCGGTAGCTGCTGCCTAGGCCGCGGCCGCCATCTCTATATGCAGAGCGGCTGTTTTATTTTTTGACGGATATCCGCAGAGCGGCTATTTACACGGTATCACTATAACTCAATTATATGTACAGGGTAGTACATCACATACGGTTATGTAACGGCAACCGTGTCTCACCTATGTTGTTTTCTCACACGGTTTGGTGCGTAAATCGTGTGTGAAGTTGTAATACCTAACACAAACAACATGTATAAACAGTGTGCCATATACAACATATAGTGCCATAAGTAGTTCCCGACCGTTAGCTTATCCCCACAGTTTCCCCATTTCCCCCAAATCCCTAGATAGCCTCCAAATTCCCTCGTGTGGTGCTGACATTGGGAGAATGCGGACGAGTGGTGCTGATGGTTTCGGTGCAGCTGCTCCTGCTCGTGTCGCCGCCACGATGGCGGTCGCCGCCGAGCACTTGCCTAAGGTCATCAGAAGGCAGGTGTACTACGGATCCGAATCATCCTGTCAGGTTCCAATCTATCCCGATCTTTTTTAGTATGTCCAAAGTAGCTCCTTGCTGAATCCGTCCTGAATGACCCCCCCCCCCCACACACACACACCAGGAAAGCGATCTGCCGCAGGATCCGGAACATGACTCCAGACTCCCGCAACACGAGTTTGACTCCGAGTTTAGCGCCACCAAGAAGTACCAAAAGTTGAGTTGTGTGCACGGGCACACTCCCGCTCGACGTGTATGCACGGAGGGATTCGACATTGGCAGGCGGTTTCTCAGTTGCCCCTTAGAGGTTAGTGCTACGTTCATCATTTTACTTGAGTTAATGCCACCGCTCATCCTGAATACTATTTAACATTGGCAGGGATATGATGCTTGTGCCTTTGTTAACTGGCTAGATGAAGAATGGCATGGCAGGGCTCGGAGTGTTATCACCAAGCTCAAAGAAGATAACGTAAAGCTGAAGAAGAAACTGGCTGATCTGGAATGTACAATCAGTACGATGAAGCAAGAAAGAATCAATCACAGGCAACAGATGAAAGCAAGAGACAAGAACGAACTAGCATGTGTAGTTGTGGTTGTCGCATTAGCCATGTTCTATGCACTGTTTGCAATGATGATTAGGGGTTTTGTTTGACAGTATTGCTAAAGCACATCTAGATGTGCTCTAAGTAATGCACATGTAGGTCCTATGCCATTGATTTACGCGAAGATTCGTGCAGATATTTTCCTTTGTCTTTTTTTCTTTTCCTTTGTAGTTTGATTATTACTGGCTTCATCAATAAGAAGAGCTCAATGTATTGCTTGCCAACTGTCCTACTCCGTTCGTACCGGTACTGGTGCATAATCCCAAAACTCGTTCCTTGTTTTTGTCCTGAAAAAAGAAATCAGCCAATAGGAGTCCTGCGCAACCCCGGGAATTTGGAGCGACTGGGTACAAATAATTGCGGTTGATTATATCAGCGGTTAGATAATACGTCAACCCCCGCTTCAATTGGCATTTCCTCTTCTCTACATACCCCGCTTAAGTGTCCACCATCTTCATCGTCCCCGGCAGGCCGCGCTACACACTTGCACACACTCAGCAATCTCGCTTTCTCGCGGGTTTTATACGACTGTAGCCATGTCGAGCGACAGCGAGGACGACAGTTCGGCCAGCAGTCTAGTGCCCGATGATAGGTCAACATCGGAATCATCCCGCTCATCTTCCATGAGTCCGACGTCGAGCCCAGACCTCGATTATATCTGGATCATGGAAGGGACGCCGCCTCCGGAGTCGTCAGACGACAACCAGACGGACGAGGAGCCGTCGGAGGACGAAGAAGAGGACGACGATGATGAGAAGGAGGAATGGTCGAACGAGGAGGAGGATGACGACGACAGCAACGACGACGGCGGCGGCGATGAAAAGCCAATGATCAGCGGCAAGAAGCGTCCTCGCCAAGACGATGTCGCGGGGCCATCCAACAACAACAATAAGAAGAAGAAGGACTAAATTAAGCAGACTGTATATATCTCTGTTTCCGTTCGCTCATATTAATTTGTTATCTCTATTTATCATGTCAATCTCATCGCAGATGGTTAGTAATACATATTCGACAGAGATCTTCTACATTATCGCCCACAGGTTGGTTTGTTGAACTGTGTGCCCTGACGAGCACACAATTCACAAAAAAAGACTGTATGGGCTGTCTATAATGATCGCACACAATTCTGATCAAAGGCCTGTTTGCCGGGTATCACACACATCTTGTTACGCCTAATCATTTGTGTTCACCTCGATCATCACAAACGGTTCATCGGAGCAAACTATATGCCGTATATCGCACACACCTTGATCTGGCTGCCCGTTTCTGTTGTTCAGTCTCATCGTAAACAGTTCATATGGATCAACCGTATGCCCCGCATCGCACACGCAACTAAAATCTGAACCATGTTTGATGTATTATTCATCGCAAATGTTATCTTTTTTGACGGGTTTTTTACATCACCGTTTGCGATTAATGCATTGCACACAGTTTTGTCAAAAGGGTCTCCGATCATAGTGTCATGTTAGCAGCATCCTGCAGTAGTGCAAGAGTAATTATGGTTTCGTCAAAGGGTCTCTGACCGAAGGTTTGGACGAGTGAAATCAACCTGAGTTTGATCAGCTCTGCGTTGAAGGAGAATAGGGTGAAGAGAGTTTATCTTCCGTGTTAAGTCACAGCCCCTCCAACCAGACGTAGCCCTTTGGCAGAAGGGTGAACTGGTCTACCAAATCTCTTGTCGCCATCGAGCACCACTGGTTAAATCTACTCTACTGCATTTCATTTAGTAGTTTTCATTCGTGCTCTGTGCCGATAGATTACCTGATCGTTTGTCTTATTGTTTTTCCCTCATCCTGTGTATCTGTGTTTACTCCTTTCATTATCCTCCTCTATATTCCTTCGTTGGCAGTCTGTACCTTTGTCTTACCTGTGTAACCTTACAATTGCTTTTCTCTCAGTTCAGCTATGTTATGTCTCATTCTATTACATCTGTTTGCTTGTTGCATAACCCTCATTGTAGTGAAACCCATAATCTATCAAGCTCGTTCTGTTGTAAATGCTTTCCTTGATGAATATGCCTCTGACGAAGAAAACTGATTTAGTGCATTTCTCTCGATAATCTATTACGCTGCTGTGTTTGGGTTAAGTTTCAAAGCTTTCGAAAGAAATTTTGAATCTCCCATTCACCCCCCTCTGGTCCATATACTCTCGGTCCTAACAATTGGTATCAGAGCAGGTTCTCCCTGTCTCTGTCTATTAAAGGTCTAACGTCCTTGGAGTTTTGAGTATGTCGTATGCAGGTAGATCCTCGCACTCTGAAAGATTTCCTATCTTTGATGGAAATGACTATCTGTACTAGAAGGAACGGATGAGAATCAGAATTCAAGCTATCGACTATGATCTGTGGCAAATTGTAGAAGATGGTTACACCATCCAACACCCTGATGCTCCATCTTCTAATTACAAGGCTAAGCAAGAGATATCATCTGTGCAAGTATCTCAAAGAAAGTGTTCATTCGGTTCCGAAACCTTAACACGGCAAAGCAACTCTGGGATGCTATCAAAAATGTTCACGAAGAATTTATCTCCAGAACAGAATCTCACACTCAAATGCTTCGCGCCATGTTCACTGGGTTCAGAAGTCTTCGAAAGGAAAGTGTCATGGAACTCGCGGATAGGCTGACTGACATTGTTGAAAAACTTCGCCAATGAGGAGTAACCGATGTCACCGATAAAGATGTGGTAAACAAGCTATTGAGTGCACTTGATGAATCCTTCGAACCTATTATAGCCGAAATCAAACAAAGACTAGACTATGAAGAACTTCATTATGTTGAGACCATGATGCTACTATCAACTTATGAAGAAAAGATGGAATTGGAAAATGCAGATCAAGAATCTTCTTCAGAAGGTGAGAGAGAAATCCTCTCTCACTATGGCAGCTCTCAGGAAGAAGAAGAAGAAGAAGAAGATGTTGAGAATCAACACACTATCACAAGAGAATTGGAAATGCCCACACAATGGCTGAGTGATCTCAGAAGACAAAACTTGTATCTTGTGAATAATGATGAAGATGAGGTGCCTGAATCCTCAAGACAGTTACCTCCAAAAGAAATGAAGTGCTTCAAATGCAAACAATTCGGTCATGTCATAGCAGATTGTCCTTGCTGGGTTGAAGCACCTAGTAATCGTTGGAAGCATCTTCACTGTAATGGTTTTGCTTGAATGGATCGTCACACTAAGCTCTCAAAGAAAAAGGAGCTCGCTTCATCCTCTTCGGCGAGACCAGTCACTGACATAAATGCCAGAGCAATCATTGATTCCAACATGAAGAAAATCTCTCAGCTGAATAGAGCCTGTACCAACCTGACTCCTGACTCTAAAGAAGAGACAACAGACACTGATTCAGATGATGAAGAATTCTACAAAAGGATTGGAAGAAGCAATGCATATGTAGCCATTGAATCATCGAAGGATCTCATCGAATCAGATGCTGATGATAATGCGTCAAGTGATGATGAACCAATTGCCTTCTACCTTATGGCAAAATCATCAAAAGATCATGTATCTGCAAAACACCAAAAGTCCATGAATGAATATTCACCTAAATATATCTCATATGCAAAGTTGGTGAAAATTGCTAAATCCCAACATGATGAACTTGAAATGCTTGAGAGAAATCTCAGGAAAACCGAAGGATTACTGGTCGAAGAAATGGAGAAGAATCAAAAGTTGATCGAAGAGCAAGATGCTTTTTCCTCAACTATTGATGATCTTACCAACCGATATGAATCACTTACAGTTGACTACGAGAATATATCAGATGAACTCCTTAACAGGAATCAAGAACTCGTCACTACTGGAATCAGGGAATTTGCCGTCTGTCATTTCTTTGCCGTCCGCTAGCTGACGGCAAAGAAGGCCTTTGCCGTTTGCTTACATAAAACAGACGGCAAAGAAATGGCTGATGGCAAAGATAATATTTGCATCAGCCATTTCTTTGCCGTCTGCTAGCGGACGACAAAGAATCTTTGCCGTCCGCTAGCAGACGTCAAAGAGGTGGGGGTGGGATCTAGTGGAGGCCAGTACACTGTAACGGTCCACCCCACCTCTTTGCCGTCTGCTAGTGGATGGCAAAGAAAATGCTACCTAACGGCTATACGGCCCCCCACCCCACCTTCCACTCTCTCTGCCCTCTCAATCCACCGCGCCCCCGACCCCAACTGCCGCCGCCGCCCCCGACCCCCACCGCCCTCGCCGCCGCGCCGCCCCACCACCCGCCCCTGAGGCCTCACCGCCCCCACCCCACCTCCCACTCTATCTGCCCTCTCACTCCACCGCGCCCCCGACCCCAAGCGCCACCGCCCCCGACCCCCACCGCCCTCGCCGCCCCGCCGCGCCGTCGCGCCGCCCCACCACCCGCCCCTGCGGCCTCACCGCCCCGCCGTCCCGCGGCCTCGGATCTCCGAGGGTTCAAGGGTCGTGGGTCGAGGGTCGCCGAGGGGTCAAGGATCGCCGAGGGGTCGAGGGTCGAGGATCGTCGAGGGGTCGAGGGTCGAGGATCACCGAGGGGTCGAAGTTTTTTTCATAGTTTGAAGTGTCGATGCTTTATGTGATGTGATGTCCTAAATTTTCTTGACTCGAACGGTAAAATTTACAGGCTTTGTGCTATTTCATCCCCTTGGAGTCATCGTGGTTGAAGTTTTTTGTTCGTGATCCGCCGTTGTTTGACTACTTTGATACGTCTCCAACGTATCTATAATTTTTGATTGTTCCATGCTGTTATATTATCATTCTTGGATGTTTTACAATCATTTTATAGCAACTTTATATCATTTTTGGGACTAACCTATTGACATAGTGCCCAGTGCCAGTTGCTGTTTTTTGCTTGTTTTTTACTTCGCAGAAAATCAATATCAAACGGAGTCCAAAGGCAGCGAAATTTTTTGGAGAATTTTTGTTGGACCAGAAGACCCAGGATGGGCTAAAAACGTACCAGAGGGGAGGCCCGAGGTGGGCACAACCCACCTGGGCGCGCCCAGGAGCCCAGGCGCGCCTAGGGGGGTTGTGCCCCCCTCGGTGACCTCCCGCACCGCCTCTTCGCCCTATAAATTGCCAAATATTCCAAAAACCCTGGGGATAACCCTAGATCAGAAGTTCCGCCGTCGCAAGCCTCTGTAGCCACAAAAAACCAATCTAGACCCCGTTCCAGCACCCTGCCGGAGGGGGAAATCATCACCGGTGGCCATCTTCATCATCTCGGCGGCCACCATGATGAGGAGGGAGTAGTCCACCCTCGGGGCTGAGGGTTTGTACCAGTAGCTATGTGTCTCTCTCGTGTTCTTGAGTTGGCACGATCTTGATGTATCACGAGCTTTGTTAATATAGTTGGATCATATGGTGTTTTCCCCTCTCTATCTTGTTGTGATGAATTGAGTTTTCCCTTTGAGATTTCATTTTATCGGATTGAATACTTTTATGGATTTGAGAGCACTTGATATATGTCTTGCATATGAATACCCGTGGTGACAATGGGGTATTATATTGATTCACTTGATATGTGTTTTGGCACTCAACTCGCGGATTCCCGAGGTGACATTGGGGTAATCTATGCATAGGGGTTGAGGCACATTCTTGTCTTTGTTTCTCCGGTAGAAATCTTAGGGCACTCTTTGAGGTTCTTTGTGTTGGATTGAGTATTATGAATCTGAAATTGTTTGACGCATATCGTATAATCAACTCACGGATACTCGCGGTGACATTGGAATATCTAGGTGACATTAGAGTTGGTTGATGTGTATCATATGGTGTTATTTTAGTACGAACTCTTGGTTAGATTGATTGGAAAGAATAGCTTGGTGTTATTTTAGTACGAACTCTAGGATAGATTGATCGGAAAGAATAGCTTTGAGGTGGTTTCGTACCCTACAAACAATTTCTTCTTATGTTCTCCGCTAGATAAGAACTTTGGAGTGATTCTTCACCGCACGTTGAGGGATAGTTATATGATCCAATTATATTAGCATTGTTGAGAGATTGCACTAGCGAAAGTACGTACCCTAGGCCTCATTTTCAAGCATTGCAATACCGTTTGTGCTCCGTTTTATCAATTGCTACCTTATTGTTTTTTATTGTTCCTATTACAAAAATCAATATCTACTATCATTACTACACTTGTATCACCATCTCTTCGCCGAACTAGTGCACCTATACAAATTACCATTGTATTTGGTGTGTTGGGGACACAAGAGACTTTTTATTATTTGGTTGCAGGGTTGTTTGAGATAGACCATCTTCATCCTACACCACCCACGGATTGATAAACCTTAGGTCATCCACTTGAGGGAAATTTGCTACTGTCCTACAAAACTCTGCGCTTGGAGGCCCGACACGAGTCTACAAGAACAAGTTGTGTAGTAGACATCAAGCTCTTTTCTGGCGCCGTTGCCGGGGAGGTGAGTGCATGAAGGTATATCTTTAGATCTTGCAATTGAATCTTTTAGTTTCTTGTTTTATCACTAGTTTGGTTTATAAAAGAAAACTACAGAAAAAATGGAATTGAGGTGGCCTCATATTATTCGTTTTTATCATGTCTTTCTTGAAAATGATGGAAAGGAAAATTATGCCCAATTGATAGAAGAAGAATTCAATAAAATGTTTGGCATAAAATCTTTGAATGGTAAGCATGATTGCAATGTTGTTAGTATGAATTCTTTGAATAGTCACGATGCTAATGATATGCAAAGCCATAAGCTTGGGGATGCTATGTTTGATGAAGATGATACTTTTAGTCCCCCAAGTTTTGATGAGAAAATTTATTATGATGATAGCATGCCTCCTATTTATGATGATTATATTGATAAAAGTGGATTTGGTGAGGTCATGACTTTATTTAATGATGATTCCACTATCTTGGAAGAGGTTTCAATTGATTTTGACAATCAAGTTCCTATCTATGATGATTATGGTGATGACATATATGCTATAAAGAGTAATGATAACCATGAAACTTGTCATCATGATTTCAATTTTGCCAATCAAGTATCTCATGATAGTTATTTTGTTGAGTTTGCTCCCACTACTATTCATGAGAATAAATTTGCTTATGTGGAAAGTAAGAAAATTTCTTTGCTTGTGGATCATGAAAAGAATGATTTATGTGATAGCTATATTGTTGAATTCATTCATTATGCTACTGAAAATTATTATGAAAGAGGAACATATGCTTTTACATATTGCAATAATATCAAGTTTCCTCTCTATGTGTTGAAAATCTTGAAGTTTTTCTTGTTTTGCCTTCCTATGCTAGATGATTCTTGTTACCATAAATTATTTGCTCACAAAATCCCTACGCATAGGAAGTGGGTTAGATTTAAATGTGCTAGTCATATGCTTCATGATGCTCTCTTTGTGTTTCAATTCTTATCTTTTATGTGAGCGTCATTGAAATCATCATGCCTAGCTAAAAAGGCATTAAAGAAAAGTGCTTGTTGGGAGACAACCCAACATTTACCCCTACTGTTTTTGTGTGTTCACATGGTTAGGCTACTGTAGTGATCTTGTTTTATAGCTTTTGTTTCAATAAAGTGCCAACTAAAGCCTTTGGGATAGTGTGGATGATAGTTGACTTGATTCTGTGCAAAAACAGAAACTTTTGCGTCCAGTGCAGAAATTCCTGTCTTTTACTGGAACGTGGAAAAATTCTGAATTTTTTACATTTGATGGATATACAAGTTTTCTACGTTTTCCTAATGTTTCAGAATTTCTGGATTTACAGAAGTATGACCTTAATTCAGATCTTTACGTACGGTTCTGTTTTTGACAGATTCTGTTTTCAATGCATAATTTTCTTGTTTTCTAATTTCTATGGCTTATATTGCTTAATATAAATTGTGGAAATTGTATAGTACAGTAGGAATTGTATGATAACAATTATGAATCTTGTCTTTGACAGTACCAAAGTGAATGATTTGTCTTTATCATACTAACCCATCTCACGAAGTTCTGTTAAGTTTTGTTTGATTGAAGTTTTCAAGTTTTGGGTGAGATATCGATATGAGGAGAATAAGGAGTGACAAGACCCTAAGCTTGGGGATGCCCAAGGCACCCCCAAGGCAATATTCAAGGAAGATCCAAGCAACTAAGCTTGGGGATGCCCCTGAAGGCATCCCCTCTTTCGTCTTCAACATTATCGGTAACCTCACTTGGAGCTATATTTTCATTCGTCACATAATATGAGTTTTGCTTGGAGAGTCATTTTATTTTATTAGGATTTGCTTGCTATTATTTATAATAATGTTTTGCATCTTTTATATCAATAAAAGTGGCAAGGATAGCCATCACCATGCTTATTTTGCAAATATATGAGTTGCTGTTTCAAAACAGAAAGTATATCACTGTTGCAGTAATTCTCCAGAAAATTCAGAATGTGATAAAATGTTGAAACTTTTTGCACAATAAGATCTGATAAATTTTCTACAGTGTGGTAAATTTTCAGAATTTTTGGAGTTAGGAAAGTATGAGTACAATTGCACTCTTTACAGACTGTCCTGTTTAGATAGATTGCTGTTATGTTCGCATTGTTTGCATATGTTTGCTTGTTTAATGATTCTATTTGAGGATAGGAGTATTAAATATGTAGAGGCATTTAGTATGCAATGTTGAATAATAATTTTAGTGATTTGCTACAGTAGATAATGATAAGGTTTTTGCATTGATTTATACTAACTTATCTCACGAGTTCTTGTTGAGTTTTGTGTGGATGAAGTTTTTAAGATTTAGGGAAACCGTGATATAAAAGGAATTAAGGAGACACAAAAGCTCAAGATTGGGGATGCCCAAGGCATCCCAAGTTAATAATCCAAGAAGTTTCAAGCATCTAAGCTTGGGGATGCCCCGGTAGGCATCCCACCTTTCTTCATGAACAACTATCGGTTAGTATCGGTTGAGCCTAAGTTTTTGCTTCTTCAGATGAGTTGTGCTTTTCTTAGAATGTCATTTTATTTTGTTTTGCGTGCTGTTTTAATAAAATAATTATATCTGAAGATTTTAAATAAGAGAGAGTCCTCAAACAGCCACCCATTTACTTAACTACTCGCTTGATCTTCACTTATATCTTTTTGGAGTAGTTTGTCTTATGCTCTCATGCTTCACTTAGATTTATTTGAGAGTTAGTAATTTTTGAAGAAATTCTCTCATGCTTCACTTATATTATTTTGGGAGATGAAAAAAAAGTATGCTCATGTTCTTCACTTAGATTTGTTTGAGCTTTCAAAAGCAACATGTTAAACTAGCCCCAAAGTGATAGATATTCAAGAAGGATATAATAAAAACTTTCATAAAGATCATTGGACAAAATAAACTTGGTTCTTTATAATGGTTTTGAGATATGCTGATAATGATATGTGAGTCATGTTAATGAGTAATTATGGCTTAGTAAGAATATTGGTGTTAAGGTTTGTGATTCCCTATGCAAGCACGAAAGTCAATAGTTATGCAATGAAATTACATCCTACTTGTGGTGCATTATTCGGTGTTAGTTATACTTAATGGTCACTTATGTGATTTTTCGTTTCTTGGTTGGATGCTTCTCAATATTTTTGCTAGCCTTCACTTGTACTAAGTAGGATTACCACTTGTGCATCCAAAATCCTTAAAACCAGTTTTGCCATATGAGTCCACCATACCTACCTATATGCGGTATTTCTGTGCCGTTCTAAGCAAATTTGTATGAGCCATCTCTAAATTTTCAAAATAATTTCTTTTTTTTGTGCTCATACCGCTCTTGAAGCGGCAGGGGGTGGCCAATATTTTCCATGCTAGATGTGTTATTCTCAAGATGAGTGTTTATTCACTTGTCATTGCATGCGAGTACAGCAAAGGTATTAGGGATGCCCAGTCCCGAAATGAAAAATGAATTTACTTTATGTTGTCAAATAATAAATTCCTTGGAAAGTGTTGGTATGGAGGGCACCCATGGATACGGCTAGCCATTGATCGTGAAAGAATGGTGGAAAAAGGAATAAACTTTATTTTCTGTTTGGGAACCGCCTATGATATATCTAGCATGGAAAGTGTTGGGAATTACTCAGTCGTTTTCGTTGACGGGAAAAGTATGCCTCTCAAAATGTTTTATCTCTTAATTTTCGCTTTGAGCTCTGGCACCTCTACAAATCCCTACTTCCCTCTGCGAAGGGCCTTTCTATTTACTTTATGCAATTTTTATTTTTATTTGAGTCTCCATCTTCTCTTATAAAGCACCAACTAAGGGGCACTATGATCGTACTTGAGCATTGTGTGTAGCTAATATGCGAATGTGTTTCATGAATGGATCAATGATTGAGCATGATGGGCTAGGGATAACTTGCTTTAGCGTTGATATTTTGAAAGACATGGTTGCTTGTTGGTATGCTTGAGTATTTAAATCCTCATGTCAAAACTAGACTATTGCTTTGAACCATATAAAAGTCCATATGTCCATGCTACAAAAGAAAAGAATGTGATGAACTTGATAGGCAGCATTCCACATCAAAAAATTTGTTTTTATCATTTACCTACTCGAGGACGAGCAGGAATTAAGCTTGGGGATACTGATACGTCTCCAACGTATCTATAATTTTTTATTGTTCCATGCTGTTATATTATCATTCTTGGATGTTTTACAATTATTTTATAGTAACTTTATATCATTTTTTGGGACTAACCTATTGACATAGTGCCCAGTGCCAGTTGCTGTTTTTTGCTTGTTTTTTACTTCGCAGAAAATCAATATCAAACGGAGTCCAAACGCAGCGAAAATTTTTGGAGAATTTTTTTTGGACCAGAAGACCCAGGATGGGCTAAAAACATACCAGAGGGGAGGTCCGAGGTGGGCACAACCCACCTGGGCGCGCCCAGGAGCCCAGGCGCGCCCAGGGGGGTTGTGCCCCCCTCGGTGACCTCCCGCACCGCCTCTTCGCCCTATAAATTGCCAAATATTCCAAAAAACCTGGGGATAACCCTAGATCAGAAGTTCCGCCGCCGCAAGCCTCTGTAGCCATGAAAAACCAATCTAGACCCTGTTCCGGCACCCTGTCGGAGGGGGAAATCATCACCGGTGGCCATCTTCATCATCCCGGCAGCCATCATGATGAGAAGGGAGTAGTCCACCCTCGGGGCTGAGGGTTTGTAACAGTAGCTATGTGTTTAATCTCTCTCTCTCGTGTTCTTGAGTTGGCACGATCTTGATGTATCGCGAGCTTTGTTAATATAGTTGGATCATATGGTGTTTTCCCCTCTCTATCTTGTTGTGATGAATTGAGTTTTCCCTTTGAGATTTCATTTTATCGGATTGAATATTTTTATGGATTTGAGAGCACTTGATATATGTCTTGCATATGAATACCCGTGGTGACAATGGGGTATTATATTGATTCACTTGATATGTGTTTTGGCACTCAACTCGCGGATTCCCGAGGTGACATTGGGGTAATCTATGCATAGGGGTTGAGGCACGCTCTTGTCTTTGTTTCTCCGGTAGAAATCTTGGGGCACTCTTTGAGGTTCTTTGTGTTGGATTGAGTATTATGAATCTGAAATTGTTTGATGCATATCGTATAATCAACTCACGGATACTCGCGGTGACATTGGAGTATCTAGGTGACATTAGAGTTGGTTGATGTGTATCATATGGTGTTATTTTAGTACGAACTCTTGGTTAGATCAATCGGAAAGAATAGCTTGGTGTTATTTTAGTACGAACTCTAGGATAGATTGATTAGAAAGAATAGCTTTGAGGTGGTTTCGTACCCTACAAACAATTTCTTCTTATGTTCTCCGCTAGATAAGAACTTTGGAGTGATTCTTCATCGCACGTTGAGGGATAGTTATATGATCCAATTATATTAGCATTGTTGAGAGATTGCACTAGCGAAAGTATGGACCCTAGGCCTCATTTTCAAGCATTGCGATACCATTTGTGCTCCGTTTTATCAATTGCTACCTTGCTGTTTTTTATTGTTCCTATTACAAAAATCAATATCTACTATCATTACTACAATTGTATCACCATCTCTTCGCCAAACTAGTGCACCTATACAAATTACCATTGTATTTGGTGTGTTGGGGACACAAGAGACTTTTTATTATTTGGTTGCAGGGTTGTTTGAGATAGACCATCTTCATCCTACACCTCCCACGGATTGATAAAGCTTAGGTCATCCACTTGAGGGAAATTTGCCATTGTCCTACAAAACTCTGCGCTTGGAGGCCCAACACGAGTCTACAAGAACAAGTTGTGTAGTAGACATCATACTTCCTCTACAGCCGAGGGTGAGCTATGAATCCACCTTCACCACCTACGCTCTTTTAATCATGTCAGTAGATTTCATTTTCATGCTAAGTTGTGTAACCTAGGCATCTCCTGTCCGAAAGGGTTGCATCGATAAATATGCATTCAGTTGCATATTTATCACCGTAACTCATTTGGATTGTCCAGTGATTTCCATGGACAGCCCGAGGATGTGTAGATTGGGTACGTTCTCCATGCTCTACCCCATTCCGAGACAAAATTTCGGTAGCGCTTCCCTGTTGTTCTCCGGATGCACATTCTCTCGGCTTTTTGCCGAGACGTGTATTTGGAGAACAGCGGGGATGTGCTGCCAAAATTTTGTCTCGGAATGGGGTAGAGCATGGAGAACGTACTCAATCTACACATACTCGGGTGGGATTAGGACCTATCTTTGCCTATTAGGGTGTAGGTTGCATGGACGTAATAAAATTGACAAACTAGATTAACTGATGAATATACATGCTGATGGACCTATCTTTACCTATTAGAGTGTAGCTAGGCAAGATGAGTGATCGTGCGTGGATGTACACCGGTCACACTAGTCAGAAAGACATGACCAATGAATGGTTAACAAAAACCAAGGGGTTTGTGAGAGCCACATTTGCAAATGGCCAGAAGAAAACCTGGTGCCCCTGTGTCCGGTGCGACAATTGGCATAAGAGGACAGAGGAAGAAATGGGCAAACACCTGCAGAAGAGTGGTTTTATGCCCGGTTATACGGTGTGGACATTTCATGGTGAGTCTGCCCAACGTGCCAGAGCTAAGGTGGTTCATCATCGCAGTGACGAGCATGGTACCGGGATGGAAGACATGGTGCAAGACTTTGATGATGCTCGGGATTCAGACGATGAGAAGGAGGAATCTGCAAAGGCCTTCAATGAAATGTTGGAGTCTTCAAAACGCCCTCTCCATGAGCACACTGAGCTTTGTCAGCTGATGCCATCTCACAAGTAATGGCTCTGAAGGCTCAATTCAACTTGGGCAGAGAATGCTACGACGCGATGATGACAGTATTTGGACACTTTCTACCCAAAGGCCATGTAATGCCTGCAAACCTGTACCATTCGGACAAAATCCTCCGTGCACTTAAGATGCCCTATGAGAAGATACATGCCTGTGAGAAAGGATGTGCCTTATTTAGGCTTGAGTATGCGGACTTGAACTATTGTCCCATTTGCAAGTCTTCCAGGTATGTTGTGGTAGACAACGGTATGGGTGAGAAGACGCAGACCAAAATCCCCATTAATGCTCTTCGGTATATGCCAATCGTACCAAGACTTTAATGTCTTTTCATGGTCGAAGAGACGGCCAGACCGATGACATGGCACAAAATGGGCAAAAGAACCGAACTAGATGCAGATGGGAATCTAATGATGGTACACACATCGGATGGTTCTGCGTGGAAGCACTTCGGTGCATTACATGCGCAAAAAGCGGCAGATCCAAGGCATCCTCGAGTCGCCATCAGCACGGATGGGTTCAATGTGTTTGGTCTGACGGCAACCCAATACAGTTGTTGGCCTGTATTTGTCATTCCACTCAATCTCCCCCCCCCCCCCCCCCGGACAGATTATGCAAAGAAAGAACATTTTCCTGATGTTGATAATTCCAGGGCCCAACTATCCGGGGAAGAATATGATTGTGTACATGGAGCCGCATAAGGATGAATTGCAAGAAGCTTGGGATAATGGGTTCAAGACATACGACGCCGCTAGCAAACAAAACTTCATAATGCGTGTCTGGTACATGTACTCGATGCATGACTTGTCGGCGTATGCGCTATTCATTGGCTAGTGTGTGCATGGAAGGTTCCCGTGCCCCACATGCAAGGCAGCTCTTCAGTTTCGTTGGCTGTAGGCAGGTCGCAAGTTTTCTTGCTTCGACTTGCATAGACAGTTCCTGGATCCTCGCCATAAGTTCAGGAAAGACAAGAAGAACTTCATCAAAGGTAGAGTTGTCAAATACTCTGCACCACCTGCGTTGACGGGCTAAGAGACCCTGGATTAGTTAAACGCTCTCGAGCCAGATCCAGAGCGTCCAGGGTATTTCAAGGGGTATAATTCGGAACACGCCTAGACTCACACGACATGCTTGTGGGATCTACCTTACTTCAAAGACCTCCTTTGCCCACACAACATCGACGTGATGCACACTGAAAAGAATATCGCCGAGGCCCTTTTTGGTACATTGTTTGGCATAGAGGGGAAGTCAAAGGATAATACTAAGGCTAGAGTCCATCAGGAGGTGCTATGTGATAGACCGTTACAAAACATGCAAGAACCGAAAGGAAAGCAGAACTGGACGAAGCCAAAGGCATGGTTCAATCTTGGAAGGCCAGCTATGAGGGAAATTATCTTATGGGTGAAAATGCAGTTGATGTTCCTTGATGGGTATGTAGTGAATCTAAAGAGGGGAGCGAGTCTTGAAAAATTGAAAATATTTGGTCTCAAGAGTCATGATTGGCACATATGGATTGAGCGGGTAATGCCGGTGATGTTGCGTGGCTTTATCCCTGAGGATGAATGGCTAGTACTGGCAGAGCTAAGCTATTTCTTCCATGCTCTTTGTGCGAAAGAACTATCACCTGGCGTGCTAGAAGAAATGGAAGAGTTAGCATTGGAGTTGATCTGCAAGTTAGAGAAGATCTTTCCATCGGGCTTCTTTAATCCAATGCAGCACTTGATTTTGCATCTCCCGACCGAGGCAAGATTGGGGGGCATGTGCAAAATCGTTGGTGCTACGCAACTGAGAGGATGCAGAAGACGCTCCGAGCCAAATGTAAAAATAAACGTAGAATTGAAGCATCGATGGCCGAGGCATTCATTACTGAGGAGGCGGTAAACTTCGTGACAGCACACTACGAAGCCAAAATTCGTCATTTGCAAATCCGAAGCCTCGGTACAATGTTGGCGACCCTAAAAAAGGTGGATCCAACCTCAGCCTATTCAAAGGGAATCTCGCACCAGCCAGTGCTTCGAAACCAATATCATTGGATGTCAAAGAATGGCGGACCATTTCGTTGTATATCTTCAACAACCTAATAGAAGTGCGGCCGTACATCAAGTAAGTTCTCGCGGTACATTGTTTTGCAACTTCTAATTCCTTTGAACTGCTCTTATTCCCGGATATTTGATACAGTGGATACGTCGCCAAATTCTCGGATGGAGCGGTGATCGAAAAGGAATCCATCAAAGAGTATGAGCTTCTGGAAAAGCATGGAGGCGGCTTTCCCGGTTTCATCTCTTGGTTCAAACAAACGGTAATTTCCATTAGACCATTCTCATTTCTTCATCTAATTTGCGGCTAATGCAGCAATCCTTTCGTATTAAACTTGTAGGCTAATTCAGAGTCTATGGACGCCAAATTGAGACAAGTCGCTAATGGTTTTGACTATAAGGTCCGTTCATTTGACAAATACGACATCAACGGGTATCGCTTTCGTACCTTCGGCATAGAGCTATCTATGGCCGACCGAAAGTCTACAAATTGTTGTGTCTTTGCTATCGGTGAAGGAGGTACCGAGTATTATGGGAGAGTTGAAGCAATTTATTAACTTCTATTCTATGGTGAACACCCACCGAATGTCGTAGTCTTCAAATGTTATTGGTTCCAGCCGAAGGAGACTAGAAGGACTCATGAACATATAGGGCTAGTCGAAATCAAACAAAGCACCCATTTAGATGTTCCTGATGTCTATATTACGACTCAACAGGCGACCCGAGTGTTCTATCTACCGTGGGCCTGCCAAACTGATCCAAATCTGAATGGTTGGGATGTCATTTATGAAGTGCCGCCACATGTTAGACCACCTCCCCCCAATGAAGAGGATTATGAACCTCACATTAACCGAGACACATATGAAGGTGAATTCTTCCAAGAAACAGGTCTTTCCAAGAAAACGTTTCAAGAAACGCTCTACTTCACCCCAGAACATTGAAGTAGACAACGACAGTGAATCCGACTTCACCCTTGAGCTGGAACAAGAAGAGTCGGAACAAGAAGAGGTTACTGCTGTGGATGACCTGTCAATGCTTGACCGATTACATAAAGGTGGCCTTCCACATGTTGATGCCGCTGAACCCGATGAGCATGTCATTCATGATAGTGATGATGATGATGCATTTATTGATCCCGGAGCATATATAGACGATCAAGATTATTATTAGTTCATGTCAGGTATTCAATTTGTATTATATACATATATATATATATTGTTAGTTCATGTTAGGTATTCAAATTTTTTATGTTGTACTTGATGATGATACACTTAAGTTATATACATATTATTATTCATGTCGGTATTTTTTTATGTTGTACTAATTTCATTTACTCTTTGTCATGGCAGGTGTTGAAAGATGGTGGGCGCGGGTCCGGACCGCTCCGAGGCTCCTTCTTCGTCGGCGCGTGGTGGGAGGGGTACTTCCATTCCACCCCAGTCTCTCCGGAGAGCGTTGGCCGACAGTATGAAGACACCGGTGGACGCTTCTTCGTCGGTGTCGTTGCCCACCGGGAGAGGAGGTCGGGGAGGGAAGAAGAGAGGAGGTCGGGGAGGATGTGGTCGTGGGAGAGGTAGGCAGGCTCCTACGCCTTCCTCGCCGCCACCCCCAGCTGATTCACCCGAGCATAGGACTGCTAGGGTGGACACATTTGAGGAGGAGGCTATGCGGACTCCGGTCCACGAGGCTCGGGTGTAGGCTGTTCGAGACTACTACGCCTCGCGTGGTATTAAGAAGCCCAAGCCGGTGTGCCGCGAGAAGTTTCTGAAGAAGGAGCAGTACATGTTGGTAATTACCTATTCTTAAGGCCTTGTACTTAGTTTCCTTGATTTGATTCGTAGGCGTAGCGCTCAAGTTTCTCTTTACTAACTTAGGTGCCCTCGAGATGGTGTGCGGATCAGATGGATTGTTGGGAGGTGTTGGTGGATGAGTGGTGCTCAGACCAATGGCTAGCCCTCCACAACAATGCCAAGGACTGGCGTGCCCAAATGGAAGGTGTGCCACACCATCAAGGCAGCGCCAACTTGTATCAGTTCAGGCGGAACTGGGTATGTGGTTTGCTTCATGATTCATGCAATTCATTCTTCATGCTAAGCTTGAGCCCTTTAATTACTAATTTACTCTGTTCCTCTCTTTCAGGTGTGACACAATAAGGCGGAGGTGCTAGAGGTGTACGACCTCTATGCCATGGCCCATACTGCCTCGTACAAGAAGGTCAAGGCATTCACTGCGTCTGGCCTCGATCATCCAGAGAACTTCACCAACATCTCCTCCCACAACAAGCTCGTGAGGTACAGAGATGTGGGGAAGGCAACGAAAGGGGAGGACTTTAACCCAAGCCAGCAGTTTGATCCAGAGCTGGTGATGTTATCTGGTGGCGAGAGGTCCCATGGCTCGATAGCCATTGGAGATGGACTTATACGTTGTCCTAGCACTCTCCCGGAGATCAAGGCGCGCCAAACGAGCTCCGCCCCTGAGATAAGGCCTCGTCCACGACCAATGGAGCTCGCCTTCGAGGTTAGTTATACGGACTCAGATTTCTTTCCTCTCCATTACATTGTGTGTGCGGCCATCGATGATTACAATGCTAACGAGGAGTGGTGTTGCAGGCTGCTCTTCAGAAAGAGAGAGAGGCAACCAAGGAGCTTCTGGCGGAGAGGGACCGGCAGGCGGCGGATAAGGAGCGGGAGTTGGAGGAGAGGATGGCTAGGATGTTGGAGGAGGAGAGGGCATGGAATGACATGCAGAACCAGGCCATGTACAAGCTCCTCGTGGTAAGTTTCTTCTGCATATTAGCCAAATCATGCACATAATGTTTGTTTCATTACTAACTAGTATGACTGACTCGTTGAAACCAAATGTGCAGTCTGTGTGCGAGAAGGCTGGTCAGACCCCTCCGCCGATGCCAGTCATTGCTCCGGGGACCACGGTGAGTTTCATTTGAATGGTCATTAGTTATGAGTCTTAACATTTGAGTGTCATCATGCTAACGAGACATTGCAAATGATCTTTGGTGCAGTGTAACTCCAGACAAGCATTGCACGATCCTTCTCCAGCTGGTACCGGCACGAGCCACCCTTCTGCTTCACCTCCGTGATGACGGTAAGTTCTCTCTAGTGTTTTGCTTAACAAATGCATAATGACCTAGACTTAGCTTTATTTCCTCCGATATGCTTACCATAATAACCTAAGTTAGCTCTAATATGCTTAGTTACCTAGATTAGCTCAATAATGACATATACTTAGCTTACTTGTGTCAAAAATGGCATAATATGCTTAGTTAACTCAAAAATGGCATAATTACCTAAGTTAGCTCCAAAATGATCCATTTTACCTAAGTTAGCTCCAAAATGATCCATTTTACCTAAGTTAGCTCATAAATGATCCATTTTACCTAAGTTAGCTCATAAATGATCCATTTTACTTAGGTTAGCTCCAAAATGACCCATTTTACCTAGGTTAGCTCCAAAATGATCCATCTTACCTAAGTTAGCTCCAAAATGATCCATTTTACCTTAGTTAGCTCATAAATGATCCATTTTACCTTAGTTAGCTCCAAAATGATCCATTTTACCTAAGTTAGCTCCAAATGACCCATTTTACCCAGGTTAGCTCCAATATGATCCATTTTACCTAAGTTAGCTCCAAAATGATCCATTTGACCTAAGTTAGCTCATAAATGATCCATTTTACCTTAGTTAGCTCCAAAATGATCCATTTTACCTAAGTTAGCTCCAAAATGACCCATTTACCTAGGTTAGCTCCAAAACGATCCATTTTACCTAACTTAGCTCCAAAATTATCCATTTTACCTAAGTTAGCTCATAAATGATCCATTTTACCTAAGTTAGCTCCAAAATGACCCATTTGGCAGAATTCATTCACTTTCTTCTTCTTCTTCTAGTCTTCTTCTTCTTCTAGTCTTCTTCTTATAACTTTCTTATTTCCCATTTTGCAGATTGCATTCACTTCACGGAAGCTTGCATTGATGGAGGGCTTGTTTTTCCTTTATGTTTTCATTTTGGAGCAATGTGGAACTTGCTATGTGGAACTTGTAATATGTATGGATGAACTATGTATGTTGAACTTGCTATGTATTGGATATCTCATATGTATGTGGAACTTGCTATCTATGTGTTTGATATCTCATATGTTTGCTGTGAAATATATATATATATATATATATATATATATGTTTGCTGTGAAATATCATATATTTGCTGTGAAAATGGTTGGATATAAGAAAAAACAGAACAAAAGGAGGCAATGCAGACTCTTTGTCATCTGACACCGACGGCAAAGGGGTCTTTGTCGTCTACCACAGACGGCAAAGTGGCCACGTGGCAGCAACCTGTGCAACCTGGGAGCTGACCCATTTGGTCACTTTGCCGTCTGTGGCAGATGGCAAAGACTTGGGTTGTTTGACGTCGGTGGTAGACGGCAAAGAGCTGGGTAGAGTGACGCGCCTGCTGATGTCACAAGGCAGACGGCAAAGGGGAGGGCATGTTTGCCGTTAGCTGGCAGACGGCAAAGCCTCCCGTTAGCCACCTAACATGGCTAACGTCTGTTCTTTACCGTCCACGTTCTTTGTCATCTGCCACAGACGGCAAAGGGTCTTTGTCGTCAGCTGTGAGAAAGCAGCCGGCAAAGAAGTTGTTTACCATAGCTTACTGTGCCAGACAGGTTTGCCATCAGCTTTCTGGTCCTTTGCCATCTGCCATGGCAGAGGGCAAAGAAGCTGATTCCTGTAGTGCGTGTCACTGAAAGAATCTCATAACGAGCTGGTGTTAGAAAAAGCTTTTCTCTTCGCCGAGCAATCTGTTCGATTACCTGATGACTTTGTTCCTCCCTGCTTGAAATGCCTAGAACGTAGCAATGCAGATTCTCATGCTGAAACGTCTAATGCTGTCATCAAGAACATTGTTATTCCTGAAATTGGTACTACTAACCCCTCTTTCGAGGATTTTGCTGCTATTACTGAAGAAAATTGCAAGTTAAAGGGCTTACTTGAAACTGGTATGCTGAGGAGCCTGAAAGGGCGTCAAACCCTATGTGATGTGCTCAAGAAGTCCATTTTGAACAAAAATCCTCAGAAGGAAGGACTAGGTTTTGAAAAGAAACTCAATGTGGATGGATCCTATTGGACTCCCGAACAATATCCTCGAACAACTTGGGTTCGTGCAAAGAGTATAACTCTTGAACCTAAAACTTTAACTGGTTATCTTCTGCCCATTTCTGTTGAAACTGTCGAGTCAAATGACTCAAATTACAAACTCCTCAAGCAACAGAATGGCAGGGTTTTCGCTTGATATGTTCAAACTAACTGTAGGGCAGGTTCACCCAAGAAGCAAATTTGGGTAAAGAAGTGCACCGTTGAAAATTTAGCTGTTACTGCTAACCTGACTTTGCAGGATAATCATCGACGAGGAAAAGGTTATCATTCCAAGTCTACTCGAATATCATTCTCTAATGATTATCACCCTGAACTACATCAGAAGGAGTACTTGCGTACATCTTCAAATCATTACACTCATGCATTAGGAAACAATTACAATGCCTATTCATATGATTGTCATCATAATGCACAGGCATCTCGCAGGACTCACCAAAGAAATATTCCATGCAAGGCAAAGCAGATGAGATCCTCACCACCCACACAAGTGTCGGTAGTGAATAAGAACTAACCACCTCTTGCAGGAAACTCTCTCAGGGGTATTTGAAAGTGCAACTAATCCCCTGGTGGTTTTGGTAATTCATAACAACATATAGCTCATTAAACTAATATCCATTCAAGTTTAATATTTCAGAAAGTTCAATGAATGGCATGGCATGGCCTAGAGATGTGGACCCCTCAAAATGCTAAGGACAAAGATTGGCAAAAGCACAAGACTCTTCATTTCTATTTTAGTGATCCAAAATCACATTGAGTCCATAGGAAAGCCAATACTATTAAAAGGGGATGAGGTGTTGCTTAATGGTCTACTTGCTCAAAGTGCTTGGTGATATTGCTCCAAAACCCTCAGCCACTTTCTCATTTCCACATTTGTCCAAAACCCAGAGTCAAACTCGGCCCCACCGATTTGATCTATCCGGCGCCACCGAGTTCATTTGACATAGCCACTGCCAGAAACCCTAGACAATTCGGTCACACCGATACGGATCTCGATCTCACCGAGATGGCCTTGCAAACTCTCTGTTGCCTATTGTAATTATTTCGGTCTCACCGAAATGTGCAATCGGTCCCACCGAGTTTGCTTGACCAACTCTCTATTTGCTCATTGCTGAAATCGGTCCCACCGAGTTCATGCAATCGGTCTCACCGAGATGAGGTTTGCCCTAAGCCCTAGCACATCGGTCACACCGAGTTGACCATGTCGGTCCCACCAAGATTCCTAACGTTCACATTTTGAACTAAATCGGTCTCACCGAGTTCTTCTGTTCGGTCTGACCAAGTTGGGTCAAATGTGTGTAACGGTTGGATTTTGTGTGGAGGCTATATATACCCCTCCACCCCCTTCTCCATTTGAGAGAGAGCCATCAGAACATGCCTACACTTCCACTACTCATTTTCTGAGAGAGAACCACCTACTCATGTGTTGAGACCAAGACATTCCAATCCTACCACAAGAATCTTGATCTCTAGCCTTCCCCAAGTTTCTTTCCACTCAAATCATCTTTCCGCCATAGCCAAATCTGTGAGAGAGAGTTGAGTGTTGGGGAGACTATCATTTGAAGCACAAGAGCAAGGAGTTCATCATCAACACACCGTCTATTACATTTTGGAGAGTGGTGTCTCCTAGATTGGTTAGGTGTCGCTTGGGAGCCTCCGACAAGATTGTGAAGTTGAACCAAGAAGTTTGTAAGGGCAAGGAGATCGCCTACTTCGTGAAGATCTACCCGAGTGAGGCAAGTCCTTCGTGGGTGATGGCCATGGTGGGATAGACAAGGTTGCTTCTTCATGGACCCTTTGTGGGTGGAGCCCTCCGTGGACTCGCGCAACCGTTACCCTTCGTGGGTTGAAGTCTCCATCAACGTGGACGTACGATAGCACCACCTATCAGAACCACACCAAAAATCTCCGTGTCTACATTGCGTTTGCCTTCTCCAAACCCTTCCCTTTACCTTCATATGCAATGCTTTACTTTCCGCTGCTACACTCTTAGAATTGCATGTGTAGGTTGATTGCTTGACTTGTACTAGTTGCTAAAATCTGCCAACACTTAAAATTGGGAAAAGGCTAGATTTTTATTTGGTCAAGTAGTCTAATCACCCCCCTCTAGACCTACTTTCGATCCTACAAGTGGTATCAGAGCTTTGGTCTCCATTTGCCTTGATTTCCATACCTTTGGTGATCATAGCCTTGGTTTCACAACCTAGGAGAGTATGGCGTCTAGCAAGGGAAATTAACACCGTAGAGGTCCATACTTTGATGGTACTAATTTTGCTAGTTGGAAGCATAAGATGAAAATGCATATTCTTGGTCATAACCCCGCCGTTTGGGCTATTGTGCGTATTGGCTTGCAAGGTGAATACTTCGAGGATGGAAGAGAACTGGATCATGAAGCGACAGTGGAAGAATTGAAGATGTTGCAATACAATGCTCAAGCTTGAGATATTCTCTTCAATGGATTGTGCCCCGAAGAATTCAACAAAATCAGCCGTCTTGAGAATGCAAAGGAAATTTGGGATACTTTGGTTGATATGCACGAAGGTACCGAGTCTATCAAGGAATCCAAACTGGATGTGCTTCAAAGTCAACTTGACAAGTTCATAATAAAGGATGGTTAAGGAGTCGCTGAAAATGTACTCTAGGCTTGCTCTCATCACAAATGAGATTGCCGGCTTAGGAAGTGAAGAGATGACTGACAAATTCATCATTAAGAAGATCCTAAGAGCCTTGGATGGAAAATATGATACCGTGTGCACCTTGATCCAAATGATGCCCAATTACAAAGATCTCAAGCCAACGGAAGTCATTGGTAGAATTGTTGCTCATGAGATGTCACTCAAGGATAAGGAAGAGCTTCACAACAAGTCTAGTGGTGCTTATAAAGCTTCATGTGATGCTCCTACAACATCAAGTGAAAAACAAGTCTTCAATGAAGAACTGAGCTTAATGGTGAAGAACTTCAACAAATTCTACAAGAGTAGAAGCAAAGAGAGAAGTTCCAAGTCAAGGTCCTACAATGACAAAAGATCTTCTAGTCGTGATCGCAATTGCTACAATTGTGGAAGACCCAGACACTACTCAAATGAGTGTACGGCTCCCTACAAGAAAAGAGAAGATTCTCCCAAGAGAAGAAGTAAAAGAGAAGAATCACCACCAAGAGAGAGAAGGAGTAGAGGTGATCGTTATGAACGAAGACCCTCTCGTAGAAGCAAGGATTCGAAAAGAAAAGACAAGTCATCAAAGAGCTACACAAGACGAAGACATCAAGCTCACGTTGGTGAATGGGTATCTGGTTCTGACTCCGACCCCTACTCCGAGAGAAGTTATCACTCCGACTCCGAATATACTCAAGATGAAGGTGTTGCCGATCTTGCACTTGTGTCATCCAACTCCTACGACATATTTGACTCACCAAATGAAGGAATTGGAAGATGCTTCATGGCTAAAGGCCCCAAGGTATCACACCCCGAGTATGTTGATTTCAATAGTGATGAAGATGATTTGCTAGGTGATGATGATTTACTTGTTGACAACACTAGTGATGAAAACTATGATGAAATTGCCATTAATCATGCTAATTAAGATGAAACAAATGACAATGATAAGAAGGAGATTGAGCGTCTAACTAAAGAACTAAACACTCTTAAGTTAGCCCATGAAACTACTTTAGAGGATTATCGAGAGCTTTTAAAGACTCATGAGAAGCTACGCTTTGAGAAGCTCAATTTAGAGCAAGAGCATGGGTTCTTAAAAGCAATCAATGATGATCTTCGAAAGAAGAGTTCTTCTTACATTGCCAAGCATTTACTCTTGTCTACTTATATGCCACAAGTAAAATCTAGCAACAAGAGCAAGAAAGATTCTTCTTCTAGTAGTAACGATAATCATGCTAAATCCAATATTGTTGCTTCTAGTAGTTCTCTTGATTCCACTAATGATTCTCTTAGCCAAGTTACACTTGAGCAAGAAAATATCTTATTGAAGGGAATTATAGAGAAAGGAGTTTACAAGAGCCTTGTCGGAAGTAAGCAATTTGAGGAAATTGTACGCAAGCAAGGAAGGCACCGGAAGAATCAAGGTGTTGGTTTTGAACGAAAGTTCAATGCCAATGGAGTTGAGTGGGAAGAAGATCAATACCCCAAGATGAAGTTTGTTCCTCAATAAGAGAAGTATGACCCCACTTCTTTCAAAGGAACACAAGCTCAAGATGATCTTCCACCACAAGACCACAAGCTAAAAGGCAAGGACAAGCTTCAAGAGGAGATTGATGCATTTGAAGAAGCTCCTAAGGCCTTGGTCAAGTGGGTTCCCAAGACTACATCAAGTTCTACTTCATCAAGTACAACTACAACTCCAAGGATTCCCATCAAGTTGATGTGGATCCCAAAGAAGAAGAACTAGAGAGTTCTTGAGGGTGACTCCGCCAACAACTTCACTCATATTCATTCTGGCAAGGACAAGAGCAATCAACTTCCACATCTTGCACTAGTTCAAGGAGTCACAAACCCTCTTTTTGGTAAGACAAGGGACAAGGTAACCTAATGCTTTCATGGACATCATCATATGTGTGTTTCACTCAATGTCTATGGATATCCTTGTGTGTTCCTTGTGGGACTAACCCATGTAGGCATTGAAAGTGCAACTAACTCCAATGGATTACTCCAAATGATCTACATCAACATTGAGCATCCACATCTTCAACACCTACATGAAGTCATCATCGACAAAACCCAAGGTTAGTTCATCCCTCTAATGGGGGATATCACATCTAGGGGGAGCTTTGCTCTAAGAATTGAGCTAAAGCAACTCTGATGGTGTGAACACAACAATGCTTTATGTAAAAGTGGTAAACCCACTTGTGCTTAAACGATGAGTATGACTTATGATCAAATGTTCTCATTTGACTCCTAAGTCAATATACTCATATATAGATGACCTAGTCATCGCCAATTGCTTGATAGATGCTAGAGTGTTTGTGCATGCTTTGCTACATGTTTTATTTGCCATCTTATTGTGTGAGCATGTTGGTTGCATAATTTTCTCCATTCGAGGACATCCATTTGTTGCTTTGATTGTTTGGTTTTCTTTTTGCCAAATGGATGGACAAAAATGCCTAAGTACTCCCTCTAGCTATCTATGATTTTCTCATCTCAAACTCTATTCATGCTACATCACAAAGTTTGAACAAGTCGAATTCGGACCCTTCGGGTGAGGAGCACTCAGAGCCATCGATCCGTCAAGGGCTTAACTTCCAAAACCTCTTAATGCATCTCGGTCAGACCGACTCACTCCTGCTTGGTCTCACCGGATTCATTAAGTTGATATAGGTTTTCATCTCGGTGCAACCGATTAGAACAATTTGGTCACACCGAGTTGCAGTAACTGCTAGCAGTTTTGCATCTCGGTGCCACCGAGTCGTTCCACTCGGTCACACTGATAGTGACTGGGTATATATATACCGCGGGTTGAAAATTTGGAAATTTCTCCAAACCACTCGTCCGCGCCTCCCAGCTCTGCCGCCCCATTGTCTCCGGATCGTCACCAGTGCCTCCTGCCACTGGTCTCTGTTGCCGACAACGGGAATTTCACCGCCGTTGTCGCCGTAGCAAGTTCGTCGCCAAGTTAGGGTACGGACTTGACCTCTTTGTGCGTTCTCTTACTCCGATTCTTGCACAAAGATCATTGCCATTGTTCTTTCCATGATTGAGATCAATCTATCAACCGAAAGAATCCTTTAGAATAGATTTGATGCAAAAAATTAGGGTTAGGTTTCCGCCGAACTCATCTCGGACCGACCGATCTGAGGATCTCGGTCTCACCATTTTGGCTCAGGCCATTGCACAACTACAACTCGGTCTGACTGAAGTGTACTAATCGGTGTGACCGAAATCACTTTCTCTGTGAAACCCTAGCATCTCAGAGTCACCAAACTGCATTTTGGTCTGACCGGAACTGCGTGTTTAGACTCTGTTTGTGCTTCGGTGTCACCGAGTTTGTCAAATCGGTAGCTCCGAAATGCTTTCTGCAGAAAACTAAAGTTAAGTTTTTGTCTCAATATTTTTGCAAAATTTCTGCACTTTGTGATGCTCATCCACCCTATCTATACCCATCTATTCACAGGGTCAGTTTCAGATATGTCAGAGGGCAGTGACAGCCAGAACAGGTCTAAAGAGCAAGTGAATCTCAGTCAGGACACTAGTCCCTCCAATAACAGTTATGATGAAGGTAGTAGAAGCACTCCAAGCAACTTGCCTAAGGTAGCAACTAGGCAAAGAAAGAAGAGAACCTCAGAATCAGAGGATGAGGATTTTGTTGTTCAGGAGGAGGTGACCTCCAAGAAGAAGGTACTCAAAAAGGAGTATGCTGCTGCTGCCACCAAGCCTGGAATGCAGAAGAAGGCTCCTGCTAAGAGGAATCCTATGTCAAAAGCCAGAGCCTCAACTCAAGAGCAAGCACAGCTAGCAAGTGGTGCTGGAGAAGAGAAGGAAGAGGCTACTGGTGGAAAGAAAAGGAAGGAGAGAGTGAGGAAGACCATTGCCAGAGTCATTGGCAAACGATCTATGATGAGAGACTCTGATGAGGAAGAAGAGGAGGAGGAAGAGGCTGCTGCACCTCCACCAAAGACTCAAAAGCTCATGGGAGATGCTATAAGGACTGGGGCTGCTCCATCTAAGCCCAAGTTAGCCCCCAAACCTCCAACTCAAGCTCAAGCTCCAAAACCTTCTGCACCCAAGAGATCCACCAGAAACATTTTAGTTGCTGAGAAGAATAAGGCCCCAGTGCCTGAGGCTCAAGAAGATGAAGAGCAACAAGTGCTCAGAAAACTGAAGCCCAAGATTCCAGATCATGATGATAATCATCCAGTGGCTGAAAATATGAAGCTGAGAAAGGATGCTGGTCTGAGATTATGGAGACAGACTGATCCTTATGCCACCAGGAGAAGGACTGCTGTAGATTATCGTTTCCACACCAAGGAACAGCAGGACTTCTATGAGACAGTCTTGCTAGACAAGAAGCCCATTGTCAGTGACATGAGGTGGGCTGACTGGAAATTCATTGATGACAATGAGGACTACTTCCCAGGTGTGCATGAGAGCTTTAGGATGAATGAAGTGGACAAGTTTGTTGGTCAGAAGTTGACCAAGTGGAACGATGAGATGATCATGCAATTCTACTCCACTGCTCACTTCTACCCAGATGGAAGGATTGTCTGGATGATAGAGGGAACCAAATATCAATCAACAATCACTGAGTGGGCCAAGTTGATCAATGCCCCTAAGGAAGATGAGAATGACACTGATGTATATGCCAAGGCTAGGAAGGATCACAACTCCATGGCCAATATGTACAAGACAATTCCTGATGATGCCTTGGAGACTCACTAGCTTGGGTCAATATACTATCTGATGTCAGGGCTGACCACCATCAACACCATCTTGAGGCACACTCTGTTGCCCAAATCAGGAGATCATAGAATGATCCGTGGTCACTCCATCAACCTGCTCCATATGTTTGATGTGCCCCAGAAGTTTAAAGTGATGAGTTTGATAGTTGAAACAGTGAAGAGAACTGCAGCTGATCAGAAGAGATCATGTGGATATGCCCCTCATATACAGATGTTGATCAACTCCAAGACGGGAACAGGGACATATCTTCTTGACAAAGAGCATCTTCCCCTGAGGACAGAATTTGAGGACAATGAGATTGTCATGGATGCATCTCATCCAACTAGTGCAGAAGCCCGGGAGAAGAGAGAGGGAGCAAAGGCTGCAAAAGCAACAAAGTCAGCCGGTGAACCAGATGCTTCACAAGTGATGCTCAAGACCAAGCAAGATCAACTCAGTTATCTGCTTGAGGCTACTGTGAGAATTGAGAAGGGCCTGGCCACCCTGACTCAAAATCAAGAGAGTCTTGAGAGGATCATTGAGACTAAATTTCATGATCTAGATGTGAAGGTCACAGAGATCCATACCACTATGGAGAAGCTCCAGGAAGAAGTTGAGGACAGGAATGACAGACCAACCACAGATACTTTTCAGAGAGTGCCAAGGGCACAAAGGTCTTCAGCACTGCTAGTTGTCAGTGACACCAGGACTTCTCTTTCAGCACCTGCAGTAACTGCCACGATTGCACCTCCAGTTTCAACTCCTCCAGCTTCACAGACCTCAGCTGAAGCATTTGCAGATGGACTCCTCTCCACGCCATCTACGCACACCAGAGCAACCAGCCAGAAGACCACTTCAGGAGCTCCCGGAGATCGTGCCTAGAGTGCTGCATAGCACTATGCATTTTCAAGCTTTTTGGTAACTTGTTGCCAAAGGGGGAGAAAGTGTATAGATCATTAGGCTTCGAGAGAGAGAGTGTTTTGCTTTTTGGTGCCTCTCTTGCTACTTTGATCATTTGCTTGTTTGATTCCGATGCTACATTGTGTTATGCTCGTGAGATACTTATATGATCATGTGTTTGATCATACTACGCCTTAATGTGCGCTTGCTTGATGATATCTATGATACTTGTGTATGATCAATTATGTTTTCCCTTGGTGATGAGTGCATGTTGTTTAACTCTTATCATTTTGAGCGCTCCACCAAGATGTATGTGACATGGAAGAGTAACCCATGATCCTAATCGATTGTGCATTTGCATTCAAAAGCAAATTTTTAAATAAAGCACAAATTTAGGGGGAGCTCTTGCTTATCACATACTTCTCAAAGCGACGATGTATTTCATTCATATTATATTTGTCGAAGCTTTGATCTATATGTTGTCATCAATTACCAAAAAGGGGGAGATTGAAAGTGCAACTAATCCTCGGGTGATTTTGGTAATTCATAACAACATATAGCTCATTGAACTAATATCCATTCAAGTTTAATATTTCAGAAAGTTCAATGAATGGCATGGCATGGACTAGAGATGTGGACCCCTCAAAATGCTAAGGACAAAGATTGGCAAAAGCACAAGACTCTTCATTTCTATTTTAGTGATCCAAGATCACATTGAGTCCATAGGAAAGCCAATACTATTAAAAGGGGATGAGGTGTTGCTTAATGGTCTACTTGCTCAAAGTGCTTGGTGATATTGCTCCAAAACCCTCAGCCACTTTCTCATTTCCACATTTGTCCAAAACCCAAAGTCAAACTCGGCCCCACCGATTTGATCTATCCGGCGCCACCGAGTTCATTTGACATAGCCACTGCCAGAAACCCTAGATAATTCGGTCACATTGATACGCATCTCGATCTCACCGAGATGGCCTTGCAAACTCTCTGTTGCCTATTGTAATTATTTCAGTCTCATCGAAATGTGCAATCGGTCCCACCGAGTTTGCTTGACCGACTCTCTATTTGCTCATTGCTGAAATCGGTCCCACCGAGTTCATGCAATCGGTCTCACCGAGATGAGGTTTGCCCTAAGCCTTAGCACATCAGTCACACCGAGTTGACCATGTCGGTCCCACCAAGATTCCTAACGTTCACATTTTGAACTAAATCGGTCTCACCGATTTCTTCTATTCGGTCTGACCAAGTTGGGTCAAATGTGTCTAACAGTTGGATTTTGTGTGGAGGCTATATATACCCCTCCACCCCCTTCTCCATTTGAGAGAGAGCCATCAGAACGTGCCTACACTTCCACTACTCATTTTCTGAGAGAGAACCACCTACTCATGTGTTGAGACCAAGACATTCCAATCCTACCACAAGAATCTTGATCTCTAGCCTTCCCCAAGTTGCTTTCCACTCAAATCATCTTTCCACCATAGCCAAATCTGTGAGAGAGAGTTGAGTGTTGGGGAGACTATCATTTGAAGCACAAGAGCAAGGAGTTCATCATCAACACACCGTCTATTACCTTTTGGAGAGTGGTGTCTCCTAGATTGGTTAGGTGTCGCTTGGGAGCCTCCGACAAGATTGTGGAGTTGAACCAAGAAGTTTGTAAGGGCAAGGAGATCACCTACTTCGTGAAGATCTACCCGAGTGAGGCAAGTCCTTCATGGGCGATGGCCATGGTGGGATAGACAAGGTTGCTTCTTCATGGACCCTTCGTGGGTGGAGCCCTCCGTGGACTCGCGCAACCATTACCCTTCGTGGGTTGAAGTCTCCATCAACGTGGACGTACGATAGCACCACCTATCAGAACCACACCAAAAATCTCCGTGTCTACATTATGTTTGCCTTCTCCAAACCCATCCCTTTACCTTCATATGCAATGCTTTACTTTCCGCTACTACACTCTTAGAATTGCATGTGTAGGTTGATTGCTTGACTTGTACTAGTTGCTAAAATCTGCCAACACTTAAAATTGGGAAAAGGCTAGATTTTTATTTGGTCAAGTAGTCTAATCACCCCCCTCTAGACCTACTTTCAATCCTACAATATCTCTTATTCATCTCAAGCCCTGAGATCAATTATTGTTGGTGCTCATTGTTCTAAGTTCTCTCTCGTAGTGTTTGTGTTGTTTTTCGATAGTTTTGTGCTTTGAGTCTGTTGCTTTTCTGGTTTATTCTCGGTTCGTTGCGTCACAAACATGCACCTTGATCTGAAGAAGATTTCACTCCTATGTCCTTGGCTTCGAATGAAATCAACTTCAACTTTTCATCTGCTTTGCCGCTTACGCTTCTTCAAACCTTTCGGCATCCAGTTCAGTTACCGAGATTTTCCTAGGAAATGGTTGACACGTGCCCACGATCTCTCTATCGTGATCTCGTCCGTTGAATGTGGAACGTCCCGAGTTTTCCGTCCGTAGATTTCGGAGTGGGCGGTTTGTCCCTCAGGCTATATAAACCCCCCTCTATGGGTCTCTTCTTCCTTAGCTCTTTCCCTGTTCGACCTCAACCCTACTCTCGCTCTCCTCCCGAGCCCGAGCTCGAAGCAGCGTCGATGTCAAGCCTCGCCGTGCAACTCCGGCAGAGCTCCGTCACCGTTGGCCGCGCTAGTGTGGTAACTCTTCTTTCCTGCACTGCCATAGTTGATCTGTCTCGCCAAGTTAGGGCATTCAGATCTGGTACTTGCTCTACTCCCTTCCTGTTCTAGAGCAGTTCCTCTTGACGCTATTTATCATGTATTATTTCTCTTGCGGTAGACCTTTAAGTTCTTCTAAGTTTTGTCTTGTACGGTTTGTAGTTGTTCCTCGTACTAGACTTTGGATCTAGGGTTCACTGTATGCTCTTCGAAAGATTAGAGGATTAGTCATGTCTTCTTTAGGCATACTGCAATTTTCTCGACGATATCTTGCAAGCGCATGCCTTGAATTCCATGCTTCTTCCTGTAAAACCATCTGTTTTGAATTAAAATTTCTCTGTGCATGCTTGTGACTTCTTCTGTGCTTTCTTTCAAATTTGTGTTTTTCTCTCAGGAGCGGTCATGGCAAGTAGTTCGGATGAGCATTCTGGTTCAGAGGAATAAATCCCTCGGCAGCCAAGGGTGGCTGACAAAGCAAAAGTGGTCGAAAGAAAATCAGCAAAGCCACCAAGGGCGCCGAAGAAAAAGGCCGAATCAGAATTTGCTGAAGAAGTAGAGGACGATATTCCCTCAGCTCATAGTCAGCCAGAAGACAAGCTGGTCACTGATTCCAAAACCATGTTCTCTGATGGAAATCCCAAAAAGGGTGGCCACGGAAGAGAAAGGAATACTGCGGCTGAAATGTCTGATCAGGAAACCTACAGGACTCCACCTGGAGTGGAAACTGCTCAGGAAAGGAGCAACAGATTGCAAAAGATTCGCCGACATTGGGCAAAGAAATGGTTCAACTATGAGAACATCCGAAGGAAATAACAAATATTGTTCGCATTCACTCCACCCTGGAATGATTGCATTGCAGAAGGCTGCCTAGGGTAGGACGATGAAAAAGTGAGGCCAGCACCACCTCCCAACGCTCATGCCGACTCCTTGAAAACCATAGCTGATTTTCACGAAGAAGTTGCAAAGAGGGAAAAGGCAAAGGCCAAGCGTGAGGCTAGACTTGCGAAGAAAAATCAAGTAGAACAACGAAATGTTGAGTTGACTCAATAGGATGTGATGGAAAAGAAGGAAAGGGCGTCTGCCCATAAAGAAAAGAAGAGGAAATCTATTCCCCCTCGAGCTACACTGAATAAGTCCGTTGCCAGTAAATCTCGAAAGGTTGCATCTGCCTCATCTGATGAGGATTCGTCTGATGATAATGCTGGCGAAGAAATTCCAATGTATGATCAAAAGGCACTGCTTGATAAGTCGTACCAAACTCCATCACCAGCCAAGAATTCGCCACCCGTAAGATCTTCACCAAGGCTTGCACCCATCCCCTCAGATAAACCTTCGGGTTCTGCTACCCCAGTGGCAAAGAGAAAGTTGATTACTGATGAAAAGGCTACTGCTTCTGCCAAGAAGGCGAAGAAAATCATTCTTGTTCCCACTGCGGAATATGATTTTGATCTTACATTTGGCATCATTGAAGGTGCCTCCTATGATGCCAATCCAGCTGATTTGGGTAATTTGGGTCTGCCAGAAGATGTTACCAAAATGGTAGCAAAGCACTTCTCTGATCTGAAAGAAATCACCAAAGAACTCAGTCAAGTTGTTGATGATAAGAAGCTTTTGGAGAAGATGCGAAGGGAAGCTAAATCTGAGTCTGAAAGAAAAGATGTGAACAAGGCCATTCTTGAGATCACCAAAGCCCTCACCACCATGAGAAATAACAAGATTGATTGGCACTCCAGGATGAAGCACTACAAAAAAAAGACACATCCGTGACGTTTTGGGCCAAACGAATTTTTTTCTGTCATGCTTATGACACTTCTATGATGATAGTTGTGACAAAACCCGGTATCATCATAGATGTGGTGGGCTCCTACTTCTATGACAAAAAATCATGACAGAAAATGGGCTTTTCATCCTGGGCGGGCCGGAGACGCACCTGCATGACATTCTTTGGGCCGTCTGTGACGGAAAAAATCATGGTAGAAGCGACGGCGAGGAAATTTTTGGGGAGTTCCCGGTTACGGCGGGTGGCCGGGGCCGAGCGATGCATGGAGGTTTTGTAAGTGCATCTAGTGCCCCTTAGTGATTTTGGTGTATTGAAGACTTATAGGTTAAGGGTCTAATGTGTTTGTGAGTGTACACAGGTCTATAAGTCTATGAGGAGTTTGTTAATTACGATGAATGTCGACCCCTAAAAATGAATGTCTTCAACTGAAGACTTTGGTTTTCTTGAAGACTTTGAAAGTGAAGAAATTGGTGTGACCCTGAAGACTTGATATTCATGCGAGGATTATGAAGCGTGAAGACTTTTGTTTTCGTAGTTTCATTTTCTTCTTCTTGAGTCATAGGAAACACCGTACTGTTAAAGGGGGTCGAGGTAAAACTAAGGAAAAATTTCCAAGTGATGCTCAACTCAAAATCCTACACCTACCCAATCCTTTCGAGTGAAGCCATTGGAAATCTCATACAGTTTAGTCAAGTTCTTCAGTGACAGAGACGAAGTTCTTCTGTTCTCTGAGGAATTTGTTCTGACTGAGGAGTTAGAAATTCGCCAGTGCGGATTGCCTACAAGTGAGGATTATGATAGCCCTGAGGAATTTGATACTCAAATTTCCGACCGTTGCTGTGCTACGTGCCAGCTGTCCCAAAATATCTACCCACCTAACGGTCATATCATTGAAGGGCATTTATGTCTTATCATGTCGGGTTGCTCCCTAGGCTATAAATAGCCGCCCCCTACAACCACTAGCTGGTTGGCTGCTCCAAGAAATAGATTGACACTTGTCATTTAGAGCATCCCATCCTCCGAGGACTTTGAGCAAAAATCATCAAGTGAGGAAAAACCCAAAAAACCCAAACACCTACAAACCCAAAGTGATTGAGCATCACTAAAGAGATTGTTCCTGTGTGGAACCGACGCTTGTTACCTTTGAGGACTGTGCATCCTCCAGACGGTTAGGCGTCATGGTCTAGAGCATCCAAGAGGAAATTGTGGATTGCCGAGTGACCGAGTATGTGAAGGTTTGGAAGTCACCTGAAGACTTACCACGAGTGGTTGGGCGAGGTCTGTGTGACCTTAGCTCAAGGAGAATACGGTGAGGACTAGGTGTCCTGGACTGTGTGTTCAGGACTGGGTGTCCGGGACTGTGTGTCCTCAGGTTTAAATACCTAGCCGCTCCAACCAGACGTACAACTGTCACAACAGTTGGAACTGGTCTACCAAATCAGTGTCTTCACCGAGCTACTGGTTCTATTTCCTCAACCCTTTCATTTCCTCGCATACTTGCTATGTATTTGATCATTACTGTTTGAAGACTTTGACTGAAGACTTTCTCAATTTCCTCAGTTCAATTTCTTCAGTCAGTTTGTCTTCAGCCTGCTTATCCTGTGTTTACGCTACTCGTACTCTGTGCTTGTTTTCATTTCATCATGATGACTGTGCTACTGCTCTGTTATGCTTGCATTTGAGTACTTATTCCGCTGCTAAGTAGTTCGTTGCTTAGGAATTTCCTCACCTTGAAATTCCTCAGTGACGAATTTGTAAAAATCGCCTATTCACCCCCCCTCTAGTCGATATAACACACTTTCAGGTTTGCGTGTTTCTCTCATACACGTACGCGCGTGTGTGTGAGGCGTTGCGCTCTAACTGAACCCAAGCGAGGCGTTGGGCTCTAACTGAACCCGAGCGATTGCACTAGCTACGTTACTGAACCCCGATTGATCCCTTGCTGTTAACTAAACCTGAGTGATTCCTTCACTACTGCTGCTAACTGAAGCCGATCGAAGCTGCCTCTTGATGAACAGTCCCCCGGTGGGGGTTGGATGAACAGTACCTGTTGGGGATTGGATGAACAGTTCCCGGTGGGGGTTGGATGAACAGGATCCTGTGGTAGTAGAGGCCGTTGCCGCTGGATGAACAGGACCCCGATCGAGGAGGTGGGGGTGGATGAACAGTATTCGGTGGAGGGACCCCGTGGAGGGCTGGTTGAACAGGACCCCGTGGAGGGCTGGTTGAACAGTAGCCGGTGGAGGCTGGATGAACAGGACCCCATCAATGAACAGTAACTGGTGGAGGCAGGAGGAAGCCGACAGTGGATGAACAGTAGCAGGTGGAGGCTGGAGGAAGTCGACGGTGGATGAACAGTAGCCCGTGGAGTCCCATTTTGCGGTACGTCACACCCCTCCCGATGAACAGGACCCCCTTTTCGACTGTAGCGCTCCAACACAAGTCTGTTTCCTCTGTTTTGCGGTACGCCACACCCCTTCTGATCAACAGGACCCCGTTTCGACCATAGGCACTTGAACAGAAGTCCATTTCCTCTGTTCTGCGGTACACCAGACCCTTCCCGATGAACAGGACCCCGTATCGACCGTACGCGGTCGAACAGAAGGTCGTTTCCTCCGTTCTGCAGTACGCCATACCTCGTTTCGGCTGCTCCGTCCAAGCCGATTGGCTCCCGATGAACACGCGACGTTGTTTACTCCGTTCTGACCCAGCCGCTTGGCTACCGATGAACAGGACGACGTCGCTGTATGCGTTAGAGACCCCGCCCGTATGTACGTATGTAGCTGTATTTACTATCTTGCAGCGTGGCCGTACGTATGTGTACACGATATAGACGGGACTGCGTGACATGCTACGTCAGCACCTCTACTTCAACACATGACGCTCCTTACTCGGCCACGGTACATCGCTGCAAAGAGATCGATCGACCGTTATGTACATACACGTTCGCGGCCGGACAGATAATGCTACCTTCGATTCAACCTGGTGGGTCCCAGCTGTCAGGGGGTAAGAAGGCAGTTCCTTCCATGCGAAGATAAAGCCGGTGGGTCCCAGCTGTCAGGGGGGAACGTTTTTATCACGAAATACAGAGGCCCTTCTGGTAGGTCCGAGGTGTCAGGTGGAGGAATCATTATTTTGCGCGTAATAAGGAGGCACTTCCTTGCGTGCGGCCATGGACCCAGCTGTCATCCTCTCCATTTACAGTCCTCTTTTGATGGCTGTCGTTTGTTGACCGCATTGACGACACCATACCGCCCGAGAGCACCAAGGTGGTGGACGACGGCGCGACCTAGGAAGGGAATGACTCAGAGCAGGGGAATACGCAGTAGTGGATGCCCACGCGGAGGGGAGTACGAGGGTTGACTGCTTCAGCTGCGGTTTGAGGCTGCCATCACCGGAGAATAACAGGGGGTGTGGGTGAGTAGAGGGAAGGCCTGGCCAGCGGTGGGAGTAGGGTGGGGCAGTGAGGCCTGCGTGGCAGCACAGCCAGCCACGGGAGGTAGGAGCAGGCAGCACGGTCGGCGCTGGTTTGGGCAGCTGGAGCAAGAAGACCAGAGGTTGAAGAAGCACGACGACCGTTGGATGGACATCGTACGGTCACCGCAGCTAGAATCATTTATATTGACTAAGTTGACAAAGCCCTGCGTCTGCGTTAACTTAGTAGTCCCACATGTCAGCCTCCAAATATGGTGGGACCGACCTAGCAGCGGGGGTATTCATTATTTTTGTGCATAATAGCTGGTGGATCCGAGCTGTCAGCGGGGGGAATGTTTTTTCGCGAAATACAGAGGCCCTTCCGGTCGGTCCCAGCTGTCAGGAGGAGGAATCATTATTTTGCGCGTAATAAGCAGGCACTTCCTACTCGCAAAAAAAGGAGGCACTTCTTTGCGTGCGGCCGTGGACCCAGCTGTCAGCCTCTCCACGTATAGTCCTCTTCCGATGGATGTCGTTTGTTGACCACGCCATGCCGAGAGCACCAAGGCGATGGACGACAGCGAGGCCAAGTAAGGGAATGACCCAGAGTCGAGGAAACTCGGCAGTTGTTTCCCACACGGAGTGGGTACGAGGGTTTACTTGTTCGGCCGCAGTGTGAGGCTGCCGTCGCCAGAGAATAAAAGGAGGTGTGGGTGAGTAGAGGGATAGCCAGGCCAGGGATGCGAGTATGATGGGGGCCAGGGATGCGAGTATGATGGGGCCGTGAGGCCTGCCCGGCAGCACAACTGGCCATGGGAGGCGGGAGCAGGAGGTTCCGCCGACGCTGGTTTGGGCGGCTGGAGCAGGAAGATCAGAGACTGAAGAAGCATGATTGTCGTCAGATTGACATCTAACGGTCTGACGCTGGTAGAGTCGATTGTTGACTAAGTTTCTTTTTTTGAGAAACCTTGTGTACGCATGATTTTAGTAGGCCCACAAGTCAGCCTCCAAATCTGTGGCAGACAACATAGAGCCCATTTGCTATTTTTTTAATAATTTACAGCCCATTTGCTAATTCTTAAGGAATTTATTACAGCCCATTTTCTGCCCAGGACCACGGTCAAAAAGTTCAACCTTATTTTGCATATTTCGGTGGAGTCCGAACTGTTTTAATCCAGAAATGATAAACATTTATTTTTTAAGAACTTATTGATTTGCCAAATAAAATATCGTTTTGTTTTTGTAAGCTAATAAGACGTGGGACAATTGAGTTGGTTTTAGGGAAAAACCAGTGGTAAAAAAATCAGCGCTGGGAGGGAAAACAACAACAAAAAAATAAGGATGTAAAGATGAAAAGGGAATTTTATGTATTTTCAATATAATAATACGTGTATATGAACTAGTAAAACTATAGGTAGAGATTAGAAAACAGAAGTAGGACATGGCGTTTCAAGAGGAAAATAGAACTGGGTTGTGTGTTTGATTCAGTAAAAAAACTGCCTGCGGATGTTCTAAGAGAAAAATATAACTAAGGCTGGCGGGCCAGAGGCCAGTTGATACCTGCTGGGTCTTTGTGCCCCGTTGTCGTCATGGGCTGGGCCTGTTAAAAACAAAACCAAGCCTGGGCAGTCTACAGCCCAGTTGAAACTAGCTCGACCTGAAAAAACAATATACCTGCTGGATCCCAGTTATCAGTTTGTACTTGCAGAATTCTCTCGTTTATTGACTACATTGAAAACTTCATGGGTTTCACCGTCTGAGACGTCAGCATTATTTTTCCATCGTGATAATAAGTGCATGCACTTGCTTGCGTATGGCCATGGACCTGCTGGTTCCGTACGGTTAGGCTCTGTATGGACAGCCGTCTTGTGGTTCCACGGGCGAATTTCATGCAAATCGGATGGTTTTCAGTGAAAGCTGACTAAATTCATTGCATTTTACATATTTATTTTCATTATGGAATATTTTACATATTTCAACTAATAATAATGGACTAGTCCTTTTTTTAGTCCATGGGAGGCGCTTCACGATCGAGGTCGCGACACTTAACTGTTCTGGAAGGCCCAAATCCATCGCTCCTCTCTTTTAACAATTTGCAGCTGGGCTTGGCATGCCACAACCCAGTTCTGATGTGCTGCGTCCAACTATTAGCTTGTGAAATCGGATGGATCCCCTGCGTACTTCGAAGATGTAAAAAAATTGGAGAACTGGGAATTCAAACGGTAGGTGCTTATGCTACCCATCAAATAAAAATCAGGTGCCTGAAAATTCGTTTTGAAACAAATGATTCAGCTTTATATCCACGTCGACCCTCGACATGATGGTTGGAAGCAAATGCCAAGTTCATACCGAAAGATCCTTAACAACAATACCAACTTGCAGACGACCAGGTAGTACAAATACCAATACCAAACTAACTTATAATCTTTTTAGTCCTGGCCCTAGTGTTCGTCTGGTAGAAAATCTTGCAGAGGACCAGCTCCCGCTCCTTCTCTTGCTCCAGGTCCCCAAGGTGGTCCTGGTGCATCACCCAGTTGGTCCTCTGCTGGTCGAAGTTCTTGTTGGTGTGCAGCACCAGAACCTTTTTGTTGCCCGTCTGCCGGCCGTTGACCATCACCGGCAAGGTATTGCCGGTCTTGTGCCACATCACGTGCATGCCGCACTCCGACTGTATCTTGCGACCCGTCCGCGTGCCCTTTTTGAACGCCCTGGAGTTGCGCTGGAAGAAATGCTTGCTTAGGCCACTCAGTGTGATACCTGCAGTATTGTCGAATACAGGTTCTAGTGTACGTAGTTGGCATTTTCATAACATCTTTGGCATGTTGCAGTCACTTGTTTTGCTTTTTATTAACTGCCAACTTGTAATTGCTTCACTAGGTCTGCGTCTAAAAAGAAAAATAGAGCTATAAACAAAGGAATATGTTTGTGCAAGTAGACGGCCGATCGGTGGCTCACCTGGAAGTTTCTCAGGATGGGTGTAGCATATGCCGTGCTCGCTGTCGATGGTTGGTATGAACAAATCAATGAGCGGGTGAGATCTCGTGTTGTCAGCACTCACTTTGGCCTCAAGGTGCTCGATCAGCTCCTGATCCGTGGGATCGAACTTGATGCCAGCCGGCAGCACCGGCCAATCCTTCTTGGACTTGCATCGGTTAATTCCAGTTAAATGGTACTCAATGTATGATCAATCAATTATTTTAAGTAAATGATGAAAGATTTTGACAGATAAGTGGTACTCCAAATCTGAAGTCCACAATACCCGAACAAACTGGGGTCTCGGCTTCATTACTACATGTAGACTCTAAAGACTTGAAAACCCCCATAAAGATCGAAATCATAATATAGGGCGACGGGACGAATACTCACAGGAGCGGCCTCGCTGGTTCCTTCCTTCATCCGGCTAGCTTGTCGGGGCACGACACCTATGGGATCCCGAGAGACCCCTTTACGATTCGGCGGGGGGGAGAGGTATACGCAAAGAGCAGAACCAGTGATCAATGCGTGAGGTTTTTACCCAGGTTCGGGCTGCTGATCAGCGTAAAACCCTACTCCTGCTTTGTGTTCTTATTGATGTTCTTGAGCCCAGCCTTCAGGAGCGCTCGCAATGAACAGTATGTTCAAAGAGTAGCTACGCATGCAGAATGGGCCAGAAGTTCTCTTCCTCTGTAGCAGTTGCCTTGGGCCTCCTTTTATATGCTCAAAGGGGTCTCCACTGTGGCAAAATGTACATACATTGAGGTGTAAAGTAGCTACAGGGTATCATACCTAACCCCTGACGGATTAGGACCAACGCATTTAATGCACCGTGAGGTGTCCGTGTAGGTGTCCTCACTTTCTTGGGGATGGAAAAAGGAGCCATCCCATCAGCACCGCTTAAGCTCTCCTCCACTGGCGCGTTGCCACGCATCCAGAGAAGGACCCAGAATGTCAGACTTGTTACTGTGCCGAAGCGGTGGCACAGTGGCAGAACCTCGCCAGGCGCCGAATCTTGTCGGGTGCCAAACCTTGCCGGGCGCCAAGCCTTGCCGGACGCCAAGGCTTGCCGGGCGCCAAGTCTTGCCGGGCTCCAAAGGCCATCCCGGCAAGGATCTTGCTGGGGAAGCTGGCCTTTGGATTCCAGCTTCGCTTATCTGCTGATCCTCAGATCTCTGACTTGATGATTTCCTTGATGGCTTGAATCGACCTCGAGCTGTTCCCGGCAAGCCTTGCCGCGAGGATGGCTACAACTGCCCGTGCACAAGTACGGGGTACTAGTGGCCCAATACTTAGTACACCGATAGGAGCCCCCGGGCCTAGGCCATACACGAGTGCGAGGCGTTGTTGGGCTAGGCCCAAACAGTGCACGGGCACGCGTGGCAGGGAATTAACTGCTCGTAAATATGTCGTTTTACTGTGCCCCCCACTACGCGCACGGAGCGCGCGATGTGGGAAGCGTGCCAAAAAGGCTGCAACTGCCTCGCGCCTATAGAGGCGCATTCACATTGGGGAATAAAAAAGGCGGCCCCGCTCCTTCCCCATAAAAAGGAGAAGTCGCAGAGGCACAAACCTATTTACCCCCCTCTTCTTCTCAATCTGGCCATCGCCATCGCCTTCCTCCTCTCGAGCTCAGAGCGAAACCTTTTCCTCTTCCGCCCGCTGCTCCCGCGCTCGCTCCGCCCCCAGCTTCCGTCCTCACAGTCGCCATGTCGCCCAAGGCCAGCAAAGGCAAGGGCAAGGAGGCAAAAGCCAAAGTTCCGGAGAGCGAACTAGCGAAGATGCGAAAGAGGCTCATCGTCTTCCCTCCGACGCTCGATGCTGGAGCTCTGAAGGGGCGATACCAATGCATGTGGGCGAAGGGAACGCAAGCTCACCCCGCCACACGCGTAATCCCAGGTGCTTGCTCCAAAGGTGGATCGGACAGATACCCTTTCTTCACTGCATATTTCTATTGCGGGCTCTATCCCCCCTTTTCCGACTTCTTCAATGACATCATGTACACATACGGCTTCCGTTTTCTTGATTTCACGCCGAATGCAGTACTTTGCATGTCTATCTTTGCCCATCTCTGTGAGAATTTCGTTGGCGTGATCCCCAATTCTGCTCTTTTCCGCCATTATTTCTTCCCTCGTATCCAAAAAGGAGAGGCTCTCTCTGGTTCTATTGCCTGGATTCCAAGGGCTTGGAATAAAGAAATATACCCAGAGGGAGTTTACCGCGAAAAGTGGGACGAGTGGCGGGCCGAATGGTGCTGGATCCAGGAAGCAGATCCCCATCCTTTTTGTCATCCCCGGCAACAGAAGGTGGTCCGCGGCAAGGATTGGAGCGATCTCGCTGCAGAAGACGAGAGGCTCACAATCGCCACCACCAGGATCCTCCGCCTGAAGGCTACCGGACTGACGATGGAGATGATCGGCTTCGACTTTCTTCGCCGCCGCATCGCCCCTCTGCAGAATAGGGGAAGGCCAGCTTGGGAGTACAAGAACGCGGCAGATGTCATGAGATTGCGCCCCGGGCTGAACAACAATCTGACCACCATGCAACTTGGCGCTCTCCGTTAAAAATTATTCCAGCGCGAAGACAAGCACCGGCTGCCGGCAAGGATTGTCCCCTTGTGCAACAATTCTGCCTTGGGGTCAATCATTGCCTTCATGCCGATGTTCAATGCCCACGGCCTTGACCCGACCTGGGCCGAGCCAAGCGAGGAGGAAGCGCAGAAGTTCTTTAACAATTTGACGGAGAAGCCTGTCCGGCAAGAGTCAGATTTTATTCGAGCCACCACTGATCAGGAAGTAGCTTACATTGCTACTAGAGTGGAGGTGGCAAATCTTGCCGCGGAGGCCGGCAACGTCGGCTTCACAGAGTGGGAAGCCAGCGACGCAGAGGTGGTAGTGGAGGCAAAGCCTACCGAGGAGGACAAGGTTGCCGGGGAAGAAGGCAGCGCAGCCGCTGAGAGCTCGTCCGGCGAGGACACGGCCGAAGAAGAGACGCGGGAAGAGCCCTCACCCCCGAAGAAGACGAAGCGTGTTCTTCGGAAGGCTGCATCAGGCATCCCGGCAAGCCAGCCTACTTCGAGCGGCGAAGCCCCCGGCAAGAAAGTGGCCGGCAAGACTGGGCCGCGGCAGGGGGCTCGTCAACAGCCTGCGCGGCGCGTGAGGCCCACACCAGCGGCCACTGCTGGGGCGGCAGAAGGGTCTCGCACTACCGCACCGGAAGCTGCTCCGGCGCCTGCCACAGCCAAGCGGCCTAGGACTCCTCCTCCGCCTCCCCACTCAGACATTGCAACGGAGGTCGACTTCGACATCTCCGGCTTTAGTCCGAAGTGAGAGGAAGAAGGGTGAGTACTTTGCCACAGCTTTTACCTTCCAATCTTGCATCAATCTTACTAACTTGCTTGTATTGTTTCTGCAGTGACACAGAAACCTTGCTGGAGAGAATGGCGAAGAGGTCAAGGACTTCTACGGGTGACGAGCCCCCAGCAGGCTCCATGAGCGTGCCAGAAACTGTCATTGTCAGCCCGGAGTCCAGTCCTCAACACAGCCTCCAGCTCAGCCCCCAGCACAGCCCCCAGCGTAAGTTCATTGTTCCTTTTCCGTTGACTGGTGCCGAGGCTTTCATTCTTGCCGCTGATATCTCTGGGTTCGCAGGAGAAGAACGGCAACAAGGAGAAGACATCCCCATTGTGCCTCCTACATCGACCGCTCCGCCCACAAGCACGCCCCCGGCAAGAGATCCTGCCGACGAGCCCATTCTAACTGAGGAGGAGCCGGCAGGCACAGACTCCGGCAACCCACCCCCGGCAACCGGAGTTGCCGGGAGGGGCGAAGCCACCTCCCAACAGCTCGACGCAGGTACTCGATTGCCTCAGAGTGCTTGTTACTCTTTTTCTTTTATCTTTCTGTCTTTAGTCACTTCAAACTTCAACCTCGATCTTATTCTGTCTTCCTCCTTCGCCCTTCAGAGTTCCCTGTGATGGAACACATGGACGTTGACGTCGTCATCGAGGAGACCGCCAGGGATGCTGCCGCCGAAGCAGACAGGATCGCTGCCAGTGAGGCCACCAAGGATGACGTTGCCGAGGCTGGTGGTGCTCTTGACGGGGAGGCCGCCAAGACAGCACAAGAGGAAACCATCGAAGAACCTGCTGAAGGGGGCGACAGGGAGGCTGAGGACCGCACTGACAGCATTCCTGCCGCAGGAGCGCCAGGCGCTGCACCGGCCACAGAGCCCCCTGTCACTGGTGAGGCGACCACTGAAGACCAGCCATCAACATCTGAAGGCCCCTCATCCAGCAAGTACCTCAAGGTTGGCGAGAACCTGTTCGTCAACTTGCCGGGGACGGCAAGCGCTGGGGCACCAGCCGAAGGAGAAGTTTTCAAAGAAATCATCGCTGCTGCCGGGCTCGAAGTTGTCAACAATCCGAACACTAGCAGCGGCAAATCTGAAGAGGATCAGCTCCTTCAGGCCATGGGCGAGAACTTCCGCAAACTCCAGGCTCTCCATCGCGCCCGGAAAGACAAAGCGGACTCCAGAATGGCAGTTGTTGAGGCGGCCGAAGCAGATTTCCAAAGGCGTGTCGCACAAATGCAGATCTGGCACGCCGAGGCCCTCCAAGAGTTGGTTGCCGGCCGGGAACAAGTGAGCCAGCAATGGAATGAGATCCTCCTGAAGCAATCAGATATGGAGAAGGCGCATGATGAAGCTGTTCAAAGGATTACTGCCGAAGATGCCCTCCTGACGGGGCGCCGCGTTGCTCTTGATGCTCATGAGGAAGATCTCACCGCACGTGAGCAGGCGCTCGCTGCCAAGCTTCATAGCAAGGATGAGGATATTGAAAATCTTGTCGCGCGGCGGACCCAGGAGCTGGAGCAAAAACATAAGGAGGCGCTCGAAGCTCTGACTGCAAGTCACGCCGGCAAGCTCAAGGAGGCCGTCGATGCTGCCGAGGCTGCAGAGGCCGCCAAGAACGAGCTGAACGGCAAAGTGAAGAAGCTGGAAACAGATCTCGAGGAGCACGGCAAGGAGCTCTCAACGCTCAAGGGGGACAGGGAAAAAACCCTCCACTCCTTGGCGGAGATGCAAGTTGCCCTGTCCGACAAGACCAAGCAGCTCTCCTCTGCAGCTGATAACGTTGCGGTTCTGGAGCTGAAGCTGACCACGCTGCAGAAGTCTCTCGACGCCGGCAAGGCCCGTGAGAAGGCTCTACTCAAGGATCTCCAAGGAGAGAGGAACCTGCTCAAGAGCGCCGCCGCTGCCCAAAACGAGTACGAGAAGGGAGTGGAGATCTAGACTGGCCGTCTCATCGCCACCGCGGAGAAGCTTACCGCAGAACTGTCAACCATGGGCTTGTCGAACTTCAAGTATTCTTCCGAGGAAAGAATATCTCCAAGTGCCAGGTTGACGATGTTCTTTGAAAGCATCATCAACGCGTTGAGGGCGCTCCAGTCTAGCCGGGCGACCCAACTGGCCAACGAGACCCGCCGGCTTTGCCGGGCCGTCCTCCGCAAGGTGCTCATCAAGGTGGTGCACAGCAATCCCGGCATCGACCTCTCCAACGCGCTCGGCCATCTTCCAAAGGATGCAAATGTTGAGGCGCTTGAAGAGTGCATCGTGCCCATCCTTGAGAAGGTGGACTCCATCAAAAGGATCGAAGGCCAGCGCAGGGATTGAGTGCTTCCCTTTTATTCTTGCCGCCATCATCTCATGTAAAAGACAATTAAGTCTCAAGTTAGAACTGCGGCAACTTATGGATGTAATATAATTTGCCTATGTTTAAGTTCATGCTTGCTATTTTCCTTGTCTGATTCCTTTATGTATGGAGTTCACCCTACGCTTATTGAAAAACTTGCCGGCGCGCAACCTGCCACGAGCGCTGGGTGCGGGACTTCAGCAGCCTGCTGGAGGCGCAGCGGCCGGCAAGACTCCTTGGTGTTCTCAGTGCAGCCACTTAAATCATTGAGCGGACTCGAAACAAAATAAGGGCGCAACTGATTACAGCAAGGGTTCCTTCGCGTGTAGATTTTCCATACAAAATCCGGAATCGTCCAAGGAAATAACTTTGTAATAAAAGAAAAACTTGCTCTGAGTTTTTAGGACTTAGCTTCCTATCTTTGTTCTTCCTCCGGCAAGCGTCGATTCCGAACGTCACCAACTGGTATTCATATCTCCCTTCCCCCCCCCCACCCCGGCAAATGTGCACGCGAGGAATCCTTCTGTCTTTTGAGAAAAAGAAAGAAGAGAAAATAAAGACATGAAACCTTGGCGGTTCGTTAGAACTTACCGGGATTGGATGCCATACAACATCTTAGACAAACATGCATATATATAAATATGAACATGAGAATCAATAAGGGAATGTACAACACTTAAATTTATTCATCTGTGCTCAGGGTCTGCGCTTGGCTCTGTACAAAGGATCACATGCCTTGCCGGCAAGACTTGTACAAAAGGGTGGTTGCCGGGAGCCCCCGACAACCGCGCCTTATGGATAGAACTTGCGAAGATGTTTGATATTCCAGGAATTGCTCACTGGAACGCCATCTTCGGTCTCCAGGCGGACAGCGCCGGGCCTGGTGACTCGTACTACCCGATAAGGGCCTTCCCACTTTGGCGTCAACTTGTTTGAATTCTTGGCGGACTGAATCCGCCGAAGAACAAGGTCGCCTTCCTCAAGGCTTCGGGCATGAACTTTGCGGCTATGATAGCGGCGCAAAGCTTGCTGGTAGCGTGCAGCTCGCACAGCAGCCTGAAGACGATTCTCCTCAAGGAGCACAGTGTCATCTTGCCGCAGTTGCTCTTGCTCGAGCTCATCATAAGCGAGCACTCAAGGAGACCCGTATATGAGTTCCGTGGGGAGAACTGCTTTCGCTCCGTAGACCAGAGCAAAGGGCGTCTGGCCGGTGGCTCGACTTGGTGTCATTCTGATTGACCAAAGAACCGCCGGCAACTCATCAATCCAGCGTCTTCCGCACTTTTTCAGCCTGTCAAAAGTTCTGGTCCTGAGACCGCGCAGCACTTCAGCATTGGCCCTCTCCGCTTGGCCGTTGCTTCTCGGGTGAGCAACAGAGGCAAAACAAATCTTGCCGCCAATGTCTTGGACGTACTGCATGAAGGTGCGACTTGTGAACTGCGTGCCGTTGTCAGTGATGATCCTGTTAGGCACACCGAAACGGCAAACAATTCCCTTGAAGAACTTGACAGCTGACTGCGTTGTCACCTTCCTCACTGCTTCCACCTCCGGCCACTTTGTGAACTTGTCGATAGCAACGTACAAGTACTCAAAGCCCCCGGTAGCACGGGGGAAGGGGCCCAGTATGTCGAGCCCCCAGACCGAAAATGGCCAGGAGAGAGGGATTGTTTGAAGAGCTTGAGCTGGCTAATGTAATTTCTTTGAATGAAACTGGCACGCTTCATGCTTGGTTACTAGTGCAGTTGCATCCTGGAGAGCGGTAGGCCAAAAGAAACCTTGCCGGAATACTTTCCCGGCAAGCGCTCTTGACCCTATGTGAGAACCACATAAGCCCCCATGTATCTTCGCCAACAGCTTTAGCCCATCCTCCCGAGGGATGCACTTCAATTTCACACCGTTTGGTCTCTTTCTGTACAGGACGTCATCGACAAACTTGTACATGACAGACCGACGGGCTACTCTCTCTGCTTCTTCCTGTTCCTCAGGGAGTTCACCTGTCTGAAGGAAATGGACAATGTGCTGCGCCCATGCTGGAGCCTGAGGCTCGACAGCTAGGACTAAAGGCATCTCCTCCGCCGGGGGAATGTTTGTCTCAACAGCAAGGGCCTGAGGCCCTGCCGGAGCCTGTTGTTCCCCGGCAGGCATGTCGATCCCGGCAACTTCCTTGCCGGTGGCTCCGGGGAGCTCTGCCGGGAAGTACTGGCCAGAGTTCAACTTTCTTCTCTTTTCTTGCCGCATCGATGGCGCCACGGATGGTTGAGTCAATTGGAGCACAAAAGTTCCTGGTTCCACAGGCAACTTGAGGGCGGCGCGCTTTGACAGGTCGTCAGCAATATTGTTCTCGGCCCGAGGAACGTGCTCCATTTGGAGGACGTCAAAGCGCTCTTCCAATTTCCTCACTTCATCTACGTAGGCTTGCATCAATGGACTCTGATAACTCTTGTTAACTTGCCTGACGACAAGTTGTGAATCGCCTTTGATGATAAGCTTTCTGATACCAAGGTCTGCAGCGATCCTGAGACCGGCAAGCAAACCCTCGTATTCTGCAGTGTTGTTGGTTGAACTCTCCCGAGGAAAGTGCATTTGGACTATGTACTTGAGGTGCTCTCCGGTGGGTGCGACAAGCAGCACGCCAGCACCGGCGCCTTGCAGCGAGAAAGCCCCATCAAAGTACATAACCCATTGCTGATCGATTTCCTTGCTGGGGAGAGTTGTTTCTTGAACTTCTTCGTCTGGCGTTGGGGTCCATTCTGCAATGAATTCCGCCAAGGCCCTCCTCTGGATCGTTGAAGTGCTTTCAAACTTAAGGCCAAAGCTGGACAACTCCAACGCCCACTCCACAATCCTGCCGGTTGCCTCCGGATTTTGCAAAATCCGTTGCAACGGAAAGAGAGTGACGACGGTGATCTCATGTGCTTGAAAATAATGGCGCAGCTTCCTCGAGGCCATAAGGAGGCCGAAGAGCAACTTTTGCACACCAGAGTATCTTGACCTAGCTCCTTGCAACAGGGAGCTAACAAAATAAACTGGGCGCTGCACCACCTTCTTCTTCTGCTCGGGTTCTTCTGTTTGCGCGGATCCTGTCTTGCCGGGATCAACCCTTGCCAGGGAAGATCTTGCCGCGTCATTTGGCGGTCCTACCGCTAGTGTTGCTTCCTCATCAGCTTCTCTCTGCGCCACTAGCGCAGCGCTAACCACTTGATTTGTTGCCGCCAGATACAGCAGCAACGACTCATGTGGTTTAGGCGCGACTAGCGTCGGCGGAGAGGAAAGGTATTTCTTCAAATCTTGCAGCGCAGCCTCCGCTTCCGGAGTCCATTTCATCGGACCTGCCTTCTTCAAAATTTTGAAAAAGGGCAGGGTGCGCTCAGCAGATTTGGAAATAAACCTGTTTAGAGCAGCAACACAGCCGGCAAGACGACGCACATCTTTGATGCGTCTCGGCGCTTCAATTTGCTCAATAGCTTTGATCTTGTCGGGGTTCGCTTCAATTCCCCGGCAAGATACAAAGAATTCGAGGAGCTTGCCGGAAGGAACACCGAACACGCACTTCTCAGGATTGAGCTTCAAATTGATCTTGCGCAAGTTTGCAAATGTTTCTTCTAAGTCTTGAATGAGCGTTGCTTTGTCTTTGGTTTTGACCACTATATCATCCATATATGCCTCCATATTTCTATGGAGTTGTGGCTCAAAACCAATCTAGATTGCTCTGGCAAATGTTGAACCAGCACTTTTCAACCCGAAAGGCATTCGTATAAAACAATACGTACCACATGGGGTGATAAAGGCGGTCTTCTCTTCATCTTCTTTTGCCATAAAAATCTGATGATACCCTGAATAGGCATCAAGGAAGGACAGGAGATCACAACCAGCGGTGGCATCCACAATCTGGTCGATGCGCGGCAAGGGAAAAGGATCTTTTGGACAAGCTTTATTGATATCTGTATAATCGATACAAAACCTCCATTTCCCATTCGCTTTCCGCACTACAACCGGATTGGCCAACCAGGTTGGATGAAGTACTCCTTTGACCAGTCCTGCCGCCTCCAGCTTCTTAATTTCTTCGGCAATAAATTCTTGCCGCTCCAAGGCCTGCTTCCTGACCCTTTGCTTGACGGGCCGCGCATGAGGACAGACAGCAAGGTGGTGCTCAATTACCTTCCTGGGAACACCGGGGATGTCAGACGGTTGCCATGCAAATACGTCGACATTCGCCCGCAGGAAAGCAACGAGCGCGCTTTCCTATTTGTCATCTAGGGTGGAACTTATGGTGAAAGTCCCCCCCGTTCCATCCTCTCTGACAGGCACCTTCTTGGTTTCCGGCGGAGCAGCCTTGGACTTCTTGTTCTTGCCGGTGGAACTCTCTGGCATGTCCTCGACGGAAGCGCAGCACTCCGAGGAGGTGTGCTTGCCGGAGTTCACGGGAAGGTTCCTGCCGGTCTTCTTCTTCCCCCCGGGAGTTCCAGCGGCAGGAGCAGGTGCCTTGACGGCAGGTGCTGCAACTGCTTCCCGGTAGAGTTGATCGGCACAGATGAGCGCATCCTTCTTATCGGAATGGATAGTGATGACGCTCAACGGCCCAGGCATCTTCAAGACGTTGTACGCGTAGTGTGATGTCGCCATAAACTTAGCCAGCGCTGGCCGACCAAGGATCCCATTATATGACATGGGAATCTTGGCGACATCAAACACCACCTTCTCGGTCCTGAAATTAAGCTCGCTGCCAAATGTTACCGGCAGCGTGATCTTGCCCTTAGGCTGGGTTCTTCCCGGGTTGACCCCTTGAAACGTACCCGTTTCCTCGAGGTCCTCGTCGGGAATCTGAAGCTTTCTGAGCACATCCGGTGAGATTAAGTTTAGGCCGGCCCCGCCGTCAACTAACATCTTCGTCACCTTGAGGTTGCGAATTGTTGGCGAGACCAACAATGGCAAACACCTGACTGCAGTTGTGCGATCAGGGTGATCCTCGGCGTCAAAAATGATAGGCGTGCTGGACCACTTCAGGGGCCAACACGCATCGGGGGATGGCTCTACCGCATTGACCTCCCGCACCCACTGTTTGAGTTGGCGGTGGGAGGAATGCAGCGAGGCACCCCCATCAATGCACATGGCCTCCGTAGCCTTCTGAAATTCTTGCTCACTGGATTCATCATCTTCCTCATCATCATCTCCTTCTTTGTCTCGGCCCCGAGCGGGCCGATCCTTTTGCTGCTTGGCCTTGCCACGGCGACCCCCTCGGCCACCGCGTTTCTTGCCGAACCCCTCAGCACCATCTTGGGCCTTCTCCTTGTCGCGCCTCTCGTATTCGGCCCTCTGCTTCTCGGCAAGCTGCTCAACTTGCCGGCAGTTCTGGAGATCGTGGCCCTTGGTGCGATGGATCTTGCAATACCGCTTGCCGGAGTTCTCCGACTTGTCGGCAGCCGCCAAGGCCTGACAGGAAGGGCACCCGGCAAGATCCTTGCCGGGGTCACCAACCTTGGCCTTCTTGGCGGCGCCGAGGTTGTCGGATTCCTCGACAGCAAGCACGGCCTTGCCTCCGCGCTTCCTGTTCCGCCGCCGGCCTTTCCTTGACGGGGCCGCGGCGTCTTCGTCTTCGGACTCGCCCGCCGCGCCAACAGCCTCACCAGGGAGTTTCCTCCCCTCTTCAGCTCGAGCGCACTTGTCGGCCAGAGCGTAAAGCTCGGCGATACTCCTGACTTTGTTCATTGCCAGCTCTTCCCGCATTTTGCGGTTACGCATGTTCTGATGGAACGCGCTAACAACAGCGGTAGGATGAACGTCAGGAATATTGTACTACACCCGGCTAAATCTCTGGATAAACTTGCGCAGGGACTCGCCCTCCTTCTGAGGGATGATGTGCAAATCGCTCTCTTGGCCAGGAGCTTGGTGGCCTCCAATGAAGGCGCCAACAAACTGATGGCACAAATCTGACCAGGAAGAAATAGAATTCTCCGGCAGATGCATCAACCACGACCTGACGTTGGGCTTGAGCACCAACGGGAAGTAGTTGGCAAGTATCTTGTCATCTCGGCCCCCGGTAGCCTGCACCGCAATGGTGTAGATGCTCAGGAACTCCGAGGGATGGGTCTTTCCGTCATACTTCTCCGGGACCTCTGGCTTAAAGGTTCGGGAATTGGGCCACCGGACTTGCCGCAGCTCACGGGTAAACGCTGGAGTCCCTACCTCGTAAGGCAGGTCTCCTACGTCCCCTGGCGCAGGCTCGTCGACAGCCGGCCCCGCGCGCTTATCAGACTGATAGCGCGCTTCCCGTCGCCGCTCGATGGTTGTTTGAGCGTCCTCCTTGCCTCGTTCTTGGAGAACTAGACGCTGATCACGGCGCATCCGTGGATCGGACGACGCCGTGGAAACTTCTTCATGGCGGTCGACTTGCTGAGTTGTCGGCCGCCGCTGGTGCCGCGGAGGGGAGTGCACTGTGGTTGCACCACCTCCGGTTTTCTCTACATCGGCTCACGCCGGATCGATGGGCCTCCGCTGCGAGGGCCCTGCCTCTTGCGGTCCATCTTTGTTGGCGAAGCCGATAAGGCTCTGGATAGTAGCTCGCCACTCCTCCATCTTCTTCGGAGCGGGAGGAAAATCGAGGAGCAGCTGCGCACGTGCCAAGGCTTCCGCTGGCGTAGGTGGCGGCGACAAGTGCGAGGTACGTGAGGTGCTCTGACTCCTACCCATGTTAGAAGGAGCACCACCACGGTCACGCGACCGTGCGCCACCTCCACCGGCAGCTTGGTGTGCATGCTGGTCCCGCGCATCTTGGGATCTATGCGTAGAAACCTTTTCATGGGGTCGCCCTGAACCACCAGCGCCATGACGTCGCTCATCATGCACGACCTGGGTAGGTCGTGAGGCTTGGGCCGGCGCGGGAGCTCCAGCAGGCGCCCTTCGATCTCTCGAGTTCGTTGTGCCACCCGTAGGCAACACAGCACCATCTCTAGATCCAGCGGCGTGTAGGTTACCACTGCCACTGCGAACGATACCGCTCGCTTGGCTCGGATCACCAGAACGCCGCGGGGGTTCTAGTCCTCTTCCTTCTGCACCCACGTCGTCGCCAGTACGCGAAGGTGTAGGCAAAACGGACATGGATGGTTGCGCCGTCGCAGCGCTCTTCTTCTTGGGTGGCATGATGATGAAGATGACGAAGAAACTAAGGCGCCGATCACCAGATCAGGTTCACGCAAGCTTCAATCCCCCTACCTGGCGCGCCAAAGATGTCGGGGCACGACACCTATGGGATCCCGAGAGACCCCTTTACGATTCAGCGGGGGGGGGGAGAGGTATACGCAAAGAGCAGAACCAGTGATCGACGCGTGAGGTTTTTACCCAGGTTCGGGCCGCTGATTAGCGTAAAACCCTACTCCTGCTTTGTGTTCTTATTGATGTTCTTGAGCCCAGCCTTCAGGAGCGCTCGCAATGAACAATACGTTCAAAGAGCAGCTACGCATGCAGAATGGGCCAGAAGTTCTCCTCCTCTGTAGCAGTTGCCTTGGGCCTCCTTTTATATGCTCAAAGGGGTCTCCACTGTGGCAAAATGTACATACATTGAGGTGTAAAGTAGCTACAGGGTATCATACCTAACCCCTGACGGATTAGGACCAACGCATTTAATGCACCGTGAGGTGTCCGTGTAGGTGTCCTCACTTTCTTGGGGATGGAAAAAGGAGCCATCCCATCAGCACCGCTTAAGCTCTCCTCCACTGGCGCGTTGCCACGCATCCAGAGAAGGACCTAGAATGTCAGACTTGTTACTGTGCCGAAGCGGTGGCACAGTGGCAGAACCTCGCCAGGCGCCGAATCTTGTCGGGCGCCAAACCTTGCCGGGCGCCAAGCCTTGCCGGACGCCAAGGCTTGCCGGGCGCCAAGTCTTGCCGGGCTCCAAAGGCCATCCCGGCAAGGATCTTGCCGGGGAAGCTGGCCTTCGGATTCTAGCTTCGCTTATCTGCTGATCCTCAGATCTCTGACTTGATGATTTCCTTGATGGCTTGAATCGACCTCGAGCTGTTCCCGGCAAGCCTTGCCGCGAGGATGGCTACAACTGCCCATGCACAAGTATGGGGTACTAGTGGCCCAATACTTAGTACACCGACATAGCTTGAAGAGCATCCTTGTTCAGATCAATTTTTTTAGCGTCTTCCTTTTGACTACTTGCAATGAAGTATAGCAACTCCAGTAGCTCATTGCTCATCGTACCAAATGGATCAGAACAAGGCACCGGCTGGGAGGCGGGGACACCGGGAGAAAATGGGAGAGTGATTTTGTAGAGAATGCAAGAGTGCTGTTGTAGTACGAGAGGGGACTCTTGTGTCACCTTGGTGAACCGAAGACGCCGCCGGGACTCTTGTGTCACCTCACGCGCAGAGTATTACTGTACTTGCATTGCGAGATAGTTGGTTGTCTAGCATTACTCTGCATCTTATCTGCCCTGCCCTCCACTTTCTCCAATTTATCAGATCTACATTTACTCTTACCAAAATGTTGAATAAAGCCAATGCCACTGCACACGTTGATGTCTGCATTCCTCTTGTCAGTACCTTTTGCCTCGTAATGCTGTACTTAATTAATTGATATTTGATTATGTATCATCACTCTGCACCTGAGCTTCATTATCCTCTATTTCTTCCAATATTAGTTGATCTATATTTACTCTTTACAAAATGTAGAATAATGGCAACGCTTATAAAGAAGTTTCTTTGGGGAATTTATTGAATTATCCTTCCATCGACATGGAGAAGGGCTTTGTCCAGCCCGAGTTAACATATAATGTAAGTTCATCCTTCTCAAGCCTTCAAACTTTGTTCTAGTATAGATTTGGATAGGCATCATTTCCTCCACTGCTGTTTACTTTGGTGTTTACATATGATTGGATGTTTGCAACAACTACCAGTTTTAAATTGTAGTTGTAAAAACATGTTCCTTATGCAGAACAGATCCATTTATTTGCTTATATAATTGTGAAACCTGTTACATGTCTCCTTGTTTCTCTTTCAGAGTCGTATCTCTTATGCCAGGCAGAACTTTAGGGAAGATAGTGAGCCAAACCATCTTGAAGAGAGCGAGATGATCCCAAGGTCATGTCTTGATGAAGACAGTGAGTTGAAGCTACTCACCAGCAGCTGTGAGACAACCTCTGTGCAGTTGCTGCCTCAATCAGTTCGACTTCTTCAGTCTCAACTTAAAGAGGAAAGGCTTGCTTCAGCTCAGCTCCGACTTGATGTCAATGATGCAAAGAAAATCTCAGAGGACTGCCTTGCGGGCTTTGGTGCTATACAGCTAGGGATAGAGCATCTATCGTTGACACAACTGAGGTCTCATCAGCTTGTTCGGCTGCTTGCGGTGCACGTCCAGGCCAGGCCTAATGCCTTCTGAAGTGCTCTCAGTTTTGTATATTCGTTTGTTGGCATGTTTATATGCACTGGTGTAACACCCCCGGTGATTAGCAACAGTAATCACTTTTGATAATGACAAGTCAGCAAGGTTAATAGTGTCAAATCATCATTAGCATCATATTGCATTTCAACTCCTAACTCAAATTCAAATTTAAATGAAAGTGAAATATAAAAGTTGTCCAACATAAAAACTAAAATGCTCAGTAAATAACAAATATTGCAGAGGCTAGTCTAAAATTGAAACCAACAAATGGTAAAATGTTTAGGTGGCACTAACATGATTAAAACAGCTAGGATTAATGCATATTAATTATTGTAAAATTTGTGGGAGCTCCAATTGTCTCCAAACTAATTTTTGGTAGTGTTAGGGAATGCCTAGTAATTACTAGAACAATTGCCATGTTCTATAAAAATCATTTTGAGGCCTAACTTTTACTAAACAGGGAAATAGGAATAGATAAAAAGGAAAAGAACAAAACAGAAAAACAAAAGAAAAAGAAAAATACACAACCCCCCCCATTGGACCAGTCGGCCCAGCTAGCCACTGCGCCAGGCCGGCCCACCTGGCCCAGCCGGCCGGCCCCCCTCGCTCCCTTATCCCCCCACCCCGGTCGAACCCTAGACGATCCACCCCACTCACTCTCAACACCCCCTCTCTGTCCCGATCCAGAAAACTGGATTGGGCACGCCGCCGCCGCCTCGTGCCGTCGCCACCTCGCCGGACCCCGCCGCCGTCGACTCCGTCCTCTCCCCCAACGGCTCCAACGAGCCTCGCCGCCCCCTCTTCTCTCCTCAAACGTGAGCGCTCCTCTCCCCTCTGTCGCCGCCGCGCCCCGGCGCTCGGCGCCCCTCCTCCCTGTTCGCCTGTGCTGTGCTCCCCTCGCCCGCTCCGCACGCTTGCCTCCTCGCACTCACCGCATCCGCTGCCGCCCTCGCGCCTTCACAGCCACCGGTGCTGTGGCGGCGCTCGCCCCGCGCCTACCGCAGCTCCTCGCCGCGGTCCCGCTGCTGTGCTCCGCCTGTGGTTCGCCTGACCCTCCTGCGCGCGCCCACGCACTGCCTCGCCGTCGTGCCGCGCTCGTCGCCGACGCACCGCCCCTGCTCGCCCCCTCGAGCGGCCTCCCTCGCTCCGATCGGGTCCTGGCACCCGCTGCGCCTGTTCGGGCGGTGCCCGCAACGCCCGAACCCGCTATGGCCCCCCCTGACCCAATGACATGTGGGGCCTAGCCCCTGGAACGTTTTAAAAAAAAGGATTAAAAGAAAATAATAAAAATAATAAAAATATTAATTAATTAGTTAACTAAATTAATTAACTTAACTAATCCTGATTAGATTAACCTAATTACTAATTAAACTAATTAATCTGTTTTAGTTAATCTCAGTCAATGACAAACAGGACCCACACGTCAGTTGACCAGTCAACGCCTCTGTTGACTGCTGACGTCATGCTGACGTCAGCGTGCACTGTTTCGGATAATGTTGATTTAAATAATTAAATAAATTCCAGAAATTAATAAAAACTTTAGAAAATCATATTAAATAAACCGTAACTCCGATGAAAATACTTTGTACATGGAACTTGCTCAGAATTCCGATACGAACCCGGTTACGCCCTCCGTATTCCCGTCAGACGCCCGCAGCTATAAGAACATTGAACTTTTAGACCAGTTTCAGTAAATGAATAGTGCCCAACTTTAATTAAATAAATCCGAATAAATTCCTAAATTAACTAAATCATTTAGTTAGGCATTAGAACACCCCAGCACTGCATATTGTCATGTCATACTTTGTGTAGCATTGTTTGCTTTGTATTTATTGTTTCTTCCCCCTCTTCTCTCCGGTAGACTACGAGACCGACGCTGCTGCTGCCCCGTTCGACTACGGAGTTGACGACCCCTCCTTCTTGCCAGAGCAACCAGGCAAGCCCCCCCCCCTTGATCACCAGATATCGCCTATTCTCCTCTATACTGTTTGCATTAGAGTAGGTAGCATGTTACTGCTTTCCGTTAATCCTATTCTGATGCATAGCCTGACATTGTTGCTACATCTGTTGATACCTTACCTGCAATCCTAAATACTTAGTATAGGATGCTAGTTTATCATCATTGGCCCTACATTCTTGTCAGTCTGCCTTGCTATACTATCGGGCCGTGATCACTCAGGAGGTGATCACGGGTGTATACTATATATATATACATACTATACAGATGGTGACTAAAGTCGGGTTGGCTCGAAGAGTACCCGCGAGTGATTCACGGATTGGGGGCTGAAAGGACCTTTGTCCTGACGGCCCTCTGTGTGGATCTTTGTGGCGGAGCGACAGGGCAGGTTGAGACCACCTAGGAGACAGGTGGGCCTGGCCCTGGTCGGCGTTCGCGTTTACTTCATAATAACACGCTTAACGAGATCTTGGTATTTGATCTGAGTTTTGCCACTGGCCTATACGCACTAACCAACTACGCGGGAACAGATATGGGCACTCGACGTCGTGGTACCAGCCGAAGCCTCCTAGACGTCAGCGACTGAGCGGCGCGCGCCGGGTTGGACCGCGTAACGCAACTTCCTTTGTAATGGAGGTTGCTAGGTCTGCTCTCCGGCCGCCCACACAACATGCAGGTGTGCAATGGGCGATGGGCCCAGACCCCTGCGTGCATAGGATTTAGACCGGCGTGCTGACCTCTCTGTTAGGCCTAGGTAGGGCTGCGACGTGTTGATCTTCCGAGGCCGGGTATGACCCAGGAAAGTGTGCCCGGCCAGAGGGATCGAGCGTGTTGGGTAATGTGGTGCACCCCTGCAGGGAAGTTTATCTATTCGAATAGCCATGTCCCTCGGTAAAAGGACGACCCGGAGTTGTACCTCGACCTTATGACAACTAGAACCGGATACTTAATAAAACACACCCTTTCAAGTGCCAGATACAACCCGGTGATCGCTCTCTCGCAGGGCGACGAGGAGAGGATCACCGGGTAGGATTATGCTATGCGATGATACTTGGTGAACTTACCATCTACTCTCTTCTACATGCTGCAAGATGGAGGCTGCCAGAAGCGTAGTCTTCGACAGGATTAGATATCCCCCCTCTTATTCTGGCTTTCTGCAGTTCAGTCCACTGATATGGCCCTTTACACATATACCCATGCATATGTAGTGTAGCTCCTTGCTTGCGAGTACTTTGGATGAGTACTCACGGTTGCTTTGCTCCCCCCTTTTTCCCCCTTTCTTTTCTTTCTGGTTGTCACAAGCTGGAGTTCAGGAGCCAGACGCCACCGTCGACGACGACCCCTACTCTGGAGGTGCCTACTACTACGTGCAGGCCGCCGACGACGACCAGGAGTAGTTTAGGAGGATCCCAGGCAGGAGGCCTGCGCCTCTTTCGATATGTATCCCAGTTTGTGCTAGCCATCTTATGGCAACTTGTTTAACTTATGTCTGTACTCAGATATTGTTGCTTCCGCTGACTCGTCTATGATCGAGCACTTGTATTCGAGCCCTCGAGGCCCCTGGCTTGTATTATGATGCTTGTATGACTTATTTTACTTTTAGAGTTGTGTTGTGATATCTTCCCGTGAGTCCCTGATCTTGATCGTACACGTTTGCGTGTATGATTAGTGTACGATTGAATCGGGGGCGTCACAACTGGTGGCGACCTTTGATGCCCAGTGTATGTAATCCGCGGTCACGTTGCGCTTTATTATCACCGGTGGCGAACTTTGATGCCCAGTGGATGTAATATGCCGTAATTTCTTTATTGTATAGTCTAGGTTTATTCTTGGTCGGTATGTTGTAATTTAGGCCGAAAGCTTCAATGGATCTCAATGTTGTCGGTATTCAGGCTGACCCGTAACTCGCTATATATGGGCCAAAACGTGGGCCTATAATCATCTTGGGCCATTACCAGGTCAAAACGTATAGTAGTTTTCCGCCTTTAACAGGCCGAGTAAAGTTCTGGCCAGCTGGGCCAGAGAATACCATGGGCTTTTAACAGGCTAAAAACTAGATTGGGATAGCGTTGAGCCAAAAAATTCACGGGCCAATACAGGCCGAAACTGCCTAAGGCCCATGTTTGGCCCAAATAGAACGAGCCGTTAACAGGCCAAAATATATCTCGGGCCTTGTTTGGCCCAATAAAATTATGGGCTTTAAGCAGGCCGGTATCAACGCGGCCCGTAGGCCCAACAGTGTCACGGGCCATTAACAGATGGGCTGAGAGCAGGCCGGATTCAACGCGGGATGTAATTAGGCCCAACTGTTACACGGGCCATTAACAGGCCGATAGGCCAGTTGGGCTGAAATTTATCCACGAAGACTACGGGCCGTTAAGAGGCCTAAAGTTACTTCGGACAAGAAATAGCCCAGTTTCTACATGGGTCGTTAAATGGCCTAAAGTGAAACTGGGCCGACAACGGCCCAGATGCACCACGGGCCGCTAACAGGCCAAAACTATTATCGGGCCGAACTGGTAAATGGGCATTTAACAGGCTGAAATACAAACCCGGCTTAGAATGGGCCCAAAAGAATAGTGGCCTGTTAATGGGCCTGATCTGGTATGGGCCGTAATTTAGCCCAAAACACGACAGGCTGTGAACGGGCCTGATCTGATATGGGCCTCAATTTGACCCAAAACATGGCAGGCTGTTAATGGGCCAGCCCACTAGTGTCTGAAAAAATATGGTGGGCCTTTAGCTGGGCCGGCCTTTTTACCTTAAATGGGCCACTGTTGGGCTGTGCCACATGTCGACATATCATAGGCGTCTTTCGTCCATTGTAGGGATGACATATGTCCCAACGATGAGCTTACACGTGGATTATCCGGCGAATGAGAATTTTACATGTGGAAAATCCCCATTGGCCGGGGCTGTTAACGGGTTATCGGATCCAAACCGGAACCCGATATCTTAACGACGACCCGTTACGGTGGATGCCACGTGTCGGTTACCCTTGACGAAAGCACTTCAATGACGCGTGATTTATCGTCATGGAAGTGGACACTTCCGTGATGATAATTTTGGTAATGTCATGGAACACTTCTACGACAGCACAGGTATGACTATCTTGATTCTGTCATAAAATCGTCATGGATGTACATGCATGACAGAAAACATGACCTACTGTGACAAACACGTATCATCACGGAAGTGTATTTTTTTTGTAGTGAAGATGGATGTCTCTCAGCTTTGTGATCGAAGGAATGAAGAGATTAAGCATCAAGAAGCTCTTGCTCGACACAGAGAGAAAGAAGAGAAATGTCAAAGAGCTCAGGCTAGAGCCAATAAGCCGAAAGAGATTAAGGATTGTAGTATCCAATCTATATCTTCTGATGCACTGGTTGATGCAAGTGTCCCACTACAACAGATTCCACCATCCCCTCATTTCGAGGAAGTTACTGGAGTTCAGGAGCCAGACGCCACCGTCGACGACGACCCCTACTCTGGAGGTGCCTACTACTACGTGCAGGCCACCGCCGACGACCAGGAGTAGTTTAGGAGGATCCCAGGCAGGAGGCCTGCGCCTCTTTCGATATGTATCCCAGTTTGTGCTAGCCATCTTATGGCAACTTGTTTAACTTATGTCTGTACTCAGATATTGTTGCTTCCGCTGACTCGTCTATGATCGAGCACTTGTATTCGAGCCCTCAAGGCCCCTGGCTTGTATTATGATGCTTGTATGACTTATTTTACTTTTAGAGTTGTGTTGTGATATCTTCCCGTGAGTCCCTGATCTTGATCGTACACGTTTGCGTGTATGATTAGTGTACGATTGAATCGGGGGCGTCACAAGTTGGTATCAGAGCCGACTGCCTGTAGGAACCCCCCTTCCACACTCCTTGGCCGAAGTTGAGTCTAGACAAAGAAAACAGTTTTACTAACATGGCTGTGTGTCTTACGGGCCCACGTCGCCATTGGGTGGTATTAGGATCTTTTATTCCCCGTCTATACTCTGGGACTCTGTTCTCTATTCTAGTCGGGTTAAATGATTTTGCTAAATGTAACTCTAGGTTCTCGTAAATATTTTCTCCCGGAGAGCCCCTCACTGGAGATGATCGCCTACTTCACCAGAAGATTCCGAAGATACCCTTCGATGTTTTCCCGAGACCTTTGTGCTCATCGCTTTTGAAATTCCTTACCACCGATATATCCTTATGTATAATTACATACACTTGCCATTCATACATTCAATCCAGTTGATCTTGTTATTACAAGATGCCCCGAACAACTTTTCGTTGTTCCGACAATCCTTTGAGCTTACTGCCTTGCAGTTCTTGCCTCATGAATACCCCCTACGGATAATTCCTCGCACTTACCGAGTATCCGTTCCTCCCCCTTTGTTCATATGATTCACAAGATGCATACAAATACTATTCGATCTTTCGAAAATCCTTAACAGCTTATTGCTCTGCAAATACTTGTCTGCTTGCATTATGGATGCTTTCCATACGACTGGCAATATTCATTAGTATCCTTTGACACCGTCATTTTCATCTTATTGATTCAACATGAGTGCGAATGCACGCATTCATCAGTTGATCCTTTCTAATTATCTTCCGGCTCAGATGTCCTTTTGAACATGAGCTGGTTCTCGACCAATCAAATTGTCATCGATTGTGCCCCTAAGCCTACTCGACTTACCCATCCTTAATCAGAGCCCTTGCTCCTGATCTCTTGATTTGGAAATCATAAATTCCCTTGCATTGAACTTTGAGTTAGTCAGTTGTTTCTATAATCTGATGCCTCTGCATACTTCTTCTTCCTTTGATTGAGTACCGTTACTCACATCAGCTCCGTTGTGGATCGCCCGATCCATTGTTGGATTGTTATCCGACGGTGTCTTTCATATTCAATCACCTTGTGAGTTCTTCCCCTGATACATGATGCCCTTGGTAAATTGTATCCTCTGTTTTGCCAACCATGCTCTACCTTCGAGCATGTGTTAATTACTCTTGAAGTTTGTAGTATATGTTCCTAAGATACCCCGATGGGTTGAACCTATGATTTCACTAATTCATGTGAACCCGAAAGTGTTCACGAGTCATACTCTTCTGGTGTTTTGCCAGATAAATTTCCAGCACTACAGCTTTGTCTAAGCGGGAGGTGAATGAAATGATATGCATTGAAGAAGTGGGAGTTGACCTTGAGCTTTGTGTTCATGCCCATGGAAATGATGTAGACCATCTCGGAAGCTTCTTGCAAAGTGATTTCCATCTGTATAATTCTTTTGGTATCCTTAAATTGAACCTTGCAGTTATGGTTCGACCATACTGTCCTTTCTCCAATATATCTGAAAGAAATTCATTTCAGTGCCTCGTCAAAATTTTGACAAGGTTAAAGTATCTACTGTCATAGGTCAATGACCTAGTTCAACTTCTATCATGTTCTACCTTCGAGTTTACCCCGTGGTATCTCGAGGATATCATGCCTTTGCACGGCATCTTACTAACTTGTTGAAGTAATAACTTTCCTGGTCGTACTCACTCTACGGGTTCTAGGTTGCCGTCAACCGAGGACACCATTTAGTAAATCAAGTCCGCACTAAAATTCAAATACCCCTAGTAATTGTTACTGGGAAATTTAAACTCAGTCATGTCGTCCTAGACCATCGGCTACACCCTTATCATGCTATCTTTGATTGTGCTACCTCGACCTTCTTCGGTGCACAAATTCTTCAGAGTGCGAGCACGACTTACGTCGAGCTTTCAACATCATGTTTCTTGTTCTGAAAGGCAACTTTGATTCTGAGCTTGCATCTTACTTGTTGTTCCTATGACTTTCACGTCGTCATTCCCTGCTTGACGCCGTCGCTGTTTGATTGCGTCCTCTTGAAACCTCCCGGCAAATGTGTCGGATCACCTTCAACACTTTGACTTCTTTCGAGATGTCAACTGTGTTCATGTTGAGAAATACCCTCCTTGCCCTTGATGCTTTTTGTTATCATCGACAACACCCTGAACTTCTTTTCATCGCGAGCTTGTCTGTGTTATGGATGCAACTTGCTATCCTGTTTGCATTATATTCTACCTTGAAGTATTACTGTCCTTTATGCCGAGTATGTTGTGAGGATTGCTTCCCCTCTTTGAAAATTCTTGGCATAGTGATACTTCTCACCGTCACCCTTCTTTCTTGGTCCCCGTGTTGATTCTAACCGGGATACCATCTAACAAGCGGTGCTGCTTGGATTCTGTACTTCTAGCAACCCTATTGCTTTGAATGTTAACGATCGACAGTTCGTTCTTAGACTGTTGATTATTGAATCATCACTCTAATATTGATCTTGCTGCCTAAGGTCGTATTTCGATCACACCTTTCAACTAATGATTAATGGTGTAGGTTTTCCTCTGGCATACAACATTATATCATTTGAATTGTCATATGTCATCTCCTTGTTCACATAATTGTGGAAATCCATCCGTGTGGAATTCTCGATGAATTGTCGCTGAGTCCATCAGCCACCTCCTCATCCTCTCCTTGGTTTAATGATGAACTATTGTTTCGGGAACCCGCTCCTATAGTTCATTTCCCGAGAATCTTACAATGTCATCTCGACAATTTGTGTTGCACCTTTTCTTCCCGGGCATCCTGATTCTGAGGTATCCTGACACCAAGCAGAACTGGATCTCGGTCAAATATAATGGTTGGAACATAATTCCCGGAGTTATAATATTGGTCCTTTGATGACCCGGTTAGGTGATGTCATGCCTAGCACACCTGTCTGGAGGCCCTATTGTTATAGTTTTCCTTTTTAGCAAGGTTATCCATTCTTCCATGAGGAAATCGTAAGACTTATTCTACAAATTGTTCCTGATGGATCCTTCATGCATCCAAAATCTTACCCTTACTTGACGACCATGTCAATGCTATCTCGAAGCATGTCTGTGGTACTCCGATTTTCAATAAGAGCATTGGAAGCACAATACTAAATTTTCCTTATCAATTATCCAAACACCGTTGTATGGGTAATGTCATGAAATTTTTCTCCCCTTACCTAAAGAGTTTTCTACTTTATATCCTGTCATGAATATCATGCTCTGCTTGTCCTTGGGAAGGATATACCCCTGAAATATGTGTTTATACACATTTTCCTTTCCACTGTTTTGTTTAATCTGATAAACATATTTTCCTTTCCATTGTTTTGTTTAACCTTTCTTGTGATCTATATGATCTAAGCAGTAATATTTCCTGCTTATGCAAACACCTCGGTGTACAACTCTGCCAGTAAGACCCTGTTCCTATTGTTGATGACATTTCGGTAGCCACCGATGGACGAGAACTTTGCCTATTGGTCCGCCTCGTTTCAACGAGCAGGAAAATGGTTCTCTTCGTCCCTCGCCCTTGGTACCGATGTTGTTGCCGACATAACTGACAGGCTATCCTCTAACACGCCTTGCTTACATGATCGTGCAAGACGTCACCGCCCTTCCTACTTTTAACCCACATGGTGGGCCCATAACCCACATTTCCACAGGATCGAAGCCTGACTCTCCTGTACACCCCCTGTTCCCAAGGTTGTTCCTCGCGCGTGGCCTCGTATGTAATTCACGAGCCACCTTCCGTGAGATCACCAATTCTGGTATTAAACACAATACTTATTCCCGTTGCTCTGAACCCCAGACATCGAACGATTGTCTATCCGCTTGATACTTCATATGGTACCTTCTTACTTGGCTCTCGATGTGTTTCGTTTGTTCAACTCGAGAGATACTCATGTGTTCAATCCTGGGTTAACCCCAGATGGTTTTTCCTTATACCATTCTATCGTTGTAGAGCAGCCCCTCACCTATTCGTAAGTACGACGGAATTTCCGAAGAAAAGATGCCGACTTCCTCATGATGAGCTGAAGCAGAGAAATGAAGATATCAACGTAATGGGTCGACCTTTTCGAGAAGAGCACCCAGGACCGAGAAGATCCGTTAGAGTTTCGTAACCATGACTTCCCCCCCTACTCCCCCGCTTAAATTCTCGGGACGAGAATTCTTGATAGATGAGGAGAATTGTAACACCCCCGGTGATTAGCAACAGTAATCACTTTTGATAATGACAAGTCAGCAAGGTTAACAGTGTCAAATCATCATTAGCATCATATTGCATTTCAACTCCTAACTCAAATTCAAATTTAAATGAAAGTGAAATATAAAAGTTGTCCAACATAAAAACTAAAATGCTCAGTAAATAACAAAGATTGCAGAGGCTAGTCTAAAATTGAAACCAACAAAAGGTAAAATGTTTAGGTGGCACTAACATGATTAAAACAGCTAGGATTAATGCATATTAATTATTGTAAAATTTGTGGGAGCTCCAATTGTCTCCAAACTAATTTTTGGTAGTGTTAGGGAATGCCTAGTAATTACTAGAACAATTGCCATGTTCTATAAAAATCATTTTGAGGCCTAACTTTTACTAAACAGGGAAATAGGAATAGATAAAAAGGAAAAGAATAAAACAGAAAAACAAAAGAAAAAAGAAAAATACACAACCCCCCCCCCCATTGGACCAGCCGGCCCAGCTAGCCACTGCGCCAGGCCGGCCCACCTGGCCCAGCCGGCCGCCCCCCCTCGCTCCCTTATCCCCCCACCCCGGTCGAACCCTAGACCGGATCCCCCCCCACTCGCTCTCACACCCCCCTCTCTCCCGATCCAGAAAACTGGATCGGGCACGCCGCCGCCGCCTCGTGCCGTCGCCACCTCGCCGGACCCCGCCGCCGTCGACTCCGTCCTCTCCCCCAACGGCTCCAACGAGCCTCGCCGCCCCCTCTTCTCTCCTCGAACATGAGCGCTCCTCTCCCCTCTGTCGCCGCCGCGCCCCGGCGCTCGGCGCCCCTCCTCCCTGTTCGCCCGTGCTGTGCTCCCCTCGCCCGCTCCACACGCTTGCCTCCTCGCGCTCACCGCATCCGCTGCCGCCCTCGCGCCTTCACATGCTCTTCTGAAGAGTTTTATGTGATTCAATCATGGCTGGAATAAAGAGATTATCCTTCAGTTCTATGCCACGCTGTACATCACAGGGCAAATGGAAAATACTTCAACATGGACGCTGGAATGGATGACTGGCAGGGAAAGAATCAAATGCTTGGTAGATCACTTTTTGGCCCGGATAAATTTGCCTAATTTGAGAACGACAGAGAACACAGACTACATTTCTGGGAAGTGTCCGATGAACAACTCCATATCCTGATGGATCCCACAATGGTGGGCGACGAATGCATTGATGTTGATCCGAAGAAGTTGGCCTATGACAACAAAGTGCTATTCCACATTATGTGCAATACCATCACGCCAACCAACAGGCCCAACTCCATCAAAGGCATCGTGGGAAATGCTCTTGTGTCAATTTCTCAGGGAATCAAGTTTGACATTCCTGGCTTCTTTATTCGGAATCTGGCATGTGCTGCAGACAGCCCTCAGTCATTGAAGCCCTATGCTCCTTGGATTATGTTTGCCATTGAGCAGCTCACAAATGAAAAATTCTTCTGGGCCTATGCACCGAAGGTATTCATGCCACCTGTCTGTGACACTCTGCGCATTGTGAAAGAATATAGAAAGGGGAAGGAACCTGTTGATGCTGCTGCAACTGCTTCTGCATCTGAGAATGTACCGAAGGTTAAAGAAGCCAAGATTGAAGTTCCTCGTGAGGAAAATCCATCACTCTATGAGATTTGCATTCACACACAGCAGACTCTGGAAAGACACATCAGAATGGATAGAAAGGAAAAGATGGAATTCTTGGCTGAAATGAATCTGCTTCATAATCACACCCGGCAAATTCTTCTGCATGAGAAGGATCCAAGGAAGAGATCATGGACCTTGCTGACAAGGCATTTCTCTCGCAAGGATCTAGCCAAGAAGGGCCTCTTCAAAGACTATGACTATCTGGACTTGCTCGCAGTACCGCGCGTCCGAAGACAAACTCCAGAGCTCCCACAGCGTTCTGCTTCAACGGATCTGTTGTTTGTCAACCATGATAATGAAATCACAGACACTGCCGGAGCTCGTATCTACAAGCCAGATGCCCATCCTTCGAAGCCCTTCAAAGCCAAGGCTGCCACACCTGCTTCTGCCTCGACCATTCCGCATTCTTCTGACTCTGATTTATCGAGTGGTTTCAATTCTGATTCAGAAGATACTCCCACAGAGTAATTCCTCATGCGTGTTCTCTTTCCTTTTTGACACTTGTTGACAAAAAGGGGGAGAATTACATCAAGTGATAGTTTTTCGGGGTGTTTTGCTTCAAACCTTCATTTGGTTTTTTTCTTCGAACAATTTGCTTCAAGAACCTTAACGCACCGCATGTGGTGCTGAAAAACTCGATCGTCATGTAACGTTAATAACCCCCGACTACAATATCATTTGCTTCACAATCTTTGTCTGCAGGTGCCTTCGATGATTTATCCTTTGATTGATTTTCATCGGAAAACATTTATCTTACAGGGACACATAACTGCTCCTCGAAGAAGAACAGAGAATCATCAATAATGATACCATGTATGCTTGGATATGCTCTGATTATCTAACCTTGCAGGAAGATAAAGTAAGCCAATGCACAAATGCCTTATGAAGGCTATCTATGACTGACAAAGTGTTTTTCCTCTCAGATATCATTTGCATCATCTCTATTGCAGGAAAATCACCTTCAAAGTATATCCACTCTGAGCAAAGAATTATTATTCGATCCTGCTCTGATCATATCAAATATCTAACATGCAGGAAAACCATATCTCGTGTAGATTCAAGTTGTGTTAGGAGAAAACCTTCTCTCCGGAGCCCCGAACGGACTCCAGATCAGCCCTCCCGATGAAGAACAGGAGGCGGCGGCGGCTCCGTATCATAAAACGTGATGAATCCTTCTCTTTGATTTTTTTTCTCCGCAAATAGGTATATATAGCATTGGAATTAGGGTCGGAGGAGGTCCAGGGAGCCCACAAGCCTGCAGGGCGCGCCCCAGGGGGGTGGGCGCGCCCCCAGGGCTTGTGGCCTTTGGGTGGCCCCCTTCTGGTAACTTCTTGCGCTAGTATATTTTATATATTCCACAAAAAATCTCCATAAATTTCCAGGTCAATCCGAGAACTTTGATTTCTGCACAAAAATAACACCATGGCAATTCTGCTGAAAACAGCGTCAGTCCGGGTTAGTTCCATTCAAATCATGCAAATTAGAGTCCAAAATAAGGGCAAAAGAGTTTGGAAAAGTAGATACGATGGAGACATATCAACTCCCCCAAGCTTAACCCATTGCTTGTCCTCAAGCAATTCAGTTGACAAACTGAAAGTGACAAAGAAAAACTTTTACAAACTCGGTTTGATCTTGTTGTTGCAAATGTGTCTAGCCAATATTGAGGTTTTCGGCAAAGATTATGAACTAACCATATTCACAATAACATTTAGGTCTCACATTTACTCATATCAATGGCATAATCAACTAGCGAGCAATAATAATAAATCTCGGATGACAACACTTTTTCAAAACAATCATGATATAATATGACAAAATGGTATCTCGCTAGCCCTTTCTGAGACCACAAAAGATAAATGCAGAGCACCCCTGAAGATCAAGGACTGACTGGACATTGGTTCATGGCAAAAGAGATCCAGTCACACTCATACTCAACATCAATTAATAACAAAGCATATAAATGACAGTGGTGCTCTCCAGCTGGTGCTTTTTATAAGAAGATGATGACTCAACAATAAAAGTAAATAGATAGGCCCTTCACAGAGGGAAGCAGGGATTTGCATAGGTGCGAGAGATCGAAGCTTTTAAAATAGAGATGAATATAATTTTGAGCGGTATGCTTTCATTGTCAACATAACAACCAAGAGATCTCACTATCTTCCATGCTAGATACATTACAGGCGGTTCCCAAATGGAATGGTAAAGTTTTTACTCCCCCTCCACCAACAATCACACTCCACGGCTAGCCGAATCCACGGGTACCGTCCATACCAACAACTGTCCTGGGGGAGTTTTGTTTAATTATTATATTTTGATTTGATTTTGAGCATGGAACTGGGCATCCCGATTACCAGCCACTTTCTCGTGAATGACAAATGAATAAACACTCATCGTGAGAATAACCCACCTAGCATGGAAGATACTGACAGCCCCCAGTCGCTACATGAGGGATTCGGGCATACAAAACAGATTATTATTTGAAGGTTTAGAGTTTGGCACATGCAAATTTACTTGGAACGGCAGGTAAATACCGCATATAGGTAGGTATGGTGGACTCATATGGCACAACTTTGGGTTTAAGGAAGTGGATGCACAAGCAGTATTCCCGCTTAGTACAAGTGAAGGCTAGCAAAAAGATTGAGGAGCGACCAACTAGAGAGCGACAACGGTCATAAACATGCATTGAGATTAATCAACATTGAATGCAAGCATGAGTAGGATATAAATCACCATGAACATAAATATCGTGGAGGCTATGTTGTTTTTGATTCAACTACATGCGCGAACATGTGCCAAGTCAAGCCACTTAAATCATTCAAAGGAGGATACCATCCTATCATACTACATCACAGCCATTCTAAATGCATGTTGGCACACAAGACAAACCATTATCCACTCCTAGCTAATTAAGCATGGCATGAGTAACTATAATCTCTATTGTCATTGCAAACATATTTCATTCATAATGGGCTGAATCAGGAACGATGAGCTAATCATATTTACAAAAACAAAATAGGTCGAGTTCATACCAGCTTTTCCTCATCTCAATCATTTCATCATATATCGCCATTATTGCCTTTCACTTGCACGACCGAACGATGTGAATAATAATAAGAGTGCACGTGCATTGGACTAAGCTGGAATCTGCAAACATTTATTTAGAGGAGAAGAAAAGGTAATATGGGCTCTTTGTTAGATCAACAATAATGCATATGAGAGCCACTCAACATTTTCATCGTGGTCTTCTCCTTACGACCCAAAGAAAAAGAAAAAGAATTTCAAAGAAACACACTGAAATATTTTTGGAGTTTTTATTTTTCTGAAGCAAGTAAAACAAAAACGAGAAAAACTATTTACACTAGAAAGCTCCCAACAAGCAAAAGAAGAACGAGAAATCTTTTTGGGGTTTCTTTTAATACTACAATTAATTAAACTAGAAAGAAAGAGTAAAAAGAAACGAGAAGTAATTTTGGATTTTTATCAAAGTTTTCAAACACACAAGAATAAAGCAAGAAAAATAAACTAACATGGATTATAAAATGAAAAAGGATGAACATGAATGTAATGTCAGTGAGAAATACATACTCCCCCAAGCTTAGGCTTTTGGCCTAAGTTGGTCTATGGCCACGGCTCGAAATAACCCTCTCCTCGATACTGCGGAGGGTCCTAAGGGTTCCACTGGTTGGCGAGCTCCTGTGGCTCCCACTGATAAACAGGCTCCTGGTACGGATCAGTAACTGGTGCTGGCTCAGGTGGTGGAGGTTGCGTTAAGCTCCAGTATGTATAAATGTCATCGGGCATAATAGTGTACCTGCCTGAATGAATATCGAACAAAGAAGGTGCAGGCAAAGTAATAATTAATCTCACAAGTACCCTGACTGAATACCAAGTTGTACTGGAGTCGCTTAGGCTTATCATTTTTAATAAAATCATGTGCTACCATGCTAGCATAATCTAAATATTTAGTGGGTAGCAACATCTCCTCCTCCTCATCATGCCTAATAGGTATCTCAAAATATTTAGCAAGGCGGGAGGCATAGACACCTCCAAAAATACAACCCTTCGTACGGTTTGTGTTTAACCGCCGAGCAACCATAGCACCCAAACTAAAGGTTCTATCAGAATATAAAGCATAACGCAAAATAGCAAGGTCAGGTGAACTGAGAGTTCCACTCTCCCCTTGACCAGTCAGACATCTCCCGGCAAATAATGCATAGTAACGTAAAACGGGAAAATGTAAACTAGCAACTCTAGCTTCTGACACTCCTCTCTCTTGCCCCACAGTAGTGTCAGCGATAAAATCCGCCATGTCCCTAGGACGTGGCTCACTGATGCGGCCATCATAAGGTATTTTGCAAACATTGCAAAAATCGTATAGTGTCATTTCCTTAGTCTCATCATATAAGTGAAATTCTACCATGGGAGGATCCTTCCTAGAATGAAAATGAAAATTTTGCACAAAGGTATTAGTGAGTAGGAGGTATTGGTCACACTTATCTTGGAGGAAGGCGGTAATGCCGATGTTCTCCGCCAAATAATAGAAGTCATAATAAATTCCCGCCTCCCTCAAGAATGCATCACTTGGCCATTCACACGACCGAACCTCCGCCACACGCGGAAGATTGTACTTGGGCTTCTTCTTCTCCTCATTTTCATCTCCTTCCGAATTCCGGCTCAAAGAGCCTCTCAACCACCTCCTCATAGCTTTTTTTTTCTCTGAAATGTCACTCAAAATAAAAGTGAACCAAACTCAGCAAAATTGATAACAACTACTCCTACAAGTGTCTCGAGGCTATATCATGCAACAAAACTACCTTGGACCATATAAATTTGACATGCAAGCTCAAGAACATGGTCACCACAGCAGCAAAAATTTGCAATATATAAAGCACTATAGCAAAAACTAATTGGACCAACGGAGGAGTCACATACCGATGAACAATCCCCCGAAACAGTTTCAGAAACGGAGTTCCGAGCAAGGAGATCGAAAATGGCAGCAAAATGAGCAAGAACACGGGTTTGAGCAATGGTGTGATTTTTTTTGGAGGAAGACGAAGTGAATGGGTGGCTGGAGTAAGTGAGGGGACCCACGTGGGACCCACAAGCCCCTAGGGGCGCCCTAGGGGGTGGGCGCGCCCAGTGGGCTTGTGGCCCACTGGTGCCCCCCCCTGAGGTGTGTTCAGTGCAAAAATTCTTAAATATTATAGAAAAATCATACTAAATTTTCAGGGCATTTGGAGAACTTTCATTTTTTGGTCATTTTTTATTGCACGGATAATTCAGAAAATAGAAAAATAATAGCATTTTTCTTTATTTACTCTAAATAACATAAAGTAAAGAGTGGGTACAGAGATTTGTGTTTACTAAATTCATCCATCTCATGCCCGTCAAAAGGAATCCATTAACAAGGTTGATCAAGCCTTATTAACAAACTTCTTTTGAATGACATGAAACCGGAGAATCTTCGTATAACACTAGGTTACCTCAACGAGGATATGCATGTCCCCAACAATAAGAATATCATATTTCTTTTTGACAGTAGGAATAGGGAATTCAAAACCTCCAATAGTAATTGTTGAAAAAATTTCAATAGAATTGATACTATTCACTTGAGGTTGTTTCTTCGGAAAGTGTACCATATGCTCATTACCATTAACATGAAAAGTGACATTGCCCTTGTTGCAATCAATAACAACCCCTGCAGTATTCAAAAAGGGTCTACCAAGGATGATCGACATACTGTCATCCTCGAGTATATCAAGAATAACAAAGTCTGTTAAAATAGTAACATTTGCAACTACGATAGGTACATCCTCACAAATACCGATGGGTATAGCAGTTGATTTATCAGCCATTTGCAAAGAGATTTCAGTAGGTGTCAACTTATTCAAATCAAGTCTACGATACAAAGAGAGAGGCATAACACTAACACCGGCTCCTAAATCACATAAAGCAGTTTTAACATAGTTTCTTTTAATGGAGCATGGTATAGTTGGTATTCCTGGATCTCCTAGTTTCTTTGGTATTCCACCCTTAAATGTATAATTAGCAAGCATGGTGGAAATTCAGCTTCCGGTATCTTTCTATTATTAGTGACAATATCTTTCATATACTTAGCATAAGCAGACATTTTCAGAATATCAGTCAAACACATACGCAAAAAGACAGGTCTAAGCATTTCAACAAAGCGCTCAAAGTCTTTTGTCCTACAAGTATAGGGGATCGCAACAGTTTTCGAGGGTAGAGTATTCAACCCAAATTTATTGATTCGATACAAGGGGAGCCAAAGAATATTCACGAGTATTAGCAGTTGACTTGTCAATTCAACCACACCTGAATGACTTAATATCTGCAGCAAAGTATTTAGTAGCAAAGTAGTATGGAAGTAATGGTAACAATGGCAAAAGTAACAGTAGCAGTTTTGTAGTGATTGTAACAGCAGTAGCAATGAAAGTAACTTAGCAAAGATCAATATGCGAAAAGCTCGTAGGCATTGGATCGACAATGATAATTGTGTTGGATAATATTCATCATGTAGCAGTCATAACCTAGGGTGACACAGAATTAGCTCCAATTCATCAATATAATGTAGGCATGTATTCCATATATAGTCATACGTGCTTATGGAAAAGAACTTGCATGACATCTTTTGTCCTACCCTCCCGTGGCAGTGGGGTCCTAATGGAAACTAAGGGATTAAGGCCTCCTTTTAATAGAGAACCGGACCAAAGCATTAGCACTTAGTGAATACATGAACTCCTCAAACTACGATAATCACCGGAAAGAATCCCAATTATTGTCGCCTTGGGGTATGCGGATCATAACTCATAATAGGTGTCTACAACTTGCAAGATAGGATCAAGAACACAAATATATTCATGAAAACATAATAGGTTCAGATCTCAAATCATGGCACTCGGGCCCTAGTGACAAGCATTAAGCATAGCAAAGTCATAGCAACATCAATCTCAGAACATAGTGGATACTAGGGATCAAACCCTAACAAAACTAACTCGATTACATGATAAATCTCATCCAACCCATCACCGTCTAGCAAGCCTACGATGGAATTGCTCACTCACGGCGGTGAGCATCATGAAATTGGTGATGGAGGAAGGTTGATGATGATGACGGCGACGAATCCCCCTCTTCGGGGCCCCAAACGGACACCAGATCAGCCCTCCCGATGAAGAACAGGAGGCGGCGGCGGCTATGTATTGTAAAACGCGATGAATCCTTCTCTTTGATTGTTTTCTCTGCGAATAGGTATATATAGCGTTGGAATTAGGGTCGGAGGAGGTCCAGGGGGCCATAAGCCTACAGGGCGCGCCCCCAGGGCTTATGGCCTCTGTGTGGCCCCCCTGTGGTAACTTCTTGCGCCAGTATTTTTTTATATATTCCACAAAAATTCTTCGTAAATTTGCAGGTCAATCCGAGAAGTTTGATTTCTGCACAAAAATAACACCATGGCAATTCTGCTGAAAACAGCGTCAGTCCGGGTTAGTTCCATTCAAATCATGATAATTAGAGTCCAAAAAAGGGCAAAATAGTTTGGAAAAGTAGATACGATGGAGATGTATCACCCATCAACTGATGTCAATGAGAGGAGTAGGGATTGCCATGCAACGGATGCACTAAGGGCTATAACTGTATGAAAGCTCAAACTGAAAACTAAGTGGGTGTGCATCCAACTTGCTTGCTCATGAAGACCTCGGGCATTTGAGGAAGCCCGTCATCGGAATATACAAGCCAAGTTCTATAATGAAAAGTTCCCACTAGTATATGAAAGCGACAACATAGGAGACTCTCTATATGAAAAACATGGTGCTACTTTGAAGCACAAGTATGGGAAAGGATAGTAACATTCCCCTTCTATCTTTTTCTCTCATTTTTTGTTGGGCTCTTTTTGGCCCCTTTTTCTCTTTTTTTATTTCCTCACTGGGATAATGCTCTAATAATGATGATGATCACACTTCTATTTACTTACAACTCAACATTACAACTCGATGAAACTGAAACATATGACTCTATATGAATGCGTCTGGCAGTGTACCAGGATGTGCAATGATGCTAGCGTAACACGTATAATAATGATGAACGATGGCCGAGCCACAAATAGTATGTCAGCTATATGATAATGCAAAGCAATATGACAATGATGATGTGTGTCATATAAACAGAATGGTGGAAGTTGCATGGCAATATATCTCGGAATGGCTAAGGAAATTCCATGATAGGTAGGTATAGTGGCTGTTTTGAGGAATATATAAGGAGGCTTATGTGTGATAGAGTGTATCATATCACGAGGTTTGGATGCACCATCAAAGATTGCACCGACTCTCGAGGTGAGAAAGGGCAATGTACGGTACCGAAGAGGCTAGAAGATTGCGGAAAGGTGACAGGGCGTATAATCCATGGACTCACATTAGTCATAAAGAACTCACATACTTATTGCAAAAGTCTATTAGACCTCAAAGCAAAGTACTACTACGCATGCCCCTAGGGGGAGGTTGGTAGGAGTTAAACATCGCGCGCCCCCGACCTTGACGCAAAGGAAGACACTCAATAATAAATCGTTCTCCAACTTCTTAGCATAACTAGAGACTATGCGTGCATGCTTCGGGAATCAACCTCCTTAACACCAATATTCTTACCAAACCACAACTATTCACTAGTACAACCCACATATCACCATCTTTATATCGCAAAACTATTGCAAGGAATCAAACTTATTATATTCAGTGATCTACATGAAAGTTTTTATTATATCCCTCTTGAATACCTATCATATTAGGACCAATTTCATAACCCATGCATATTGACATTACTATTTATTAGACTCTCAAAAAGATATAAGTGAAGCATGAGAGTGCAACTATTTTTTTAAATATAACCACCGTCGTGCTCTAAAAGATATAAGTGAAGCACTAGAGCAACTGTCTAGCTCAAATGATATAAGTGAAGCACATAGAGTATTCTAACAAATCACGAATAAAGGTGTGTCCCTCTAAAAAAGTGTGTGCAGCAAACAATGATTGTGGCAAACTAAAAAGCAAACAAAGCAAAGACTCTTATAATTGAAGGAAATATGCCCTAGAGGCAATAATAAAGTTGTTATTTTATATTTCCTTATTCATGATGAAGGTTTATTATTCATGCTAGAATTGTATTGATCGGAAACTTAAATACATGTGTGAATACATAAACAAATACCGTGTCCCTAGTATGCCTCTACAAGACTAGCTCGTTGATCAAAGATGGTTAAGGTTTCCTAACCATAGACATGTGTTGTCATTTGATAATGGGATCACATCATTAGGATAATGATGTGATGGACAAGACCCCACCCGTTAGCTTAGCATATTGGTCGTTCAGTTTATTGCTATTGCTTTCTTCATGTCAAATACATATTCCTTCGACTATGAGATAATGTAACTCCCGGATACCAGAGGAATACCTTGTGTGCTATCAAACATCACAATGTAACTGGGTGATTATAAAGATGCTCTACAGGTATCTCTGAAGGTGTTTGTTGAGTTGGCATAGATCGAGATTAGGATTTGTCACTTCGAGTATCGGAGAGGTATCTCTCGGCCCTCTCGGTAATACACATCATAAGAAGCCTTGCAAGCAAAGTGACTAATGAGTTAGTTACAGAATGATGTATTATGGAACAAGTAAAGAGACTTGCCAGTAACGAGATTGAACTAGGTATAGAGATACCGACGATCGAATCTCGAGCAAGTAACATACCGATGGACAAAGGGAATTACGTATGTTGTCATAAGGTTTGACCGATAAGATCTTCATAGAATATGTAGGAGCCAATATGGGCATCCAGGTTCCGCTATTGGTTATTGACCGGAGAGGCATCTTGTTCATGTCTACATAGTTCTCGAACCCGTAGGGTCCGCACGCTTAACATTCGTTGACGATATAGTATTATATGAGTTATGTATGTTGGTGCCCGAATGTTGTTCGGTGTCCCGGATGAGATCACGGACATGACGAGGAGCTCCGGAATGGTCCGGAGGTAAAGATTGATATATGGGATAGTAGTGTTTGGTCTCCGGAAGGGTTCCGGAATTCACCGGAAAGGGTTTCGGATGTTTCCCGAAATGTTTGGGCACAAGAACACTTTATTTGGGCACAAGCCCACGACAATTTTGGAAAGTGCAAAAGGAAGTTTTGCGGAGGCCAGGGGCCAGACGCCAGGAACCCTGGCGTCTGGGTGGTAGACGCCGGGAACCCTGGCGTCTAACCCTGGAGTCCGAGAAGGACTCTTGCCTTTCGGGCAAAACCGACTTTGAGGAGGCTTTTACTCCAAGTTTCGACCCCAGGGCTCAACATATAAATAGAGGGGCAGGGCTAGCACCCAAGACACATCAAGAATCACCAAGCCATGTGCCGGCAACCCCGTCCCCTCTAGTTTATCCTCCGTCATAGTTTCTATTGTGCTTGGCGAAGCCCTGCGGAGATTGTTCTTCACCAACACCATCACCACGCCGTCGTGCTGCCGGAACTCATCTACTACTTCGCCCGTCTTGCTGGATCAAGAAGGCGAGGACGTCATCGAGCTGAACGTGTGTTGAACGCGGAGGTGCCGTACGTTCGGTGCTTGATCGGGACGGATCGTGAAGGTGTACGACTACATCAACCGCGTTGATAAACGCTTTCGCTTAGCGGTCTTCAATGGTATGAAGATGCTCTCCCCCTCTCGTAGCTATGCATCTCCATGGATAGATCTTGTGTGTGCGTAGATTTTTTTTTGTTTTCATGCAACGTTCCCAACAGTGGCATCCGAGCCAGGTCTATGCGTAGATGATATGCACGAGTAGAACACAAAGAGTTGTGGGCGGTGATGGTCATACTGCTTACCACCAACATCTTATTTTGATTCGGTGGTATTGTAAGATGAAGCGGCCCGGACCAACCTTACATGTCCACGTACATGAGACCGGTTCCACCGACAGACATGCAACTAGTTTTGCATAAAGGTGGCTGGCAGGTGTCTGTTTCTCCTACTTTAGTTGAATCGAATTTGACTACGGCCGGTCCTTGAAGAAGGTTAAAACAACAAACTTGATAAATCACCATTGTGGTTTTTGCCGTAGGTAAGAACGGTTCTTGCTAGAAACCCGTAGCAGCCACGTAAAACTTGCAAACAACAAAGTAGAGGACGTCTAACTTGTTTTTGCAGGGTATGCTGTGATGTGATTTGGTCAAGACATGATGTGATATACGTTATTGTATGAGATGATCATGTTTTGTAATTTATCAGCAACCTACAGGAGCCTTATGGTTGTCTCTTTATTGTATGAAATGCAATCACCATGTAATTGCTTTACTTTATCGCTATGCGTTAGCAATAGTTGGCGAGACGACCACGACGCAATGATGGAGATCAAGGTGTCGAGCCGGTGACGATGGAGATCATGACGATGCTTTGGAGATGGAGATCAAAAGCACGAGATGATGATGGCCATATCATGTCACATATTTTGATTGCATGTGATGTGTATCTTTTATGCATCTTATTTTGCTTAGAACGACGGTAGCATTATAAGATGACCTTCACTAAATTTCAAGATATAAGTGTTCTCCCCGAGTATGCATCGTTGCGAAAGTTCGTCGTTTCGAGACACCACATGATGATCGGGTGTGATAGACTCTACGTTCACATACAACGGGTGTAAGACAGTTTTGCACATGCAAAATACTTGGGTTAAACTTGATGAGCCTAGCATGTACAGACATGGTCTCGGAACACTAGAGACCGAAAGGTCGAACGTGAGTCATATAGTAGATATGATCAACATAGAGATGTTCACCATTGATGAATACCCCATGTCACATGATGATCGGACATGGGTTAGTTGATTTGGATCACGTATCACTTAGATAACTTGAGGGATGTTTATTTAAGTGGGAGTTCATTAGTAATTTGATGAATTGAACTTAATTTATCATGAACTTAGTCTTAGTAGTTTTGCATATCTATGTTGTAGATCAATAGCTTGCGATATAGCTCCCCTATATTTTTGATATGTTCCTAGAGAAAAATAAGTTGAAAGATGATAGTAGCAATGATGTGGACTGGGTCCGTGATCTGAGGATTATCCTTAGTGTTGCACAGAAGAATTATGTCCTTGTGCACCGCTAGGTGACATACCTATTGCAGGAGCAGATGCAGACGTTATGAACGTTTGACAAGCTCGGTATGATGACTACTTGATAGTTTAGTGCGCCATGCTTTACGGCTTAGAACCGGGACTTCAAAAATGTTTTGAACGGCACGGAGCATATGAGATGTTCCAAGAGCTGAAATTGGTATTTCAGGCTCATGCCCGTGTTGAGAGGTGTGAGACCTCTGACAAGTACTTTGCCTACAAGATGGAGGAGCATAGCTCAACCAGTGAGCATGTGCTCAGAATGTCTGGGTATTACACTCGCTTGAATCAAGTGGGAGTTAATCTTCCAGATAAGATAGTGATTGACAAAGTTCTCTAGTCACTATCACCAAGCTACTAGAACTTCGTAATGAACTATAATATGCAAGGGATGACGAAAATGATTCCCGAGCTCTTCGCGATGCTGAAATCGGTGAAGGTAGAAATCAAGAAAGAGCATCAAGTGTTGATGGTTAACAAGACCACTAGTTTCAAGAAAAAGGGCAAGGGAAAGAAAGGGAACTTCAAAAAGAATGGCAAGCAAGTTGCCACTCCCATGAAGAAGCCCAAAGCTGGACCCAAGCCTGAAACTGAGTGCCTCTACTGCAAAGGAAATGGTCACTCGAAGTGGAACTGCCCCGAATACTTGGCGGATAAGAAGGAAGGCAAAGTGAACAAAGGTATATTTGATATACATGTTATTGATGTGTACCTTACTAGTGTTCGTAGTAGCCCCTAGGTATTTGATACCGGTTCAGTTGCTAAGATTAGTAACTCGAAACAGGAGTTGCAGAATAAACAGATACTAGTTAAGGGCGAGGTGATGATGTGTGTTGGAAGTGATTCCAAGGTTGATACGATCACCATCGCGCACTCCCTCTACCTTCGGGATTAGTGTTGAACCTAAATAAATGTTATTTGGTGTTTGCGTTGAGCATGAATATGATTTGATCATGTTTATTGCAATACGGTTATTCATTTAAGTCAGAGAATAATTGTTGTTCTGTTTACATGAATAAAACCTTCTATGGTCATACACCCAATGTGAATGGTTTATTGAATCTCGATCGTAGTGATACACATATTCATAATATTGATGCCAAAAGATGCAAAGTTGATCATGATAGTGCAACATACTTGTGGCACTGCCGTTCAGGTCATATTGGTATAAAGCGCATGAAGAAACTCCATGCAGATGGACTTTTGGAATCACTTGATTATGAATCATTTGATACTTGCGAACCATGCCTCATGGGCAAGATGACTAAAACTCCGTTCTTCGGAACAATGGAGCGAGCTAATGACTTATTGGAAATAATACATACCGATGTATGCGGTCCGATGAGTGTTGAAGCACGTGGCGGGTATCGTTATTTTCTGACATTCACAGATGATTTGAGTAGGTATGGGTATATGTACTTGATGAAACACAAGTCTGAAACATTTGAAAAGTTCAAAGAATTTCAGAGTGAAGTGGAGAATCATCGTAACAAGAAAATAAAGTTTCTACGATCTGATCGTGGAGGCGAATATTTGAGTTACGAGTTTGGCCTTCATTTAAAACAATGTGGAATTGTTTCACAACTCACGCCACCTGGAACACCACAGCGTAATGGTGTGTCCGAACGTTGTAACCGTACTTTATTAGATATGGTGCATTCTATGATGTCTCTTACCGATTTACCACTATCGTTTTGGGGTTATGCATTAGACACAGCTGCATTCATGTTAAATAGGGCACCGTCTAAATCCGTTGAGACGACACCATATGAACTATGGTTTGGCAAGAAACCTAAGCTGTCGTTTCTTAAAGTTTGGGGATGCGATGCTTATGTCAAAAGGCTTCAGCCTGATAAGCTCAAACCTAAATCGGAAAAGTGCGTCTTCATAGGATACCCTAAGGAAACTATTGGGTACACCTTCTACCATAGATCCGAAGGCAAGATCTTTGTTGCTAAGTTTGGATCCTTTCTACAGAAGGAGTTTCTTTCGAAAGAAGTGAGTGGGAGGAAAGTAGAACTTGATGAGGTAATTGTACCTTCTCTCGAATTGGAAAGTAGAACATCACAGAAAACCGTTCCCGTGATGCCTACATCAACTAGAGAGGAAGCTAATCATGCTGATCATGAAACTTCAGATCAAGTTACTACTGAACTTCGTAGGTCGACCAAAGGATGATCCACACCAGAGTGGTACGGTAATCTTGTCCTGGAAGTCATGTTACTAGACCAAGGCGAACCTACGAACTATGAAAAAGCTATGATGAGCCCAGATTCCGACAGATGGCTTGAGGCCATTGAATCTGAGATAGGATCCATGTATGAGAACAAAGTGTGGACTTTGGTGGACTTGCCCGATGATCGGCAAGCCATAGAAAATAAATGGATCTTCAAGAAGAAGACTGACGCTGATGGTAATATTACTGTCTACAAAGCACAACTTGTCGCAAAAGGTTTTCGAGAAGTTCAAGGGGTTGACTACGATGAGACTTTCTCACCCGTAGCGATGCTTAAGTCCGTCCGAATCATGTTAGCAATTGCCACATTTTATGAAATCTGGCAAATGGACGTCAAAACTGCATTCCTTAATGGATTTCTTAAAGAAGATTTGTATATGATGCAACCAGAAGGTTTTATCGATCCTAAAGGTGCTGACAAAGTGTGCAAACTCCAGCGATCCATCTATGGACTGGAGCAAGCATCTCGGAGTTGGAATATACGCTTTGATGAGGTGATCAAAGCATATGGTTTTATACAGACTTATGGTGAAGCCTGTATTTACAAGAAAGTGAGTGGGAGCTATGTAGCATTTCTGATATTATATGTGGATGACATATTATTGATTGGAAATGATATAGAATTTCTGGATAGCATAAAAGGATACTTGAATAATAATTTTTCAATGAAAGACCTCGGTGAAGCTTCTTATATTTTGGGCATCAAGATCTATAGGGATAGATCGAGATGCTTAATAGGACTTTCACAAAGCACATACCTTGACAATGTTTTTGAAGAAGTTCAAAATGGATAAGTCAAAGAAAGGGTTCTTGCCTGTGTTGCAAGGTGTGAAGTTGAGTAAAACTCAAAGCCCGACCACGGCATAAGATAGAGAGAGAATGAAAGTCATTCCCTATACCTCAGCCATAGGTTCTATAAAGTATGCCAAGCTGTGTATGAGACCTATTGTGTACCTTGCCATGAGTTTGGCAAGGGGGTACAATGGTGATCCAGGAGTAGATCACTGGACAGCGGTCAAAATTATCCTTAGTTACCTAAGATGGACTAAGGAGATATTTCTCGGTTACGGAGGTGATAAAGAGTTCGTCATAAAGGGTTACGTCGATGCAAGCTTTAACACTGATTTGGATGACTCTGAGTCTCAATCTGGATACATATTGAAAGTGGGAGCAATTAGCTAGAGTAGCACCATGCAGAGCATTGTAGACATAGAAACTTGCAAAATACATACGGATCTGAATGTGACAGACCCGTTGACTAAACATCTCTCACAAGCAAAACATGATCACACCTTAGTACTCTTTGGGTGTTAATCACATGGCGATGTGAACTAGATTATTGACTCTAGTAAACTCTTTGGGTGTTGGTCACATGGTGATGTGAACTATGGGTGTTAAATCACATGGTGATGTGAACTAGATTATTGACTCTAGTGCAAGTGGGAGACTGAAGGAAATATGCCCAAGAGGCAATAATAAAGTTGTTATTTTATATTTCCTTATTCATGATAAAGGTTTATTATTCATGCTAGAATTGTATTGATCGGAAACTTAAATACATGTGTGAATACATAAACAAATACAGTGTCCCTAGTATGCCTCTACTAGACTAGCTCGTTGATCAAAGATGGTTAAGGTTTCCTAACCATAGACATGTGTTGTCATTTGATAACGGGATCACATCATTAGGAGAATGACGTGATGGACAAGACCCACCCGTTAGCTTAGCATATTGATCGTTCAGTTTATTGCTATTGCTTTCTTCATGTCAAATACATATTCCTTCGACTATGAGATTATGCAACTCCCGGATATCGGAGGAATACCTTGTGTGCTATCAAACGTCACAACGTAACTGGGTGATCATAAAGATGCTCTACAGGTATCTCCGAAGGTGTTTGTTGAGTTGGCATAGATCGAGATTAGGATTTGTCACTCCGAGTATCGGAGAGGTATCTCTGGGCCCTCTCGGTAATACACATCATAAGAAGCCTTGCAAGCAAAGTGACTAATGAGTTAGTTACAGAATGATGTATTACGGAATGAGTAAAGAGACTTGCCAGTAACGAGATTGAACTAGGTATAGAGATACCGACGATCGAATCTCGGGCAAGTAACATACCGATGGACAAAGGGAATTACGTATGTTGTCATAAGGTTCGACCGATGAAGATCTTCGTAGAATATGTAGGAGCCAATATGGACATCCAAGTTCCACTATTGGTTATTGACCGAAGAGGCGTCTCGGTCATGTCTACATAGTTCTCGAACCCATAGGGTCCGCACGCTTAACGTTCGTTGACGATATAGTATTATATGAGTTATGTATGTTGGTGACCGAATGTTGTTCGGTGTCCCGGATGAGATCAAGGACATGACGAGGAGCTCCGGAATGGTCGGAGGTAAAGATTGATATATGGGATAGTAGTGTTTGGTCTCCGGAAGGGTTCCGGAATTCACCGGAAGGGGTTTTGGATGTTTCCCGAAATGTTTGGGCACGAGAACACTTTATTTGGGCCAAGGGGTAAAGCCCACGAGGGTTTTGGAAAGTGCAAAAGGAAGTTTTGCGGAGGCCAGGGGCCAGACGCCAGGAACCCTGACGTCTGGGGTGTTGACGCCGGGAACCCTGACGTCTGGGGTGTTGACGCCGGGAACCCTGGCGTCTAGCCCTGGAGTCCGAGAAGGACTCTTGCCTTTCGGGCAAAACCGACTTTGAGGAGGCTTTTACTCCAAGTTTCGACCCCAGGGCTCAACATATAAATAGAGGGGCAGGGCTATCACCCAAGACACATCAAGAATCACCAAGCAGTGTGCCGGCAACCCCGTCCCCTCTAGTTTATCCTCCGTCATAGTTTCTGTTGTGCTTGGCGAAGCCCTGCGGAGATTGTTCTTCACCAACACCGTCACCACGCCGTCGTGCTGCCGGAACTCATCTACTACTTCGCCCGTCTTGCTGGATCAAGAAGGCAAGGACGTCATCGAGCTGAACGTGTGCTGAACGCGGAGGTGCCGTACGTTTGGTACTTGGTCGGGACGGATCGTGAAGGTGTACGACTACATCAACCGCGTTGATAAACGCTTCCGCTTAGCGATCTTCAAGGGTATGAAGATGCTCTCCCCCTTTCATAGCTATGCATCTCCATGGATAGATCTTGCGTGTGCATAGAATTTTTTTTTGTTTTCATGCAACGTTCCCAACAATAATACACGACGCTCCAAGCAAAACTCATATCATGTGATGAATAAAATTATAGCTCCAAGTAATATACTGATGGTTTGTAGACGAAAGAAGGGATGCCATCTGGGACATACCCAAGCTTAGATGCTTGGGTCTCCTTCAATATTACCTTGGGGTGCCTTGGGCATCCCCAAGATTAGGGTCTTGTCGCCTCCTTATTCCTTAATCCTTCGTGATCTCACCCAAAACTTGAAAACTTCAGCACACAAAACTCAACAGAAACCTCGTGAGATTCGTTAGTATAACAAGCAAATCATAAACTTTAGGTATAGTTGTAAACCCATTCATATTTTATTATTGCATAATACCTACTGTATTCTAACTTCTCCATGACTTATACCCCCCCCCCCTGATACAATCCATAAATTCATTAAAACAAGCAAACTATGCAACGAAAACAGAATCTGTAAAAAAACAGAACAGCCTATAATGATCTGAACAAACGCAATACTTCTGTAACTCCGAAAATTCTGAAAAATAAGGAAAGCGTGGGAAATTTGTATATCAATAATGTATAAAAAATCAGAATTTTATCATGTTCCGGTGAATTTTAAACATTCCATTACTGGGCACAAAAGTTTTTGTTTTTTCACATAATCAAGTCAACTATCAACCAAATCATCCCAAAGGCTTACTTGGCACAAACAGTAATTAAAACATAAAAACACAATCATAACAGTAGCATATTTTTGTGGATACAATAAAACAGAAAATAAAACAAGTTGGGTTGTGCTACTTGTGAACTGCGTTGGGATTTCCCCGAAGAGGAGAGGATGATGCATTACAGTAGAGATAAGTATTTCCCTTAGTTAAGAACCAAGGTTATCAATCCAGTAGGAGAACCAAGCAACACCTCGTTAGCAGCACCTGCACACAAACAACACATCCTTGCAACCCAACGCGAACAAGGGGTTGTCAATCCCTCGATGGTTACGAACAAGATTAAATTATATAGTGTTTGATAGATAGATCGAACAAAAATACAAATAAAATGAATAAAGTAAAAACGTAGCAAGGTATTTTTGGTGTTAATATATGATAAAAGATAGACCCAGGGGCCATAGTTTTCACTAGAGGCTTCTCTCTTGAAAATAACATACGATGGGTAAACAAATTACTGTTGGGCAATTGATAGAAAAGCAAATAATTATGACGATATCCAAGGCAATGATCATATATAGGCATCACGTCCGAGACAAGTAGACCGACTCCTGCCTGCATCTACTACTATTACTCCACACATCGACCGCTATCCAGCATGCATCTAGAGTATTAAGTTCATAAAGTACGGAGTAACGCCTTAAGCAAGATGACATGATGTAGACAATATAAACTCACGTATGAATAAACCCCATCTTTTTACCCTTAATAACAATAATACATACATGTAATGTCCCCTTCTGTCACTGGGATTGAGCACCGCAAGATCAAACCCATTACAAAGAACCTCTCCCATTGCAAGAAAAATCAATCTAGTTGGCCAAACCAAATCAATAGATGGGAGAGAAATTCGAAGCTATAATAATCATGCATAAAAGAGTTCAAATAAAAACTCAAATAATATTCATGGATAGATCTGATCATAAACTCACAATTCATCGGATCCCAACAAACACACATCAAAAAGTGATTACATCGGATAGAACTCCAAGAACATCGAGGAGAACATTGTATTGAAGATCAAATAGAGAGAAGAAGCCATCTAGCTACTAACTATGGACTCGTAGGTCTGTGGTAAACTACTCACGCATCACCAAAAGGGCATCAAGGATGATGTAGAGCCCCTGCGTGGTCGAATCCTGATGTCTACTATGCAACCTTTCTTCTTGTAGACATTGTTGGGCCTCCAAGTGCAGAGTTTTGTAGGACAGTAGCAATTTTCCCTCAAGTGGATGACCTAAGGTTTATCAATCCGTGGGAGGCGTAGGATGAAGATGGCCTCTCTCAAACAACCCTGCAACCAAATAACAAAGAGTCTCTTGTGTCCCCAACACACACAATACAATGGTAAATTGTATAGGTGCACTAGTTTGGTGAAGAGATGGTGATACAAGTGTAGTAATGATAGTAGATATTGATTTTTGTAATAGGAACAATAAAAAACAGCAAGGTAGCAAGTAACAAAAGTGAGGCTCCCGATTGGTTTTTCGTGGCTACAGAGGCTTGCGGCGGCGGAACTCCCGATCTCGGTTTCTTTCTGGGGGGTTTCTGGATTTATAGGAATTTTTGGCGTCGGTTTCAAGTCAGGGGGGTCCACGAGGCAGCGGCAAGGTAGGGGGGGCATGCCCTAAGGGGGGTGCCCTCCACCCTTGTGGATGCCTCGTGGCTCCTCTGGTCCATCTCCAATACTCCGTGGGCTTCTTCTGGTCCATAAAAAATCATCGTAAAGTTTCAGCTCGTTTGGACTCCGTTTGGTATTCCTTTTCTGTAAAACTCAAAAACAAGAAGAAAAAAAACAGAAACTGGCACTGGGCTCTAGGTTAATAGGTTAGTCCCAAAAATAATATAAAATAGCATATAAATGCATATAAAACATCCCAAACAGATAATATAATAGCATGGAACAATGAAAAATTATAGATACGTTGGAGACGTATCAAGCATCCCCAAGCTTAATTCCTACTCGTCCTCGAGTAGGTAAATGATAAAAACAGAATTTTTGATGTGGAATGCTACCTAACATATTTATCCATGTAATTTTCTTTATTGTGGCATGAATGTTCAGATCCATAAGATTCAAAACAAAAGTTTAATATTGACATAAAAACAATAATACTTCAAGCATACTAATAAAGCAATCATGTCTTCTCAAAATAACATGGCCAAGGAAAGTTATCCCTACAAAATCATATAGTCTGGCTATGCTCCATCTTCATCACACAAAGTATTAAATCATGCACAACCCCGATGACAAGCCAAGCAATAGTTTCATACTTTTGGTGTTCTCAAACTTTTTCAACTTTCATGCAATACATGAGCGTGAGCCATGGATATAGCACTATAGGTGGAATAGAATATGGTGGTTGTGGAGAAGACCAAAAAGAAGGAGATAGTCTCACATCAACTAGGCGTATCAATGGGCTATGAAGATGCCCATCAATAGATATCAATGTGAGTGAGTAGGGATCGCCATGCAACAGATGCACTAGAGCTATAAGTGTATGAAAGCTAAAAAAGAAACTAAGTGGGTGTGCATCCAACCCGCTTGCTCACGAAGACCTAGGGCACTTTGAGGAAGCCCATCATTGGAATATACAAGCCAAGTTCTATAATGCAAAAATCCCACTAGTATATGAAAGTGACAAAATAGGAGATTCTCTATAATGAAGATCATGGTGCTACTTTGAAGCACAAGTGTGGAAAAAGGATAGTAGCATTGCCCCTTCTCTCTTTTCTCATTTTTTTTATTTTGGGCTCTTTGGCCTCTTTTTTTCTTTTCTCTTTATTTATTTATTTTTAGTCTGGAGTCTCATCCCGACTTGTGGGGGAATCATAGTCTCCATCATCCTTTCCTCACATGGGACAATGCTCTAATAATGATGATCATCACACTTTTATTTACTTACAACTCAAGAATTACAACTCGATACTTAGAACAAAAATATGACTCTATATGAATGCCTCCGGCGGTGTACCAGGATGTGCAATGATCGAGAGAGACATGTATAAAAAATATGAATGGTGGCTTTGCCACAAATACGATGTCAACTACATGATCATGCAAGGCAATATGACAATGATGAAGCGTGCCATAATAAACAGAACGGTGGAAGTTGCATGGCAATATATCTCGGAATGGCTATGGAAATGCCATAATAGGTAGGTATGGTGGCTGTTTTGAGGAAGGTATATGGTGGGTTTAATGCACCGGCGAAAGTTGCGCGGTACTAGAGAGGCTAGCAATGGTGGAAGGGTGAGAGTGCGTATAATCCATGGACTCAACATTAGTCATAAAGAACTACATACTTATTGCAAAAATTTATTAGCCATCGAAACAAAGTACTACACACATGCTCCTAGGGGGATGATTGGTAGGAAAAGACCATCGCTCGTCCCCGACCGCCACTCATAAGGAAGACAATCAATAAATAAACCATGCTCCGACTTCATCACATAACGGTTCATCATACGTGCATGCTACGGGAATCACAAACTTTAAAACAAGTATTTCTACCAATCCACAATTACTCACTAGCATGACTCTAATATCACCATCTTTATATCTCAAAACAATCATAAGGAATCAAACTTCTCATAGTATTCAATGCACTTTATATGAAAGTTTTTATTATATCCCCCCTGGATGCCCATCATATTAGGACTAAATTCATAACCTAAGAAAATTGCCATACTATTTAAAGACTCTCAAAATAATATAAGTGAAGCATGAGAGTTCATCAATTTCTTCAAAATAAAACCACTGTTGTGCTCAAAAAAGATATAAGTGAAGCACTAGAGCAACTGACAAACTACTCCAAAAAGATATAAGTGAAGATCAATGAGTAGTCAAATAATTATGTAGCTGTGTGAGGACTCTCTCTCATTTAAAATTTTAGATCTTAATATTTTATTCAAACGGCAAGCAAAATAAAATGACATTCTAAAAATAGCACACATCATGTGAAGCAAAAACTTAGGCTCAACCGATACTAACCGATGATTCTTGATGAAGAAAGGGGGGATGCCTACCGGGGCATCCCCAAGCTTAGATGCTTGAGACTTCTTGAAATATTAACTAGGGATGCCGTGGGCATCCCCAAGCTTGAGCTTTTGTGTCTCCTTAATTCCTTTTATATCACGGTTTCCCTAAATCTGAAAAACTTCATGCACACAAAACTCAACAAGAACTTGTGAGAAAAGTTAGTATAAATCAAATGCAAAACCTTATTATTCTCTACTGTAGAAAATCACTAAAATTATTATTTAACATTGCATAATAAATGCCTCTGCATATTTAATACTCCTATCCTCAAATAGAATCATTAAACAAGCAAACATATGCAAACAATGCAAACATAACAGCAATCTGTCTAAACAGGACAGTCTGTAAAGAGTGCAATTGTACTCATACTTATCTAACTCCAATTTTTTTGAAAAATTACCAAACTGTAGAAAATTTGTTGTTACTCATTGTGTAAAAATTTCAAGATTTTACCACATTCTGACTTTCCATAAGAATTCAGACAATGATAGAAAACTTTCTGTTTTCAAAACAGCAACATATAGACTTGCAAAATAAGCATGGTAGAGGCTATACTTGACACTTTTATTAAACTAAAAGATACAAAACATTACTATAAATAACAGCAAGCAAATACTAATAAAATTAAATGACGCTCCAAGCAAAACTCATATCATGCGACGAACAAAAATATAGCTCCAAGTAAGGTTACCGATAATGTTGAAGACGAATGAAGGGATGCCTTCCGGGGCATCCCCAAGCTTAGTTGCTTGGATCTTCCTTGAATATTACATTGGGGTGCCTTGGGCATCCCCAAGCTTAGGGTCTTGTCACTCCTTATTCTCCTCATATCGATATCTCACCCAAAACTTGAAAACTTCAATCACACAAAACTTAACGGAACTTCGTGAGATGGGTTAGTATGATAAAACAAATCATTCACTTTGGTACTGTCAAGACAAGATTTAAATTTTTTCTCACATGATAACTACTGTACCCTACCATTTCTACAATTTATATTAAGCAATATAAGCCATAGAAACTAGAAAACAAGCAAACTATGCATCGAAAACAGAATCTATCAAAAACAGAACAGTCTGTAAAGATCTGAATTAAGCTCATATTTCTGTACTCCAAAAATTCTGAAAAAATAGGAAAACATAGAAAATTTGTATACCAATAAACTTTAAAAAATTAAGAAGTTTTTAACGTTCCAGTAAAAGATAGGAATTTCTGTACTAGACACAAAAGTTTCTGTTTTTACACAGAATCAAGTCAACTATCATCCACACTATCCCAAAGGCTTTACTTGGCACTTTATTGAAACAAAACCTATAAAACATGATTACTACAGCAGCTTAATTATGTTAACACACAAAAACAGTAGGGGTAAATATTGGGTTGTATCCCAACAAGCGCTTTTCTTTAATGCCTTTTTAGCTAGGCATGATGATTTCAATGATGCTCACATAAAAGATAAGAATTGAAACATAAAGGGAGCATCATGAAGCATACGACTAGCACATTTAAGTCTAGCCCTCTTCCTATGCATAGGGATTTTGTGAGCAAACAATCTATGGGAACAAGAATCAACTAGCATAGGAAGGCAAAACAAGCATGACTTCAAGATTTTCAATACATAGAGAGGAAACTTGATATTATTGCAATTCCTACAAGCATATATTCCTCCCTCATAATAATTTTCAGTAGCATCATGAATGAATTCAACAATATAGCCATCACATAAAGCATTCTTTTCATTATTCATAAGCATAGAAATTTTACTACTCTCCACATAAGCAAAATTCTTTTCATTCGAAATAGTGGGAGTATCATAAGAAACTCGAATACTATAAATTGTTTCCACATTAAAAGAGTAATGTTCAGAAAAAGGGTAATCTAATTATGACAAGTTATATATATATTATCATCACTACTTTTATAACATAAGATCATCACAATAACCATCATAAGTAGAACTTTGTTCTCATCATAGTCAAATTTGAAACCTCTTCCAAGATAGTGGAATCATTACTAAATAAAGTCATGACCTCTCCCAATCCACTTTTATCATTATAATAAGATTCAACACCCTCCAAAATAGTGGGATAAATACTACCTAGAGTTGACACTCTCCCAAACCCACTTTCATAAATATTGCAATCATCATAAATAGGAGGCATGCTATCATCATAATAAATTTGCACATCAAAACTTAGGGGACTAAAAATATCATCTTCATTCAACATAGCATCCCCAAGCTTGGGACAAACATTAATTGCAGCAAATAAATTCTCAAACATGTCATTCTCATCAAACATAGCATCCCCAAGCTTGGGCCTTTGCATATCATAAGCATAATCACTCTCATCATTAATAGTATGAATAGCACCAATAGTATAGAAATTATTATCATCAAGTATATCATCTTCCACATTTATTTTTGATTCACTCTCATGAGGCATAACAATAATAGGAGCAACATCATTTGGGAGGGATACCTTTTTACCTTTGCTTCTCCATCTTTTCTTTTTCTTCTCCACATCATGTGTGGGTTTAATCACCTTTTTGGAGCTCCTTATTGATGAGATTGGTTGAATAAAAAGCTCCTCCTCGTTACCTGATTCATCATAAGAAAAAATAGGAGGATGTTGGGAAACCTCTTCCCCTTCATTAGTGTTCTCTTTATCTTCTATTTGTTTTCTTGTTTTTAAGTAATTGGCAATACAAGGATTCTCAATGCAATTTACCGCACAATACATATAAATTTCCTCTAGATCAAAATCAAGAAATCTCTTAAGGTTATATTCTAGAATATCCCTAGTTATACGTTTCATTTCTTCATATCCCAGAAGCAAACTAAGTTCATTATGATGCGCAAGGGAAATCAAGTCATCGCAATTTTTGGACACGATTCGATCATGAAACAATTTGCATTAGAGATTTAAATGACCATGTTCATTGCAAAGTTCACAAGGACGGCGAGAAAAATTAAATCTTTCAACACAAACATCTAGCCTCTCTTGCAACCATTTAGTTTCTAAATACTTATGCCTCTTGCAAAATCTATCTTCCCTTTTTGGTATGTAATTGCAAACTCTATGCACTCCACAAAAATTGACATGCTTATAAGAAACATTTTTATCATGACTAGCGCAATCATCATTAGTACTATGGATATTCAAATAATTCATACTAACAACATTGCAATCATGCTCATCATTCAAAGATTTTATGCCAAACATTTTATTGCATTCTTCTTCTAACACTTTGGCACAATTTTCCGATCCATCGTTTTCAAGAAAGACATTATAAAGATGAAGCATATGAGGCAACCTCAATTCCATTTTTTTAGTTTTCTTTTATAGACTAAACTAGTGATAAAACAAGAAACTAAAAGATTTGATTGCAAGATCTAAAGATATACCTTCAAGCACTCACCTCCCCGGCAACGGCGCCAGAAAAGAGCTTGATGTCTACTACGCAACCTTTCTTCTTGTAGACGTTGTTGGACCTCCAAGTGCAGAGTTTTGTAGGACAGTAGCAAATTTCCCTCAAGTGGATGACCTAAGGTTTATCAATCCGTGGGAGGCATAGGATGAAGATGGTATCTCTCAAACAACCCTGCAACCAAATAACCAAGAGTCTCTTGTGTCCCCAACACACCCAATACAATGGTAAATTGTATAGGTGCACTAGTTCGGCGAAGAGATGGTGATACAAGTGTAATATGGATAGTAGATATAGGTTTTTGTAATCTGAAAATATAAAAACAGCAAGGTAGCAAGTAACAAAAGTGAGCAAAAATAGTATTGCAATGCTTGGAAACAAGGCCTAGGGTTCATACTTTCACTAGTGCAAGTTCTCTCAACAATGATAACATAATTGGATCATATAACAATCCCTCAACGTGCAACAAAGAATCACTCCAAAGTTTCTATCGGAGAACGTAGGACAAAAACATGCATCGACCCCTATGCATAGATTACCCCAATGTCACCTCGGGAATCCGCGAGTTGAGTGCCAAAACATACATCAAGTGAATCAATAGAACATCCCATTGTCACCACAGATATCCCATCGCAAGACATACATCAAGTGTTCTCAAATCCAATACTCAATCCAACATAACGAAACCTCAAAGAGCAAGACTCAATTCATCACAACAAGAGATAGAGAGGGAAGAAACACCATATGATACAACTATAATAACAAAGCTCGCGGTACATCAAGATCGTGCCAAATCAAGAACACGAGAGAGAGAGATCAAACACATAGCTACTGGTACATACCCTCAGCCCCAAGGGTGAACTACTCCCTCCTCGTCATGGAGACCGCCGGGATGATGAAGATGGCCTCCGATGATGGTTTCCCCCTCCGGCAGGGTGCCGGAACGGGCTCCCGATTGGTTTTTCGTGGGTACAGAGGCTTGCGGCGGCGGAACTCCCGATCTCGGTTTCTTTCTGGCGGTTTCTGGATTTATAGGAATTTTTTGCGTCGGTTTCAAGTCAGGGGGTCCACGAGGCAGCGGCAAGGTAGGGGGCACGCCCTAGGGGGGCGCCCTCCACCCTTGTGGATGCCTCATGGCTCCTCTGGTCCATCTCCGATACTCCGTGGGCTTCTTCTGGTCCATAAAAAATCATCGTAAAGTTTCAGCTCGTTTGGACTCCGTTTGGTATTCCTTTTCTGTAAAACTCAAAAACAAGGAAAAAACAGAAACTGGCACTGGGCTCTAGGTTAATAGGTTAGTCCCAAAAATAATATAAAATAGCTTATAAAACATCCAAAACAGATAATATAATAGCATGGAACAATAAAAAATTATAGATACGTTGGAGACGTATCAAATCCCCCTCCGGCGAAGTGCCGGAAAAGGCCTCCAGATGGGATCTCTCGAGAACAGGAACTTGCGGCAGCGAAAAAAGTATTCCATGGACTCCTCTGTTGGTTTCCCTATTTTAGAGAATTTATAGGGGTGGAGTTAGGTCAAATGGAGCTATGCGGGCCCCACAAGCCACCAGGGCACGCCCTACCCCCTGGGCGCGCCCTGGTGCCTCGTGGGCCACTACTCCATCTTCTTGTCCCCCCAAAGCTTCCAGGGTCTCTTATGTCCAGAAAAAAATCTCCAAAAAGTTTCGTGGCATTTGGACTTCGTTTGATACTGATATTCTAAAAAACCAAAAAATAGGCAAAAAAAAAAACAGCAACTGGCTGATACGTCTCCAACGTATCTATAATTTATGAAGTATTCATGCCATGTTTACATATGGTTTTAGTATGATTTGAATGGAACTAACCCGGGCTGACATTGTTTTCAGCAGAACAACATGGTGTTGCTTTTTGTGCAGAAATAAAAGTTCTCCAAATTCAACGAAACTTTTTGACGATTTTTTCTGGAAGGAAAGAGACACTAGAAGCTTCGTGGGAGGGCCATAAGAGCCACGAGGGACCCACAAGCCACCTGGGCATGCCCAGGGGGTGGCCGCACCGTAGTGGCTTGCGGGCCCCCTGTGGCACCTCTTTGCGTGAGACCGACGCCCAAAATTCCTATATATTCAGAAACCCCCGAAAGTTAACCTAGATGAGAAGTTTCGCCACCGCAAGCCTCTGTACCTTCGAAATACCATCTGGAGCCCTGTTCGGGCACCCTGCCGTAGGGGGAAATCATCACCATAGGCCATCTTCGTCATCCCGGCAATAACCATGACGAGGAGAGAGTAGTTCACCCTCGAGGCTGAGGGTATGTACTAGTAGCTATGTGTTTGATCTCTCTCTCTCTCTCTCTCTCTCTCTCGTGTTCTTGATATGGCACGATCTTGATGTACTGCGAGCTTTGTTAATATAGTTGGATCATATGGTGTTTTCCCCCTCTCTGTCTTGTTGTGATGAATTGAGTTTTTACCTTTGAGGTTTCACTATTATCGGATTGAATACTTTTATGGACTTGAGAACACTTGATGTATGTCTTGCATATGGATCCCCGGGGTGACAATGGGGTGTTCTATTGATTCACTTGATGTATGTTTTGGCACTCAACTCGCAGATTCCTGAGGTGACATTGGGGTAATCTATGCATAGGGGTTGCTGCACGTTTTCGTCCTTCTTACTCTGGTAGAAATCTTAGGGCACTCTTTGAAGTTCTTTGTGCTGGATTGAATATTATGAATCTGAAGTTGTTTGATGCATATTGAATAATCAACTCACGGATACTTGTGGTGACATTGGAGTATCTAGGTGACATTAGGGTTGGTTGATGCGTATCATATGGTGTTATTTTAGTACGAACTTTAGGGTTGTTTGTGACACTTATATGGATGGCTCAATAGATTGATCAGAAAAGCTAACTTTGAGGTGGTTTCGTACCCTACAACAACTTCATCTTATGTTATCCGCTAGATAAGAACTTTGGAGTGACTCTTTGTCGCATGTTGAGGGATTGTTATATGATTCAATTATGTTAGCACTGTTGAGATATTGCACTAGTGAAAGTATGAACCCTAGGACTTGTTTCTAAGCATTGCAATACCGTTTGTGCGCCATTTTATCACTTGCTACCTTGCTGTTTTTAAATTTTTAGATTACAAAAACCTATATCTACTATCCATACTACACTTGTATCATGTCCCTTCGCCGAACTAGTGCACCTATACAATTTGCCATTATATTGGGTGTGTTGGGGACACAAGAGACTTTTTATTATTTGGTTGCAGGGTTGTTTGAGAGAGACCATCTTCATCCTACGCCTCACACGGATTGATAAACCTTAGGTCATCCACTTGAGGGAAAATTGCTACTGTCCTACAAAACTCTGCACTTGGAGGCCCAACACGAGTCTACAAGAATAAGTTGTGTAGTAGACATCACTGGCACTGGGCATTAAGTTAACTAGATGATGCCCCGCGCGTTGCTGCGGGACTTTATGCTAAAATTAATTGTTTTGAGCATTATTACACTTAATCTCAATAAAAATATCCATTGGAATTTAGAGTCAATAAAGAGACACTGTGCACAAAAGGACTTATTTTTTCAAAAAAAGATGTTGAGCCGAGAAGGTTTGGGAAGGAATGTTAAAAGTTGTATTGATGTAAAAGGATTAACCATCCAGATATTGTAACTATCAGTGAGAAAAATGGTAGCATTGCACTATTGCTTTACTAATGTCATTGTATTATTGTTCCACAGATCTTTGTCTAACAATTTGGAAGAGCCGAAAAAGTTACTAAAGCAGGCTCTCCCTAGAAGTAAGTATTATTTGAACTTCTGAAGGTCGCCCAATGTGGCTGATATGTGATACTCCAATGTTTTAAATGTCCATATCTTCTAGCTCCAATTATCGGTTTCTCTGCAGCTACAAAAGCCATAATTTTTTTTTGGGAAAAAGTACCACTTAGTCAATAGTACTACAAAAGAGCTACATGGAAACACGGACTGCAGCCTGAAGTTCTGAACAAAATGCAGTTTTCTTTTCTTAGTCATCTTGCATCATACATCCTTGTGTATACAAATTCATGCAATGAGGACTGAATGGAGCATGCCAAAAGTATAAGAAAAATCACTGAACCTGTTGACCCCAGGCACCAATGCCAAGTAGAATTATACTCTAATTTTTTTCCTATGCAATTAGATATAAAGGGAAGTAACAAACCCATGCAAGCACACGTCTTTGAAATACATACTATCTGCAACATTGGAAACACATTTGAACAAAAAAAGCTTTTAAGATGATAATAGTAAGATGGACGTTTAGATAACGACTTAAAGGTTTAGAAGAATTTCAGAAGTGGCAGGAATGCCACTTGCCTCGAAGTGTTTGTGCATACAAAAGCAATAATGCATTACTTGCATAGATTGGAAACGGTAGTGTTAATACAAAGATTTGAAACAAAGAAGCCTTTCAATGATAACACTTGCATGTTATACACATGAAAAGAGTGCATCAGAATCAACATAGCTTTAGCCGAATGTAAAAGGAATAAATTTGGATGTTGGATCCATGTTTTGTGGTTATCTTGCTCCCTGAGCTGAACAACTATTCTTATTTTTGGTATATCGTCAAAATGCAAGTAATTCGTTAACTATCTTCTAAAATTTTTTTACTATAGGAGACAAAAAAAAATTGCCACATAGATAAAAACTTGTAGAGAAAGGTCACCTTGTTTAACTGAATTTAAAATCGACCAATGTAGCAAAGCCAGCAATCATTAACCTGCAAAAGTCTCAAGAACAACCAAATTAACATTACTAAGATGTGTACTAATGGATAGCAATATAGCACAAATGAAAAGTCGGATGAAAGAATTCAATCAGGAACTATGTATGTGTGTAATGTCAAGATGAAGCGTAAGTAAACTCACCTAAACCACATAGTCACGTGAAAAGCAAACTGACTGATGCACTTCTATAAATTAAGGGGTATTTAACCGGGCTGTACCTACTACATAAAAGATACTATACTAGAATCCTAATAGGAAGGTTTGTTTCAAATCGCCAAGGAACAAAATAATTCAGGAGAGGATCTGATTATGTGTTGGTACATATAGTAAGATGAGAATGTAATCATTCACAGCCAGCAAGACAACCCAATGTCACGCTCCACCTGTACCCAAAAAAGAACATGAATGCAAAAAACATTAGTGCATGTTGGAAACGCAATTAGCTTTGCCTTGACTCATTGGACCGAAAAACCAACAACACCGGCACACACACAAATAGGAGATAATCTGTAGAGAAAACACACATGTAGGATTGGACCGAATCAGCCTGGGCTAGGCATTGATGGAGGGAGGTGGGCACGAAAGACAAACACGGGGGCTGGAAACCCTATATCAGCACTGGATTGCATCGAATCGGCCTAGGCTAGGCCTGGACGGAGGGAGGCAGGCATGAAGGCGACTTACATGTTCAGAATCTTCAGATGCATCATGTAGTACTCGAAGTTGTGCTCGGGCTCTAGCCATCGAGGATGTTGATGAGCATGTGGACGCTCCTCTGCATAAAGTCCCACCCATCCTCCAGATCGATTGTCTTCCAATCCTTCCTTTGCCTCACAAGCCGCCATGGGCGCCGGTTCTCATCCTGATGGCAGACGCAAACCCTAGAGGAGGTTGGCTCAGTTGCATCCATCACCGCATGGAATTTGTGTCGTTTGAGTAGAGAGATGCGGGTGGGAGTCGGGGTGATTAGATTATGAGGAGAGGTTCCCTCGTTGATGTTTTAGTAGGAGAAAAGCTTCGCTTCTGCTTCTGGGGTCAAGGAAGGAGGAGCGAACGGGTGGGGTGTGGAGAGAACATGTGGCCAACTCATCGCCGCAAATCATGGCCACATATAGTCAATCAAACGGCCGAGAAGAATTAAGATGACGTGGACGCACCACAGGGCAGAGAAATCAGGTAGTGGGGATCAACTATTTAGGTATTATAGATAGGTTAGTCCCAAAAAATGACATATATATATATATAATTGTTTGTAAGTGTATATAAAACATCCAAGATTGATACTATAATAGCATGGAACAATAAAAAATTATAGATACATTGGAGACGTATCAGGTTGTCTCCCAACAAGCTATTTCTTTATAGCCATTAAGATAGGCTTTGAAATTTCATTGATGCTCACATGAAAGACAAGAATTGAAGCACAAAGAGAGCATCATAAAACATGTGACAAACACATTTAAGTCTAACATACTTATTATGCGTAGGCATTTTATAAGCAAACAAAATATCAAGGCAAGCAAAACCAAGCATAAGCAAGGAAGAAGAAAGAAGCAATAGCATTCTCAACATGAATAGAGGTAATTTAGTAACATGAAGATTTCTACAACCAGATTTGCCTCTCTCATAATAATTACATGTAGGATCATATTCAAATTCAACAATATAATTATTGTGTAAAACATTCTCTTTATGACCCATATGCATGCAAATCTTAAAGTCTTCCCAGATAGTGGATTAATATCAACTAAAGTCATGACCTCTCCAAACCCACTTTTATCAACAATTTCATAATATTGAGCACTCTAAAAATATGTGGGATACTTTTCTCCTAAAGTTGATGCTCTTCCAAACCCACTTTCAATATTATTGCAAACATTATTATCAATATCATATTCATCATGAGGCTCAAATAAATTTTTAAGATCATAAGAAGCATTATCACCCCAATCATGATCATTGCAATAAGTAGTGGACGTAACAAATTCATCATCCCCAAGCTTGTAGTTTTGCATGTCATTAGCACAATTTACATTAATAGAATTTATACTAACATCATTGCAATCATGCTTTTCATTTAAGGAACTATCATGAACCACTTTGTAAATTTCTTCTTCTAACACTTCATCACAATTTTCAGATTCAAGATTTTCAAGCAAAAATTCATAGAGATAACCAAGTGCACTCAACTTGCTAGCAATTGGTTCATCGTAATTGCATTTTTTTTAAAGATTAGGAAGTGGATGAGGATCCATAATCCTTGTATTTGTTTCTGTTCTTGAGTCATGACAAGAAGGCAATAAAAGCAAGCAAGCAATCAAACAAAATATTTTTGTGTTTTTGTTTTCTTATGAGAAGTGGGGGAGATGAAAATGAGAGGCAAAGGCAAATAAAAATAAGAGCAAGTAGATGATAGTTTGTGTGAAGGTACTTGATAGGTTTTGGTGATGTCTCCCCGGCAACGGCGCCAGAAATTCTTCCTAGTACTTGTGAGCTGCGTTGCGATTTCCTCGAAGAGGAAAGGATGAAGTAGTATAGTAGAGATGAGTATTTCCCTCAGTTAATAACAAAGGTTATCAATCCAGTAGGAGAACCACATAGAGCCTCATTAGCAGCACCTGCACACACAAAAGCAGATACTTGCACCCAACACGAACAAGGGGGTTGTTAATCCCCTCGGCGGTTACTTGCAAGGATTAAATCTTGTAGTGGTAGATAGATAAATAAATTGCAAAACAAAATAAAAGAAATAAAATTGCAGCAAGGTATTTTTGTGTTTTTATATATGATAAAAGTAGACCCGGGGCCATAGATTTCACTAGAGGTTTCTCTCTCGAGCACATAGCATATGGTGGGTGAACAAATTACTGTTGGGCAATTGATAGAAAAGCTCATAGTTATGATGATATTCAAGGCAATGATCATGTATATAGGCATCACGTCCGAGCCAAGAAGACCGACTCCTGCTTGCATCTACTACTATTACTCCACTCATCGACCGCTATCCAACATTCATCTAGAGTATTAAGTATAAAACAGGGTAACGCCTTAAGCAAGATGACATGATGTAGACAAAGTAAACTCAACTAATATTAATAACCCCATCATTTTATCCTTAATGGCAACAATACAAATATGTGTCTTGTCCCCTACTTTGTTACTGGGATAGAGCACCGCGGGATTGAACCCATCACAGAGCACCTATCCCATTGCAAGATAAATCAATCTGGTTGGCCAAACCAAACCGATAGATGAGAGAGAAATACAAAGCTATAACGATCATGCATAAAAGAGTTCAGAGAAGACTCCATTAATATTCATAAATAATCTGATCATAAACCCACAATTCATCGAATCCCAACAAACACACCGCAAAACAAGATTACATCGGATTGAACTCCAAGAAGATCAAGGAGAACATTGTATTGAAGATCAAAGAGAGAGAAGAAGCCATGTAGCTACTAGCTATGGACCCATAGGTCTGTGGTGAAGTACGAATGCATCATCGGAAGGTGGCAAGGATGATGTAGAAGCCCTCCGTGATCGATTTCCCCTCCGGCAGAGTACCGGAAAAGGCCTCCAGATGGGATCGCGGAAGAACTGAAGCTTACAGCGGCGGAAAAAGTGTTTCGGGTGGCTCTCTGTTATATTGGGAATATTTGGAAATATATAGAGGTGGAATTAGGTCAAGATGTGCCACGAGGGGCCCACAAGCCTAGGGGCGCCCCCCTGGGGCGCGCCTAGCGAGCTTGTTGCTCCCTCATGGCTCTTCTTGTCTTCTCCCGAACCTTCGTGGGTCCCTTCTGGTCCAGAAAAAACTAATCCAAAGATTTTTCTCCTTTTGGACTCCATTTGATATTGATTTTCTGAAAAGCCAAAAACAAGCAAAAAACAACAACTAGCACTGAGCACTAGGTTAATAGGTTAGTCCCAAAAAATGATGTAAAATTGCATATAAAACATCCAAGATTGATACTATAATAGCATGGAACAATAAAAAATTATAGATACGTTGGAGACGTATCAATATTGAATGTAATTCGTCTTGTCCTATAATACTTGGTAGTCCTTTCCTACGAACCATAGGTGCTATTATTGATATGAAAGAAGGAAACATAAGGTTCAAATTTCCATTAAAGAAAGGAATGGAACACTTCCCTAGAAAGAGCATTAAGCCACCATATGAATCTATTATGAGGGTCACCTATGGGATGAAAACTAAGGATGATAATACTTGGAACTATGCATTACGCCTAGCTAGGGGCGTAAAACAATAGCACTTGTTGGGAGGCAACCCAATAGTTATCTTTGATTTTCTTGTTTTCCTTTCTATTTTTTGAGTGTTCACACAATTGTGCCATTGTTATGATTGTGTTTTATGTTTAGTTAGTGTTTGTTGCAATTAAAGCCTTTGGGATGGTTTGGTTGATAGTTGACTTGATTCTATGAAAAAACAGAAACTTTTGCGCCCACTACTGGAATTTTCATAATTCACTGGAACATGATAAAATTCTGAATTTTTTACACATTATTGACATACAAATTTTGTGAGTTTTTTTCTTCTGATTTTTTAGAATTTGTGGAGTTACAGAAGTGCAGTGTTTTTCAGATCACTACAGAATGTTCTGTTTTAGACAGATTATGTTTTCTATTGCATAGTTTGCTTGTTTTAATGATGTTATGGATTATATTGGGGGGTATAAGTCATGGAGAAGTTAGAATAGAGTAGGTAATATGTAAGAATAAAATATGAATGGGTTTATAACAGTACCTAAAGTTTATGATTTACTTATTATACTAACGGGTCTCTGAGGTTTCTGTTGAGTTTTGTGTGCTGAAGTTTTCAAGTTTTGGGTGAGATCACGATGGATGAAGGAATAAGGAGAGGCAAGACCCTAAGCTTGGGGATTCCCAAGGCACCCCAAGGTAATATTCAAGGATACCCAAGCGTCTAAACTTGGGGATGCCCCGGATGTCATCCCCTCTTTCGTCTACAATCCATCGGTATACTACTTGGAGCTATATTTTTATTCATCACATGATATGAGTTCTGCTTGGAGCATCTTTTATTACAGTAGTCTTTGTTTTGTTTGCTTTTTAGTTTGCCACAATCATTGTTTGCTACACACACCTTTTGAGAGGGACACACATTTATTCATGATTTCTTAGAATACTCTATGTGCTTCACTTATATCTTTTGAGCTGGGCAGTTGCTCTAGTGCTTCACTTATATCTTTTAGAGCACGGCGGTGGTTATATTTTAAAGAAATAGTTGCACTCTCATGTTTCACTTATATCTTTCTGAGATTCTAATAAATAGTAATGGCAATTGATACGTCTCCAATGTATCTATAATTTTTTATTGTTCCATGCTATTATAGTATCAATCTTGGATGCTTATTATGCAATTATATATCTTCTTTGGGACTAACGTATTAACCTAGTGCCCAGTGCCAGTTGTTGTTTTTTTCTTGTTTTTGGCTTTTCAGGAAATCAATATCAAATAGAGTCCAAACGAAGAAAAAACTTTGGATTAATTTTTTCTGGACCAGAAGGGGCCCTAGAAGGTTCGGGAGAAGACCCGACGAGCCAGAAGGGAGCGACAAGCTTGGGAGGCGTGCCCCCAGGCTTGTGGGCCCCTCGTGGCACCTCTTGACCTAATTCCGCCTCCCCATACATCAGAGAGCCACCCAAAATATTTTTTCCACTGCCGCAAGTTTCTGTTCTTCAGAGATCCCATTTGGAGACCTTTTCCGATACTCTGTCGAAGGGGGAATCGATCACGGAGGGCCTCTACATCAACCTTGCTGCCCCTTCGATGACGTGTGAGTAATTTACCACAGACCTATGGGTCCATGGCTAGTAGCTAGATGGCTTCTTCTCTCTCTTTGATCTTCAATACAATGTTCTCCTCGATGTTCTTGGACATCTATTCGATGTAATCCTTTTTTGCGGTGTGTTTATTGGGATTCGATGAATTGTGGGCTGATGATTAGATTATCCATGAATATTATTTGAGTCTTCTCTGAACTCTTTTATGCATGATTGTTATAGCTTTGTATTTCTCTCCGATTTATTCGTTTGGTTTGGCCAACCAGATTGATTTATCTTGCAATGGGAGAGGTGCTTTCCTTTTTGCTGATGAACCCAACATCTTTGGTTGATCCAGGATGTGCAACGGGGTTTATCTCCACCAAACTATCCCCTTGGGGTACTTAGCTTTTGAGTCTTATGCAACATGACACCGCGGTACTCCTGTGTAGTGTTTCAGTTCTTTATGACTAAAGCAAGTTCGAAGCCTTTTACACTTTTGTTCATCTTTTATTGCTAGCCTCTATGGTACCGTGCATTACCCACTCACACACTGAGACTTGGCGCATACTTTGCAGGATACATCCAAACCCGTGGGAGGACTTCCTCTTGTTCTCCTACACATAAAACACCCCATCTCCATAAAACAGCCACCATACCTACCTACATGGCATTTTCATAGCCATTCCGAGCACATCGCCATGCACTACCATCATATTACATTACATGACTAGAGACATGTTTTCATTTTCCTTGCATGATCATAGTATGGCTAGCTCGATATTTTCATGTCTTGTCCTTTTTTTATGTCTATGCTATGCCGGATGACTGCACATACTCGTACACTACCAGAGGCATTCATCATATAGAGTTTCTCTCATGTTTTTAGTTTTGAGTTTTGATTACATTCAGTTGAAGTAAGTCATTATAAAGTGTGTTGTTCATCATTGTAAGGTGTTGCTACCAGAAAAAAGAAAAAGGGAGGGACAAAATCAAAAGATGCACCACGGAGGTGCCACAAAAAAAGAAAAAAAAAGAGAAAAGAGAGAAAAAGGTGAGCAAGAGAGAAGGAGCAACCATTATCCTTTTTAGTATACGCTTGTGCTTCAAATTAGCACCACTTCATGCATTGTCAAGTAGAAAGTTTCATGAGCTTCATATGTTTCATACTAGTGGGGAACCTACTCTATAGAACTTGGCTTGTATATTCCGATGACGAGCATCCTCAAAAGCTCGAGGTGTTCATGAGCAAACAAGTTGGATGCACCCCCACTTAGTCCATCAGAGAGCGTTCACATATTCATACCTCTATGTGCATCCTAGTTGCATGGCGATCCCTACTCCTTGCGTTAACATCGATCATAAGGCCTTCTCCATTGCCTGGTGGTCAACTGCTTTGATGCAAGACTTTCTTTATTTTTGATTTCTCAAAACCCCAACCATTTTCTATCTTTCACTTAAGTGCGAGGCATAGGCTTGTGCTCAGTGATGCATAGGTAGTTGAGCGGTTGAATAACACAGACAGACGATCTTGCTATTGTACCTGGTATGCCTTGGGTTGGTGTGTTTGAAGCGATCGTCGATGCTTGATTTCTTTTGTCTTTGATTGTCATTGATGCGTTCCTAACATAATATTGACCTTCTCTCTAAGACTTTGGCAATGGGAATTTGGGCTCCACAAAAATATTTTCCTCTTTCTTGACCTCCATGGCAATGGAACTAAGAGGATAACTTGTATTACTCCCTTGCTGGTCAACTTTTGCATGCTTGCACAATAAAACATGGATATCACTTTTGGGGTTTGGTTCAATGAATGCTTTAGAGTTGGTAGCATTAAGCTTTTGGTAGTCAACCTTCTTACTCGAGGACGAGCAAGGTTTAAAAGAGATATTATCTTAGCGGGAGGAAAATACTTGGTAATAAAAGCATCCTTACATTTATCCCATGAATCAATACTATTGCGAGGTAAGGATGAAAACCAAGATTTAGCTTTGTCCCTTAATGAGAAGGAAATAATTTCAACTTAACAATATCATTATCCACATCTTTTTTCTTTTGCATATCGCATAGTTCAACAAAGATATTAGGATGCAACATCTTCATTAGGATTTCTAGCAAATTGTTCTTTCATAATAAGATTAGCAATGCAACATTAATATCATATGACTCCGCACCAGTGGTGGGAGGAGAATTTGGAGTACTAATAAAATCATCGTTATTAGTATTCGAGAAGTCACACAACTTAGTGTTTTCTTGAGATAAAATTGGCAATCAAGCAAAATAGCACACAAGATATTTTTGGTATTATAAATTTTGATTTTTAAGGAGGCTAATAAAGGCAAAATAAAAGCAAGTAAAAAGTAGAGCAAGTAAATGATAATGTGTATGAAGGGACCTTGAGTTGTTTCATAAATCTCCCCGGCAACGGCAGCATAAATTCTTCTTGCTACTTCTGAAATGCGTTGGGATTTCCCTGAAGAGGAAGGGCGAAGTAATATAGTAGCAGAAAGTATTTCCCTCAGTAAAGAACCAAGGTTTATCGAACCAATAGGAGATTCACTCAAACGACATTTAGCAGTACCTACACACACAAGAGCAAATACTTGCACCCAACATGGGCAAGAGGGTTGTCAATCCCCATGTACCCGTTAATTGCAAAAGGATTAAATATGATAGTAGGAGATATATAAATTGCAAAGTAAATAAATTACAACAAGGTATTTAGGATTTTAGTAATATGATTTAAATGGACCCGAGGCCATAGCTTTCACTGGAGGCATATCTCTCAAGAACATAGCGATACGGTGGGTGAACAAATTACTGTTTGGCAGTTCATAGAATAGCGCATAGTTATGATGTTATTCATGGCATGATTAGTACATAGGCATTACGTTCGTGACAAGTAGACCGCCATCCATCTACATCTACTACTATTACTCCACTTCAAGAGCGCTTCTATGCTTGCCTCTAGGTATTAAGTTCAGAGTAATGCATTAAGTATGATGACATAATGTAGACAAAATAAGATCAACTAATATGATCGAACCCCATCGTTTTATCCTTAGTAGCAACAATACAAATACGTGCCTCGTTACCCCTCCTGTCACAGAGTGAGGACACCGCAAGATTGAACCTACTACTATGCACCACTTCCACCGAAGATCTAATCATTAACTTGGCCAAAGATAACTTATAGATCGGAAAGAATTACATAGCTATAATAATCACACATAATAAAGTTCAGAATGTAACTCAATTACTTTCAAGAATATTCTGATCATAAACCCACAATTCATCGGATCCCAACAAACACACCAGATAAAAGGATTATATCATATCGATCTCCAAAGAGAACATTGTATTGAAGAGCAGAGAGAGAGAGAGAGAGAGAGAGAGAGAGATATCCAGCTACTGTTGTGGACCCATAGGTCCGTTGAGGAACTACTCACACATCATCGGAGGTGCAGCAAGGTTGATGTAGAGGCCCTCCATGATCGATTCCCCCTCCGGCAGAGTACCGAGGAGGCCTCCAGATGGGATCATGGAAGAACATAGGCTTGCGGCGGCGGAATAATTGTTTCAGGTCTTGCTCTGGTGGTTTCTGGATTTCAGGAAATTTACGGGCCTGGAATTAGGTCAAATAGAGTTGTGAGGGGGGCACAAACTCAGACGGCGCACCCCCAGGGGCCGCGCCATGTGAGCTTGTTCCTCTATCGTGCGGCGTTTGGTCTCCTCCCAAAGCTTGTAGGGTCCCTTCTGGTCTAGAAAAAATCCCCGTAAAGTATCATCGTGTTTGGACTTCCTTTGGTACTGTTTTTCTATGAGACAATAAAATAGGGAAAAACAAGAACTGACACTTGGCACTAGGTTAATTCCCAAAAATGATATAAAATTGCATATGAAGAGTACAAGATTGATAATATAATGGCATGAAACAATAACAAAATTATAGATACATGGAGACGTATCAAGTGTTCTCATATGCGGATCACTGGTCATAAAATCAACAAATCTATCAACATAATCGACCACCGTGCTAGTTTGAGAAATTCCGAACAATTGCTTGAGCAGTGTCTGATGTTGATTTCGGCCAAAGCAACTATGCAAACTACAACAAAATTCAGTCCAAGTGGCATGTGGCTGCCTACGCTGCATCGATTCAAGCCAACGCGAAGCCGAACCCTCAAATTGAGCTGTTGCCAATGAAATCAATTGATGAGATGGAGTTCCCCATAACATGAACTGACCCTTCGCAAAGAGATTACCACAAACGAGGGTTAGAACCATCAAACTAAGGCGAATCAGATTGAACCAAAGGAATAAGCATCCCCACCCTCAACTAACACAGGATCACGAGCACCAAAGTTTCAAGCATATACTTGCAACTAACATGCACCACGAAACGGAGGGGGAACATACGATTGACCTTTTCCTCTAAAATCCGTCTCGACTCCGCCACCACCAAAAGCAACTTTGCCATGCCTTGAATCGTTCGAGCGCGTTGTGGATGACCCTTCCATCCTTGGCGTAGAGTCCTTCACCTGGTCCGCATACACTTGCTCGAGCTCCATGTTCATCTCCGCACGAACACCATAAACCCTTGCCAAAATCAAACCATTTAGAGTTTGGTGTTGGCTTCAATCATCTTTCCCATAGCCTCAAGGAGAGTCTCCCCTTTGATCCTTGAGTCGCCGACTCAGATCGGACGCGAAATCGGCGCGGAGGAGCTTATAGACCCCGTGCCCCTCCTCCGATAACTTGTCCATGGCTGCCGCTCGACATCGATGCCGCCACCGCGTGTTGTAGTTGTGATTGGGAAGCTTCAGGACCACCAAATTTGATACCAACTACAAGGGACTCGCTTGATCTACGAAATTGTGCTAGGGTTCGTCTCCAAATCGATTGGGGACTTGAGTTTTCTGTAGCTGGCTGCCCACCAACCCACACATCTACAAGAGATAGTGTATCATCGGCCGAAGTCGCCATCCAGTTCCTTCCAACCTTTACCTCGCTTACAGATAGCTATTTAAAGGAAATGACCGTTAACTCAGTTAACGGGCCCAAGTTGGGTCAGAAACCACGCGGTAGTTTCTTCGGTCACTTGGGCCTTGACGCCTTCGACCCATTTGCCGCGTTTGAATCCAGCGCACCTTGGACTTTTGCTGGATGGACTACAGTGCCAACACCTGTTGTCGCCCGTCCCTCTTCATCTACAGGTGTAGTCCTAGGTGCCAGAGGCAGTGATGGGCGTTGGTGTCAAGCTTAGAGGATTCTTCGATCATAATTGTAATTTTCTTTTCTTGGCTAGTGTTCCTTTGTGCAAGACTAACTACTATTTTTTGAGTTTTGTCAGGTTGGTGTTTAGGCTACACATAGTGGGAAGTATCATAATACACTAGTATCATATGCATGATACTAGTATATGATACTACCTTCATAGTTGATGTGACGGCGGCCCGATCTTTCGATGAGAGTGGGGATAACTATCGATTTGGTGGATTTTGACCTTGATGATCCGGCTATACCGTACCCGACGATACGCCTCGACAATCGCTAAACCAATCTCCGATGGTTATTGACCTTGCCGTAGGCACGATCAACCTGAACAACGAGGTTCGAGTTCCTGCAAGCAATCGAAGAACCGGCAAGAACAAAGGTGAATTGCAACTGAAATTGCGGATGATAAATTGAGCACACGAACTAGATGAAAAGTTGAGGTTCCACTGTGGATCTGACAAGGCGGTAGTCCTACACGTCTCGTAGATGCGAATTGTAGCGATGGCTAGACAATACAATAAAACCCAAATCTAAACCCTAGACTATGATTGACTATTTATTAAGGACCAGGTAGGCAGGCGTGTATGTGGGCGAACTGTCCTGGAGTCCATCTCCTTTTGTCCATGGAAAAACCGGGTTGCACCTGGTCTTGGGCCTTGTGAAGTCTGGCGCTTAGCAGACTGGGCTACAAGCCCTCACGTTGGTGCATGTAATTAACACGGACACATGCATGGCCTTTGTACAGTAGAAAAGCATGGCACACCTCTTCAAGAAATTGATGGTAGTTTTTCAAAGTAGCACACGTGTGAAGCATGGACCATCATGCATATACATGTACGTCTGTGTGTGCATGTATAAAACTTTGTTTCCCATCTCGCATTTTAACTCGTGGTTTGTGTAGAGTAAGAAATAAATGTGTAGTATTTTTATCCTTGATAATAAAATAAAATAATTTATATTTACCACAAGAATTCACCTGATATTTGTATACGCAGACAATATTTTTGGTCGTATCTGTAGATGCCATGTCCACATCATCCTCCCTTTCTTGAAAACAAAGTCGTCCTCGGCTTTGGCTAATCTGAAAACGGACTAACCAAAAAGACAAGGCATATACGTGGTATATGTATAAGTCATCCATTTTAATTTCTCTCCATTGTTGCACTATTAATATTTTGATGCATGAGTAATTAGCAAAGCTCATGAGATGAAAGTCCAAGGAATTATCACAAAAAATGTACTGCCGTGAAGTATTACAACTTAGTTTGCACATATAGGTGAAGCACATATTTTATGTCATCCAATTTGTAATGCTCATAGGTCATATTAAAATGATCAAGCATTGGCTTATTAATATTCTCTTTCAAGCTAGCAACATCATCACATGCGATGCAAATTCTATGCACTAAAAATTCCTTGTCTACACAGTCCTCTCCAATCAATTTAATGGTAATATTAGGGCCATAAACACTTTTTGCCGAACTCAAACATGGGATTTCAACAATTTTATTTCTCGCATGTGATAAAGGCATAGGTGGATCCACCAAAAGAGAGTACAATGAATTAACATGAGAAATTCTAGCGATTACTTCATCATGTTTAACCAATTGTATGCGATCAAAACCAGATTTCATTATTAAGTCACATGGTTCAATAACAATGGCCTTTAATTCACTGGGTGCACTCAAATTAATGAGGGGATTAATTTTAGCAGTTGGTGCACGCAAAACAATAGGAGTTTCGGCTGTTTGATCACACAATTTATCCAAGGTAGCAACACAATTATCCATAACCACCGGTGTGATCAGAACAGAGGGTATTTCATTCAACTCAACACACGAATCTTTTAATTCAACATGACATAAACCGATATCAGGTGGATGAGGTGATTCTGTACCTCTCTTATTACCTTGTATGTGTGACTCTGAAGATGTAGGTATTGCCGATGGTTGCCAGTCACAAGAAAAAAGTGGCATGGCTCTCAAAGCAGCGGGTGCAACAACCATAGTGGATTTCACACAGGAAGAAACAAAAGTTGATGTAGGAACTTCCAGCAAGTGTTTCTTTGTTCCATGTAAACCTCGATTAATTTTCTGCTCAACTTGACAAGCAAGACAAAACAAACCATTGATGGAATAATATTCCTTATACACAAGTATATCATAAATATCAGGGTTTAATCCTCTTAAAAATCTATTCATGGTAGCTTCTTCACATTCTTCTAAGCCACAATGAAACAAAGCAGTGCATAAATCATTATAATATTCTTCAACAATGTTATTGCCCTGAGCTAAGCGTTGCAATTTTCTAAACAAATCACTAGCATGGTATGATGGAACAAATCGGTTTCGCATAACAAGTTTCAAAGCTTTCCAAGTAGTAGGTAGAGTAGAAATATTATCCCTGCAATAATGTCTCCACCAAACTGAAGCAAAACCGGAAAAACTTTGAGTGACATCATTTATTTTCTTATGCTCAGAAAAATCATGGCTACCAAATATTTCTTCTACCTCAATTTCCCAATCAATATACGAATTGGGGTCATATTTACCCTCAAAATTTGGCAAAGAAGTAACCTGAGCATGTGTGTTGCTACCACGATGTACATCTTGTGACGGTCGTCGTACCATCTGCGGCGGGAAAGAGTGATTTGTATCAACATATGGCAAGTCATCTCCCACAATAGACGTGGCCCAACTATTGATCACTCTAGAATCTGCCATGGTTAGTATCACACAAGAACAAAATCACAAGTATAATGTTCCTACAATACTACTCGGAGGTGGCAAAATGTCGTTCAACTCTCTAGCAATGACCAAGCTCTTACCAGTTCTTACCGCTCTGCAGTGGTTGTCGGCCTTTGGAGCAATCAAAAGTTATCGAAGTTGGATATAGCGATTGCCAAGTAACCGAACAAGGTACAATATAGGAAGTGGAGCTTGGTTAAGGTTTCCTCAACTCACAATATCAGTGGCACAATTTTGCAAAAAGAAATGCAAGTTGAATAATTGCTCAAACTCCTAACTAGTGCTGGCCGTCGACTAGTAAGAGATAAAATAATCTAAGCCCAGATACTGAATCAAGTGAGTGGAAACGATGGAATATGATAGCTCTAAATAGTTAGATATAAGTGAAGTATAAATGCAGTGTATCGCAGCCAAAAGTGAACAAAAAATCCAGCAATTATCACTTATATAGCAGAGAGGAACAATTCTGAACGGCAAAATAAATTGCCCAAAAGTGCTAGCCGGCCTGAATGTTGCAACCTTTTTTTCTACTTTTTCTTGTCTCTTTTCTTTCCTTTTTTTTGCTTCACTCTTTTTTTCTTTTTTCTTTTTTTTTCAAGCCGGTTACTAGCAAGTATACCCAAAGATGGCACGTACACAAGTTGGCCAAAAGAAGAAACAAAAGTGCCTTGGCCGAGTGCTACAGCAAGGAAACAAGACTATGAAAGCTAGCTAGATGTGCTTTGGAGTTGAGATTAGCCAGGAGTAGCACTACTAGTGCGTAATGCACAGGAACAGCCGGAGGAGATTTGTGTGCGTGGCACGCTTGGAGTCAGACAACCAGCGCGGGATGTCTGGCGGCTGGCGTGTTAGCCTGTGGTGATGCGCGTGGCACGGGGCAGCAGACACGATGTGCCCGGTTGTCTGGCCGCTCGCGAAACGTAAAGCCTGTATGGATGGGTCGATGTACGTACGGGAATCTACAATGGAAATTAGTGTCTGATAAAAACTGTAGCGAAGGAAAAAAAACTAACCTCCGGAGTCAACAGAAATTGGAAACCAACGATCACAATTTTTTTTTTTGCGGACTGAGAACTAGCGTTGCGATATAGAATCTGAGGGTGGACAAAAACAGATTGATCTAGTAGATGATTTCCTTCCCCAACTAATCTAAACCAGCATTAATTCCAGGATGGATGCAACAAAAAATTCAACTACCCAAGTACTAGATGCAAAAATTGCTAAAGGCTAAAAAGTAGGTGTAATGAATGAACTAATCTAATTTTTTTGGCTTTTTCGTGGGTTTATAGGATAGAAAAATAAACTAATCTACAAAAACTGTAAATCTCTCACCGATGAACCTGAAAACTGATACCACTTGATGTGTGGAGTATTGCGCGTGGAGGCAGACACAAGAGAGGAGCTGTCTGATGACTTGCATGTGTGTGTGTATAGCGGCACGGAGGGACAGACGCCGCTGGCTGATGTCTGGGAGACTGCGCGAGATTAGACCGCTGTGTGTGTACGCGCAGAAAACAGCGGACAACAAATGACTTTTTTTAAACAGACGCGACCTCGGATTGCACGCAAGGATAGGCAAAACTAGAAACAATCCGATGCAAACTTGCTTTGATTGTTTTTTTTAACAAAGTTGTGGCGGAAAACTAGTTCGTGTGCTCTGATACCACTTGATGTGATGGCGGCCCGATCTTTTGATGAGAGTGGGGATAACTATCGATTTGGTGGATTTTGACCTTGACGATCCGGCTATACCGTACCCGACGATACGCCTCGACAATCGCTAAACCAATCTTAGATGGTTATTGACCTTGCCGTAGGCACGATCAACCTGAGCAACGAGGTTCGCGTTCCTACAAGCAATCGAAGAACCGGCAAGAACAAAGTTGAATTGCAACTGAAATTGCGGATGATAAATTGAGCACACGAACTAGATGAAAAGTTGAGGTTCCACTGTGGATCTGACAAGGCGGTAGTCCTACACGTCTCGTAGATACGAATTGTAGCGATGGCTAGACAATATAATAAAACCCAAATCTAAACCCTAGACTATGATTGACTATTTATTAAGGACCAGGTAGGCAGGCGTGTACGTGGGTGAACTGTCCTGGAGTCCATCTCCTTTTGTCCATGGAAAAACAGGGTTGCACCTGGTATTGGGCCTCGTGAAGTCTGGCGCTTAGCAGGCTGGGCTACAAACCCTCATGTTGGTGCATGTAATTAACACGGACACATGCATGGCCTTTGTACAGTAGAAAAGCATGGCACACCTCTTCAAGAAATTGATGGTAGTTTTTCAAAGTAGCACACGTGTGAAGCATGGACCATCATGCATATACATGTACGTCTGTGTGTGTATGTATAAAACTTTGTTTCCCATCTCGCATTTTAACTCGTGGTTTGTGTAAATCTTCTGGATATCTGCGAGTAAGAAATAAATGTGTAGTATTTTTATCCTTGATAATAAAATAAAATAATTTATATTTACCACAAGAATTCACCTGATATTTGTATACGCAGACAATATTTTTGGTCGTATCTGTAGATGCCATGTCTACATCAATAGTGCATAGTATCATAGAGTAATATCATAGATTATCTTTTTTATTGTCATACATGACACAAAATAGCATAATATTTAATATGATACGATATCTACCTATGTTACTCTAACCTTCTCTTTCTTCTTAATTCTCTGTCACATCAGCGTGTTTGCTATTCCCAAGTGTATGATATTGGCTAAGAGCATCTCCAGCCGTTCGCCCCCCCACGGGCCTGAAATAGCGCCACCCTGGGGGCGCGCCGGCTGAAAAATCGGCGTGGGGGCGATCGGGTTCCTAGCCGCCGCCCCCAGGCGCCGATTTCGGCCCACTTTCGGCTCAAATTGGCCCACTTTTCAGCCCACTTTCGGCGGAAGTTGGGCCACTATCGGCGCAAATTAACCGATTTCGGCCCATATTGTGCGTGCTTCGGCGCAAATTCAACAAAAGCTATTTTTTATCACATAGTTCATCATAGAAAATCAATAGAAATCAAATAGTTCAATACAAATTATATAGTTTAACAAATAAAAACTCATATTTCATCACACGTTGAGCTAGGCGTTGCCCTTGAGCCTCCATAGGTGTTCCACGAGATCCTGCTGCAGTTGTTGATGCACCTGTGGATCTCGGATCTCCTGACGCATATTGAGGAAGGCAGTCCAGGTTGCCGGTAGCTGGTGGTCAACTTGGGCAAGAGGACCCTGTCTGTAATATGATTCAGTGTCAAACACTGGCTCTTCCTGCTCGCTCTTAATGATCATGTTGTGCAAGATGACGCAGCAAGTCATGATCTCCCACATTTGATCTTTTGACCAGGTGTGAGCGGGGTACCGGACAACAGCAAATCGAGATTGGAGCACACCAAATGCCCGCTCGACATCTTTCCTGCAAGCCTCCTAACACTTGGCAAAGTGGGAGTTCTTGCCTCCTGGCACAGGGCTCGAGATAGTCTTCATAAATGTGGACCATCTCGGATAGATGCCATCTGCTAGGTAATATCCCGTGTTGTACTGCCGTCCATTGACATCGAAGTTCACCGCAGGAGAATGACCTTCAACAAGCTCAGCAAAGACAGGGGAGCACTGCAGTACGTTGATGTCATTGTGAGTTCCTGGCATACCAAAGAAGGAGTGCCAAATCCAGAGGTTGTGTGTGGCCACTGCCTCAAGTACCACACTGCAACTGCCTTTGGCGCCTTTGTACATCCCCTGCCAAGCAAATGGACAAATTTTCCATTTCCAATGCATGCAGTCGATGCTTCCAAGCATCCCAGGAAATCCTCTTGCTGCATTATGTGCTAGGATCCGAGCAGTGTCTTCAACATTGGGTGATCGCAACTATTGCGGTCCAAACACTGCCACCACTGCCCTGCAGAACTTGTAGAAACACTCAATGGTCATGGACTCGGCCATGCGTCCATAGTCTTCCAGTGAATCGCCGGGAGCTCCGTATGCAAGCATTCTCATAACTATCGTGCACTTCTGGAGTGAGCTGAATCCAAGTGTGCCGGTGCAATCCTTCTCGCACTTGAAGTAGCTGTCGAACTCACGGATTGAATTCACAATCCTGAGGAAGAGCTTTCGGCTTATCCGATAACGGAGCCGAAATACTTTGTCGCCGTGCAGTGGAGCGTCGGTGAAGTAGTCGGAGTAGAGCAAGCAATAGCCTTCCAGTCGATGCCTCTGCTTTGCCTTCAGCCGGCCCGACGCCGAGCCACCTCGCTGCGGCTTTGCATTGCTCACGAGCAGGCTGGCCAGGGCGGCGAGGACCATGAGATGCTCTTCGTTCTGGGCGTCGGCATCGGCTTCCTCCTCCAGCACGCCGCGAGCGCCTCGTCGTCGTCGGAGTCCATCGCCGAGCAGACAAATCGCCGAACACCTGTCGGGCGTGGTAGGCGCGCAGCCACCGGTATTCCAGCCCTGTGTGGCCGGAGCGCCGGAAAGCTCGCGCAGGAACGGGGTGGAGGATGCCGCGGCGGAACCCTCTCTTTTCCGGGCGGGGAATGGCCTATCTAGCGGCGGTGGGTGGGTGGGCGGCGCCGGGATCGGCAAGGCGGCGGGAGGGCGTGCGCGCGCGCGGGGGTGGGGGGAATTTGGACGTGCAAGATGCGTTTTCGCCTGATAGTGGTGGCCCAGGCGCGGTTTTCCCTTCCGCCGGAGCCCCCAAGCGCCTCCCAGTGTGCTAGGTTCGGCCTGGGATCGCCGAGCCAAAAAAGGGGCCGAGCCGGCGGATTTCGACGTCCTGGGGATGCGACTGGGTTTTTTTTCGGCGCCGCCGCGAAAAAAGTCGCCCTGGGGGCGTGTTGGGGGCGTGAGTGGAGATGCTCTATGATACAACCACTATGGCCAGACTCACGTGACTTGTATTACGATTTTTACGATATAGTATAAATGAGACACGTATTACCATGAAAAATAATAATAATAAACATTTCTTACAGCGGGCAAGAGGCAATTATGCAACATGGCACAAATATGTCACGGGCCGCGGTCGTGACCCTGAATCCCTAACAGACTGACCCCACCGCCAGATCACTGGTACGAAGCACAAAGACACGCTCTTCCTCTCGGTGTCTCCACTCCCTGTGCTTTCCATTCCGCCGCCTCCTCTCCCCCAAGCCCCAAATCGCACGCCCCGCACAAATCCCCCCCGAGAATTTCCGATCGCCTCATCCGCAGCTCGCGTAAACCCTAGCCCCGCAGGCCTCCTCCCCCTCATCGGCCTCCAGCCGCGCTTCGTTAGTTCGGGCTTCCTCACGGCGGGCCGCGCCGCGGGGACTAAACCCTAGCCCCGCCGCCAGATCCCGATCCGGCGCGGTGGGAGCCGGTCCTCACCCCGCTCGCGACGCGAAATGGAGGCCGCGGCGGCGCGCAAGGAGTGGCGCGCCGTCCCCGACGCCCCGCTCCGCACCAATGGCGCCGAGGTCGTCCCCCCGCCGCCTCGGTCCATCCGCACGGCAAAAACCCTTCCTTTCCCCTCATCGCCGTCCGTCTGTCTATGCTGCCCTTACTCACGCCGCGTCTCCGTCTTGTTGTGTTGGTGTTTCTTTAGGATGCTGCGGAGCGCGTGAAGATGGCGCAGTCCGAGGGCAGGGCCATCTACCAGGTGTGTGTGCGCGCGCGCGCTGTCTTCCTTCTCCCAGCAATGCACCTGTGCTTTTGCAGTTGGCACTGGTTGATTTCGGCGGGGTTTGAACCGGCGGCGGATTGGGTTCTTGGTGCAGGATGAGTCGGGAGGGCTGGATGACTTCTGCTCGATCACCATTGATGGGACCGGTGGGCTCAGCGAGGACATCCTGCAGCAGCGCCTGCAGAGCATCGTGCGACAGCGGGAGGAGCTGCAGCAGGTGGAGATCGACCTGCGCGCTCAGGCCATCGCCCACCCACAGATCATCGAGGTGCAGCGCCGATTCGGGGAGGCTACCAAGGAGCATCTAGTAGCTGCTGAAAAGCTCAAGGTTGTGTCTCTTTCCCTTTTATATGCTGGGTGTTTCCCTACTCACTAGGGTGCAGCACGTACTTCTGACTTGTTCATTGCAGACGGCATAATATATACTGTTTAGTGGTTGCTTGGGAAGTAGTACATGCTACTGATTATTTTGAGAGCCATGATTGGCAGACAGGACAGCTACCACCTTTGGTGGTTGTGCTGTAGCTCGCTGTCATTTTGGTTTTCTCCAAGTGCCGAGTTCTGTTTATGTTGACGGAGCTGGTGTAGCTCTGTAGGACTCATTTCTTGTATTTGTGTTGTTCGCATTTTTTGTGTGGTTTTCTGCTGGCGAGGAAAGTTGAATGGTGGTTAATGGCTTAATGCTCTTAAGATAGTTTAGTGATGCACAGATGTAGGTTCATTACTGCTATATAGGCACTCCCTCTGACTCCAAAAAGAGGGCGCACATGCTTTGATTTGACTGAGACCATGAATTTAACCAATATAAAATGTAGGTTACATGTCACAAAATTTATACACCATTACATCTGTATCCGAAAGAATTTTCCAATGATATAATTTTCAACTTACATTATCTACGTATTATTGGTTTGGTTAGTGGTCAAAATTAAATTTCAAAAAGCATGTGAGCCCTCCTTTTTGATTCGAAGGCAGTAGGATGCAACTCATGCAAGGTAGCTTCAGATTAGCTTATCTAGCCTTCTAGTTTGATTTCAACCACACATTTTCTTGGGTGTTACCTTGAGTTGTTTCAATAGCACATGTAGCCAGCGTCTAGTCTGGTGATATAATTGATGCAGACCTTGTGTTGCCCTTGCCGTGGGAAACAAAATTAATGTCCAGATTGAACAGGAACAACTACATGAACGGGAGAAGTACATTCTTGAGCTGGAAATGAAATTGGATGATACACATAGGGAATTGGATGCTTTGAAGATTGACCATCAAACGGTTGGTGGTCTTAACTGTTACATTCTGCAGTATTAACACTGAGTGCTTATGTTATTTATCGCCGCCTTTGTTCTTTTCGGCAGGTATGGGCTAATCAGGATCTTCTTAGAGAACAGACCAAGGAAATCGCAAGTTTCAGGTATCATTGGTACCTTGTAGATCTTTATGCATGGAACAATATCTCTCAAGTTGGAAATACATTTGTGAAGTTGCACACCTTAAAACTTCCTAGCATCAATCCAGAGTTCTAGATCAATGATCATGCATCAGAATTATAGAATTCCTCTACGGTCTGCTGTTGTGTCAAGCCACATCACCAGATCTCATCCTTTTTGACTAAAAACAAACCACCACATACTTTAATTTGCTGCCTTTTTTTCAATTTATAACCCAAAAAGTGTATGCCTGATGGTTTATTATTTTGTGCAGAAGGGAGCGTGATAATTCTGAAGCTGAAAGAGCCCAACATCTTAAACAAATTCATGATCTGCAAGAACATCTGCGAGAAAAGGAAAGCCAGTATCTTGCATTAGAGGAACAGGTAGTCTTCTCTACCCTTTTGGTTTTCATTTGTATTTTCGATGATCCATGCACTATGTAGTAAGCTTCCATTAAATTAAAACCAAAAACATTTTTACTGATTGTGTATGGATTACAATATCATAGTTTGCTTGATCTCCATTAATAACCGTTTCAAGTCCACTTCAAATTATTCACATGGCAGTGTCATAAAATGAATATAATCCTGTAATAATTAACATGCTTGTCTCTTAAAATGTATGTATGGCAGTAACATCATAATAGAATGCGCTGGATGTTACCCCCCTTTCCAATATTTCATCTTTTATAATTGCAGGGTTTCCCCATATCCGATTCTTGGTACAGAAATAAAAATTATCTTGTGTTGAGCGGCTCCTGGGCATTATTTTGGTTGTGTTAGTTTGTTATATTCATACCTGAGCAATGAAATATGTTATTTGTTTGTGGGGACATTTCTTTACCAGCGTTAGCGTTCAGGCATTTTAATGTCCAGGCGTTCACGAATGAACATCTTATTTTTTCCAGCATAGGGTTGCTCAAGACAACATTCTTTATAAAGATGAACAGTTGAGGGATGCTCATGCTTGGATTACACGAGTTCAAGAAATGGATATCTTGCAGTCTCAATCACTACAAGCTGAGTTGCGTGAGCGTACTGATCAGTTTGGTCAATGTTGGGCCACTTTCCAGCAACAGGTCAGTTGTTAAGTAGATGCCTTCTTTATGTTACTCATGTCTAATTTGCGCTACTATGAATTTCTTTTTGTGGTATTTCATGGTTCAGTTGTTCATTCTGCAATATTAGCCTTCTCTTTACTTGACTCTCTTGTTCGTCCCCAGTATGTTGAAATGCAGCAAGGTTTTCTGCATACAATACAACGACTCCAGCTAGAACTTATTGAGTTAAGAGACCGTACTGGAGAACAAGAAGATGTTTCGCAAGCTGCTCAGGAGGGTTCAGCTGAAGCGTCATATGTTCAAAGCAAGGGAAGCAACATGGCTGCAAATGGTAGTGCATTAGCAGATGGAACTCAGTCCACAAATGACTCCTTTAAGGTATTACTCATTTTGAGCAACTTCAGTAGAGTTGTCAGTGTGTGTCACCAATGATACAAAATATTGTTCAACATTTGCTGCGTTACTTTATTTAGTGTACCGTGACTACCTTGTGTTTATTGTTTTAGTGTCGGTGTTTCTTACTCTTTCCTGTTCCCCCTAGTATTTTTTATTTAGACTGTCATATTGGTTTTGTTGATTGTTCTATTTTTTTCTTATGAATAATTCCTAAGCATGCTTTGATTTTTTTTTCAGGGAAATAATGCCCATGCTGTACCTGTTGTTCCATCACTATTGGGACTAAGTGGCTTTGTTCCTCCTGGGCAGATGGCTGGGATGCATTCTTATATGCTGCATCCTCAAGGCATTCCTCAATCTTTAGCCTCGCCCAACTCTGGTGTTCCTCAATTTGGTACTTTTCAGCCTACAATCCAACCCACCTTACACTGGCCTAATCAACAGGTAATTTATTATACTCACCAGCACTTCATTTATTGTATCATTGTTTTACTGACAGTGACACTGCCTTCTAATTTTGAAATAATTCCTTTCATATAGGAAGCACAAGCTGCCTCACAAACACCTGATGCAACAAACTATCACCCATCACAATCAGATCAGAATGCATTACAACCAGCTGCTAGCAACAATGTTGAGCTGTCGTCTGGGCAGAGTCAGGTGACCCATCCAGAGAATCTTACAGCTCATGGCGAGCAAGAACAACGTTCCACGAGTGTGGTTGCTGAATCAACTCATGAACCAAAGGTTAGTCTGTTTACTTGTTTTTGTTTGTGTTCCTTTAATCTGTTCCTCTTAATTCAATTCTTGCTGAAGTAAAAAGAACTGTTTACAGGTCATGGAATCCAATGTTACTGAACATTTTTACAATGAAGAGCAAAAAGCCCATGATTCATCTTCGAATGCCAGCTCTACTGGAAAGTTTGAACGCCAAGAAGAAAGATCGGAATCAAAGGTTTCTATCTAGCATTTACTATTGTTTGCTTAATAAAATTCGATTGATGTGTAAGCCTCTTATATCACTCACACTGTATGTACAACCAGGGCGAGAAAGTTGCATCTGGCAAGCAGCCTGTGGAGCATGTACCTAGGAAGCAGAATCAAGCTTCAGATTCTCCTGGGTCAACAACCCAGATCCACATGAACAATATGGCGCCAGAGTTAAAGTCTAATGTTGCGAGTCAGTCCGACACACTTACATCCGCAGGTGGTGGTGTGGGTTCACTGTTACCAAAGGAGCCTGTCCTTCTAGACGAAAGATGTCTTCTAGCCTGCATTGTTCGTGCTGTCCCTGCTGGATCTGATAACCGAATCAGGATAAGTTCAACTGTGAGTGGCCACTTTTGTGATTTTGCTTTTGTTTAGTGGAACATTTTCTGATTCTTGCGCATTCTTTGCAGCTGCCAAATAGGCTTGGGAAAATGTTGGCCCCTCTTCATTGGCATGACTATAAGAAAAATTATGGGAAGCTAGATGATTTTGTGGCTAGCCACAACGAGGTTTATTTTCCCTGCATTACTTTCGTCAAACATTTTGTCAGTGTATTAATATTCTATTATTGATAAACCAATTTGCATCTGCAGCTTTTTGTGATTGAGGGAGATTTCATTCACCTTCGTGAAGGAGCACAACAGATCATTTCAGCTACAACAGCTGCTGCTAAAATTGCTGCTGCTGCTGCGGCTGCATCATCTGCTTCTTACTCATCGTTGCTGCCTTCAGTTGCTGTTACTCCTGTGGCACACACCACTCGTCAAAAGAGAGGACCTGTTGTTGATTCCAGATCTTCAAATTCAATGCCATCAGGAAATGGCTCTACTACAGCTAAATTTGGCAATCAACACCAAGCGAATGGCTTTTCTGATGAAGTTCGAGCTGGGCAGTCATCGAGGCACACAGCTGCTGCCAATGGGGGAAGACATGAACGAGTTGGTCCCCCTACACATGACAAAATCCCAAGTGCCAGACATGGTTATGGAGGAAAGCAACAGGGCAGGTATGGTCTATTCCAGATTTGATGTTAAAGCTCAGATATATATGCCTAACTCTATTGCTCATCTGCTCCAAATTACTCCTGTATTTCAGATCTGCTGGGACCGAATTCAGTTCAAGAAGATAAGTTGGTAGCTTGTCTTGAGGTACGATCATATGTTCTGATGTAAAAAGTGTTTCTCGGTGATCACCTAGACCCTTTTGAAACCGTTCATGGCTGTTACTGTTAATACTACCTCAGTCTATTTTAGCATTCTAATCGTGTTAGTTTTAATCTAAAAGATTTATCGTTTCTAGATTTACTTTATTTGAGAAATTTTTAGTTTTAATCTAAAAGATTTAGCGTTTCTAGATTTACTTTATTTGAGAAATTTCCATCCCCAGAGTGTAGTAGATACCCACAATAATTGGAACTTTGCATCTTCATGTCTTGCACCAAGCAAGAGCAGGCAGAAAAACAGCAACAGTGTTCATTTACTAGAAGGACAGCATGAAATGGAAGCAATGCCTTTTGATTACCTAGTATATAAATCAGATAATACGTGGAATTGTCCAGTTGTTGAAAAAATTAAAATAATGTCGTGATTAAAGTACATACATGTGTTGTTGTTAGCTACTCCCTCAGTTCACAAATATAAGATGTTCTAACATTTTTGTGAATAGAATGCATAACACGTTTTAGTGTTGTTTGTTCACTCATTTCAGTCCGTATACAGTCGATATTGGAATATCCAAAGCATCTTATATTTATGGAACGGATGGAGTAGCATTTTATCGTAGTCACCTTTGCGAGACAGTTAATGATTTAGCTTTGCAGACATTGTCAAGAGATATGTCTTGTCTGGTGCTAAAATACTACTACATCTGTTCCAAAATACTTGTCGTGTACATATTTCGAAACGGAGGGAGTAGCGAATATGCAAATGTTTTCTGTTTGGAACTCAGCAGGGAGCTGACATACTTAATTTTTCTGACTGTAGGTGGTCCGATTGGTTTAATGGGCGGTGAAGTGGCATATCATGTCCAAGTTGGTTGCGTTTTGGTTTCAAACGGCTGAAGATGCTGCTGAATTCATTATTCAAAATTTAGTTGTGCACCATTGCTTTATAACAGTGCCTGCCTGCATTGCTGTTTACCTTATTTTGGCAAGTTGTCCTGAAATCCTAGCCCAGAATCAGAAAAATACCGAGGAAGTTTTGCAACCGTGTATGTGGTGCACACTTGAATTGATTGCGTCGAATGTCCGTGGTTACGTGCCGAAGATGAGTACTAGCTCTTCTATTATGATGCCTCCTTACAAAACTAGCATCCATTATAAATGTTCGCTTGTTAGTGAGAATTGCTGACAGATTGCCCACTTGACCGCGCTGTAACGAGGTACAGCGGACAGCCCGTTGGATTGCATGGACTGCACTTGCTGACTTGCCCTACCTGCAAGCCAAGTAGCCGTCGCTCCGGATGACTGAGCCTCGGCTTACGCACAAAGCCACACTTTGGCATTTCCCACCCCTCATCCTATCCCTACCGTGCAAACATGTAGCTGTAGAATACATGGACCTGGGGCTTCTCATTACTCTTTTGTTTTGGAACGCCATGTCATGCCACCTTCTCTTCCCTCGTGTACGTACGTACGTACGCCTGCCTGCTCTTAGTCCGTAGAAGCAAGTATCAGCTCTTGTGTGGACATGTGGTCTGTGAGCTGAGTTCACATGCACCCTCTTGCTACTGAAAAATTACGAAAAAAGTCTATTTTTTTGCCAACAAACATTGATGTGTGTGCTTCACATGCGTGCAAATTTTCGTGATGGAATGACATTCGTGGGGTTTGAAAAAAGAAGCTGTTTTTGGAAACATTTTGAAGCATCGATTTTTTTTTTTTTGCCTAGACCTCGATGAATTTCATTCCATCACAAAAATTTGCAAGCATGTATGTGAAAAACACATAAATGTTTTTTGCCAAAAAATAAATCAAACCTTTAGTATTTTTTGGATTTTACTGTAGTAAGTGTGTGTGAGCTCGAGCTCACAAGAGCACTTTCGCCTTGTGTTATTTATTTTGCCACTCTCTTTGTGGGTCATGCCCGTGCTGTTTTACAGAAAATACATGGCACATACGCCAATTAACTTTTTCTATTGACCACGTGATACCGTGTCAGAAAACTTTGAAGCCAATGATCTTGTGAAATGCGTCATTGAATTGGCCACCCATTTTTTTTTTTTTGCGATGATCACCAAGTTATTTGACAAAACAGGTTTCTCCTTGTTCTCAATGGTGATTGGAATGAAGACAAGAGAATGTGGGAGGATGGTCTGGAACCTCTCTTGTGTTCTATTGGTGAAAAAGAAAGTGCTATACATACTAGTGGTCACATGTCGATGCCCACAAGTGGCCTCTGTAATGACCACCCCTAAACCCCATGAGCTAGCATATCCGAGTGAAGATGATTCATGGCAACTGTTTTCCAAGAAATCATTTAGTAATGGTGCAGCGAGGAGCAATCAGAGTTGGTAGCACTGGTACAGGTATTGTCAATAAATGCAGGGGCCGCCTCTTATTATCAAGACGATTGGTGGCTTGATGCGTTCTAAACAATGAGTGCATGAAGCAATATTGGGGATAGTGCCTTCGGCAAAGCTAAGATCATCGATGCTGAAACTGAGCTATAGACACTTGTCATCTGAAATGGAGCAAATGTTTGCCTTTTGTTCATTGTCCCCCAAGGATTGGGAGACGGAGAAGGACATGCTGATCCAACTATGGATGGCAAATGGTTTATTCAAGAGGATGGAGCAATGGATTTGTCATGGAAAGGATAATTTATTTTTAACTATTTGGTTTGGAGATCCTTTCTCCAAGATGTGAAAGTGAAGGAAGTTCTTTTTGGTGGGACAAGGTATAAGATAATTTGTTGTAAAATGCATAATGTATGACCTATTGAAAGATGTCATAGATGAATGTACAACCATGCATGCCTTGATTCAACAGAGGGCATGGATGAAAGATACTCGTCACATGTAGATTTTTACACAGGCTCTAGCAGAACAAATCAATGGATTATTGAAAGGCACAACATGTCAACACTTCGTTAGAGGGATGTACATCCAAGAATCTTAAGGACTTAAAGACTAATGTCAGTAAGAGCATTGCATTTTTGTGTTTCTTCCATTATCCATAACAATGTCTTAAATTCATAATATTTATGGTATCTTAACATTTCTCAGTGTGGCATCGTTAGCTTGCCAAATTCCGTATGTGTGTTGTATAACTTGCAATCTTTGATGCTCAATGTTTGCTGCTAACAACTAGATTTACCAGAAGATACGAGTACCACGAGGAAGCTCATCCATCTTTATCTTTTTGGATGTGATAGTTTGAAACGCATGCCATCAAACTTAGTTCACCGAACTATTTTCACATATTAACACCATGGGAAAGTTGTGATTGTACTACCACACCACTGTACCTTCTGTACTCACCATCCATTTTTGCATCAAAGTTTGTGCAATCAAACTTCTGTTTTTTGTTTCTCCCAAACAAAAGAACATTTGAACTCAAAGTTTTGCAGACCAACATCACACAAGTAATACCATGTGCAAAAATGCTTTCGGATTTTTGGCGCAATATAAACTTTAAAAAATGATACAACTCATGTGAAATTCGACAAATTTATGTTTCATATTAAAAGAGAAAAAACCAGAATATTTTATACAAAGTGTCACTTGTGTATAGTTAACCTGCAAAGTTTCAATGTCAAATGTTCTTTTCTTTGGAGGAAACAAAAAAGAGAATTTTCTATATAAGAATAGCACGAATCTTGATACAAACTGAATGGTCTAGATAGAGAATACAATGGTATTGTAGTACAACAAATCCACACCCCAACTATATTTGTTGTCGACACCGGAGGTCGTCGTGGAATCAGTGAACTCAAAGACATGCGACACCTACAGTGAACCAACGTTAATTCAAATCATATGTATCTCTTTCCTCCTCCACAAGAAAAGCTCTTCTCCTCCCGTCGACGCCGCCGCCGGTCCGCCCCATTTGCGATGGCCTCTAAGCCATGGAGGTGCGAAGGATCTCGGCCGCCCGCCGGCGGGAGGGACCCCGTTCTCGTTCTTGTTAGATTTAGCATCTTGGTTGGGGCTGTGTGGCGGCGGCGATGTCCCTCAGTAGGAATAATGTCTCCCACGTTCTATCCCCGTCCCGATGGAGCGTCTAGCATCGTCGGAGGGCGTGTGGAGGTTTGTCTCCGTCAGATCTCACGGGATTCGGTCGGTGCTGGTCTTCGGTGGATCTGTTTGGGTCTAGTCTTCGTTCATCTTCGTTAGGGTGTTTACATGTTTGATCCTTCTGATCTACAACTTTCTTCATCGACGGTGATTGCTATTCTGGTGCGCTGGTCCTATGGGGCCTTAGCACGACTACTTCCCGACTGTCTACCACAACATAGTTGATGCGGAGCATCCTACGATCATCCCCATGTACACTACGATGAGACCTCGACCTCGAGCATACGCCATTGGACACAAGGTGAACTCGTTCCTAAGTCTTTTCCCTTTCCATTCATCCGAGACATGGTTGCTACCTAATGCAAAGACACTACTTGTGCTCAGGAACCAAGGACTCAAGGAGAAGGAACAGCTAGCGTCAAGACTTGTGCAGAGTTTCTGCCAGGCCCGGACCTTCCGGCCACAGCCCGGAACCTCCAGCCCCCGGACCTTCCGGCCTGCCCGGAACCTCCGGTCCTCGACACTCCAGGTGACGCCCAGACGCGCCAACTCTCTGACCAGCCCGGACCCTGCCCGGAAGCTCGCTCGGAACCTCCGGCGCCCGGAACATCCGGCCATCCCGGAACTTCCGGCCCTGCTGCACCAACGCCGTCCCGGACCGTGCCAACCCTTTGGATAGCCCGGACCATGCCCGGAACTTCCGGAGCCCAGACCTTCCGTCCCTGCCCGGAACTTCCGGCCTGCCTGCGCGCAGTCTCTGGGCCGAGGCCCATGTACCTGTTTCGCCCCTCACTTACCCCTTCGTGGCCCTAGACTATATATACTCCACCACCTCCACCATTTTAGGGTAGCATAGGTTTAGCTCATTTGAGATAGAGCTTTGCTCATCCTTGTGGTTCTCCTCCATCGAGAGACCGCGGCCTCTACAGAGAAGATCCACGCTTGGATTCAAGACCCCTCACGGGAAGATCCCTCGCGGACTCAAGACCTCCTCACGGAGATGAACTAGTTACCTTTGTATCTTTCCTTTGTTGTCTTTGGATCGTGTATCTCTTTGTGTTTCAAGGATCTAGCACATGTGTGATCGTTTCTTGTTGATTTGAGTGTTTCCTCTCGTCTTCCCTCGTGATTTTCCTTGCGTTTCTCCTCGTGTTCTTCGTGTTCTTCGCGGGATCCCCTCCATTTCGTGAAAGATCGGGCATCTAGGGTTCTACCCTACATCATCTTGGTATCAGAGCAAGGTTGATCACGAATTTGGAGCCCCTACCCCCGTTTTCTAGCCTTGTTTTGTTTGATTTCGTCCTAAATTCAAAAATCCCCACAAAAAATAGCCCCCAATTTTTTTTGTGATTAGTTGGTTTGATGATGTTTTGTTGATTTTGATCCATGAATTCATTGTGTTTCAAGTGGATCTAGCCTTCCCCATCTTTTCCCCCATTTCCATCCATGAAATCTTCTCAATTTTGCCCCGGGAAATCATGTTTTTCTACCTCCGGAATTTAGGGTTCGTCCCGGAAGAAATTCCACGACCCCCGGAACTTCCGGACTCCCCCGGAACTTCCGCCCCCCGGAACTTCCGTCCTTACCCCAGAACTTCCGGGCTAACCAGAGAGTTTACCCCAAAATCCCCCTGACTCCCCGCACTTTTTCCGCGACCCCCGGAACTTCCGGCCACCCCCCGGAACTTCCGGAGCCCGGAATTTCCGGCCCTAACCCCGGAACTTCTGGCCTAACCAGCAACATTACACAGAATTCAGCATCAGCCTCTTTCACCGTTTTGGTCCCAACTTTTCGCTTCGAACTCCGATTTGAGTGTTCTTTGGCTCGTTTTGAAGCTATCGATGTGCCCAAGGACCTCACCTTGGTTTCATCACCATTTGACCCCATCAAAATTTTGGAACTTTGGCATCTTTGCCTAGGGCTTCCACCATATCATCCACATTGCCACCATCGACTTCCGCAACCTAACCCATTTTGTTCCCCATAGCATTTGTGGTTGTTTGAGTAGTGATTCGAGTCTCCTAAGGTGTTTCGGCTACTTAGGGACGGTTACTTCTTCATCAACCATCACCATAACTTCCGCATAACCTTGCCCACCATACACTTCCGCCACCCCAACTTAACCCAATTTTGTTTGAGCTTGTTTGAGTTGTGGCTTGTGTCTCCCAAGGTGTTTTGGCTACTTGGGGATCGTGACTTCAACTCCTACAACGTGTATAGCCCCACCATACTCTTCCGCCACCTTAATCCATTTTGACCGGGTTTCCACCAATACTTCCGCAACCACCACCGCTTTTCCGCTACCACCATTTGACATTTGCCTTTGGAGATTTTGAGTTTGCGGTTTTTCCGTTTCCTAAGGTGTTTCGGCTAATTAGGAATGGTTCTACATCGACAACACCGCCGCTCAACTTCGTCAAGGATTCGACATCGACCACTTCTCCATTTTGACACCCTAACCGTAAGCAAGAACGGTAACCTCTATATCATCTTGGTATCGTGGTATCCCATCATTGTACATTCATTCTTGCCATTGCATTGTTAACCCCTAGCCCATTTTGCGTCACTTGCCTATCGAGACTAGCCATTGAGTATTGCCGGCAACGTTACTTGTGCACATTAGTGATCATCGATCCGCCCTTCCTTTGCATACATACCATATCATCTTGGTATCCGTATCTTGGTATCATCTTTTGTGCCACAAGATTGTTCCCGCATATACACAATTGCTATCTTGGTTTGTACATTTCGCATAGTGGCCATACAAAAAAAAGAGAAAGAATAAGCTTTTAAGCAAAAGAAAGAGTGAACAAAGAGCTTGTAAGCAATAGCCATAGCATCGCCACATTGCATATCATATACCATCATTGATCATCTTGGATCATCATGTGCGAAACACCGGGAACCATATATACATGGCATACTTGGGATAGAAGTCGTTGCATTTTTGTCTCCTATAGGTTGTGCACAAGTGTCGTATCCGCCTATTGGGCAATCGTGCTAGCGTCTCTCTAGAGTTCTGCAACAAGAGCATTTTCCGTGGATTCCATATTTTGAGCTCATTCCTTGGTTGCACGACCCCATCTATCTATCCGTGTGTGTGTTTCCGTGTGCCACATATTGCTATTGGTCTACTTGTTTCACTCGCGAATTTGTGAATCTCTTTCAACATTATTGACTCTTGCTAACATTTCGCATCAAATTTTTGTGCCACTATCCTCACCAAGCTACTCCATAAGCCTTACTTGTGTAGGTGTGAGAATTGACAAGATCCGGTACCAATTGTGCTATTTCCTTGCTACACTATTGAGTGATCATTGATCCATTTTCAACATTGGATAAGGTACATTTGGTCTAGTTCTTCTCTTTCTCCCACTCACATTTTCTCGAGTCTTGTGATGGATAGGCAAAGCATTTCATCTCCGGTCTTCCACAACAACGACGACGCGAACAACTACAACACCAAAACTCCAAACTTCGGACTACAACGAGCAATGCAAGTCATTGAGAACATCACCACCGACTTACGACATTCCGAAGCAAGGAGAAGGGACTACTTCGACAACAAGCTTTCCGCACAAAAGGAGGAGCAAGATGCAAGGATGGAGGAGATTCGGGCCTTGGTCAAATCTACTTCCCCTTCGTCATCTTCAAGGCGGCGGCAAGAAAGTCGATCATCTTCGAAGCGCCGAAGCGATGCAAACGCAATTCGTCCACGTCCACATCTACATGGCGACCATCATCACATTTGTGATCCACATCGTCATGAAGGGCAAGTCACCTCCAAGCATCATGTGCACGACGACGACGAACGCTATCGAGCTCAAGCACGACAACGGCACCATCAACATGAAGATGCTCCACACGCGCAAACCTACAAGTCCCAACAAGCTCTACATCAAGCTACGTCCAAACTTCATGAGCACAAGAGAAGACCGCGAGACAAGCACCACCAAAAGGAAGCTATGGCTACGACTACCACTTCGGCATCTTCGCCAAGTGTTATCAAGGCATCTTCGCCTTTGGACGTACGGCATCTTCGCCTACTTCCCACGAGTACGCCTACATCGACATCTTCAAGTCCAAGGCGACCACCTACAAGCGAGGGCGACACTTCCATCTTCAGAAACCCCTTAAGGAAGATGGCCAAGCATGGGAAAATCCCTTCGGTCATGGAGACGAGCTACGAGGTGCCACATCATATGGGCCTCATACAAGCCAACAACAAGAAGGTCGAGCAAGGGCCATCCCCTTCGACCACGGCGACGAGTGCGAACCTCTTCAACAACATGAAGACGGCGCCCCAATGGGACTCATACTCCAAGTCAAGCTACGAGACCGCACATGAGACCCTCTCTTTGGTCTCGGAGGAGAGTGATGTTTTGCCACATCCTACGGCATTCATATTTGGAGGCGTTATGGATGAGGAGGTTGAGAATGGGACTATCCCTTGAACCAAGGCGGCGATAGGAGTTGAGCATGGAGACATTTGCACCTACATCTCTCCGACACCCACATATGACGAGATGCCCCAATTGCCATGTGAGGAGAGCCACCACCCAATGAGCGAGATGAGTGACTCCACCATATATGACATTGAGTGCATTTCCTATGAGAGGATGAGTGTGACCACCACTAGCCCCACACTCGAGAGCATGCCACACATCCTATGTGAGGTTGAGATCCATTTGAGTGACTCCACCGACCATATGAGTGAGAGCATCTTACCGGGAGTGAGTGAGCCACAACACTTAGTGAGTGAGGTAGTTGAGAGGGCATGTGAGGCCACTATGATTTCTAACAACTTAACCTCTACTCCAAGTGTGTTTTCTTTGGTGCTAGGTCTCCTACATGACGACATGCCTACCCTCGACAAGTCCATCCCTCCAATGGGAAAACCGATGGCCATGGTGGAAGACGATGCACCACCGACATGGTTCCATCAAGATGAAGATGACAATGAGTGGATCTTCGACACCTCACCTACAACACATGAGCGACGCTCCAAAGGTAACATAGGTGATGGTGCTTCACTTGTCCCACTAGTGGACTATCTTACAAATGATTGCTTGCATGATGTTGATCACCTTATGGATTCATCGCATACTATGTCTTGTTTCGATATGCCACCCATTTATGATGAATATGATGATGAGCATGTTGAATTGCCTAGTTGTGATGCTATGCTCCATAGGATATCATGTGAAAATTCTATAGGTCACGTCATGTTTGACAATCCTTTAAACTTATCATATGCTATGAGTGAGATCTCCCATATTGCATCATTTCAATCTCAACATAGTAACTATGCATGCCCCATTAAAATAAATCCCATTTGCACTTATGGCATAGATGACGAGATGATGGTCATTGGCTTTTGTTTTTCATGTCATGATATTGCTAAGCTTTCTTTACATGATTTGTGCAATTCATCTACTATGCCATGCCATGAACACATTGTTTTGGATATGCATTATCTTGGATGTTGTCATTATTCTCCTTGTGATGTTTCCACTAATGCTCATGAGGAGACCCCCATAGTTGCCTCATACATATTAGGAGATTTTGATGCATTTCATACTTTGCATGATTCCCATGATTGTGTGCACCCTATGCATTCCATGAATAACAATGCTCTACATATTTCTCATGATGCATTACACAATTTGAGTCTCCATTATGCTATACATAATAACAAACCTCTCATGATGGATGACATGTTTCTATATCACGCATCTCATTTATTTGAGCATTGGCTATTTTGTGCTAACCAACACATGCACGTGCGCATCATGATGGATGATGTGTACATATACCACGCACACACAATTTTCCCTTTGCCTTTGTTTTGTGTAGGTACTCACATATACTCGTCAACCTCTCAATCCCAAGAGTTGACGAAACGAGCTCTTGAGAGTAACGGCGATTTGGGATCATGTGGATTGTCCTTACCACCGTTCTCTTCGCGCAACTACTATGCGCACCTCTTTTACTTGGCTCTCACACGGCTATGGGATATTTACCACTTGTCCCCTTATGCCCATTCTATCGTGTTCACTTTGCATGTTATGCCTCTTTACATGACTTTGCCATGCAATTGTGACCCTTGCTTGCATTTACCCATGATTCACCATTATGCTACTCCTTTGTGTATTTGCTTGCTTGGTGGAGATGCTAGTAGCTATTGCCATGATTTCTTTGTGCCCCGTGCTATTGATGCTTTTTGTGTTGGGAGAGTCATGATATCCCATTGCTATTTACATATGGCCTCTCACCAATACATTGATGATATTTTGCTCATATCTTGCTTTCATGCTTGTGATATGTCATGTGCATTATTCATGACCACTATTTGCACACATGACATGCTTGCCATGATTCCTTCTAGTACGTTGCATCTTCGCACTACTAGCTTGCTTGACTTGATCACTATGATTGCTTGCTTTGTCGCATCACCCATGTTCCATTCTTGCTCGTTTCATTGGGTTGATAGCATATATGTTCATGCCTCTCACTTGATTTGTCTTGATCATTGTCTCTTGTCTCCATTAGTTGCATATCTCATATCACCTTATATTGAGTGCCAACTTGCTATGCTTATTCATTGTGGAGATTTGGATAACTTACTTGTGATGCATGCTTGCTTATTTGAGCTTAATGTCTATGGTTGTTCTAGCATCTTATGCCTACATGCCATGAACTATACCCTTGTACTTCCTTATGATAAGCATGATGAAAACACTTGTTGGGTATTTCACCACATGAATGATAGGTGTTGCATTTGCACTAACCTCATTTGTTTTTCCGAGTGTTTGTCATGTTCTTTCATGTTGAAGGATTCACAAGGCGTTACCATCACGAGACATATTGGTTATGTGAAGGCATACATGATGCGCAACTCCAACATCTTTGAGAAACTCCTAAAGGTGAACTCATTCCATTTGAGCCATCCTCAAATATGCATGTTGGATGGGTCATTCTTTCATTGTTGTCTCCTTCTTCTTGTCTACATGATACATCTATTGGATGGAGCACCGACATTGGAGATGGACCCCATGGACCTTCAAGTTGAGGAGTGCTCGGACTTATTGGAAGCACCACCGGACTACCACTTCTACCACGACATTGAGCCATGGTACAACACCACCCATAACAAATTTGCACTTTATGTATGGATTGACTTGCATTATGATTGCCTTGTTGCATCTTGTATTTGTATGTCATCCATGATATATGATCTTGTGCACTTCCTTAGCAAATTTATTGTGATCTTTCTTGATGGCCTCTTCATACATAATGATCACATTGCCTACTATCAATTACATGATAACATACTCACATTGAGCACCAATTACCATGTTCATGCTTTTGATAAATCATCCCATTATGACATCATCTTGCACACTGGTAGAATTTGCATTGTGCATCGTGACAATTACCACACCTTTGTGCACGCATCAAATGCTTTTGCTCACATGAATGCTTTACATATCATTCTATATCATTTGGCTAAGCTTCATGCACCTTGTCATGACCAACCTTATCGGACGAACACATGCTTACTTGATGGACATCTAGTGTGCGCTAACTATTGTATTTCCGAGTGTCGTTTGTGTTTGCTCTTTTTGCATGTATACCACTCCGGCGACACCTTGGAGTACTTGGATTGCGCCATGTCTTCAACTAAGTCCAACTACAAGTCCGTCCATGACAACCGTTTCCATGGTGATGAGGATCACGATCCGAGGTCGGATCTTTCCCAAGGGGGGGGGGGGAGATGATGCGGAGCATCCTACGATCATCCCCATGTACACTATGACGAGACCTCGACCTCGAGCGTACGCCATTGGTCACAAGGTGAACTCGTTCCTAAGTCCTTTCCCTTTCCATTCATCCGAGACATGGTTGCTACCTAATGCAAAGACACTACTTGTGCTCAGGAACCAAGGACTCAAGGAGAAGGAACATCTAGCGTCAAGACTTGTGTAGAGTTTCTGCCAGGCCCGGACCTTCCGGCCATAGCCCGGAACCTCCAGCCCTCGACACTCCAGGTGACGCCCGGACGCGCCAACTCTCTGTCCAGCCCGGACCCTGCCCGGAAGCTCGCCCGAAACCTCCAGCGCCTGAAACATTCGGCCATCCCAGAACTTCCGGCCCTGCTGCACCAACGCCATCCCGGACCGTGCCAACCCTCTGGATAGCCTGGACCATGCCCGGAACTTCCGGAGCCCGGACCTTCCGTCCCTGCCCGTACCTTCCGGCCTGCCTGTGCGCAGAGTCTCTAGGCCGAGGCCCATGTACCTGTTTCACCCCTCACTTACCCCTTCGTGGCCCTAGACTATATATACTCCACCACCTCCACCATTTTAGGGTAGCATAGGTTTAGCTCATTTGAGATAGAGCTTTGCTCATCCTTGTGGTTCTCCTCCATCGAGAGACCGCGGCCTCTACGGAGAAGATCCACGCTTGGATTCAAGACCCCTCATGGGAAGATCCCTCGCGGACTCAAGACCTCCTCACGGAGATGAACTAGTTACCTTTGTATCTTTCCTTTGTTGTCTTTGGATCGTGTATCTCTTTGTGTTTTGAGGATCTAGCACATGTGTGATCGTTTCTTGTTGATTTGATTGTTTCCTCTCGTCTCCCCTCGTGATTTCCCTCGCGTTTCTCCTCGTGTTCTTCATGTTCTTCATGGGATCCCCTCCATTTCGTGAAAGATCGGGCATCTAGGGTTCTACCCTACATCAATAGTTTACCCGGCTCCGGTGCTGGAGGGGCGATGACGGCGGCGCGCCTTCGGGTCGCTCCAGTGCTTGTAGTTGTTGGTAGGTGGTCCATGGACATGGTTGTAATTTTTATTGACTCTGTTGTTCTTTTGTACTGCCATGATTGAAGATGAATAGATTAGAAGTTTCTCTCAAAAAAATACATGCGACACCTGGCGAATACGTTGATGCAAAGGAAGCTAATTTTCACAAGAAACAAAGCATAAGTGACTTGCTGTATTGGGGCCGGCTCCAACAATAAAGATGAGAAGCCGGAACATGATTCTTGTACTAAGGAACAAGTGCTGGATTGTCCATGAAGAAAGTGGCTAGAGGGGAGAGCATGATGCAACCTAACTAAGATAAGATGCATGGAAAAAAAGGGAGTAAAACTCATCTATGGAGAAAGAACATAGTGGCAATGGATGCTAACAAAGATTACTATCAAAGAGGCAAAGCCCATGCATAACCATGTGAGGGCCATGTAGAAGAAATGCGTGAAGTTTTTGCGCAATGGGAACGGTGTGAAAGACAATCCACGGGATCCCAAATCATCATTGCTCTCTAGAGCTCGTTTCGTCAACTCATGGGATTGTGACGTTGATGAGTATTCATGGATACCTACACAAAAGAGACACAAACCAAAGAAAGTGTGTGCGTGGTAAATGTACACATCATCCATCATGATGTGTATGTGCACGTTTGAGTTAGCACAAGATAAGCAATGCTCAAAGAAATTTGAAGCATGGTATATGAACATGTCATCCATGATGAAATAATAGTTGTTATGTATAACACGACGGGGACACAAATTGAGCATGCAGTTATATGGCACATCAATAGCATTTTTATTCATGGGGATCATATGGTGCACACAATTATAGGATCATGCAATGGATGAGATGGATCAAAATCTCCTAACATGCATGAGGAAACTATGGGGGTCTCCTCACGAGCAATAGCGGAAGCATAATATGGAGAAGTGGAACAACATCCAAAACAAGGCATATCCGAAGCATGGTGGTCATGGCATGGCATATGATTGAAATGATGCAAAGGGAGCATATCAATATCATCACAAGAAAACCAAATGCCAATAACCATGGGCTGTCATCTATGCCATAAGTGCAAATTGGGTTTATTTTAATGGCATATGCATAGGCACTACGATGAGATTGCAAATATGACATATGGTTGATCTCATGCATAGCATATGACAAGTCAAGCAGATTATCAAACGTGATGTGACCGAGAGAATTATCACAAGAAATCCTATGTAACATGGCATCACAACTAATAGACTCCACATGGCAATCATCAAACTCATCATAAATTGGTAAATCATCGCATGGGTAAATCATACTAGCATGAAGCATAGCAATATGTGGATCAACATCATGCAAGCAATCAATGTCAAGATAGTCCACTAGTGGGACAAGAGCATCACCGTCACCTATGTTATCTTTGTCATTCCACTCATGTGGTGTAGGTGAGGTGGCAAATACCAAATCGTGTTCAATATTATCATCGTGATGGAACCATGTGTGTGTGTGTGTGGGGTGTGGGGTGGGGTGGTGCATCATATTCCTCCATGGCCACCGTCTTGTCCAAAGGGAGGACGAAGTCATCGAGTATCGATGCGTCATCATATATGGGACCTAGCACCAAATGAGAAGACACAATAGAGGTAGAGGTTAAGTCGTTAGTGTTGAAAGTGGCCTCACATGACCTATCAACTATCACACTCTCTCTATGTGGTGGCTCACTCACTCCCTCAAAGTAGGTGCACTCAAACTCACATATGGTGTAGTCACTCATCTCACACAAGTGGTGGGGGTTGTGGCTCTCCTCACATGGGAATTGGGGCAACTCATCATATATGGGGCTAGTGGTGAAGTCACTCTCACTCTCAATATGGTGGCACAAGTCACTCAACTCATCATCGTACGCCGCCGTGGTCGAAGGGAAAATCCCGTGCTCAACCATCTCGTCACTGTCGATGTGGATGAAGGCCGAAGATGGCACATCATCACTCTCGCCTCAAAAGATGGAAGCATCATCCTTGCTCGCCACCGTGTCGCTTGTCTCCAAAGCATGTTCCTTGAGAGGCTCCGTAGTCGTCGCCGCGCCATCTTCAAAAAGAGTTGTGGTAGACTCGGCATCGTCAATGCCACAAAGAGGGATGGCAGTGAAGTCGAACTTGGGAGCATCGTCTTGGAGCTCATCGGGCTTGGACATCTTGGTGGTACTATCCTCATGCTTGCCGTCTTGGACCTTGGTCATTGAGAAGTGTGCTTGGGGCGGAGAAGCCTTAGCCTTCATGTGTTCTTGTTACGCCTTGAGGGCACCAATGTAGTTGTCATCGAGGGACTTGTAGTTCTCGAGGAAGATAGTCTTGGAGATGTCGTTGTTCAATCCCATCATGAAGTGGAACTTCATCGAAATGGGGTCATCCATGCCGGCTCATCGCAAGGCTTTCTTCATCTCCTTGAAGTACTCGTCGATGGACTTGGATCCTTGGATGGTGTTCTCTAATTGGCATTGAAGTTGTTCTGTGTAGGTGAAAGGCAAAAACTCTCGCCGCATAGCTCTCTTCGTCTTGGGCCAACTCATGTTGAAGCTCTTCGAAGGTGTGTGAAGCCACCATGTCGATGCATAGTCGTGGAAGTTACTTGTGGTGCATTTCACTTGATCTTCTAAAGGGACTTGAAGTAGCTTGAGGTAGTCGTCCATCTTGCGCTCCCACTCGAGATACTCCTCGGGGTCTTGAGTTCCATAGAAAGGAATCACGTGGTTGGTGTCGACGTCGTAGTAGCTCATGGAAGTCGCGGACTTGAGCTTGGGGAGCTTCTCTTTAGCGTAATCTTGAGGTGCTTGTTGGTGAAGATGCCGTATGTCCGAAGGCGAAGATACCTTGAAGTCGCTTGGCGAAGATGCCAAGGTGGTGAAGTCATAGAGTGGTGGTTGGTGTTGAGCTCTTGGCTTTCACGTTCTCGTCGGTGATGGTGTCGATGCCGATGTGACCTTGCTGGAGATGGTAGCTCGGAAGCATGTGCACTCGAGCGTCTTCTCGAAGATGAGGAAGACCTCTTGCCGGTCTTGATGAGGGATTTGAGCTCCTCCTTTAGAGCATCCATCTTGGTGTCGATTAAGTTTTTCGTGGCATCGAACTTGTCGTCGTTGTTGTAGACTGAAGTAGATGTGCTTTGCCTATCCATCACAAGACTCGAGCAAATGTGAGTGGAAGAAAGGGAAGAACTAGACCAAATGTAGCTTTTCCAATGTTGAAGATGGATCAATGATCACCCAATATGGTATTATGGAAGTAGCACAATTGGTACCGGATCTTGTGAATTCTCACACCTACGCAAGTAAGGCTGAAAGGATCGATATGGTTGACTAGAGGGGGAGGGGGGGTGAATAGGCAACTACAATTTTTTAACTTTTCTGAACAAATTAGGGTTAGCAACAAATAGGTTGTCTAGATATGCAACTAGGTGAGCAACCTATATGATGCTAGCAACACAAGCAACACAAGCAAGCAAAGGATACAACACAAGTAAAGCTTGCACATGTAAAGGTAAGAGATAACCACAAGTGGAGACGGTGGAGACGATGATGTGTTACCGAAGTTCCTTCCCTTTGAGAGGAAGTACGTCTCTGTTGGAGCAGTGTGGAAGCACAATGCTCCCCAAGAAGCCACTAGGGCCACTGTATTCTCCTCACGCCCTCACACAATGCAAGATGCCATGATTCCACTAGTGGTGTCCTTGAAGGCGGCGACCGAACCTTTAAAAACAAGGTTGGGGCTCTCTCCACAACCGAATTGGAGGCTCCCAACACCACCATGAAGCTTCACCACAATGGAATGTGGCTCCGAGGTGACCTCAACCGTCTAGGGTGCTCAAACACCCAAGAGTAACAAGATCTGCAAGGGATTAGTGGGGGGAATGAAATTTCTCTTGGTGGAACTATAGATCTAGGCCTTCTCAAGCAATCCCTAAAGAATCAACAAGTTTGATTGGCTAGGGAGAGAGATCGGGCAAGAATGAGCTTGTGAGCAACAATGGAGCTTGGGGGAGGAAGAGGTAGTCAACTAGAAGAAAGATGACTCCTTTATATAGTGGGAGAAGAGATCCAACCGTTATGCTCCCACAACCCATGCATAAGTGGTAGTACCGCTCGGGTGAGCGGTACTTCCGCTGGTACGGAAGTTCTGGCCACATAGTTCAAACAGAACCTGTCAAGGGGGCGATACTACCGTCGGAGCGGTACTACCGCTCCCACAAGCGGTACTACCACGTGGTGATGAACTGCAATCGAAACCCGCGGCAGTAGAGGAGGGCAGGGCGGTAGAGCCGCCTGGGGTGGTACTACTACTGGGAACTGCCGCTCTACTACCGCCCATGGAACATACCAGTCCAGAACAACGGAATTAAGAAGTACTCCCTGCGGTAGTTCTGCCGGAGCGGTACTACCGCGGCGTGGAGCTGTACTTCCGCCTATCAGTAGAGGGCTCAGTAAACCCGCGGTAGTAGGGTGGTAGTTATGCCCACAGTACCGCTGGAATGGTACTACCGCGCATAACTGCCGCTCTACTATCGTCCATTCACAGAACCATCAAAACAAGCAGAAGTGGGAGCCGTACCACACAACGGCAGTACCGCGGGAGCGGTACTACCGCATGGCAGAGCGGTACTACCGCTTAGTCTATTCTGACAAGGTCCAAACACAAAGGAGGGACAAGCTCAATTGTCGGGAAAGAACAAGGGTGCAAACAAATAGTGTATGTGTTGATTCCACCCAAACCTTTCCGAAGCGGACCCCCTCTTAATAGTACGGTGTCCCTACGACTCAAGTCCATCGAAAAAGAAACGCAAGAAAAACACCGTCTTCATAAATATCCAGAGGGGTTCAAATCGTCTTGTGCCATAAGATAGATTATCTGAAATGCTCAATGCACACGATTAGTCCGCAAATGCATTGTCATCAATCACCAAAACCACTAAGGGAGAAATATGCCCTAACAATCTCCCCCTTTTGGTGGATTGATGACAACACGGGATTCGCACAAGGATATGATAAGATAACATGCACTCCCAACATCTACAAAATATAGACGGGCACACCCTAGATGTGTGCACTATTTGGGTATGCCTTTGGAATGCAAAGCACACACACTAGGATCAACACTCCCCCTATATTTTATAGACTGGTAGTACTTGTAGCAATAATATGAGAAGGAAAAGCAAGGATGCAAGTTAGTAGCATGTGAGCATAAAGATAGAGCACAAGATAAATAATATCTCACAAGCTAATACGGTACTTGACATAAAGATAAGGATAAGATAGCATATGTCTCACACCATATGATAGATACTAAAGATTCCACACACGAACATAAAGCAAACCAAACGAAAGAGTTCACAAGAGAATGAAAGCAATAACAAAGAAGACACTCGTGACTTGGCAAATCCCTAAGCTCTCTCCCCCTTTGGCACCGAAACACCAAAAAGGCAAAGAGCACTAAACATGTCCAAGGTGATGGTGATGCTCCAGATCATCAATACTCCTCATGCTCCTCGGACTCCTCGTGCCCCTCAGACTCCTCTGCTGCCGCATGCTGATGCTCTGTCTTTGAGTCTGACCACTTGCAGTGCTGAGAGACCCAAGTCTCCTCATCTGTGACCCGCTCCTCAGAGCCACTAGTGATCTCCTGACCAAGGGCCCTCATCATGTTCTTATGGCGAGTGCGAGCGGCCTTCGCGGCCACATGAGCCCTATACTGACCCTGTGCTTCCATGCAGAAGAGCTTCTTCATCTTTGACTTGAGCTTAGATGCCCAAGATGGCACCTTCTCTGGAGAGGGAACAAACTCGTAATCTGGCTCTGCCTCATCATCTGAGTCAGTGAGGGCAATCTCCTCACCGGGGTCAAGAGACACAGTTCCCCAGTTGTCCTTGTGATGAAAATTCAGAACTGGATGAGTAACCATATGCTCAGTAGGAAGGGCCTCTCCTAGGCAGTCAGCATCCCATTTCTCCTCAATCAACTTAAACAGATAGGGACCATAGATGGGTACCTTGCGATCCAACACAGCAGAGCGAAGCTCGCGCCACATGATGTGAGAGATATCCAAAGTAGATGTCCTGCCCTTCTCCTTGATGCACATCAATAGAAGATCCACCAGGTAAGAGTGCACCATATCCAAATTCCCAATGCGAGGGAAGAGAGTGTTGAGGAAGATACAGTGCATGATATCCAAGAAGCGAATGAGCTCCGTGCGAGTGGCCCCCTTGAGATTCTTCACGATCCTAGAGTACTGAATAAACTTTGACTTGTGTGTGGGGGTGCTTCCTTGTGAGGTCGGAGACCAACTGGGTTGTCTTCCCCCTCATCAGCAACGCCCAAACAATTCATGAAGTCCTTCCAATCAACCTTGAATCTTCTCCCTCCGGCCATCCATGACATAGATCTCTCCTCATTGACATGAAAATGAACCATGACATGGAATTGAGCCACAATCTCTAGATCAAAGTCCTTGTTGTAGGTGTTGAAGGGAATGAATCCCCACTGATGACAAAGAGAAAGAGCCTCTCCAAAGTACGCCGGATCCTTCTCCATAGAGTGATATCAATTGACTTGACAGTCACAATTAAGTTCTTCTTGGCCTTCAGAATGTCAAGGTAGATCAACGATTGCTCCTTGGTCCAGAAGGTACGGCCAACAAGTGCCGCATCCTGAGCACGGTGATACAGATTGCGAATGCGAAACTCCTGAAACTCCTTTTGCAGACATCTCATCAGGAGGAGTGTACTTCTCCTTCTCCTTCTGCTTACTGGCTGCCATCTTCACATTCTGCCTGGGAGGACCACTTGAACTGGCAGGAGTGCCATCTGTAGTATGGTAGCGCTTGTGAAAGTGCAACTAATCCCCGGGTGGTTTTGGTAATTCATAACAACATATATCTCATTGAACTAATATCCATTCAAGATACATATTTTAGGATGTTCAATGATTGGCATGGCATGAACAAGAGATGTGGACCCCTCAAAATGATAAGGACAAGGATTGGGAAAAGCTCAAGACTCTACATTTTTGTTTAAGTGATCCAAGATCACATTCAGTCCATAGGAAAGCCAATACTATTAAAAGGGGATTAGGTGTTGCTTAACGATCCACTTGCCCAAGTGCTTAGTGATATTGCTCCAAAACCCTCAACCACTTTCTCTATCCAAATATGTCCAAAACCTAATTCCCAACTCGGCCCCACCGATATTTCCTATCCAGAGCCACCGAGTTCATTTTGACATATCCACTGCCAAAACCATAACAGTTCGGTCACACCGATATGGATCTTGGTCCCACCGAGATGGCCTTGCCAGCGCTCTGTGACTTGTTGCATTCACTTTGGTCTCATCGAGATGTTGCAATCGGTCCCATCGAGTTGGCTTCACTGACTCTCTGTTGCTCATTGCATTCACTTCGGTCCCACCGAGATGATGAAATCGGTGCCACCGAGATGAAGTTTGCCCCAAGCCCTAGCACATCGGTCCCACCGGGTTGTTCCCGTCGGTCCCACCGAGATTCCTAATGTTCATATTTTTGTACATATCGGTGCCACCGAGTTTTCCAATCGGTGCCACCGAGATGGGTCAAAAGTGTGCAACGGGTTAGATTTTGTGTGGAGGCTATATATACCCCTCCACCCCCTTCTTCTCATAAGAGAGAGCCATCAGAACATGCCTACACTTCCACCATTCATTTTCTGAGAGAGAACCACCTACTCATGTGTTGAGATCAAGAGATTCCATTCCTACCATTTGAACCTTGATTTCTAGCCTTTCCCAAGTTGCTTTCCACTCAAATCCTTCTTCCACCATAGCCAAATATGCGTGAGAGAGTTGAGTGTTGGGGAGACTATCATTTGAAGCACAAGAGCAAGGAGTTCATCATCAACACACCGTCTATTACCTTTTGGAGAGTGGTGTCTCCTAGATTGGTTAGATGTTGCTTGGGAGCCTCCGACATGATGTGGAGTTGAACCAAGAAGTTTGTAAGGGTAAGGAGACCGCCTACTTCGTGAAGATCTACCTGAGTGAGGCAAGTACTTCATGGGCGATGGCCATGGTGGGATAGAAAAGGTTGCTTCTTCGTGTACCCTTCGTGTGTGGATGCCTCCATCAACTCGTGCAACTACTACCCTTCATGGGTTGAAGTCTCCATCAACGTGGACATATGATAGCACCACCTATCGGAACCACCCAAAAATCTTCGTGTCTCCATTGCGTTTGCCTTCTCCAAACCCTTCCCTTTACCTTCATATGCAATGTTTTACATTTCACTGCTATACTCTTAGAATTGCATGTGTAGGTTGATTGCTTGACTTGTCATAATTGCTAAAATCTGCCCACAACTAAAATTGGGAAAGGGAAAGATTTTTATTTGGTCAAGTAGTCTAATCACTCCCCTCTAGACATACTTTCGATGCTACAAGTGGTATCAGAGCTTTGGTCTCCATTAGCCTTGATTTCCATAGCTTTGGTGATCATAGCCTTGGTTTTACAACCTAGGAGAGTATGGCGTCTAGCGAGTGTAACTATCACCGTAGAGGTCCTTATTTTGATGGTACAAATTTTGCTAGTTGGAAGCATAAGATGAAAATGCATATTCTTGGTCATAACCCCACCGTTTGGGCTGTTGTTCGTGTTGGCTTGCATGGTGAATTCTTTGAGGATGGTAGAGAACCGTACTGTGAAGCGACCACAGAAGAATTGAAGATGTTGCAATACAATGCTCAAGCTTGTGATATTCTCTTCAATGGATTGTTCCCCGAAGAATTCAACAAAATCAGCCACCTTGAGAATGCAAAGGAAATTTGGGATACTTTGGTTGACATGCACGAAGGTACCGAGTCCGTCAAGGAATCCAAGTTGGATGTGCTTTCAAAGTCAACTTGACAAGTTCAAGATGAAGGATGGTGAAGGAGTCACCAAAATGTACTCTAGGCTTGCTCTCATCGCAAATGAGATTGCCGGCTTAGGAAGTGAAGAGATGACCGACAAATTCATCATCAAGAAGATCCTTATAGCCTTTGATGGAAAATATGATACCGTGTGCACACTGATCCAAATGATGCCCAATTACAAAGATCTCAAGCCCACGGAAGTCATTGGTAGAATTGTTGCTCATGAGATGTCACTCAAGGATAAGGAAGAGCTCCACAACAAGTCAAGTGGTGCATACAAAGCTTCAAGTGATGCTCCTACAACATCAAGTGACAAGCTAGTCTCCAATGAAGAATTGAGCTTACTGGTGAAGAATTTCAACAAATTTTACAAGAGTAGAAGCAAAGAGAGAAGCTCCAAGTCAAGGTCCTACAACGACAAAAGATCTTCTAGTCGTGATCATAATTGCTACAATTGTGGAAGACCCAGACACTATTCCAATGAGTGTATGGCTCCCTACAAGAAAAGAGAAGACTCACCAAAAAGGAGGAGTAGAAGAGATGAATCACCGAGAGATAAGGAGTAGAGATGATCATTATGAACGAAGACCCTCTAGAAGAAGCAAGGATTCGGAAAGGAAAGACAAGTCATCAAAGAGCTACACATGACGAAGACATCAAGCTCACGTTGGTGAATGGGTTTCCGGTTGAGACTCTGACAACTACTCCGAGAGAAGCTATCACTCCGACTCCGAATATACTCAAGATGAAGGTGTTGCCGGTCTTGCACTAGTATCATCCAATTCCCACGACATATTTGACTCACCAAATGAAGGAATTGGAAGATGCTTCATGGCTAAAGGCCCCAAGGTATCACACCCCGAGTATCTTGATTTTGATAGTGATGAAGATGATTTGCTAGGTGATGATGATTTACTTGTTGATAAAACTAGTGATGTGAACTATAATGAACTTGCTAGAAATCATGCTAATCAAGATGAAACGAATGACAATGATAAGAAGGAAATTGAGAGTCTAACTAAAGAACTAAACACTCTTAAGTTAGCTCATGAAACAACTCAAGAGGATCATAGAGAGCTCCCAAGGACTCATGAGAAGCTACGCTTTGAGAAGCTAAATTTAGAGAAAGAGCATGAGTTCCTAAATGCAATCAATGATGATCTTCAAAAGAAGAGTTCTTCTTACATTGCCAAACATCTCCTCTTGTCTACTTATATGCCACAAGTAAAATCTACCAACAAGAGCAAGACAGATTCTTCTTCTAGTAGTAACAATAACCATGCTAAATCCAATATTTTTACTTCTAGTAATTCTCTTGATTCCGCTAATGATTCTCTTAGCCAAGTTACAATTGATCAAGAAAATAGTTTATTGAAGGGAATTATAGAGAAAGGTGTTTACAAGAGTCTTGCCGGGAGTAAGCAATTTGAGGAAATTGTACGCAAGCAAGGAAGACACCGGAAGAATCAAGGTGTTGGTTTTGAACGGAAGTTCAATGCCAATGGAGTTGAGTGGGAAGAAGATCAATACCCCAAGACGAAGTTTGTTCCTCAACAAGAGAAGTATGACCCCACTTCTTTTGAGGGAACACAAGCTCAAGATGATCTTCCACCACAAGACCACAAGCTAAAAGGCAAGGACAAGCTTCAAGAAGAGATTGACTCATTTGAAGAAGCTCCTAAGGCCATGGTCAAGTGGGTTCCCAAGACTACGTCAAGCTCTAATTCATCAAGTTCAACTACAACTCCAAGGATTCCCATCAAGTTGATGTGGGTCCCAAAGAAGAAGAACTAGAGTGTTCTTGAGGGTGACTCCGCCAACATACTTAACTCATATTCATTTTGGCAAGGACTTGTGCAATCAACTTTCATATCTCGCACTAGTTCATGGAGTCACAAACCCTCTTGTTGGTAAGATAAGGGACAAGGTAACCTAATGCTTTCATGGTCATCATCATATGTGCAGTTCACTCTATGTCTATGGATATCCTTGTATGTTCCTTGTGGGACTAACCCATGTAGGTATTCAAAGTGCAAAACTCCAAAGGATTCCTCCCAACTCTTGATGGACTACATCAACATTGAGCATCCACATCTTCACTATCTACATGAAGTTATCATTGACAAAACCCAAGGTTAGTTCATCCCTCTTTGGGGGTATATCTGTAAGTGCATCTAGTGCCCCTTAGTGATTTTGGTGTATTGAAGACTTATAGGTTAAGGGACTAATGTGTTTGTAAGTGTACACAAGTTCTATAAGTCTATGAGGAGTTTGATATTTACGATGAAAGTCGACCCCTAAAAATGAGTGTCTTCATTTGAAGACTTTGGTTTTCTTGAAGACTTTGGAAATGAGGAAATTGGTGTGACCTTGAAGACATTGATATTGATGCGAGGATTATGAAGCGTGAAGACTTTTGTTTTCATAGTTTCATTTTCTCTTTCATGAGTCATAGGAAACACCGTACTGTTAAAGGGGGTCGAGGTAAAACTAAGGAAAAGTTTCCAAGTGATGCTCATCTCAAATCCTACACATACCCAATCCTTTCGAGTGAAGCCATTGGAAATCTCATACAGTTCAGTCAATTTCTTCAGTGACAGAGACGAAGATCTTCTATTCTCTGAGGAATTTGTTCTGACTGAGGAGTTAGGAATTCGCCAGTGCGGATTGCCTACAAGTGAGGAACATGATAGCCCTGAGGAATTTGAGAGCTCAAATTTCCGACCGTTGCTGTGCTATGCGCCAGCTGTCCCAAATATCCTATCCACCTAATGGTCATATCATTGAAGGGCATTTATGTCTTATCATGTTGGGCTGCTCCCCGGCTATAAATAGCCGCCCCCTACAACCACTAGCTGGTTGGCTGCTCCGAGAAAAACTGACACTTGTCATTGAGAGCATCCCATCCTCCGAGGACTTTGAGAGAAAATCATCAGTGAGAAAAAACCCAAAACCCAAACACTTACAACCCAAAGTGATTGAGCATCACTGAAGAGATTGTTCCTGTGTGGAACCGACGCTTGTTACCTTTGAAGACTATGCATCTTCCAGATGGTTAGGAATCAAGGTCTAGAGCATCCAAGAGGAATTGTTGATCTCTGGGTGACCTAGTCTGTGAAGGTTTGGAAGTCACCTGAAGACTTACCACGAGTGATTGGGCGAGGTCTGTGTGACCTTAGCTCAAGGAGAATACGGTGAGGACTGTGTGTCCAGGACTGTGTGTCCAGGACTGTGTGTCCTTTGGTTTAAATACCTAGCCGCTCCAACCAGACGTACAACTGTCACAACAGTTGGAACTGGTCTACCAAATCATTGTCTTCACCGAGCTACTGGTTCTATTTCCTCAACCCTTTCATTTCCTCGCTCATGTGTTGATGAAATTGATCGTTATTGTTTGAAGACTTTGACTGAAGACTTTCTCATTTTCCTCAATCATATTTCTTCAGTCATTTTGTCTTCTGCCTGCTTATCCTGTTTACACGCTACCTGAGCTCTGTGTATGTTTCATTTCATCATGATGACTATGCTACTGTGTTGTTATGCATGCACCTGAGTACTTATTCCGCTGCTAGTAGTTCGCCACTTAGGAAATTCCTCAAGTAGTATTTCCTTAGTGACGAATTCATAAAAATCGCCTATTCACCCCCCTCTAGTCGATATAACGCACTTTCAATTGGTACCAGAGCAAGGTACTCCCTTGTTCTGTGTGATTTTGGTTTAACCACCTGGAGTTTTAGTTATGTTGACTGCAGGCATAATCAAGGTCTCGGATGGGTGTCCTACCTTCGATGTGACGGACTACCCCTACTGGAAGAACAAGATGCGCATGCATCTTGAGGCAATTGACAACGATCTCTGGTACGTTGTGGAAAATGGCGTTCCCTCCGTCACTCCTTCCGTGAACGCTGCTGATGTGAAGAGATTCAAGCAACTCGACTCTCAAGCGAAGAATATCATATGTGGCCATCTGAGCAAAGGATAGTATGGCAGAGTGAGTGCTTTGGAGTCTGCAAAGCTCATCTGGGACAAGCTGTCCAAGGTCAACGAATGAATCTCAACCCAACGTGATTCTCGAAATGACGTTCTTTGCAATCTCTTCAACTGCTTCAAAAGACTCGACAATGAAAATGTTCAGCAAACCTTCGATCGCCTGACTGACATCTCAAATGAGCTTCAAGCACTTGGTGCCACTGACATCACCGACCATGAGGTGGTGAAGAAATTGCTGAGATCACTTGATTCCTCATTTGATACACTAGCACTGATGATTCAAGAACGTGGAGACTACAAGTCACTAGATCCTGCTGATATCCTTGAGAGGCTGAACACTCATGAATTCCAACAAGCTGAAAAGAGAGATCTCTATGGGCCAAGTTATGGAAGATCACGCGCACTGAAGGCCAAGGCAGTTTCCTCATTTGAAGGAGAAGATTCTGATAACAGCCTTGGTGACCCTGAAGAACTAAGCCAGGAGCTAGCAATGCTCATGAAGAAATTCCAGAAGTTCTCAAGGCATGGTCGCTTTGGAAAATCTTCAAGAGGTGATGACATGAGATCAGATTCCTCATCCCGCGATTACAAGAAGAGGACTTGCCACAAATGCAATAAACCTGGTCACTACATAATTGATTGTCCTCAGTGGGCAAAGAAATCAAAGAAGAAGAAATACAAGGATGATAGTTCAGATTAACTCGAAGAAAAAGAAGAAATCTTCAAAGTCCTCATCGTCAAAATCTTCAAAGACTTCATCTCACAAGAAGAGCAGTTCCAAAAAGGCTCGGGCATTCATTGGCAAGGAAATGGACTCTGAAGCCGAATCTGAGGAAAATGAGGAAGAGGAGGCATCTGAGGAGTCAGACTCTGGTGTGGCAAGCCTAGCTCTCGCTAATGCTTTCGTCAGCAAGTCCATCTTCAACACTGAGGAAAATGGCTTCCCCAACACTGCTGACGACGGCGACGATGACTATGCTCCCACCTATTGCTTCATGGCAAAAGGTGCCAAGGATGAATCACCCAAAGCTACTAAGTGGGTCCTAGACAGTGGATGTACAAATCACATGACCGGTGACAAGAGCTTACTGATGGACTCTACCTTATCTCCATCGCATCTGAAGCATATCACCTATGCTGGCAAAGCCAAAAGCAAGGTATTGGGTCTAGGTAGGGTTGCAATCTCAAAGGATCGACACATGGACAAAGTCATGCTTGTCGAGTCCCTCGGATTCAACCTCATGTCTGTCTCAATGCTTTGTGATCTTGATATGGTTGTCGTCTTTGGCAAATATCACTGCTTAGTGCTCATGGAATCTGACAATTCCAAAGTCTTAGAAGGCTTTAGGAGAGAAGACTTGTATATTGTTGATTTCTCTGCAGGACCACAGCCTGCCACATGTCTACTTGCAAAAGCTTCAGAAGGCTGGCTATGGCATCGTCGACTCGGTCATGCTGGCATGAGGAACTTGCACACGCTTGTGAAGAAGAAGCACGTTATTGGCATTGAAGGTGTCAAATTCCTCAAAGATCATCTTTGTGGGGCGTGTGAGGCTGGAAAGATGACCAGAGCCAAGCACCCCTCAAAGACTATCATGACTACCACTCGTCCTTTTGAATTGCTTCATATGGACCTCTTTAGCCCTACTCATTATGCCACACTAACAAATGCAGCATCTCTATATGGCTTTGTTATTGTTGATGATTATTCTCGTTACACCTGGGTGCATATCATTATGTACAAAACTGAAGTGCAGGAAGTCTTCAGACGATTTTCCTCTAGGGCCTCGACGAATTCCGGTGTGAAGATCAAGCATATCCGGAGTGACAATGGGACCGAGTTCAAGAATACTGGTCTTGATGACTATCTTGATGAACTTGGTATTACTCATGAGTTATCTGCCCCATACACTCCTCAGCAGAATGGCATAGTGGAGCGCAAGAACATGACTCTTGTTGAGGTGGCTTGCACTATGCTTGATGAATACAAGACGCCTCATCGCTTCTGGCCTAAGGCTATTGATACTGCATGCCACATCATCAACAGGGTATATCTTCACAAATTCTTCAAGAAGACCTCATATGAACTCCTCACTGACAAGAAACCCAATGTGAGTTATTTCAAAGTCTTCGGTGCTAAATGCTGGATTAGAGATCCTCATCACAACTCGAAATTTGCACCGAAAGCACACGAGAGTTTTATGCTTGGTTACGGAAAGGACTCACACACCTACAGAGTCATCAACACCTATCACAACAAGGTTGTTGAAACTGTAGATGTGTGGTTCGATGAAACTGACGGCTCACAAAGAGAGCACCTACCTCCTGTGCTAGATGAAAGGTCTCCTGAGGAATCCATCAAGTTAAAAGCTACTGAGGATGTCATACCCACTGAAGAATCTGCTGAAGAAGTGATTCCAGATCATGAAGAAAATCATGCTGGTGCATCTGAAGAAAATGTCACTGAAGAAAATGCTCAACCCAATCAAAGTCGTCAACCCGCTCATCCTCGTGTTGCAAATGAAGTGCAGATTGAGAAAATCATCGACGACATCAACGCACCAGGTCCTCTCACACGCTCAAAAGCTTCACATTTGTCTAACTTTTGTGGGCACTTTGCTTTTGTCTCTATCACAGAGCCCACCAAAGTTGACGAGGCATTTCTGGAGCCTGAGTGGATTCAAGCTATGCAAGAGGAATTACATCAATTCGAGCTCGACAATGTGTGGGAACTTGTCAAGCAACCAGACCCACGCAAGCACAATATCATCGGTACCAAATGGATCTACCGCAACAAGCAAGACGAAAATGGCCTAGTGGTGAGGAACAAGGCTCGTCTTGTAGCTCAAGGCTACACACAGGTTGAAGGAATTGATTTCGATGAAACTTTTGCACCTGTTGCTAGACTTGAGGATATTCGCATATTGCTTGCTTATGCTAACCATCATAATATCATCTTATATCAAATGGATGTGAAAAGTGCATTCCTCAATGGTAAGCTTGAGGAAGAAGTATATGTGGCTCAACCCCCAGGTTTTGAAGATCCTAAGCATCCTAACAAAGTCTTCAGACTCAACAAGGCCCTCTATGGCCTCAATTAGGCCCCTCGGGCGTGGTATGATACACTGAAGGAATTCCTCATGAAGAAAGGCTTCAAACCCGGTTCACTTGACCCAACTCTTTTCACCAAAACATATGATGATGAATTATTCGTGTGCCAAATATATGTTGATGGTATTATCTTTGGCTGTACTAACCAACGTTACAGTGATGAATTTGCCTATATGATGAGTGAGGAATATCAAATGTCTATGATGGGAGAATTGAAATTCTTCTTAGGTCTCCAAATTCGTCAACAACACAACGGCATCTTCATATCGCAAGAGAAATACCTCAAGGACGTTCTGAGGAAATTCAGCATGCAAGATTGCAAAGGCGTCAAAATCCCCATGCCCACAAATGGCCATCTATGCACTGATGAAAATGGTATAGACTTCGATCAAAAGGTATACCGCTCCATGATTGGCTCCTTATTGTACCTATGTGCATCTAGGCCAGATATTATGCTTAGTGTTTGCATGTGTGCCCGATTTCAAGCTACACCGAAGGAATCACACCATAAGGCTGTGAAACATATTCTTCGATATCTAGCTCACACTCCAACACTTGGATTATGGTATCCCAAGGGCTCGGCTTTTGATCTCATTGGATATTCTGACTCTGACTATGCTAGTGATCGAGTGGATCGCAAGTCAACATCAGGCACATGCCATTTCCTCGGACGATCCTTAGTATGTTGGTCCTCGAAGAAGCAGAACTGCGTATCACTCTCTACTGCTGAAGCTGAGTACATTGCTGCTGGTTCTTGCTGTGCTCAATTGCTGTGGATGAAGCAAGCCCTCAAGGACTATGGCATCAATATGAAGAATGTGCCACTCTACTGCGACAACAAGAGTGCCATCAAGATTGCTCATAACCCAGTTCAACACTCGAAGACTAAGCACATCCAGATTCGTCATCATTTTCTTCAGGATCATGTTTTGAAGGGCGACATCTCCATTTATCACGTGAAGACTGAAGAACAGCTAGCGGATATCTTCACAAAGCCCTTGGATGAGAAGAGATTTAGCAAGTTGCGGTGTGAGCTAAATATCTTAGAATCTTTGAATGTTCTTTGAAAGGACACACATCCTAACACTTATGCAAAATTGATGTCTTAGATGTGCAACACACGAAGTAACATTTTTCTTCAATCAATGAAGACTAACCCTCTAAGTGTGAAGAAATTAATGAAGAATATGATTCTCAGAGCCCTACAACAATTGTACGCGGTGTCTAAAATCATCATTCTTATACGGTGGGTCACGCCACCAACCAAAGTTGAAAATCTTCAAATTTGAGTTTTCCCTCATTTTGCAAATTCTTCAAATTTTCAAATTCCTCAACTTTGCAATTTCCTCAAACTTTTCAATTGATGTTCTTCATTGACTATATATGTATATATATATTTGAGTTTTCAATGTCCTCAACAACATTCACTTATTGCTAATTCTTCAAGTTGATTTTCTTCTAAGTGAATGTGATCGGACCCGTTCCCCCTCTATGCTTAACTCAACCCAATAAGTTCACAAATTCTTCATATGCATTCTACTTGAAACCCATTCAAAGTCTTCACTGCGTCCTTGACAACTGAAGAATTTGCGAACGAAACATTAAAATTTTCATATCTGAATTTTTGGCTGTTGTCGCTCAAACCGTTCCACTTCCCACGATGGATTAAACTACTCACCCACGATCTCCCACGATCTCCACCTCACAGTACATGGGTGACACATGTCGATAGGATAGTAAGGGTCAGGGGCATGTTCGTCCAAAATCTTCGGGCGAGCAGTTTTTCATTGCTGCTATAAATACCCCTTGCCCTCCTCCGACCTCATTTACTCCACTCGATTGCTACTCTCCTTGCTCGAGCTCTCAGACCTAGCGCCACTGCTACACTCCATCGATGCCGGTGAGGAAGAGCTTCACTGCCTTGACCTCGTCGCCGGCGTACTCGCGCCCGCGGTGGAAATCTTCACTCCGCCGTCGCCGTAGCTGTCTCCCGCCGCCAAGTTAGGGCGTGGGAGATCTGGACAGACGACCTTCCAAGTTCTAACTCCCAGTTCGTCGTGTTATTCGTCAAGGGTAATTAAAATCTAATTTACTGCCCTACTTTGATTTTTATGATTTTCACAAAATCCTCAAAAGGTGTTTATTCTTCAACTCCCCACTCCATAAGCACCGGAATGCTTCTGTTCCTTGATTTGTTTCTCTAAGCTCTATTTTTCTTCAAGATTCCTCAATTGTGTGGATTTTTAATCTATACAACTCTAGAACCTAAGTCAAGAACGCTTAGTGAAATTCTTCAAGACACCTATGGTCAAATTCCTCAAACTTGATACTTTTGAAAAATTTCTGAGAACGCATATGACCTCTCCAAATTCTTTTCACCTATACTCTGTTCACAGGTACAAAATGTCTGCTGCTGAATCACTAGGTTCTCATCAACTTAACTCATTTGCAGCATTTCTTGAAGAAAATTTGCATACTTCCTCAGAAACATCCAAAGTTCAAAGTCCTCAAGTGAGGAAAATGGCAAATGGGAAAATACCTCAGAAAGGAGGCAAGAGGCCAGAAACAAACACTGCTTTTGAGATGCCTGAAGACATATATGATGAATATTGCACACCTGATGAAGCAACTCATGGCAAAGAGACCAAGACCCAGCGCAAAGTGCACATTCAAAGAATTGAGAGGAGATGGGCTAAGGAATGGAGGGAATACCGTTATGTAACTCCAAAGTATATGAAGAAATTCACCGTAAACCCCTCCATGTACAAGACCTCCTTTGGCTGCTGGCCAAGTAGCTGATCCCACCAGCGTAAGACATGGTGAGGAGTTTCCAAAAGAATGGGACAAGCGCCAAGCCAAACTGGCTAAAGTGGCTAAAGAAGCAGTGAAGAAATTCAATGAGGATTCTCAAGCTGCTGCTGCTGCTGCTGAGGCCTCTGCCAGTAAGTCTGCGCCAAAGAAGGCTATGCCGAAGAAATCTACTGTGAAACCAACTTCGTCAAGCTCAATGCCCTCACGGCCAAGTTCCTCAACAGCAAAGCCCTCAGAGCAAAAATCCTCAAGCAACTTCTTCAAGGGCAGTGCCAATCCCCTCAGTTGCTACAAAATCCTCAGTTGCTGCCACAAAGTCCTCAACACCTGTGCACCTTGCAACGTGTCAACGGACTATAGGTTTTTCTATTGCTTCTGGGGCATCTACAAGTTCCTCAGCTCCACCACAGTCCTCAACATGTCCAACCTTGCTGAAGGTCAAAGCCATTGCTGGACGTGGAAAGAGGCCAAGTCCTCACAAGAAGCAAGTGGCATTCCATGTTCTGTCAGATGACGATGATGATGCTGATGATGAAGAATTAGCTGAAATCATCAGGGATAGACAGGAAAGGGCTGCTAGAGCCAAAGGCAACGCTGTGCCACTCATGCTGGACCCGAAGAAGATCCTCAACTTCATTGACCTCTGGCACAAAGATCCCAACACTCCACTGCCTGACCTGAACCTCACTCTTGGTCAAAGTCATATGTTGACAGCCTTCATAGTGAAGAAAAATGGAAATTTGAGAAGGCCAGACAAGTGAAGAAGGCCCAGTATAAGAAGGAACGATTTCTGAAGAACAACATTCTGAATATGTCTCCTAAAGAACTTGTAAATATGCAAAAGGAAATCAAAGGCCTCAGTGATGAATTTGACAGATATCATGCAGATTGGCTCGGTGCCAAAGTCAGATTTGTCAAACTTACCAAGAGCCTCAAGGCAAACGTTGTAGCACCATCGCAACAGCAAATTCCTCAGGCTGAAGCATCTGCTCAGCAAACTGAAGAAAATGAAAGTGCAGCTAATGAAAATCAGACTGCTGAAGAGACTGAGAATACCAGGGCTGCTGAAGAAATTCCAGCTCCTGAAGAGCATGCCAGGGCAACCACCAATGTTACGCCTGAAGAACAACCCAGGCCAGCTGAAGAATCTGCTAAGCCTGAAGAAACTGAGTATACCAGGGCAACTGCATCAGTTGTGCCTGATGAAACTGCACCAACTTCATCTGCTCCTCCTGCAAAATCTTCAAAGGTCAAGAAAATCACTCTTCCTTCTGCATCAGAAGTGAAGAAAACGAAGGCTGCGGAAAAGGAAGCCGCAAGGAAGAGGAAAGCATCAACCTCTGCAGAGTCCTCAGCTCCCAAGAAAGTGAGGACTTTGACTAGCTCTTTCACAGAACCAATTGATGTTGTTCCAATTTCTATAGTGCCATCTAAGGAGATCATTTCATATGGAGAAGAATATGTCATTCCTGAAGATAACAACAAAGAAGAAAATCCTTCTGCTGCTTTTTCAGAGCAGTTGGATGAAGAAATTGAAGTGGAAGACATTCCTTCCACCCCACTGGTATCATCACCTATGCCTCAGTTCACTGCTGAAGAGGCGGGCGTCGAAGAAATTGAAGAGGATGTGGATATTGGTTCAACAACTCCTGTGCTGAATGATGACTATTGGGAAAATCTTCACCCCAACTCACCATTGACCACACCGCTGCATCAAATTCCTCAGTCCCTTGTGCAAACTGAAGAAATTCAAACAGGATCTGAAGGGCGTCAAACTTCTCTTCATTCCATACCTGAGGAAATTCCAGCCGTGACAGCTGAAGAAATGGAGACTCAGACTGCTGCTGAAGAAAATGCTTCAATTCCTCAGTCAGCAGCACAAGAGGTTGCGACTCAAGATCTTGTGAAACCAGCAACTATAAATCTTCAGCCCAAGCAACAAGGCCAAAATTCAAAGCTGATGATTTCTTCGCTGAGCATCATTTCTTCACTGATCTAAATCCATATGACTCAGCAAGACTTCGGTGCAAGAGGTTTTGGACTGCAAGCCAGATGAATTTCTATGCGTCACTTCTGTTTGACAAGGACAAGGTATTTCAACACCGTCAAATTCTTCATGTGGATGTGGAGTCCATTCCGTGCTTCCAACCAGTCCTAAATGTTCTTCATGAAGCTGGACTCCTAAATTTCTGTGCTGATATCTGTGACTGGAATGAAGAGCTTATTCTTCAATTCTATGCAACTCTGCACCTCACTGGAAATGTGGCTGATGTCAACTCATGGGTGCTTGACTGGATGACTGAAAACACTCATTGTAAAGCTCCGACCTCTGAATTGCTTCATGCCATTCCAGTCAGTCCTCCTACTGAAGTTGCAAGGCTTATGTATGAAGAATCTGAACTTCCAAATCATCTGATGCAAGTGCTCATGAAGCCTTTGCGGCCTGGCCAAGCTCCAAGAACCACCTTCCTAGTGAAGGATTTGCTCTATGTGCCAAGAACCGTCTATCATATCCTCACCAAAACCCTCAGTCCAATCAAAGGCCACAACTCAGAAGAAGAAGAAGTTGTTGGCATCATGAAGAATCTGTTATTCAACATCATTCATGGGATTCCCATTAATTATCACGATTTCTTCATGAGGACTTTGGCGAATGTTGCTCTGTCATCGTTTGAATTGAAGCCTTATGCTCCCTGGATAATGAAATTCATCCGAACCAGGTCTTCAATTCACTACAAGGCAGATTTTCAGAATCACCTCAGCTTTTTGCCTCCTATTGAAGTCCTCAAAAGGACTATTTCTTCTGTTGATGAAAAAGGCAAAGCTGTTGTTATTGATGAAGGTACTCGTCCATTGGATGGTCAGTTTCACAAAGCTGCATCTTACTCCACCAATGATGACTCTGCAACTCAAGACTCTGCCGCTAAAGCCTCAAAGCAAAATCCTCAAGCCACTGCCCCATGTGTGATGACTGATCGTGAGCTTCTTCTAAGTCTTCATCAGAAGGTCGATCGCAATCACAAATGGGTCAAGCGTCAATTTGGCTCAATTCTTCAGAACATGACTGTCACTCAAAATACTGTGAAGAAGAATCACTACTATGCGCATGAAATCTTTGATCGCACTTGGGCCATACTTTCTCATCTCTACAGTGCTGAAGATCTCAAGCAGATGGACTTTCAGCAGAACTTTGACTGGGCTCATCCTCCTTCGAAGAAATTCAAGAAGGTGAAAGTTCCTCAGCTGGTAACCAGTTCATTTTCTTCATCGCGTGAGACGGATGAAGCTGAGGATCTCGATGACACTGTGGCAGGCCCTACTTCAATGAACGACCCCGACAACACTGGCGCTCCTCCATCGACATCATGATGATATTCTTCAGGGGCGTTAGTCCTCATTTTTCGTCCCTTTTGGTCATTCGATGACAAAGGGGGAGAAATTTGAGTTAGTCTTCAAGCGGGTCTTATATATGGGTTGTTTTTCTTTAAGTTACAACTCTTGCTCTTCTGCGATGTTTGCTCTGATGAGTTGTAAACTTAAGTCCGATCGTGGTCTGATACTTTTGAACTGCTTTCTGCATGCTTTCCTCAAGTACCTTAACGCACGCATGCTGAAATTCGTCAGACACCATTTTCCATCATGCATTTCAAATTCTTCAAATCACATGTTAAATGCGTGCATGGATTACAAGATATAGGGGGAGATCTCCATGATTTTATTCTACAATGTGCATTTGCAATCCATAGCAAATACCTCAGATATGCACATCTTCAAGGGGAGTTCTTCTATATCTTGCAATCAAATTCCTCAATATCAGTATTTACACTTCATGTGTTTATCCCCGTTGAAAACTTAAACTATTTGTCATCAATCACCAAAAAGGGGGAGATTGTAAGTGCATCTAGTGCCCCTTAGTGATTTTGGTGTATTGAAGACTTATAGGTTAAGGGACTAATGTGTTTGTAAGTGTACACATGTTCTATAAGTCTATGAGGAGTTTGATATTTACGATGAAAGTCGACCCCTAAAAATGAGTGTCTTCATTTGAAGACTTTGGTTTTCTTGAAGACTTTCAAAATGAGGAAATTGGTGTGACCTTGAAGACAGTGATATTGATGCGAGGATTATGAAGCGTGAAGACTTTTGTTTTCGTAGTTTCATTTTATCTTTCTTGAGTCAAAGGAAACACCGTACTGTTAAAGGGGGTCGAGGTAAAATTAAGGAAAAGTTTCCAAGTGATGCTCATCTCAAAGCCTACACATACCCAATCATTTTGAGTGAAGCCATTGGAAATCTCATACAGTTCTGTCAATTTCTTCAGTGACAGAGACGAAGATCTTCTGTTCTCTGAGGAATTTGTTCTTACTGAGGAGTTAGGAATTCTCCAGTGCGGATTTCCTACAAGTGAGGAACATGATAGCCCTGAGGAATTTGAGAGCTCAAATTTCCGACCGTTGCTGTGCTATGCGCCAGCTGTCCCAAATATCGTATCCACCTAACGGTCATATCATTGAAGGGCATTTATGTCTTATCATGTTGGGCTGCTCCCCGGCTATAAATAGCCGCCCCCTACAACCACTAGCTGGTTGGCTGCTCCGAGAGAAACTGACACTTGTCATTGAGAGCATACCATCCTCCGAGGACTTTGAGAGAAAATCATCAGTGAGAAAAAACCCAAACACCTACAACCCAAAGTGATTGAGCATCACTGAAGAGATTGTTCCTGTGTGGAATCGACGCTTGTTACCTTTGAAGACTGTGCATCTTCCAAATGGTTAGGCGTCAAGGTCTAGAGCATCCAAGAGGAATTGTGGATCGCCGGGTGACCTAGTCTGTGAAGGTTTGGAAGTCACCTGAAGACTTACCATGAGTGATTGGGCGAGGTCTGTTTGACCTTAGCTCAAGGAGAATACGGTGAGGACTGTGTGTCCTTTGGTTTAAATACCTAGCCGCTCCAACTAGACGTCCAACTGTCACAACAGTTGGAACTGGTCTACCAAATCATTGTCTTCACCGAGCTACTGGTTCTATTTCCTCAACCCTTTCATTTCCTCGCTCATGTGTTGATGAAATTGATCATTACTGTTTGAAGACTTTGACTGAAGACTTTCTCATTTTCCTCAATCATATTTCTTTAGTCATTTTGTCTTCTGCCTGGTTATCCTGTTTACACGCTACCTGAGCTCTGTGTATATTTCATTTCATCATGATGACTATGCTACTGTGTTGTTATGCATGCACGTGAGTACTTATTCCGCTGCTAGTAGTTCATCGCTTAGGAAATTCCTCAAGTTGTATTTCCTCAGTGACAAATTTATAAAAATCGCCTATTCACCCCCCTCTAGTCGATATAACGCACTTTCAATATCACATCTAGGGGGAGATTTGCTCTAAAAATTGAGCTAAAGCAACTCTAATGGTGTGAACACATTAATGCTTTCTGTAAAAGTGGCAACCCCACTTGTGTTTAAACGATAAGTATGACCCATGATCAAATGTCATCAATTGACTCCTAAGTCAATATACTCATATATAGATGACCTTGTCATCGACAATTGCTTGATAGATGCTAGAATTGGTTGTGCATGCTTTGACACATATTTCATTTGCTATCTTATTGTGTGAGCATGTTGGTTGCATACTTTCTCCATTCGAGGACATCCATTTGTTGTTTTGATTGTCTTGGTTTTTGTTAGCCAAGTGGATGTACAAGAATGCCTAAGAACCTCCCCTAGCTACCTATGCTTTTCTTGTCTCAAATTCTTTTCATGCTATATCACAAAAATTGAACAAGTCTTTTTCGGACCCTCCGGGTGAGGAGCACTCGGAGCCACCGATCCGACAAGGGCTAACCTCCAAAACCTTCTTCATGCATTTCGGTGAGACCAACACACTCAAACTAGGGTCAAACCGAAGTCATTTAGATTGATCTAGGTTTCCATCTCGGTGCTACCGACTAGACCATCTTGGCGCCACCGATTAGCTGTAACTGCACGTAGTTGCAGGTCTCGGTGCCACCAATTTGTTCCACTCGGTGCCACCGACAGCATACAGGTATATATATCCCGTGGACCGTATGGTTGAAAATTTCTTCAAACGTCACGAACCCGCGCCCATTGCTGCCGCCTCCCTGGTCTCCGTATCGTCACCGTCGTCTCCTGTGCGCCTTCCCCGTAGGACTCCGCCACTGTCAACGGAATCTGCCCCGCTGTTGCCGCCTTAGAGGATCTCCACCAAGTTAGGGTGAGATTCGATCTCCTCGTGCTTCTTTTTCTTCAATTCAATGCACAAGGATTTTGCCGTGCATCTTGCCACGAATGAGATTTCTTTATCCACCATATCAGTTCCTTAGAATAGATTCGAGCAAAAAATTTAGGTTTAGGTTTCTGCCGAACGCATCTCGGACCGACCGAATAAGAATTTTTGGTCCCACCGATTTGGCCCTGGCCATTGCACAAGTACAACTCGGTTCCACCAAAATGTACTAATCGGTGAGACCGAAAGTAAATTTTCAATGAAACCCTAGCAACTCGGAGCCACCGAACCACATCTCGGTCCAACCGAAATGGAGTGTTTTTGTTCTATGAGTGCTTTTCACCGAAATGACCAACTCGGTAGCTCCGAAATGCATTCTGTGAAAACCTAGAACTAAGGTTTGAACTCAAATTTTTGAAAAACTATTTGCTTTTTCTGATAACTCATCTACTCTGCCCATACCAATCTATTCACAGGGTCTGTTTGCAAGATGTCAAGTGCAAGTGATAGCCAGAATCAGTCACAGCAGAATGTTGATCTCAGTGAGGGATCCAATCCTAATGAGAGCTACTATGAGGGCATTAGGAGCTCTCCAGATCTACCAAAGGCTGCCACTAGAACTAAGAAGAAGAGAACCCCAGACGATGAGGATGAAGACTTTGTGGTTAGTGAGGCCACATCAAAGAAGAAGACAGTACTGAGAAAGGAGTATGGTACTTCTGCTAGTACCAGGCCAAGTGCCAAGGATAGGACTGTTGTGAGGAAATTACCTCTGTCAAGGGCAAGCAAAGCCTCAGCTCCAAAGGAAACCATGACCTTCACACTTGAGGAGCCAAGTGATGCAGAGGCTGATGCTAGCAAGAAGAAGAAGAGGGCTAGAAAGATAACTACTGTAGTCATTGGCAAACCTTCCATGAGGGAAGATGATCAGGAGGAGGAGGAAGAGGAAGAATCCACTGCAGATGCACCTCTAGCAAAGAATCATAAGCTAATGTCAGATGCAATGAAGTCAGATGCTCCCACCAAGCCCAAGTCAAAACCCAAAGTTGCTGCTCCTAAGAGGTCTACAAGAAATATCTCTGCTGCTAAGAAGAACAAGGCCCCAATGCCTGAGATTGAGATGGATGATGAGCCACTAGTGCTCAGGAAGCTAAAGCCCAAGATTCCAGATCATGACAATGCTCATCCTGTAGCTGAAAACATGATGCTCAGGAAGGATAAGGGTTTGCATGAGTGGAGGAAGATTGATCCCCATTCTGTCAAGAGGAGGACTGCTTGTGATTATCACTTTCACACCAGAGAACAACAATATTTCTATGAGACTGTCTTGCTTGATAAGAAGCCTATTGTCAGTGACATGAAGTGGGTGGACTGGAAATACATTGATGCAAATGAAGACTATTTCCCCCATGTTCATGAGAGTTTCAGACTTGTAGGAGTGGATGCCTTTGTTGGTTAGAAGCTCACCAAGTGGAATGATGAGATGATCATGCAATTTTACTCCACAGCCCATTTCTATCCCGATGGGAGGATTGCATGGATGACTGAGGGTTCCAAGTACCAGTCAACCATCTCTGAGTGGGCTGAACTCCTTGGTGCCCCTGAGGAAGAATAAAATGACATTGATATGTACGGGAAGCCCAGGATGGACCACGACACTATGGAAAATATGTACAAGGAAATCCCTCCCAAGGATGTTGATAGTCATAAGCTTGGTTCGGTAAAGCACTTGCTAGCTGGTTTGGCCACCACAAACACTATCTTGAGGATACTCTTTTGCCCAAGTACAGAGATGACAAGATGATACATGGCCACTCCATCAATTTGCTCCATCTGTTTGACACCGCTCAGAAGTTCAAAGTCACGAGTTTGATTGTTGAGACGGCCAGGAGGACAACTGCAGATCAGAAGAGATCTTGTGGATATGCTCCACACATTCAGATGCTCATCAACTCCAAGGTTCGAACGAGCACATATCTACTTGATCGTGAGCACCTTATGATATGTCTCCAACGTATCTATAATTATGAAGTATTCATGCCATGTTTACAACAATTCCATATGGTTTTGGTATGATTTGAATGGAACTAACCCAGACTGACACTGTTTTCAGCAGAACTACCATGGTGTTGTTTTTTGTGCAGAAATAAAAGTTCTCCAAATGCGACAACTTTTTGACATTTTTTTGGAACAAAAGAGGCACGAGAAGCTTCGTGGGAGGACCAGAAGGTGAAGGAGGTGGCTGAGGGAGTCCTGGATTAGGAGTTCTTTGGCCTGCCGGCCTATCCTTTGTGTGCCGGACTGTTGGGCCGTGTTGCCAACTCTAAGAGGCCGGACCCGTATCCGGACTAGAGGATTTTTGGTGCCTTGGTGTGTCCTCCAAGTCAAGAAAAGAAGAATCGGCATGTTTATCCTTTCCTTGTAACCGACCATGTGTAACCCTAGCACCCCTGGTGTCTATATAAACCAGAGGGTTTAGTCCGTAGGAGCGAGAACAACAACCATCATCCTACTAGTTTAGGGTTTAGTTCATCTGATCTCGTGGTAGATCGACTCTGTAATCTTCATATACACAAGCAATATAATCAAGTAGAATGTAGGGTTTTACCTCTTCGACAGGGCCCGAACCTGGGTAAACATTGTGTCCCTAGTCCCTTGTCCCCATTGATCCAAGATCCGTAGCTCGGGACCCCCTACTCGAGATCCGCCGGTTTTGACACCAACATTGGTGCTTTCATTGAGAGTTCCGTTGTTGGATCGCCAAAGGATCGATGGCTCGCCTAATCATCGGAGACGACATCAACACCGAAGACATCTTTGTCCCCAGGCAACTCTTCGCGTTCGGCAGCATCGTTCTGCACGCCGACTCGACCGGTCATCTCAACCAGGTCGGCAGTTTCGCCCCTAAGCATCATATCAGGTTTTGCAACCTTGAGTACGTCACCGACGCTCGGGGCGATCTGATCTTCGCTGGCTTCTCAGCCTTACCTAGGACGCCCGCAACCTCCAAAGCATCAACTTTGGGGCCCTTCCCCGATCCGATCTCTGGATCGGTCCTTACCGCACAACCGGCTTCGAGCTCGGATGCAATCCTTACTTCCGAAGACCGGGAGCCAATCCCATCCGGACACACCCTCCTTGTGACGGACTCGGCTTCAAGCCTTGACGCAAGTGCGACATCCAAAGACCAGGATTCCGCCCTGGCTGGACTCACCCCTTGCCCCGCCATGACGACGGAGGCCAACTCTGAAGAAACTCTATACTCCAATCCGACCAGCCTCGCCCTATTAAATGAGGCACTTGATCGAATCCAGATGATGACTATTGTCGATGGCCCATCCTTGGCTCACTCTCAACGGAGCCTTGCGGCGGGCCATAGGGAATTTTACGTCCCACCCACCACCCACTTAGTAGCCACTGTTGAAGACTTAACTGACATGTTGGACTACGCCTCTGAGGAGGCCGACGACATGGACGACGACAGCTAAGCGATGGCCCACACTGATACTTCCCCTCCCGTCACCGACCGATGGACGGCCACCTCCACCTATGACGTTTACATGGTGGACACCCCCAAGGACAACGGCGATGGCACTAATAATGGGGATGGCACCCCAGAAGTAATAAGCCTGGCGAGGAGCCCCCCAAACACCGGAGACAACACCGACGATCCAAGGGATGTTGAGGCAGGGAAAGCAACACGGGCACCAGAGATGACGATACTCCGGACAATGCGGAAGACCTCGGCGAACCCGCCCCCGAGCAACAACCTGATGAACCAGAGGGGCATGGGGGTTAGCATAACCCCGAGGACCCCAATGTTGGAAATATGCCCTAGAGGCAATAATAAAGTGGTTATTATTATATTTCCTTTTTCATGATAATTGTCTATTGTTCATGCTATAATTGTGTTATCCGGAAATCGTAATGCATGTGTGAATACATAGACCACAACATGTCCCTAGTGAGCCTCTAGTTGACTAGCTCGTTGATCAATAGATGGTTACGGTTTCCTGACCATGGACATTGGATGTCGTTGATAACGGGATCACATCATTAGGAGAATGATGTGATGGACAAGACCCAATCCTAAGCATAGCACTAGATCGTGCAGTTCGTCTGCTAAAGCTTTTCTAATGTCAAGTATCATTTCCTTAGACCATGAGATTGTGCAACTCCCGGATACCGTAGGAATGCTTTGGGTGTATTAAATGTCACAACGTAACTTGGTGACCATAAAGGTGCACTACAGGTATCTCCGAAAGTGTCTGTTGGGTTGGCACGAATCGAGATTGGGATTTGTCACTCCGTATGACGAAGAGGTATCTCTGGGCCCACTCGGTAATGCATCATCATAATGAGCTCAATGTGACTAAAGAGTTAGCCACGGGATCATGCGTTACGGAACGAGTAAAGAGACTTGCCGGTAACGAGATTGAACAAGGTATAGGGATACCGACGATCGAATCTCGGGCAAGTATCATACCGGTAGACAAAGGGAATTGTATACGGGATTGATTGAATCCTCGACATCGTGGTTCATCCGATGAGATCATCATGGAACATGCGGGAGCCAACATGGGTATCCAGATCCCGCTGTTGGTTATTGGCCGGAGAGATGTCTCGGTCATGTCTGCATGGTTCCCGAACCCGTAGGGTCTACACACTTAAGGATCGGTGACGCTAGGGTTGTTATGGGAAATTGTATGTGGTTACCGAAGGTTGTTCGGAGTCCCGGATGAGATCCCGGACATCACGAGGAGTTCCGGAATGGTCCGGAGGTGAAGAATTATATATGGGAAGTCCAGTTTCAGTCACCGGAATGGTTTCGGGGGTTATCGGTATTGTACCAGGACCACCGGAAGGTGTCCGGGGGTCCACCGGGTGGGGCCACCTACCCTGGTGGGCCAAGTGGGCTGAGCAAGGGAGGGAACCAGCCCCTGGTGGGCTGGTGCGCCCCCCCAAGGGGCCCAAGGCGCCTAGGGTTGGAAACCCTAGGGGGTGGGGGCGCCTCCCACCAAACTTGGGGGGCAAGTTCCCCCCCCCTTGGCCGCCGCCCCCCCTTAGATGGGATCTAAGGGGGCCGGCCCCCTCTCCCCTTCACCCTATAAATAGAGGGGGGGGTGGGAGGGCAGGAGCACCTCTCCCCTGGCGTAGCTCTCCCCCCTCTCCAACACCTCCTCCTCCTCCGTTTGAGCTTGGCGAAGCCCTGCCGGAGAACTGCAAGTTCCACCACCACGCCGTCGTGCTGCTGGAGCTGTCTTCCCCAACCTCTCCCTCCTCCTTGCTGGATCAAGGCGCGGGAGATGTCACCGGGCTGCACGTGTGTTGAACGCGGAGGCACCGTTGTTCGGTGCTTAGATCGGAATCGACCGCGATCTGAATCGCTGTGTGTACGACTCCTCCAACCGCGTTCTTGCAACGCTTCCGCATCGCGATCTTCAAGGGTATGAAGATGCACTCCTCTCTCTCTCGTTGCTAGTCTCTCCATAGATTGATCTTGGTGATGCGTAGGAAATTTTTTGATTTACTACTACGTTCACCAACAGTGGCATCATGAGCTAGGTCTATGCGTAGTTTCTTGCACGAGTAGAACACAAGTTGTTGTGGGCGTCGATTTTGTCAATTTTCTTGCCGTTACTAGTCTTATCTTGATTCGGCGGCATCGTGGGATGAAGCGGCCCGGACCGACCTTACACGTACGCTTACGTGAGATAGGTTCCACCGACTGACATGCACTAGTTGCATAAGGTGGCTAGCGGGTGTCTGTCTCTCCCACTTTAGTCGGATCGGATTCGATGAAAAGGGTCCTTATGAAGGGTAAATAGAAATTGGCATATCACGTTGTGGTTGTGGCGTAGGTAAGAAACGTTCTTGCTAGAAACCTATAGCAGCCACGTAATTTTTTTTTTGCAACAACAATTAGAGGACGTCTAACTTGTTCTTGCAGCATATGCCGTGTGATGTGATATGGCCAAAAGGATGTGATGAATGATATATGTGATGTATGAGATTGATCATGTTCTTGTAATAGGAATCACGACTTGCATGTCGATGAGTATGACAACCGGCAGGAGCCATAGGAGTTGTCTTAATTTATTGTATGACCTGCGTGTCAATGAAAAACGCCATGTAATTACTTTACTTTATTGCTAACCGTTAGCCATAGTAGTAGAAGTAATAGTTGGCAAGGCAACTTCATGAAGACACGATGATGGAGATCATGGTGTCGTGCCGGTGACGATGATGATCATGGTGCCCCGAAGATGGAGATCAAAAGGAGCAAAATGATATTGGCCATATCATGTCACTATTTGATTGCATGTGATGTTTATCATCTTTTTACATCTTATTTGCTTAGAACGACGGTAGCATAAATAAGATGATCTCTCACTAAAATTTCAAGAAAGTGTTCCCCCTAACTGTGCACCGTTGCGAAGGTTCGTTGTTTCGAAGCACCACGTGATGATCGGGTGTGATAGATTCTAACATTCGAATACAACGGGTGTAAGCTAGATTTACACATGCAAAACACTTAGGTTGACTTGACGAGCCTAGCATGTACAGACATGGCCTCGGAACACGGAAGACCGAAAGGTCGAACATGAGTCGTATAGAAGATACGATCAACATGGAGATGTTCACCGTTGATGACTAGTCCGTCTCACGTGATGATCGGACACGGCCTAGTCGATTCGGATCATGTATCACTTAGATGACTAGAGGGATGTCTATCTAAGTGGGAGTTCATAGAATAATTTGATTAGATGAACTTAATTGTCATGAACTTAGTCTAAAATCTTTACAATATGTCTTGTAGATCAAATGGCCCACGCTAATGTTGCCCTCAACTTCAACACGTTCCTAGAGAAAACCAAGCTGAAAGACGATGGTAGCAACTACACAGACTGGGTCCGTAACCTGAGGATCATCCTCATAGCTGCCAAGAAAGCTTATGTCCTTGAAGCACCGCTAGGTGACACACCTGTTTTCCCGGCAACTCAAGACGTTATGAACGCCTGGCAGTCGCGTAGTGATGATTACTCCCTGGTTCAGTGCGGCATGCTTTACAGCTTAGAACCGGGGCTCCAAAAGCGTTTTGAGCAACACGGAGCATATGAGATGTTCCAAGAGCTGAAAATGGTTTTCCAAGCTCATGCCCGGGTCGAGAGATATGAAGTCTCCGACAAGTTCTACAGTTGTAAGATGGAGGAGAATAGTTCTGTCAGCGAGCATATACTCAAAATGTCTGGGTTGCACAACCGCTTGTCTCAGCTGGGAGTTAATCTCCCGGATGACGCGGTCGTTGACAGAATCCTTCAGTCGCTTCCACCTAGCTACAAGAGCTTTGTGATGAACTTCAATATGCAGGGGATGGAAAAAACCATTCCTGAGGTATATTCAATGCTGAAATCAGCGGAGGTGGAGATCAAAAAGGAACTTCAAGTGTTGATGGTGAATAAAACCACTAAGTTCAAGAAAGGCAAGGGTAAAAACAACTTCAAGAAGGGCGGCAAGGGAGTTGCCGCGCCCGGTAAGCAAGCTACCGGGAAGAAGCCAAAGAATGGACCCAAGCCTGAGACTGAATGCTTTTATTGTAAGGGAAACGGTCACTGGAAGCGGAACTGCCCCAAGTACTTAGCGGATAAGAAGGCCGGCAATACCAAAGGTATATGTGATATACATGTTATTGATGTGTACCTTACCAGCGCTCGTAGTAGCTCCTGGGTATTTGATACCGGTGCGGTTGCTCATATTTGTAACTCAAAATAGGAGCTGCGGAATAAGCGGAGACTGGCGAAGGACGAGGTGACGATGCGCGTCGGGAATGGTTCCAAGGTCGATGTGATCGCCGTCGGCACGCTACCTCTTCATCTACCTACGGGATTAGTTTTAAACCTCAATAATTGTTATTTAGTACCAGCTTTGAGCATGAACATTGTATCAGGATCTCGTTTGATGCGAGATGGCTACTCATTTAAATCCGAGAATAATGGTTGTTCTATTTATATGAGAGATATGTTTTATGGTCATGCCCCGCTGGTCAATGGTTTATTTTTATTGAATCTCGAACATGATGTTACACATATTCATAGTGTGAATGCCAAAAGATGTAAGGTTGATAATGATAGTCCCACATACTTGTGGCACTGCCGCCTTGGTCACATTAGTGTCAAACGCATGAAGAAACTCCATGCAGATGGACTTTTGGAGTCTCTTGATTATGAATCATTTGACACGTGCGAACCATGCCTCATGGGCAAAATGACCAAGACTCCGTTCTCCGGGACAATGGAGCGAGCAACCAACTTATTGGAAATCATACATACTGATGTGTGCGGTCCAATGAGCGTTGAGGCTCGCGGTGGTTATCGTTATGTTCTCACCCTCACTGATGACTTAAGTAGATATGGGTATGTCTACTTAATGAAACACAAGTCTGAGACCTTCGAAAAGTTCAAGGAATTTCAGAGTGAGGTAGAGAATCAACGTGACAGGAAAATAAAGTTCTTACGATCAGATCATGGAGGGGAATATTTGAGTCACGAGTTTGGCACGCACTTAAGGAAATGTGGAATTGTTTCACAACTCACACCGCCTGGAACACCTCAGCATAATGGTGTGTCCGAACGTCGTAATCGCACTCTATTGGATATGGTGCGATCTATGATGTCTCTTACCAATCTACCGCTATCATTTTGGGGTTATGCTTTAGAGACTGCCGCATTCACTTTAAATAGGGCTCCGTCGAAATCCGTTGAGACAACACCGTATGAATTATGGTTTGGGAAGAAACCTAAGCTGTCGTTTCTGAAAGTTTGGGGATGCGATGCTTATGTCAAGAAACTTCAACCTGAAAAGCTCGAACCCAAATCGGAAAAATGCGTCTTCATAGGATACCCTAAAGAAGCTATTGGGTATACCTTCTACCTTAGATCCGAAGGCAAGATCTTTGTTGCCAAGAATGGATCCTTTCTGGAGAAAGAGTTTCTCTCGAAAGAAGTAAGTGGGAGGAAAGTAGAGCTTGATGAGGTAACCCATCTTGAACCGGAGAGTAGCGCAGCTCAGGAAGATGTTTCTGTGGTGCCTGCACCGACTAGAGAGGAAGTTAATGATGATGATCATGAAACTTCGGATCAAGTTGCTACTGAACTTCGTAGGTCCACGAGGACACGTTTCGCACCAGAGTGGTACGGCAATCCTGTCCTGGAATTCATGTTGTTAGACAACGGTGAACCTTCGAACTATGAAGAAGCGATGGCGGGCCCGGATTCCAACAAATGGCTAGAAGCCATGAAATCCGAGATAGGATCCATGTATGAAAACGAAGTATGGACTTTGACAAACTTGCCCAATGATCGGCAAGCCATAGAGAACAAATGGATCTTTAAGAAGAAGACAGACGCGGATGGTAATGTGACCATCTATAAGGCTCGACTTGTCGCTAAGGGTTATCGACAAGTTCAAGGGGTTGACTACGATGAGACCTTCTCACCCGTGGCGAAGCTGAAGTCCGTCAGAATCATGTTAGCAATTGCCGCATACTATGATTATGAGATATGGCAAATGGACGTCAAAACGGCATTCCTTAATGGTTTCCTTAAGGAAGAGTTGTATATGATGCAGCCAAAAGGTTTTGTCGATCCTAATAATGCTGACAAGGTATGCAAGCTCCAGCGCTCAATCTATGGGCTGGTGCAAGCATCTCGGAGTTGGAACATTCGCTTTGATGAGATGATCAAAGCGTTTGGGTTTACACAGACTTATGGAGAAGCCTGTGTTTACAAGAAAGTGAGTGGGAGCTATGTAGCATTTCTCATATTATATGTAGATGACATACTATTAATGGGAAATGATATAGAATTCTTGGAAAGCATAAAGGCCTACTTGAATAAGTGTTTTTCAATGAAGGACCTTGGAGAAGCTGCTTACATATTAGGCATCAAGATCTATAGAGATAGATCGAGACGCCTCATTGGTCTTTCGCAAAGCACATACCTTGACAAGATATTGAAGAAGTTCAATATGGATCAGTCCAAGAAGGGGTTCTTGCCTGTATTACAAGGTGTGAGATTGAGCACGGCTCAATGCCCGACCTCGGCAGAAGATAGAGAAAAGATGAGTGTCATCCCCTATGCCTCAGCCATAGGGTCTATTATGTATGCCATGCTGTGTACCAGACCTGATGTGAACCTCGCCGTAAGTTTGGTAGGAAGGTACCAAAGTAATCCTGGCATGGAACACTGGACAGCGGTCAAGAACATCCTGAAGTACCTGAAAAGGACTAAGGATATATTTCTCGTTTATGGAGGTGACGAAGAGCTCGTCGTAAAGGGTTACGTCGATGCTAGCTTCGACACAGATCTGGATGACTCTAAGTCACAAACCGGATACGTGTATATTTTGAATGGTGGGGCAGTCAGCTGGTGCAGTTGCAAGCAAAGCGTCGTGGCGGGATCTACATGTGAAGCGGAGTACATAGCAGCCTCGGAGGCAGCACAGGAAGCAGTCTGGATGAAGGAGTTCATCACCGACCTAGGAGTTATTCCCAATGCGTCGGGCCTAATGACTCTCTTATGTGACAACACTGGAGCTATTGCCCTTGCCAAGGAGCCCAGGTTTCACAAGAAGACCAGGCATATCAAGCGTCGCTTCAACTCCATTCGTGAACATGTTCAAGATGGAGACATAGATATTTGTAAAGTGCATACGGATCTGAATGTCGCAGATCCGTTGACTAAACCTCTTCCACGAGCAAAACATGATCAACACCAGAACTCTATGGGTGTTCGATTCATCACAATGTAACTAGATTATTGACTCTAGTGCAAGTGGGAGACTGTTGGAAATATGCCCTAGAGGCAATAATAAAGTGGTTATTATTATATTTCCTTGTTCATGATAATTGTCTATTGTTCATGCTATAATTGTGTTATCCGGAAATTGTAATGCATGTGTGAATACATAGACCACAACATGTCCCTAGTGAGCCTCTAGTTGACTAGCTCGTTGATCAATAGATGGTTACGGTTTCCTGACCATAGACATTGGATGTCATTGATAACGGGATCACATCATTAGGAGAATGATGTGATGGACAAGACCCAATCCTAAGCATAGCACTAGATCGTGTAGTTCGTCTGCTAAAGCTTTTCTAATGTCAAGTATCATTTCCTTAGACCATGAGATTGTGCAACTCCCGGATACCGTAGGAATGCTTTGGGTGTATCAAACGTCACAACGTAACTGGGTGACCATAAAGGTGCACTACAGGTATCTCCGAAAGTGTCTGTTGGGTTGGCACGAATCGAGATTGGGATTTGTCACTCCGTATGACGGAGAGGTATCTCTGGGCCCACTCGGTAATGCATCATCATAATGAGCTCAATGTGACTAAAGAGTTAGCCACGGGATCATGCATTACGGAATGAGTAAAGAGACTTGCCGGTAACGAGATTGAACAAGGTATAGTGATACCGATGATCGAATCTCGGGCAAGTATCATACCGGTAGACAAAGGGAATTTTATACGGGATTGATTGAATCCTCGACATCGTGGTTCATTCGATGAGATCATCGTGGAACATGCGGGAGCCAATATGGGTATCCAGATCCCGCTATTGGTTATTGGCCGGAGAGATGTCTCGGTCATGTCTGCATGGTTCCCGAACCCGTAGGGTCTACACACTTAAGGTTCGGTGACGCTAGGGTTGTTATGGGAAATTGTATGTGGTTACCGAAGGTTGTTCAGAGTCCCGGATGAGATCCCGGACGTCACGAGGAGTTCCGGAATGGTCCGGAGGTGAAGAATTATATATGGGAAGTCCAGTTTCAGTCACCGGAATGGTTTCGGGGGTTATCGGTATTGTACCGGGACCACCGAAAGGTGTCCGGGGGTCCACCGGGTGGGGCCACCTGCCCCGGTGGGCCAAGTGGGCTGAGCAAGGGAGGGAACCAGCCCCTGGTGGGCTGGTGCGCCCCCCCAAGGGGCCCAAGGCGCCTAGGGTTGGAAACCCTAGGGGGTGGGGGCGCCTCCCACCAAACTTGGGGGGCAAGTTCCCCCCCTTGGCCGCCGCCCCCCCCTTAGATGGGATCTAAGGGGGCCGGCCCCCTCTCCCCTTCACCCTATAAATAGAGGGGTGGGGGTGGGAGGGCAGGAGCACCTCTCCCCTGGCGCAGCCCTCCCCCCTCTCCAACACCTCCTCCTCCTCCGTTTGAGCTTGGCGAAGCCCTGCCGGAGAACTGCAAGTTCCACCACCACGCCGTCGTGCTGCTGGAGCTGTCTTCCCCAACCTCTCCCTCCTCCTTGCTGGATCAAGGCGTGGGAGACGTCACCGGGCTGCATGTGTGTTGAACGCGGAGGCACCGTTGTTCGGTGCTTAGATCGGAATCGACCGCGATCTGAATCGCTGCGTGTGCGACTCCTCCAACCGCGTTCTTGCAACGCTTCCGCATCGCGATCTTCAAGGGTATGAAGATGCACTCCTCTCTCTCTCATTGCTAGTCTCTCCATCGATTGATCTTGGTGATGCGTAGGAAATTTTTTGATTTACTACTACGTTCCCCAACACCCAATGATTCTGAGGATAGCAACTACATGCCTCTCTCCAAAGAGGAGGTCAGCCTCGGAGCTGAAGATTTTATTGTTCTAGAAGATCCACTGGACCAAGAGCGGTTCAAGCAGTAGCTCATTGCCACCACACAAAGTCTGAAAAAGAAACAACAACAGATAAAATCCAAACAAGACACCCTCAATGACAGATGGACGAAAGTCCTAGCAGTCAAAAAAGGGTACGACTACGAGCGGCAAACAAAGAGCTACCCCTAGCGCAAATTGTTGCCGCAATTTGACGACGAGGCCCTTGAGCCCGTGCCGCCCATACAAACTCAAGGCGACCAGCCAGACCACCCCCCTCGAGGATGGGACAGGTTGGCTAGAGAGGCCGAACACCCACCTGTTCCCCCTCGCCGAAAAAGCAAGGAGGCAGCATAACCGGAATATCGATATGATCTGCGACATGACCTGGCCGCTAGAGCGGGTCAATCAAGATCCATTTACGGCTCTAGAGGATACCCTCCCGATAGACGGGATGGAAACCAAGCATGGCTTAACTGGAATGATAGAGCCCGGGAGCAGCACCGGGCCTGGATGGAAGCCGAGCTCCGACACGACGTAGCCCGAGTAAGGGGCGCCGCTCACCCCATGTGCTTCACTAATGAGGTGATGCAACACCAGTTCCCAGAAGGGTTTAAACCCGTAAACATCAAGCCATACGATGGGACTACGGACCCAGCTGTGTCGATTGAAGATTTCCTTCTCCACATTCATATGGCTCGAGGAGATGACCTCCACGCCATCAAATATCTGCCATTAAAACTCAAAGGACTAGCTCGGCACTGGCAGAATAGCCTCCCTGAAGATTCAATAGGGAGCTGGGAGGAGCTCGAGGATGCTTTCCAAGCTAACTTTCAAGGCACCTATGTCTGGCCTTCGAACGCCGATGACCTGAGCCATGTAGCCCAACAGCCCGGTGAGTCAGCCCGGCAATTCTGGAATCGGTTTTTGACCAAAAAGAACTAGATTGTCGATTGCCCGGACGCCAAAGCCATAGCCGCATTCAAGCATAGTATCTAGGACGAATGGCTCGCACGCTAGCTCAACCAAGACAAGTTGAGGACAATGGCGGCCCTTACCTCTCTTATGACCCGCTTTTGTGCGGGAGAAGATAGTTGGCTGGCTCGTAGAAGCACCAACCCCGAAGACCCCAGAACCTCGGAGGCCTGGGACGGAAATGGGAAACCACGGCGCAACAGAAACAAGCGCCGCCACAACGGCAGTGAAGCCGAAGATACATCAGTAAACACCGGATTCCATAACTCCAAATCGGGACCTCGGAAGAAGCCCTCTAAAGGGAACCAGGATGGACCCACCAAGCTGGACACAATCCTGGACATACCCTGGCAGATCCACGGCACGTGTGACAAGCCCGCCAACCACACCAATCGTAACTGTTGGGTAATTAAACAGGCCGGCAAGCTCACAACCGAAGATGCAGGCAAAAGCCCCCGCAGCAAGGACGACGAAGAACCTCACAGGCCGAACAATGGGGCCAGAAAAAATTCCCTCCCGAGGTAAAAATGGTGAATATGATTTATGCCACCCACATACCCAAGAAGGAGTGAAAGCGCGCACTTTGGGATGTCTACGCCATAGAGCCTGTAGCCCCAAAATTTAGCCCGTGGTTGGCATGCCCGATCACCTTCGACCGAAGGGACCATCCGACTAGTATCCGACACGGAGGATCGTCTGCCCTAGTCCTCGACCCCATTATCGATGGGTACCACATCACCAGAGTCCTTATGGATGGAGGCAGCAACCTTAATCTAATCTATGCAGATACAGTGAGGAAAATGGGTATCGACCCGTCAAGGATCAAATCCAGTAACACTACCTTCAAAGGGGTAATCCATGGGGTGGAAGCCCGCTGCTCGGGCACCCTTACTTTGGAAGTGGTATTCGGTTTGCCGGACAACTTCCGTAGCGAGGACTTAATCTTCGATATCGTCCCTTTCCGCAGTGGTTATCACACACTCTTGGGCCGGACAGCGTTCGCTCGTTTCAACGCTGTCCCCCATTATGCATACTTGAAGCTAAAGATGCCCGGACCTAAGAGCATCATTATAGTTAATGGCAATATGGAATGCTCACTCCGGACTGAAGAGCATACAGCGGCCCTAGCGGCCGAAGTCCAAACCAATATCGAGGGGCCCCACTATCAGCCCGCCGTCAAGGCATGAGAAATAAGGAAATGGGCCCGAGCTCTATCTACGTTCAAGGAGCCTCCCTATCCTTACTGCAAATAGGGATACGCTCCCCACAACACACCCACCCATTCGCATATTATGCGCCTCGCCAGGACAACTTCTCACTCAAAATACCATGTGCAGCCGTGGGGACAAAATTAAACTAAAAACCAAGCGTTCGGCTCAACCGAACTATGGTCATACACGTCTTCGGACATCGTACATGTTCCATTACGGACCGATCTGGCATTAAGCTAGAACAGCTCGGCGAGCTCTCACGGCTCCTAATCAAGGGCCCGCCAGCCAACTCTCAACCCCTCTACGGAGTTCTCTCCACCATAGAAGCAAAGGCGCAGACATGCAGCAGGGCACAGTAGGGATATCAACCCACGCTTCAAGGCCTTGTGTAAACCTTTCCTGTGTAAAACTTTTTCTTTTTCTTATAAAGTGCCTGTAATAGATGCTTTGGCAGTTCGAGTTGTATACGTCATGAGCTTTATCAAAATAAAGACCACTCTTCACGGTCCTCCTGCAATTTTTATTGCACCTTTCTTTCGCTCTTCGACGCCATTATAAACCAGTTCGGCACAATTTTTCCTTAAGGCAACAATTGGGTAATAGACCGGGGGCTCGAACATAATACTCGCCTTATGCCTCAAGTCCGGCACTACTCTAGGTGTTCGGCGTCTCGGATATTGCATTATATGCACCAGTTCCGAATTATGTCTTGGGTCAATAGTTGGGTTGCCCGGCTCCTGTGTTTACCCTCTTACGTTCTGCATGTTCGGCTAAGGCAGTAAAGGGAGAACCACTGCGATTGTACTTCCGGCTAGCCTGGCTAAGTACCTAAGTGGAGAAAGCCGAAAACTGACTGTCATAATAAGCGAGAACTGGTCGGTGATTCGATGACCAGTGTTAAACTTAAAATCATTGGCGATTACACCGTGTAATACGAAGGGTTTGTGTCTTCGGCCAAGTCAAGTGATACAGGTACATACCTCAAATCTCCCAAATATCACACTGGGGGCTAGTCACCAGCCACCGCAGTCAAGCTCCCATGGCTAAGTGAAAGAAATAAAGCCGCATAGTCCGATTGCCTTGTTTCCCTCCGGCACTACCGCCTTCGGGCACCGAGACGTCGGCTAAGGGTCACAGTGCGGAGGGCAAAACACCCCTTGTAGCATCTACGTGGGGGCTGAAGCCGACGACTGGCAACTTTCAAGATAAAAGTGGCCGCATAGGAGTCAAAATTAAACTAAGAAACAGGCAAGTATGATAAACCATATAGATCAACCGCATTGCAAAACACAAGGCTTCAACTATCGGTTAAATACAAAGATAAGTTCGATCACTCAAGGAGTACATCCTTCGAGCACTGGGTCTCTATTGCCCGAGCGCCGTCCATTACAACGGAGAAATATTGCTCTGGGTGCCTGCGCTCTTTTCTAGCAGGTGGAGGTCCGGTGGCCATCTCGACTGGCTTGATCTTCGACCAGTGCACCATGGTCTTCGAGAATGCCATCCGAGCCCCCTCAATGCATACAGAGCGCTTCACGGCATCCACACGGAGGGAAGCGTCACGCAGATTCTGCACCAGGCCAAAATAGCTGCTCGGTATGGGCTCGGAGGGCCACAGTCGGATACAGAGGTCCTTCATGGCCGGCTCCGCCATCCGGTGCAGCTCCATCAGCTGCTTCATCTGATTACTGAGGAGGGGAGGGTGTTCGGGCACTTGGAACTACGCCCAGAACAGCCGTAGCTCGGCGTCACCCTCCCAAGCCGCATAGTGCTTCGCCACATCCGCCGCACTCCTCGGGAGCTCCGCAAATGCGCCTGCAGAATGCCAGACTCGTGTGAGCAACACAAATTTGTGGCCGCCAAAGACACTCTGCAGTAAGTATTGCTTACCGTCTGCAATTTGTTTCACTTGTCGGAGATCCTCCCGGGCACCCCGCGTCTCCGTCCTTGCTTCATGGATCTCTTGCCGCACCTTTGATAACTCGGTGGGATGATCCTTATTCTTCTGCTCAAGGTCCTCACATTTCGTGTTGGCGTCCTTGAGCTCCTGTTGCACCTTGGCCACTCTGGCCTCGTGCTTCTCACTGACGGTTTTTACCGACTTGAGTTCGGCGGCCGCTCGCTCTACTGTCGCTTTCTATTCGGCTGCCGCCTCCTTGGCCTTCTTCACTTCAGCCCTGAGGCCCTCGACCTCCGCGGCGACAGCTGCAAACATAATTCAGCACCTTTTGCTTAGAGCTAATCCCGAATACGATGATCAATAAAAAGAAGAGAGACGTAGAATCTTGACCGAACTAACCTTGCACCTCGTCAAACCGCTTGTTGATGAGATCGAGCTCTTCATCAGAGCTCCTGAGCTTCTGATTCATCTCATCCAGCGCTGCGGCATTAGCAGGCGCCGTGAGAGATGAGGCCTGCAATAACAAAATGAAAGCTCGCACAGTTCAGACTCCCGATTTCATGATTTTTTGATCCTCTGCCAGGCTTTTCAAACCTGACAAAGTCTCGGGGGCTGCTATATACAAGGGGTGTATAAATTTGTTCAAAAATCTGCTTTGTGAAAATAATATTACATGGCTTACCTCGAAGCCCGCGAGGAGGCTGCTGAAGGCTTCCTCCAGTCCGCTGTTAACGGATCGAATACTCTATAAAACCACACCCATCAGGGCATAGTGTTGTACAACGATGGAGGAGTTGTTCATCACCTCCTCCATCATGTCCGTCCATCCTACCGCACCCCGATCATTAGGGTTCGGCACGGGCGGTGGGGCCCCGGCTCCCCCTCGTGGAGGGCGGAATGGATGCCTCCGAGGGCCTAGGGGGCTCAGGAATCGCCTTTTGGGAGGGCTCGGGCTGGCCGGACTCCCCCTCCCTGTTCACCCGAAGAGACTCCCCCTCATAGTCTTCGATAATCGAGGTGTTTGCCTCGGCCATCACATTGTCACCACCATTTCCCGTGTTCGGAACGGGAGGGGCCCTGCAGGACTGCGTCTCCCCGGCCTCTCCGATAACTGGAAGAGGCGGGGAGCGCGATGCCATACCACTCTCTGCCAGATTGGCTGGCGGAGAGGTCCCCTCCGAGGTTGGGGAGGTAGGGAGGTCGCGTGGTGGGCTGCGACATAAAACACATTCACTCAATAATGGACTAATAAAAATGAATATTTGAAGTATCTTCGGATTCATACCTCTCGGTGCGGGGCTTGACCCTTGGGTTCCTCTCCGGAACCACCTCAGACGCCACGGACTCCTCATCGAAGTCCGAACTGTCGTCGAGCAGGACCAGCTTGGGCCTACACTGCCTCTTTGGGGCATGGGGAGGCTCCTCCTCCTCCCCAGTGTCGTTTGACGCTGCCCTCTTCTTGGAACGGGAGGAGTTACTCTCCTCCTCGTCCTCTTCCTACTCCCCCTCTTGGGTGGAGGGAGCGTGGGTGTCTCCGGACTTATAGTCCGGATGTCCCCTTGAACAGAGGCCTTCCTTGGCCTCCAGAACTTCTTTCTTCTTCTTCTTTTCCTTATTCTTTGGTGCCTTGTACGACGCCACGGTCAGCATCTCCTCCAACAGGGCTGGCCGGGGGTCTTCGGGCAGTGGGGACGGGCTATTGATCTTCTTGGACTTCTCGAGCCAACCCTGTGGAAGTAAAAGGATGAAAGATAAAACTTCTAGAATACGAACATCCGAACTTAGAGTGGATAAGAACCTTATTACCTTCTTAGGGGGGTGCTCAGCGTTGAGGCCGATGTCCTCCTCTTCGGTCGGCCAATCCTTTTGGGGTTTGAATAGCACCTTCCACAGCTTGTCGTGGGTAGTGCCGTGGAAGTGATGCACAGTGATGGGGTCTTCGGACTTATACGCCCACATTGGGGCGTCCCGTTGCTGGCAAGGGAGGAGGCGGCGACAGAGCATCACCTGGATCACGTTGGTTAGCTTGGCGCCCGCTTTCTTCACGCTGACGATGCGCTTCTGCAGCAACTCCACCTCTTCGGATAACCCCCAGTCGAGGCTCTTCTTGGTCCACGAGGTTAGCCTTGTGGGCGGTCCGGATCTGAATTCAGAGGCCGACGCCCAGGCTGCATCATGTGGTTCTATAATGTAGAACCACTCCTTCTGCCAAACTTTGACGGTATCTATGAACGTATCCACTGGCCACTCAACACGGGCGAGCTTGCTGACCATGCCCCCCCCCCCCCGCAGTACGCCTGTTGGCTGTCGACGATCTTCGGCTTGACATTAAAAACTTTCAGCCATAAGCCAAAGTGCAGCTGGACCCAAAGAAAGGCCTCGCAAACAATGATAAAGGCTGAGATGTGAAGGATAGAGTTCGGGGCTAAATCGTGAAAATCTTGCCCGTAAAAGAATATCATCCCTCGGACGAAGGGTGGAGCGGGAAGCCCAGTCCCCGGACAAAGTGGGGGATGAACACCACCCTCTCGTCTGGTTGCGGTGTAGGGATGACCTGGCCCTCTTCTAGGGCACGATGGGCGACGGTGGCCGGAAGGTAGCCAGCACGCTTCAGATCCTCGATATCCTTGTTGGTGACGATCGAGGCCTCCCACTTGCCTCCCGCGCCGGATCCGGCCATGGCTGAATTAAGGAAAAAGCTGGGGAGGATTTCTTGAGGGCGAAAGTGATGGGGCACTGGAGCTCTGAAGATTGGGAAAAGCAATGGCTAGAGGGAGGAGAAGGCATATGCCCAGATGAGGATGGATGTTTCCCCTTTTATAAGCAGCCGTAATACCAAAGGTCCTCTTATTACGCCGCAGGCCTCGCCGTTTCCCGATACAATCGTGGCGTTATGCGCGAAGTGGGATAACCCAAATCATTGATCATATCCCTTAAAAAAGGGGCACGATCTCCACCTCGATGGGACGTGCCAATGGAGGCGCTGCCTCAAACCATGAATCAAGCTTTCACAACGGTTTGATGTTTATGACTGGGTGTGGCTCTTCGCTGAAAAGGTGTCAGACAGGGATACTATTCACATTTGGATGGTCGGCCTTTGCAGCTAAGTAACATCGATAGCTCGGATTCCGAACATTGTCCGATTAGCGCACGGCCGAATTTAAGCTGTGCAGCTTTTGAAGCTTAATTGAAGTATTATGCCGAACGTAAAGAATGAGAGGAACTTACCCCGCAAGCCGGAGACCTCGGGTATATCAAGATCTCAAGACGCGATGAAGCACCGGCATTGGAGGCTAGTTCGGGGGCTACTGAGGGAGTCCTGGATTAGGGGGTCTTTGGCCTGCCGGCCTATCCCTTGTGTGCTGGACTGTTGGGCCGTGTTGCCAACGCTAGGAGGCCGGACCCGTATCCAGACAAGAGGAGTTTTGGTGCCTTGGTGTGTCCTCCAAGTCAAGATAAGAAGAATCAACATGTTTATCCTTTCCTTGTAACCGACCATGTGTAACCCTAGCACCCCTGGTGTCTATATAAACTAGTGGGTTTAGTCCGTAGGAGCGAGAACAACAACCATCATCCTACTAGTTTAGGGTTTAGTTCATCTGATCTCGTGGTAGATTGACTCTGTAATCCTCATATACACAAGCAATATAATCAAGCAGGATGTAGGGTTTTACCTCTTCGAGAGGGCCCGAACCTGGGTAAACATCGTGTCTCTAGTCCCTTGTTCCCCATTGATCCAAGATCCGTAGCTCGGGACCATCTACCCGAGATCTACCAGTTTTGACACTAACAGTGGCCACTACCCACCAGGGTGCGCCAGAGGCCTTTGCAGTGTGCTGGTGGGTAGTGGGCCCCTTGAAGCCCATCTCAGCGTGAGACCGACGCCAGAAAACCCTATAAATACAGAAACCCCCAGAAATAACCCTAGATCAGAAGTTCCGCCACCGCAAGCCTCTATAGCCACGAAAAACCAATCTAGACCCCGTTCCGGCACCCTGTCGGAGGGGGAAATCGTCATCGGAGGCCATCTTCATCATCCCGGTGGCCACCATGATGAGGAGGGAGTAGTCCACCCTCAGGATTGAGGGTTTGTACCAGTAGCTATGTGTTTAATCTCTCTCTCTCGTGTTCTTGAGTTGGCATGATCTTGATGTATCGTGAGCTTTGTTAATATAGTTGGATCATATGGTGTTTTCCCCTCTCTATCTTGTTGTGATGAATTGAGTTTTCCCTCTGAGATTTCGTTCTTATCGGATTGAATACTTTTATGGATTTGAGAGCACTTGATGTATGTCTTGCTATGAATACCCATGGTGGCAATGGGGTATCATATTTATTCACTTGATATATGTTTTGGCACTAAACTCGCGGATTCCCGAGGTGACATTAGGGTAATCTATGCATAGGGGTTGATGCATGTTTTCATCCTTGTTTCTCCGGTAGAAATCTTGGGGCACTCTTTGAGGTTCTTTGTGTTGGATTGAGTATTATGAATCTAAAATTGTTTGATGCATATTGTATAATCAACTCATGGATACTCGTGGTGACATTGGAGTATCTAGCACTACAAAAAAATACACTTCCGTGATGATACGTGTTTGTCATAGTAGGTCACGTTTTCTGTCACGCATGTACATCCATGACGATTTTATAACAGAATCAAGATAGTCATACCTGTGCTGTCGTAGAAGTGTTCCATGACATTACCAAAATCATCATCACGAAAGTGTTCACTTCCATGATGATAAATGACGCGTCATGGAAGTGCTTTCGTCAAGGGTAACCGACACGTGGCATCCACCGTAACAGGTCACCGTTAAGCTATCGGGTCCGGTTTTGGATCCGATAACCCGTTAACAGCCCGGACCAATGGGGATTTTCCACGTGTAAAATTCTCATTGGCCGAAGGAACCACGTGTCGGCTCACCATTGGGACAGATGTCATCCACTCATTGGACCGGAGGCGCCTATGATACGTCAACACATGGCACGGCCCAACAGAGGCCCATTCTAATGAAAAGGCCGGCCCATTTGACTTGGTCAAAAGGTAGCGGGCCGGCCCACGGAAAGCCTGTTAACGACCTGTTTGCATATAGCCCATTTACAGCCCGCTAACTCACGACCCGTTACGACCTATCCGAATTAGGCCCAGTAGCGTCATCTGGGCCGTCCAATATAATTCTAGCCAGTTGTAACTTCCGGCCCATGTATGGCCCATGACGTCTTTCGGCCCATATGAGGACCTTTGTAACTCTTGGCCCATTAACGGCCCGTGGTGAAACTGGCCCGTAATGAACAGTGTATCACTTTATACCCATTAATGGCCCATTATTCCATTGGGCTGTTTCCATCCCGTGTTATCTTTCGGCCTTCTCAGGGCCCATTTATTCTTGGGCTGATTTGCAGCATTCGATTACTTATGGTCCGTTACTGGCCTGTTCCGGTTGTGGGCCAAATTCAGCCCGTGGTTAAAGTCGGCCCGTTTGTGGCCCGTTAATCCGTTGGGCCGTTTTCATAGCGTCATCAAATACGGCCGATTAACGACGACCCGTTATGGTCGGCCCATGAACGGACGATTCCAACTCTAGCCCGTTTATGGCCCATAATGCGGTCTATTATTGGCCCATGTTTGGCCAATCGATCATACGACCCGTAGAAGGCCCATTGATTCTACGGCCCGTAGAAGGCCCATTGTTTCTACGGCCCATAGGAGGCCCATGGTCACTACAGTAAATATGTAGCCCATGGTTATTGTGGCCTAGTTTTAAAAAATAGGTTATTGCGGCAACTAGCAAACCGCGGAAAAAGAACTGCACTGACTACAAGCAAACAAATAAACAAGACAACAAGGAAATAAATAAGCAAGCAACTTACGCTAGGCTATCACGGCTATTACACATATTACATACACTGGGCATCAAAGTTCGCCACCAGTGCAAATATGGGGAACAAAGCAGCATATTACATACACTGGTTGTCAAAGTTGGCGACTAGTGCAAATAAACGCCGCAGCAAAACAAGTCTAGCACTGAAACCACTTCACAAGAGCTCAAGAAACAATATCCTGGGTATCCACCATGCTGGCAAGACGCTTAGCAAGCTTATTAGCTTTCTCTTGTTTGGCGCTTAAATCCTCCAGCGATTGCTGTTGCACCAGAAAGTATGCATTTGAATTCTGCAGGGACTTCCTCAGTCCTTTGGCTTCCTGTCGCAGCACATCTGATCGATGTCTTTCAACTTGAAGTTGAGACACAAGAAGCCGAACTGATTCAGGTAGCGAGTTCGAAGAGCTAGTGCCAGCAGTAGTGGCCAGTAACTCGAACACTACATCAAGACAGGACTTTGGGGTTGTCTCAGTGTCTTCAATATAGTTTTTATTAGCTTTCTTGGAGACCAACAGGGATGCCTCACTATCTTGAACCTTATTTGCATTACTTCCTTTACCATTGCATAACGGGGGTACTCTTCTCCAATATTTTGTCTGCATTCTAAAAGAGAAACAAGTAGACAGATCACAGGTTTACCATGTTGTATATGAAACTCATTTTGGTAAATCAGTTCAGTAGTAAGGTGGACAGGATAACAGCATGAAACAAACATATATCTATGTAGTATGGTCACTGTATGGTCTATATCATTCTAGTTTATGTTGCCAAATGAAGATAGAGACAGTTAAAATCATATCTGTTTAAGACAAAGCAGCATAGACAAAATATAAGTGTGGGAAACTACACAGCAATAACAACACTTGTAATGTGCATGGCATGAGAACATAACTGTTTATTCAATTGAAACTGAAATCAACATAGAGCAAGTTACAACAGCAAACACGTTAAACAAATAGGTTTAAAACATACCTATTGCACCATTGGAGTTTCAATTGCATCCTTCAAATTTGAAATTAGTTGGTATGAGTAAATACAGTGATGCAAGAGCAAAGGAGTATGAACCATAGCTACGGAACCTGACCTGAGAACAATTCTTCTTCTACTTTAAGCGTTGACTTGGGGTTCGGAGTGGTGGTCCTCGTGCTTTGGGCACTGCAGTTGCCTTACTAATTGCTCGTGTTTGGGTGCTCTGTGGTAGAGACGGTGCTGTGTCAACTGGAACTGGGTTACTATTTGCTGAGGTTGGGGTTAGAAGGGGTGTAGTTGGTTCTCTGTCCAACTGGGTAGGGGTACAATCTGCGTGAGTCTGGGTTATGTCTGGTGGGGCTGGTTCTTGGGCAAGTACAACTGTGGTTCTATCTGCATCGACGGGTAGCACGATCTTTTCTGAAGACCGTGTTTTTACTCCCATAGATACTGCCATCACCCCCTCCAATTCAAATGGCTGATAAACAAGAAAAGTAATTGAATGTATAGACATTGTAAGATAGACATGTGCAATGGATAGTAGGGAAGAAAATAGGGCATGAAATAATTCACATTTATGTTGTCTAACCAAACAGGATAGCATGACATAATTTCACATATATGATGGCTAATTAAACAGGATAGCATGACACAATTTCACATATATGATGGCTAACTAAACAGGATAGAATGACATACTTCGAAATATGATGACTATGTAAACATGATGACATGATATAACTATACGATGTGTCTATTAAAGTGGTTGGCATGCCATAATTCACAAACATGCCGTCGATGGAAACATGATGGCATGACATAATTCATGGATAGAATGACATAATTCAAAGTATGATGACTATGTAAACAGGATGAGATGATATAACTATATTATGTCTTTAGAAAATGGGTTGGCATGCCATAATTCAGATACATGCTGTCTATGTAAACATCATGGCATGATATAATTCAAATATATGATTTATATACTAAGCAAGTGAGCAGAGGGCAATCACATATATGATGTGTCAACTAAGGAGATGACATTCAATATTGTGTATATAATGTAAAAACTAAGCATTGCAAGATAACATATGCATGATATGAGTAATATAACCCTACCAAGTTTGAGCATACACCTCAGGGGGAAAATAGGACTGGGCATCTGCCTCTGAATCCTCCTCTGAGGAGCTATCTGTAACCAGCAAGATATCTGCTTCAGCAGGTAGCATTGTCTGCTCTGAAGACCTTGTTTTCACTCCAGATTTCTCCATCACCAATTCAAATGGCTGATGCACAGGAAGAGCAGTTGAATATACAAACATTGTCGACAAATGGAATGAGTAATACAAAAAAAAGATGGCATGATATAATTCACATATATGACACTTGGCTAAACAGCATGGCATTGCATAATTCACATACATAATGCCTTGCAACAAGATAGCATTGCATAATTCACATATATAATGTCTTGCAACAAGATGGCATTGCAAAATTCACATATATGGTAATTAGACACTAAACAGGTGGCATTCACACAAAGCATGTCTAAACTAAGCAAATGACATGCCAATGCAAGACACCATATGCACGATATGAGCAATATAACCCTGCCAAGTTAGAGCGCACCTCGGGGGGGGGGGGGGATACGACTGGTCATCTGTCTCTGAATCCTCCTCTGAGGAGCTATCCGTAACCAGCAAGACATGCGCTTCGTCGATAGCATTGTTGCTCTGAAGACCTTGTTTTCACTCTAGATTTTTCCATGACCGTGTCGAATGGCTGATGCACAGGAAGAGTAATTAAATGTACTAAAATTGTTGACAAATTTAATACATAACAAAAAAAGGATGGCATGATATAATTCACATATAAGATGACTGGCTAACCAGGATGGCATTGCAAAATTCACATATATGATGCCTGGCTAAACAAGATGGCATTGCATGATTCACATATATGATATAGAAACTAAACAGATGGCATTCACACAATGCATGTCTAAACTAAGCAGATGACATATTTTATGTATAAAGTAAGCAATGCAAGGCACCATATGCATGATATGACCAACATCAGCATGCCAAGTTAGAGCAAAAGACCTCAGGGGGTAAATAGGAGTGGTCTGCTACCTCTGAATCCCCTCTGAATAGTTATCTTCCTCTTGATTATAGTCTGGAATGGGGGGAGGGGGTTGCTTTTGTGCCCACTATGGAGCGACGTCTGCATGAAATTTTATTGCCACGCAAGGCTCGTTGAAAGTGCAATCATGCCCTTACATCATGTTTTGATGTTGATGACAATATACATGTAGGGGACTAACTATGTTCGTCAAGTGAATCTCAGGTGTTAGTCCCCGGTTCATCAAAAGTGTGTGGATCATGAGCATACGAAGTGGATTTCACTCAAGGAAGAAGTACCAAAATGATTACATATTTGTTTTCTTGAGTATAGGATCCCGCACTATTAAGAGGGGATCGGTAGGGTTAGTAAAATACTTGCTCTTGCCACAAAGCTCCTTCCCAAAAATTCTTTAGATCCTTCACTATATGCTCTGGCTTATTCTGCCTCTCGCCTTGCCGGATGTCCGGGCCACCTGCCGGATATCCGGCCCGCACCCCGGATATCCGGACTCTGCTATCCAGAGTACAATATATGGGTGTGCCCTCTTCCGGATGTCTGGCCCTTCATGCCGGATGTCCGGGCTCTCCATACACCCCGGATATCTGGGCCTTCATGCCGGATGTCCGGCTCGAGCTATCCAGAGAACATCTTCTATTCTGTGAACTCGCCGGATGTCCGGCCACCTGCCGGATGTCCGGGCTTTCCTGACATGCCGGATGTCCGGGCTTGGCCCCGGATGTCCGGCCCCTCTGGTTTATCCTCTACTTCTGCCCTGTTCTTCAAGTGTCTTGCCAGGCCGGATGTCCGGCCCCTAGCCCGGATGTCCGGCCTGCCCGGTCACTTGCACTACAACGGCCACATTTGCACTCACACTATATATAGCTCTCTTCCCCCCTTGGAGAGGGTTGACCATTCACTTTGAGCAAACCCTAGAACACATTTTCACTCTCTCTCACTCTCATACACCAAATCTTAGATCCCAAGGGGATTTGAGAGCATCTGTGAGAAGTTGTCCAAGCAAGTGATAGATCCACTCCTTCCCCTTCTTTCCACCAAAGGAATTCGTGATTTGAGCAAGTCTTGAGCTTTTCCCCATCGTTCTTGTTACTCTTGGAGGTTGGAGACTCCTAGGCGGTAGGAGTCATTCGGAGAGGAATCGATCATTGTGATTACCCCCGAAAAGTTTGTGAGGGATTGGAGACCACCCCAAGGTCTACCACTAGTGGTTGAGAAACGCCTTCGTGGTGTTGTCTCAAAGGGAGAATAGGGTGAGCCTTCGTGGCGTTGGTGTGCCTTCGTGGTAAAATCCACCTCTCTAACGGTGACGTAGCTTCCCTCCAAGGAAGTGAACATCGGCATACATCCTCGTCTCTCGGAGTTGCGGTTATTCCTAACCCTAACTCTCTACTTGTGGTTACTTGTCTCTTAGCACTTACTTATATCATATTGTGCTAGCTTACTCACATATTTGTATTGCTTGTTCATCTTGCTTAGCTCTTAGCATCTTACGTGCAATTGTTAGGCTCACTTTCATATTCCGCTTTATTGCCTAAAATTGCTAAGTAATAATTAAAATTTGTAATTGTACCTATTCACCCCCCTCTAGGTCCATCTCGATCCTTTCAATTGGTATCAGAGCCTCGTGCTCTATTCTTGTGGCTTAACCGCCCTAGAGCGAGATGAACCCCGATGGGACTCCGCTTATTGCGGATCCGAAGGATAAGGGCGCGGCTTCCACGGAAGTCAAGTCTTTTACTTCTAAGGATCTGGAACGGGCGCTTGCTAAGCAAAAGGAGGAGCATGATGCTTCTCTTGAGGCCTTGGTCCAAATGAGACTAGCCACACTAACCACGATGCATGCACCACTTTCTGGTGGTGCGGCCTCGAGGCCAACTGTGCCTACTCCTTCACTTGGCCAACAACCTCCTAGTAATGAACACTCCAGTGTTCCTTGGCTTTATGCAAGACCTCAAATAGAGAAACCAAAGTATAACCCTCAAGGCAAACCTCCTTTACTTGATGACACTACCAATTTTGCTTTGTGGAGAGTTGCTATGCAGGATCATCTTCGATATGGAAATGATGAGATGCTGGAGATCTTGGAGTATGGCTACCAAGTCGTTGACCCAAAGAATCTTACTCCAAGAGAGGTATATGACAAGAATCTCAACGACACAACAATCATGTGCATAAGAAGATGTATGACTGACAAGCAAAGGATACCATACATACATATCACAAGTGCCAAGGAATTATGGGATAGCATTGTGAGGACCAAGACCGGTACCTCCACTCTCCGGCTTGCTCAATATGAAATTGCCAAGGGTCAATTGCAAAACTTTTGTATGGAGAAAGGTGAATCCCCCAAGCAACTCCTTGAGCGTCTCATGACTCTCACCGCTGACATCGAGTCATGTGAGTGTGACAAGACACAAGATGGATTCAACTTGACTAAGCGATTTCTCGTGGATAAGTTGCTTCATGCTCTTGCTCCGTATCATCACCAAATGGTGTGGGACATAAGACAACATCATGGATTCAAGGAAATGACTCCATATGACATCATATCCACTTTCCAACTATTTGAAGAGTCAAAGGCAAATGCTACAAAACATCTTGCCATGCATGGTACCTCAACATCAAAAATCAATCTTGCATTGAAGGCCAAGCATGTATATGAAGAAGAGCAAAGTGAAGAAGAAGAAGATGATGAGGATGAAGACGGTGATGAGATTGACTCCGATGAGAGCCCTTCATATGAAGACATTGCCCTCTTTGTCAAGAAGTTTAGCGCGGGAAAATTCAAGGGAAGATTCCAGAAGAAGAAAGTGAGAAAATGTTACAACTGTGAAGAAGCCAACCACTTCTCCAACGATTGTCCCTATGAGAAGAGAGAAGATAAACCAAGGTTTCCCAAGACCTTTCCCAAGAAGAAGTTGCCAAACCCTTTGAACTCAAAGCTCAAGAAGAGAGATGGGAAAGCAATGGTTGCTCATGAAGAATCTGATCCGGATGATGTTAGTGGTGTTGCTGGAGTTGCTCAAGATTCTCAAAACACCTTGAGGCTAGTCACCAAGAGTGGTGATGTTGTCACCTACAACTATATGAAAGACTACAAGGGCAACGCTCACAAGTGCCTGATGGCAAAGGCCGTGGTTGAAGATGAAGAGGACCAAAACTCTCCTGACAAGGTCAAGGTAACCCCACGATCAAATCCTCCTCTCTTCACTCCTCCTACTCCTAGTGATGAGTACCTTGATGCGGAGGATAATCATGATGATAATGATATAGATGACCCCATGTTTGCTAAACTAAATAAGGTCATGTGCTCCCTCAAAGGAAAGAAGCTCACTATGTTTCATATGCTTATGGAGATGGTGGGTAAGCACACTGTCACCATTAAGGAACTCGAAACCCTCGTAACCGAGGAAAAGGAAAAATATGAAATCCTTGAGCGAAAAGTCCAATATGAGGAAGCACGAAATGATGAACTATGCTTGAAAATTGGTGCAAACATTGATGTTCATGCTATATATCTTGCCTCCTTGAAAAAGGCTAAGGACTCTTGCGAAGAGTTGATGAATGATAAAAGTAAGCTTGTGAAGTCTCATGCTTCTCTCTCTAAGGATTGTGAGCTCCTATCCGTGTCCCTCAAGACTAAGTAAGAAGAGCTCACCCTTCTTACAAAGAGTTTTGAGACGCTCAAGCTTACTTATCTTGAAACTCTAGCCAAGGCTTACTCTTCTCCTATTATCAATGTTGATGCTTGTACTACTAACTCTAGTAGTGATCTAGCATCTATTCTTGAGGAGAATCGCTTTCTCAAGGCTCAAATCGAGAAAGGTCTCATGACATGTGCTCAAGGACAAAAGAACCTTAATGAGGTATTGAGCCAACACAATGAGGTGTTTGCCAAAGAGGGGCTCGGGTTTGACCCAAGCACAAGCAAGAAGAAGACGTCTTCTCAAAAGTGCATCACCCCTCTAAAAGAAACATTTGTACGAGAAGGGCACAAGGAGAAAGGTAAGGTTGTGAGTGGGAAGGCCACAAGGGGCATGCCCACTCTCAACAAGCCAAAAGAGTTCATGCCTCCATCCTATGTACTTCGTAAGACTAAGGATGGAGAAGTTTATGCAAAATTTGTTGGTCCTCGAAATGCATTCCGATTCTATGCTATTTGGGTCCCTAAGACCCTTGTGACTAAATTGAGAGGTCCCATTGCAAAATGGGTGCCTCTAACCAAGTCATAATTGTGTGTAGGTTGCTTTCTCTGGTGGAGTAAAATGGGTGATTGATAGTGGATGTACCAATCATATGACCGGAGATAGCAAATTGCTCTATGATTTCATGGAAGCTATTCAACCATTTATGAGCATTATGTTTGGTGGAGGATCAAAAGGACAGGTACTCGGGTTGGGCAAGGTGGCTATCACAAATGACATGTCTCTTGCAAATGTCATGCTTGTTCAATCCCTTAAATATCATTTGCTTTCTGTTCGCCAATTGGCTTCTGTTGGTTATGATACACTCTTTGGACTAACGGATGTGAAAGTCTTTAAGAGAGATACTCTCGAAGTGGCCTTTGTTGGAGAGTTGGATGGCAACCTTTACACGGTTGATTTCTCGAAAGAGAGCACATTCCATGCAACTTGTCTAATGGCCAAGGCCGACAAGGGGTGGCTTTAGCATCACCGACTAGCCCATGTCGGCATGATAAATCTTCAAGATCTCTTAAAGGGTAATCACATCCTTGGACTAACCAATGTCTCTTTTGAGAAAGATCGTGTGTGTAGTGCATGCATAGCTGGGAAGCAACATCAATCAAAGCACCCACCCAAGAATATTGTGTCTACTTCAAGGCCTTTGGAGCTCCTTCATGTGGATCTTTTTGGGCCTCCTTCATGGGATAGTCTTGGTGGGAAAAAGTATGGACTTGTCATTGTTGATGATTACTCAAGATACACATGGGTGTTTTTCCTCAAGTCCAAGGATGACACGAAGATCACCTTCATTGATTTTGCCAAGCAAGCACAACGCAAGTTTGACAAAGAAATCTTGGCAATAAGAAGTGATAATGGCTCCGAGTTCAAGAACTACACCTTGGAAGGATTTCTTGGTGATGAAGGGATTGAGCATCAATATTCCGCACCATACACCCCTCAACAAAATGGTGTTGCAGAAAGGAAGAATCGTACACTTGTGGAGATGGCAAGGTCCATGTTGGATGAATACAAGTCGCCACATAGTTTTTGGGCCGAGGCTGTCAACACCGCATGCCATGCATCAAACCGGCTCTTCCTCCGCAAAATATTGGAAAAGACTCCATATGAGCTCCTAACCGGGAACAAGCCAAATGTCAAGTACTTTCGTGTATTTGGGTGCAAATGTTTCATCCTCAACAAAAGAGAACGGTTAGGAAAATTTCAATCCAAAACAACTAAGGGCATATTTGCTGGTTATGGATCAAACTCTCACGCCTATAGAGTCTACAACAAATCCAATGGATGTGTTGTAGAAACTTGTGACGTGGTGTTTGATGAATTTAATGGCTCCCATGGGGAGCAAGTTGATCTAAGTGATGTAGGTGAAGAAGATTCATCTCAAGATATTTTGTCCATGGGTGTTGGTGCTCTTCTTCCCATGGAACAAGAACCTCATGATGATGAAGAAGAAGATGGAAGTTTCACACATCATCAAACCACTTCAACACCCATAACACCACAAGCTCCTATTGCTCAACCAATGCCCGTTGTTCAAGAACAAGAAGATGATCAAGTCCCTCACCATGAGCATCTCCATGGAGCTTCCCGACAGCGGGGATCGCCCCACTCATGACTTCACAACTGTGGGGGCTGGTCCGTATCTTGAGTTTCATCGGGATACCAACCCATATGAGATGGTGGCTGATGCCAAAGATCCTCGTTTCCGTACTCGTATGCAGCAGGATCTCTACTCCAGTTTTGTCCACGGGCGTGGGCTAGCTCCTCACAAGTACTTGGATCTTCAATTCATGCGTGATCATCCTACCATGTTTCCTAACAACCCGGTCAAGATCATTGATGATATGACTCTCGGTCCAGCAATGACCTTCAAGTGTGATTGGAATGAAGCGGCCATCCTTCAGTTCTATGCCACCTGCTTTTTTGGTCGAAACAACACTCTCACATGGATGACCAATGACACTATGCTGAGCATCACCTATGCTCAGTTTGTTCAGATTTTGGGCTTCTCCGGTGTTGGCCATCGCATCCACAGTCTAGATCCAGAGTATAAGCCCAAAGGGATTGATGCTTGCATGCCTCTTGTTAAGCCTATCACTCAGCTCACTCCAGGGGAACGTGAATATCCTCCCAATGAGGTATCCATCTTCCGGGCTCCTTACTACATTCTCTATCAGTGCGTGCTTCGCACTCTCTATCCTAAGAAGGGAGATCGCTCAAGGGCTCACAACTATTGTATTGACTTGATGGTTCGTATGCATGACAAACCCACCGAGCCTCTGGACACAACCCATTACATTTGGCATGAGATCTATCTTTCCAGTTTCATTCAGACGCACCAATTCCCTCATGCTCCATTCATTCAGGCTCTGATTGATCACACTGCTCCCTTTGCGGTTGTTAAGACTGCTGTGCACTCCGTTTGGAAGCCTCTGACTCATATGCACGTGCTGGCTCCTGCACCGTCTGCTGCTCCTACTCAGCCTAGGAGGTCTGCTGGTGGGTCTCAGCCCACGGGTCCCTTCATGCCTTCCTCCTCGACCGCTCCTCGTGGACGTCTTGCCTTGTTCTTGGGCAAGGCTCAGTCTGCTATCATGAAGGCGATCACCTTCAACTGTCAGCAAAACCATGATGTTCAGAAGTGCCTCATCATTTCCAAGAACCAGCTCAAGCAGCGCCTTCATGACCGTGGGAGTCCCGTGAGTGATGATGATCCGATTCCCGTAGCTCCGTCCTCTTCCACCTTCGGTTTCCCGTCTCGTGACATGTACGCCGAGTTCTTTGTTGATGATGATGACATCCGCCAGGAGTGATAGAGTTCTTCGGTTCTTCGCCCCTTTTTACTTGTTGCTGTCAAAGGGGGAGAAGTAGTATCTTAGTGAGGTCATGCTATATGTTGGCTATTTGTGTTCGCTTTTATTCAAACTCTTAATGTATCCTACTTATGGTACTTAATCGTTTGAGACTATGTTGTTATCTTTGTGGCTATGAAATGTTGTTATGGTTGTTTCATATGTGCGTGTCACACATTTATATCTTTTTGAGCTACATATGCTACCATGAGAGTTTGTGTTGTACGTCCTAACATATTCATCTCATGCACACAATGAGGGGGAGCTAAAGCAAATAGGAACATATTTTATATTATGCTCTCATGATTTACAATGCTAAATTTATTTATTGCATCTATGATACTACATGTATGATTGTCATCAACAAACAAAAAGGGGGAGATTGAAAGTGCAATCATGCCCTTACATCATGTTTTGATGTTGATGACAATATACATGTAGGGGACTAACTATGTTCGTCAAGTGAATCTCAGGTGTTAGTCCCCGGTTCATCAAAAGTGTGTGGATCGTGAGCATACGAAGTGGATTTCACTCAAGGAAGAAGTATCAAAATGATTACATATTTGTTTTCTTGAGTATAGGATCCCGCACTATTAAGAGGGGATCGATAGGGTTAGTAAAAGACTTGCTCTTGCCACAAAGCTCCTTCCCAAAAATTCTTTAGATCCTTCACTATATGCTCTGGCTTATTCTGCCTCTCGCCTTGCCGGATGTCCGTGCTGGCCCCCGGATGTCCAGGCCACCTGCCGGATATCCAGCCCGCACCCCGGATATCCGGACCCTGCTATCCAGAGTACAATATATGGGTGTGCCCTCTTCCGGATGTCCAGCCCTCCATGCCGGATGTCCGGGCTCTCCTTACACCCCGGATATCCGGGCCTTCATGCCGGATGTCCGGCTCGAGCTATCCAGAGAACATATTCTGTTCTGTGAACTCGCCGGATGTCCGGCTACCTGCTGGATGTCCGGGCTTTCCTGACATGCCGGATGTCTGGGCTTGGCCCCGGATGTCCGGCCCCTCTGGTTTATCCTCTGCTTCTGCCCTGTTCTTCAAGTGCCTTGCCAGGCCGGATGTCCGGCCCCTAGCCCGGATATCCGGCCTGCCCGGTCACTTGCACTACAACGGCCACATTTGCACTCACACTATATATAGCTCTCTTCCCCCCCTTGCAGAGGGTTGACCATTCACTTTGAGCAAACCCTAGAACACATTTTCACTCTCTCTCACTCTCATACACCAAATCTTAGATCCCAAGGGGATTTGAGAGCATCTATGAGAAGTTGTCCAAGCAAGTGATAGATCCACTCCTTCCCCTTCTTTGCACCAAAGGAATTCGTGATTTGAGCAAGTCTTGAGCTTTTCCCCATCGTTCTTGTTACTCTTGGAGGTTGGAGACTCCTAGGCGGTAGGAGTCATTCGAAGAGGAATCGATCATTGTGATTACCCCCGAAAAGTTTGTGAGGGATTCGAGACCACCCCAAGGTCTACCACTAGTGGTTGAGAAACGCCTTCATGGTGTTGTCTCAAAGGGAGAATAGGGTGATCCTTCGTGGCGTTGGTGTGCCTTCGTGGTAACATCCACCTCTCTAACGGTGACGTAGCTTCCCTCCAAGGAAGTGAACATCGGCATACATCCTCGTCTCTCAGAGTTGCGGTTATTCCTAACCCTAACTCTCTACTTGTGGTTACTTGTCTCTTAGCACTTACTTATATCATATTGTGCTAGCTTACTCACATATTTGTATTACTTGTTCATCTTGCTTAGCTCTTAGCATCTTACTTGCAATTGTTAGGCTCACTTTCATATTCCGCTTTATTGCCTAAAATTGCTAAGTAATAATTAAAATTTGTAATTGTACCTACTCACCCCCCTCTAGGTCCATCTCGATCCTTTCACTCGTCTCTTTTGCTCTACATGTTCAGTACCATTGTGTACAATAACTGAAATGCATAGGAATAAAACATAGTGAGATTATGTAAGGAGTGCATGCACAAATCCAAAGTGATGGTAGCAAACTATGGATAGCCCAAAACCAATGATAGCAGGCAGATAATAGCTTCAGTTAAAAAATACAGATAATGGCTCCTTTAATGTCTGTTTCCACCCAACATGAAACTCATAGTAGACACCCGAGATTAACCAGATAGTAGACAGGTAGTATTGATTGCTGCCCCAATATGTACCCCACAACCATTTAAAAACTCAAGTTTGAGCATTAGTTTGGACCTGACTCGGAGTCTAATCGGTGAACAGGATGATAAAGTAGCATGTCATCATATTAAGCGATGCATAACGAAAGCAGACACGAAAGAATGCGACCTCTCTTGCGGACCCGTGTAGTCCTCAAGGTTATCTGCTCAGTTGATGATGGTAATGCAGTTGTCGTGGCTGCCGGCGGCGGGGAAGAAGATCTGAGGCGGTGAAAGATAGTCTGGAGGGCGGATCCCTGCTGTGGTGAATCGTCCGTCGTTGGAGCAGCTGAGCTGGGGTGGACCACAGCGCAGCAGGAGCGGGACAAACCACACAAGGTTTTCTTTGACACATATCTGTAACAGAAGTAATTCTGTAATGGCTTGTTTGAATTGGAGGATTATAACAATGCAGGGATAGGAAATACACAGGAATAGGATAGGAATGCACGTGCAAAACAGAGGATTTAAAAACACAAGATTTCTGCCAATCTGGGTGTTTGGTTCACAAGAATTGGAAGATCACAGGATGCAAAGAAGCATGGTGAGATTAAGTCAAACCACAAGAAAATGTATGGTTATAATGCTATTATGTTACTATCTCTTAGTCTTGCGCTTCATGAATAGGAGTTTGAAAAGGAGGACAAGTGGATATTAAAATTCCTACGGTTTTTCTTTCAAGGAAACACTAAAGGAACAAATCCTACAGTTTTTCTTTCCTCCATTCCATTATACCAAATGCATGAATAGTAGTACCATAGGAAACTTTCCAATTCCTATGTTTTTCCTTCACTTTTCCTTTCAAGCACTGATGATTCCAGTAGGCAGGCTTGAACAGGGAAAAGCCTACACTAAAAAAATGTTTTTGTGCTACTTCTACTACTTTGGACCCAGGCCGCTGCCCTACTAGGTCAACTCCCAGGCCCATCTACAAATGCACAACTCAAACGCGCAGAAATAAATAATGATGGCATTCAAGAGAGTCCATCACGGATATCTAAGTTGCCTGGTACCTCACTGCTTGTCATATAGTAGGAGAAACTAATTGTATTTCATATTACTACGTGTGCTCAGTGGACAATATATATAACATGTAGAGTAAAAAAGCGATGCAACAAGTGTAAAACCTCTTTGGCGAAGCCATGTCGATCTCAGCATGATTGGGTTGGTCGGTGAGGATGCTCCGGCTGATTTGGCTGTCGAAGGAGGGGAAGAAGATCTTACCCGTCTAGAGATGGAGCCGGGGGTACTGCTCCGCTGTGATGGAGGGCTTCGTCGTTGGAGCAGCTCCAGTGAGTTGTACGACGGTGAGGCTGAAGCAGGACAAGAGAGACAACGTTAACCTGAGTGGAATTCTAATAGCATCTCCAATAGATGATGTAAAATACATAAGCACAAAGTGCTAGATGTAAAATACATCAGCCGCTCATCTATGAACTTAACTATCGAAACTGAATTTAACTATCGAAACTAAATTTTACTGTCGAAACTGAATTTTGCTGTCGAAACTGAATTTTACTGTCAAAACTGAATGCACTAGTAGCAGAAAAGCAGTAGCAGTAGCAGCAGCGCCCGGAGCAGCAGCGCGTGCGAGAGCCGGGGCAGCTGGTCGTGTAGCAGCATCTCGGGTAGCAGCTGCCGGGGCTCGAGCGAGAGCAGGATCTGCTGCTTATGCAGCAGCAGCATGAGCTAGAGTAGAGTAGCAGCGCAAGCAAGAGCAAGAGCGAGAGCAGCAGCGCGAGCAAGAGCAAGAGCAGACCAGGCAGGGGACCGACCGCAAGAGTAGAACAGTAGCGCGAGCGAGAGCCAATGCAGCAGCAGCTCCTACTGATGTGGAGGAAGTGACGCTGTGGAGGAAGTGGCCGGCGACGCCGCCGTAGATGGAGCCGCGCCATGTCGGCTCGGGACCGAGCGCCGGCAACACCGTGAGATCGAATCAAGAAGAAAATCCAGCGATTAGTGTAGAACCTCTGGTGGCGCCGATTAGGCCTCAGCTTCATCTGAGGAATCGGTGATGATGCCGCTCTTCCTGTGGTGCAGGTGAAGATGGCGGTGTGGGAATGGAGGTGGCGCGAAAGACGAGGGGAATGTCGGGGCAGCTCCTTGGAGGTGGAGGACGGGGTGGCTGAACCGGCGGGACGACAAGATCGATGATGGATCCTCATCCGGTGCGGTGGATGAGGGACGTCGAGGTGTTGCTGTGGACGACGTCGTCGGGGAAGAGGCTCCGGTCGGGTGGGCGGACGAAGGAGGGTGTGGGGCTTCGCGGGTTTTCGCGGCCTCGGTGTACGAATGGGGTGGGGGGTGGGGGCCCGGAGGGGGGAACCATGACTTCGGGACGCGCTTGTCCGAAATGTGGGGTAAGTTATGAAAGTACCCCCACCGGTTTGAGCTAGGCGGTTCTTTTGGTTCAGGGCTATCATGGGCATTTCGCGTGTCGTGATTTCGCAGGAGGTGGGAGTTTTCGCGCGCGTTGTAATTTTGGGATAGCAGGGCGCGGGTTGAGATGGAGGGAGTTTTCGGAGCACAACGAGACAAAGAGATATCTTAAAATTTCGGGGTAAGAAGGCGTGGGTTGAAGAGGCGGGAGTTTCGTAGCACGGTAGACAGAGATGCTAGCTTGAAATTTCGGCATAACAAGGCGCGGCTTGAAATTTCGGGAGAACAAGCTTAACGTGTACAAAAAAAAGACAATTCGCACCTCACTAGAGAGAGCCATGTCCCATTTTACTATATTACTAGAAATGCATTCAAATACAACAACAAAAAACTAAAAAAAATCAGGACAACAAACTTAACGTGTACAGTACCAAATCAATTTGCACTTCCCTCAACAATAAAAAAAACAATTCGTGTTGTCTAGCATATGGACTAAATTTGAGTATATTTTCCCTGTTTGAATGGGATTTTACCCGGGTTAGTTATACAACCATCTAAATATTATCTTCACAACACATGACAAGAATATAGGAGTAGTAAATTCCCATATAAATATGAACTACATGTACATACGATCTCGAATTCAAATATATGTATCCATTTTATGTTGAATTCAAATCATATATAGTACATGTACGCTCTAGCTAGATGTTTGGAATCTAAACCATGTATGATACTACGTACAATGTGTTTAACACGCACAACACACACACACCATTTAGACTAGTAAGGTACACGTGCATTGCACGCATGAGATTTGACAACCAAATTATGAATAAATATCACATTATAGCATCTAAACTTTGAGTCATATATGCATGATGTAGATGTTCGTTTAATTCCTATAGTTCATCTCATTCAAAATCAATTAGTTTTTATAAAAAAGCTAATCTATTTTAAGATTCATGGAATTGTGCGTTGTAAAGCATAAAGTAAAAACAAATAATGGCAATTCATCTAGAAAAAAAATTGGGCAATTATGATACGGAAGATTCTAGAACAAAGGAGAAGTGCTTGTGTTTTGAGGTTTGTGCATTATGCTTAAGTTCAACCATGGAGTCTTCTAGATTGTACATGTGGCAAAATCTTATGGAATGTAGATGATATCCAACGGCCAGTAGTGCTCGGATTTGCCATCTCTGCACCGTCGGATTGGCTTCATCCAACGACCATCTTTCAAAGTTATTCGCACACTATATAGGGGTATAGATATGTGATGCGAAAGCCATCCATCATCTCCAATTTGAATAGTGTGTCCAAGCACGGATGCAATGTGGCCAAATGATGCCTGCCATCGGTATCTCAAATTCAAATCAGTCTGACCTTGTTCAATGTATATACAGTATAGCATGCTCGTTTCCAAACCACACCATGCATATCTCAGTTATATTCATGCATGCATGGGTTTCAAACATCATGATCTCTTATTCAAATATATGAATTCAACTTTACATTGATTATGACCTCACCTAGTCTTCTCTTTATATTTGTACCACTAACTTTCTGTCGTGCATGCATGCACACACACTACCACTCGGCATTATCCATCGCACACATGCAATCATTTTCTTCAGGTTGGTCTCCCATGCATGCACACACACACCTCCCCCTCTTCATCACTTCGGGCATTCTTTATCTCTCACATGCATGCGCAACAATCGATGTTCCTCTATGTGTGTATATATATAGCTAGGTCTTTCCCAGTTTACCACACAAACCGATCGATCTATATATTAGTCAGGTCTCACCCTCTTTCCCATGTACACATTGATCAATCTATACCTCTCTGTATAGGATTACATAGCTGATACACCCACATTATCTATCCATCATCCCCCTTTCATCATCCATGTCTTCCACTTCAGCTCTCAGACGCGCGCACAGTGGCGAAGACAGGGGGCAGCAAGGGCCCTGGCCCCCCTAACATCACTATATACTGAGGCTAATATGAATGTGATCAGTAGATCAATTGCTGGTAAAATGGTTTAAGTTGATGAATTGGCCCTCCCCGTAAAGGATTAGCAATGCTTGGCCCCCTAGCTCATTTATTTTTCATGGCTCCGCCACTGAACGCAACCGCGCATGTTCTCGCCCCCTCTCTTTAAATATCGATCTCGCACTTGTGCACTCCTTCATAGTCTCCCTCCACTTGGCCCCTCGCATGATCTTCCAGCACCCCACCCCCCATATCCCAGTGCTTGTACGCTCGTAGAGCTCTTCCCTCTATCTATCAATATCTCGCGCGGTCGACCCCTCCCCTCCCTTCTCATATATCACCCCGGCCCCATGCACATACATGTATGTATATAGTACTCTCCTTCACACAAATTGCATTGGCACATATTCCGTCACCATATCTTAGTATGTCTCACACACACGGACTACGTGTGCGAAAGAGAAGAGGTGCACACACGTACTCGTTCCCACATACAAACGCGCGGGTGCACGGTGGAGCACACTTGTACAAAAAATGAGCATGTAGAAAGGCTTTAGATGATGTGCCACTAGTCTATATCTATATCTATATCTATATCTATACCCCTATATTGAGTGCGAATAAATTTGAAAGATGGTCATTGGATGAAGCCAATCAGACGGTGCAGAGATGGCAAATCCGAGCACTACTGGCCATTGGATATCATCTACATTCCACCAGATTCTGCCACATGTACAATCTAGATCGACTCCATGGTTGAACTTAAGCATAATGCACAAACCTCAAAACACAAGTACTTCCTTTGTTCTAGAATCTTCCGTATCATAATTGCCCAAACTTATTTTCTAGTTGAATTGCCATTATTTGTTTTTACTTTATGCTTTACAACGCACAATTCCATGAATCATAAAATAGGTTAACTTTTTTATAAAAACTAATTGATTTTGAATGAGATGAACTATAAGAATTAAACGAACGTCTACATCATGCATATATGACTCAAAGCTTACATGCTATAGTGTGGTATTTATTCATAATTTGGTTGCCAAATCTCATGCGTGCAATGCACATATACCTTACTAGTACTTCCAGTATGTGCAAAACACATAAATTAGAATTCCAATGGCATGCTACACAGTGTCTCTCCCTTTTTCAGTTAATATATTATGATTAAAATGATGTGGGGGCATCCATGAAGCCACGTGGCACATGTGGAGGCGTTGTCGTGACCTCCTTGTGTGGATTGATCACAGTGATGTGCTGCTGGTTCTAAAAGAATGTACTTGTCCTCTCTCACGCACACTAGCAGTACATGCACGAAGCGAAGATGTGCCCGCACGCACTCAATCCCTCGCACGCACACGCGGGTACACGGTGGGATGCATTTTTGTACGAAGATCCACCCCATGTGATAATTTGACGCGTGTAAAGTCGTTCACTTCATTGATGGTCAATTAATACAGTGCAGGCAAATTGAGTGGACGTGAGGGAGGAAGTAGTTGAGAAAGACATTACTACTCCACTACGTGCATGCGAGTAGTTAAATCATGGGTTGCTACTTCCATTGGTCTCCTTCGTATTTTGTGCCAATTTTTGACCATAATTTTAAGTAACACAATATTTATGCATGTCATAAAAATTAATGTCATCGAAAGCTATGTTCAAATGTGATTCCAATGATATAATTTTTGGTGACATGCATTAACATTTTCTTAGTTAAAATTTTGGTAAAAAATTGGCACAAAATAAAAAGGGGGCCAATAAACCAGGACGCAGGCAGGATGATCAATTTTTGCCTGGGTTACTGCTGGTGGCCTTTGTATTTAAATATGGACGGAGTGGAGTAGTACTATCTTTATCTTAGCCTCGTAGGGCTCTCCCCGCGCCTACGCTCGCCTCCCCGCCTCGCCCACTGGATCCCGCCATGGAGGATCCCGCCATGGATAATCCCTTAGATCCCAGGATCCCGCGGGCTGCCCTCTCGCTGCGGCCCGCAGCACTGCCGCCTTTGAGCGAAACCCACATGTGTTTCAGAGGGGATCCATTGCTCTGGAATCACAGATCGGTGGCACCAGAGGACATGCCAGGGATGCGTTTACGTTTTGTGGGCAGCAAGGGCAAATCGGATTGAGGAAGCGTCGCATCGATTGGAGACAAGTTCGAAGGAGCTGCGCCTGGCGAAGCACAAGGCGGAGGCGCAAGTCGATCTCAGGGGAGAGATGCTGAGGGATGTCAGCATCTGGCAGCGTCGCGTTGATTTCGAGCTGGGGCTAATGGCAGAGATCATATTCACGGAGTTGACTGCGGAGGAAAGAACGCGCATGCCTGCGGAATGGCATGAGTAGCTGGTGCAACTGTTCAAATGGGCGGTAGGAGAAGCCAAATCGCGGGACCAGCTGCAGCGGCGCCGCTGGGCATGCATCATAGGCGAGGTGAGCTGCCCTCCTTCCCCGCCAGCGATGCAGTGACCTACTCGGTTGCTGCTGCAGTGAACTTGCGGCTCCATGGCGGTTTACAACTGTGACAATCTATATGTATTGTATTCCTATGAAAATACTTGGTCGTTTGGAAAAAGATGGTAGTAATTGATTTATCACTAGTTTTTGAATGCTTGGTCATGACAATCACCCGAAGCCACAACCAGAAGTCTCCATCGCGTAATATTTACGGTCGGTCGCACCAACAGACGGTCGGTCGGACCCGCGTCTCACCGAAGGGACACGCATCGGCTTGGTCTGACATGTACGACCAGTTACATCACTGACTTGTGCGACCGCATTTGAGCAGTAGTACTTGAAATTTGTGTTCCAGGAAACTCATCGGGAGCCGTTTCGGGCCTCGAAACCAAAACCATCAATTAATCTTTAGCTTGTTCCCATCACATTCCAAAGTAGTACTACCATGCTATAATTAAGTGCAAACCTGCTCACACCTAGTACGTATCAAACCTGAACATGTTCCCACTATGCAGGTTTTATAGTACTAGTGCTAGTACTAGGTTATAAAAAGGGGAACTACCTAGCCAAAAATCACTCTACCTTCCTCCTCATAAGTCTTTCTTGTTCATCCGTCCTTGCCATGGCCGGTGTGCAGAGCTCTAGGTCGAGAACTACTCGTAACAAGGGAGCGGTGACCAAGGCCGCGAAAAAAAAAGAGAGGGCCCGCCGCCTCGCAGAGACCTCGAAAGATCTCTCACGGGCAGGCGAGGGCTCCCAGGAGCGCCCTAGCCGCGGAGGCGAACATGCAGAGTTGGCGGCGCTGGAGTCGTTATCCCTCGACGACATGCCCGATCAGCTCAATAAGTAGAAGGAGTTCATCGACGGCTTGGTGGAGCTGCTGAAGGAGAGCCTCGATGACATGCTCGCTGAGCTCAATGAGCAGGGGGAGTTGACCACCAGCTTGGTGATGCTGCTGAAGGAGAGCATTGCCTCGGCTAAGAAGGTGACCGGCGAAATCCTGCAACTACAGGAGGACAAGGCGAAGCTCTGCCACGAGCTCGACGTACTGAAGGAGGAGAATGTCGGCTGGAAGAAGCTACATGAGAAGAGTAGTTCCTCGGTGAATATGTTGCATGCCCTCGTCATGGAACAGAAGGAGGAGTTGGCGAAGCTCCGCATCGAGCACTCGGCTGCTGTCAAGGTACGTAATGCGGCCGTGGAACAGATGATGAAGGCTCGCATCGAGAAATCCCGCGTCATGGATAGAATGAAGAAGATGGCGGAGGAGATGCACGAGGAGATGGAGGTCGTGGAGGCGATGAAGAAGCAGTTACGACTCCGCGGCCAGCAACCCTTCATGTAGTAGAGCGCAGCGCCCCAGACTTGTGTGTGCGTCTTCCTTCTTTTTTTGGGGGGATAATCTTCCTTCTTCTTTTGCTCCTGTGTTTCTTCTTTTGCTTCGGGTGTTTCGCCGCACTTGTCACGTTCTCTGCGATGCATGAATAGAATAATGCTAATGATGAGCGGCGCCGTGGGATCGATGACTAGCAAATTAGATAATTTTTATCGCCATATCGCACTGGGCCGCGGTGTTTCATCCTCCTCCATCGTACTAGTACTCCAGTGGAAAACTTGAGTATACCGCACGGTTCTTTGCTCCTCCTCAGGTCGTCGGCAACATTTATACGAGCAGTCAAATCACAAGGCCCCGCCTTCCAGCAGTAATGAGCCGTCAAATCACAAAGGCCCTCGCTTCTCGTGAAACCGACCAAGCGAGACTGCCCCGCCCTCTAGCCTTTTAAATGTATACTTTTGTACAGTAGTAGTATCGATGGATTGCGCCATGGAGCAAAACTAACAAGATGAAATTAAAGAAAAAAGGTGGTACATATAGAGAGCGCTCGTCGCCAAATTATGCATGCAATACTATTAAAAAAGCTAGTATGTGCTTAGATGGGGTGCTAAAGTCTATTAAAGAAATTAGCATACCTATTAAATTCTTTGACAACTAAACTCCTTCATGCTTTGGGTAAACTTCTCTCATTTAAGTTTTTTTAAGAATTACATATCTCATTTAAGTGTTTTGCGTGTGTGGCATGCTTAGAGCGTGGTTAATAGTATAGCCAACTGCTGGCTATATGATGTTGGCCATATATATTGTACATATATAATGTGAAGAAATGAGTGGTAGTACTACCAACTACAAGATGAACTGTAAGAAATACTAGTATGTACGTACTGAAGAGTTAAAGTAACGAGAAGGAACATAACATAGTTCTGCTGGGGGCTCAGCACAACACACCCCTCAAATAAAACTAAGCACCCTGAAATTAAACCAAGCAACTAATCCAGTAGACACTGCATTAGAACCACCATGAGCAACGACACTGCCACCTTACTCGGACTCCTCGTCCATGTGCTCGACTTCGTCCTTGTCCCTCTTCCTCTTGGCCGATACTTCTTTGCTTGAACTGCACACTTGGCTCTCGCTCTTCATCCAACCCTTGTAGATATTGAAACAAAGGTAGGCATCCATTGCAGCGTACTGGATGTGGTCTCTATCTAGTACATTCCACTTCCATGTAAGATGAAACTTGGGCGGAGGTTTCGTCAGTTTATCGTACGAAGGATCAACCATGGCTCCTGCCATGGTCAGCATTGAAGGCTGACGGGAGGGCACCAGCCCATTCTTCTGGAGGTCGAAGGGCTGGCCTACAATGAGGCCTATCCGACTCAGGACTCTTCTGTCGTTCGTAAAGTCTACAGTAATGAATTTGACTTTGCCGCCCGCGAGGAAGTTCTTAAAATCCTCGCACTCAATGTCGGCATGGCATATGTGGTAGACCAAGCAAAAGTTATGCACGCAAACCTGGATCACGACAGGCTTCTTCCTCTCTTCCTCCTTTAAATTCTTCTCTTTTCCCAGGACTATGGTGTGCTCAACATCTAGCCCAGTGACCCACTCATCACCATATGACTTTTCGAACATGCGTATGAAGCGAGCAAGGCATCCTTTCACCGTCGCGGAAGAACGGGTGTAGATGACGTCAAACTCAGCGCCGGTGATGGTTCTAACCTTGTACTCACCGCCGATCATGGAGATTTGGGACGCCATGGATTTGGGAGGAGGGTTAGGATTAGTGGAACTGCTGTAATGTGAAAGGACGGGACGACTAGGAGCGAACTGCCGTAATGTTAAAGGACTACCGGGGACGAGTAGGAGGGAACTGCTAGCGGTTTTCCGATTGTAAAAATGCTTGAGTGGGTCATGCGAACGGCATGGTAGTGGCTTGCCCGGTGGATAAATGGATTCATGTGCAGTACTATGGGGGCCCAATTAGATGTCATGTCTACTAGACGCTCAATTAAATGGCTTCATGCATCTACGTGTTCGCACGTCAAGCGTCGGGAAAATTACAGGTGATACGAAGCTTTCCATGCTCCCATGATACGGGCTTCCGAGAGCCCTTGGATCTGAGATCGAACGGTTGCATGGCGTGATTCTAGACCTATGGGTGAATATCCTATCCTGGAGGGTTATTCTGCAAATTTTCAGCAACTTAGCATGCGACCATTCTATCTCAGATCCAAGGGCTGTCAGTAGCCCGTATCATGGTCGTGCCTACCATGACCGTCGCCTCGCTCGCGCGGTCGCGCCCTTGGAGATTTCAGACGGCTATAAATGAGCATTTTTTGCCTACTTCGCATGCATGAAACTACTTCCTCCGTCCAGGTGCGTTAGGCTATCTGATGTTGGCATGTCATACATAGTCATCACTTAGTCACTCATACAACAAGGTTAGCTATAAGGTTGGCTATAAGAGTATTTTTTTACTTCTCTCTATCTCTTTCTTCGTAGTATTTACTGCATTTGCCAAGGAGTAAGGAGTACTAGTACTTGGCACCTGTATACCATGGAGGTGGTCAGGAATCGGGAGACTCACGCCGGTCGTAGCGCCACAGTAATAATGATAATGGCAAGTCAAATCACAGGGCCCCACCTGTCCAGTAGTAACGAGCCATCAAATCACACATCCCTACGTTTGCAGCAGCCTACTCCCCCATCTTCTCGCCTCTCTGTCAAACTGACTAGGCGGAACTGCCCCGCCTACCGCGCGGGAAAAGCCCCGCCCTTGACTTTTAAATATAATTTTGTATCCATGGATTGCGCCATTGAGCAAAGCCTCAAGAAAACGGCGGTACACATGTATACAGCACGCCCGTCACGTTCGTGTCGCACCCCAGATGGTCGGTCGGTCTGGCATGCCGCTCTCCGAATGGAACACGCGTCATATTGCGTTTGCACACACATGTGGGACCGCAATTGAGAACCGACCATAGGCACACTCCCCCGTCCCCGCAAGTCGGCTGAGTTAATAGAAGAGAGAGACGAGCGATAGTAGTACTGGAGCAGTGCTGTAAACACGTCGGTGCCTGGACGATCCCTGCACGACACGGGAGATCAGTTCGTCCATGCATGTGACCAGACTCCAGCAGACGGCTGGATTGGCTATCGTCTACATATTGTGCAGGCTGTGTTGTACAGGGCTGTAGTTCTGATGTGAAATCTAAAAAAAGGTTTCTTGTCATCTCGCAATATTAGGTGTCATGTGCTTCGGATCACTGCGAGGGTTAAACAGCGACAACTGCATTCCTCCAAGGCGCTGGTCATCGGGGGCACATGCACGAAGACTACTCGGCGGCCATCTAGGTCAAGCCGGCTATGTTAATTAGGACATCTATCGATTGATCCCTTTTCTACGAGTTTGTCTTTAATTTGAGCTTTGATCCTCGTCTAGTTTGTCCGTCGGGATTCATGTTGTCTCCTTGGGGCAGTGAGGTTATGGTTTCTTGTCATGTGGCATTTTTTCGTGTTACGTATATGTTAATCCGGTGCTTTAGATCAAAATGGCAATAACTGCGCCTCCGGGGCACGTGCATGAAGACTTCTCGATAGTCATTGACGAGGTCAAGCCGGCTCCGGTAGATAAAAGAAAACTACTCCACTATATAGGCAGGAGCCTCCGCGCTTGCTTGCTAGTGGTGCTCTCTTCACACTCTCTCGTCCTCTCTAGATCTAAACACGACAGCGGTGGCCACACTCTCTCTCTGCTCACCGCTGGTCACAGATCCGGCCGGATCCCCTCCGCCGGTGAAGGTGAGAAGGTGCAATGTTCACGCGGTCATCCTCGGCGACGGCTCTTACCCACTGCCGGCGTGTCCGGATCAGCGTGCCTTGCCGTTCTCTCCCACGCAGCACCGGCTAGGGAGGGCCTCCGACCCCTTCTTCCTCGCTGCCGTAGTGTGGGTAGATCCGGCCTCCCACCGCCCACCTAGCGACATCCCGATGACCCTCAGGTATAACTTCCTTCGAAACCGGCCTTGCTCTACTGCCCCAGCTCCTGACGTCGCTGCATTTGTATCTTTTACTATTTCTCAGGACCCCTCGTAGATAGGATCGATCGGCTGTTCGAAAGCCACCTATATTTTTACTGTTAAGAGGTAAAACTACTTCATGCAGCCGAATCTAGTACTACTTGGTTCAAACAGGGAAGAAAGGGGGTGGGGGTGGGGGAAGATTTGTTACCTGAATCTAGGACTTGGTCGAAAGAGGAAATAATGGGGGCGAAAAGTAGGAGAGACTGGCTATCCAACTGGTCTCTTGGTCTAATAGGGAAATAAAGGGAAACGCAGTACAAACTCAATATAAACCGATCTATTGGTTGAAAAAGGAAAGAAAGTGGGGACTGGGGGACAAGTCAACAGAGTATGTCTAGCACTAGATTTGCTAGCCTCACACAGTATAAGGTGGCTATGCCGAACAAAAATGGGACCAACCCAGTTACCCAGATATCCTGTTCTGATGTTTGTTGCCCCGAGCCCCTCTTATGTAATGCCACTGGTAAAATGTAGCAGTCCCACTGTTAAAAGTAAGGACACGTTAAACCAATGTTGTTTTCAATATAATGCCTCCAGTAATATGAATCAATATCACTGTTTTTCATGTCCTTCTAAATTTCCCATTAAGATAAGTTGCTTCTTTTCATTAGAAATGCAACTGTCCTGGTCCACCTACTCTCCCATGCCCAAATACCAACTCTTTAGTAGCTGTTAATGTAATGTTGCTGGTAAAATGAAGCAATGGCACCATTAAAGTAATGTCGTATTTAATGGTTCTCATAGTTAATCCTAATGCCCACACTAATATCTAACAATGGTTCTACTTCAGAAATTGCTACTATCCTTGTAGGATTGCCATTCAGATAAGGAACATGCTTCTTTTCATTTGATGTATGTTTCATCACTTGTTAGTCACCCTCCTTTCCACCTTTTTGTGCAAACAGAGATATACATTTCACGCTTGATCTTAGTTGAACTGCATAAATGATATCCAAATTATAGTTGAACATTCCACGAGCTTCACAACCAACCTTGATGTTGCTCAATTTTGTTGCAACTAATGAAGAAGAAGCTGCTAGCTCATGGGACATTGCTTCATTTTAGGTGAACTGCACAAAAAGGTCCCATGAATTGAATCATCCATGTTGGTGACTGGTGTCATCCCTTCTATGATGGCGTTGACTGCAGATATGGTTCCCATCATGAGGTATATTCCTTTTTGGTCCGACCGTTTGCCAAAGATCCTGCATGTTGACTCTGCTCTTGTGCTACTGTTTTGGCACTGCCATGATAAAGCAGTAATGTTATTATTTTGCACCTTAATCTAGTGGCATTATTAATTTGAGGCAATGTTTTGGCACCGCTAGTGCCACTGATTTTTTTTATATATCGAAAGAGGGGGTTTCCTCCGATTTCATTAAAGAAACCCAACCATAGAGAACCATTATCCGATAACATCTCAGTGTAAACGGGTAGTTATGCAACTACTACTAGAACAGACTGAGTACTAGCAGGAGACAAGTTCGCCACATAAGCTAGGCAGGTAGGGAGACGCAGCACCAGCTCGACCAAGTTTGGATTACAACCCAAATGCTACCATAGAAACATCAGGGGGGAAGATAGGGACTGAAAGAGCCAGCTTCAGCATCCCAGTCTAAGCACCCCCGGCCTCCATCCTTGCGACGCACGGTACACCTCGCTTGCCACCTGCTCGACCCTAGTGCCACTGATAAAATGAAGTAATAATACAGTTAAAATAGACCGAGTTTCCTCTCTATCATTTCGTTTCCAATGTAGATAAAGAAAGTGCTTCTCTTTGTTAGTATATTTTCATCAACTAGTCCCATTGTTAATGTTTAAGTGTTTCTGCAAACTGGGGTACTTAATTTTAGTTGATTTGCATAAAAATAGAGATTGGAATGTCTCAAGGCCCCTCCTTGTACTACCGATGTACACTGATGTTCATCACTGGCAGAAGGTGCATCGGGAAGAATTGGGTCGATTTCTAGTATGAGGCCTACCGTATGAGGCATCGCAGGGCCCATCTCGCCCTCGCAGCATGGCATACTGTGATACTATCGCAATATTTTCCCATTAAGAAAATGAAGTTTCTTCTATTTATTAGTGTATGTTTCATCAACTAGTGCCACTATAATGTAATCACTCTTTTTCATTATCTGTGCAAACAGGGTTATTCAGCTGCATTTTGGTGGAACTGCACAAATACACGGATGGAACCGGCATATATGCAGAGTGCGAGGTGCCAAGTAAAAATTACCGACACAAACCATGCTCCATCTAAGAATTGGCATCCACCACCAGTGGGATGGGTGGCGCTCTCTGTGGACGGATCTTTCTCGGCAGCAAATCCTCTAGTCAAATACTAGTAGCTTATATTGGCACTCTTCTAGGGAGTACTCTTTTCTGAAAGAAGCACCAATCTATTTTTCTTTATTTGTACACAGTGTCACAACTTTGTTTTTGGTCCAGAGCTATTTTTAGGGTGATTGGCGTAGTACTCAGAGACTGATTGTAAGCATGATTTTCATTAGCCGTCACACGGATTGTAAGCATGAGCAGATGGAATATTAGGTTAGTGCGAAGCTTACCTTAAGCCCTGCCGCCGCTGTTGAAACGAGGCGAGCGGCGAGGGAACCGTGGAGAATGGCGGGGGAGCGACATCGCGCCATCCGGCCTCCTCTTGCGGTGGGAGAACGAATACTCCTGTGGCTCTGGCTGGCACTGCACCCTCACGAACGGCACACCGTACTCGATCAATTCGTTATCCTCTGGATGCTCGACCTTCGACCTGTACGCCCACCACCTCCGCCTGATTTTCACGTCGGGCGAATCTGTCTGCTCCATCGCCCAGAGGAGATACTCGATGAACTGGAAGGACTGCGGCGTGACTGCCACCGGGGAGTACATCGCCGCTGTCTCGCTCTTTCGCATACATTGCCACATGGCCCTCACCGTCCTCGAAATCTCCCACTCGTTGTCAAACCAAGTAAGGATCTCCTTCAACCTGGCTAACTTCGCCTGGTCGCCGCCGGCGATCTGCCCGATTCGCTGCTACATCCTCTCCATAGATGTCCTTCTGAGAGGTCTGGTGCTAGCTTTGGAAGATGGGAGGAGAGATGGTGGTCTTGCAATGGAGAAGAGGGAGAGGCGAGACGGTGGTTTTGGAATGGAGAAGAGGGAGAGACGAGACAATGGTTTTGGAATGGAGATGATGGAGAGGAGAGGGGGTGGTTTTGCAATGGAGAAGAGGGAGAGGAGCGTGCGGCAGCGATTTAGGATTGGACGAGAGGGCCGGCGTGCTGTGACTGGATCAAAATCAAAATCAATTTACCCTTCAATTAAGAAAGCAACCCCACATTAACTAGTCTCCCTTGTATTCTGGGTCATATTTGACCATGATTTTCACAAATAAAATATATGTTATACATTGCAAAAATAATATAATTTGAAAGTACATTCAGGTACGAACCAAACGATACAATTTTTGATGACATGCATTCACATTTTGCTTGTCAAATACAGTACGTGGGCAAACTTTGACCCAAAATACGCAAAACAAAAAAATACTTCCAAGACCAGCGCCGCTCTTCTCCTCTTAAACCACCGTCGCTCCTCTCCCGTTCCAATCCAAATCCAGCGCCGCTCCTCTCCTCTTCCATTTGAAAACCACCGCCGCTCCTCTCCCGTTCTAATCCAAAACCAGCGCCGCTCCTCTCCTCTTCCATTCAAAAACCACCGCTGGCGAGTGAAGGTGCTGCGAAGAAGTAGATCGATGGAGGAGTACAACCGATATGTGTGTCTCGCAGGCGGCGACCCTGTGAAGCTAGCTAGGATGTTGGAGATACAGTCTTGGTTTGACAACCCGGAGCAATTAGCGGCGACGGCTAAAGCGATGGCCAAATATCTGGAAAAGAGCGAAAAGGAGGCGATACACCAGGAGGGAGTCGCGCGGGAGTACATAGAGCTGCTTCTCTGGGCCATGGAGCAAACAGATTCACCGGATCCAATCATGAGGCTGTGGTGGTGGAGTATCGATCCAAGATGGAGCATCCACCCGAGATTGAAGGATCGAGCATCTACACGGTGCCGTTTGTGAGGGTGTCGTGGCAGAGCGAGCCGATGGAGTCTTCGTCGACCGAACCCAACTACAAGAGGAGAAAAACAGTTGGCGCGATGACGCTTCCCCGCCATCCTCTCCCTCGCCGTTCACCTCGTCCCACGGGGCGGCTGTCTGCCGCCGAGGAATAGGAGGGGACTCCCCCCCCCCCCAAATAGTCTGAGGAGGAGCTTAGGGTTGTCAGTATTTGCAGGTTGTGTTTTGTGTTTCAGATTTGAGAGTACTTTCAGATATGAATGTCTTTTGAATTTCAGATTTGCAGTATTGAGCATATGAAGTATTTAATGAATTCTAGAGATCTATTTTTAGCACTTTAAAAAATGTAGTTTCATATAAAAGTGCAGACAATGTGATTCTCAGAGAAGAAACTGCAAGTTTCAGTTTCAGATAAGAAACTGCAAGTTTCCGAGGCAGAGCATTTATATTAACACACCCTTTTCAAACAGGGATAACATCATGTTGGAAGTTTTATTCATGGTCAAAAATGGAACTACCAGCCAGTTAACATCATGCTGATCAACATTCATGCATAGCACATCTTCATATGATGCACAGTCAATAAGATATGCTATTTTCAAAATGCCCACACAATGTTGAGTGTGTTAGAGGTGGTGTGCGTAAATGACAATGCGCACCCACATGTTAGAGGCAGAGGCAAAAATATGTGGATATTTTCACTGCATCAGGTGGAATCGAACCCGGGCGGAGCAGCGGTTGGGGAGTGGAAATTGACCACTGGGCTACTCCAGTACTTTCGCTAGAAATTAGGCACAACATCTACCACTGCTGTAGCACGTCTATGGCCCTACCAGGTCCATGGCCGTACGTAAGCAAGTGCCTCATTGAAAAAAGACTTCCTCCTAATGCTATACTGATGTTGGGGGCCACGGGTTTGTCAACGTAGTTACTAAAGGAGATAAATTTACAACGAAGCTAGTCATCGGGGAGCTGGCATGTATCATTTATTATCAGTGAGCCAACAAGTATCAGCTGGGTTGTGGGCTGCCCAGTCTAGGCTTTCTTTTTTAACATGTGCAGCCCACGACATGCCGGTTTGTATTTGTTTGAGGAGCGTCATGTATCGACCGGCCTATGGCCCTCCCATCCTAGGTTTTATTTGTTCTTAAACATCCGCAGCCCAACTTATGTATTTTTTTGAAGAAAACGCAGAGGTCTGTTCTATTTTTCTATATAAGAATAGGAATGCCAGGTCCAACTTATGTTTCCCTTCTAACTATATTATATATATTTAAATTATTTTATATGTTATTATATATTATTGTTATTATCATCATATATTTAACAGATACTTACATATATAAGAAAAAAAATATCCCATGTATTATGAACTTATAAAAATAAATGTTTAACAATAAAATCCTAGTTTTTTTACTTAAGGTCAACCAAAATACAGGTGATTGTGTACAAAAGCTTGGTAAGATTTAAGGACCAATGTAAATAAAGCACTTATTATTTAAATATATTTATAACAAAATGCTCAGCCCCTGTTTATTTTTTGATAACATTGCTGCGCCCAACCCAACATTATAATTAGAACCAGCCCAGCAAAATCGTGTATATCGAGAAAGTGCAAATGGGTTGTAATTTTTTAGGAAAAAATAAATGGGCCGCATGGACGCTACATTATTTGTTCACCCAGGCCAGCAAATTCGTGTATTTCTAGAAAGTGCAAATGGGCTGTAGTTTTTTTACAAAAAAAATAAATGGGCCGCATGTACGCTACATTATTTGTTCACCCAGCGCAGCGAATGGACTGTAAATTCTAAAAAAATGGGTTGAATATGTGCAAATTTTTTGGAGGCTGGAATGTGGGCCAATAGGTCGAAGCCAACGCAAGGCGTTGTCAACTTAGTCAACAAATGATTCTGACATCGATAGCCATTGGATTTACATCCAACAGCCGACATTCATCTTCAATCTCTCGTCTTCTTCCTCCAGCGCCGCCGGGACCACCTGCTCCCTCCTCCGGCTGCTAGCAGCTCTGCTTAGCATGCTTCGCTGCGAAGCGCTACCCCACCGCCGGCCAAGCCATCCCTCCACCCCTCCACACCTCCTGTTATTCTCCGTCGACTACAGAACCACGCCGCACCAGAACCAGTTAACCCTCGTACACCTCTCCGTCTATGACTCCACTGCCGCGTCTTCCCATCACCGGCTCGTTGTCGTCCGGGGCCTCGCCGTCGTCCATCGCCTTGGTGCGCTTGGCCCGGCGAGGTCAACGTGGTCAACAAACGAGAGTCATTGGAAGAGGACTGTACATCGAGAGGCTGACAGTGGGGACGCACCAGGTCCATGGACGCACGCATGCAACCGCCTCCTTATTACGCGAAAATAAAATTATTCCTCCCCTAGAAAGCTGGGACCCACCACGTATATCTTCGTAAGGAAGGAAGTTCCTCCTTATGCCTGCCCCTGACAGCTGGGACCCACCAACAACATCTTTGCACGCAAGGAAGTGCCTCCTTATTACGAGCAAAAACTATATGATTCCGCCCCTGACAGCTGGGACCCACCTGCTATATCTTCGCACGCAAGGAAGTGCCTCCTTGCCCTCCCTGACAGCTGGGACCCACCCGGTCGAAGCGTATGTAGTGTTGTCTGTGTACATACCGGTCGATCGGTCTGTCTGCCACGATGAACCGTGGCCGAGTAAGGAGCGGTAGCAGTTCAGGCAGTCCAGTCAAAACCGTGTACACGTACGTACAACCAGATGCCAAAAAATATGGCCACGTACGTACATATGAGCGGGGTCTCGAACGCGTACTCGCGCATACGTACGGCCAGGGCTCGTGTAAATGGAGAGGCAATGTATGGCAGCAACGACGTCCTGTTCATCGGAAGCCAACCGGCTGGGTCGAAACGGAGAAACTGCATCGTGTTCATCGGGAGGCAACGGAATACGTCGTGTTCATCAGGAGCCAACCGGCTTGGACGGAACAGCCGAAACGAGGTCTGGTGTACCGCAGAACAGAGGAAACGGGCCTTCTGTTCGACCGCGTACGATCGACACGGGGTCCTGTTCATCGGGAAGGGTCTGGCATACCGCAAAACGGAGGAAACAGACTTGTGTTGGAGTGCCTATGGTCAAAACGAGGTCCTGTAGATCGGGAGGGGTGTGGCGTACCGCAAAACGGAGGAAACAGACTTGTGTTGGAGCACCTACGGTCGAAACGGGGTCCTGTTCATCCACCGTCTACTGCCTCGCTCCAGCCTCCGTAGGGCTACTGTTCATCCACAACTACTATTCATCCAGTCTCCACTGGCTACTGTTCATAGAGCCTCCACGGGGTCCTGTTCGTCCACCCACAACCGGCTGGGGTGCGGCGGCCTCCTCGGGTCCTGTTCATCCAGCGGCAACGGCCTACTACCACGAGGTCCTGTTCATCCAACCCCCACCGGGAACTGTTCATCCACAGCCAACCAACCAGCTCGACTCACCACGTCTCGACTCGTTCTACATACCGCGCGCACGGTAGCAACGGTCACTGTTCATCGAGAGGCAACCAACATCGGCTGGCTAGCTACGTCTCACACGGGGGCTCGATCGGCTTCAGTGTAAGCAGCAGCAGTGATCGATCGCTCGGTTCAGTTAGCAGCAGCAGCGAAGGAATCGCTCGGGTTCAGTCAACAGCGAATGAATTGCTCGGGTTTAGTTAACAGCCAAGGATCGATCGCTCGGGTTCAGTAACATGCGATCGCTCGGGTTCAGTTAGCCAACGCCTCGCACACACGCGCGTACACGAGAGAAACACGCAAACCTCCGTGCATCGCTCAACCCCGACCACCCATCGTAATTGGGAACTCCCCGATATTTTCCTCACCCTCGCTTCTACCCTGTTTTTTCCGTCATGGATGGCCCAAAGAATGTCATGCAGCTGCATCTCCGGCCCGCCCAGGACGAAAAACCAATTTTCTGTCATGACTTTTTGTCATAGAAGTAGGAGCCCACCACATCTATGATGATACTGGGTTTGTCACAATTATTGTCATAGAAGTGTCATAAGCATGACATAATTTTTTTTGTTCGGCCCAAAATGTCACGGATGTGTCTTTTTTTTTTGTAGTGTAGGTGACATTAGAGTTGGTTGATGTGTATCATATGGTGTTAATTTAGTACAAACTCTTAGATAGATCGATCAAAAAGGATAACTTGGTGTTATTTTAGTATGAACTCTTGCATAGATCAATCGGAAAGGATAACTTTGAGGTGGTTTCGTACCCTACAAACAATTTCTTCTTATGTTCTCCGCTAGATAGGAACTTTGGAGTGATTCTTCATCGCACGTTGTGGGATGATTATATGATCCAATTATATTAGCATTGTTGAGAGATTGCACTAGCGAAAGTACGGACCCTAGGCCTCATTTCAAGCATTGCAATACCGTCTGTGCTCACTTTTGTTACTTGCTACCTTGCTGTTTTTTATTGTTCCTATTACAAAAGTCAATATCTACTATCATTACTACACTTGTATCACCATCTCTTTGCCGAACTAGTGCACCTATACAATTTACCATTGTATTTGCTGTGTTGGGGACACAAGAGACTCTTTGTTATTTGGTTGCAGGGTTGTTTGAGAGAGACCATCTTCATCCTATGCATCCCACGAATTGATAAACCTTAGGTCATCCACTTGAGGGAAAATTGCTACTGTCCTACAAAACTCTGCGCTTGGAGGTCCAACACGAGTCTACAAGAATAAAGTTGCGTAGTATACATCAAGCTCTTTTCTGGCGCTGTTGCTAGGGAGGTGAGTGCTTGAAGGTATATCTTTAGATCTTGCAATTGAATCTTTTAGTTTCTTGTTTTATCACTAGTTTGGTTTATAAAAGAAAACTACAAAAAAATGGAATTGAGGTTGCCTCATATTATTCGTCTTTATCATGTCTTTCTTGAAAATGATGGAAAGGAAAATTGTGCTCAATTGATAGAAGAAGAATTCAATAAAATGTTTAGCATAAAATCTTTGAATGATGAGTATTATTGCAATGCTATTAGTATGAATTCTTTGAATATACATGATGCTAATGATATGCAAAGCCATAAGCTTGGGGATGCTATGTTTGATGAAGATGATATTTTTAGTCCCCCAAGTTTTGATGAGAATATTTATTATGATGATTGCATGCCTCCTATTTATGATGATTACAATGATGAAAGTGGGTTTGGAAGGGTATCAACTTTATGTAATATTGATCCCATTATTTTGGAGGGTGTTGAATCTTATTGTAATAATTATGAAAGTGGATTTGGAGATGTCATGACTTTATTTAGTAATGATTCCACTATTTTGGAAGAGGTTTCAATTGATTATGAAAACAAATTTGCTATATATGATGAATATGGTGATGACATGTATGATATAAAGAGTAATGATAACCATGAAACTTGTCATCATGATTTTAATGTTCAATTTGATTATGTCAACCAAGTATTTCATGATAGTTATTTTGTTGAGTTTGCTCACACCACTATTCATGAGAATAAATTTGCTTATGTGGAGATTAATAAAAAAATTATGCTTGTGGATCATGAAAAGAATGCTTTATGTGATAGCTATATTGTTGAATTCATTCATGATGCTACTGAAAATTACTATGAGAGAGGAACATATGCTTTTACATATCTCAATAATATCAAGTTTCCTCTCTTTATGTTGAAAGTTTTGAAGTATTGCTTGTTTTGCCTTCCTATGCTAGTTGATTCTTGTTCCCATAATTTGTTTGCTCAAAAAATCCCTATGCATAGGAAGTGGGTTAGGCTTAAATGTGCTAGTCATATACTTCATGATGCTCCCATTATGTTTCAATTCTTTACTTTTATGCGAGCATCATTGAAATCATCATGCCTAGCTAGAAAGGCATTAACGAAAAGCGCTTGTTGGGAGACAACCCAACATTTATACCTAATTTTTTTGTGTGTTCACATGATTAGGACACTGTAGTAATGATGTTTTATAGCTTTTGTTTCAATAAAGTGCCAAGTAAAGCCTTTGGGATAGTGTGGATGATAGTTGACTTGATTCTGTGCAAAAACAGAAATTTTTGTGCACAGTAACAGAATTGTGAAAAATCACTAGAGCGTCAAAAAATTCTGATTTTTTTACAGATGATTGATATACAAATTTCCTACGATTCCTAATTTTTTAGATTTTTTGGAGTAACAGAAGTGTAGTAATTATTCAGATCTTTACATATTGTTCTGTTTTTGACAGATTCTGTTTGCAATGCATAGTTTGCTTGTTTTATGGGTTCTATGGCTTATATTGCTTAATATAAATTGTGGAAATTATAGAGTACAGTAGGAATTATGTGGAAACAATTATGAATCTTGTCTTTGATAGTACTCAAGTGAATGATTTGTTTTACTATGCTAACCCATCTCACGAAGTTCCGTTAAGTTTTGTGTGATTGAACTTTTCAAGTTTTGGGTGAAATATCGATATGAAGAGAATAAGGAGTGACAATACCCTAAGCTTGGGGATTCCCAAGGCACCCCAAGGTAATATTCAAGGAAGATCCAAGGAACTAATCTTGGGGATACCCCGGAAGGCATCCCCTCTTTCGTCTTCAACACTATCAGTAACCTCACTTGGAGCTACATTTTTATTCGTCACATGATATGTGTTTTTCTTGGAGCATCATTTTATTTTATTAGGATTTGATTTCTGTTATTTAGAATAATGTTTTGCATCTTTTATTTCAATAAAAATTTCAAGTATAGCCTTTACCATGCTTATTTTGCAAGTCTATATGTTGTTGTTTGAAAACAGAAGGTTTCTTGTTATGTTTTGAATATTTTTGAATAGTCAGAACATGATAAATCTTGAAATTTTTACACGGTGAGCTATGACAAATTTTCTACAGTGTGGTAAGTTTTCATAATTTTTTCAGTTAGGGAAGTATGAGTATAATTGCACTCTTTACAGACTGTCCTGTTTGGACAGATTGCTGTTATATTTGCATTGTTTGCATATGTTTGCTTGCTTAATGATTCTATTTGAGGATAGGAGTATTAAATATGTAGAGGCATTTAGTTTGCAATGTTAAATAATAATTTTATTGATTTGCTACAATAGAGAATGATAAGGTTATTGCTTTGATTTATACTAACTTATCTCATGAGTTCTTGTTGAGTTTTGTGTGGATGAAGTTTTTAAGATTTTGGGAAACCGTGATATAGAAGGAATTAAGTAGACACAAAAGCTCAAGCTTGGGGATGCCCAAGGCATCCAAAGATAACATTTCAAGAAGTCTCAAGCATCTAAGCTTGGGGATGCCCCGGTAGGCATCCCACCTTTCTTCATGAACAATTATCGATTAGTATCGGTTGAACCTAAGTTTTTGCTTCTTCGCATGATATGTGCTATTCTTGGAATGTCATTTTATTTTGTTTTGCTTGCTGTTTTAATAAAATACTTAGATCTCAATTTTTAAATGGGAGAGAGTCATCACATAGCTACCTATTTACTTAACTACTCACTTGATCTTCACTTATATCTTTTTGGAGTAGTTTATCGAACACTCTCATGCTTCACTTATATTATTTTGAGAGTTTATAATAGTGATGAAAGTTTGCACAAGCTATGAAATTGGTCCTAATATGATGAATATCCAAGAAGGATATAAATACAACTTTCATATAGATCATTGGATATGATAAGTTAAATTCCTTGCAATAGTTTTGCGATATGGAGATAATATTATGTAAGTCATGTTGGTGAGTAATTGTGCTTTAGTAGGAATATTGGTGTTAAGGTTTGTGATTCCCTATGCAAGCACGAAAGTCAATAGTTATGCAATGAAGTTATATCCTACTTGTGGTGCATTATTCGGTGTTAGTTATGTTTAATGCTCGTTTATGATCGTTTTCGTTTCTTGGTTGGTCGCTTCTGAATCTATTTGCTAGCCTTCATTTGTACTAAGCGGGAATACTGCTTGTGCATCCAAACCCCTTAAACAAAGTTGTGCCAAATGTGTCCACCATACCTACCTATATGCGTTATTTCCATGATGTTCCAAGTAAATTTGTATGTGCCAACTCTAATTTTCAAAATGAATTTCCTTTTTGTGTGCCCGTACCGCTCATGAAGCGGCAGGGGGTGGCCAATATTTTCCATGTTAGATGTGTTATTCTCAATATGAGTGTTTATTCACTTGTCATTGCACGAGAGTGTCGCATGTAATAGGGATGCTCAGTCCCGAAATGAAAAGAGATTTTATTTATGTTGTCAATAATAAATTCCTTGGAAAGTGTTGGTATGGAAGGCACCCGTGGATACGGCTAGCCATGGATTGTGAAAGAATGGTGGAAAAAGGAATAAACTTTATTTTATGTTTGGGAACCGCCTATGATGTATCTAGCATGGAAAGTATTGGGAATTCTCGGTCATTTTCGTTGACAAGAAAAGCATGCCTCTCAAAAGAATTTTATCTCTTAATTTAAGCCTTGAGCTCTGGCACCTCTACAAATCTCTGCTTCCCTCTGCGAAGGGCCTATCTATTTACTTTATGCAATTTTTATCGAGTCTCCATCTTTTCTTATAAAGCACCAACTAGGGAACACTATTGTCATACTTGTGCATTGGGTATAGTTAATATTCGAGTGTGTTTCATGAATGGATCAATGATTGAGCATAATGGGCTAGGGATAGCTTTCTTTAGTGTTGATATTTTGAAAGACATGGTTGCTTGTTGATATGCTTGAGTATTGATGTCCTCATGTCAAATTATAGACTATTGCTTTGAATCATTCAAGTCCAAATGTCCATGCTATAAAAGAAAAGAGTATATGAGGAATATGATAGGTAGCATTCCACATCCAAAATTCCGTTTTCAATTGCTACTTTATCATGATGGGTTTTATGAGAAAGAGTTGCTGCTATGATGCTAGGAAAAGTGATAGAAATTATCATTGATCAAACTTATGCACTATGCTAGCATTCACACTTGATAAATTATTTCTTTTATCATTTACCTACTCGAGGACGAGCAGGAATTAAGCTTGGGGATGCTGATATGTCTCCAACGTCTATGCTTTATGAAGTATTCATGCCATGTTTACAACAATTCTATATGGTTTTGGTATGATTTGAATGGAACTAAGCCGGACTGACGCTGTTTTCAGCAGAACTACCGTGGTGTTGTTTTTTTGTGCAGAAATAAAAGTTCTCCAAATGCAACGAAACTTTTTGATAATTTTTTTGGAACAAAAGAGGCACTAGAAGCTTCATGGGAGGACCAGAAGGTGAAGGAGGTGGCCACTACTCACCAGGGCGCGCCAGAGGCCTTAACGGTGTGCTGGTGGGTAGTGGGCCCCTCGAAGCCCATCTCAGCGTGAGACCGATGCCAGAAAATCCTATAAATACAGAAACCCCCAGAAATAACCCTAGATCAGAAGTTCCGCCACCGCAAGCCTCTGTAGCCACGAAAAACCAATCTAGACCCTGTTCCGGCACCCTGCCGGAGGGGGAAATCATCACCAGAGACCATCTTCATCATCCCGGCGGCCACCATGATGAGGAGGGAGTAGTCCACCCTCATGGCTGAGGGTTTGTACCAGTAGCTATGTGTTTAATCTCTCTCTCTCTCTCTCTCGTGTTCTTGACTTGGCACGATATTGATGTATCGCGAGCTTTGTTAATATAGTTGGATCATATGGTGTTTTCCCCTCTCTATCTTGTTGTGATGAATTGAGTTTTCCCTTTGAGATTTTGTTCTTATCGGATTGAATACTTTTTTGGATTTGAGAGCACTTGATGTATGTCTTGCTATGAACACCCGTGGTGACAATGGGGTATCATATGGATTCACTTGATATATGTTTTGGCACTAAACTCGCGGATTCCCGAGGTGACATTGGGGTAATCTATGCATAGGGGTTGATGCATGTTTTCGTCCTTATTTCTCTGGTAGAAATCTTGGGGCACTCTTTGAGGTTCTTTGTGTTGGATTGAGTATTATGAACCTGAAATTGTTTGATGCATATTCTATAATCAACTCACAGATACTCGTGGTGACATTGGAGTATCTAGGTGATATTAGAGTTGGTTGATGTGTATCATATGGTGTTATTTTAGTACGAACTCTTAGATAGATCGATCGGAAAGGATAACTTGGTGTTATTTTAGTACAAACTCTTGGATAGATCAATCGGAAAGGATAACTTTGAGGTGGTTTTGTACCCAACAAACAATTTCTTCTTATGTTCTCCGCTAGATAGGAACTTTGGAAGAGTATCAATGATGAAAGTAGGTTTGGAAGAGTATCAAATTTATGTAATATTGATCCCACTATTTTGGAGGGTGTTGAATCTTATTGTAGTAATTATGAAAGTGGATTTGGAGGTACAATCTATAGTGGAGAAGCTCAGAGATGATGCTCACAGTGGAGATGATAGAGCTACAACTAAGAGGTTCCAGACTGTGCCAAGGGCAGCCAGATCTAAAGCCGTGCCAGTTGCAGACATGAGGACCACTCACTCTGGACCTGCTGCTACTGCTCCAGTGCCACCTCCAATATCTACCCCACTAGCCCAGCAGACATCAGCTGAAGCATTTGCGGACGCACTTCTCTCAACGCCACTATGCACACCGGAGCCACCAGCTAGAAGACACCTTCAGGAGCTCCCGCGGATCGTGCCTAGAGAGACGCATAGCTCTATACCTTTTCGAGCTTTTAGGTACTTGTTCCCAAAGGGGAGAAATTGTATAGATCATTAGGCTTCGAGAGAGAGAGTGTGTGTCTCGCTTTTGGTTGTTGTTTTTTCTCGAGTTCTTGCTACTGTTTCCGTTTGATTCGTGCTACTTTGGTTGTTATGCTTGTGAGATACTACGTTTGTCTTGTGTGATTGATCATACTATGCTTCATGTGATGGAAATATGCCCTAAAGGCAATAATAAAATGGCTATTATTATATTCCCTTAATCATGATAAAGGTTTATTATTCATGCTAGAGATGTATTGATCGGAAACTTAAATACATGTGTGGATACATAAACAAATACCGTGTCCCTAGTGAGCCTGTACTAGACTAGCTCGTTGATCAAAAGATGGTTAAGGTTTCCTAAGCATAGACATGAGTTGTCATTTGATAATGGGATCACATCATTAGGAGAATGATGTGATGGACAAGACCCATCCGTTAGCTTAGAATATGATCGTTCAGTTTATTGCTACTGCTTTCTTGAATGTCAAATACATGTTCCTTCGACCATGAGATCATGCAACTCCCGGATACCGGAGGAATACCTTGTGTGCTATCAAACATCACAACGTAACTGGGTGATCATAAAGATGCTCTACAGGTATCTCCAAAGGTGTTTGTTGAGTTGGCATGGATCGAGATTGGGATTTGTCACTCCGAGTATCGGAGAGGTATCTCTGGGCCCTCTCGGTAATACACATCATAACAAGCTTGCAAGCAAATGACTAAATAGTTAGTTATGAGATGATGTATTACGGAACGAGTAAAGAGACTTGCAGGTAACGAGATTGAACTAGGTATGAAGATACCGACGATCGAATCTCGGGCAAGTAACATACCGACAGACAAAGGGAATTACGTATGTTGTCATAACGGTTCGACCGAGAAAAATCTTCGTAGAATATGTAGGAACCAATATGGGCATCCAGGTTCCGCTATTGGTTATTGACCGGAGAGGTGTCTTGGTCATGTCTACATAGTTCTCGAACCCGTAGGGTCCGCACGCTTAACGTTCGTTGATGATATAGTGTTATATGAGTTATATGATTTGGTGACCGAATGTTGTTCGGAGTCACAGATGAGATCACTGACATGACGAGGAGCTCCGGAATGGTCCGAAGGTAAAGATTGATATATAGGACGATGATATTCGGACACCGGAAGAGTTTCGGAGTGCACCGGGTAGTCATCGGATCATCGGAAGGGGTTCTGGGAGGCCCCGGGAGGTCTATGGGCTTAATGGGCCAAGAGGAGGAACACACCAGCCCAGAAGGGGCTGCTGCGCCCCCACCTCTAGGCCGCCGGCCCTAGAAAGGGAAAGGGGGAGGGCTAGGCCCTCCTGCCTTTCCTCTCCACATGAGGGAAAGGAAAGGGGGGGGGGGCGCCTCCCCTCCTGCCTTCTCCCTGGCGCTAAAACAAGGAAAGGGGGCTCGGCCAAGGGCAGGAGCCCAAGTAGGATTCGGTCCTACTTGGGGCGCCTCTTGGCCTCTCCCCTCTCCCCCCACCTATATATATGTGGGAGGGGGGCGCCACACATAACCACAACAATTGTTTAGCCGTGTGCGGCGCCCCCCTCCACCGTTTACACGCTCGGTCATATTTTCGTAGTGCTTAGGCGAAGCCCTACGGAGATAGCATCACCATCACCATCACCACACCGTCGTGCTACCGGAACTCATCCACTACCTCGCCGTCTTGCTAGATCAAGAAGGCGTGGACGTCACCGAGCTGAACGCGGAGGTTCCGTACGTTCGGTTCTCGATCGGTTGGAGCGCGAAGAAGTTCGACTACATCAACCGCATTAACAAATGCTTCTGCTTATGGTCTACGAGGGTACGTAGGCACACTCTCCCCTCTCGTTGCTATGCATCTCCATGGATAGATCTTGCGTGTGCATAGAATTTTTTTGTTTTCCATTCAACGTTTCCCAACAGTGGCATCAGAGCCAAGTCTATGCGTAGATGATATGCACGAGAAGAACACAAAGAGTTGTGGGCGGTGATAGTCATACTGCTTACCACCAACGTCTTATTTTGATTCAGCGGTATTGTGGGATGAAGCGACCCGGACCAACCTTACATGTCCACGCACATGAGACCGGTTCCACCGACTGACATGCAACTAGTTTTGCATAAAAGGTGGCTGGCGGGTGTCTGTTTCTCCTACTTTAGTTGAATCGAATTTGATTACGGCCGGTCCTTGAAGAAGGTTAAAACAGCAAACTTGATGAATCACCGTTGTGGTTTTTGCGTAGGTAAGAACGGTTCTTGCTAGAAGGCCATAGCAGCCACGTAAAACTTGCAACAACAAAGTAGAGGACGTCTAACTTGTTTTTGCAGGGCATGTTGTGATGTGATATGGTCAAGATATGATGTGATATATGTTGATGTATGAGATGATCATGTTTTGTAATATCGACAACCGGCAGGAGCCTTAGGGTTGTCTCTTTATTGTATGAAGTGCAAGCGCCATGTAATTGCTTTACTTTATCGCTATGCGTTAGCAATAGTTGTAGAAGCAATAGTTGGCGAGACGACCCCGACGCAACGATGGAGATCAAGGTGTCGAGCCAGTGACGATGGACATCATGACGATGCTTTGGAGATGGAGATCAAAAGCACAAGATTATGATGGCCATATCATGTCACATATTTTGATTGCATGTGATGTTTATCCTTTATGCATCTTATTTTGCTTAGAACGGCGGTAGCATTATAAGATGATCCCTTCACTAAATTTCAAGATAAAAGTGTTCTCCCTGAGTATGCAGCGTTGCCAAAGTTCGTCGTTTCGAAGCACCACATGATGATCGGGTGTGATAGACTCTACGTTCACATACAACGGATGTAAGACAGTTTTGCACATGCAGAATACTTGGGTTAAACTTGACGAGCCTAGCATGTACAGACATGGTCTCGGAACACTGGAGACCGAAAGGTCGAACGTGGGTCATATAGTAGATATGTTCAACATAGAGATGTTCACCATTGATGACTACCCCATCTCACGTGATGACCGGACATGGGTTAGTTGATTTGGATCATGTATCACTTAGATAACTTGAGGGATGTTTATTTAAGTGGGAGTTCATTAGTAATTTGATTAATTGAACTTAAATTTATCATGAACTTAGTCTTAATAGTTTTTGCATATCTATGTTGTAGATCAATAGCTCGCGATATAGCTCCCATATATTTTTGATATGTGTTCCTAGAGAAAACTAAGTTGAAAGATGATGGTAGCAATAATGCGGACTGGGTCCATGATTTGACGATTATCCTCATTGCTACACAGAAGAATTATGTCCTTGATGCACCGCTAGGTGACAGACCTGTTGCAGGAGCTGATGCAGACGTTATGAACGTTTGACAAGCTCGATATGATGATTACTTGATAGTTTAGTGTGCCATGCTTTACGACTTAGAATCGGCGCTTCAAAGACGTTTTGAACGCCATGGAATATATGAGATGTTCCAAGAGTTGAAATTGGTATTTCAGACTTATGCCCGTGTGGAGAGGTATGAGACCTCTGACAAGTACTTTACCTACAAGATGGAGGAGAATAGCTCAGCCAGTGAGCATGTACTCAGAATGTCTGGGTACTACAATCACTTGAATCAAGTGGGAGTTAATCTTCCAGATAAGATGATGATTGACAGAGTTCTCTAGTCACTATCACCAAGCTACTGGAACTTTGTGATGAACTATAATATGCAAGGGATGACGAAAATGATTCCCGAGCTCTTCGCGATGCTGAAATCAGCAAAGGTAGAAATCAAGAAAGAGCATCAAGTGTTGATGGTTAACAAGACCACTAGTTTCAAGAAAAAGGGCAAGGGAAAGAAAGGGAACTTCAAGAAGAATGGCAAGCAAGTTGCCACTCCCGTGATGAAGCTCAAAGCTGGACCTAAGCCTGAAACTAAGTGCTTCTACTGCAAAGGAAATGGTCACTAGAAGCGGAACTGCCCTAAATACTTGGCGGATAAGAAGGATGGCAATGTGAACAAAGGTATATTCGATATACATGTTATTGATGTGTGCCTTACTAGTATTCATAGTAGCCCTGGGTATTTGATACCGGTTCAGTTGCGAAGATTAGTAACTCGAAACAGGAGTTGCGGAATAAACGGAGACTAGTAAAGGGCAAGGTGACGATGTGTGTTGGAAGTGTTTCCAAGATTGATATGATCACCATCGCACACTCCCTCTACCTTTGGGATTAGTGTTAAAGCCTAAATAAATGTTATTTGGTGTTTGCGTTGAGCATGAACATGATTAGATCATGTTTATTGCAATATGGTTATTCATTTAATTCAGAGAATAATTGTTGTTCTGTTTACATGAATAAAACCTTCTATGGTCATACACCCAATGTGAATGGTTTATTGAATCTCGATCGTAGTGATACACATATTCATAATATTGATGCCAAAAGATGCAAAGTTGATAATGATAGTGCAACATACTTGTGGCATTGCCGTTTAGGTCATATTGGTGTAAAGCGCATGAAGAAACTCCATGCATATGGACTTTTGGAATCACTTGATTATGAATCATTTGATACTTGCGAACCATGCCTCTTGGGCAAGATGACTAAAACCCCGTTCTCCGGAACAATGGAGCAAGCTAATGACTTATTGGAAATAATACATACCGATGTATGCGGTCCGATGAGTGTTGAAGCACACGGCGGGTATCGTTATTTTCCCACCTTCACAGATGATTTGAGTAGGTATGGGTATATCTACTTGATGAAACTCAAGTCTGAAACGTTTGAAAAGTTCAAAGAATTTCAGAGTGAAGTGGAGAATCACCGTAACAAGAAAATAAAGTTTCTACAATCTGATCGCGGAGGCGAATATTTGAGTTACAAGTTTGGCCTTCATTTAAAAATAATGTGGAATAGTTTCACAACTCACGCCACCTGGAACACCACAGCGTAATGGTGTGTCTGAATGTCGTAACTGTAATTTATTAGATATGGTGTGTTCTATGATGTCTCTTACCGATTTGCCACTATCGTTTTAGGGTTATGCATTAGAGACAACCGCATTCACATTAAAAAGGGCACCGTCTAAATCTATTCAGATGACACCGTATGAACTGTGGTTTGGCAAGAAACCTAAGCTGTCGTTTCTTAAAGTTTGGGGTTGCGACACTTATGTCAAAAGGCTTCAGCCTGATAAAGCTCGAACCCAAATCGGAGAAGTGTGTCTTCATAGGATACCCTAAGGAAACAATTGGGTACACCTTCTACCACAGATCCGAAGGCAAAATCTTTGTTGCCAAGAATGAATCCTTTCTAGAGAAGGAGTTTCTCTCAAAAGAAGTGAGTGGGAGGAAAGTAGAACTTGATGAGGTAATTGTACCTTCTCTCGAATTGGAAGGTAGCACATCACAGAAAACCGTTCCCGTGATGCCTACACCAACTAGAGAGGAAGCAAATGATAATGATCATGAAACTTCAGATCAAGTTACTACTAAACCTCGTAGGTCGACCAGAGCACGATCCGCACCAGAGTGGTACGGTAATCCTGTTATGGAAGTCATGTTATTAGACCAAGGCGAACCTACGAACTATGAAGAAGCTATGATGAGCCAAGATTCTGATAAATGGCTTGAGGCCATGAAATCTGAGATAGGATCCATGTATGAGAACAAAGTGTGGACTTTGGTGGACTTGCCCGATGATCTGCAAGCCATTGAGAATAAATGGATCTTCAAGAAGAAGACTGACGCTGATGGTAATGTTACTGTCTACAAAGCTTGACTTGTTGTGAAAGGTTTTCGACAAGTTCAAGGAGTTGACTACGATGAGACTTTCTCACCCGTAGTGATGCTTAAGTCTGTCCGAATCATGTTAGCAATTGCCGCATTTTATGATTATGAAATCTGGCAAATGGACGTCAAAACTGCATTCCTTAATGGATTTCTTAAAGAAAAGTTGTATATGATGCAACCAGAAGGTTTTTTCAATCCTAAAGGTGTTAACAAAGTGTGCAAGCTCCAGCGATCCATCTATGGACTAGTGCAAGCATCTCGGAGTTGGAATATACGCTTTGATGAGGTGATCAAAGCATATGGTTTTATACAGACTTACGGTGAAGCCTGTATTTACAAGAAAGTGAGTGGGAGCTCTGTAGCATTTCTGATATTATATGTGGATGACATATTGCTGATTGGAAATGATATAGAATTTTTGGATAGTATAAAAGGATACTTGAATAAGAATTTTTCAATGAAAGACCTCGGTTAAGCTGCTTACATATTAGGCATCAAGATCTATAGAGATAGATCAAGATGCTTGATAAGATTTTCAATGAGTACATACCTTGACAAGATTTTGAAGGAATTCAAAATGGATCAGTCAAAGATGGAGTTCTAGCCTGTATTGTATGGTGTGAAGTTGAGTAAGACTCAAAGCCCGACCACGACAAAAGATAGAGAGGGAATGAAAGTCATTCCCTATGCCTCAGCCATAGGTTCTATAAAGTATGCCATATTGTGTACCAGACCTATTGTGTACCTTGCCATGAGTTTGGCAAGGGGGTACAATAGTGATCCAGGTGTAGATCACTGGACAGCGGTCTAAATTATCTTTAGTTACCTAAGAGGACTAAGGAAATATTTCTCGGTTATGGAGGTGATAAAGAGTTCGTCGTAAAGGGTTACGTCGATGCAAGCTATGACACCGATTCGGATGACTCTGAGTCTCAATCTGGATACATATTGAAAGTGGGAGCAATAAGCTAGAGTAGCTCCATGCAGGACATTGTAGACATAGAAATTTGCAAAATACATAAGGATCTGAATGTGACAGACCCATTGACTAAACTTCTTTCACAAGCAAAACATGATCACACCTTAGTACTCTTTGGGTGTTAATCACATGGCTATGTGAACTAGATTATCGACTCTAGTAAACTCTTTGGATGTTGGTCACATGGCGATGTGAACTATGGGTGTTAATCACATGGTGATGTGAACTAGATTATTGACTCTAGTGCAAGTGGGAGACTGATGGAAATATGCCCTAGAGGCAATAATAAAATGGTTATTATTATATTTCCTTAATCATGATAAAGGTTTATTATTCATGCTAGAATTGTATTGACCTGAAACTTAAATACATGTGTGGATACATAAAGAAATACCGTGTCCCTAGTGAGCCTCTACTAGACTAGCTCGTTGATCAAAAGATGGTTAAGGTTTCCTAAGCATAGACATGAGTTGTCATTTGATAACGGGATCACATCATTAGGAGAATGATGTGATGGACAAGACCCATCCGTTAGCTTAGAATATGATCGTTCAGTTTATTGCTACTGCTTTCTTGAATGTCAAATACATGTTCCTTCGACCATGAGATCATGCAACTCCCGGATACCGGAGGAATACCTTGTGTACTATCAAATGTGACAACATAACTGGGTGATCATAAAGATACTCTACAGGTATCTCCAAAGGTGTTTGTTGAGTTGGCATGGATCAAGATTGGGATTTGTCACTCCGAGTATCGGAGAGGTATCTCTGGGCCCTCTCGATAATACACATCATAACAAGCTTGCAAGCAAATGACTAAAGAGTTAGTTACGAGATGATGTATTACGGAACAAGTAAAGAGACTTGCAGGTAACGAGATTGAACTAGGTATGAAGATACCGACGATTGAATCTCGGGCAAGTAACATACCGACAGACAAAGGGAATTATGTATGTTTCATAATGGTTCGACTGATAAAGGTCTTCATAGAATATGTAGGAACCAATATGGGCATCCAGGTTCCACTAGTGGTTATTGATCGGAGAGGTGTCTCGATCATGTCTACATAGTTCTTGAACCCGTAGGGTCCGCACGCTTAACGTTCGTTGACGATATAGTGTTATATGAGTTATATGATTTGGTGACCGAATGTTGTTCGGAGTCACGGATGAGATCACGGACATGATGAGGAGCTCCGGAATGGTCCGGAGGTATAGATTGATGTATAGGACAATGATATTCGGACACCGGAAGAGTTTCGGAGTGCACCGGGTAGTCATCGGATCACCGGAAGGGGTTCCGGGAGGCCTCGGGAGGTCTATGGGCTTAATGGGCCAAGGGGAGGAACACACCAACCCACAAGGGGCTCGTGCGCCCCCACCTCTAGGCCGTCGTCCCTAGAAAGGAAAAGGGGAAGGGCTAGGCCCTCCTGCCTTTCCTCTCCACATGAGGGAAAGGAAAGGGGGGGCGCCTCCCCTCCTGCCTTCTCCCTGGCGCCAAAACAAGGAAAGGGGGGGCGTGGCCAAGGGCAGGAGCCCAAGTAGGACTCGGTCCTACTTGGGGCGCCTCTTGGCCTCTCCCCTCTCCCCCACCTATATATATGTGGGAGGGGGCGCCACACATAACCACAACAATTGTTTAGCCGTGTGCGGCGCCCCCCTCCACCGTTTACACCCTCGGTCATATTTTCGTAGTGCTTAGGCGTGGACGTCACCGAGCTGAATGTGTGCTGAACGCGGAGGTGCCGTATGTTCGGTACTCGATCAATTGGAGCGCGAAGAAGTTCGACTACATCAATCGCGTTAACAAGCACTTCTGCTTACGGTCTACGAGGGTACATAGACACACTCTCCCCTCTCGTTGCTATGCATCTCCATGGATAGATCTTGCATGTGCGTAGAAGTTTTTATGTTTTCCATGCAGCGTTTCCCAACATCATGTGAGTTTGATGCCTATCCCTATAATTATTTATGTATGATCATTCACTTATGTCTTTGATGATGCATGCATGTTATTTCACTCATATCATTTTGTGCGCTCCACCAAGATGTATGTGACATGGAAGAGTGACCCATGATCCTAATCGATTGTGTGCATATGCATTCAAACGCAATTTTTTAATAATGCCCAAATTTAGGGGGAGCTCTTGCTTATCACATACTTCTCAAAGCGATGATGTATTTCATTCATTTAATCATTTGTTGAAGCTTTGATCTATATGTTGTCATCAATTACCAAAAAGGGGGAGATTGGAAGTGCAACTAATCCCCGGGAGGTTTTGGTAATTCATAACAACATATATCTCATTGAACTAATATCCATTCAAGATAAATATTTCAGGATGTTCAATGATTGGCATGGCATGAACTAGAGATGTGGACCCCTCAAAATGATAAGGACGAGGATTGGCAAAAGCTCAAGACTCTACATTTTTGTTTAAGTGATCCAAGATCACATTGAGTCCATAGGAAATCCAATGCTATTAAAAGGGATGAGGTGTTGCTTAATGATCCTCTTGCTCAAGTGCTTAGTGATATTGCTCCAAAACCCTCAACCACTTTCTCTATCCAAATATGTCCAAAACCTAATTCCCAACTCGGCCCCATCGATATTTCCTATCCGGAGCCACCGAGTTCATTTTGACATATCCACTGCCAAAACCCTAACAGTTCGGTCACACCGATATGGATCTCGGTCCCACCGAGATGGCCTTGCCAACGCTCTGTGACTTGTTGCATTCACTTCGGTCCCACTGAGATGTTGCAATCGGTCCCATCAAGTTGGCTTGACTGATTCTCTATTGCTCATTGCATTCACTTCAGTCCCACCGAGATGATGCAATCGATGCCACCGAGATGAAGTTTGCCCTAAGCCCTAGCACATCGGTCCCACCGAGTTGTTCCCGTCAGTCCCACCGAGATTCCTAATGTTCATATTTTTGTACAGATCGGTGCCACCGAGTTTTCCAATCGGTGCCACCGAGATGGGTCAAAAGTGTGTAACGGTTAGATTTTGTGTGGAGGCTTTACATACCCCTCCACCCCCTTCTTCTCATAAGAGAGAGCCATCAGAACGTGCCTACACTTCCAACATTCATTTTCTGACAGAGAACCACCTACTCATGTGTTGAGATCAAGCGATTCCATTCCTACCATTTGAACCATGATTTCTAGCATTTCCCAAGTTGCTTTCCACTCAAATCCTTCTTCCACCATAGCCAAATTTGTGTGAGAGAGTTGAGTGTTGGGGAGACTATCATTTGAAGCACAAGAGCAAGGAGTTCATCATCAACACACCGTCTATCACCTTTTAGAGAGTGGTGTCTCCTAGATTGGTTAGGTGTCGCTTGGGAGCCTCCGACATGATGTGGAGTTGAACCAAGAAGTTTGTAAGGGCAAGGAGATCGCCTACTTCGTGAAGATCTACCCGAGTGAGGCAAGTCCTTCGTGGGTGATGGCCATGGTGGGATAGACAAGGTTGCTTCTTCGTGGACCCTTCGTGGGTGGAGCCCTTGATAACCCTAAAGTATAGGGGATCAGTTGTAGCCTTTCTCGATAAATAAGAGTGTCGAACCCAACGAGGAGCTAAAGGTAGAATTTATATTCCCTTCAAGTTCTATTGACCACCGTTACAACTCTACGCACGCTTAACGTTCGCTTTACCTAGAACAAGTATGAAACTAGAAGTACTTTGTAGGTGTTGTAGGCTAGGTTTGCAAGATAATAAAGAGCACATAAATAAAAACTAGGGGCTGTTTAGATAAAGAAACAATTAAGTTAGTTTTAGTAGAGAGCTTTTTATCACAAGAAAGTTATTTGTCCCTAGGCAATCGATAACTAGACCGGTAATCATTATTGCAATTTTATATATGAGGGAAAGGCATAAGCTAACATACTTTCTCTACTTGGATCATATGCACTTATGATTAGAACTCTAGCAAGCATCCGCAACTACTAAAGATCATTAAGGTAAAACCCAACCATAGCATTAAAGTATCAAGTTCTCTTTACTCCCATACGCAAACAACCTACTTACTCGGGTCTGTGCTTCTGTCACTCACGCCACCCACCATAAGCGAATCATGAACATATTGCAAACCCTACAGCGGGGATCCCTCACGCTTACATGACATGGAGAGCACCATAGGACAGCACCAATAATAAAACATACAACTCAAACCAATCATGATCATCAATCAACCCATAGGACAAAACGGATCTACTCAAACATCATAGGATAGCCATACATCATTGGGAAATAATATATAGCATTGAGCACCATGTTTAAGTAGAGATTACAGCGGGGAGAAGGAGTGTTACACCGCTGCATAGAGGGGGAGAGAGTTGGTAATGACGGTGGCGAAGTTGTTGGTGTAGATCGCCGTCACGATGATGGCCCTGGCGGCGTTCCGACGCCACCAGGAGAGAGGGGGAGAGAGCCCCCCTCCTTATTCTTCTTCCTTGACCTCTCCCCAAGATGGGAGGAGGGTTTCCCCTCTGGTCCATGGCCTCCATGGCGGCGGAGGGGCGGGAGCCCCTCCGAGATTGGATCTCGCTTTCTCTCTGTTTCCTTCTATTTCTGCGCTCCCAGATTCTGGCCTTTCACCGTTTCTTAAATTCCCGGAGATCCGTAACTCCGATTGGGCTGAAATTTTAACACAATTTTTTATCCGGATATTAGCTTTCTTGCGGCCGAAGAAGGGCACGAACCACCTTACGGGGTGGCCACAAGCCCCTTGGCCGCGCCCAGGGTAGGGGCCGCGCCTCTAGGGCTTGTGGGCCCCTCGGGCATCGTCTCGCGTTGATTCCAATTCCCAAAAATCACATATATTCCAAAAAAAATCTCCGTAAGTTTTTATCGCGTTAGGACTTCATTTGGTATGGATATTCTATGAAACAAAAAACATGCAACAAACATGAACTGGCACTGGGCACTGGATCAATATGTTAGTCCCAAAAATAGTATAAAAAGTTGTCAAAAGTATATGAAAGTTGTAGAATATTGGCATGAAACAATCAAAAATTATAGATACGACGGAGACGTATCAGCATCCCCAAGATTAATTCCTACTCGTCCTCGAGTAGGTAAATGATAAAAAAGATAATTTTTGATGTGAAATGCTACCTAGCATAATCTTGATCATATAATCTAATCATGGCATGAATATTGAGACACGAGTTATTCAAAGCAATAGTCTATCATTTGACATTAAGACAATAATACTTCAAGCATACTAATAAAGCAATCATGTCTTCTCAAAATAACATGGCCAAAGAAAGTTATCCCTACAAAATCATATAGTCTGGCTATGCTCCATCTTCATCACACAAAGTATTTCATCATGCACAACCCCGATGACAAGCCAAGCAATTGTTCATAATTTTAATATTCTCAAGCCTTTTCAACTTATACACAATACATGAGCGTGAGCCATGGATATAGCACTATAGGTGGAATAGAATATGATGGTGGAGGTTGTGTGGAGAAGACAAAAAAGGAGAAAGTCTCACATCGACGCGGCTAATCAATGGGTTATGGAGATGCCCATCAATTGATGTCGATGCGAGGAGTAGGGATTGCCATGCAATGGATGCACTAAGAGCTATAAGTGTATGAAAGCTCAAACTGAAAACTAAGTGGGTGTGCATCCAACTTGCTTGCTCATGAAGACCTCGGGCATTTGAGGAAGCCCATCATCGGAATATACAAGCCAAGTTCTATAATGAAAAGTCCCACTAGTATATGAAAGTGATAACTCAAGAGACTCCCTATATGAAGAACATGGTGCTACTATGAAGAACAAGTGTGGTAAAAGGATAGTAGCATTGCCCCTTCTCTCTTTTTCTCTCATTTTTTTTGGCTCTCTTTTTTTGGCCTCTTTTTTTATTTTTTTTCATCCGGAGTCTCATCCCGACTTGTGGGGGAATCATAGTCTCCATCACCCTTTCCTCACTGGGACAATGCTCTAATAATGATGATCATCACACTTTTATTTACTTACAACTCAATATTATGACTCAGTATCTAGAACAAAGTATGACTCTATATGAATTCCTCTGGCAGTGTACCAGGATGTGCAATGATCTAGCATAGCAAAGATATCAAAAAATGGACAAGCCATGAAAATATCATGCTAGCTATATTACGATCATGCAAAGCAATATGACAATGACTGCTCAAGTCATGTATATGATGATGATGGAAGTTGCATGGCAATATATCTCGGAATGGCTATGGAAATGCCATGATAGGTAGGTATGGTGGCTGTTTTGAGGAAGATATAAGGAGGCTTATGTGTGATAGAGCGTATCATATCACGGGGTTTGGATGCACCGGCGAAGTTTGCACCGACTCTTGAGGTGAGAAAGGGCAATGCACGGTACCGAAGAGGCTAGCAGTGATGGAAGGGTGAGAGTGCGTATAATGCATGGACTCAACATTAGTCATAAAGAACTCACATACTTATTGCAAAATTTTATTAGCCATCAAAATAAAGTACTAATACGCATGCTCCTAGGGGGATAGATTGGTAGGAAAAGACCATCGCTTGTCCCCGACCGCCACTCATAAGGAAGACAATAAAAAATAAATCATGCTCTGACTTCATCACATAACGGTTCACCATACGTGCATGCTTCGGGAATCACAAACCTTAACACAAGTATTTCTACCAATCCACAATTACTCACTAGCATGACTCTAATATCACCATCTTTATATCTCAAAACTATTGCAAGGAATCAAACATATCATATTCAATGATCTACAAGTTTTTATGTAGGATTTTATGACTAACCATGTGAATGACCAATTCCTGTCAACTCTCTAAATAGATATAAGTGATGCAAGAGAGTTTAATTATTTCTACAAAAGATATGCCCATACTCTAACAAATATAAGTGAAGCAAAAGAGCATTCTACAAATGGCAGATTTTTATGTGTAGAGAAACAGGCAATCCAAACTTCAAATGATATAAGTGAAGCACATGAAGCATTTTATAAAGCCATACTCAAAAGATATAAGTGAAGTGCAAAGAGCATTCTACAAATCAACCAAGGACTATCTCATACCAGCATGGTGCATAAAAGGAAAAGGAAAAATAAACACAAAAAACGCTCCAAGAATTTACGCATATCATGTGACGAATAAAAATATAGCTCCAAGTAAAATTACCGATGGTCGTTAGAAGAAAGAGGGGATGCCTTCCGGGGCATCCCCAAGCTTAGTTGCTTGGGAGTCCTTGAATATTACCTTGGGGTGCCTCAGGCATCCCCAAGCTTAGGTTGTTGCCACTCCTTATTCCTTCATCCATCGTGATCTCACCCAAAACTTGAAAACTTCAATCACACAAAACTTAACAAAACCCTCTTGAGATCCATTAGTATAATAAAACAGATCACCAGTTTAAGTACTGTTGCAAACCCATTCATATTTTGTTTTTGCATTGTATCTACTGTATTATAACTTCTCCATGGCTTATACCACCGATAAAATTGATAGTTTCATCAAAACTAGCAAAACAATGCATCAAAAACAGAATCTGTCTTAAACAGGACAGTCTGTAGTAATATGAACATTCACCATACTTCTGTAACTCCAAAAATTCTGAAATATTAGGAAAAAATAACCATTTGTATAGAAGTACTGTGTAAAAATTTCAGAAACTTTTGACATTCCAGTAAAAAATGTAAATTCACGCGCTACAGCCAAAGTTTCTGTTTTGCCACTGCACATACCAAACAAGCAATCTAATCATCCTAAAGGCAAATCTTGGCACATTATTTTTTATAATACAATGGATTTGTACAAGGGGATAATTATTTTTTTTGAAAAGTTTCTGTAGTTTAAGATTTGCAAAGTTTCCATGGGCATGAACAAAGTTCAAGGAGCTCCCCCACTTCAACGGTGCTCGTCTTTCTTACTTTCACTTTTCTTTTTGAAAAAGTTTTAGGTCCCCTCTATATTTTTTTAATATTTATAAAAGCACTCAACAGAATAAAATGACTCTCTAAAACTTCCGGGTTGTCTCCCTGGCAGCGCTTTCTTTAAAGCCATTAAGCTAGGCATAAAGTGCTCAAGTAATGGATCCACCCAGATCAGAAGGTATATCAAAGCCAATTTTAATTAGCAATGATTTGTAATTTAGTATTGAGCTAAAAGCAACATATATCATGGAACAATGAAGTCTAACTCTCTTCCTATGCATCGGCATGTCATAAAAGAACAATTCAAGCACACATAGTAAGGCCGATACATAGCATAAATAGTTTCTTGCAATTTTATTTTGTTGGAAACATAGAGAGGTGGAGATGTAGTTCCTCTATCGTAATAATTGCAAGTAGGAGAAGCAAGCACATGCATATTATATTTATCAAAATCATCATGTGTAGTAGTAAAACGCAACCCATCAATATAATCCTTAATAAGCGCAAACTTCTCCGATATAGTGTAGTTCAGAGAATTCAAAAAGATAATAGGACTATCATGCGTGGGTGCAATAACAACAATTTCATTCTTAACATAAGGAACTATAGCAAGTTCATCTCCATAAGCATAATTCAAATTGGCATCATGGCCACAAGCGTAGCAAGCGTCAATTTCATCAAAAAGGGATATTTCAAACGAATCCAAGGGATCATAGCAATCATCATAGCATTCATCCTTTGATAAGCACGAAGGGAAATTAAACAATGTATGAGTTGAAGAGTTACTCTCATTATAAGGTGGGCACGGGTGATCAATCCGCTCTTCCTTCCTTTGTTCTTCGCTTTCCTCCTCATCTTTTTCATCTAATGAGCTCACAGTGTCATCAATTTCTTCTTCCACAGATTCATGCAAAATATTAGTCTCTTCTTGGACAGTGGAGACTTTCTCAATAAACTCATTAATATCATCGTTATATTCATAATTCTCATAGCAATATTTAAGTATAGCAAAATTTTCAGGTCTGTAAACAGCATCATCATAATTTTCACACTTTTCAAACAAAGATTCAATTTCATAAGCACCCTTAAAAGCAAAAAAATTCTTCTATTTGTTCCACATCATAGTAATCATATAGACCATTAGCATAAGAAGCCAAGGTTTCATTATCACTAAATTTACATGAAAAGGGAAGGTGTGGAACCTTCATCCTAGAGCGACAAGTGTAATGATATCTCAAGCATAAATTCTGAGCATACCAATGCAACATATGAATTTGATCCCATAAGAGTTTCCCTTTTTGAGTCAACCGATAATCCCTAAAGTATTCACGTTGATCCAACGTGTCTCCATTATCAAGTTGCACGGGGTTTTCTCAGGATTATCAAAGTAGTGTTTAATATTTTCCACATAGCGAGCATCGAGGGTTTTAGGAGGTTCCCCATCTCCATGAGTAGCAAGTACACCTAATTTTTTTTGGTATTTCGTGTTCCATATCCATAACTAAAGATAGAGAACAACTTAGAATAGAAAATAAAATCTACTTAGTGATAAAGCAAACAAGCACACACGAGAATATTCACCCCACACTATTGCTCCCGGCAACGGCGCCAGAAAAAGGTCTTGATAACCCACAAGTATAGGGGATCAGTTGTAGCCTTTCTCGATAAATAAGAGTGTCGAACCCAATGAGGAGCTAAAGGTAGAATTTATATTCCCTTCAAGTTCTATCGACCACCGATACAACTCTATGCACGCTTAACATTCGCTTTACCTAGAACAAGTATGAAACTAGAAGTACTTTGTAGGTGTTGTAGGCTAGGTTTGCAAGATAATAAAGAGCACGTAAATAAAAACTAGGGGCTGTTTATATAAAGAAACAATTAAGTTAGTTTTAGTAGAGAGCTTTTTGTCACAAGAAAGTTATTTGTCCCTAGGCAATCGATAACTAGACCGGTAATCATTATTGCAAATTTATATGAGGGAGAGGCATAAGCTAACATACTTTCTCTACTTGGATCATATGCACTCATGATTGGAACTCTAGCAAGCATCCACAACTACTAAAGATCATTAAGGTAAAACCCAACCATAGCATTAAAGTATCAAGTCCTCTTTACTCCCATACGCAAACAACCTACTTACTCGGGTCTGTGCTTCTGTCACTCACGCCACCCACCATAAGCGAATCATGAACATATTGCAAACCCTACAGTGGGTATCCCTCACGCTTGCGCGACACAGAGAGCACCATAGGACAGAACCAATAATAAAACAGACAACTCAAACCAATCATGATCATCAATCAACCCATAGGACAAAACAGATCTACTCAAACATCATAGGATAGGCATACATCATTGGGAAATAATATATAGCGTTGAGCACCATGTTTAAGTAGAGATTACAGTGGGGATAAGGGGTGTTACACCGCTGCATAGAGGGGGGGAGAGTTGGTGATGACGGCGGTGAAGTTGTTGGTGTAGATCGTCGTCACGATGATGGCCCCGGCGGCGTTCCGGCGCCACCGGGAGAGAGGGGGAGAGAGCCGTTACCCTTCGTGGGTTGAAGTCTCCATCAACATGGACGTACGATAGCACCACCTATCGGAACCACGCCAAAAATCTTCGTGTCTCCATTGCGTTTGCTTTCTCCAAACTCTTCCCTTGTGACGCCCCCGGCTTAATCATGCACTAATCATACACGCAAACATGCACGATCAAGCACAGGGACTCACGGGAAGATATCACAACACAACTCTAACACAAATAAACGGAGATCCACAATATTACAGACCAGGGATCACGAGGATCCGAATACATAATTCAGTCATACAAATAATATCTGAGTACAGACATAGTTAGACAAGGTTTGCCTTAAGAAGGCTAGCACAAACAACGACTCTAGAACGAAAGGCGTAGGCCTCCTGCCTGGGGCCTCTGATCCTACTCCTGGTCAGCTGGCTCAATCCAGTAGTACGCGCCATCTGGACCCTCCTGGTAGTAAGCTCCTGCTGGGACATCTGGCTCCGGGGCTCCATCGTCTGATGTATCATTAAAGTGGGGTATGGGGAAAAAAGAAGTAGCAAAGCAACCGTGAGTACTCATCCAAAGTACTCAGCAAGCAAGGATCTACACTACATATGCAACATTATCAAAGAAAGGCTGTATATGTGGACTGGGCTGCAGAAATGCCAGAATAGCGAGAAGACCTTGTCCTATCGAAGACTAGCATCTTCACGAAGCCATCATCTTGCAGAATTAGAGGAGTATAGAAAAGCATTTTATTAAGCAAGCATGTTGAGGCAAAGCCTAGAGATCCTTCCTCGACTCCCAGCGAGGAAGCGATCCCGAAGCTTCAATTAAGTAGACAAGTATCCAGTTCAAGTAATAGATCGGGTTACCAAACTGAGCGTCCTTTACCGTAGGACCGGCTATCGATAGATGTTATCTTCCCTGCAGGGGTGCACTACTGTTACCCAACACGCTCGATCACCTCTGGCCGGACACACTTGCTGGGTAATGCCCGTCCTCGGGAGATCGACACGAAGCAGTGCCCTACCTAGGCTCAGCAGAGAGGTCAGCACGCCGGACTAACCTATGCACCCAGAGGTCTTGGGCCATCGCCTTGGGCACCCTGCGCATTGCGTGGCTGGCCGGGGTGCAGGCGCGACACTGAACTCGTCAGTGAAGTATCCAGCCCATTCCCGGCGATCAGCCCGCACGGTGAACCGTGATGTCTGAAGAGCTTTCGGGAGAAACGTATGACGTAGAGGGCCCCATAAACAATTACCCCGCGTGGTGGTAGTGCGTATAGGGCACGTCGACCCACTCAGATAAAATACCCAAATCCAATTGGCTCATTTAATAACACGCGGAGACAATCAGAGTTTCTAAAGCTCCACCACAATATCACACTCGGGCGCCCTTCCGGGCAAGCCCGACATCATAGATCTCCCTGCGGGTACCCCCCAGGGTCGACCCGCCTGTGACAAGGGTCAAAGTAACCGTGTGGTTATAACATCAAGGGGAAACCCGAGGAATCACCCTCGGAGGATTCCACCTGATGAAATCATCAAGGTTAACATAGGAGGCATCACCCTCGAGGTTCACACTTGAGGGGGTTACACGACAGAGTCATATCGGAAGTGGTGAAGGAAGAATCACCCTCGATGACCATGACCGAACAGCTACACTGCAGAGTATTCATCAGGAGTGCGTTACGAGGTATCACCCTCGGCACTCGATAGTAACTATGCAGAGTCATATAACTAAGGGGGGTGAGGTGATGCGTCGGTCTCTGGTCATCGATCACGTTGATCGAGTAGTCGATGATGAAGCAGAGGCAACAAGGGTAAAGTGATGGGGGTCACTGATGGTTCATTACCAACCTATACTAAGCAGTTGAAATAGGCAGGTAAGGTAGCAATAAGCAGGTTACAAAAGCAGGCTATGCATCAGAATAGGAGCAAACATTTACAGTAACAAAATCTAATGCAAGCAGGAGAAAGTTTGAATGGGCGATATCGGGATGTTCAAGGGAGGGCTTGCCTGGTTGCTCTGGCAAGGAGGAGGGGTCGTCGGAAGGCTGCTCGTCCGGAGCGTAGTCGTACTCTGCTGCATCGGCGTCGGTCTCTGCGTCTATCGAGAGAGAAGGAGGGGGAAGAAACAATAAATTCACGGCAAAAATGCAAACAATATGCATGACATGTCTAAATGATATGCAGAGGTGTTCTACTGCCTAACTAAATGATTTAGTTAATTTAGGAATTTATTCGGATTTATTTTATTAAAGTTAAGCACTATTCATTTATCGAAATCAGTCTAAAAGTTCCATGTTCAGGTAGCTAGGGGCATCTGACAGATGAACGGACCATGTATTCGGATTCGTCTCGAAATTCTGAGCTACTTTCATGTACAAAGTATTTTCATCAGAGCTACGGTTTATTTTATATTAAATTTTAAAGATTTAATCAATTCTGAAATTATTATTAATTAAATTAATTCAAAAATACAATTATGACATCATCATGATGGCAGCAGTCAGCTGTACTGTTGACTGGGTCAAACTGACATGCGGGTCCCGTTTGTCATTGACTGAGATTAACTAAACAGGTTAATTAGTTTAATTACTTGATTAGGTTAACTAATTTTAATTAGTTTAGTTAAATAGAATTCATTAACTTAAATAATTCACTAATTAATTAATTAATAATTTTAGTAATTTCTTTTTTTCTTTTTTTTACGTTCTCGGCAGTGGGCCCCGTTTGGGAGTGGCCCAGAGGCCATAGCGGGTCGGGCGTCGGGCACAGCCCGAATGGGCGCGGGTGCGGAGCAGCCCCCGAACGGGCGCTTGCTCGCAGGGAGTGCGGCGGGGCGAGGCCACAGGGGCGCGGCGGCAGAGGCCGCGGGGCGTCGCGACCACGGCCAGGCGCGCGCAGGGGAGGCCGTGGCCGGCAGCAGCGAGCGGCGCCAGCAGCAGACCAGCAGTTGCAGCCGCTGCAACATGGCCGGCGCGGCGAGGCCGCGCGTGGAGGCGGGGTGCGGCCGGGCGGTGCGTGCAGCGAGGGAGGGCGCAGAGCAGCAGTAGGGCGTGCGCGCGCGGTCTAGGCGAGGTGCGGGCGCGCGCGAGCCGACGAGCGCTGGAGGGAGTAGCGGGGCGCGGCGGTGGCGAACGGGGACGGGGGAAGGAGGAGAGGGGGTTCTCACCCCCGTTGCAGGGGTACACCGGCGAGGCTCGAGGAGGCCGATTGGGGAGGAGGACGGGGACGTCCGGCGAGGGAGAGGACGAGGAGGCGACGACGTGGCGGCGCCGGCGAGCGAGGCGTTGGGGCCGATGCCCCTGATCCCGATCTGGATCAGGGGAGGGAGAGCAAGGAGTGGGGGGAGAGTGGGGTGGTGGGCTAGGTTTCGGGCGCCAGGGGGTAAGTAGGAGGGACGGGGTTGGCCGGCTTGGTGGGGGGTTGGCTGGGCCGTGGCCCAGTTGGCCAGGGGGTTTTCTTTTTATTTTATTTTTCTTTATTTCTTTACTGTTTTGTTTTAGTTCCTTTAAATTTTGTTTTACAAAATATGTAACTAGTTCCTAATTTAGTTTTAATAATTATGCCACTGCCCCATAAGTTTTTGGCAATAAAATAAATAGTTTAATATTTTATTAATCAGAAAAATGTATTTAATTAAATGTTTTGCTGCTGTTTTAGGATGCTAGGGACATTTAAATATTCCAATCATTGTTGCTGCTAATTTTATAAATGCCTCTAGATTATTTGCAACATGATGAACAATTTAGTTCCTGGATTTGAAAAACTTTTATTTTCACTTTAATTTAATTTGAAGTTTGAATTAGGAGTTTGAAATGCAATATGACGCAAATGATGATCAGCCACTGTTGAACTTGCTGACATGGCATTAACTAAGGGTGATCACTGTGGTTAATCACATGGGGTGTTACAATTCTCCTCATCTAACAAGAATTCTCGTCCCGAGAATTAAGAGGAAGACTGAAAGAAAGCAGGGTATTCTTCACGAAGACGATCCTCGGGTTCCCAAGTGGCTTCATCTTCAGAATGATTCGACCACTGAACTTTAAGGAATATGATTACCTTCTGACGAGTTTGACGTTCAGCTTGATCAAGAATGCGGACGGGATATTCTGGATAAGAGAGATCTTCTCGCAATTCAAGCATTTCATGATCCACAGCTCAAGTAGGATCCTTGAAGCAGCGACGAAGTTGGGATACATGAAAGACATCATGCACTTGAGAAAGATTTGGCGGCAATTGTAACTGATATGCCACTTCTCCTCGACGGGCAAGAATACGGAACGGGCCTATGTAGCGAGGAGCTAACTTGCCCTTGATTCTGAACCGATGAGTGCCTTTCAACGGAGTGACGCGAAGGTAAGCTTGCTCGCCAGGCTGATAGATCATTTCCTGGTGCTTTCGGTCATAGTTGCTCTTCGGCGAGACTGAGCAGTTTTCAGATGTTCACGGACAATGCGGACTTTTTCTTCAGCTTGCTGAACAATGTCCGGTCCGACGAGTGAGCGTTCCCCAGTTTCTAACCAATTCAGAGGGGTTCGACACTTATGTCCGTAAAGAACTTCAAAAGGTGCCATCTTCAGACTAGCTTGGTAGCTATTGTTGTAAGAGAATTCGGCATACGGGAGAGATTCCTCCCATTTCTTACCGAAGGAGATGACACAAGCTCGAAGCATATCTTCGAGCACTTGATTAACTCGTTCGACTTGACCCTGAGACCGAGGGTGAAAAGCGGTGCGAAGGACAGATGAGTTCCCATAGCTTCTTGGAAACTTTTCCAGAATCTTGAGGTAAAGAGGCTGCCATGATCCGAACTGATCTCCAACGGAACACCGTGGAGTGACACAATTCGGGAAACATACAAGTCTGCTAACTGACTAGCAGTGATTGTCTCCTTGACTGGCAGAAAGTGAGCAACCTTTGAGAATCGGTCAATGACGACAAAGATAGCATCATGACCGTTCTGAGATCTAGGAAAACTAGTAATGAAATCCATTTGGACCTTGTCCCATTTCCATTCAGGGATATCAAGGGGTTGCAGAGTTCCAGCAGGCCTTTGGTGTTCTGCTTTAATGCGGCGGCAAACGTCACACTCAGAAACATAACGAGCAATGTCTTGCTTCATATTGGGCCACCAGTATCTCTGACAAATGTCACGGTACGTCTTTGTGCTACCAGGATGAATTGACAGAGGAGTGTCATGAGCTTCTTTCATAACGTGCTCCCTCTCATCCTTGAATTTGGGTACGAAGAGACAGCGTTGGAAGAATAGGACCCCATCATCATCAAGATGGAATTCCGACGGCTTTCCTTTTTTGAGGTATTGCTTAATCCTTTCAACTTCAGAGTCATACCTTTGTATAGTCTTAATGCTGTACTCAAGATCCGGTTCAACAACCAGGTTATTGAGATAACCCTGTGGAACAATATGGAGGTTCAATTTGCAAAGCTCTTCATAAAGAACAGGTTGTGCTTCCTGAACCATAAGGTTGTTGCAATAAGCCTTGCGACTCAAAGCATCGGCCATTACATTAGCCTTGCTAGGGGTGTATGAGATATTCATATCATAATCGGCAATCATCTCGAGCCATCTTTGTTGACGAAGATTTAGATCTGGTTGAGTATATAGATACTTCAAACTCTGATGATCCATGTATATCTCGCAACGGTTACCGAGAAGGTAATGTCGCCATAGCTTCAGAGCATAAATAATTGCAGAAAGTTCAAGATCATGCACTGGATAATTTTCTTCGTGAGGACACAATTGTCGAGAGCCATAAGCAATCATTTTACACTCTTGCATTAGGACACAGCCTAATCCTTGACGAGATGCATCACAGTATATCACGAAATCCTTGCGAGTATCTGGGGGTGCTAGCACTGGGACAGATGTTAACTTATCTTTTAGTGTCTGAAAGCTTTCTTGACATTTTTCTATCCACTCAAATTTAACACCTTTGTGGAGCAGATTCGTTAATGGTTTTGCAATCTTTGAGAAGTTCTCGACGAATCGACGGCAATAACTGGCGAGTCCGAGAAAACTCCTGACTTGCTTAACATTCTTCGGGGGAGTCCAATCAAGAATAGCATGTACTCGCTCGGGGTTAACAGCAATGCCGTTCTTGGAAATCACATGACCAAGATAGGTCACTTCAGATAACCAGAATTCACACTTAGAGTACTTGGCGTATAACTGGTGCTCTCGAAGTTTCTCCAATACAAGCCGAAGATGTTTAGCGTGTTCCTCTTCATTCTTGGAATATATAAGGATATCATCCAAATAAACCACGACGAATTTGTCGAGGTAATCCATGAAGATATAGTTCATCAACCGGGAGAAGGTTGCTGGGGCATTTGTTAAGCCAAATGACATGACAGTGTACTCATAAGAGCCATATCGAGTAACAAATGCAGTCTTCGGAATATCCTCTTCGCGAACACGGATCTGATGATAACCCAACCTTAAGTCGAGTTTAGAAAACACCAATGATCCAGCAAGCTGATCATAAAGATCATTGATCCGGGGCAGTGGGTATTTATTCTGGATTGTGGCTTGGTTAATGGGCCGGTAATCCTGAACCAATCGGTTAGTTCCATCCTTCTTCCTAACGAAGAGTGAAGGTGCTCCCCAAGCACAGGAACTGGGGCGGATGAAACCTTTCTTAAGTGACTTGTCGATTTCTTCCTTAAGATCGAGAAGGTGGTGCGGAGGCATCTTATAAGGATGCTTCGCAATAGGGGTAGTGCCAGGCTTCAAGTCGATGATGAACTCGACAGCTCTAACCGGGGGTATTCCTGGAAGTTTTTCCGGAAAGACGTCCAAAAAATCTCGAACGACAGGAACGTTCTCGATTCCCTCCAGAGGTGAGGCATTCAAAGCATTCCGAGCATATATCTGAGCTTCAGCATTCCGAGTAATTCGGGCGATGTAGTTCACTATCTCATCGGAGGGGTGAAGAAGTTGTACAACTTTTGTGGCACAATTGATCGAAGCAATGTGAGCTTTCAACCAATCCATTCCGAGGATGAGGTCTATGGTGGAAGATTTCAAGACGATGGGTGAGGCAAGGAATTCCAATCCTTTAATTTTGACGGTAATGTTAGGTGCCATCACGTCATCATGACAATGACCTCCGGGAGTTTTAACGACTAACGGAGTATGCATCTTCTCATAATGAATGCCATGCATGAATGCAAATTTTCCAGAGATGAATGAATGTGATGCTCCTGAATCAAATAAAACAGAAGCAGGTACTGAGTTAACGAGAAGGGTACCCATCACAGTAGCAGGCTGATCCTAGACTTCTTCAATATCAATATTGTAAGCGTGTCCACGACCATGAGCAGCAGACCCGGTATTATAGTTGCGGGCCTGATTGTTGCCACGACCATTGCCATGGCCAATACGAGGGAAAGCCAACTGATTCTGAGTCTGGTGGCAGTCCTTAGCAAGGTGACCTGGTTTGCGACACTTGAAGCACAGACCATCTTCAGGACGAAGAGGAGCATTGGGTAGAGCAGCTTGAGCTCTTGGCTGCCTCGGTAGTGGAGGAGGCAGACATGGTGCAGCATAGTTGTTCTTTGCCGCAGGGGCAACTGAACGGAACACGTTGTTGGGAATCCAGACTCGATGCTTTTGTGCTGAGCCCGAAGATGAGCCAGCATCACGATAGTGTTTCTGCGAGTCCTTATGCTTCATCTGAGCGGTCTCAACCAGAATAGCCATGTTCACAAGAGTAGAAAAGTCGTTGAAGTCTTGAGCAGCAAGTGCAAGCTCGATGTCTGGGTGGAGTCCATTACGAAACTTCTCTTGTCTACGGGCATCCGCGGCGATGTCTTCTTCAGCATAGCGGGACAGGTCAAGGAATTCCCGCTGATAGGCTTTGACAGTCTTCTTGCCCTGAGTGAGGTTGCGGAACTGGGTTTTCATCCAGTCCATAATTCCTTGAGGAATATAACAGGCACGAAAGCAGCCTGGAACTCAGGCCAGGTAACGACTGTTCCAGCAGGCAGTGTACGCTTGTGTGTGTCCCACCATTGAGCAGCGGGACCCTTTAGGAAAAAGGATGCGAAGGTGACAAAGTTGGCAGGGGAGACATTTGCAGACTCCATCTCGTGAGTAATGTCGCGAATCCAGTCATCAGCATCCAGTGGCTTGTCAGAGTTGCGGAACTGAGTGGGGTTAAGACGCACAAATTCCGACAGAGTTATTGCAGCAGGGTTCTGATTCTGGTTGTTCTGATGCGGAAACTGAGCCATAATCCCAGTCATGAACTGACGGTTGAGCTCGAATTGTTGCATCATAGCTGCCATATAATCTGGCGGTGGTGGGTGTTCAGGGCCACGACCACGACCACCTGGTCTAACCATCCTGCTAAGTATCAACAGGGGTAGTTTAGTAAAAGCAATTGCGAGTGTTTAGCGACAAGCATGATGTAACACGACAATAATTAAGAAGTTTAATAGATACTTAACAGTAGTCAATTAAGACATACAGATCCATACACAGAGTCGGGTACATGCGGACAGCATAACGACGCAAATTCAAAAGCTAGACATGCTAGGCGGCGCGCAGGCACGCAGTAAGGAAGTACACAATGAGACATAGAAAAGGCTACATCAATGTCGGGGAAAACCACTGAAACGGGGTAACTGCAAGTGCGGACGACGAATGGCCGCCGCAGGAAAATCCTGCGCTCCATGTGCACTCTGATGCAGAATCCGGTCTCGAGCTGGAAGAAGAGGTCCACGTGTAGGTGTGTGACCTCCAACAGCAGGCCAATCAATACCAGCATACATCTGAGTCCTGCGCGGGTAAAGGATGTACTCTAGATGTATCCCTGCATGAACAGCTGGTAGCAACTGCGTCATAGCATCATAGAGGCATGCTCGAGTGGCAAACAACTCGACGGCAAGAGCCCGAACAGTGCGATCCAGAGCCTGAGTGCACTGAATTAGAACGTGCGGGTCGTAACGACGACGCTCGTACGGGGCACAGATAGTTGTGTAGTATCTAGTAGCATCTCTAGCAGGGGCATACAGAATGTATCGAAACTCAGAGGCATCCAAGCTAACGCTGAACTCTCCTCGGAGACATGCGACAGCAGAGTAGGCGGCATCATGGACTGCCATCTCAATCGTCACACCGATACCGTGGAAAAGGTGCAGCTCAGTGTCTGAGTTATCTTGCTGATCATAGATATGAACATCAGCATGGTACTGCTCCTGGTTGAACTCGCGGTAATCCTCGTAGACCATGTACTCGGGGTACCAGCGGTAGCCAAGTCTGATCAGGAGGGCGATCAGGACAGCTGGAAAACCAGGGGCATCACGAGCCCAAGTGCGAAGCACAAGCTGCGTCATAGGGCGTGGTGGAAACAAACGATCCATCTGAAAAAGAGGAAATTCAGGATTTGTCAAACGACAATGAGAAGTATAATACAACTCAGAGAGAAAGGTTAAACAAAACAATGGAAAGGAAAATGATTATCAGACTAATCAGATCAATGGCAAGGAATAAGCACAAATATCCAGCTCTCCGGGTAGACAAGATTTACGAGATCCTAAGTGTCGGCGTTAGTAAAATCATATAACCCGAATAGAAGAGAGATCAGAGTCCCAGAGTATAGACGAGGAATAAAAGATCCTAATACCACCCAATTGGCGACGTGGGCCCGTAAGCCACACAGCCTAGTTAGTAAATTAGTTCTTAGATGTCTAGACTCAACTTCGACCAAGGAATTGGAAGGGGGCTTCCTACAGGCAGTCGGCTCTGATACCAACTTGTGACGCCCCCGGCTTAATCGTGCACTAATCATACACGCAAACATGCACGATCAAGCACAGAGACTCATGGGAAGATATCACAACACAACTCTAACACAAATAAACGAAGATCCACAATATTATAGACCAGGGATCACGAGGATCCGAATACATAAGTCAGTCATACAAATAATATCTGAGTACAGGCATAGTTAGACAAGGTTTGCCTTAAGAAGGCTAGCACAAACAACGACTCTAGATCGAAAGGCGTAGGCGTCCTGCCTGGGGCCTCCGATCCTACTCTTGGTCGGCTGGCTCAATCCAGTAGTACGTGCCGTCTGGACCCTCCTGGTAGTAAGCTCCTGCTGGGACATCTGGCTCCGGGGCTCCATCATCTGATGTATCATCAAAGTGGGGTATGGGGAAAAAAGAAGTAGCAAAGCAACCATGAGTACTCATCCAAAGTACTCAGCAAGCAAGGATCTACACTACATATGCAACATTATCAAAGGAGACAGGCTGTATATGTGGACTGGGCTACAGAAATGCCAGAATAGAGAGAAGGCCTAGTCCTATCGAAGACTAGCATCTTCACGAAGCCATCATCTTGCAGCAATTAGAAGAGTATAGAAAAGCATTTTATTAAGAAAGCATGTTGAGGCAAAGCCTAGAGATCCTTCCTCGACTCTCAGCGAGGAAGCGATCCCGAAGCTTCAATTAAGTAGACAAGTATCCAGTTCAAGTAATAGATCGGGATACCAAACTGAGCATCCTTTACCGTAGGACCGGCTATCGATAGATGTTATCTTCCCTGCAGGGGTGCACTACTGTTACCCAACACGCTCGATCACCTCTGGCCGGACACACTTGCTGGGTAATGCCCGTCCTCGGGAGATCGACACGAAGCAGCGCCCTACCTAGGCTCAGCAGAGAGGTCAGCACGCCAGACTAACCTATGCACCCAGAGGTCTTGGGCCATCGCCTTGGGCACCCTGCGCGTTGCGTGGCTGGCCGGGGTGCAGGCGTGACACTAAACTCGCCAGTGAAGTATCCAGCCCATTCCCGGCGATCAGCCCGCACGGTGAACCGTGACGTCTGAAGAGCTTTCGGGAGAAACATACGACGTAGAGGGCCCCATAAACCATTATCCTGCGTGGTGGTAGTGCGTATAGGGCACGTCGACCCACTCAGATCAAATACCCAAATTCAATAGGCTCATTTAATAACACGCGGAGACAATCAGAGTTTCTGAAGCTCCGCCACAATATCACACTCGAGCGCCCTTCTGGGCAAGCCCGACATCATAGATCTCCCTGCGGGTACCCCTCAGGGTCGACCCGCCTGTGACAAGGGTCAAAGTAACCATGTGGTCATAACATCAAGGGGAAACCCGAGGAATCACCCTCGGAGGATTCCACCTGATGAAATCATCAAGGTGAACGTAGGAGGCATCACCCTCAAGGTTCACACTTGAGGGTGTTACACGACAGAGTCGTATCGGAAGTGGTGAAGGAGGAATCACCCTCGATGACCACGACCGAACAGCTACACTGCAGAGTATTCATCAGGAGTGCGTTACGAGGTATCACCCTCGGCACTCGATAGTAACTATGCAGAGTCGTATAACTAAGGGGGGTGAGGTGATGTGTCGGTCTCTGGTCGTCGATCACGTTGATTGAGTAGTTGATGATGAAGCAGAGGCAACAAGGGTAAAGTGATGGGGGTCACTGATGGTTCATTACCAACCTATACTAAGCAGTTGAAATAGGCAGGTAAGGTAGCAATAAGCAGGTTACAAAAGAAGGCTATGCATCAGAATAGGAGCAAACATTTACAGTAACAAAATCTAATGCAAGCAGGAGAAAATTTGAATGGGCGATATCGGGATGCTCAGGGGGGGGGGGCTTGCCTAGTTGCTCTGGCAAGGAGGAGGGGTCATCGGAAGGCTGCTCGTCCGGAGCGTAGTCGTACTCTGCTGCGTCAGCGTCGGTCTCGGCTTCTATCGAGAGAGAAGGAGGGGGAAGAAACAATAAATTCACGGCAAAAATGCAAACAATATGCATGACATGTCTAAATGATATGCAGAGGTGTTCTACTACCTAACTAAATGATTTAGTTAATTTAGGAATTTATTCGGATTTATTTTATTAAAGTTAAGCACTATTCATTTATCGAAATCAGTCTAAAAGTTCCATATTCAGGTAGCTAGGGGCATCTGACAGATGAATGGACCACGTATTCGGATTCGTCTCGAAATTCTGAGCAACTTTCATGTACAAAGTATTTTCATCTGAGCTACGGTTTATTTTATATTAAATTTTAAAGATTTAATCAATTCTAAAATTATTATTAATTAAATTAATTTGAAAATACAATTATGACGTCATCATGATGGCAGCATGATGTCAGCAGCCAACTATACTGTTGACTGGGTAAAACTGACATGTGGGTCCTGTTTGTCATTGACTGAGATTAACTAAACAGGTTAATTAGTTTAATTACTTGATTAGGTTAACTAATTTTAATTAGTTTAGTTAAACAGAATTAATTAACTTAATTAATTAATTAATTAATAATTTTACTAATTTCATTTTCTTTTTTTCTTCTTTTTTTTACGTTCTGGGCAGTGGGCCCCGTTTGACAGTGGCCCAGAGGCCATAGCGGGTCGGGCGTCGGGCATAGCCCGAATGGGCGCGGGTGCGGAGCAGCCCCCGAACGGGCGCTCGCCCGCAGGAAGTGCGGCGGGGCGAGGCCACAGGGGCGCGGCGGCAGAGGCCGCGGGGCGTGGAAACCACGGCCAGGCGAGCGCAGGGGAGGCCGCGACCGGCAACAGCGAGTGGCGCCAGCAACAGACCAGCAGCTGCAGCCGCTGCAGCATGGGCGGCGCGGCGAGGCCGCGCGTGGAGGCGGGGTGCGGCCAGGCGGTGCGTGCAGCGAGGGAGGGCGCGGAGCAGCAGCAGGGCGTGCGCGCGCGGTCTGGGCGAGGTGCCGGCGCGCGTGAGCCGACGAGCGCGCGAGGGAGTAGCGGGGTGCGGCGGTGGCGAACGGGGACAGGGGGGAGGAGGAGAGGGCGTTCTCACCCCCGTTGTAGGGGTACGCCGGTGAGGCTCAGGGAGGCCGGTTGGGGAGGAGGACGGGGATGTCCGGCGAGGGAGAGGGCGAGGAGGCGACGACGTGGCGGCGCCGACGAGCGGGGCGTCGGGGCCGATGCCCCTGATCCCGATCTGGATCAGGGGAGGGAGAGCGAGGAGTGGGGTGGTGGGCTAGGGTTTCGGGCGCCGGGGGGTAAGTAGGAGGGGCGGGGTGGGCCGGCCTGGTGGGCGGTTGGCTGGGCCGTGGCCCAGTTGGCCAGGGGGTTTTCTTTTTATTTTTGTTTTCTTTATTTCTTTACTATTTTGTTTTAGTTCCTTTAAATTTTGTTTTACAAAATATGTAACCAGTTCCTAATTGAGTTTTAATAATTATGCCACTGCCCCATAAGTTTTTGGCAATAAAATAAATAGTTTAATATTTTATTAATCTGAAAAATGTATTTAATTAAATGTTTTGCTGCTGTTTTAGGATGCTAGGGACATTTAAATATTCCAATCATTGTTGCTGCTAATTTTATAAATGCCTCTAGATTATTTGCAACATGATGAACAATTTAGTTCCTGGATTTGAAAAACTTTTATTTTCACTTTAATTTAATTTGAAGTTTGAATTAGGAGTTTGAAATGCAATATGATGCAAATGATGATCAACCACTGTTGAACTTGCTGACATGGCATTAACTAAGGGTGATCACCGTGGTTAATCACATGGGGTGTTACATCCCTTTACCTTCATATGCAAATGTTTTACATTCTGCTGCTATACTCTGAGAATTGCATGTGTAGGTTGATTGCTTGACTTGTCATAATTGCTAAAATCTTCCCACAACTAAAATTGGGAAAAGGAAATATTTTTATTTGGTCAAGTAGTCTAATCACCCCCCCCCTCTAGACATACTTTCGATCCTACATCTTGGAACCACCCGGACGATCTGGGTTCTTGCGACGAGCATGATGAACGGAGCTACCATCACCTGGAACCCACAAACATAGACCGAGGGAAAAGCATGTGTAAAGCCATTGCATAAGCCAAAGGACATAAAGTGAGAATAGAAGTAAGTGCCAATACTTTGAAAATCCAGACACAGCTATAGTACCATGCCCAGCCACGGTAGTACCGCCAAAGGGTAAGCGGTAGTACCGGCCGCATCCAAGCGGTAGTATTGCCCACCCGACGGAAAAACTTCCGCTGTGTGGATCCGGTAGTACCGGTGATGTAGAAGTGCAAAATCTAGGCCATTACTACTATACTCCTATCTAGCAGTCATCCCGCATCCTACTCATGCCTAGATTTAGCCAAAAATCTATGAATACCACATGCATTGCCCTAAAGCGAAGATTCGAAAAAAAAATAGAACCGTAGGAGAGGAAAACGAGGGCAATACTGGTATCCATGGCAAGAGGAGAAGGCGGGGATCGATCCCACCGGTTGGAAATGGAGAAGATGACACAGATTTGGAGAGCCGGAGCTGGCCTCTGGAGCAGTTTTGGGTCGCCTGAGAGAGAGAACTCGGGGGAGGAGAAGTGAATGGGTATGGGGGAGTTAGAAGTCCTCGTGACCAGCACTTAACCCCCACGCGGGTCCTCGAAGCGGTAGTAGCGCTGGGGTCAGCGATAGTATCGCCGGAGCAGTAGTACCGTGCCCCACAGCGGTAGTACCGCCTCAGTGCATTGACAGGGGGTCAACACGCTGCACTCAGCGATAGTACTGCCGGCGTGCGCGGTAGTACTGCCGAAGCGGTAGTACCGTTCCTGTCAGCGGTAGTACCACCTACAACCAGAAAATTGCTATTGATCAAGAATGGAATAAGGGCTTATGCAATATATGAGAGGTTGAGGCAAGGAAAGGCTTAGGTTGGAGACAATTAAACACATCAAATGGGAAGGAGTACTCCAAGGTCAAAAACAACCAAAAAGAAGAGCACATTTGGAGTAATCCAACAACCGAAAGCCAAAGAAATGAAAGCACACCTCAGACCTAAGGAGACAAACCTCTCAATGAGAGGGCGGTGACCGAAGTCACCTATGTTTGAGTCAATTGGTATGGCACCACGGAGATTATAACCTTGGGCCCATGACCAAAACTCATCTTTGAAGCACAAGTACCATAAAAAATGGCTAATGTGAAAGACTTGATCAATTTATGCATAATGGGGGAGGGAGAGCTCATTGAGAGAACAACACTCCCCCTATGTCCATGCCTACATCTAGAACAAGATAATATGATGAATGCGGTGGGGTGTACCTAGATTCAAGCCACATTGTTCGAATCAATGATATTTAGCTCATTCCTTAACTCGCAAAATCTTGCTTCATCCAAGGGCTTCGTGAAAATGTACGCTAGTTGCTCTTGAGTGTTGACGTAGATAATCTCAATCTCCCCATGCTTGATATGACCCCAGATGAAATGATGACGAATCTCGATATGCTTCATCTTGCTATGTTGCACCGGATTGTAGGAGATCTTGATAGCACTTTCATTGTCACATAGAAGAGGCACTTTGTCAGAAGTGACACCGTAATCCTTTAAAGTTTGCCTCGTCCATAGAAATTGTGCACAACAACTTGCGGCGGATACATACTAGGCCTCAGTGGAAGAGAGAGAGACACAATTTGGCTTCTTCGAAGACCAACTTACCAAAGAGCGACCAAGAAATTGACACCCTCCGGAAGTCGACTTCCTATCCACAACATCTCCCGCCCAATCCGAGTCCGAATAACCCATGAGATCAATGCTTGCTCCTTTGGGGTACCATAGGCCAAAGTTTGGGGTATGAGCCAAATATCGAAAGATTCGCTTAACCACCACATAGTGACTTTCCTTAGGTGTGGCTTGGAACCTTGCACACATTCCCACACTCAACATAATATCCAGTCTAGATGCACAAAGGTAAAGAAAGGATCCAATCATGGAGCGATATACCTTTTGATCCACCGCTTTACCATTGCGATCAATGTCAAGCATGAATTTGGTAGGCATAGGAAACTTGACCGGCTTGACATCATATAGCTTGAATCTCTTGAGCATGTCTTGGGTATATTTGGCTTGGTTGATGAAGGTTCCTTCTCTTCTTTGCTTGAATTCGAATCCAAGAAAGAACTTCAACTTTCCCATCATAGACATCTCGAACTTCTAGGTCATTAGTGCGGCAAACTCATCATCAATTGAAAGATTTGTTAGGAGAACCAAATATGATATGATATCATCAACATATAGTTGGCATATGAATAAATCCCCTTTGACCCTCTTAGTAAAAAGAGTGGGATCGATTTTCCCAATTTCAAACCCACAATCTTGCAACAACTCGGTAAGGTGCTCATACCACACACGTGGGGCTTGTTTAAGGCCATAGAGTGCCTTATTGAGTTTGTATACATGATTAGGGATCTTGGGATCCTCAAATCTCGAGGGTTGTTTGACATATACCAACTCATTCAAAGGACCATTAAGAAATGCACTCTTCACATCCATTTGTTGCAATTTGAAATCATGATGAGATGCATATGCAATCAACATGCGAATAGATTCAAGACGAGCAACGGGGGCAAAGGTTTCACCGTAGTCGATACCCTCGACTTGGGAGTAGCCTTGTGCCACCAATCTTGCCTTGTTTCGAACAACCACATCGTCCGCATCTTGCTTGTTCTTGAAGATCCACTTGGTCCCAATGACATTGTGGTCCTCCGTTGGCCTTGGCACTAATTACCAAACTTGGTTGTGCTCAAAGTTGTTGAGTTCATCATGCATGGCTTCAAGCCAATCCACATCATCTAGCGCCTCATGTACCTTTTGGGGTTCAACACACGAAACAAACACGTGATGCTCACAAAAGTTTGACAATTGTCTACGAGTAGTTACCCCCCTTTTCAAGCTTCCAAGCACATTCTTCAAGACATGTTGTTAATGCTTGAGCTTGGAAGACACCTTGGCGGCACGGCGCTCCAAAAGTTCCTTAATAGGCATTTGAGGATCATCATCTTGAGCACCGTCTTGAGCTTGCTCTCGATCTTGAGCATCTTCTTGATCTTGAGCTTGCTCGGAGTCGTGAACTTGTCTTGGGCATCACTTGGTGGATTACCATCATCATGGGTTTGATCTTGCCCTTGATCATGTTCTCTCGGTTGAGGGCCTTCAATTTGTTCTTCGGAAGCATGCGGGTCTAGTGTCAGCGATAGCTCCACATGAGTAGAGCATTGTCCTTCTCCTTCGGCCACAAGGGGTTCCTCAATGGGGAGTATTTGACCAATCTTATTGCTTGAGGAGGAATTTCATCACCTACATCACAAAGACCACTTTGCTCCACTTGGGAGCCATTATTTTCATCAAACTTCATGTTACACGTCTCTTCAATGAGTCCATTGGACTTGTTGAGGACACGGTAAGCATGAGAGTTTGTAGCATAACCAACAAATATGCCCTCTTGAGCTCTAGGTTCAAATTTAGATAAACGAACACCTTTCTTGAGGATGAGACACTTACAATCGAACACCCGGAAGTACTTGAGTTTGGGCTTGTTACCGGTAAGTATCTCATATGGAGTCTTGTTCAAGCCTTTGCAGAGGTAGAGCCGATTGGATGCATGACATGCGGTGTTGATGGCTTCGGCCCAAAAGTTGTACGGATATTTGAATTCCGCCATCATGGTCCTTGCCGCATCCATCAACGTCCAATTCTTCCTCTCTGCTACACCATTTTGTTGAGGGGTATAGGGTGCGGCATATTGGTGCTTCATCCCCTCATCACTAAGAAACTCATCCAAGGTGTAGTTCTTGAACTCGATGCCGTTGTCACTTCGGATCATCAAGATCTTTGCTTCGTATTGGCGTTGAGCTTCATTTGCAAACTCGATGACGGTTTGTTGAGTCTCATTCTTCCTCTTGAAGAAGTATACCGATGTGTATCTTGAGTAATCATCTACAATCACCAAGCAATACTTTCTTCCCCGAAGACTATTGAATGATGGAGGACCAAAGAGATCCATGTGGAGGAGCTCCAAGGATCTCTTCGAGTAGATGATAGTCGTGGGTCGATGATCCGTTTCATGAAGCTTTACTTTGATACAAGCACTGCAAGCACGGTCTTTGGCAAAACTCACATTTGTTAGTCCACAAACGTGATCCCCTTTGAGAAGACTTTGCAAAGGTCTCATATTGACATGGGCTAGTCGGCGATGCCAAAGCTATCACACATCAACTTTAGCCATTAGGCACATCGCGGTCTTAGTGGGTCGCTCCGAAAAGCTAACCACATATAGACCGTTCTCGACATGCCCAATGAAAGCTACTTTAAGAGTCTTGCTCCACAAAGGGGCCATGGTATCAAGATCAAAGAATGTTGCAAAGCCCATGAGTGCAAGTTGACGAACGGAAAGTAAATTGTATGCAAGGGACTCAACAAGCATGACCTTCTCAATAGATAAATCTTGAGAGATGACCACCTTGCCAACACCCAATACCTTAGAGGTTGAAGCATCACCGAATTGGACATGAGTGGGCATGGAAGGAATAGGTTGTACATTCACCACCAAGTCCTTGCTCCCGGTCATATGATTTGTTGCTCCACTATCGAGCAACGATGACACCCCACCAGAGGCAAACTTCTACATGAAATCAATGCTTGGTTTTAGGTACCCATTTTTGAATGGGTCCTTTAAGGTTAGCAACAAGGGTCTTAGGAACCCAAATATACCATTCAATGTACACATAAGAAGAACCAACAAATTTGGCATAAACATGCCCATCACTAGCATGACACAAAACATAGGACGGATTAAAGTCGCTAGCTTTGTTAAAAGGGGTGGTCTTGCCCTTCTTAACATTACCCCCCATTCCCATGTTCTTCTTCTTCTTCTTCTTGTCATGAGCACCCTCTCCCGCCTTTATGAAGACTTCTTTGATCGGGTGAGGTTGCTTGGCCTTCTTCTTCTTCTTCTTCTTATTTGACTTAGGTACGGACCCAAGCCCTTCCTTTGCCATAACTTCCTTTTGATTACTCAAAAGGACATTGAGGTTCTTCTCACCTTTTATACAAGTCACAAGGCCTTTCTCAAGTTGTTCTTTCAACTTGGCATTCTTCTCCACAAGGTGCACATGCTCACAACAAGGGTTAGTAGCATTTGCATTATCAATTAGAACAAAAGGAGGACATGTTGCTATCTCCTTGGTTAGCTTCACTTGGAGTTGATCATGAGACTCCTTGAGGGAAGCATGAGCACCCTTCAAGACCTTGTGAGCCTTGTCGAGTATGTCAAACTACTTTTTGAGTTTCTCATGACCAATCCCAAGTGCAACTTTCTCAGATTTGAGCACATGATAAAGAACAATAGCATGATCAAGATCTTTTTGCATTTTAGCACGATCAACGTTGTGTGACTCCTCAAGAGTCCAACGAAGACCTCGCTCTTCCTCAAGAGCAATGGAAAGATCCGCAATCTCATCGGCATAATCACGACTATGCCCCTCCAACTTTGAGATCGTATCCTCATGAGACTCAATGATGTCATTAACCTCACCAAGTTGTTCCAAGAGAGCAACAAAGTGCTTCTTGGTTTCACCCTTGAGCTTATTCAAGAATTTGACAAACTCATTCTCATCAACTTTCACCACCTCAATATCATCTACGCAATCTAACAGAGGGAGTAGTAGTGATGGTGGTTTTGATGTTGGGGGTTACCTTATTGATAACTTTGGCCATGAGAAACTTGGCAATGAGGTTCTCGTTGGGGGCGCCGAAGAGAGACACCTTGGAAGGGGAAGAGGTGGCAATGGCCACGGTTGCCATTCCTTCACCACTTGTATCTTCATCATCATCATCGGAGGTGTACTCTTCATGTGCCACCAAGCCCTTTGGGGGTATCTTCTTGGTGAAGTTGTTCTTGTTTGGGAAGGACTTGGCTTTGTCTTTGCGAATGAGTTTGCCACCGTTGTCTTCCCTCTTCTCATAAGGGCAATCCACCACAAAGTGACTCACATTTCTGCAATTGTAGCAAGTCCTCACTCGTTGGTTGTTCTTTGGTCCACTTGAGTTGTTCTTGGAGAAGTTCGGCCTTGAGTTTCTCTTGTTGCCCCAAAATTGCCTTGACTCAAGAGCCATGTGCTTGTGGCAAGCATATTTGGTATCTTTGGGGCAACTCTCTTCTTCCTCCTCTTCTTCTTCTTACGGAATGGCCTTGGCCTTCAAAGCAAGATTGGGAGAGGCCTTCTTTGACCGGACCCGAGCTAGGCATTATCAGCGGTCTTGTTCATGATGTTCATGGCAATAAACTCATCCAACACTTCACTTGAAGACAAGGTGTGGAAGTCGGCCTTTGAGGAATCACGGAGGACATGGCCTTGTTGAATGGCATGATGGCCTTGAGAAACTTGCGCTTGATCCAATTGTCATCCGTATCCTTACTCCCATGATCTTGAAGAGCGACCGTAAGAGTTGTCAATCTCTGGTAGAGATCATGAGGGTCCTCATCTTCAATCATCACAAATTCATCGACCTTGTCAAGAACCACCTCAAAGTTGGACCGTTGAATGCTTGAGATCCCCTTGTACAAGGATATGATGTGTTACCAACAATCCTTTGCACGGGAGAAGGGACGCAAGTGAGATAAGTCTTCGAGAGGCACCGCGGATTGAAGGATGAACAATGCGGAGTGATTGTATTGATTGTCTGCCTCTTCTCTTGGAGTGAGATTGTTTGGATCATGCGGGTAGAAACCTTGCTCGATGATTCTCCAAAGATTTGTTAAGCTGTGATTCAAATGAGACTTGATATGAAAAACCCAATTAGCAAAGTCACCCTTTACAAGCTTAGGAGGAGGACCAAGGTTGCTAATATGCGGTGTAGGGACTGGTCTCCATAGACCGGGGGAGGGGGAACCGAGGCAAAGGTTCCCGTCCCATTCTTGTTCTGAGGGGAGGAGGTATGAGTACCTTTAGCCACTTCCTTGCCGAATTGGCCTCCGACTCCGATGCGGTGGGATTGACCACAAGCAACGGATCGGGAGTAGATTTAAACCCCTCAAGTAATTCTTTTAGCATGGACTTGACCTCGGTCGTCATAGACGTCTTAAGTGAAGCCATTGCTTCATTTAAGTCGTCTCGGGTGATCGAGTTCAACTCCACGGCCTCGGGCACTTCCTCCTCTCCGTCAACCATACTATTTGGGTGGTGAAACCCTTAATAAAGAGACGAGGCTCTGATACCAATTGAAAGGATCGATATAGTTGACTAGAGGGGGCGTGAATAGGCAACTACCAAATTTTACCTTTTCTTAACAAATTAGGGTTAGGAACAAATAGGTTGTCTAGATATGCAACTAGGTGAGCAACCTATATGATGCTAGCAACACAAGCAAGCAAAGGATACAACACAAGTAAAGTTTGCACAAGTAAAGGTAAGAGATAACCACAAGTGGAGACGGTGGAGACGAGGATGTGTTACCGAAGTTCCTTCCCTTTGAGAGGAAGTATGTCTCCGTTGGAGTGGTGTGGAGGCACAATGCTCCCCAAGAAGCCACTAGGGCCACCGTATTCTCCTCACACCCTCACACAATGTGAGATGCCGTGATTCCATTAGTGGTGCCCTTGAAGGCGGCGACCAGACCTTTACAAACAAGGTTGGGGCTCTCTCCACAACCGAATTGAAGGCTCCCAACACCACCATGAAGCTTCACCACAATGGAATGTGGCTCCGAGGTGACCTCAACCATCTAGGGTGCTCAAACACCCAAGAGTAACAAGATCCGCAAGGGATTAGTGGGGGGAATCAAATTTCTCTTGGTGGAAGTGTAGATCTAGGCCTTCTCAAGCAATCCCTAAAGAATCAACAAGTTTGATTGGCTAGGGAGAGAGATCGGGCAAGAATGAGCTTGTGAGAAACAATGGAGCTTGGGGGAGGAAGAGGTAGTCAACTAGAAGAAAGATGACTCCTTTATATAGTGGGAGAAGAGATCCAACCTTTATGCTCCCACAGCCCATGCATAAGCTGTAGTACCACTCGGGTGAGCGGTACTTCTGCTGGTACGGAAGTTTTGGCCACATAGTTCAAACAGAACATGTCAAGGGGGTGGTAGTGCCGCCGGAGCAGTACTACCGCGTGGTGATGAACTTTAGCCGAAACCCGCGGCAGTAGAGGAGGGCAGGGCAGTACTACCGCTGGGAACTGCCGCTCTACTACCGTTCGTGGAACAGACCAGTCCACAACAACGAAATTAAGCGGTACTCCCCGCGGCACAAGACAGCGGTAGTTCCACCGGAGCGATACTACCGCGGCGTGGAGCTGTACTTCTGCCTATCAGTAGAGGGCTCAGTAAACCCGCGGTAGTAGGGTAGAAGTTATGCCCGCAGTACCGCTGGAGCAGTACTACCGCGCATAACTGCCGCTCTACTACTGCCCATTCACAGAACCATCAAAACAAGTGGAAGTGGGAGCCGTACTGCACAACGGCAGTACTGCTGGAGCGGTACTACCGCGGGGTAGAGCGGTACTACCGCTTAGTCTGTTCTGACAAGGTCCAAACACAAAGGAGGGACAATCTCAATTATCGGGAAAGAACAAGGGTGCAAAGAGATAGTGTACGTGCTGATTCCACCCAAACCTTTTCGAAGCGGACCCCCTCTTAATAGTATGGTGTCCCTACGACTCAAGTCCACCGAAGAAGAAACGCAAAAAAAACACCGTCTTCATAAATATCCAGAGGGGTTCAAATCGTCTTGTGCCATAGATAGATTATCTGAAATGCTCAATGCACACGATTAGTCCGCAAATGCATTGTCATCAATCACCAAAACCACTAAGGGTGAAATATGCCCTAACAAAGGCTTATGGAGTAGCTTGGTGAGGATAGTAGCACAAAAATTTGATGCAATTGTTAGCAAGAGTCAATAATATTGAAAGAGATTCCCAAATTCGCACGTGAAACAAGTAGACAAATAGCAATGAATGGCAAACGGAAACACACACACACGGATAGATAAATGGGGTCGTGCAACCAAGGAATGAGCACAAAATTTGGAATCCACGGAAAACGCTCGTGTTGCACAACTCTAGAGAGACGCTAGCACGATTGCACAATAGGCAGATACGACACTTGTGCACAACCTATAAGATGCAAAATGTATCAACTTTCTATCCCAAGTATGCTATGTATGTATGGTTCCCGGTGTTGTACTCACGATGATCCAAGATGATCAATGATGGCAATTTGATATGCAATGTGGTATGATGCTATGGCTCTTGCTTACAAGCTCTTTGTTTTTCTCTTTGCTTAAAAGCTTTTTTTTATATGGCCAATATGCGCAGCGCTCAAACCAAGATAGCAAGTGTGTATATGCGGGAACAATCTTGTGACACAAGAGATGATACGATGATACCAAGAGGAGGTATGTATGCAATGGAAGGTGCGGATCGATTATCACTAAAGTGCACAAGTAACGTTGCCGGCAAAACTCAAATGGCTAGTCTCGATAGGAAACTGACGCAAAATGGGCTCGGGCTTAACAATGCAATGGCAAGGGAAAGTGTACAATGATGTCGTCGAGGTTACCGTCTGTGGCGATGATGAGTGGCGGTGTTTTTTATGTTGAATCTTTCCTAATTAGCCGAAACACCTTAGGAAACGGAAAAACCACGAACTCAAAATCTCAAATGTCAAATGGTGGTAGTGGAATGCGGTGGTGGTTTTGCGGAAGCTCAATGGAATTGCAGAAGTGCAATGATAGGCTTTGGAGTAGGCAATGTGGAAGGGGAGGTGGTTGGTTAGGCGAGTCGGAGTTGAAGTCACCGTCCCTAATTAGCCGAAACACCTTAGAAGACACAAACCACAACTCAAACAAAATTGGGTTAAGTTGGGGTGGAAGGGTGTGGTGGGCAAAGTTATGCGAAAGGTATGGTGGTGGTTGATGAAGAAGTAACCGTCCCTAAGTAGCTGAAACACCTTAGGAGACTCAAATCACAACTCAAGCAACCACAAATGCAATGGGGATCAAAATGGGTTAAGTTGTGGAAAGCGATGGTGGTTTTGCGGATGATATGGTGGAGGCCCTAGGCAAAGATGCCAAAGTTCCAAAAATTTGATGGAGTCAAATCATGTTGGTAGTATTTTTGTGGGATGGGGGATGTCAATAGCTACAAAACGAGTTAAAGAACGTCAAAAACAGACTCCGGATGAATTAGTTATGGCAAAAACAAAATTTCAGCCGTGTCAGTTTCAGGGTTACCCAGACATCCGGGAGTTGGTCCAGCTGATCTGGGCAATGTCCGGATGATCCGGGAGTACGTCCGGATGATCCGGGTTCGTCAACTTCGGTTCTGTTTTTTGGGTGCGTGGGTTAATCGGACGTCCGGGGGAGGGTCCAGCTGATCCGGGTGATGTCCGGATGATCTGGGAGCACGTCCGGATGATCCGAGCAGGTCAAACTACTCGGGATTTCCTCTGGGGGACGCGATTTTGGACCGAAATTGATGATTTCGGGGTCAAAATTGAGAAGATTCCATGGATGGAAATTGGGGAGAATTGTGGGGAAGCTAGATCCACTCGAGACACAACGGATCCATGGATCAAATTCAACAAAATCTCATCAAACCAACAAATCACAAAAAAAAATGGGGGCTATTTTTGTGGGGATTTTCAAAATTGGACAAAACACACAAAATTAGGCTCGAAAACAGTGGGGGAGACTCCAAATTCGTGATCAACGTGGCTCATGATACCAAGATGATGTAGGATGGAACCCTAGGGGCCGATCTTTCATGATTTGGAGGGGATTCCCGAAGAACACGATTAACACAAGAGAGGGGAAACACTCAAATCAACGAGATCCGACCACACATATGCTAAATCCACATACACAAAGAGGTGACAAAGGTCCAAATCCAACAAAGGGGGACACACGGTAGCTAGTTCATCCCAATCCGTGAGAAGTTGAGGTCTTGAATCCGAGATGGATCTTCCCTAGATGTGGTCTTGAATACACTAGGGATCTTCTCACATGGAGGTCTTGAACTCCATGGGAGTGGTCTCTCTCTCTCTCAAGAGAAGAGTAGGTAGGAGCAAAGCTCAACTAAGATGAGCTATCATATTTGCTGACCCTAAATGGTGGAGGAGGAGTATATACAGTGTTAGTCCACGAAGGGGTAAGTGAGGGGCGAATGGGTACATGGGCCTCGACCCGAGTCATGCGCGTAGGCAACGGCCGGATGATTCGGACGGGGGTTCGGATGATCCGGGCGGCCGTCCGGATCGTCCGCCTGTGTCGTAGCTGTCGTCGGGGGTCCGGATGTCTGGGTGGTCGTACGGATGTCCTGGTGGGTCCGGAAGATCCGGGAGGGGGTCCGGATGATCCGGCTTCGTCCGGGCTCGTGCTGTAGTCTTCGGGGCGCATAGCTGAATCGTCTGGGCCAGGGGCCGGATCATCCGGGCGTCGGCCAGATCGTCCGGGAGGGGATCCGGATGATCCGGGCAAGTGCAGACTTGTCCGTTCTTCCGTCTTCTCTTCCACGCTTCCCTCGCGGATGGTGTAGACGTACACATGTGCTCGCACTCCTCCTCGCCGATGACGAAGCTCCGGCAATACCTATGCATGCACACAAGAGGAGTGTCAAGTAGTATACCATTCTCGAAGGGGTCAAGTGAGCACGCGTAAAGGAGATGATTCACATTTGTGTATGTGAAGTAGATGTCGCACGTGTCATTTGCCGAACGGACTCTTGACATGGTGATGTCCGTAGGATGCTCCGCATCACTTATTGATGTATTATTTTATAAGGTCTTGATAAATAATTAATAAAATGGCTGCATCCATCGTCCTGATGTAAAGGCGGGGTCATCCTCCTTTTAAAAAAAAAAAGACGTGCATGTTGAGTTATAGCAAGTCTTTTGTTAGCAAGGCAAGTTAAGTGTTAGTTTGGAAAAGTTAATTAGGCTTGCCATGTGATGGGCACGTGTACTAGCCCGTGTAGGTGTAGGCGTTCAGGTTTGGGTCGGCTTGCTACGCGTAGGCTGCTCCTATATATACACATGCAAACATGAAATTCTAAACACCAAGAAAAATGAGGAACAAAGAGAGGGAAAAGACCTCTGTCGATCGCGTGTGATAGTGATTTTCATGTGATCGATCCTTGGGCGAACCCAACAGATGATTCAGACGTGTGCGGCTCCAACTGAGATGATTCAGACCGGTGTCGACAGTCATCAAGAACGAAAAAGAGGCCGCCCCGACAGTCAGGAGATCCCCTTTCATCACCCGCTGAACTACACATGGGGCATACACAACACGAACCTCTTCTTCATGGCAGTGGGCTTGCTGGTGCTGGTGATTCGGCCCCCTACCCATGCCGACGCAATCTGGAAGACATCGCTGAACCTCGTCTACGGCTTCACCATCCTCACACTCTGTCTCCCACGGACGCTGGGGAGCGCCGTCGCTCTGGTGCTGGCCATATCCTACGGGCCTCTGGTCGCCTCCGCCGTCCACAGCCACAGCGGCCCTGTCGCCGGCAGGGCGGCGATCCACCTCACGACGGCATGGGCAGCGGCCTGCTTCGGGTACTCCGTCGCCACGTACAGGCTGAGCGTTGGGAGCCTGCAGGTTGACAGGCCTGCTCACCCTGAATGGCACTCCCGTCGGAGCATAGAGGGCGACAAAATTATGGATGTGTATTGCTGTCTCATGGTTATGATTCCCACCATGTTCCTCGCTGTTCCGGTGACATGGATCGTTAAAAACATGGCATGGATGAAGGAAAACGACTTTGTGTTGGCTCTGGCGTGTTTAACACTGATCACCACGGTGTTCCTTTACTTTTTTTTGGTCTATACCTCTGGTCAGCAGGGTAGCCATTGTATCTGTGGATACCATGCTTCGTCTTCAGGTTGTTTTCCTGGCATCGTTCGCTCCCAGCTTTGTTGTCGCCCTCTTCGGTCGTCTTTTGTTGCTGTATTACTTCTCAATATCAATGATGATGATGGCAGTTATGTTTGGGTATGTCTTTGCTGCGAATCAACACAGGTAAGATTCATTTACTGTGTCATGGAAACAATGCTTTTCCCGAATTTTCTGTAGTATTATACAAGTACCACATGCATGGAAAAAAAATCCTAATGTGTATTTGATATACTACTTTTCTGCAGTGATGCACTACGAAATACTGAAGTGGGCATGTCTTACATTAATTCTACATAAACATTTTTCGTGCAATATGTTCTGTCTTACTGTGGTAACATTTAAGATTCAGTAAACAGTTAACAATTGTGTGTTTTGCAAACTTCGCTTTTCCTGAATTTTCTGTAGTATACGTGTACCACATGCAGGGAAAATGCAGAGTAATATATATTCGATATACTTTTCTGCAATGATGCATAGGCATGTACAGAGGAGTGGGCATGTATATGTTCCTACCGTGGTAACGTTTAAGGTTCAAGAAACAGTTGACATTGCGCGATTCCCGTATGAAAGCATTGCTAGTTTAACAGGAACATATTTCGTTTCCTCAAAAAAAAAAAAAAGGAAGGTCTTTGATTACTGTCCGTCTTGGGCATATTGCTGGAACACAAGGTTTTGAAGCTGTCGATAATTTTGTTCATCTTACATTTTTTATTGAGAGAAATAGTATACTACTATATTTATCTAATGGTGGGTGCACTGGTGTAGGAAATTTTCTGCGAGCTTGGTTTTGCTTGAAGTTAAGGACGACAATGGAGAAGCAAGAAGTCGTCCAACAAGGTTCTGAAACACTGTTCACGCACAAAAGGAAGTGAAGCTCAAATATCTCTGGGTTGGGTGTCCTTGCTTTTCTGAGAACTAGCTAGATTCCCAAGTACTAGTACTAAACTAGACATATTTTGGCACTAGCTGCTTGACTTCTAATGATGCTGAGCAAGTATGTTAATTGTTAGCAATCATTTAGTTCTTTGAGTCTATCCGGATTATTGAGCCTGGCGTAGCATTGACATGAATGCTGCTAATTGAAGATTGAAATTGCGCTTCTTGGGATGATGTACTTTGTTAGAAACGCAGTAGAAAAAAAAATCTGAGCCTACGAATCATTTCAGGATCACTATGAAGATGCAAGTGACATTATATCTAGATTAGATTGATCACCAACAAAACGTAACATGGAGGAGAGTTGGTGAAGCGTGTTGATGCAGATTCCAGCGGCTAGGATTAAACCTTACAAGCATGAGAATTTCTCCTTTGAATTAGTTTGCCGATCTAGTATGTACGGTATCCACACATACCGAAGTAGTGGTTCAGTAGAGCTTCGCCATCCGAAACAAAGAACCACCAATAAAACTAGAGAGGAGCAGCCTAGCAGTGTTCTGATTTAGAACAGATCTAGACCGAGGAGAAACGGGGCACGGGGTAAGTAGAGATGGGCAGCCGTGGGGCTTGCGGTGCCTTTGCTCCGCCTCTCCCACATATTTATAGGTGACCCAAGGGGTTGGCCGACCTAGGGAGGCGGAGTCCTCCCTGGATTGGCCACTCCGGTAGTCCCCATATGGGAGGACTCCTCCACAAGGTACCTTACCGCCCATGGACTCTATGGTCTAGCCGACTTGGGCCATTGGTGGTGCCTTGGCCCCCAAGGTGGCATGGCCTTGACCCACCAGGAGCCTTCTAGAACCTGTTGGACCTTTTCGGACGCTGTGGATCTGTCATGTGACACGCCGGTCGAGACAAAACCACGCCTCTGCTGCATGTCACGGCTGCCGGCTCGCTAGGGCCCAGATTAGACAAGCGTGCCACCGTGAATCCGTAGACGCCATCACACGCCCAGTTGGGCCAGAGTGACAAATCCGTGACGGTCGTCCACTGCCGATTCCACGCCTCTGCCCCACCATGTCGCCCTTGTACTCTACACAAGCCCGACGCTGTCTCACTGAGCCGCCCCCGTGCTGCTTGTGCACCCAGCGAGAGATGCAGAGGAGGGACAGGCCGCCGTGTGGGCTTTGCCCGCTGGCGCCCTCCGGCGGCTGCGAGGGGGGTCGTAGGAGTGGGGGTGGTGTTTGGCGATGGATAGGGTTTTCTCCTGGGCCGCTATGGACAGCGACACGGAAGTCATGATAGATTGGGACCATTAGGCGCCGGTTAGAAAAAACTACATTGAAAACTCGTTGGAACATTGAAAAGTGAAACCAACCAAACTGAGCTCTGTGTTGACCCTATACAAAAAACAAAACGCAAAACTTATATGACTATCCCTTACCATTCATGTTTGTTATACCCTAACTAAACTCCCGACCCCCTCGCGCCATCACCCCAGGGCGGCGTCAGGGGGATCAGATCCCAGCGCCGCCAGCCCCACAACCCATAGCGAAAAGAGCCTGCCCGCTGCCGTCGGCATTGGCCGCGGTGGCGGCGGCGCCCGGTGCCAAGGCGCTGAGGCAGGAGGAGGCGGCGACAACCCCTCGAGGCGGCTGGGACACCTTGGATTGGGGGCTTCGTGCCATGGCAGGGTGGCTCCCTGGCCGTGCGGCGGCAACCGACGACCCCATGGCTGGTGGTGCTGGCGATGGTGGGCATGGCGGCGGCCACGGATCTGGATCCCACCCAGATCCGTCGTCGATTCTTCACATGGATGGTCGGCGGCGCGATGAGGGCTCCGGTGAAGGGATGGAGGATCTCCGCCGGAGTACCGGCGGTGGCATACGTCTTTATGGCAAAGCTCCACGCGGTTTCAGCCAGCCGCGAGATCGGGACGACGCGGCTTCCGGTGAAAACTGCGCCTGACTGCGGTCTTGGCGGACGATGGCGGCGTTTCTGACGTCGTTTCCTTCTCGAGGCATCGTCGTTACAGGTCACGTCAACTCGATCGGGATGTTCCGGGGGAAACTCTAGATCTGGATCTACCGGATCGGATGATGACGGCGCCTTTCGTGTCATTCTCCCTCCTGGGGGCATCATTTTGGAGCAAGTGATGGCTGGAGGGGACAAGAGGAGGAGCGGTGTTACATCTACCGCAATGCCGACGACGGATCCCGGTGGAATGGCGCTGCGGAGTTTCGGCGACAGGTGCATGTGGATGGATACGTGCATGGTGGTGGCGTTGTTTGACACCGTGGTGGCGTCGACGGCAGGCCTGGCAAGGTCAGTGCATTAGTACCTGATGTGGGGCGAACCTCGAGACGAGGGTCGATCCGTTGTTGGCCCGATCTTTCATGGCACAAAAACCCATCGCAGCAAGAACTCGTTGCGGGTTTACGAATAATATTCACAAACTCCGCAGAAGCAACACGCCAACCCCTCAATCCGAAGAAATAACATGGACGAACCGTATGAGCTCAGCTTGTAATCCCCTATGCGTCTTGTCGTAGGAACTCACACGTCAGTAGAGATTTTTGACAAGAATTCTCTAAACTCAATAATGACCGACGGCCGAAACACACACGATGTCTAATTCATCTCAAAATAACCTCTCTGTTACATGCGCACGTACCAGCTTTATAATAGCTGACCCTTCTAACTTCACTCACAAGAAGAAAATGGGCCGGTCGCACCGCAGCCGTCAGATACAGTTGTGTAAGGCCGTCAGATCTAGCTCTCATGTAGGCTCCTTTCTTCCCGAAAACAAATCTCACGAGCGCAGCGGGAGAAAAAAGGAGCAGCGGGCGCCGCTGCCATGGACGAACGAGCGCGACCAACCTCGAAGCACCGCCGGTCGCCGCCCCTGCCGATGGTCACTGCCTCACCGTCGGTCGCCAGCTCCACGCATGTAACATCGTGCACCCGTGGCTGTAGCTCCGGTGGTGACGATTGCAACTCCGATGGCGAGGGCCACAGCTCGCCGGCGTGCTCGTCGCCGCTCACGCCTGATGCCACAGCTCATCGGTTACATCCCACCGTCATAACGTATCGGTCACCTGTTACAGCAAAAACGAGCGCCGGTTCCAGCAAAATCAAGCAACGGTTCCAACAAAAATCATCTTCGCCGCTGAGCCGCGATGCCGGTTGCAGCTTGCACTGCCGGCGGTTGTAGCAATTCGAGGTGCTGGTTGTAGCTCAGCTGACACCGAGTGTAGCAAAAATTCCCCGAGTCTGGTTTATGCAATGTAGCAAAAATGCAAAACACCGGTTGTAGCAAAAAAAATAGCTTGATCCAGCAAAAACAGAACACGGTGGAAGCAAAAAATGAGCCCCGGTTCCAGCAAACAAGGATGGTGGTAGCAAAAAAATTGGCTAAATCCAGCAAAAAAAGAACACGGTGGTAGCAAATTAGCAAAAGATGAGCCCCGGTTCCAGCAAACAAAGGATGGTGGTAGCAAAAACTTGAATGGATCCAGCAAAAACAGAACACGGTGGAAGCAAATTTTGGAGCTCTTTCCAGCAAAAACAATGGTTCCAGCAAAAAAATCACCGTCTCCGTTTGCCGGCCACCGGGCGTAGTCACCATGGTCGGTAGGCCACCCGACGCAGGTCCCAGCACGACGGATGACTGGTTCTAGCATGGCTCGTCGCCGGTTCCGACACGCGGTGCAATCGTGCAGTAGGAGCCCGCCGTCGATAAAAAAAAGCATCGGCGTCGACCGGGTCGAGCATGCGACGATGTCCCCCCGTACAGCCCCGCCCAACCTCCCAAGCATGACGCCCTCGCGTCTGGCTTGCTTCTCAGCTAGCGGCCATTGCTGATTTGGAATAGGATTAAAGGGGGAGTGTTGTTCGGCTCGACGACGGCGAGAAGCTGGGCGCTGGGATACGGCAACAGAGAAAGAGATGAGGAAAAAATGAGTGGTATACGCGTGAGAGGATAAGGAAGGAAGACGCTTCAGCGGTGGGGTGGGGTGGGCCTGGCAGAACACGTGGCTTGCGTACTATCGCTGGATCGCACAGGAATCCCACGACGCACGCGAGACCGGCGGAGCGTTCGGCCGGTGCGCCGGGTATAAACATTACCGAATCAATATTTGACCCTATCTCTAACTCACGGCTGAGAAAGAACAGTGAAAAGAAAAACCTAAATACTAACCGACTCAGACTTGCTTTCCAGAAAATGCTACGCCTGAGTTGTTTTGGTGGGCCCCAGCCAACTTCCTTCAATGACCTCAAATCCCACGGTGAATAAATCCTCACTACATTTTCCTTGCGTGGTAAGAAGAGAAACAAGATCCAAAATATTGTCTTGATTGCTTGTCGTTTAAACAAGAGATATTGTGTTGTCCACGTGAAGTAGCAAGAATCTTGCGTATATCTTCTCTTGTTAATAGAAATCGAACACAACAAGCATTGGCCTAATTCTTCATGCACGTACAGATAGCTTCTAATTAATTGCTGGCTGGGCCCGCTTGCATGCATGTGTTTCGCTTGATTATCTGATGCATACGAGCATGGTAGCGCGCCTCTGTACTTTGGCCAAGACTCGAACGAATATACCTTTTGTACAGCCGTGACATGTTCACGCATGAGACCTATTATTAATTCATCTTCATCGTTGTATGGTAATCCATATCATCATCAAGTATGCTAGCAGTAGACTTGGCCTTATCAGTACCTGCTTTGGAGATGGATCGGTGAAAGACGGCGGTGGCGGCCTCCGAGAGTGCGCCGGACCGGTGTGTGACCCAGTCCCGACATTGTAGTGTAAGGAACCCGCTCGATTGATGGATTACGATCTAGGGTTTGCTTCGAATCGAATGGGGAATTCTGTATTTCAGTAGCTGACCGCCCAACCACCCTCACAACTACACAATACACGCGGATCGGCCGAAGCCATCGTCCATTTCCTTCCTATCCTATTACAACGGTAACAGCTAGCTATTTAAAGGAGGCGGCCGTTAACATGGTTAACGGGCCCAAGTTAGATCAGCGAATCGCGTCGGTGTCCTCTTTTGCCTCATGGGCCGGGTCGTCGTTGGCCCATCTTCCGCCTTTGAATCTTCAGCGCCTTTGTTGCGTGCCGGAACAGCTACCGTACTGCTGCCTGTTGCCGGGCCGCTGACATCCCCCTTCCTTGAGAAACGGCTTGACCCCAAGCCGGAGCTCTCGGGAACTGCTGCTTAAGTGAGTCCAGATCTTCCCAAGTGGCTTCATGAGTTGAGCAGCCACTCCACAAAATCAAACCCTGGGCCACGAGTTTATGGCCAACCTGACAAACGCGCTGCTGGAGGATCTGAACCGGTACTTGCAAAGAAGCTGTGACTGAAGGTAGACGAGCATGTACTTGCACAGAAGGAGGAACAAACTTCTTCAGTTGAGAAACATGAAAGACTGGGTGTACCTTACTTCCATCCGGCAATTGGAGCTTATAAGCCACCTCACCAATCTTCTCTATGATACGAAAAGGCCCAAAATACTTGAAGGATAACTTGTGATTCGCTCGAACCACCACTGAAGACTGCACATATGGTTGCAGTTTGAGAAAAACCAATTCTCCTTCAGCAAAGACACGTTCTGTGCGATGTTTGTCAGCTTGCTGTTTCATGTGATGCTGCACGCGCACTAAGTGTTGTCTGACAGATTCCATAACCAGCTGCCTGGAGTCCAGCCATTGTTGCAGATCTACTGGGGCAAGAGTGTCAGATTCAGAAATGCCAAAATAGCGAGGAGCATGCCCATAGATAATTTCAAATGGAGACTTGTTAAGAGCAGAGTGCCAATTACTGTTATACCAGAATTCACAAAGAGAAAGCCATTTGCTCCACTGGTTAGGATGTGCACTTATGAAACACCTCAAATAGCATTCAACTTGTTGGTTAACTCGCTCTATTTGCCCATCAGTTTTAGGATGGTATGATGAACTCATGTTCAATTCTGCACCAGTTTTAGAAATGAGCAATCTCCAAAAGTTACTGGTAAATATGGGATCTCTGTCAGAAACAATGAGTCTAGGCATTCCATGTAGCTTGTAAACATTATCTAGAAAAACCTCTGCTACTTTCTGAGCATTAAAGGGGTGCTTGAGAGGAATAAAATGACCATATTTGGAGAATTTGTCCAGGACCACCAAAATACAGTCATAATGGGAGGAAGGAGGAAGACTAGATATAAAGTCCATAGTCACAGTATCCCAAGCTTTCTTAGGAACAGGCAGGGGAGACAGAAGGCCAGGGTAATTCACTCTCTCAGGTTTTGCTTGCTGGCAAATCAAACAGGACTGTACTTGAGTTTTAATAAACTGCTTCATACCATGCCACTTGAAAAGAGAACGAATTCTCTTATATGTCACAGGGAAACCAGAATGACCCCCAAGAGGACTGGCATGAAAAGCAGAGAAGATTCTGAGATGTAAAGCAGGGTCCTGTCCTATCCAAATGCAAGACTTGTATCTCAGAAGACCATTAAGAAGGACAAAGTTAGGTTTAGACCCAGGAGCAACTGCTAACTGCTGCAAAATGGCCTGAGCCTTGTTGTCACCAATATAACTGCTGGCAATGTCAGTCAACCAAGAAGGTTGAGCTCCAGAGATGAGAAACATTTGAGAAGGATCAGGTGGCCTCCTGGATAAAGCATCAGCAGCAGAATTAGTAGAACCTTGCTTATACTAAATCTGGTAGTTTAACCCTAGGAGTTTGGTCAAACACTTCTGTTGCCAGGGAGTGTGCAGTCTCTGGTCCTGTAGATGTGCTAGACTTTTCTGGTCAGTTTTAATAGTGAATTGCTGGACTTGCAAATAAGATCTCCACTGATCAACTGCCAGTAATATAGCCAAGTATTCCTTTTCATATACAGACAACCCTCTGTTTCTTGGGCCCAAAGCTTTGCTGACAAAAGCTAGAGGGTGACCTTGCTGCATCAACACAGCTCCAACCCCATAATCACATGCATCAGTCTCAATAGTGAAAGGTTTGGAAAAATCTGGCAGAGCTAACACTGGGGCAGATACCAAGGCATGTTTCAGAATAGATAAAGCTTCTTCAGATACAGGTGTCTAGACAAAAGGTACACCTTTCTTTAATAGCTCTGTAAGAGGTTTAGCAATAATGCCATAGTGCTTAATAAATTTCCTGTAGTAGCCACTAAGACCAAGAAAACCTCTGACTTCCTTCACATTAGCAGGAGTGGGCCAATTTTTGCACAGCAATAATCTTACTAGGATCAGTAGACACTCCTTTGGAGCTAATCACATGGCCTAAATAAGAAATCTCCTGTTGGGCAAAAGCACACTTTGATAGCTTCACTTTCCATTGTTCTTTCTGCAAAATTCCTAGTACTTGCCTGACATGCTTCAAATGCTCAAGATAAGTTTTGCTGAAAACAAGAATATCATCAAAGAAACATTTCCTCAAACAGGAGATAAGTCAAAATTCATAGCCCCTTGAAAAGTACCAGGAGCTTCACTTAAACCAAAGGCCATGACAGTGAATTCATAATGACCATTATGTGTCTGAAAAGCAGTTTTGTATTCCTCTCCTGGGGCAAGCCTGATTTGATGATAACCTGCTTTCAAATCCAATTTTGAAAACCAGCAAGCCCCAGCTAACTCATCTAAAAGTTCATCAATAACTGGAATAGGGTATTTTCCTTTCAAAGTGATAGCATTCAGGTTTCTGAAATCCACAACCAATCTCCAAGTACCTTCTTCCTTCTTTTTTACTAGTAACACATGAGAAGAAAATGGACTATTACTGAATTTGATCATACCTAAGGAGAGCAGTTCCTGAATCTGTTTCTCTAGCTCATCCTTGAGCTGAGGAGCAATTCTGTAAGGTCTGATAGAAACTGGTCTTGCTCCTGGTATGAGAGGAATATGGTGATCATGAGATCTTCTGGGAGGGAGACCAGTGGGAGCTTCAAATACAGAGGAAAATTCATCTAGTACTGCTTGCATATCAGGAGCAACACTCCCTTCTCCAGGACAGACAATAGCACTGACAGAGACCATGGTGAAAGCAAATTCAGAAGGTAACAGTCCTTGCAATGTAACAATAGTACCTTTATGATGGAATGACAGCCACTTCTGTATCCAATCCACTTGCATAGGGCTATGGAGAGCTAGCCAATCCAAACCCAAAATCCCATCATATGAGGCCAATGGCAAAAACCTGAAATCAGACACAAATGCAGTACCACAACAAGACCAAGAACAATGTTTCAGACATTGAGAACAAGATAAAGTGTCACCACCAGCAACAGTCACTGAAACTGTAGGTGTAGACTGAACCCCCTGTAGCTGTGCAGCAAACTTACTGTCCACAAAAGAATGAGTGCTGCCAGAGTCGACCAGAAACACCAGTGAAAGTCCTTGCAACTGAACTTCAAGTTGTAAGGTAGGAGCATTAGAATCCTTGCCCACTGCAGCAGCTGACAGGCGCATAGCATGGACAGATAAATTGTCATCCTCTGACTGAGAGGGAAAAACTTCCAATGATTGTACATGATCTATGAGTTCTTGCACAAAATGTAACTGCACTGTAGATTTACAAACATGATCCTTGGCCCATTTTTCTCCACAGAAAAAACATAACCCCTTAGCTCGCCTATAAGACCTGAGAGCTGACCACTTATCCTCTTTCTGCACTGTCTTGACAGGTTCAGAAACCTTGCGATCGTCAGACATGCGACCATTAGGAGGGAGAGGCAAGGGTAGGGCACCCGACTTGAGCAGAGAGGAAGAATTAATGGGAGTGAGGCCCTCACCTAATTCCTCATGTAACAGAGCAAAATCGTAAGCAGCATCAAGGTCTTTAGGTTTCTGCAACGCAACAGCAACACGGACTCCTGGTTTCAGTCCATCGAGGAAACGCGTCGTATAGTGCAGCGAATTTGGAGCATCTTCATAAGCAGAGAGCTGATCATACAAGTCAGCAAATCGATCAACATAATCAACCACTGAACCTGTTTGAGCGATTCTAAACAGTTGCCTGAGTAGGGTTTGGTGCTGGTTACGACCGAAACGGCTCTGTAAACTGCTGCAAATTCAGGCCATGTTGCGTGTGGTTGTCTTCGCTGCATTGATTCCAGCCAACGAGCAGCTGCTCCTTCAAATTGGGCAGAAGCGAGAGAAATCCATCGATGGGATGGAGTACCCCAAAGCCGAAACTGATCCTCACAACGATTTTGCCACAAACGCGGATTGGATCCATCAAATGGAGGCAATTCAAAACGAACACCCAGTGAAAAAGCCTCTCCCACATCAACTGAAACCGGATCACGAGAACTGCTGGCACGAGGAACTAATTGGGTTTCACGGACACCACGAAACGGGGGAGGGACGTAAGGCAGACCTTTTCCACGGAGATCTGACTCAGGGTTACTACCATCAGAAGGAATCTCCCCACGCCCTGAAGAGCGCACGCCCACCCTAGGCGAAGCTTCCATCCTCGGCGGCGGCTCCTTCGTCTGTTCCGCACGGATCTGCTCAAGCTCCATGTTCATCTCCGGTCAAATACCATCAATCCGTGCTGAAATTAAACCATCCAGAGTCGTAGTATTGGTATCGATCAACTTGCTCATGGCTTCAAGGAGGTGCTCACCTTGATCCTTGAGTCGTTGGCTCAGATCGGTCGCAAAATCGGCGCGGAGAAGCTCGTAAACTCCACACCCTTCCTCTGACAGCCGATCCATGGCCGCCGCTCGTCGCCTATCCCACCACCGCGTGCCGTGATTGTGCCGAGGAAGCTCCAGGACCGCTGAATCTGATACCAACTGTAAGGAACCCGCTCGATTGATGGATTACGATCTAGGGTTTGCTTCAAATCGAATGGGGAATTCTGTATTTCAGTAGCTGACCGCCCAACCACCCTCACAGCTACACAATACACGCGGATCGGCCGAAGCCGTCGTCCATTTCCTTCCTATCCTATTACAACGGTAATAGCTAGCTATTTAAAGGAGGCGACCGTTAACACGGTTAACGGGCCCAAGCTGGATCAGCGAATCGCACCGGTGTCCTCTTTTGCCTCATGGGCCGGGTCGTCGTTGGCCCATCTTCCGCCTTTGAATCTTCAGCACCTTCGTTGCGTGCCGGAACAACTACAGCAATGCTGCCTGTTGCCGGGCCGCTGACTTGTAGCTTGGCAAGGGCATCTGGCTTTAGATGTTAGGCTTTGGTGTGATGTCTGTTTGGTATTCGGCTCGGACATTCAGCACCCCTTCATCAAGTGGATAGGAGTAGCGACATGTGTTGCGAAGATGGTGGCTTCAGGCTTACTGATGTATTACTTTGTAAGGTCTTTATGAATAATTAATAAAATGGTTGCTTGCATCGTCCAGATGCAGAGGCCGGGGGTATATCTTCTTTTCTAGAAAAAATATCCTAACCGAACTTAAAACTCATGAATATCATGAAAAGTATAAACATATGTGTTGACGCTCAAAAGTGGCACGATTATAAAGAGTAGCTTGAAGCTATGTCAAGATTAATTAAAACTTATTATTGAAAGTCGCCATGAGATGGCTCTTTTCGAGAAGGTCAAGATGGATATGAAGATGGTCTAAAACGGAGCTCGGATGCAAAAGTTATGACAAGTTCAGAGATGCTCATGTTGACACTAGATTAAAGAATGGCTTGAAACCCAATCAAGATGGCTTCAAATGGAAAAGTTTTCAACATGAAAGTTGTGCGTCTCGTCGAAACGGTTGATTTTGATATTAAAAACGTCTCAATCGGAGTTCATATGCAAAAGTTAGAGCCGAAAAGGTGCGGTTGCATCAGGATGGCCGGACACTCCGGGAATGATCATCCGGGTTATGGATTTCTCCGAGGATGGCCGGACACTCCGGGGATGTTTGTCTGGGTTTTGGATTTTTCTGCCGCAAGTTGCAAACCGAACCGTTTTGGAAAGTTGGATTCCGAGTTGGACCCAAACTAGGGTTTTGAACGTGAATTCTAACCTTTCCTTGCCCGGGAAGTCCATCCGCCTCTTATATACCTAAGGGGTGACGGCCGATTGAACAACAACACACAATCGATCAAATCATCTACCACTTTTTATCTTTTATCTTTTCTCCTTAACCCTAGTTCTTCTTCTTCCTCGTTCTTCGTTCGTTCTTCCTTTGCAGGGCGGCGAACCTCGAGGCTCTAGGGGCGATTAGGTCGACCTAGGGCAGCCCATAGCCGCCGCGCGCCCTGACGGGGTCCCTCCCGGGCGCGTGGGGTTTCGGGTCTTCAAAAGCGCCCGCCGGATTGCTTGCGTACCGCGCTTCCGGCCGGGTCTCCTTCGACGTGAGCTGCGGTGCATCACCCCCGGCGTCGAGGGTACACGGTGACGTGTTCGTGTGCGAACAAACTTTTTGGTGACTCCGCTGGGGACGAAGCTTTGAACGGTCTCCAGCCCGTTCTTGCTACGAAGAGATCGTCATCTAGGGTTTGCAATCTACAAAGGTAATATGAACAATCAATTCCCCTATGTAGATGCAAATAATTCATATGTTGTTGCTAGATCGCCCAATGAGCATAATGTATCGGCTAGCCCTAGTTTTATCAATCATGCATCTAATTAAGTGCAAGGGCCGATGCAAAATAATCTTCATGCTTCAAATTCTTATGATTTTTGCGACATACAACATTTGTATCCTAACTCTCATCCATCGGCAACCCCACAAATTAATATGCCGATGAACAACATGATGGGTTTAGGCAATCAATTTGAAACACCTCATGTTAAAAATTCCAATAGCATACAAGAAAGTGTTTCACCCTTTTATTCATCGGCAACTAATTTGCAATATGTGGATCCAACCTTGCCGATGGATGGGAGAATTGGCCATGCTACTACTAGCTATTCGGCCAGTTACTCTCAACCATCATATGCTACACCTCATGTTAATAATTTTTCAGCACCATATGCAACTGTAGATGTTCATAATTTGGCCCCGCACCTTCATGGTCATAGCCGAATAAGTGAAATTTTTACAGGAACACACGTGCCATCATCTAATACTGTAGCATATAATGCATGCTCTACGCAATTCGAGAATTTCGGCAACACTCACGAATCATTGCCGAAAGAATCTGAAAGTATTGTGGAACAATCCCTTCCAGAAGCGGTTGTGGCTGCGTTAAAAAAGAGCTTGGCACAAAACAAGAGGATTAGTAATCTTTGCCTTGAACAATATGAAAAGGGGTTGTTTCCTGATTATGCTGCAATAAAGGCTAGAGTTTTGCAAGAAGATGAAACTTCATCAATTGATAGGATTGGCGAGAGAGCAAGTTGTTATACACCAGTGCATACACCTCCACCTAGTACCGCAACATATTATACACCCCCTACACAGTTGCAAAATTTCGGCAACACTAACAGTTCATTGCCGAAAGATCCTAAAAGCATTGGGGGGCAAACTGATCTAGAGCGGGCTGAAATTGAGAGGGGAGTTAAAGCTTTGCGCAATAGGGTGCAAGTACTTCGCCAAGAGAGAATTGATAGGGAATTGGCTCAAAGAAAAGAAGCCTTGCCAATTGATATAACTGGTGAAAAGAATGATGATTCGGAAACTAAAAGTGCTTCGGTTGAAAAAGCCGAATCAAGTAGTATATATTCCAAATCCATCAAATCCAAAGAGGCAAACATTGTTGAGAAAGGGCATGGAAAGTACAGCAAGACGGCCATACTTGATTTTTTTGAAGTTAATGGAACCTACTTCCTGCCCTATGAGTTTCGTGCCATAGAAATTGACGAGCTTCAAGAACAAGAACAAGTAGCTGAAGAAAGTTTGGTGGACAAAGATCTTCAAACTAATGATGCACGAAATCAAGAAAAAGATGATGATAAGGCGTTGGGGAGCTATCCGAAGGCGGAGCAAGATATTCTTCAAGTCACACCACCATCATGCTCTCCCAACATATTTGAAGAGGTATGTCTAGCAATTAATTTACCTATTTTCAAATTTGGTCATGACTTAGTTGTTGATGCATATATTAGAAAAATCTTCATAATAAATATTGAGAGACCAATGAAGAAGGGTAATTTATTGGTTAGCAATCAGATTGTCACAAAGCATATCGGTCAACACATTGCACCATTCAGAAAGACCGATAGCGGAAAATTATTGCAGCCAAGGTTTTTCCCATTGCTTTATCTAAAGCTCATATCTAATTGGGTAGCTTTGCTTATTTCTTACTTGGCTTACACTTGGTCTCAATTGAGACATGTATGTTCTAACTATTTTCGTTTCAGAAATTTAAAGCCAAGGTTAAAATCTTCTAAGCAAACCGATGCCAGTATAGTTTCTTATCCAAAGACATCGGAGATAGAGTGCAAAACACAATGCATAGCCAAATGGGGTGATGCAAAATCTGAACCATTTGTTTGCTTAACTCCAAAGCCGTTCTCACAACAAGATCGGCTAGAGAATAAAAAGTTTACTTTCAATTCAAGCATGTGTGATCAAATATTTGATTTGTTGTTGAGAAATAATTATATTAGAATTCTTGATTAACATGTTGAGCCATATGTCCAGGGACGAATGTATTGTAAGTTGCATGATTCGTCCAAGCATAATTTTGAGGATTGCAACATGTTTCGTCAAATAGTTAAATCGGCCATTGATAAAGGACGATTGAAATTTGTTGAGACACCAAGAGATGACCAGTCTATTCCGATTGGTCCCGATGGCAGAAAGTTTTTGCATCGGCTGCTTCAAGCCGATCCATTTAAAGAGAAGGTAAAAACTGCAGGTGATGGGATCAAGCTTTCAAGTAAAGAAGTTGTTAAAGAGCATAATGAACATAATCTTGAGGGCGAAAATTCCATCGAAGCTACAATGGAGACGCCAAGGACTAGGGGGCAGCAAGCAAATCCAATGATCGATGAAAGCAAACCAAAAGAAAACAAAGGCCGAAATAAGCGCAAGTGTAAGAGATCAAAAATCACTTTCGTTGAACTATTGGATAAATATCAAAAGAAGAGTGAAGAGAAGAATGCTTATCGGCCAAATCATGCAAAGAAACCAAGATCACCCCCAAGGTGCAAAAATGAGAATCGGTATTGGCAAAGTGAGAATTTTAATGCAACATATTCATATCCTTATTTTGGGCCGGCAATGCCAATGCCGTGGATGCCTCCCTATGCTCATATAGATCCATATTCATCATGGGACAGGTATGATACAATGGCACATTCTCCATCTTATTTTAGACCATCTCACCAATACTATGCAGCTCCAAGAAGGTCAACATTTGAACAATCACGCGTCAAAGACCGTTTCAATCATAAGGAATCGGTCCAGAGCTCAAGGAAGAAGAAAGAGGTGGTAAAGCAAGTCTACCGCATCAAAAGAGATGGTCGTAAGAGTGCCACTTCAGATATGATCTCAAATGAAAAAGAGCCAATTAAAGTGTTGACATTGGCTACAAAAGGCAACGAGGCAAGTCAATCAAGTGCCAAATCTGAAGAGAAGAAGTTGAGGGTGCACAAGGTAAAAAAAGAATTGCCATTGCTTCAAACAAAATCACAGCCGGGGTGCCCACTCGGCTTATCATATTGGCAAAAGAAGAAACTACAAAAACTTAGTGCACAAGAACTTGAGGAAAGGAATATGGCATGGGTTCCCAAAGGAAGTACTCAAAATAAGAATTATGTGCAAGCTTCCATTATGAGAAGTGCAGCAAAGGTGAAGAAGGAAAAGAGTGAAAACTATGAAGGACCAAGCCGAAGGTTTCAACATCTTCGGTCCACACATTATCCATATTCTTCAACTATGTCATTAATGCCTATGCCATGGAATTCGTCATCAGGTATGATTGGTTACCCTCAATGGGCTTATAATGATCCATGGTTGCAATATAACTTCTTACATCATGAAAGGGTATTACCAAATCACTATACATTTGATTAGCTACAAGTTTGTTGCTGATCCAAAGGGCCGAAATACTTGATTTGTCACTTCATTTGTTTATTTCGGCTATATGTGCTTTGAATGAAGTTTACATGGTAATGGCCGATATTTATCTATCGTCCTAAGAGTATGTCAATGCATGGCCGGTGTAGTATTCTAACATCGTCCTTAGTTCGATTGGAGAGCGAGATAAGGTACGTGCTCATGGAAATTTATATGTATGACTACATTATGATTGAATGGAGTTGAGACATCATGACCGATGTCATTGAATATATGCTGCATAGACCAATTCATAGTTGCAGAATTGGCTAGTGGGCTTATACTTTGTTTGGATATGATTTGGCTTATGCATCTTTGAGATCTATAAGAGGCCAAATCATAGCTGGTTTTATTACTGAACATCGGATTAATGACATGCATAATATTGATATTAGCCTTGTCTCTCTAGTACTATGGAGATTATGTTTTGATGGTTCAATTCGTAGCAATGGCCAAAGTGTTGGTATTGTTTATATATCTCCTTATGGTACTATTTTTGAAGCCTCATGCCACTTAGAATATTTTTATGCACGATTAATCAAAGCCGAATATGCATTGTTATTCGGATTGAATATTTTACTTGCTATAGGTGCTATACATATTGAGGCTTTCGGTGATTCGTTATGAGTAGTGCAACAAATATCCAAGGGTTATCAATGTTTTGACGAATCACTTGTAGTTTATCTTGGGGTATGTCTAGATGCAAAATTTACCTTGGTTTGCTTTAAAATTGTTCATATATTTAGACATGACAATTCAAAAGAGTTGGCACAGCAAGCATCCGGCTACTATGTTAATCATGGTGTATTGCATTTCTCTCAATAGCCGATGCTTAGTCTCGTCAACATAGGTAAGGCCTAACCGAAGTCCACAGCTTCGGCCACTAATGAAATTTTTATGTAGGCGAAAGTAAGGATTGGAGAAAGTTTATTGTTGATTATCTACAAAATCCTAGCAAAAGGGTGAACAATATGGTTCGGAGGATGACCTTGAGATACATATCTATGGGACTTTATCATCGGATTGTTAATGAAGTTGAGAAGGCTTCGCCCAAGTTCGCATCAAGGATTCAAAAAAATGATGGCCGATATATAATTATCGCCCTAAGCATATAAATGGCCGATGGAGTGTTGACATCGTCCTTAGAACCAACACGGTACAAGTTATTTTTCGGCACGCTAGCTTTGCCGAAAAACAGGGGGGCATGTGTTGACGCTCAAAAGTGGCACGATTATAAAGAGTAGCTTGAAGCTATGTAAAGATTAATTAAAACTTATTATTGAAAGTCGCCATGAGATGGCTCTTTTAGAGAAGGTCAAGATGGATATGAATATGGTCTAAAACGGAGCTCGGATGCAAAAGTTATGACAAGTTCAGAGATGCTCATGTTGACACCAGATTAAAGAATGGCTTGAAACCCAATCAAGATGGCTTCAAATGGAAAATGTTTCAACATGAAAGTTGTGCGTCTCGTCGAAACGGTTGATTTTGATATAAAAAATGTCTCAATCGGAGTTCATATGCAAAAGTTAGAGCCGAAAATGTGCGGTTGCATCAGGATGGCCGGACACTCCGGGAATAATCACCCGGGTTTTGGATTTCTCCGAGGATGGCCGGACACTCCGGGGATGTTTGTCCGGGTTTTGGATTTTTCTGCCGCAAGTTGCAAACCGAACCGTTTTGGAAAGTTGGATTCCGAGTTGGACCCAAACTAGGGTTTTGAACGTGAATTCTAACCTTTCCTTGCCCGGGAAGTCCATCCGCCTTTTATATACCTAAGGGGTGACGGCCGATTGAACAACAACACACAATCGATCAAATCATCTACCACTTTTTATCTTTTATCTTTTCTCCTTAACCCTAGTGACGGTGTCCTGGACTAGGGGGTACTCACCATGTCGTCTCCCGACCAGTGGGTTAGGCCGAGGACCCCCGTGGCGGTTCACTAATGGGCCAGTTCGGATAGCCGAAGACATATACGAGGAAGATTCCACAAGACTTGGTGATCAAGACATGGACTCCTCTCCACCAACGTAGCCGACTAGGACTCTTGTTATCCTAGGCCTCCGGTACATTATATAAGCCGAGGCCAGGCTCGTTGATAGAGAGATTATGACATTACTCATCATACCCCTAGGGTTTAGACCACAACATATGATGTCGAGGTAGATCAACTCTGTACCTTGATACTTCATCAATATAAACAAGAGCAGGACGTAGGGTTTTACCTCCATAAAGAGGGCCCGAACCTGGGTAAAACACCATGTTCATCGTCTCCTTCGTTCCTGTTACCATTGATCCAAGAACCCACAGCTTGGGACCCCCTACCCCGAGATCTGCCAGTTTTGACACCGACAATGGTGCTTTCATTGAGAGTTCCGCTGTGTGATCGGCAATGGATCAATGGCTCGCTTGCAGATCAACTACGACGTCGGCATATTCGTCGCCGGCTCGATTGGTCACCTTGGCTCGACCAAGGACTGCGCTCCGCTTCAGATCGTCATGATCGGACGAGGGCCTTCATCAACATCAACTCCGATCTCTATCAAGATCGTGGAGGAATCATCCATATAGATCGGGGGCTCAACTTCAACATTGTCCCCGGGCGATCGTGCTATTTTTCTATACAGTGGATTCGTATTCGCTATCGCCGCTTCCTCGAGTGTCGCTTTGACGATTGCTTTGGTGGCATAGTGCAAAATTGTGTATATAACAACCCTGTAAAACTTCGTCGTATTCCGATGGAGGAATCTCTGGCGATCTACGATATACCGGACCCCTGTCAAGTCCGGACGGGAATCTGGACGACTTTAGGGCGTAGAGTCTAGCGTCTAGCTCGAACGTCATTTGGAAGATCCAACCGTTGATCGGCTGCGGAACTCCTATATCTACCACCCCTCGAAATTTCAGCTCGATCCGACCGTTCAAACTCCGGAAAACCTCCGATGAGCGCATCGATTTTCTGATCTATTTTCTGCGCGAATACGAATCCGACCCGAGTTCGTCTTTCTTCATGAACGGGATATTGGACAACCTTTTTGGAGGAATCTCTTTCTAGGGTAATGTGTTTTGTTTCTGAACACATGCTCGCAAATTTTGCTCCTTTTCGGAGGTAACTCTCACCGTTGCGCCGGTGTCAAACCAGCCTGACAACGTTGCTGCACGGCTGCCGACCTGCGCCAGACGGGTCGTTGCTTCATCGAGCCGAACTCAATCTCTTCGGATCATTATCTCGGCAAGCCGAACAACAGTTCGGCATCGTGAAGGGTAAATCATCACCAACATTGTCGCCCCATGAATTATACGGAACGGGCACACCGGCATCGCTGCATGGTCACTTCATCAAGCGGGCATCGACCGCGTCACAAGATCCGGCCCGCGACGGCATCGCCGCACTATTGCTTCTTCAAGCCTGGATGTGACCTCTGCGTCCGAAGATCAGGAGTCAATTCCGGCCGGACTCGCCTCTCTTATCCCGTATCCAGCTTCAATCCTGGACGCGACTTCGGCGTCCGAACATCAGGAGTCAACCCTGGCCGGACTCGCTTCTCGCACCATAGTACCGGAGGACGATTCCGAAGAAATCCCAAATACTAATCCGGCTGACCAAGCCGATGTCCACCACGCCGACCTGCTTCGACACCTCGGCCGACATGGGCTGCAAACGTCATACTACCGACCTGCCCCGGCACCTCGGCTAGACTGGGGGCTTCGCCATCTCTTCATCAACCTACTCCGGTGACTTCGGCGTCACCAGCCGACCAGCTTCGTCACGTTAGCTGGACCGGGGGCTTCGCCTCGCCACATCAACCGCGCGGCATCACCACCTCATCAAGCCGAACTCCTCGCTCGGTTACCTCGGGCTTGGGGGCTGGGACCTTGGCTAGGCTGTGGACTACGTCTTTGTCCCGCCACGAGCTCGGACCTCGTCAACAATACCGAGCACATTAACCAGCTAAGTCGCCTCCATGCTCAGTTTAAAAAAAATTATTTTATTTTATTTCTTGTTCGGTTCAACCAAACATTATATTCGTGTTAAACAAAAAAGTTGTTCGTTCAAACGTTGATTGTTAAACACTTCTTTTTTCTGCCGAGCTCTTCGTCACCTCGGTCATGAGGGTTTTTTCACCTCGGCTGGGCTTGGGGGCTTCGCCTCACCGCATCGACCGTACGGCGTCGCCACTTCATCAAGCCGAGCTCTTCGCTCGGGTACGTCAAGACCGGCTTGGGGGTTGGGACCTTGAGCCGCTACAAGCTCGGCCCACGTCACACCGAGCACATTAACCAGCTAAGTCGCTTTCATGCTCAAAAACTTTCATTTTTAAATTTTGTTCGGTTCGACCAAGCATTATACTTTTTTGACAAAAAGTCATTTGCGAAAAACTTTCTTTGTCAAAACCTTGTTTGTTACAAACAAATTCAAATACCCCGTTTACTTGGGGGCTTCCTTTATGAAGCCATTCTTCTTGCATATGATTATTAATGTATCGCACCATTCCTTGTTCGTGTATTATGCCAAAATATGCATCATGTTGACTTAAGTGTTTCGCAAAGCTGGGTTGCCTGGCTCCTGTGCTTACCCCTACGTTCCCGATTGTTCGGCTAGGGAGTAAAGGGAGCACCTCTGCGATTGTACTGTCGGGTCATCCGAACTCGTACCTCAGACTGGGTGAAGCCGAAAGCTAGCGCTCTTACTGTTTTCAACTATGGTCGGCACACGACGGAACTCATGCATACACAAATCTGTTGCACAAGTCTCATAGTAATCCTGAGCGACCAAAGAAAAGGCACCGTTGGGGGCATTATTTTTTTTTTAAGATGCTTCTTACGTTACATAAGTAATATAGCATAAGTTCCCTGGGCGCGATTTGTCTGTTACAGCCTCATGGCCTGATTGCCTGGTTATCCGAAACACCGCCGATATTCTCGATAGGCGGAGTAGATAACACTTTTCGGCCCTTGGCCGAAGAGGGAGAAGCCGACGGTCGGTTAAGACGCGTTCAAAGTTCGGGCGAACGCAGATATTATATAAGTACTTCGGTACATACAATCATTATACATAAAATTCTTTTACCCAAGTCACTTGGGGGCTCTTAAATTAATATGAGCCGTTTTATAATAAATGTGTTTTCTTCTCAGTCGTTGCAAAGTCTTTTTTTACTACTCCTTTCTCGACTCGAGTGTGTGGTCAATAGCCGGATAGCCTGGCTTCTCTCTAAAAGCCGCTCGAGTTTAGTTCGCTAAACTGGCCTGAGAAGCACTCCGCCTTCGGGATAGGTGGTTGAAGCCGAAGGCTAACCCGCTTGAAGTCTTGAGATCGGATGTGTCAAGTTAAAACACGACAGAAGCACAAACTAATTTTAAGACCAATGTTCGGATTGGCACCAAAAACTTGATTTAGTTCGAACGTAAAGTTTTTACTGAAGTTTTTTGGTTTTCCAAGCCTATGGCATTCTTAACCTATTTGTGTGTTTCCAGCATAAGTCTCGCAGTGCAACGCCGGACACCTTTCGAGATTCGGCAAAAACATTCTCGGATATTGCTATATATGCATTAGTTTCGAATTGTGTCTTCGGTCAATAGTTGGGTTGCCCGGCTCATGTGCTTGCCTCCTATGCTCCGCTTTATTCGGCTAGGTGTGCAAAGGGAGAACCACTGTGATTGTGCTTCCAGCTCGAATGGTTAAGCACCTTAGTGGAGAAAGCCGAAAACTGACTGTCACAATGGGCGTAAACTGGTCAGCGATCCGATGATGGTGTCACACTATAGATCGATACCGATTACCCTGTGTTAAACGATGGGCCTTTCATAATATTGGCCGAAGTGTTAATGGCTAGACTTCGGTCGGTGCCGAACACAAACCGGGGGCTCGTAGCTAGCTTTCCCAGTTTAAAGCTCCTATGACTAAGTGAAAGTTATAAAGCCCGCATATCTGATTGCCTTGTTTCCGCTAACACAACCGCCTCCGGGCACCGAGACGTCGGCTAAGGGTTGTCTGGTTACTGCGGAAACACCCTGCGTAGTATCTACAAAGGGGTAGAAGCCGACGATGGGCCACTTTCAACTGATAAACGGTCGCAAGGGAGTCAAATTAAACATATATCATCAGTGTTTGTATTCAGTATACAAGCGCTGCCTTCCATAATTATCGTAATAAAGCTATAAATATGCATCAATTTGACTTAAGATTTTGGCCAAGCTGGGTTGCCTGGCTCCTGTGCTTACCCCTACATTCCTGATTGTTCGGCTAGGCGGTAAAGGGAGCACCTCTGTGATTGTTACTACCGGGTCGTCCGGGTTAGTACCTCAGACTGGGTGAAGCCGAAAGCTAGCCATCTTAAAGAATATAATTGGTCGGCAACGATGGAAGTGAAAATTTTGGTTCATTATGGACCACAGAGTTCGGGAACTTTCTCCCAACTAAATCCTCAATATTTTCCTCCCACATTGATCGGAGTTGAGGTTTCATGATCATGATCAACATGACAGCCTGGGAAAAGGAACCTGTAACGGACCTATTTTTCTCAGAAGATGTTTTATAACGTAACTCTCTATGTACCTTTGTTTATAAAACCGTATGGCCGGATTGCCTTGTTTGTCATAAATCTTTGCCCTTATAAAGGCTTTATAAAGTAGGACGAACACTCTTCGGCTGCTGGCCGAAGAGGTTGAAGCCGATGGTCGGTCAACAAAGTTTTGTACAATGCGGATCCGAGCATTAGTGATGTAAAGTACTTGGATACATAGAATCATTACACATAAATTGTGATATACTCCGGACATTGATCCTTAATTCGGCCACCCGTGCCCATATTAAGGCTCGGGGGCTACTGGGCTTCGCGCTTCTCATTTACAAATATTAAAGGGGCACATCGATCCCCTGATCTGGTGTTGCCACCCGACCATTGGCTCGGGGGCTACTGCATCGACGATTCAATGCAGACAGTTTACAAAGTGCAAAATAGTTCCCGAGGAGATTATGATCCTCAGGTTGGTCGGCCGCACCCAACCTGAGTCTCGAGGAATATGCACACCACATTTCTATTCCTAAGTATGCTACAGAGCTAGGAGTTGATCCTCAGGCCGATTTTGTGAATCGACCTGAGTCTCAGGGGCTACTGGGATCACCGGTTTTATGCCATTCTTCAGGTGCATCTCGGGTTTTAGACCGATACACACCTTGAGGGCTACTAGCTATATATCTCGGCAGAGAATAAATTGCACCAATTGAAAATATTCACAAAAAATCAGCCCGCAGTCAGGATGGTGCACCACCTCGGAAGCAGTCCGGCATAAAGCTCGGGCGCTAGTGGCTGGCTCCATAGAGAGCATTTCTGGCATTAAGCTCGGCTGAATTCGTTCAATCTTTTGAAGACCGAGGTAGTTATGACACCTCGGATGCTGACCATCGTTAGAACTCGGATGCAGTCCGGCGTTGGAGCTCGGAAGCAGTCCGGCATAAAGCTCGGATTCGAATGGCTCGTTCCATAGAAGACTACTCCGGCATTTTAGCTCGGATGAACTCATTCAAATTTTCAGAGGCCAAGATAATCTAAGACGCCTCGGATTCAGTTCGGCGTTGGAGCTCGGACGCAAGAGGATACCTTGAATGCCGAATAGTGTTGGAGCTCGGCTGTGAAAAGACGCCTCGGATTTAGTTCGGCATTAGAGCTCGGACGCAAGAGGGCGCCGTCGCACGGGAAGCACTTCAAACCCCAGGTGTGGCGTAAAAAACTTACAAGGCACTGATAGAGGCCGATAACTTAAAAGACTCCTCGGATACCCGACGTATGAACTCTTCGGATATATCTCGGCGATCCTCAAGATCAGAGATGGGAAGATTTGTTGAACCAGTTTTCAAGACCGACGACCGAAGATGAAGAACAGTTCGGAAGAATTGAGGAGCGTCCCCAGCTTGATGACCGGTTCAGGGGGCTACTGACGGTGTCCTGGACTAGGGGGTACTCACCATGTCGTCTCCCGACCAGTGGGTTGGGCCGAGGACCCCCGTGACGGTTCACTAATGGGCCAGTTCGGACAGCCGAAGACATATACGAGGAAGATTCCACAAGACTTGGTGATCAAGACATGGACTCCTCTCCACCAACGTAGCCGACTAGGACTCTTGTTATCCTAGGCCTCCGGTACATTATATAAGCCGAGGCCAGGCTCGTTGATAGAGAGATTATGACATTACTCATCATACCCCTAGGGTTTAGACCACAACATATGATCTCGAGGTAGATCAACTCTGTACCTTGATACTTCATCAATATAAACAAGAGCAGGACGTAGGGTTTTACCTCCATAGAGAGGGCCCGAACCTAGGTAAAACACCGTGTTCATCGTCTCCTTCGTTCCTGTTACCATTGATCCAAGAACCCACAGCTTGGGACCCCCTACCCCGAGATCTGCCGATTTTGACACCGACACCTAGTTCTTCTTCTTCCTCGTTCTTCGTTCGTTCTTCCTTTGCAGGGCGGCGAACCTCGAGACTCTAGGGGCGATTAGGTCGACCTAGGGCAGCCCATAGCCGCCGTGCGCCCTGACGGGGTCCCTCCCGGGTGCGTGGGGTTTCGGGTCCTCAAAAGCGCCCGCCGGATTGCTTGCGTACCGCGCTTCCGGCCGGGTCTTCTTCGACGTGAGCTGCGGTGCATCACCCCTGACGTCGAGGGTACACGGTGACGTGTTCGTGTGCGAACAAACTTTTTAGAATAGAACCATAAAACTAGAAATGACGAGCACAGGGGAGGACAAGAAAAAGGACCGTAACACTAGAGCACAACCGAAGAAACAAAGGATGCCAATGCTTATGCCTGTTGAATCAATCAATCATCCCCACCATTTGGTTGCATCGACCCATCCCTTTCACCAACTAGATTAACAATATTTACATACCCTGTCTCCAAACAATTCCAGCGGTCGCTTTAGAATCGCCGGCAGATTTGGAAGTCTTGTGGCCAGTATTCATGATGTTATTATGTCAAAACCGCCCATACCTCTCATCTTTCCGGTCCTCGCAACAACAAGCAAGCATAGCTTTGTTCCTTGAAAGAAGATGAACCGCATGAGGAGAATCGCGGGGATGGGCAAGAGTAAGAAGGCCCCGTCCGCGGTTCAGAAGGACAAGGACGAGAGCATAGTTTTCTTCCGGGAGCTGTACAAGCATGAGAAAGATACGGATGTGAACCTCCTGGAACCGATCTACTCCGTGGAGTTCGACGCCATCCAAGGTAAGATCTCTCTGTCTCTCTCTCTCTCTCTCTCTCTCGTCCTTGCAGTTAGTGTTGTTTCTTTGGAACAAACAAAAATCCTATACGTTGTTAGACGTGCACCAAACAAATATATCCATGTTCATGGCCATTTCACCTGGTCACTAGGAACGATTTTCCTTAAAAACCATATGCTATTTTGGTTTCTGAGTAAAGCTCACTGCATCGTCTGTGTACTAACTAGGTGGTCACATGTCCAAGCCTCCCCCGGGGAAGAGAGATCTCCTCGTGCCGATCAACGAGAAGCACGACTATGACTGGTAGGTTCTTTTTTTTTAGATAACTGGTAGGTTCATTTGGCACTAGCACTGCTAGAATTGGTTCTTACGTTAAGAGGGAGTACGTGTGATTTCAGGCCCAAGACCCCTCCAGTTGCACCAATGTTTCCTTCCCTCAAGATGGAAATGGAAGCCAGCTCCTCCGAAACGGTGGTTTCCCCTAAAAAAAAGGAGCTACCCATCCCGATCACGCAGCCTGGTAAACCTTCAGCTCCAAAGGTATGCTAATCGATAAACCTTATCCTCCGCAAACTGGGTTTGAAGTTGAACAATTTTTTGAAATCTTGGCTAGGGCAGTTCATTGGCAAGACAGAGGCGACCAAAACATCAGCCAAGCTTCCAGCAGGCTCTTCGTCAAGCAACTATGGCAAGAGCCATCCTTGCACGACCAACAGGAGACCAGCTTCAGCTTACGCTGCTCTGCCCAACAGGCAGCAGAAACCAGATGCCAAGGCTAATACTGGCACAGGCAGCAACTCAGGCAAGGCACACTCGCACACGTACTACGCAAATGCAAGCCAGGACAGCAGCAGCAGCAGTGCAAGTACAACCAACACGGTGGAGACGCCAGGAGAAGCCCCATACATGGCGCCCAAGAATCTGCTCACGACTGGGTCTATTTTCGCACGACGCAGGGTACCGGCGACGGCAGTGGCGAGAGCTCCTCCATTGGGCGTGGATGCCAAAGTCGAGAGCACGAAGGCGAGGAGGCCACCGTCTGCTGCGGCAAGAGCTTCCAAGGAGCTGCAGGTAGATAGCAGGAAGAATGCTTTACCGGCCAAGGGCAATGCTGTGGCCGGCACCGGCAGCGAGCCTGTCTGCAACAGCGGTGGCCGTGCCGGCACCAGCAAGACCGCACCAGCAAAGGGAATGCGAAGAACAGATGGCATGAACGAGCGGCAACCGAGGTTTGCAGACCAGTGAAGAACGAGCTGCAGCGCCATCAGTTGACATGTAGTAGTATATGTTTGCAAAACGACGATTCGAACAACTATAAAAATTTGCTCCTCCCACTGAAGACTTCTTTCTGTTGATTTGTCGAGTCAAGTATGAATTTGTACTTTCAACTAGGAAATTCAGAGACCAAAAGACAGGTCCATGGACCAGCAGTAATGCAGTATACTGACGCATGTATCAGGGTATTACTATCCTTTCCTCTTCATGGGATCACATCAAAATGGGTCATCATATAAGCGCCGTTCTGCCAACCCCTCCCGAGAACAGGGCAACAGGGTACCACTAAACATCAGACAGCACTGCGGGGCTGACCTGGGGCTTCCCTCGCCCCATGGCAAATCCTTTTGTGCCGTCCGGCATACGCGGACCAGGAGGCGGCTTGGACACCACCGGATGCTCAGCACTGTGATTCGATGGAGGAGTGCCGATTGGATGCCCGCCGTCCCGACTCTGGCCATGGTACTGGCCCCGGCCACGGCCTCTTCCCCCACGTCCTCGGCCCCTCCCTTGCCTCATTCCAGCTTTGTCATAGACACCATCCTCGCCCTATAAAAGAAACACCCCATAAGACAATCCATTCTTAATGAAGTTTCTGATGCATCAGCATGCTGTAGTACATGATAGATACCTGGGCAGCATCTTCTGCTTCATACTCTTCAGGATCATCTTCATCCGCAGCCTCCTCATCTCCACCTTTTCTTCCTTGACCAATCCCATGTTTCTAGTGGCCAGTAACAAAATTAAATGTGAAAAAGAAAAGCATCTTCTACAATGAAGCATGTGATATAACGGTGATATTAAACAAGTCTTATGGAAACAGTCTGTCCTTTAAACGTAATCTTCACTAAGCAGGCTTACACTCGTCAATCAGATATAATAGCTACACCAAGAATGATGCAAGTGGATAACCGATATTCCAGATGTTAATGACAAATAGATCTAGCCAGAATAGTAAGACAAATAGATCTAGCCAGAATAGTAAGACAGACAAGGAACACATAGGACAGTTTTGTGTGCATTATGCTCACAATCAATCTATGATTACTTCAAATTTTGCATAAAACATGGAATGACCAATAAAAAGAAGACATTGAATTGGTCAGGATTCATTAAGGTACCAGGCAACCAAGCAGCAAACGAACTCTAGGCCCATCCCTCCAGTTTCTGCCGCCACTAAACTCGGCAACCTGTAAACCGAAAAGATTGTTCTTTTATATGCTAGACAAGTGACAAAGGACGGCCGGATAGCAGTCAAGATGACATACCGCCTTTTCAGCATCTTCAACAGTTCCATACTCCACAAAGGCATGCAGCTGCAAGTACAGCAAAATAGAAACAACATCGGAACAAACAGGTGTGAAAATATCTTACAAACAACAGATACATTGCTTCGGAAGAAGCTATGATATGACCCATCAACGTTTAGTATTCATATAGAGGTAGATAGATCATATACATACCTTATTAGCAAAAAGCATCTCAATCCTTGATGATTTGCCGGCAGAAATATCGATCCCTTGTGGATAGCAAGTACGTATTGATTTCACACTGCAATATAGATAATATCAGTCTTCAACATTGCACCCATAATTAATCATGGTAACAGACATCCATACCTCCCAACAGTTGAGAAAATCCTCATAAGATTCTGATAGCGATGATCCTCAGGTAATTTTTCAGCAACAATAATTCGAGACTGAGTACAGAAATAAGTAAGTTTCAGAAGCATGACATAGCAAATAGAAGATTCCACGGATTACATGCTAACCTGAACTTCTTCAGCATCCACATCAGAGAAGGGCACTCGTCGCCTAACCATCTTCCCGTCATCTGAAACTACCTATAAATGATAAAAGAAAGTAAAGAACCACACAAACTATCATTTCTTGTGTTTGGATCAGGGGAAAATTGAACAAGAGTGCGGATGCATGATATCACAGGATAGCTCTTTCAGTAGGATGGTACAGGTTCCTAGACACTTCTTTTTTTGCTTTATCACTGCATGGAAGTGCTGAGGCAGTCACCTCCCAGATCTAACTAGCATATATCTTGACTAAGCAGCAATATAAAGTATATGCAAGCCAATTACTTGGGCTGTGTCAATAACGGAAAGAATATGCATATCCAAAAGAAAGAGTAAACAGGTATATATGATGATTTGGTTGCAATACTTACCAGCTCTGTTGATGTACGTAATGCACCAGGCAACAAGGATCTATCAATTAATTCTCGAATCTTCCTGAAGGATGCAACCACTGTCATCGGCACTGTAAGACAAAAGAAAATAGTGAAAATAGTTTCGATTTTTTTTGTAAACTACTCGCTGATATTGGAGAAGTATCAACTGTTATCCGGCAAAATAAAACCCAAATGGAAAAAGCACACAAAGAATGGCATGCAGCTCCCCGTAATGAATTAATGATGTGTAGCATCAATAATGCAAGCACATTTCATACTTCAAAATTTTAAAGCAACATTTTTTCCATTTTCGAATGTGTCAATACTCTGTAACCTACATATAGTAGAAGTTTACCTGCCAGAGGTAGTACCACAAACTGAGCACAACTTATTACTTAACTTATTAGTATAACAGAAAATATCCAAGAAGAAAATTATGGCTATATCAGCACTTTGTAAGATTTTTATCATCATATATGTGCCTACTTCTCTATTGCCAAATTTTAATTGATTTTGGCCAGCAAACATTAGATGAAAGAAACATACATGAGAGTAAACAGCATGATCGGGTGCTTTATTCAAATTTAACAGGTTAAACTCACCAAATCCATCTGGATCTTTAGTAATATACTTCATCAGATGGTCAGTTGTAGCTAGATTGACATCACTGAAGTAAAATTCCACCTATCACGTTTCCAAAAACATTACAGTATCCAATGGATACACAGTTACAAAGATGCATATCAAGCAACTGATGAAAGTTTAATTACATTAATAAATAACTAAAAAGGAAATAGTAAAAAGGTAAAGCTAGCACACATAGTCAATTTCAACTATCTGAGTAAATGTATGGAATAAAAACAGAAAGGATGCAGGTTATAATAACGAAAAACAAAAGACCATTTTTTTTCTTGTTTATGACCTCTGTGTATTATATTATGATCATTTTATTTGCTCCCACATAAAAAGTAGGGAACAACAGAAAATTGACAGGAGTTACATGCTTTCCCTATTCAACCATATTACCCTCAAAAGGTGAAACATTCTGCCTATGACGCATGCAATACAACGGTTGCAATACTACAGAAAGATAACATTGTGTAAATTTGTCGTATTTTCTCTACGACTCTACCCAATCGGTAACTGATAAACTGAATGGAGGATCACATATCTGCCAAATGTTGATGACTTGACATACACGCAAATCTTATTTATCTCTCTTATATCCATGCCGCTCCACTCCTGTCACTTAACCCTAACCCCAAAATACCACATAACAAGGCAGTTCGTGCCATTTTTATCCAGAATATCTAGTATTCTCCCGGAAAAAAAAGTTGCAGATCTACGAGTTGCCGCTTACAAAAATACCATTGCTCAACAGATATCATCTTATATCTAACCCCATCCACCTCTCTCAGGTCAATCGTCTAGCACTTATTAATGCATACTACACCAGAGTACAATCTCACTACCATACATCTGTAAAGCCAGATTGGTTATCCATGTTATAGTTCAGAAGCATAACACTGGGAGAAGGCATCAGATAAATGATGAGAGGATGCGCTTAACCGTATACAAATATCCAAGAAAGCCATGCCCTGACGTCCCACGGTCATCTCTATTGCCAACATATTTGAACACCAAAAAACTAACGCATGATACTATGATCGATGTGTGATTAAGTTATGGAGCAGCAAGCAAACAATCAAATCAAAGGCCATCGCCACGTCTCAACAAAAACCCCATCTAAACCTCTTTCTTTTTTTTTTGCCCAAGGGGAACACTTTAGGTTTCGTAGCAACGCAGTGGATATCGCAGCAATCGACTGAAAAAAGAAAAGAGTCTACCTGCTTGACGACCCGGCGAGCGAGCTCCTCGGGCAGGACGAGCTGAGCGTTATCCACCACCGCCGCGGCATCCCCCTCATCCTCTCCCTGGTGGTGGTGCTGGTGGCGGTACTGGTGCTGGTGCTGGTGATGCGGCTGGTGGTGGTGGTGGTGATGGTGGTGGGGCCCGCGGCGATGGGGATGGGCTTGGTGCGGGGCGGCGGATCGGGGGGTGAACTCCGGCGCGGCGGCGTTCAGGCGACCAGCCGCCGCCGAAGAGGGGGAAGAGGACTCCGGGACCTCGTCTTGAGCCATGGAGATTGGAGTGGGGAGGGGAGGGAGGAGGGTTTCGTCTCGCCTCAATTTGCCTCCGCTTCAGGTACAAGAGAGCAGGGAGGAGGAGGCCAACACTAATACAAAAGGCGGCCGCACCTCCAAAACAAAGGAAAAAGGGGGAAAGTAGTAGCTTAGGGTGAGTTAGGGCACAAATACAAACATAAATCATCTCAAAATATCTCGGATTTTCTTCAGGCTCTTCACAAATGATGCTGAAATTCAGGTAGTTACGATGAAGTTAATTACAAGATAGTACATTTGGGGCTAGGTTAACGAATTGGTACCGGTATTTTTTGAGTTCGGGGCAGACCGTAACAGATCGCACTGATTCTCGTTTGACCCCGTTTTTGACAGAAAACCTAGCACTTGCAGGGTTGACTTGGCAAATAAATATCCATGCCAACACGTCTCGCGCTAAAAGAGATGAAGAGAGAACGACGAATGGGTCGGCGGCGTGGTGCTCACCGGTGTCGATCTGTCGAAGGATTGGTCGACGAGGATTGTGGGTGCCGGGTATCTACCTAGCGGATGGTGGTGAATCGGGAGGTGGTCTATACATTCACAAACGACGACGAGAACCACAACAGCAATGGTGAGCTGAACCAGGCGGCGAGGAGAAGGGTGTTGACTTCTTGAAAGTGCAACTAATCTCCGGATGGTTTTGGTAATTAATAATAACAACATATATGTCATTGAACTAATGCCTACTCAAAGATAGATTTCAGGAAAAGTTCAGTGTTGGCATGGCAAGGACATGTGGATATGGGCCCCTCAAAATGCTATGGAAACATATTGGCAAAAGCTCCAAGACTCTTCATTTTTGGTTAAGTGATCCAAGATCACATTGAGTCCATAGGAAAGTCAATACTATTAAAAGGGAATGAGTTTTTAATCATGACTTAGTTGCTCAAGTGCTTGAGGTTATTGCTCCAAAACCCTCAGCCACTTTCCCACATTCCATTCTGTCAAAACCCTAAATATCAAACTCGGTCCCACCGATACACCTACTTGTCGGTACTAAAACCGACAGACCTCGGGATAGGGGGTCCCAAGTTGTGGATCTCGGATCAATGGGTAACAGGAGACGAAGGGGACAATATTTACCCAGGTTCGGGCCTGCTCAAAGAGGTAATACCCTACATCCTTGAAAGCGCAGGTTTACTCCCAGAGGGGGGTGATGCGGCTTGAGACTACGTCGGTATTTCCCCAAAGAGGAAGGGATGATGCAGTACAGCTACGGTAGATATTTCCCTCAGTTATGAAACCAAGGTATCAATCCAGTAGGAGAACCAAGCAACACTATGTAAACGGTACCTGTGCACAAAGAACAAATCCTTACAACCCAACGCGTAAGAGGAGTTGTCAATCCCTCCTCGGTAAAAAGATAGATTGGTTTGTATGTGTTTGGATAAATAGATCTCGATAAAATGCGAAATAAAAGATGCAAATAAAAAGTGCAGCAATGTATTTTTGGGTTTTTGGAATAATAGATCTAAAAACAAATGCGATGAAAAATAGATATGAACGCAATATGATAAAAGATAGACCCGGGGGCCATAGATTTCACTAGTGACTTCTCTTGAGAAAATAACATACGATGGGTAAACAAATTATTGTTGGGCAATTGATAGAAGATCGAATAATTATGACGATATCCAAGGCAATGATCAATATATAGGCATCATGTCCAAGATTAGTAGACCGACTCCTGCCTGCATCTACTACTATTACTCCACACATCGACCGCTATCTAACATGCATCTAGTGTGTTAAGTTCATAGAGAAATGGAGTAATGCAATAAGAACGATGACATGATGTAGACAAGATCTATTCATGTAGGAATAGACCCCATCTTGTTATCCTTAATAACAACGATACATGCGTGCCTCGCTGCCCCTTCTGTCGCTAGGAGAGGACACCGCAAGATCGAACCCATCACAAAGCACCTCTTCCCATGGCAAGAAAAATCGATCTAGTTGGCCTAACTAAATCAAAGATTCGAAGAAGAAATACGAGGCTATAAATAATCATGCATATAAGAGATCAAAGAAAACTCAAATAATATTCATGGATATAGATCTGATCATAAACTCAAAGTTCATCGGATCCTAACAAACACACCGCAAAAAAGAGTTAGATCAAATAGATCTCCAAGGGACCATTGTATTGAGAATCAAAAAGAGAGAGGAAGCCATCTAGCTACTGCCTACGGACCCTTAGGTCTATGGTGGACTACTCACGCATCATCGCAGAGGCACCAATGAGGATGATGAACCCCTTCGTGATGGTGTTAGATTGGATCTCGTGGTTCTGGAACTTGCGGTGGCTGGAATTGTGTTTCGTCTGCTCCCCTAGGGTTTCTGGAATATTTGAGAATTTATAGGGAGAAGAGACAGTGCAGGAGACCCCAGTGGGCCCCACAACCCACCAGGGCACGCATGGGCTCCTGGGCGTGCCCTGGTGTCTTGTGGTCCCCACGTCGGGTCCTTCCTTGGCCCCCAAGTTGTCTTCTGGTGCAAAAAATTCTCCAAAAAGTTTCACTGCGTTTGGACTCCATTTGATAGGGATATTCTGCGAAGTAAAAAACAAGCAAAAAACAGCAACTGACATGGGCACTATATCAATAGGTTAGTCCCAAAAAAATGATATAAAGCTGCTATAAAATGATTGTAAAACATCCAAGAATGATAATATAACAGCATGGAACAATCAAAAATTATAGATACGTTGGAGACGTATCAGGGGGTGAATGGGAGATTTTTAGAAATTCGTCAAACTCTGATGAATTTGACGAAGATCAGAGTGAAGAAATAGAAACACAAGGGAAACTAAGTCATCACAGAATCAAAGCACATGCAATCAGGATACGTAAGAGTGAAGAACATGCAATCATACTGAGAACCCACAACTATAGGGGATCGCAACAGTTTTCGAGGGTAGAGTATTCAACCCAAATTTATTGATTCGACACAAGGGAAGCCAAAGAATATTCACGAGTATTAGCAGTTGAGTTGTCAATTCAACCCCACCTGAAAGACTTAATATCTGCAGCAAAGTATTTAGTAGCAAAGTAGTATGGAAGTAACGGTAAAGGTGGCAGAAGTAACAGTAACAGTTTTGCAGTGATTGTAACAGCAGTAGCAACGAAAGTAACTTAGCAAAGATCAATATGTGAAAAGCTCGTAGGCATTGGATCGACAATGATAATTGTGTTGGATAATATTCATCATGTAGCAGTCATAACCTAGGGTGACACAGAACTAGCTCCAATTCATCAATATAATGTAGCATGTATTCCGTATATAGTCATACGTGCTTATGGAAAAGAACTTGCATGGCATCTTTTGTCCTACCCTCCCGTGGCAGCGGGGTCCTAATGGAAATTAAGGGATATTAAGGCCTCCTTTTAATAGAGAACCGGACCAAAGCATTAGCACTTAGTGAATACATGAACTCTTCAAACTACGGCAATCACCGGAAAGAATCCCAATTATTGTCACCTTGGGGTATGCGGATCATAATTCGTAATAGGTGTCTACAACTTGCAAGATAGGATCAAGAACACAAATATATTCATGAAAACATAATAGGTTCAGATCTGAAATCATGGCACTCGGGGCCTAGTGACAAGCATTAAGCATAGCAAAGTCATAGCAACATCAATCTCAGAACATAGTGGATACTAGGGATCAAACCCTAACAAAACTAACTCTATTACATGATAAATCTCATCCAACCCATCACCGTTCAGCAAGCCTACAATGGAATTACTCACTCACGGCGGTGAGCATCATGAAATTGGTGATGGAGGAAGGTTGATGATGATGATGGCGATGAATCCCCCTCTCCGGAGCCCTGAACGGACTCCAGATCAGCCCTCCCGATGAAGAACATGAGGCGGCGGCTGCTCCGTATCATAAAACACGATGAATCCTTCTCTCTGATTTTTTTTCTCCTCGAATAGGTATATATAGAGTTGGAATTAGGGTCGGAGGAGGTCCAGGGGGCCCACAAGCCTGCAGGGTGCGCCCCACGGGGGTGGGCGCGCCCCCAGGGCTTGTGGCCTCTGGGTGGCCCCCCGCGGGTAACTTCTTACCCCAGTATTTTTTATATATTCCACAAAAATTCTCCGTAAATTTTCAGGTCAATTCGAGACCTTTGATTTCTACACAAAAATAACACCATGGCAATTCTGTTGAAAACAACATCAGTCCGGGTTAGTTTCATTCAAATCATGCAAATTAGAGTCCAAAACAAGGGCAAAAGAGTTTGGAAAAGTAGATATGATGGAGATGTATCAACTCCCCCAAGCTTAACCCATTGCTTGTCCTTAAGCAATTCAGTTGACAAACTGAAAGTGACAAAGAGAAACTTTTACAAACTCTGTTTGATCTTGTTGTTGCAAATATGTCTAGCCAATATTCAGGTTTTCAGCAAAGATTATGAACTAACCATATTCACAATGACATTTAGGTCTCACATTTACTCATATCAATAGCATAATCAACTAGCGAGCAATAATAATAAATCTCGGATGACAACACTTTTTCAAAACAATCATGATATAATATGACAAAAATGGTATCTCGCTAGCCCTTTCTGAGACCGCAAAACATAAATGCAGAGCACCCCTGAAGATCAAGGACTGACTAGACATTATAATTCATGGAAAAAGAGATCTAGTCACACTCATACTCAACATCAATTAAGAACAAAGCATATAAATGACGGTGGTGCTCTCTAACTGGTGCTTTTTATAAGAGAATGATGACTTAACAATAAAAGTAAATAGATAGGCCCTTCGCAGAGGGAAGCAGGGATTTGCAGAGGTGCCAGAGCTCGAAGCTTTTGAAACAGAGATGAATATAATTTTGAGCGGTATGCTTTCATTGTCAACATAACAACCAAGAGATCTCACTATCTTCCATGCTAGATACATTATAGGCGGTTCCCAAACATAATGGTAAAGTTTTTACTCCCCCTCCACCAACAATTACACTCCACGGCTAGCCGAATCCACGGGTACCGTCCATACCAACAACAGTCCTGGGGGAGTTTTGTTTCACTACTATATTTTGAATTTTTTTAGCATGGAACTGGGCATCCTGAATACCAGCCACTTTCTCGTGAATGACAAGTGAATAAACACTCATCGTGAGAATAACCCACCTAGCATGGAAGATACTGACAGCCCCCAGTCACTACATGAGTGATTCGGGCATACAAAACAGATTGTTATTTGAAGGTTTAGAGTTTGGCACATGGAAATTTACTTGGAACGGCAGGTAAATACCGCATATAGGTAGGTATGATGGACTCATATGGCACAACTTTGGGTTTAAGGAAGTGGATGCACAAGCAGTATTCCCGCTTAGTACAAGTGAAGGCTAGCAAAAGATTGAGGAGCAACCAACTAGAGAGCGACAATGGTCATAAACATGCATTGAGATTAATCAACATTGAATGCAAGCGTGAGTAGGATATAAATCACCATGAACATAAATATCATGCAGGCTATGTTGTTTTTTATTTCAACTACATGCGTGAGCATGTGCCAAGTCAAGCCACTTGAATCATTCAAAGGAGGATACCATCCCATCATACTACATCACAGCCATTTTAAATGCATGTTGGCACTCAAGACAAACCATTATCCACTCCTAGCTAATTAAACATGGCATGAGTAACTATAATCTCTAATTGTCATTGCAAACATGTTTCATTCATAATGGGCTGAATCAGGAATGATGAGCTAATCATATTTACAAAAACAAAATAGGTCGAGTTCATACCAGCTTTTCCTCATCTTAATCATTTCATCAAATATCATCATTATTGCCTTTCACTTGCACGGGCGAACGATGTGAATAATAATAAGAGTGCACGTGCATTGGACTAAGCTGGAATCTGCAAACATTTATTCAGAGGAGAAGACAAGGTAATATGGGCTCTTTGTTAGATCAATAATAATGCATATAAGAGCCACTCAACATTTTTATCGTGGTCTTCTTCTTACGACCCAAAGAAAAAGAAAAATAATTTCAAAGAAACACACTGAAATACTTTTGGAGTTTTTGTTTTTCTAAAGCAAGTAAATTAACAAAAAGAAAACAAAAACGAGAAAAACTATTTACACGGGAAAGCTCCCAACAAGCAAAAGAAGAACGAGAAATCTTTTTGGGTTTTCTTTTAATACTACAACTAATTTAACTAAGAAAGAAAAACTAAAAAGAAACGAGAAATATTTTTGGATTTTATCAAAGTTTATGAAACACACAAGAAGAAAGCAAGAAAAATAAACGAACATGGATTATACAATGAAAAAGGATGAACACCGACAACTGGAATGAATGTGTGAACATGAATGTAATGTTAGTGAGAAATACGTACTCCCCCAAGCTTAGGCTTTTGGCCTAAGTTGGCCTATGGCCACGGCTCGAAATAACCCTCTCCTCGATACTGCGGAGGGTCCTGAGGGTTCCACTGGTTGGCGAGCTCCTGTGGCTCCCTCTTATAAACAGGCTCCTGATACGGATCAGGAACTGGTGCTGGCTCAGGTGCTGGAGGTTACATTAACTCCCAGTACGCATAAATGTCCTCGGGCATAATAGTGTACCTGCCTGAATGAATATCAAACAAAGAAGGTGCAGGCAAAGTAATAATCTCGCAAGTACCCTGACTGAATACTAAGTTATACTGGAGTCGCTTATGCTTATCACTTTTAATAAAATCGTGTGCTACCATGCTAGCATAATCTAAATATTTAGTGGGTAGCAACATCTCCTCCTCCTCGTCATGCCTAATAGGTATCTCAAAATATTTAGCAAGGCGGGAGGCATAGACACCTCCAAAAATACAACCCTTCGTATGCTTTGTGTTTAACCGCCGAGCAACTATAGCGCCCAAACTGAAGGTTCTATCAGAATATAAAGCATGGCGCAAAATAGCAAGGTTAGGTGAATTGAGAGTTCCACTCTCTCCTCGACCAGTCAGACATCTCCCGGCAAATAATGCATAGTAACGTACAATGGGAAAATGTAAACTAGCAACTCTAGCTTCTGACACTCCTCTCTCCTCCCCCACAGTAGTGTCAGCGATGAAATCTGCCATGTCCCTAGGACGTGGTTCACTGATGTCCCACATCATAAGGTATTTTGCAAACATTGCAAAAATCATATAGTGTCATTTCCTTAGTCTCATCATATAAGTGAAATTCTACCATGGGAGGATCCTTCCTAGAATGAAAGCGAAAATTTTGCACGAAGGTATTAGTGAGTAGGAGGTATTGGTCACACTTATCTTGGAGGAAGGGGATAATGCCAGCATTGTCCGCCAAATAATAGAAGTCATCATAAATTCCCGCCTCCTTCAAGAATATATCACTTGGCCATTCACACAGCCGAACCTCCGCCGCACATGGAAGATTGTACTTGGGCTTCTTCTTCTCCTCATTTTCATTCCCTTCCGAATTCCGGCTCGAAGAACCCCTTAACCACCTCCTCATGGTTTCTCTTTCCTCTAAAAATTTCTAAAAATTTTAGTGATTCAAAATAAAAGTGAACCAAATCAACAAAACTAATAGCAACTACTCCTATAAGTGTCTAGAGGCTATATCATGCAACAAAACTACTTTGGACCATATAAATTTGACATGCAAGCTCAAGAAGATGGTCACCACAACAGCAAAAAATTGCAATATGTAAAGCACTAGAACAAAAACTAATTAGACCAACGAAGGAGTCACATACCGATGAACAATCCCCCGAAACAGTTTCAGAAACGGAGTTCCGAGCAAGGAGATCGAAAATGGCAGCAAAATGAGCAAGAACACGGGTTTGAGCAATGGTGTGATTTTTTCTAGAGGAAGACGAAGTGGATGGGTGGCTGGAGTAAGTGAGGGGACCCACGTGTGACCCACAAGCCCCCTAGGCACGCCCTGGGGGGTGGGCGCACCCTGTGGGCTTGTGGCCCACTGTGCACCCCCTGAGGTGTGTTCAGTGCCAAAAATTCTTAAATATTATAGAAAAAATCATACTAAATTTTCAGGGCATTTGGAGAACTTTTATTTTCTGGTCATTTTTTATTACACGAATAATTCAGAAAATAGAAAAATAATAGTATTTTTACTTTATTAATTCTAAATAATAGAAAGTAAAAAGTGGGTACAGAGAGTTATGTTTACTAAATTCATCCATCTCATGCCTGTCAAAAGGAATCCATTAACAAGGTTGATCAAGTCTTATTAACAAACTTCTTCCGAATGACATGAAACCGGAGAATCTTCGTATAACACTAGGTTACCTCAACGGGGATATGCATGTCCCCAACAATAAGAATATCATATTTCTTTTTGACAGTAGGAATAGGGAATTCAAAACCTCCAATAGTAATTGTTGAAAATTTTCCAATATAATTGATACTATTCACTTGAGGTTGTTTCTTCCTAAAGTGTACCGTATGCTCATTACCATTAACATGAAAAGTGACATTGCCCTTGTTGCAATCAATAACAGCCCCTGCAGTATTCAAAAAGGGTCTACCAAGGATGATCGACATACTGTCGTCCTCGGGAATATCAAGAATAACAAAGTCCGTTAAGATAGTAACATTTGCAACTATAACAAGCACATCCTCACAAATACCGATAGGTATAGTGGTTGATTTATCAGCTATTTGCAGAGAGATTTCAGTAGGTGTCAACTTATTCAAATCAAGTCAATGATATAAAGGGAGAGGCATAACACTAACACCGGCTCCTAAATCACACAAAGTAATTTTAACATAGTTTCTTTTAATGGAGCATGGTATAGTTGGTATTCCTGGATCTCCTAGTTTCTTTGGTATTCCACCCTTAAATGTGTAATTAGCAAGCATGGTGGAAATTTCAGCTTCCGGTATCTTTCTTTTATTAGTAACAATATCTTTCATATACTTAGCATAAGGAGTCATTTTCAGAATATCAGTCAAACGCATACGCAAAAAGACAGGTCTAAGCATTTCAAAAAAGCGCTCAAAGTCTTCATCATCCTTTTTCTTGGATGGTTTAGGAGGAAAGGGCATGGGTTTTTGAACCCACGGTTCTCTTTCTTTACCATGTTTCCTAGCAATGAAGTCTCTCTTATCATATCTTTTATTTTTAGGTTGTGGGTTATCAAGATCAACAGCAAGTTCTATCTCCACATCATTATCATTACTAGGTGGAGCATCATCATGAACATCATCATTGTCGTTATTACTAGGTTCATGTTCATTACCTGATTGTGTTTTAGCATCAGAAATAGAAATATCATTTGGATTCTCAGGTGTGTCTATAACAGGTTCACTAGAAGCATGCAAAGTCCTATCATCATTCTTTTTCTTTTTAGAAGGACTAGGTGCATTAGTATTAATTCTCTGGGAGTCTTGTTCAACTCTCTTAGGATGGCCCTCGGGATACAAAGGTTCCTGAGTCATTTTACCACCTCTAGTCAAAACTCTAATAGCATGATCATTCATCTTATTATTCATTTCATTAAGCAAATCATTTTGTGCCTTGAGAACTTGTTCTACTTGAGTTTTTCCCATGGAAGCATGTTTACTAACAAACTTGAGATCATTAACAGTTCTACACATATAGTCACTCAAGTGTTCAAGCATATAAGCATTTCTTTTCAATTGTCTACTAACATATGTATTGAAGTTTTCTTGTTTAACAATAAAGTTATCAAATTCATCCAAGCATTGACTAGCAGATTTATTATGAGGAATATCACCTTCATGGAATCTATAGAGAGAATTTACCTCTACTACCTGTGTCGGAGTATTAAGACCATGTATTTTCTTCAATAGGTGGTAAATTCTTAACATCTTTAGCTTTAATACCTTTTTCTTTCATAGATTTCTTTGCCTCTTGCATATCTTCAGGACTGAGAAATAGAATACCTATCTTCTTCAGAGTTGGTTTAGGTGGTGGTTCGGGAAAAGTCCAATCATTATCATTACTCAATGTATTATTCAATAGTACTTCAGCTTGTTCAACAGTTCGTTCCCTGAAAACACAACCAGCACAACTATCTAGGTGGTCCCTAGAAGCATCGGTTAGTCCATTATAAAAGATATCAAGTATTTCATTTTTCTTGAGAGGGTGATCAGGCAAAGCATTAAGTAATTGGAGAAGCCTCCCCCAAGCTTGTGGGAGACTCTCTTCTTCAATTTGCATAAAGTTAAATATTTCCTTTAAAGCAGCTTGTTTCTTATGAGCAGGAAAATATTTTTTAGAGAAGTAACATATCATATCCTGGGGACTACGCACACAACCAGGAGCAAGAGAATTAAACCATGTCTTAGCATCACCCTTTAATGAGAAAGGAAACAATTTAAGAATATAGTAATAGTGAATTTTTTCCTCATGAGCAAATAGGGCGGCTATATCATTCAATTTAGTAAGCTGTGCCACAATAGTTTTAGATTCATAACCATGGAAAGGATTAGATTCAAGCAAAGTAATTAACTCAGGATCGACAGAGAATTCATAATCCTTATCAGTAACAAAGATAGGTGAAGTAGCAAACTTAGGATCATATTGCATTCTAGCATTCAAAGATTTTTCTTTCAACTTGGCTAGTAGTTTCTTAAGATCCTCTCTATCCTTACACGCAAGAAAGTCCCTAGCTACCTCTCCATCCATAACATAACCCTCAGGTATAACAGGCAATTCATATCTAGGAGTGCTAGGTCTAATAGGTGTTTCAAAGTTTTCAGTTTCAATAATGTCATCAGTTTCAGCATTCTCAATATCTTTAGCTCTAGCAAGTTGTTCATCAGAAAATTCACCCAGTGGCACAATATTATCAAGCAAAGTAGTAGTATCATCATAAGCATCATGCATAGCAGAAGTAGCATCATCAATTACTTACGACATATCAGAATTAATAGTAGGTGTAGGTGTCGCAAGCTTACTCAAAACAGAAGGTGAATCAGTGCAGAGCTAGATGGCAGTTCCTTACCTCCCCTCTCTTAGAGGGAATTTTTTTGGTTTTGGTATCTTTCAGATTCTTCATAATGATCAACAGATATAAATCCCAAGTGACTCAGCAAATATAGCTATGCTCCCCGGCAACGGCGCCAGAAAAAGGTCTTGATAACCCACAAGTATAGGGGATCACAACAGTTTTTGAGGGTAGAGTATTCAACCCAAATTTATTGATTCGACACAAGGGAAGCCAAAGAATATTCACGAGTATTAGCAGTTGAGTTGTCAATTCAACCACACCTGAAAGACTTAATATCTGCAGCAAAGTATTTAGTAGCAAAGTAGTATGGAAGTAACGATAACGGTGGCAAAAGTAACAATAACAGTTTTGTAGTGATTGTAACAGCAGTAGCAACGAAAGTAACTTAGCAAAGATCAATATGTGAAAAGCTCGTAGGCATTGGATCGGCAATGATAATTGTGTTGGGTAATATTCATCATGTAGCAGTCATAACCTAGGGTGACACAGAACTAGCTCTAATTCATCAATATAATGTAGGCATGTATTTCGTATATAGTCATACATGCTTATGGAAAAGAACTTGCATGACATCTTTTGTCCTACCCCCCCCCCCGGTGGCAGCGGGGTCCTATGGAAACTAAGGGATATTAAGGCCTCCTTTTAATAGAGAACCGGACCAAAGCATTAGCATTTAGTGAATACATGAACTCCTCAAACTACGGTAATCACCGGAAAGGATCCCAATTATTGTCACCTTGGGGTATGCGGATCATAACTCGTAATAGGTGTCTACAACTTGCAAGATAGGATCAAGAACACACATATATTCATGAAAACATAATAGGTTCAGATCTGAAATCATGGCACTCGGGCCCTAGTGACAAGCATTAAGCATAGCAAAGTCATAGCAACATCAATCTCAGAATATAGTGGATACTAGGGGTCAAACCCTAACAAAACTAACTCAATTACATGATAAATCTCATCCAACCCATCACCGTCCAGCAAGCCTATGATGGAATTACTCACTCACGGTAGTGAGGATCTCGAAATTGGTGATGGAGGAAGGTTCATGATGATGATGGCGACGAATCCCCCTCCCCGGAGCCCCCAACGGACTCTAGATCAGCCCTCCGACGAAGAACAGGAGGCGGCGGCGGCTCCGTATCGTAAAACGTGATGAATCCTTCTCTCTGGTTTCTTCTCTCCCCGAATAGGTATACATAGAGTTGGAATTAGGGTCGGAGGAGGTCCAGGGGCCCCACAAGCCTGCAGGGTGCGCCCCAGGGGGGTGGGCGCGCCCCCAGGGCTTGTGGCCTCTGGGTGCCCCCCTCTAGTAACTTCTTGCGCCAGTATTTTTTATATATTCCACAAAAATTCTTCGTAAATTTTCAGGTCAATCCGAGAACTTTGATTTCTGCACAAAAATAACGCCATGGCAATTCTGCTGAAAATAACGTCAATCCGGGTTAGTTTCATTCAAATCATGCAAATTAGAGTCCAAAACAAGGGCAAAAGAGTTTGGAAAAGTAGATACGATGGAGACGTATCTCATACATTCATACATGCATGAAGAATATGAACTAAGAAAATGAAAGATAGCATGATGAAATTCTTCAGTTCAAATTCGTCAGAGCACAGATCACAAATTCTTCAGCAGGTGAATAAAGTAAGAGAGGGTTGAAGAATTTGAAACCGGGTAGGCTCGGTGAAGAAAATGGTATTTGGTAGACCAGTTCGAGTTGCTGCATCAACTGTATGTCTGTTTGAGGCAACTGAGTCGCTACTCAGAGGACACACAGTCCTCACTGTATTCCTCTTGAGCTAAGGTCACTTAGTCCTCGCTCAATTACTCGTGGTAAGTCTTCAAGGTAGACTTCCAAAACCTTCACAGACTTGTTCACCAGCACACCACAATGACTCTTGGTGTACTCGGAACTTGACGCCTAACCGTCTGGAAGAATGACAGCCTTCAAAGGTAACAGGCGTCGGATCACACAGATCAATCTCTTCAGTGATGCTCAATCACTTTGGCTCTAGGTTTTTCATCACTTAGGATTCTCTCAAAGTCGTCAGAGGATGGGTTGCTCTCTTATGACAAGTGTCAGTTTCTCTCGGAGCAGCCAACCAACTAGTGGTTGTGGGGGTGTCTATTTATAGCCAGGGGCAACCCGACATGAATTGTCATAAATGCCCTTCTCTGATTCGACCGTTGTCAGGATAAGGATCCACTCGACAGCTAGCACGCGGCGCAGCAACGGTCGGAATTTGAACTCTCAAATTCATCGGGGCACTCAATTTCCTCACTTGTAGGTAGAATGCACTGGCGAACTCCTAACTCCTCAGCATGACCAAATTCGTTAGCGACCAGATGAACTTCGTCACTATCGCTAGTAATTGCGTCAGCTGTACTGGAGATTTCCAAAGGCTTCACTCGAAGTGGCTTTTGTGTATAGGTTTGTATAGGTTTGAGCACCACTTTGGAAATGTGAAATATGATTCACCTAGACCCCCTTTAATAGCATGTTTTTTTTCCTATGACTCAAAGAAGAAGAAGAGAAACTATGAAAACAAAGTCTTCAAGCTTCAAAGTCTTCACATCAGTTTCTTCAAAGGCCGTACCAATTTCATCACCCATTTCTTCACTTGAAGAAATATACTTTTAGGGGTCGTCTTCCATGTGTTAAACCAAATCTCATGTGACTCTGTCACCTGTGTATACTCACAAACTCATTAGTTCCTCAACCTATTTGTCGTCAATACTCCAAAACCACTAAGGGGGCACTTGATGCACTTACAATCCTGCTTTGATTGTACTGATGATGATGTATCGAGTACAAGCTTGATCTACCTCGAGATCGTAAGTTGTGTTCTAACCCTAAGGCTAGGTGGTTATAATTGTGACCGTGGTCTCTTAGATACTAGACCCCATAGCTTATATAGACGATGGGGGTACCTAGGGTTACACATGGTCGGTTGCCCCATCTAGGGATACAGATGCCGGCGATAGATGTTATCCTTGGAGTACACGTCAAGTCTTCGACAGAATCCATCTTGATCACGCTGAAGTGTGAGGCTCCCGGAGTCCTTCCTTACGAGAACGATGTGCCGCAAGGCCGGCCCATGGATTGTGGGCCAACTAGGTTGGTACCCCCTAGTCCAGGACACCGTCATTAACCCCTGAACTGGTCTTCGACGCCGAGGACGACAATCTTCTTCGGACATATGACTTCGGCTTGACAGGCGAGTTCTCCCCTTAGATGATTGTTTCTATGATCCGGGATCTTTCCCTATTAAAAGCTTTAATTGGATCTGTTCTTAAAGGCATCTACCCTCCGACCATGGTTTAACCAAAGTTATTAGCATCCGAAGACGCGAGGTAACTTAGCCTCGAAGGCCAACATCATACGTGTGAATAGTGCCCACGGCCTGACAGCTTTTCCGAAGCGCCACCACCTATAACTAGGCGGGTTAGTTACTGTTGCTCGAATCGCGGCCCTAGGCAGGTTTTCATTGGTACGTCTCATCAAAGCAGGGATCGTGCCCCGTATTTTAAGGGATATCATCAAGATTTCGTTTCACCCCACGCGCATAATGGCATCTCATGTTGGGACATGGCGATTTTAGCGGCGCAGCAAAGGGGACTCTTGGCCTTTCGCATGCTATAACAGAAAAAGGGAGTAGTAACCATTTCCTACGCTCCCATTCCGTCGCCTTTGCGCACAGCCTCCTGAGCTCCAGCGCCCAGATCCAGCCCCAAATTCATCCGTCTCCTCTAGCGCACATAGCTCCCACTTCCGGCAATGGCTGACGCCACCCTAAAGGGACACTGGGCCGGCTCCTTCATCACTGAGGGCGTGATCCAGGAGCTGTGGAACACGAGATACATCCCCGCCAATGTTGCATGCTGGCCTCCGGAGCCAGACCAGTGGGTCCCTACTCCCAAGCCCGGGGAGAGGGTTATCTTCATTCCCCCACCTCATCCGAGGTCTGGGGTTCCTGCTGCACCCCTTCGTGCGCGGGGTTCTCTTCTACTACGGGCTAGATTTCCACCATCTAGCCCCAAATTCCATCCTCCATCTCGCGACGTTCATCATCGTCAGCGAGGCCTTCCTCCACGTCAAGCCAAACTTTGGCCTGTGGCTAAAGACGTTTAGTATCAAGCCGAAGTCCGGTGGCTCCGAACTGGTGGAGTGCGGGAGGGCCATGATCAGTAGGGCCCAAAAGGTTGACTGGTTCAAGGGCACCTTCATAGAAACCATCAAAGAATGGCAACGGGAGTGGTTCTACATCACCAAACCACTCGCGGGCGGCCAGGCCGAAGTCCCAGCCTTCTCGGCGACTCCCCCGAAGAGGCTGGTTTCCTGGAAAAAGAAAGGCTTGGATTGTAGAAAACCCTGAAGAGGTGACAGAGCTGCAACAGAAAGTCAAATTTTTGGCAGACAAAAAGAAGATCAAGCTGGTGGACGTCAAGCTCCACCGCCGCATCCTGCCACTATAGCTTCGGGCGAGCTCGAGGACGTGCCGCCAGTGAAGCACTTCTTGCGCACCTCCCTGGCCGGGATGTGGATGACGCTATTCAAGCCATCCCAGAATGACCCCCCCCCCTAGAGGGGACGGACTGCGGCTTTGACACCGTGGACGAAGCCCCCGAGGTAACCACGTAATACAACTTCATATTATGTCTTCCTTTCGTGTCATTGACCCTTTTTACCAAAACGATTAAACCTGTTCTTTCTTTTCTTAGAAATGGATCCTCAAGGCACAACAGATGCTGTGACTGGCGTCGATGCCTAAGGAGGTGAGGTCATGTCAGCTTATGGCTCTTCTGGCCGAGGAGCCATACGTGGTTCCGCCCAAGGAGCCGAAGCGCCTGAAAAGGAAGTGTGGCCCTTGCATCCGGGAACCTTCGGAGGATAGGTCCAGGGACACCCACACTTCTTCCACCCATGAGGAGGAGGAGGAGGAGAAGGAGGAGGCCGAGGAGAACACGGGGGAAGGGGTGCCTTCCCCAGAAGGAAAAAGGGCAGCGTTCAAAGATGCCGAGGAGGAGGCACACCCCAAGCCCGCAAGAGGCTGCACAAGGCCTCAGCCGATCAAGTCGGCTAGCAGCCGTGTCGGTGATGGGGAACGAAGCATGAAAATCAAAAAAATTCCTACGAAACACCCAAGATCTAATATAGGAGATGCATAGAAACGACAGGGGAATGTGTCTACATACCCTTGTAGACCAAAAGCGTTAGCATCATAATGCGATTGATATAGTCGTACTCTTCATGATCCAATCCGATCTAGGACCGCACGTGCGGCACCTCCGAGTTTAGCGCACGTACGGCTCGGCGGCGTCCTCTCCTTCTTGATCCAGCAAGCAAGGGAGAGGAGGTAGATGAGATCTAAACCAAGACAACGGCATGGTGGTGGTGGTGGTGGCAGCGGAATTCCGGCAGGGCATCACCAAGCGCGTACCAGTGAAACGTGGGAGGAGTTGGGAGAGGTAACGGGCAAGGGTCGAAGGTTGGCTGCCCCCAATGCCTCCACACCTTTATATAGGCATGGAGGGGGCTGGTGGCTTGCCCTCCAAGCCCCTAGGGTCGTTGGCCAAGGTGGGAGGAAGGAAATCCCTCCTTTCCTTCCCCACCGATCACTATCCCCTTGTTTAGGGATCCTGATCTTATCCCTTCGAGATATGATACTATTCCTTTTAAGGGGGGGTCTTGGTGCGCCGAGACCAGGGGTGTGGGGACTTTCCCCACTACCCACATTCATGTGGGTACCCCCATGCAGGTGGGCCTCACTCCAGAACCTTCTAGAACCTTCCTGATACAATACCCAAAAAAACCAAACTTTTTTCGGAACCCCGAAAACAACTTTCCATATATGAATCTTTACCTCTGGACCATTTTGGATCTCCTCGTGATGTCTCAGATCCCATTCGGGACTCTAAATAACCTTCGGACTTTCCACTATTAATATCTCAATACTACCCTAGCGCTACCGAACGTTAAGCGTGCGACCCTACGGGTTCGAGAATCATGTAGACATGACCGAGACTCCTCTTCGATCAATAATCAATAGCGGGACCTGGATGCCCATATTGATTCTCACATATTCAACGAAGATCTTTATCAGTGTAACCACGATGTCAAGGATTCAGTTAATCTCGTATGAAATTCCCTTTGTCCGGCGATATGTTACTTGCCCGAGATTCGATCATCGGTATCTCCATACCTAGTTCAATCTTGTTATCGGCAAGTCTCTTTACTCGTTATGTAATACAAGATCCCATGACTAAACTCATTATTCATATGCTTGCAAGCTTCTTGTGATGTTGTATTACCGAGAGGGCCCAGAGATATCTCTCCATCACATGGAGCGACAAATCCTAGTCTCGATCCATGCAACCCAACAAACACCTGCGGAAATACCTATAGAGCACCTTTATGATCAGCCAGTTACGAAGTGACGTTTGATAGCACACAAAGTATTCCTCCGGTATCCGGGAGTGGTATGATCTCATGGTCTAAGGAACTGATACTTGACATGAAGAAAGTTGTAGCAAATAACTAAACAATCTGATGCTAAGCTTACGGCTGGGTCTGTCCATCACATCATTCTCCTAATGATGTGATCCTGATGTCGCTTGAACTACGTCGGTATTTCCCCAAAGAGGAAGGGATGATGCAGTACAACTACGGTAGGTATTTCCCTCAGTTATGAAACCAAGGTATCAATCCAGTAGGAGAACCAAGCAACACTATGTAAACGGTACCTGCACACAAATAACAAATACTTGCAACCCGACGATTAGGAGGGGTTGTCAATCCCTCTACGGGTAACGGTGCCAGAAATTCGCATGTTGACCATGGATAAAAATTATGATAGATTGGATAAATAGATCTCGATAAAACGCGAAATAAAATAAATAGCAAAAAAGTGCAGCAAGGTATTTTTGGGTTTTTGGTATAATAGATCTGAAAATAAAAGCGGCAAATAATAGATCGGAAAGCAAATATGAAGAAGAATAGACCCGAGGGCCGTAGATTTCACTAGTGGCTTCTCTCGAGAAAAATAGCATACGGTGGGTAAACAAATTACTGTTGGGCAATTGATAGAACTTCAAATAATTATGACAGTATCCAGGTAATGATCATTATATAGGCATCACGTCCAAGATTATTAGACCGACTCCTGCCTGCATCTACTACTATTACTCCACACATCGACCGCTATCCAGCAAGCATCTAGTGTATTAAGTTCATGGAGAAACGGAGTAATGCAATAAGAACGATGACATGATGTAGACAAGATCTATTCATGTAGGAATAGACCCCATCTTGTTACCCTTAATAGCAACGATACATACGTGTCATGTCTCCTTCTGTCACTAGGATTGAGCACCGTAAGATCAAACCCATCACAAAGCACCTCTTCCCATGGCAAGAAAAATCGATCTAGTTGGCCTAACTAAACCAAAGATTCGAAGAAGAAATATGAGGCTATAAGTAATCATGCATATAAGAGATCAAAAGAAGACTCAAATAACTTTCATGGATAAAATAGATCTGATCATAAACTCAAAGTTCATCGGATCCCAACAAACACACCGCAAAAAGAGTTACATCAAATAGATCTCCAAGAGACCATTGTATTGAGAATCAAAAGAGAGAGAGAGAGAGAGAGAGAGAAAGCCATCTAGCTACTAACTACGGACCCGAAGGTCTACAATGAACTACTCACGCATCATCGGAGAGGCACCAATGAGGATGATGAACCCCTTCGTGATGGTGTCTAGATTGGATTTGGTGTTTCTGGAACTTGCGGCGACTAGAATTGTGTTTCGTCGACTCCCCTAGGGTTTTTGGATTTTTAGGGTATTTATAGAGCAAAGAGGCGGTGCGGGAGGCCACCGAGGTGGGCACAACCCACCAGGGCGCGCCTGGGCCCCCAGGCATGCCCAGGTGGGTTGTGCCCCCCTCGGGGCACCCCTCTGGTACTTCTTCGACCCAAGTTGTTCCTTCTGGTCCATAAAAAATCTCCAAAAAGTTTCGCTGCGTTTGGACTCCGTTTGGTATTGATTTTCTGCGAAGTAAAAAAAAGGAAAAAACAGGAACTGGCACTGGGCACTATATCAATAGGTTAGTCCCAAAAAATGATATAAAGTTGCTATAAAATTATTGTAAAACATCCAAGAATGATAATATAACAGCATGGAACAAGCAAAAATTATAGATACGTTGGAGATGTATCAGATCCCGTTATCAAATGACAACTCATGTCTATGGTTAGGAAACCTTACCAGCTTTGATCAACGAGCTAGTCTAGTAGAGGCTTACTAGGGACACGGTGTAGTTTATGTATTCACACATGTATTTAAGTTTCCGGCCAATACAATTCTAGCATGAATAATAAACATTTATCATGAACGGGAAATATGATAATAACCATTTTATTATTGCCTCTAGGGCATATTTCCAACAGTCTCCCACTTGCACTAGAGTCAATAATCTAGTTCACATCGCCATGTGATTGACACCTAATGAGTTCTGAAGTTTGATCATGTTTTGCTTGTGAGAGAGGTTTTAGTCAACGGGTCTGCAACATTCAGATACGTATGTACTTTGCAAATCTCAATGTCTACATTGCTCTATATGGAGCTATTCTAGCTAACTGCTCCCACATTCAATACATATCCGAATGGAGACTCAGAGTCATCCGGATCGGTGTCAAAGCTTGCATCGACGTAATCCTTTACGACAAACTCTTTATGACCTCCATAACCGAGAAACATTTCCTTAGTCATCTTTAGGTACCTAAGGATAATTTTGACCACTGCCCAGTGATCTATTCCTGTATCACTCTAGTACCGCCTTGCCAGATTCATGGCAAGGCACCGAACATGTCTGGTACACAGGGTGGCACACATCATAGAGCCTATGGCTGAGGCATAGGGGACGACCTTCATCCTTTCTCTTTCTTCTCCCGTGGTCAAGCTTTGAGTCTTACTCAACTTCACACCTTACAACTCAGGTAAGAACTCTTTCTTTGACTGATCCATTTTGAACTCCTTCAAAATCTTGTCTAGGTATGCTCTATGTGAAAGTCTTATCAGGCACCTTGATCTATCTCTGTAGATCTTGATGCCCAATATGTAAGCAGCTTTACCTAGGGCTTCCTTTCAAATAACCCTTTATGCTTTCCAAAAATTCTATATCATTTCCAATCAATAATATGTCATCCACATATAGTATTAGAACTGCTCCCATTCACTTTCTTGTAAATACAAGCTTCTCCATAAGTTTGTATAAAACCAAAAACTTTGATCACCTCATCAAAGCGTGTATTCCAACTCAGAGATGCTTGCACCAGTCCATAGATGGATCGACGGAGCTTGCATACCTTTTTAGCATCCTTAGGATCCACAAAACCTTTGGGCTGCATCATATACAACTCTTCCTTAAGGAAAGCGGTTTTCACATCCATCTGCCAGATTTCATAATTGAAAAATGCAGCAATTGCTAACATAATTCTAACAGACTTAAGCATCGCTATAGGTGAGAAAGTCTCATCGTAGTCAACTCCTTGAGTTTGCCGAAAAACCCTTTATGACAAGCCGGGCTTTATAGACGGTGACATTACCATCAATGTCTGTCTTCCTCTTAAGGATCCATTTGTTCTCAATAGCATGTCGATCATCGGGTAAGTCTACCAAAGTCCATACTTGGTTCTTATACATGGATCCTATCTCGAATTTCATGGCCTCTAGCCATTTGTCGGAATCTGGGCTCATCATTGCTTCTTCATAGTTCGTAGGTTCGCCGTTGTCCAACAACATGACTTTCAGGACAGGATTACCGTACCACTCTGGTGCGGAATGTGTCCTGGTTGACTTATGAAGTTCGGTAACTTGATCTAAAGTTTCATGATTATCATCATTAACTTCCTCTTCGGTTGGTGTAGGCATCACGGGAACTGATTTCTGTGATGTGCTACCGTCCAATTCGATAGAAGGTACGATTACCTCATCAAGTTCTACTTTCCTCCCACTCACTTCTTTTGAGAGAAACTCCTTTTACAAAAAGGATCCATTCTCGACAACAAAGACTTGCCTTCGGATCTGTGATAGAAGGTACTCTATGAAGATGTACTTCTCTGCTTTGGGTTCGAGCTTATCAGGCATAAGTGTCGCATCCCCAAACTTTAAGAAACTACAACATAGGTTTCTTGCCAAACCATAGTTCTTACGGTGTCGTCTCAACGGATTTAGACGGTGCCTTGTTTAAAGTGAATGTTATTGTCTCTAATGCATAGCCCTAAAACTATAATGGCAAATCGATAAGAGACATCATAGAGTGCACCATATCCAATAGAGTACGACTACAACACTCGGACACACCATTAACTGTGGTGTTCCAGGTGGCATGAGTTGTGAAACAATTTTCACATTGTCTTAAATACATACCAAACTTGCAACTCAGATATTTTCCTCCACGATCATATCATAGACATTTTATCTTCTTGTCACGATGATGTTCAACTTCACTCTGAAATTGCTTGAACTTTTCAGAAAATTCAGACTTGTGTTTCATCAAGTAAATATACCTGTATCTACTCAAATCATCTGTGAAGGTAAGATAATAATGATATCCACTGCGTGCTTCAACACTCATCGGACCACATACACCGGTATGTATTATTTCCAACAAGTCACTTGCCCGCTCTATTGTACCAGAAAATGGGGTTTTCGTCATCTTTCCCATGAGGCATGGTTCACATGTTTCAAATGATTCATAATCAAGTGATTCCAAAAGTCCATCAGCATGGAGTTTCTTCATGCGCTTTACACCAATATGACCTAAGCAGTAGTGCCACAAATATGTGGAAACATCATCTTTAACTTTGCATCTTTTGTCATCAATATTATGAATATGTGTATCACTACGATCGAGATTCAACGAGAATAAACCATTCACAAATGGTGCATGGTCATAACAGATATTATTCATGTAGACAGAACAACCATTATTCTCTGACTTAAATGAATAATCGTCTCGCAATAAACAAGCTCTGTATATATTGTTTATGCTTAACGCATGCACTAATAACATTTATTTAGGTTTAAAACTAATCCTGAAGGTAGAAGGAGCATACCGATGGCGATCACATCAACCTTGGAGACATTTCCAACGCGCATCGTCACCTCATCCTTAGCTAGTCTCTATTTACTCCATAGCTTCTGTTTCAAGTTGCAAACAAGAGCAACTGAACCAGTATCAAATTCCCAGGCGCTACTACAAGCACTAGTAAGGTACACATCAATAACATGTATATCAAATATACCTTTGTTGACATTGACAACCTTCTTTTCTGCCAAGTACTTAGGGCAGTTCCGCTTCCAGTGACCATTCCCCTTGCAATAGAAGCACTTATTCTCAGGTTTGGGTCTAGCCTTGTGTTTCTTCCCGGGAGCGGCAACTGCCTTGCCATTCTTCTTGAAGTTCCCTTTCTTTCCCTTGCTTTCTTGAAACTAGTGGTCTTATTGACCATCAACACTTGATGCTCTTTCTTGATTTCTACCTCCGCGGCCTTAAGCATCGCGAAGAGCTCAGGGATCATTTTCTCCATCCCTTGCATATTATAGTTCATCACAAAGCCCTTGTATCTTGGTGGCAGTGATTGGAGAACTCTATCAATCGCCACTTCATCCAGAAGATTAACTCCCAATTGATTCAAGCGGTTGTAGTACCCAGACATCTTGAGTACGTGCTCGCTAACGGATTTGTTCTCCTCCATCTTGCAGCTATAGAACTTGTTGGAGGTGTCATACCTCTCAACTCGGGCATGAGCTTGAAATACCAATTTCAGCTCATGGAACATCTCATATGCTCCGTGGTGCTCAAAACATCTTTGGAGCCCCGGTTCTAAGCGGTAAAGCATGGCACACTAAACTATCATGTAGTCATCACTTCTAGTCTACCAGAAGTTTATAGCATCCAGATTTTTGGGAGCGGGTGGTTCACCTAGCGGTGCATTAAGGACATAAGCCTTCTGTGCAGCAGTGAGGACAATCCTCAAATACGGACCCAGTCCGCATAGTTGCTTCCATCATCTTTCAACTTTTCTTTCTCTAGGAACACATTAAAATTCAGGGGAGCTACACTACAAAAGAACAGTTCCGTGATGATACGTGTTTGTCACAATAGGTCACGTTTTCTGTCATGCATGTACATCCTTGACGATTTTATGACAGAATCAAGATAGTCATACCTGTGCTGTCGTAGAAGTGTTCCATGACAATACCAACATTATCATCACGGGAGTGTCCACTTCCATGACGATAAATGGCGCGTCGTGGAAGTGTTTTCGTCAAGGGTAACCGACACGTGGCATCCACCATAACGGGTCGCCGTTAAGCTATCGGGTTCCGGTTTGGATCCGATAACCCGTTAATAGCCCGGACAAATGGGGATTTCCATGTGTAAAATTCTCATTCGCCAGAGGATCCATGTGTCAGCTCAGTGTTGGAACAGATGTCATCCCTACAATGGACGGAACGTGCTTATGATACGTCGACATGTGGCACGGCCCTGTCATGTTTTGGGCTAAATTACGGCCCATATCAGATCATGCCCATTAACAGGCCACTGTGCTTTTGTGCCCATTCTAAGCCGGCTTTGTATTTCAGCCTGTTAAATGCCCGTTTACCAGTTTGGCCCAATCATCGTTTCGGCCTGTTAGCAGCCCTTGGTGCATCTGGGCCGTTGTTGGCCCAGTTTCACTTTAGGCCATTTAACGGCCCGTGCTGCAACTGGGCTATTTCTTGTCCGAAGTGACTGTAGGCCTCTTAATGTCCCGTTGTCTTGTGGATAAATTTCAGCCCAACGTGCCTATTGGCCTATTAATGGCACGTGTAACAGTTGGGCCTAATTACGGCCCGCATTGAATCCGGCCTACTTACGGCCCATCCTATTAATGGCAGGTGACACAGTTGGGCCTACGGCCCGCGCTGATACCAGCCTGCTTACAACCCATAATTTTATTGGGCCAAACAGGGTCCGAGATACATCTTGGCCTGTTAACGGCTCATATGTTATTGGGCCAAACATGGGCCAATGACAGTTTCGGCCTGTGTTGGCCCATGAATTTTTCGGCTCAACTCTAGCCCAATCTAGTTTTCAGCCTGTTAAAAGCCCATGGTATTCTCTGGCCCAACTGGCCCGAATTTTACTCGGCCTGTTAAAGGCGGAAAACTACTATACGTTTAGGTCTGCTAATGGCCCAAGATGATTATAGGCCCATGTTTCTGCCCATATATAGTGAGTTACGGGCCGGCCTGACAGACCAACAATGTTGAGATCCGTTGAAGCTTCCGGCCTAAATTACAACATACTGACTAAGAATAAACCTAGACTATACAATAAAGAAATTACGGCATATTACATCCACTGGGCATCAAAGTTTGCCACCGGTGATAATAAAGTGCAACGAGACCGCGGATTACATATACTGGGAATCAAAGGTTGCCACTAGTCACTACTGCAGGATGCTGCTAACGTGACACTACGATCAGAGACCCTTTGACGAAACTGTGTGCGATGCATTAATCGCAAACGGTGATGTAAAAAAAACCGTCAAAAAAGATGCAAAACGTTTGCGATGGCGGAGCCATCAAACACGGTTCCGATTTTAGTGGCGTGTGCGATGCAGGGCTCATGGTTGATCCATCCGAACTGTTTGCGATGAGACAGAACAACAGAAATGGGCAGCCATATCAAGTTGTGTGCGATATACGCCATACAGTTCACTCAGATGAACTATTTGCTATTAGGGAGTGCAACAAAAACGGTTAGCCAGATCAAGGTGTGTGTGATATACAGCATACGGTTCACTCGGATGAACTGTTTTCGATTAGGGAACACAACAGAAACGGTTCAACTTAACAAGATGTGTTTGATATGCGGCATACAGTTCACATAGATGAACTGTTTTTGATGAGCCAAAAGAACACAAATGAGTCGTGTAAACAAGATGTGTGTGATACGCGGCAAACAGCCGACTCAGATGAACTGTTTGCAATGAGAAATTACAACACAGACGGTTACTACAGTTAATTCGTGTGCGATTCTGTGTGTACAAAAAACTTTGAAAATTGCAAACTAGTTGCTTGCGGTGGCTAGGAGTATCGCACACGATGCGTCTGCGAGTACTCGTGTGCGATGATTAGTAAGTTACACATACGTTTCCTTATGTTAACACGTGTGTGAATTTGCAATATGGACAGTTAATATGCAAATGCCTTCTGGACATCGGGCGTACGCTTAAACTCAATGAACTGTGTACGATACTAATACTTTCCATGAAAATTTAAGAACTTGGCTAACATTATTTGAGTAACAAATATATAGTGGTTACACTATTCGACAAAAGGAGGATCTTCGTAACACGGTTTTGACAACCATATGGTCCATATCTACATACTTAACATAGTAACAACTATCACATTTTAAGAGGCTGAGGGCCAACAACCATATGGTCCATATCTACATAATTAACATAGTAACAGCTAGCACATTTTAAGAGGCTGAGGGCCAACAACCACAACTATCCGCTGGAAGCAGCTTGATCACGGCGACTCGGCATCTCGTCAATGAAAAGGAAGAGCCCTCCTGTGCCTTGGTAGAGCATGAGTAGATTAGTGTCTCCAATTTTCTAATATGGATGCATTACCACGACAAGCGAGAACTTGTTAATTTGAATGGTTCCATTTCTTCGGAAAATGCAGTACCTTGCAATCACTTTGGCGTTATTAGCAGGCACAAGTGTAATTCGACCACGCCGGGAAATCGATCCAGGAACTGCTACAGCGGGCAATTTCTGTTGAAATGTAGAATAAAAACCAATTGTAACATATCGTTGAAGATATATATAGTTTATGCGCATCAACATAAAAATAAGACTTTGTACCAGTGTTTTGTGCACACAATTGGTCTTGTTCAATGTGTGCACCATAGGTATAACTAATCCCATCCAAAATCCAGCATTCATACGCTGTGCTATCTCAGTCAGATTATCAACAAAGTTTATGACATACTTCAAGTCCTTCCAGTGAAATTTGGTATGCTTAGTAACATACAGATCATTCACTATGCATCCAACATATCCTACTTAAAAGGTGGAAAGGTATTATTTATTCAGAACATGGCAGAAGAATATATAGTGCGCATAAATTGGTAAATAGAATTTGTTACTGCCTAGGAACGGAGTCAGAAAATGAAATCACAATTGGTTGCTTAAATAGTGATCAATTAGTCAGAACAAGTACCCCGATTTTGCTAAGTAATATGCCAGCATGGAGAAAGTTGAAAGGACACTAACCTCGATCAGACTTTGATCGGCTGATGACGTTGGGGAAGTAAACATCCATGTAATTGGACCAGGCTGTGGTGCACGCACTAGAATTTTATTGCCAGCTTTCAGTTCATAAGACTTAGACATTTTTCTCTAAAGGTCCACATCAAAATAGGAGTGACCATCTTTATCAAGTTTTACGCTAACCGTCATTGTAAATCCATGCTGCGTTGTCAATATGACATCTATGGAGTCATCAACAAAGTAAAGCCCAAGATTTCCTTCTACTCTTGTTCTTGCAAAGCAAGGGATGTACTGCTTGAAATGAAAATTAAGATCGTAAATTAGATATATTGAAATAACAAAGCAAGATACAAATATGAGAGTAACTGCTAGAACAGATCAATATATAGATGAAAGCAAAGTACAAAAATATATAATTAAAAATAGATAATGTAACAAAGATTTGATGCAAATATGAGAGTAACTGAATGAACAATACATCATATATTTGCCTAATATAGGGGGGGAATCAGCTTCGACATCTAGGCTGCACATGGCACCGTACCTTTTATCTAAATGTAGCAACAGACGGTATATGTTCACAAATTTAGGCCATGCCGACCGTGGTAGGTTGAGATTGAACATACCGAGCGCTCCCTGAAGTCATCCGGAATGGTGATATAGAACTTCGTTTCCGACTGGCCGCGGCCACACTTGCCCGATTTGTGCTCGCACTGTGGACACATGAATGAAAACCCTCGAATCAGCTAGAAGAAAAATGAATCCACAACGATTTCCGCCGGTTGATTAACAGCGACGGACGGACTGCGATAAGAGATGAGTGAATATTTCGCTCAGTTGATTACCTTCTCCATGAGAAAAATCCCCAGCCCAATCCTGCAAAATAACAACAATTGAACAGAGTCTAGAATGTCAGTGCAGATAGGCGGCAGAAAGCGGTAGGGGTGAAATCTCGTGCCGTTTGGAGCGCGACCTCTGCCCGCCGACAACAGTCGTCGAGCTTAGGGTGGCCGCCGCGATAGAAGTTGATGAGGTGCAGAGTTGTGGAGGAGTCCATGGTGAGTGGGTGAGGACGAAGTGGGCAAGGGTTTTCTTTTTTCCTTTTGCATGTGTGGGTGAACACACACGATTCGCAGAGGCGACGGAGATGAATCATGTGCGATAATAAATCACCGAGATTGAAGGGGAATTCAAATTTCCTTTGTCCATGAGTTTTTTTCTAGGATGAACATAAACCCTGCAAATCACCGTGTTCAAATTTGGCACTTTTCCGGGTTCATTTACAATATTTAGGGGATTATGTGCATTTTCTAGGCATTAATGCACATAATTCAAATTCAAACAATCGGTGCATGAAAAGGTGCATGAGAACGGTCTGGAAACCATGATTGTGCTATTTAGTAAATTCTCATGCCTTTTACAAGGAATGGGCAGATATTTAACAGAAATGTGTGGCAATAGTCAACCACAAACACGTCATTTATTGGTTTTTCAACTATAGAAAAATGAAATACATGCTTAAAAAACATGACGGCTGGCATGGTGCCATGGTATGGCCTCACCATGCCCTGGTACAAATTTGAGAAGGTTTGGCTTATGTCGTCGTCCACGCCATTCATAAATCGAACCATCACCGAGGAATTTTCATGGTTTCAAGGGGGAAATCAGTAAGATTGAAGGGGCCGGGAATCCAAATTTCCTTCCTAGCTTGTCATTCAGTTTTTTCTACAATCAACATACCCCCTCGAATGCAACGTGTTCAAATTTAGCATTTTTCCGGGCTCATTTACCATATTAGGGGATTATGTGCATTTTCGAGGCATTAATCCACATAATTCAAATTCAAACAATCGTGCATGAAAAGGTGCACAAGAACGGTCTGGAAAAACCATACTCATGGTATTTAGTAAATTCTCAAGCCTTTTACAAGGAATGGGCAGAGATTTTAAGGGAATGCGTGGCAATAGTCAACCACAAACGCGTCATTTACTGGGTTATCAACTATAGAAAAATGAAATACGTGCTTGAAAAACATGACGCCTGGCATGGTGCCATGGTATGGCCTCACCGTGCCCTAGTAAAAAGCTGAGAAGGTTTGATTTATGTCGTCATGCACGCCCTTCCTAAATCGAACCATCACCGAGGAAGTTCCATGCTTTCGAGAGGGAAATCACCAAGATTGAAGGTGAATCCAAATTTCCGTCCTAGTTTGTCATTCAGTTTTTTTCCAATGATCAACATACCGCCTCCAATGCAACATGTTCAAATTTGACATTTTCTTGGCTCATTTACCATATTTAGGGGATTATGTGCATTTTCTAGGCCTTAATGCACATAATTCAAATTCGAACAATCAGTGCATGAAAAGGTGCACAAGAACGGTCTGGAAAACCATGCTCGTGCTATTTAGTAAATTCTCATGCCTTTTACAAGGAATGGGCAGATATTTCAAGGAAATGTGTCGCAATAGTCAACCACAAATGCGTCATTTACTGGGTTAACAACTATACAAAAATGAAATACATGCTTGGAAAACATGACGCCTGGCATGGTGCCATGGTATGGCCTCACCGTGCCCTGGTAAAAATTTGAGAATGTTTGCCTTATGTCGTCATGCACGCCTTTCATAAATCGAACCATCACCAAGGAAGTTTCATGGTTTCGAGGGGGAAATCACTAAGATTGAAGGGGGATCCAAATTTCCTTTGTCCTTTGTCCATGAGTTTTTTTCTATGATGAACATACACCCTGCAAATTACCATGTTTAAATTTGGCACTTTTCCAGGTTCATTTACCATATTTAGGGGATTATGTGCATTTTCTAGGCATTAATGCACATAATTCAAGTTCAAACAATCGGTGCATGAAAGGGTGCACAAGAACAGCCTGGAAAACCATGCTCGTGCCATTTAGTAAATTCTCATGCCTTTTACAAGGAATGGGCAGATATTTCGATGAAATGTGTGGCAATAGTCAACCACAAACGTTTGTTTATTGGGTTTTCAACTATAGAAAAAATGAAATAAATGCTTGAAAAACATGACGCCTAGCATGGTGCCATGGTATGGCCTCACCATGCCCTGGTAAAAATTTGAGAAGGTTTGGCTTATGTCGTCATGCACGCCCTTCATAAATCGAACCATCACCGAGGAAGTTCCATGCTTTCGAGAGGGAAATCACCAAGATTGAAGGGGAATCCAAATTTTCTTCGTTCTTTGCCCTGGAGTTTTTTTTCTACGACGAACATACACCCTGCAAATCACCGTGTTCAAATTTGGCATTTTTTCGGGCTCATTTACCATATTTAGGGGATTATGTGCATTTTCTAGGCATTTAGCGCATATAAATCCGATCCAGCTACAGCTGCATGGGTGTGATGTGAGGGACGTGGATTGCCATTCGATCGCAGCGCATCCTACGGTGCACACGCGCGATCCGCGTGGCTGGAGTTCCGACCAATCATAACGCAACACACAATAGGCTCAGCGCACACTGTTTCCGGAGGCGACGGAGATGAACCGTGTGCGATAATGAACGAGCAAAATTGTAAGGGAAGCCAAATTTCCTTCGTCGTTTGTTGTTGAGCTCTTAGAAACCACCGCACTGTACGACTGCCCGGCCCCTCTGTCCCAGAGCTCTCCCCAAGCGTCGTTCATGGCACCACGGCGCACAGTAACTGGTAAGGAAGCGATGGCATCCCGCCGTGCCGCGTTCCTCGCCGCCCGCGACCGCACACATGGTAAGGAAGCGATGGCATCTCGCCACGCCGAGTTCATCGCCACCGGCGGCCACACAGTTACGTGGGCAGACTTTGAGGCTGCCATGTCCGAATGGGCGGTGGATCTAGAGGCGGCCAAAGCCGCACAGAAGGAGCAAAAAAGGCAGAAAGCAGTCAAGAAAAGAGAGTCCCGCCGCCGCAAGAAAGAAGAGGCCGCATGCCGTGCTGAGGAGAGCTTGGCGGAGATCGAAGCACGGTGGGCTGCCGCCTACAAGGCCGGGGAGGAGAACGCCGGTGTCTGGTGAGTGTGCGTTTTTTTTTGCGTTAATGATCCACAAGTCAGTTACCTGTGCGATGTTTCCTAATAAACCAGGCGTACCATTGACCAAAAAAATCAACTACACATGTACATTTTTTGGAGACGGGATCTGCCAATTTTCTCTTTTCTCGCACACGAGTATTTTACGCGCTTCGTCTGTGTTGTGTGTTTCCCCCGCCCAAGTTTCAAGTTTCGCAGCGAAATTTTCATTAGGCGCGCGATTTCAGAATTTATTCCACCAACCACATCCCCACCCATCAAATTTCCTCAGTATCTCCCCCTCTCCCCCTCCCCCTACCGGTAGCTCAAACCGCCACCGCCGCAACCATAGCTTCAACCACATCTACATTCTGCTCGGATCCAGTCAAGTAACCCACCGATCTCTATCAAGGCCCCGGCCTGACTGCTTAAATGGCGCCTGCGAAACATCCTCATGCCTCCAAATCCCGACTGCCCCTACCTCCAGAGCATCGCCGCGCAAGCCCAACCACATATCACATGAAGGTCGAGGAGCTGATGGTGGTCCATGGCGCGATGGCCGCTGTGCGTGTTGACCCGGAGGAACACCTCGCCACCGCCGCCGCCGACATGGTGCAGGCTCTGGCCTGATACGTCTCCAACGTATCTATAATTTATGAAGTATTCATGCTGTTATATTATCATTCTTAGATGTTTTACAATCATTTTATAGCAACTTTATATCATTTTTTGGGACTAACCTATTGACATAGTGCCCAGTGCCAGTTGCTGTTTTTTGCTTGTTTTTTACATCGCAGAAAATCAATACCAAACGGAGTCCAAACGCAGTGAAACTTTTTGGAGATTTTTTTGGACCAGAAGACATCCAGTGGCCAGAGAAGTACCAGAGGGGTGCCCCGAGGGGGGCACAACCCACCTGGGCGCGCCTGGGGGCCCAGGCGCGCCCTGGTGGGTTGTGCCCACCTCGGTGGCCTCCCGCACCGCCTCTTTGCCCTATAAATTCCCAAATATTCCAAAAACCCTCGGGGTAACCCTATTGCAGAAGTTCCGTCGCCGCAAGCCTCTGTAACCACGAAAAACCAATCTAGACCCCGTTCCGGCACCCTGCCGGTGGGGGAAATCATCACCGGTGGCCATCTTCATCATCCCGGCAGCCACCATGATGAGGAGGGAGTAGTCCACCCTTGGGGCTGAGGGTTTGTACCAGTAGCTATGTGTTTAATCTCTCTCTCTCTCTCTCTCTCTCTCTCGTGTTCTTGAGATGTCACGATCTTGATGTATCGCGGGCTTTGTTAATATAGTTGGATCATATGGTGTCTTCCCCTCTCTATCTTGTTGTGATGAATTGAGTTTTCCCTTTGATATTTTGTTTTATCGGATTGAATACTTTTATGGATTTGAGAACACTTTATGTATGTCTTGCTATGAATACCCGTGGTGACAATGGGGTATCATATTGATTCACTTGGTATATGTTTTGGCACGCAACTCGCGGATTCCTGAGGTGACATTGGGGTAATCTATGCATAGGGGTTGATGCACGTTCTTGTCTTTGTTTCTCCGGTAGAAATCTTGGGGCACTATTTGAGGTTCTTTGTGTTGGATTGAGTATTATGAATCTAAAATTGTTTGATGCATATCGTATAATCATCTCACGGATACTCGCGGTGACATTGGAGTATCTAGGTGACATTAGAGTTGGTTGATATGTATCATATGGTGTTATTTTAGTACGAACTCTTGGTTAGATCGATCAGAAAGAATAGCTTGATGTTATTTTAGTACGAACTCTAGGATAGATTGATCGGAAAGAATAGCTTTGAGGTGGTTTCGTACCCTACAAACAATTTCTTCGTATGTTCTCCGCTAGATAAGAACTTTGGAGTGATTCTTCATCACACGTTGAGGGATGGTTATATGATCCAATTAGATTAGCATTGTTGAGAGATTGCACTAGCGAAAGTACGGACCCTAGGCCTCATTTTCAAGCATTGCAATACCATTTGTGCTCCGTTTTATCAATTGCTACCTTGCTGTTTTTTATTGTTCCTATTACAAAAATCAATATCTACTATCATTACTATGCTTGTATCACCATCTCTTCGCCGAACTAGTGCACCTATACAAATTACCATTGTATTTGGTGTGTTGGGGACACAAGAGACTTTTTATTATTTGGTTGCAGGGTTGTTTGAGAGAGACCATCTTCATCCTATGCCTCCCACGGATTGATAAACCTTAGGTCATCCACTTGAGGGAAATTTGCTACTGTCCTACAAAACTTTGCGCTTGGAGGCCCAACACGAGTCTACAAGAACAAGTTGGCCAGATGAAGTGCCCCAGCGACTACCCCCCAGAACTTAACAGGTATGATCTGACCAGCTCAATCTTACCAATACCACTTGCAATGGCTATGTTTTGTACGGTTGATGTATTAAGTATGTTCGTGCCTTGTTTATTTTAGTACTGCACACTGTGTGATGTTCAAGTATTAACTGTCCAGCTCAATTTCACCAATACCAGCAACAAACATACAATACATGGCTCGGGATATCACTAGAGATGCTGCCCATTTGCTATTTTTGGTGGATGCTAACCCTGTTGTACTTAACATGCTTGTCCATGTACTTACGCAGGGTCATCACGGCCGATGTTGTTGTTTGCCGTCGAGGTTAGCTGCATCCCATGTCTTATAGTATTTCACATCATTTGTGCAATTGCAGTTTAACTTCTACCATTTACTGGTTGCCTGTAGGTACACATGTCAGTGGCACTGATCCACGCTTCGACCTGGAGGAACAGCTCGCCTCCGCCGCCGCAGACTTTGGGCGGGCTCTGGCCAAGATGAAGTTCCCTAGCAACTACCTCTCAGGACTTACCAAGTATATACTCACCAGTTCAATCTTACCAATACCAGTTGCAATTAATGGCTATGTTTTGTACGGTCGATGTATTAAGCATGTTGTAGTAGACATGCCTAACACGTTTTAGCTACTTTCCCTACCTTTTTATAGACAATTGGGCCATTCTCTGCTCTGGCAGCACCTGCCTTGTGATGTTTAACTCTGCCAATTGCATTTTTATCAGTACCGGTTTCAATGGCTATTAAGCCTGTTGCAATTAACAATTGTATCCATTTTTAAACAGTTGTATTTCAATGGCTACAAACTTACAAAACATGACTTAGGATGCTGTTAAGCCTGTTGTAATTAACAGCTGTATCCATTTTTTAATCTGTCCCTTTGCTACCGTGCCACTCTCCTCAATGAAGATATACTAGAGATGCTGCCCATTTGCTATTTTTGGTGGATGCTAAACCTGTTGTACTTAACATGCCTTACCATGTACTTACATAGGGCCATAACGGGCGATGCTGTTGTTTGCCATCAAGGTTAGCTGCATCCCATGTCTTACAGTATTTTACATCATTTGTGCAATTACAGTTTGGCTTCTAACATTTACTTGCTCCTTGCAGGTACACATGTCGGCGGCACTGATCCATGCTTCGACCTGGAGGAAGAGCTCGCCTCCGTCGCCGCTAACTTTGGGCGGGATCTGGCCAAGATGAAGTGCCCCAGCAACTACCTCCCAGGATTTACCAAGTATGAACTCACCAGTTCAATCTTACCAATACCAGTTGCAATTAATGGCTATGTTTTGTACGGTCGATGTATTAAGCATGTTGTAGTAAACATGCCAAACACGTTTTAGCTATTTTCACTACCTTTTTATAGACAACTGGGCCATTCTCTACTCTGGCAGCACCTGCCTTGTGATGTTTAACTCTTCCAATTGCATTTTTATCAGTACCGGTTTCAATGGCTATTAAGCCTGTTGCAATTAACAGTTGTATCCATTTTTAAACAGTTGTATTTCAATGCCTACAAACTTACAAAACATGACTTAGGATGCTGTTAAGCCTGTTGCAATTAACAGTTGTATCCATTTTTTAATCCGTCCCTTTGCTACCGTGCTACTCTTTTGCAATGAAGATATCACTACAGATGCTGCTGTTTTATTACCATTTGCTATTTTTGGTGGATGTTAACCCTGTTGTAGTTAACATTGGCTTTCCATGTACTTAAACAGGGCTACAATGGGCAATGTTGTTGTTTGCCGTCGAGGTTAGCTGCATCCCATGTCTTATACACCA